>JAUMJK010000109.1:1327500-2697505 GCA_033558105.1 Coccyzus lansbergi
GGCTTACAAAGTCTCTTTCTTTGCCAGTGACATGTACAGTGTTGGACAGTGTAACCAGGGTAGATTGCATGTTGTGCCTTGAGCAGAGATTCGAGCTGTGAGCCAGCACACAGAGCATTTATGATTTAGGCCCATTGGTGTTATCTGACTGTCTCAGCTCAGTTTCAGCAAGAACTCTGTGGATACGAAAACCTTTAGAAAGGTTCTGCAGCAGTTTTGTATCTCAGCAGCAAGTCAGGCTTTGCAGCCCAGAGCACTTGTATATGTTGTTTGGTTTAGTAGATGCAGAATACGTACTTTGGCAGAATTAAATCCAATAATTTGTATTTTTGCATGTGTATGTTCCGTTTTGCAGGTCGGGGGCTATTGCTGGGTACTTTTGTTGCTGGAGGGAGATGATTTTCATAGTAAGACCATTTCTACAAGAAATCAGAGCTAACTTGTGGGTGTTGTGCTTCTTTGTAAAACCCATTAGAATTTGCTGAATTCTTTTTATTCTTTATGGTGGTTACAACTTACTTTTCTTGACTCTGCTGTTAGGGTTTTATTTGTTCGTAGGGATTTGAGGAACTGAATCCTTCAGCCTTGTATCTTGAGCCCAGCAGAAAGCAGGAGACTGTTAACCCAGTGGAGCCACACCTGCGCTTGCAGCAGGAATCTTTGAACGTAACTAGTGAAATAGCAAGCTTGAAGCTGGATGAGGATGAACTGTGGGAAGAAGTGAGAGTTTGGCTGCGATGTGGCTCTCATTCAGTGGAATTGGCTCCAGGGATCAGGAGATGTGTTGGCTTAGTCCTGTGCAGTTTCTTGTGCAGTGTGGGGGTTTTTTGCTTTTATAAAATCAAGCAGAACCATGACATAAAGCAATTACATGTGGACCATAAATACATCCGTAGCTGCATGTTCTCTGATCCCTTTGTAGACTTCAGGGAGTCTGTGCTCAGTGATTTCTCCAACCTTCCATATGCACCATCACTTTTGAGTTAGAGAGAGAATGGAGTCCAAGAACTCAGGCGAGTACCAGATTTGTGAGATCAGTTTGCCTTAGCCCTTTTGTGGTTTGCACCCCAGGAGCCAAGAAGTGGTGTGGTCTCCTCTGGTGTCTCTGGGGTTTGGCAAAGGATGTGTAATAACTCAGGGTGTCATTTACATGTGGGAAAAGACCAGAAGAACTAGTGATGTGTTGTTTGCTTTAAGGGTCTTGCTCATTTTAAACTTATCTGGAAGGAATCCATTTGCAATCTTGATTGCTACAGGGGTTAAAGTTGTACACAACTACATTTTGTTTTCAAAGTTAACTCTAAAAGCAGCCGATACCCAGATCTGGCTACTGCTGTACACCTTTGATTTCAGAGCAGGTGAAAGAGAGGAGCCCTTTTCTATTATTTAATGGGTGAAAAATATGATGAACAGAGAGGTTAAGCAGGGAGTAAAATCCAGGTCTCAAGTGTAGCCTAACACAGTACTGTTAGAAACACCAGGGGTACTTGTTTACAGGTCACTCTCTCTACTTTTCTGCGTTATTTAAATTGTAGTATTTTCATGACACATTTTACTGCTGACGCCACGTGAACATCAGCTGTTGATGTGTTCAGCAGGGACCCGGCTCCAGGGCTGTTTTTCTGACATTCCTCTGAAACATGAAAAAGAGTTCCTGTGATGTTGGTAACTTGTCCAGCAGCCATTTTAGCTGGTTTTATTGTAGCCAAGTGTGTGTCTGGGCTAGGGAAATTCTAAGCTGCACGTGCTGGATATTGGTGGCCTTGCACTGTCAATACATCATCTGTATTGAAGGTCCCAAACATCATCTTTATGGGGGAGAAGTGAATGTGACTGAGACTCTGCAAATCTGAGCTTATTGTGATTTTTATGGTAAAATCTGGTTAACTGCAGCAAGATCCATGTGTGTAAATGTCAGGCACAGCTGGCAATTTGGAGACTACAGGGATGTAAGTGCATCCAGGTTTTCTTCCAAAGCCTTTCAAAACAGGACTCTTTTCCAGGAACTGTAATCCTCTCTTTTCTGCTCTTCTATTTAGTTGCTCAAGACAATTCCTCTCCTAGGTGCATCACTAATGTCACTATCAGTATCAACTATAATAATTGCTCAAAGTGTTTTGAACTGGGATGAAATCTGTCTAGTATGACTCTTGGTACTGCTGCGCTGGCATTTTCTGGTAATTCCTCTTTGGCAGTGGGGAACTCCCTTTGTGTTGTCCAATCTTAGATTTGCCCTGTCAGGATTAACTTGAACCCCTCCCCTGCCCTTAAGTGCAAAATGGCTGCACACTGCGTTGTCTCAGCTGTGCTGTGAAGACTCTGCTCCATGGTAAAATTCCTCAGAAGGCAGCTTGATCTTTAATGGGAACAAAGGAATGGAGGGTTATTCTCTCTTTGTAAGGTCCCTGTGTGGGTGTTCATCTTCCAGACGATGAAAAGATCCCCAACACCTGTATGAGCATTGCCCACTGTACCAGGCCAGCTGACTTGCCAGAGGCAGTGCCTGTTGTTTATGCCTTGGAGCAGATCTGTCTGCCCTCTCTGTGGAGTGGAGGCCCAGTTCTCCAGGTAGGAGCTACTCAATTCACATCTGACTTGCCACCTTGGGGAAACAGGTGGGAAATGAGACGTGAATTGAATAGCAGCACTGGGAGGAGAGGGAGAGAGGCTCTCAGACTAGACCGTGTTGGGCTCACCAAATAGATGTGCAGTAGAAAGCCCTCTTGCTGTGAGGTCTAGGCAAAAGGGACATGGGTCTAAGCTGAAACTCTCGAGTTGCCATTGTTGATACCATCTTTCTTTTCTGTGTTCCTCCTTATGCAGGTAAAGAGGAAGTGAGGAACAAAGACTTGCCCAGAAGTCGTGAGGTTGGCCTGTGCGGTGCCAACAGACTGTCTGACCAAAAGCCGCCTCTGAAACTGCTTGTCCCTCCTGTCACATTAGCTTTGGTGTTCCCAGCTGCTCGCTTAGCCACTCCTGGTTCCTACTCCCAGTGGTTCCCGGGCCTGAGAAGACACTGGAGAAGAGGGGAAGAAGCTGGAGCAACTGCCAAAGAAGGCTGCCTGGAGCAGCAAAGGCCACCTGTATGACCATGCTGTTATTTTCTTTGTTCAGAAATGTTTAATGTTTCAGGAAAATAGTTTGATTTTGTACTGATTTATTGCTCTTGGTTATTCTTCTGAAGCACTGCATTAGAGTGTCACGTTGTGCTATATATCTTCTAAGTTTAGGAGCGGGAAATGGGCTACCTCTCCCTCACTGCCTCAGTGCACAAGCAGTTTTGATGTTGTGTGGGGAAATGTTTTTTTGATTTTTGACTTCATGAATGCTCCACACCCTCCTTGCTGTTAGGAGAGGTGGTTGTATCCCAGCTGTGGCCTCAGTCCATGGTGATGCTGAGAACTTGCACAAGGAAATCTGCCCTCCATGACCTCAAGCACTGTGTCTTGGTCCCCTCAGGCTCTCCCCATTCTTCCCCTGGAGCAGGGATGGGGGTACTGAGGCAGCTCCAGGAGGGAAGCTGAAATGGCTCTTGCTCCTGGAGTGATACTGCAGGAATGCGCTGGTTTAATACTGCACTGCTGCCTAATTGCAGTCCAGAGCTTGAAACCCCCCAGCCAGGGAGCATTTCATAGAATCATAGAATAGTTTGGGTTGGAAGGGACCTCAAAGATCATCCAGTTCCAACCCCCTGCCCTGGGCAGGGACACCTCCTACTGGCTGCAGCTGCCCAAGCCCCATCCCCCTGGCCTTGGACACCTCCAGGGATGGGGCAGCCACCCCCTACTCTGGACAACCTGGGCCAGAGCCTCCCCACCCTCATGGTGAAGAAATTCTTCCTTGTGTCTAATCTAAATCTGCCCCTCTCCAGTTTATCCCCATTGCCCCTTGTCCTTTCACCACAAGCCTTTGTGACCAGTCCCTCTCCAACTTTCTCATAGCCCCTTCAGCTACTGGAAGGTTGCTATAAGATCTCCTTGGAGCCTTCCCTTCTCCAGGCTGAACAACCCCAACTCTCTCAGCCTGTCCTCGGATGGGAGATTCTCTAGCCCTCTGAGCATCCTTGTAGCCTTTTCTGGGCCTGTTCTAACAGCTCCATATCTTCTTACACTGATTTGTCGCATCTGTGGATGTAAAGTACCCAAGGGCTGAGCCTTAATGACATTTATCTTTGGGAAGGAGACAGCGTAACTCTCGCCTAATGACGTTATACAAGGCTCTTTCTGCCTCTTTTCCAGCACAGATGATGCCAGCGCTGCAGGCAGCCCCGTGTCCACTTGCTGTGCGGCGTGGCCTGCCCTGGCCCTTGCAAGCCAGGGCTGAGCTCCCAGGAGGTCACATGTGAGAGAGAAGGATCCTTTTTTGGAGGATGTGGCCTCACTTGGCCAGCTCCTGGGAGGAAACAGAAATGGTCATTGGGCACCGGCAGAGGCTGCCCAGGGAGGGGGTTGAGTCACCTTCCCTGGAGGTGTTTAAGGCACCGGTGGACGAGGCGCTGAGGGACATGGTTTAGTGTTTGATAGGAATGGTTGGACTTGATGATCCGATGGGTCTCTTCCAACCTGGCGATTCTATGATTCCATCATACTGGGGTGTGCAGGTGCTGGGGCAGGTCTCTCCTCCAGCCCACGGGGTTGGGAGGGGTCTCTGCTGTCCCCTAAACACATCAAATTTGGGGATGAGCAGCTGCAGAGAGACCTCCTGTGACACGGATGCATGGGCATGTGTCATCCCTGCCTTGCACAATGGTTGCATCCCTGGCCTCATTTCTCAAATAACGAGGAGATGTCAACTCCTGCTGAATGTTTCTTGTGCCCGTGATTGGGCTTGTTTTGCAGGGCTTGTGCAAGCAAACATGAACCCATCGGGGTGTGTAATGACTAATCCACATCTGGGGGAATGTGCTGTGGAGGGGAAAGCTGCATGAACTGCACCCCGGAGCCCTCCCCAGGGAGCAGGTGGGCTTGGGAGGCTCTGGCCACGTGCTCCCAGGGCCACAATGGGTGGGAAGAAGATGCAGTGAGGGCCTTGCAGCATTGTACTGAGAAACCAACCCTGCCAAGGTTCCACCCTGCCAACCAGAAACACAGGAGGGCTGAAGGTTGCTTGGGCTGACTCCCAGCGCCCTTTCCATGGGCTGATGCTCCCGTTTACAGCCCAGGAGTGCACAAGGCAGGGAGATCGCTTCCAACCTGTGAGGGGCGGGCTCAGCGCTGCCAGGGATGGTGTTCTGCCCTGTCAGGCTTTTTCTGATTGCCACAGCCGCCACGAGCTCTGCTAGAAATGGAAACAAAAGCAAGACCCACAGGGCTAGAGGGATGCCCTGACTTGCAGCAAGGACCGTGGAGGAGAAGGTGAGTGCTTTCTCTCCAGCTTTACAGGGAGGAAAAGTACCAGTGGTTTCCTTTACTTAATAACAGGGGAAAGGAGGCACAGCAGGGTTCGACTGACTCTCTGTAGCAGAGGGATTCCATTAATCCCACAACACTGCACTGATTTGCAGCAGCTTTTATGCCACTTAAGGACCAAAATCAGAGAGAAACAGGCAAATACGTGTTCTCCTGGGACAATAATTCTCACTCTTGCAGCAGGCAGCTCAAGGTGCAAGGCATGAGATTCGATTATCACAGCTGGCAGAGGCCAGTGGCTCTCCCTTTCCAAAGCCCATGCCAGCTGCAAGCAGCACCTTCCCCAGCTGGAACTCTTGATTTGCAGCCTCAAAGCTTCTCAGCAGCTGGAAACACTTTCTGAGGGCAACACCTTCCCAGGTGCGTTTCTTCACACCTGCCTGGTGTCAGCATGTGCTTGGGGCCCGGAAGCGACAGGCCAAGCTTGCAGCAGAGCTGTCTTGCTGGGAAGCTGATGTCTGCTGAAGGTTGGCTCTGTTTGACTCTGTTGTTTTTTTTTTTTTTTTTTTTTTGTGGGGACAGGGGTAACCTTGTTTGAAAAACAGCGGGAAGGCTGGTGTCATCCCTCTGCCCCAGATCATCTTTCTGGTAGTGGCACGATGGGTTTTAATTCTGCTGCACTGGCAGCCGGGAGGGTGTCCTCCCCTGGGGTGTGGAGGGATGGATGGAGCTGGAGCCTGGATGGATGGAGCTGGAGCCTCCACACCACTATCGTGGGGCTGCCGTGGGGCTGCCGTGGGGTGGCTGCAGCAGCGGGGACCGCAGTGCTGGGCTTGGGGTGCCCGAGGGATGCTGCAGCCCCCAGGCTCGAGGGAGCCGCTGGTCTGAGAGCGCAGGGCTCATCTCAGGGGTACCCTGGGGATACCAGGGAGCTGGGGGGCCGCTCAGGGGATGCTGCAGGCTTGGGGAGGGGGTGGCTGGGCTCCCCTGTGCAGGGGGGTCAGAGGGCGATGCGGGGCGGCAGCTCCGGCCCCCGGGCAAACTCCTCCCCTGCCACCGGACCCGCCTTGGCTCTCCCGCTCCTCCGCTCCAGTCGTTCTTCTTCTCCTTATTGTTATTATTATCATCGTCACCCTCCTCCTCCAGCCCTTCTCGTCTTCACCAGCTGGTTTTCCCCCTCGTCGTCTTCTGCCTCTTTGGCTTCTTCAGTCCCTTTGCTCTCCAACCATGCTCGGTCAGTTTGTGTTCAGTGACTGAGTGTAGAAAGGAGCTGTGGGTTAGTGTAGATCCCCTGTCGTCCAAAGGTAGGATTTGTTGGGTTTTTAAAGGTTATGGATCTGCAATATCACAGAATAACAGAATCACAGAACAACCAGGTTGGAAGGGACCCATCAGATCTTCTAGTCCAACCATTCCTATCAAACACTAAACCAAGCCCCTCAAGACCTCATCCACCCGTGCCTTAAACACCTCCAGGGAAGGTGACTCAACCACCTCCCTGGGCAGCCTATTCCAATGCCCAATGACCCTCTGTGTGAAAAACCTCCTCCTAATCTCCAGCCTAAATCTCCCCTGGCGGAGCTTGAGGCCATTCCCTCTCGTCCTGTCCCCTGTCACTTGGGAGAAGAGGCCAGCTCCCTCCTCTCTACAACCTCCTTTCAGGTACTTGTAGAGAATAATGAGGTCTCCTCTCAGCCTCCTCTTCTCCAGGCTAAACAACCCCAGCTCTCTCAGCCGCTCCTCATAGGGTCTGTTCTCCAGCCCCTTCACCAGCCTTGTCGCTCTTCTCTGGACTTGCTCCAGAGCCTCAACATCCTTCTTGTGCTGAGGGGCCCAGAACTGGACACAGTATTCAAGGAGCGGCCTCACCAGTGCTGAGTACAGAGGGAGAATCACCTCCCATGACCTACTGGTCACACCATTTCTGATACAAGCCAGGATGCCATTGGCCTTCTTGGCCACCTGGGCACACTGTTGGCTCATGTTCAGTCGGCTGTCGACCAACACCCCCAGGTCCCTCTCCTCCTGGCAGTTTTCCATCCAGACTTCTCCCAGTCTGTAGTTCTGCATAGGGTTGTTGTGCCCCAAGTGCAGGACCCGGCATTTGGCCGTGTTAAACCTCATGCCATTGGACTCTGCCCAGCGGTCCAGCCTGTTTAGGTCCCTTTGCAGAGCCTCCCTACCCTCCAGCAGATCGACACTTGCACACAGCTTTGTGTCATCTGCAAACTTGCTAAGGGTACACTCAATGCCTTCATCCAGGTCATTGATGAAGACATTGAACAGGACTGGACCTAGCACTGAGCCCTGGGGAACCCCACTTGTCACTGGCCTCCAGTTTGACTTAACACCATTAAATGACTTGGTCATTCAAAATACAACATGAATGTGAAACGAGGTGATCCCGATGAGCTGGAGTTCCAGCTGATGTCCTGCTTGTTGCACTTTATACAAATCTGAGCAACGAGCTGTGGGCAAGGGACAAGAAATCTGCCCTCGTTTCGTTGCCTCCTGACGCTCAGAGAAGTCTTTAAGGGCAATGATGTGGATTGATTTAAAGTGCAAATGTGCTTCTGTTTGATCGATAAATTAGAAAGGCGCCTGCAAAAATCCTTGGAAGTATTTTATATGACTTCAAACAAGCCTCCACGGTTAAACGTGAAAATAAATGGTCTTGATTTTTTTATTGTGGTTTTATTTTATGGACAGAGGTTTAGTTGTAAGTTTGAGTACTGAAAGGACTGCTGGAAGTGCTCCCCAAGCCCATCTCCATCATTTTTCAGCGCTCCTGGCTGACTGGGGACGTCCCACTTGACTGGAGAGCGGCAAATGTGACATCCAGCAGCAAGAAAGGCTGGAAGGAGCCTCAGTGCGTGTGACGATGACAAGATGGTCACCAGCATCCTGGCTTGGATTAGCCCCGGTGTGGCCAGCAGGAGCAGGGAAGGGATCGTCGGTGAGGACTCAGCACTGGGAAAGCTTCACCTTGCATCTGGGGTTCAGTTTGGGGCCCCTTGCTCCAAGAAGGCCATTGAGGGGCTGGAGCACCCCCAGAGAAGGAAAATGAAGCTGGAGAAGGGGCTGGAGAACAAGTCTTGGGAGAGGTGACTGAGGGACCTGGAGTTGTTTATCCTGGAGAAGAGGAGGCTGAGGGGAGACCTCATCACTGTCTACAAGGGCCTCAAGGGAGGTTGTGGTGAGGTGGGTGTTGGTCTCTTCTCCCCAGTGACAGGTGATGGGATGAGAGGGCAGGTTGTCAAGTTGAACCAGGGCAGGTTCAGATCGGTCATCAGGCCAAATTCCCTCTTGCTTCCTGCTGAGAGAGGGAAGATCCTGGCTTGCAGCTCCAGGCTTCTTGCAGGCAGCTGCCCAAGGAGCCTCTTCTCCATAGTCAGAAGGTCTGTGCCCCACAGCCCCCACTGCCTCCTGCCTGAGGGTTTCCCTGTGGGACTGGGGGTGGCAGTGACACTTTGCTTCTGCCCCTGCCCATGGATCAGGGCTGGAGAGCATTGAGAACTGGTGGACACAGAGTCTGATCTGGTTTTCCTTTGCTTTCCGGAGTGAACAGCCATCTGGGATGCAGTGGCCGACTCCATCCAACTACAGCTCCTGCTGTGCTAGGTGGGACAGAACCACGTCCTCCTGCTCCACCCAGAGCCTTGGGGAGTCCTCACAGCCCTGGGCGTGGCCTGCAGCGGCTCTCCCAATCCTCAGAAAGCCATAAACTCACCCCCAAATTCCTCACCGAGGGTCAAACATGGCTGGTGCTGTGTGGGGTCACCTCTGGGGGGTGGGGGTGTTACAGGGGTCACTGGAGACACCCTGGATATCCTCAGGCTGCTTCTGCCTTGACTCCAGCTCTGCTTTGTTTGGAGAGGAGCTGGCATCTCCTCCCCAGAGCTCTCCCCACTCTCCCGCTCCTGCTCCTGGGCAGTGGGAATGGGCAGAGATGAGCCCAAAGCATGAATCCTGGAGAAGATGCTGCAGGGGGAGATTGGGAACCAACTCCAGCTTCCAGGAGAACCCTCACCGCTCTCAAACCCCCAGGAGGTGCTGAGAGGGATGTTCCTGGTTTTCCTTTTGCTGCTACTCTGAGCTGAAGCCGTGCACAGGGGCTGGGGGGAACAAAGAATTTTATTGAACTGTGTGTTCCAGGTTTGTGTCTGGTGCCATCAGGACTGGGCCTACGTGAAAGGCTCAAGGGAGCTCCAGAGCCTCTTCTCTCCTCCAGAAATAAACAGAACAGAGATAAAAACCTTGAATAGAGCATGAAGTAAACTTCCCTGAGAAAGAAACATCCCTGATGTGTGCAGGGAAGCGCTGGGGTAGAGGGTGGCTGAGTGCCAGTGTGTGGGGGCTGCTGCACGGGAGGAGCGAGAGCCACGTACTGGTGCTGGGCTGAGGCAGCAATCGTGATGTGGGCATCTCTCCCCAAACCCCACACTTCAGCTCCCATTTCTATCACCAGATATGGAGGAAAAGGAATAGTCCCTGATCAGTTCAGGGGATGCCAGGGGCTGGTGCTGGTGAGGGGCGGGGAGTGGCTGGGGTCTGGACTATGAGGTCACAGAAGCGCCTGCCCCACACTGGCAGGTGCTGTACTGGGCACGGGCTCTGCTCCGGCAGCGCTGGCAGCTGCGGCAGCAGCAGCACCATGGTGGAGGCATGGAGGGTTATGACCCCCTTTACCCTCATTTTTCTCATTTTCTTGATTGTTCTGGAAGCCCAGGGCGTCCAGGCTGCTCTGTGGCGAGCGCGTGGATCAGGTGAGCGGGCAAGGGCCAGCACCCAGCCTGGGGAAGCGTGTGGCTGTGCCCAGCACTCCTCAGGGTGGCAGTGGGGCTGGGGTCAGGCTGGGGCAAGGCTGAGAGAGCAGCAGGGCCAGGCTGGGCTGGGGGAGCTGTGTCAGCTCCACTGCAGGTCCCTGGAAAGAAGTGGGTCACAAAATCTCATGGCAATGGGCTGGGTTCCAGCTGTGCCCGTAAGCAAAGGCCACCTGGCTTCTCAGTCACATCTTCTTCAGGAGCCTCAGGGTGACCCCACAGCTCGTCACTGGAGTGAGTGGCGCGGGGGGTTCATAGGGGATTCACCTTCCTATTTTCTTGCCCAGAGCTCAGACGTGTGGCAGAGCAGAGGGGGACAAGTTGGGTCAGGGCTGTGCTCTGGGCCCTCTGCCCTGGGAAGAACTTTGCTGGCCTCTCCCTCCCTGCGCTGCTCCCCATGCCGCCTACAGAGCTGGTTGGGGCTGAGCTCAGAGCTGGCGTGAGCTCCAGGAGTCCTTTCTCCAGACAGCTCCGTACCTGGTTGGTGTTGGATCAGCATGGTGCAGGCACGATGGTCCCGAGTGGAAGGGAGAGACGAGAGACGTGGAGCGATCCTGCTTTTGAGCTGCATTCACCACCGTTCCAGTCGGAAGAAGTAGATTGGAATATTTCACGGGAGCTGCTCTCTTCTCTTTGTTTACAGACGTGGTAAGAGGCAACAAATCTCCAGCTTCCCGGCTGAGTCCAAAGGATATTGTGCACGGACATCACATGGGTACGTCCTGGCTTTGACCCCTTTGGGAACTGCCAGCTCAAAGCCCCCACGGGAGAGCTGCCTCTCCTGGGTGTGTGAGAACACAGACCTGCATGGCATGTGCCACCCCATTCCATGATCCCCCCGTGTTCTACTCTTCACTTGTGATGGGCTGATCACTGTGTGTTCTTGGCTGGATCCTGTGCTGGAGCCTGCCCAGCATCAGAGAATCAGAGAATTGTTTGAATTGAAAGGGGCTTAAAGATCATCCAGATGAACCCCCCTGCCATGGGCAGGGACACATCCCACTAGACCAGGCTGCCCAAGGCCCCATCCAAGCTGGCCTTGAACACTTTCAGGGATGGGGCTGCCACAGGTTCCCTGGGTCTCCTGCGCCAGTGCCTCACCACTCTCATGGTGAAGAAATTCCTCCTCATGTCTAGTATAAATCTGCTCCTCTCCAGTTTATACCCATTCCCCCTCGTCCCATCACCAGAAGCCTTTGTAAAGAGTCCCTCCCCAGCTTTCTTGTAGCCCCTTCAGGTACTGGAAGGTCACTATGAGGTCTCCTTGGAGCCTTCTCTTCTCAAGGCTGAACAACCCCAGCTCTCTCAGCCTGTCCTCCTACAGGAGCTGCTCCAGCCCTCTGATCATCTTTGGAGCCTCACAAGGAGGAATAGAGGAGCAGAATCTCCTTCCTCGACCTGCTGGCCACGCTTCTTTTAATGCAGCCCAGGACAGAGGTGGCTTTCTGGGCTGTGAGTGCACATTGCCAGCACCCCCAAGTCCTCCTTTGCATGGCTGCTCTCCATCCCATCATCCCCCATCCTGTATTCAAACCATGGGTTGCCCTGACCCAGGGGTAGGATCTTGTGATTGGCCTTGTTGAACCTCAGGAGGTTCTCAGAGCCGCACTTCCCCAGCCTGTCCAGGTCCCTCTGGGTGACATCTCGTCCTTCCACTGTGGCATCCCAGGGGTGGCTGCCACTCTGGGTGACTGAGTGCTCATTGTCAAGATTTTAATAACGAGAAATTTACTAGATCCTTTCTGCTCAGTTCTTCATGGAGCGAAGTACAAAGCCAACCCGAGGAAATCTTCGCAGTGACTGCCCAGAATCATGGAGGATATTGTAGCAAAGATGGAAGAAACAAGATGCGGTGGGTATGCAACCCTCATAAGCAGAGGGCTTGGGAAGTGGAGGGTTTAGAGACTTGTAGGGACAAGCCAGAGCCTACAGCAGCCAGAAGGGATCAACCAGGGGGGCCAGGATCAGAGCTGCCTCAGCTTCACAGCCTCGTCCAGCCCTGTTGTGCTGCTTGATGTCTGAGGGCTCTGGGTGACACCTTGGGGACAGGTTTCCCTTTGGCTTTGGGGCTCTGTGGGCTCTTCACTGCCTCTGGTGAAGGAGCCCAGATGTGGTGACCAGAACTCAGGCTTCAATGTGTGTCTGTGACCCTTCCCATGCGATGGAGGTGGCAGGATGGGATGTGCTTCTCCGAATGGCTCTTTCCCAACTGAACCAGCTGCATCATCTCCCTGTCCCCTCAGAGGGAAGGTGTTTACCATAATCTTGTGGTTTACCAAAAATGTTCTAAGTGTGTTAGAAGATCCCATGCAATCTCCAGGTCTCTCAGCAGCTCAGGTTTTGCTCTCTATGAGAACACTGGGAAGGGTCAAGGGTTAAAGTTTTCCTCCATGAATGACAGACTCATGGTTTGGACTGGTGAAGAGATGCAACCCCAAATGCCCAGGCTGTTTCTACACATTACTGATGTCCTTTGCCTCCTGGGGAGACTGAGTTCCTGCTGAAGTACAGTTACTTGAATTCAACGGACCCTCTTTCTTTCTGAAGAGATGGGCGGTGAGCCTGTGGAGAAGGAGGCGCTTTGAGGAGGAGGCAGCCAGGCAGTGCCAGGCTCCGAGGAGAACATGGAAGTGATCCAACCAACAGATACACCAGGTAATTGTCCCTCCGTCGCCCAGTGTCACCAATCAAGGGGGAGGGAGCTGGCCTTAGGGGAGGAAGAGCTGGAGGTGGCTCTCGCTGCTGCAGTTTTGTCTGTTTTGTGCACGCGTTTTGTCCGTGTCCCTTGAAGGAGCAAGTGGCCAAGCAGCCGCACTCCCCACGAGCTCTCTTGCCACCAAAATCAGGGAACGAACCTGCAGGCACCAGGGCTGGAGGGAAACAGAGAACATTCTGGCCATGCTGCACGTCCTGAGAGCTCTCCAGAGGGGCAGGGGACAGACTGACATTCTGAATTTTTCCTCCAGGTGCGGACAGGAAGATGGCCCCAAGGGTCCACGAGTCCCAGAATCCTGAAGATGTTCACGTGTCCAAAGGTTATGAGATTTATTTGGCACTAGTCATAGCAGGAATGCTGGGCCCCCTGCTACTTGCGTTTTCAATGTGCTGCTTCGTGATCTGGCTGAGGAGGAAGTGAGTCCTCGATTCCCCCCATTGCTTCCTTCCAAGGGCTGCTCCCAGCCACGAGGCATCGCTGCTCAGGCTGCTGGGCAGCAGGGAGCGAGGGGCTGGCCAAAACACTCTTCTGCTGCTATCCAGAGCTTTAATTGGTGTCCGAACTCCCGTGCCTTCCTCTCGGGAGCGCTCTGCCTGGAGCCAGGATTGGCTCAAGCTGGCCCTGCCTGGACAGGAGCAGCCCCAGGAGCAACAGGCAAAGCCGGGTCGGGATGGGAAAGAGCAGGGGCTGTGGTTGCCCTGGAAAGAGGGACATACACCAGCGCCCGCTCCTTACAGGGAACCTACCTGCCGGAATCCCCTTGCTCAGAGGTGCCATCAGGTGCCAGTGGCCCCCTTGGTCATGCTGTGCTGGCAGCTCTGAGCCTGGGGTGTGGAGCTGAGGCAGCTCCGTGCCGTGGAGGAGATTCCACGTCCTCCATCTGCAGCTGAGAACTCACCCACCTTTTCTCTCCACAGAGATCCAGAAGCCCAGCTGGAAAGCAGCGGCTGCCCCTCACAACCAGACAGCAGGAGCCCTGGTCCCCCCAAGAGCCAGACCCAGCTCCCGCAGCCATCGTCCCCACCCCAGCCCATACTGCGTGTCCCTGCGGCAGAGGCACTGACCTTGGACTCTCCAAGCACAGCGATGACTGGAGCAGTCGCTGCTCTTCTGACTGCAGCGGTCGCTGCTGCCCCCGCCAGCCCTCAAGTGGCCCCAACGCTAAGAAACCAATCCAACCCCCCTACCTATCAGCCTGAAATCATGTGGAAAACCTCTGCGTGAGGTGGGGTAAGAGTCAGTCAAAGGATCGATTTCTGCCTCAACCTTTTCTCATTTTTAGCCTCAGATCCTGACTCTCTAAATCTAAATGCAGGTCTCAGGAAACGGTCACAGCTGTTAGAGAATGGATGGCGCTGGACATCTGTGGGCCCGTGGTAGGAGTTATGAACCCTTTTTCCTTCCCTCTTCTCCCCATCTCTTTCCTTGTTCTCTGTCTCTATCGGAAGTCGTTTCATGGGCATGATTAATAAAGTGCCAGTTTAGATCGAAATTTGTCTCCCTTGACTCTTTGAATTTTTTGCATTCTCGAATCATAAATGAAATGAACCGTCACACGTCCAGTTTCAGCCTTCTCCTACTGGGGCAGAGTGGGCTCGAGAGAATTGGAAAGATCTGCAGAGTATAATAAACTGAATTTCTTTACTGCAGAATGAGGCTAAGGTTAAATTCTTTCGGCCAGGAAAAACTAGGGCGATAACCTGTGCTGTTTTGGGTGCCAGCTTGGTCGCGGCCAGTAATGACCGTCAGAGGCAGCGTAGTGACGAAGGAAAAATCAGAGAATCCTTAGAAAACCTCATGCACAGTCACCAAAAGACAATCTCCAACCAGGAAAAGGAATTAGAGACCTTAGAAAGCCTCGTGCACTGTCACCAAGTGACAATCTCTGATCTGGAGGGTTAAACCCTCTGGATGGGGGAGACCCCTTGGCAATTACCGGCACAGCAGAGCAATTACTCGAAAGCAAACAAAAAGTTGCTTGTGAGACAAGAGAGAAAATTAATTCCCAGATGTGAATCACCAATGCTGTTGCCTGTTAACCCAGAAATTATGACTCCCCTTATCAGGGGACTCTCCGAATCACTGAAACCCACAGGGATAAATATCCAGAGAAACAGAGCATCTGTGGGTCCTGTGGAGAGGCTGGAGGGTACTGACTCCACTTGTGAAAGCTGCACTTGAGTCGGGGGAACTCCTTCCTATGGTGGAGGAGCTCAGGGAGGAGGTGAAGAGGCTGAGGACCATGAGGGAGTGTGAGAGGGAGACAGAGCAGTGGAGCAGGGCCCTCTCACTAACTCAGCAGTTGCTGGAGCTGCTGTGTCCAAACACCATCCTCCTGCAAACTGCAAGGTTGGGGCTATAAGAGATGGGGAATGGCAGCAAGTTCCTGCCAAATGAAGGAAACCTGATCCCCTGACCCAGACAGCAAAACCCAAGATCCCCTGGTGAACAAGTACCAGGAGCTGCAGGTGGAATCCAATCCTGAGGATGATGGCTCCCACAACCTAGAATCTTCCCCTAGGCTGCACCATCCTCAGAAAAAGATAAAACCATCCTCCTTTAAGAAGAGGAGGGTGATTGTTGTAGGGGACTCCCTCCTCAAAGGAATGGAGGGACCCATCTGCAGACCTGACCCACTCCACAGAGAGTTCTGCTGCTTACTGGGGGCATCACTGAGGGAGGTAGCTAGAAAACTTCCTTCCCTGGTCCACGAGACAGACTACTGTCCTCTGATAGTCCAAACTGGTAATGATGACTTAGTAAAAAGAAAGACTAAAGACATCGAGAAAGACTTCAGGGCCATTGGGAAGATGATGGAGGGCTCTGGGGCACAGGTAGTGTTCTGCTCCATCCCAAGGCTAAACAGAGAGGACCGACCCGCAAGTTACAAAGAAGAACTCAATTAATGTCTGGCTCTGAGCCTGGTGTGAGGAGAGGGGCTTTGGCTTCTTTGATCACAGGGTGGTTCGTGCACCCCCTGACATTGTTTCTAAGGTTGGGACACGTGGGTCTCCTAGCGGGGCTAAGGCCCTTGCTAAAAGCTTAGCCAAACTCATAAATTGAGCTTTAAACTAGATGTGAAGGCGGAGGGGATTAACTTGGACACTGGGGGGAAATTGGGGTTCTTGGGGGGCAATTGAGGGGGCTGAGGGGGGCAAGGGCATTTAGGGGGGACTGGCGTACAACTGAGGAGGAATTCAAGTTTCTGGGGGGTGAGGGGGACAACTGGGGCAGGGCAAGGGCATTTGGGGAGCAATTGGGGAGGGGGATTGGGGTACCTGGGAGGCAACCTGGGGGGAATTCAGGTTACTGGGTGGGACTTCCCTATTTCCCTTAAAGATTCCCCGTCTGTGCTGTTCCCATATCGTGTTTGAATACCCGTAAATGGAAACACATACACAGCTCAGTCTCCCAAATTCAGAGATGTCAATAGGATCTTTCTGCCAAATTTGTACAGCGCTTAGTCCCCTCGGGTTGGCTCCTCTAGGCTGCCATGGTGTTATTTGTTGATAATCCAGGCATATCTGATTATGTTCTGGGCTAATTCTAATGAAATTTTAAGTTGCCTACTTTATTTGCCATCTGCCCATTTTCTTTCCACGTTAGTTCTGCTCCTCCTGTTGTTCCTGAGCTGTCAGTAAATGTTGTAGGGCCGTCAGTCTCTACATAAGGGCTTCTGTTCTGTTTGCAATGTTTGCAGAGAGGAATCATAGAATCAAAGAATCACTAGGTTGGAAGAGACCCACTGGGTCATCGAGTCCAACCATTCCCATCAAACACTAACCCATGTCCCTCAGCACCTCGTCTACCCGTCCCTTAAACCCCTCCAGGGAAGGTGACTCAACCACATCCCTGGGCAGCCTGTTCCAGTGCACAGTCCCTTTCTGTGAAATATGCAAACTTGCTCAGGGTGCACTCAATGCTTTCATCCAGGTCATTGATAAAGATATTGGACAGGGTTGGACCCAGCACTGAGCCCTGGGGATACCACTTGTCACTGGCCTCCAGCTGGATCTCCTGTCACATTTCTCTCTGCTTTCCCTCCCTTGGGCGTCAGAGATATTTGGAGGAAGGATGGAGTCTTGTCCCCTCACTACACGAGCTTGACCAGGGCATCAGGGATGCCCGTCCATCCCTGCTGGCTTCTCCCATGGAAAGAACCAAAGGCAAGAAAGTCCCTGATCCAGCAAGGTGGCTCCTGCGTGTTTCTGAGCTCCTGGTGCCCTCTGCTCCTCAGGCTGGGATAAAATAAAATCAGCATAAAGCAAAATCCATCAAACAAACCCCTTGGTCGGGCAAACTCTTTCCCTCTTTCATCCATGAGGTTTCATCTTCTGTCTTAAAACAACCTCTGCCTGGTTTTTGAAGCCCTCCAGGGACAGGGATGTACCCAAAGCCCTCGGCAACCACTACCACGAGGCACCAGTTAGTGGTACTGGGGGGCACTGGTCTGGACTGGGAGACTGTGAGATGGGGAGGAAGCACCAGTTAGTGGTCTCAGTTGAGACCAGTGACACCCCCCCAGACAATTGCTCCCTCAGGCTCATAGCCTCCCCAGCTCAAATCAGTGCCTTCCCTTTAACCCCAGTGCTCCCCAGTACCACTAACTGGTGCCTCCCTCTGATCTCACACCCCCCAGTCCAGACCAGTGCCCCCAGTACCACTAACTGATGCCCCCTCTGATCTCACTCCCCACCCAGTCAAGACCAGTGCCCCCAGTACCACTAACTGGTGCCTCCCCCCAGTCTCACGGCTCCCCCCACCCACTTCTCTCCCTCCCCCTTCTCCCACCCCTCCATTCTTGCCAGCTTCCCACCCTATTCAACCCCCTAGAACGTTTGTTTCCCACCTCAGCCTTCCCCTTGCAGCCACCTCCCCCAGAACCCTTCTTCTCCGGAACGTTTGTTGCCCAGCGCGATTTCCCTGGTTAGAGGCGTTGGCAGTGCTGAGCGCGGGCGCTGTTGTCCGACCACCCGCTCCCTTCGGCAACTTCCCCAACTCGGCCTGTTCCACCTGCCAGAGGAGCGGCTGAGGCAGCTGCCCCCGGGGCTCCTGCCTGGTCTGCTGCTCGCCCACTGGCTGCGCTTGCTTCTGGGAGGCTCTGCGGGTCCATAAAGGGGTTCTAGGGGTGTTGGGGGGATCTTAGAAGGATTCAGGGGGGCCTGGGGAGCCCTAGTGTCATCCTGGAGGGTCGAGGAGCATCTTGGGAGTCTGTAAAGGGGTCCCAGGGGTGTTCTGGGAGTCCCTAGAGGGGTCCTTGGCATCACTAAATGGGTCCTGGGAGGCTCTATAGGGATCCTGGGGGCTTTACAGGGTTCCTGGGTGTCCCTAAGGGGTTGCTGGTGGTCCTAGAGTGGTCCTGGTTGTCCCAAGAGGGGTCCTGTGGGGCTTTGCAGGGATGCTAGGGGACCCTATGGGAGTCTTAGAGGGCTCTAAGGTGTCCTTGGGGTCCCTAGAGGGCTCCTGAAGAGTCCTAGAGGAGTCCTAGGGAGCTCTAGAGGGGTCCTGAAGGACATAGAGGCATCCTGCGGGTATCTAGAGGGGTCCTGGGGGCGTCTTAGAGGGGCCCTAGTGTTCCCTAAAGGGGTGCTGGGGGTCCTAGATGGGTCCTGGGGGGCTCTAGGGGCTCCTAGAGGGGTCCTGGGAGTCCCTAAAGGGATCTTGGGGGGCTCTAGACCTCACCCAGTCCCTCAGAATAAACTTCCCACACTAGAACCACGTGCAGATGCAAGGTTATTCACACACAAACCAGCCAGAACTCTGCTTTTCCAGTAAAACAAGTCCCCCAGGTTTGAATGGTTTCTGTCATTACTTATAATCCACAAATCTCTTCCTCAAACCCAAACTGAGACAGGAGGAATGTACGAAAGCACCTACCTTCCAAAAAGAAAAAAAATCAAGAACTTTTTCCAATGTAACCACCATAAAAAGCTAATTAGCATAAAAAGATAATTAGTTCGCACTTGAGGCAACCAGGGTTACTTAGCTGGACTGATGTTTTTTTTCCCAAGCACATTTCACCCATAGCCAACAGGTCAGCAAAGCAGAGTTCCTCTACAAATTTTTATGACATATGAATATATTTCCTATCCACACTTGTATTTCTCCATGTTAATGAGATTTCTCTGTTGTTTTCTTGACAGCCTGATATATATAATCTTATGGAAATTTTGCAGTAAATAAAAGCTGTGTTTGTTCTTGGACCCAGCATACTCGTGCTTCATGATGTAGGCAAGCTTTGGCCATGCACACATCCATAGAGAAATGAGTCCAAGTCACCGGAACAAATGAATTGTCTAAAGAGCAGTAAGGTAGAGAAAGTGCTGATTGCTGACATCCCTTCTGTAGGAGTTACGGACACTACAATGTTCTGGGAAACCATCGGTTTGTATGACTGCTGACTGGTTTCAAGGACAAGTTGTTAAGATGAACATCACTCAAGTGTACATAAAACTTTCTATTGATCAGAAAACCATAACTGTAATCGATCAAGACACAAACATCCTTTCTCTTCCATCTTCTTCCATAGAAGAGCAACGAAGCTGGTGAAGGGGCTAGAGAAGAAGAGCAGCAGCTGAGAGAGCTGGGGTTGTTTAGCCTGGAGAAGAGGAGGCTGAGAGGAGACCTCATTGCTCTCTACAACTACCTGAAAGGAGGTTATGGAGAGGAGGGAGCTGGGTTCTTCTCCCAAGTGACAGGGGATGGGACGAGAGGGAATGGCCTCAAGCTCCTCCAGGGGAGATTTAGACTGGACATTAGGAGGAAGTTTTTCACAGAAAGGGTCATTGGGCACTGGCAGAGGCTGCCCAGGGAGGTGGTTGATTCACCTTCCCTGGAGGGGTTTAAGAGATGGGTGGACAAGGTCCTGAAGGACATGGGTTAGTGATTGGTTGGAATAGTTGGACTCGATGATCCGGTGGGTTTCTTCCAACCTGGTTGTTCTATGATTCTATGATCCCTCACAGTCTGAAGCTCACCACCTTGCAGACAACCAAATTCACCTCTTGGATTCCAGTTTGGGAAATGGGACAATTTCTTCTACATCTTTTCCAATAAACTGGGAATATTTTACCAAGCAGCTTTCAAAATCAATGCATTTAAGTGGTTCCTGTTGAAGCAGGAGCCACCGCAGATATTGTGCTCAAGCCTGGACATTTTTGTTCATCTTTCCAGAGCATAGAACACCTGAAAGACCTGATGCTTACTCTTATTCCTTAAGCCTTGAGGAAATAAAAATATCTCCTGTCCTGTTAAAATAATGATCTAAAGACATTCATACAGAACAAAACCCCAGCAAATCACTTGCATCTTGAATAAGTTAAGTCACTGTTGAATTAAATAAAAAAACCTAAAACCTTTTCTTTTCCACATCTATATTCATACAACAGATGCTGTTCAGAACCACAAATCAGTTTCCTAAATTACCACACTTCCACTCATTCAGATGAAGCCAGAAATTACATTTTCAAGTCTCTTTCTGGGCTAATTGTGGTGGTAGAATTTGGAGAGAAGCCTTCTCTTCTAACCAGACTCATCACTAATTTATGTGGAATTAATGAGATCATAAGAGACACCAAGTTAATGATTTACAGCCCAAATACTTACAGGGTACCCCCAGAAACATAACTTACATTTTGAAAGGACCAAGAAGGGAGAGGAAAATTTGAAAAGCAACTCCAGGGCTGGCAGGATGTAGATCAGCTTGCTCTCAGCTCCTCCTTTCCAGCTTCACCCTTTTCTTCTTCACATCTTGGATATCCCACCACAGTCAGCCTGGCAGAGCAGTGTGGGAATGAATGGCTGAAGTTGGCTACAGCCTATCCATGGGAAACACGTGCCAAACGCCTCGTGTCCAACAGTAGTAAAGGGTCATCTGCCACTTGCCTTGTGTATCTGCACCATTTGAAAATAAGCACACACAGCTCTGCAGGTTTTGTGGGCAATATCACCTTCTGAAGTGTCATTTGCTGCAGATTTTTTCCCCCAAGTGTGCTGATGTGGCTGTGTTTGGGGTTTATGCTGTCACGTTATCCAGACAGGGAGTTGAAATGATTTTAACTTTAACTGGAAACAAGCCTCCTTGATCTCCGTCACTGTCACACTGTCATCAAAGTGCCAGCCGACAGTTTAGTGATCAGTGTAAAACCCCAAACTTCTAGCAGCCAGAGTCATATCAAAACAAAAACAAAAGAACTTTTAATAACTCAAAAATATAGTGTAACGTGTTGCAAACAACAGTTTTTCATCTCAGCAAGTTTATCTTACAGTATATGTTTCTTTGAACTAAGAGATCATTTGTTTAAATTGCTTCATTATACATAATGATCCTTCTCTTATAAAACAAGATTCGACATTGCCACTGGTTGGAAACAGCACAGAAATTTAATGAGAAGAAAAAACACTCTACAACTCTTGCAGTAAAAAAACATTAGGAGAATTTGCACTTGGTTGTTGAAAATGCAGAGCTAGAAATATCTTGTTCTACCCCAGCTATTAATACTAACTCTGCATTCACAGGGTACAACTTACAGCTTTGATCAAGCTGAAAGATCTAGATACTTACAAAATATGTAACGTTAAATACTACTATACTTCCCCAAACCTAGGAGTCCAATTCACATATGTAAGTCAGATTATCCTATTTTTAACATAGTAGGAGATTAGACATCACTTATTTCAAATATGCCAAAAAGGGTATGGTTTCAAAGGAGCAATTTTATGGACTGAAACGAGAACAAAAATTCAAATTTCATGGAATTTCAAAGCTAGAAAAGTGAAATAATTTGCCAGCATATACATATATCATGAAACTTTTCAGAAAATGTCCTACGGGGCAGACAGAAAAAGTAAGAGTTCACCTGTTCCCCTAGTTCTTATGATGCAACTCTTAAGAGGAAAAATACAGATTTGTCCTTCTACACATAACTTAGGGATGAAAAGACAGCCTTGCTCCCAAATGAGAAGAGGCCAACAGAAAGCGCTGTGTTTATCCTCTTGAACTCTTTTAGCAGCCTGGATCCTCCCACTGCCTCCCAGAAGCAGCTCCTGGTTGCCCACCCTCACTAGGCTGATTTTGGCTTTTCCTACCAGTCCGCCGAGGAGGAATAACCACGTAACCATTATAGACCTTCACCTGTTCCCCAGGGGATGACTGCTGACCTCCTCCTGCATGTGGTGGTTTCTGGAGCATATTTGTAAAAGACTGTTTTGAGTTCTCCAGGTGCTTCAAGGCGTACAGCAGTTTAATGTAGAATAGAAAACAGAAAAATTAAATATACTGCCAGCTTCCCAGCAGCAATACACATGTATACATTTATATTTAAAAGCTGATAAATTAGCTAAGGAGACAAGTCAGACTATCTTATCCACCCTCACGAAGTTTGACTTCCAAATCCTAACGATGGGAGTAAAACACTCTCTGATGCTGTGGACAGAGCTGCATCAATTTTAGATGCTGCCTCTCCTTCCTCAGGCTCCTTGAATCCTGGGGTCAGTTCTGAGCCCCTCACCACAAGAAGGATGTTAAGGCTCTGGAGCAAGTCCAGAGAAGAGCAACGAAGCTGGTGAAGGGGCTGGAGAACAGGCCTTATGAGGAACGGCTGAGAGAGCTGGGGTTGTTTAGCCTGGAGAAGAGGAGGCTGAGAGGACACCTCATTGCTCTCTTCAACTACCTGGCCTCTCCTCTCAAGTGGCAGGGGACAGGACGAGAGGGAATGGCCTCAAGCTCCACCAGGGGAGATTTAGGCTGGACATTAGGAGGAAGTTTTTCACAGAAAGGGTCACTGGGCACTGACAGAGGCTGCCCAGGGAGGGGTTGATTCACCTTCCCTGGAGGGGTTTAAGGGACAGGTGGACAAGGTCCTGAGGGACATGGTTTAGAGATTGATGGGAATGGTTGGACTCGATGATCCGATGGGTCTCTTCCAACTTGGTTATTCTATGAAATTAATGACAGAACTAGAAACCGACCATTTGTCTTTATTGTTTGTGCAGACAGCTACTTGTGTTGAAGACACGAGGAATATCACCTCTGCAAGTGCTCTTTGCCTCTCTGGGCTTGTGTTGTGGCAAGTTGGCAGAGATGCTTCTGGTAACAGAATTATCAGTTAAATTAGCGTTAATTACAAACTCTCCCAAATAGCTGGTGCTTCATCAGCAACAGAGCAGCATGTAAATAAATCTAATTTCTCTCCAGCTAAACTCTTCAGAAGCTTCATTACAGCAGCAACAATCTCCTCCTCATCCCCCTCCTTTTTCATTAGTGGGAGCAGGTCATTACAAGCTCTATCTGGAGAGGGTTATCAGGAGCAGTTAGAGGTGCACCTTTTACCAGTGTCCTTTGAGACCAAGGAAGAAGTGGAGGAACTTTCAGCATACCTGAAAGAGGCCAATTAAATCAGTTCATAAGAAACTTGAGAAGCACAAAGCAACCGATGGAAAGGCAAAAACCACTGCTGTATTCTGGAGAGACTTTCATTAATTACATGAAATATTTGCATTATTTAGATTATCTACCATCTTAATTCCTTCCCCTTTATTACTCATTTGCCAGCTAAAATCCATACTCAAGGTTTTATCTGTCTTATTTTTCTTTTCTTTTTTTTTTCCTTAATCATGCATCATCCTCACAGTAGCTCCAAGGGCTCTGCTGGTTCTCTGATGCTGGTACCACACTGCTGCCTCCTGCTCCAAGACCTGAGACCCGAGACCTGCTGAATGAGAGGAGCAGCTGAGGGAGACAAGACTTTAAACTCATTTTAGCTTTAACTCTTTTAAATGTCTTTTGGCGCTTTCTTTGCCACATAGGGCTAGAAGAAAGAACACAGGAAGATGTTAAGAGAAGAAGTTTTGGCTAAAAGGATCCCCATGCTGGAGGGCTGATGCAATTCACTTCTTATTCCAGGAGGAAACAGCTGAAAACCTCTAACCAGAAGTTTGATACTGCAGGGAAAGCAGGAGGTTTCAGTTGGGTGTAGAAATTCTCTGCTAGGGGCTCGTTCAGAGAGATTAACTTATTTCATTTGGTGCTTGATTCACTGTCCTTGGATTTTTATTTATTGATTTATTTTTATTTCTAATTCCATCGAAGCCAATGCATTCCTTACTACGTGGTGTCACGTTTCGGCTGATCCCAAATTAATAAATGAGCAGCAGCAGAAGAGTATGCAGCACATTCTAACAGTAGGACCTGCACAGAAGTTTATTTCACTTAGCTCCAATTTAAATACTCTCTCTTGCTCGATTTAATTATGCAAAATTACTGAATTAATGGTTTTCTCAAGTGAAATGCATAGGATTTCAGGGTTTGGTGTTAAGAAAAGAAATTTGAGGTACATTAAGTTTTGCATGCGGGCTCATTTTAAACACAAACTGAAAGTTAACTGAACCCACAGCCCAAAACCACATCATGTTTTAAACCCAGGGTAGAGAGGTCGAGCACAAACAGGAAGGAAAAGTTCTACATTGTTCTGCTAAGTTGGTTTCCTTGTCAGCCTGTATGAATCTCCTCGGTGCGTCTGTCTGTTTGAGGAGCCAGAGTTGCCCGTGGCCAAGCGGAAGGTGATGGTTTTGCAGTTTCAGATGGTTCTCTAATAACTTGGCCACCTCTTAAATACCCTTTCCATGCTGTGTAATATGACTTTCTTCTCTCTTTTCTGGTTGAGAATCAGTTGTCTCTTTTACACGTCCATTAACTGAATTCTTGTGCTGTGGTCTGAATACCTGCACCAAGACACCATGCCCAGCCCGGTGCTGTTCGTGCTGAGATGTAAACACATAATGAGAGCTGGGGGGGAGCATTTCTGAAAGGTTTGAGGAGGTTCTGAGGGAACTTGAGGAGGTTGTGATGGAGTTTGAGGAGGTTCTGGTGGAAGTGAAAGAGGAGCAGGAGGAGGAAGAGAAGAAGGAGAAGGAACCATCGGTGAGACCTAAAGATCCTGCAAGACTCCCCATCCTGACCAAGGAGGAACAAGAGGAGATCGAACCCTGCACTCTCCTGAAGCAAAAGGGATGGATCATGGCCAGACTCATCACTGAAAGGAGGAAACAGAAGGAGAAGGAGAGGGAGAAGGTCATTAAGGAGATTATTATGGAGAGGATTAGCGAGAAGGAAAAGGTTAAGGAGGACAAGGAGAAGGATAATAAGGCTTCATATTATTGCTTCAAAGGTACATTGAAGCAATGGAGACATGTGCGTGCGCAGGAGATTAAAACCCTTTCCACTTCCACCCAAGCTGCTTGTAATGCATGTGTCAGAATGCCAACCCTCAAGTATTTAAAGAGGCTTTTGAGAAAGAGGCTTAGTTCTCAGAAGCAAGGGGCCAGTTCCTTTCTACTCTCCTCTCCAACTGTTACTGTGGTGAACTGTTTACATTTTCTGTTATACTTGAACTATGAATGCAGCAATGACGTGGTGCTGGGGATGAAAGAGGACAAGATTCTTTTGTTGTTGTTATGAAGAGTTTTTGAGGTTAACAAGTTTAGCACGGTAATCATTATCCAGATAAAATGTTATTCTGTGGGTGATGATATTGTTCCTATTTAATCCCTCAAAGTAATGGTTCTGCTGGTGACAGAGAAACTTGCTTCCATTCCATGGGAGTTTTTAAACTTCAGCTTCACAGCTGTTCCACCTTTCTGACAGTGTGCACGAAGCCTTGTGCCAGAAGCTCTGGTCCCTCACAGGCAGCAAAACATCCTCCATCTGTCACATAAGTGCAAGAGAGGATGTTCTTGAAGGTCTCATCTGCCCAGGCACATGGTGGATGTGCTGGCTCCCGGGGGAAAGCTGCCAAGCCCTGTGGGAAAATACACTCCATCCCTGGAAGAGTTAACTCAGTTAACTGCATCTCTGAAAGAAGAGCTGGAGGAAGGTCTATAGGAGCCTTCTAGCTGCGGTGACTGCCATAGGAAGCTGGAGAGGTTTCACCCCAGCATCGGACCAGGGGGCAGGGCCAGGGTGGACAGGGGGTGGGGTCAGGGCGGGTCTGGGGCGCACAGGGGGCGCCTCTCTCTGCTCTCCTCCCGCCATGTGGCGGCCTGGCTGCTCGGCGGGCTGGGGCGGCGCCGCCTCCTCCTCAAGCGGCTGGGGTGAGGGGCCAAAGGAGATCCACGTGGACGAGGAGGTGGACATCGCGGTGCACCTTGCCCTGGATCGATTCGTCTGTGGAGAGGAGAAAGGTAAGGGCTCGGGGCACAGGGGGAAGGACGGGAGGAGTTGAGGGAGCCGGTGAGTCGGGGGGAGGCCGAGGGCATCCCTGAGCACTGGCTGCCAAGTCCTGACAGGAGGTGGCAGTGGGCGGGGGGAGGAGCGATAGGATGAGAGAAAATGACCTCGAGCTGCACCGAGGGAGGTTTAGATTGGAGAGCAGGAAGAGTTTCCTTATGAAAAGAGTGGTGAAGCCCTGGAACAGGCTGTCCCAGGGAAGCGGTGGAGTCTCCTTCCCTGGAGGTGTTAACAAACCGTGTAGCTGTGGCCCCTGGGGATACGGTTCAGTGTACGGTGGTGCTGGGCCCATGATTGAACTTGATGATCTTAGCAGGCTTTTCCAGCCTTACTGATTCTGTGTTTGGAAGAACACCGTGTCTTGCATGCTTCTATGTTCTTCTTCTATTATCTTTCTAGAAATGGAATGTCCTTCTTCTTTCACAAGTACAGAAAGAGCATTTGTTCACCGGCTTTGTCGCTCTCTTGGGCTGATATCTAAAAGCCAAGGGTGAGTTAGAGCCTCTTTTTTATTTGATTTGTTTGATGCAAACGTGGAATTTCGTGACTTAAAATTATCTGTGTTCTTAGTGTGTATTGTGCACTGTTGCACGAAATAGTGCTAGAGAGAAAAGTTTAAGATAAAACCAAGTATCTTTGTACATGGTTAGTTTGAAGTGGCTTGACCTTGTAACGTTTTCTGGATTTCATGGATCAATACAAAGGACTTCTCACCAAGATCTGTTTTGTTTTCCACACCCTATATGATGCTTAAGGGTTTTGCATAGGATCTCATGCCTTGACAGGTAAAACGAGACCTGGACTAGCACCTTCAAAAGAGTGTTTCTGTTGAGAAGTGCTGCAGAAGAGCGTTGGTATGCAGGTGTGATGCTGTTATTTTCTCCTACATCAGAGCTAGTGGAAATGGAAGGTTTCAGGGAAACCACAGATAGATGGAGTTTTCCATATAGCATTTGTGTACTGGTGTAAAACTGTAGCAGCGTTTGCTTTTCCTCATCTTTGGTGGTGCTTTGTGATTTTTGCAAAAGTTGTGTGAAATACTGGTTACCTGATATATACTTACTTAGCACTGATTCCATTGAACATGTAGCTTTGTTTCAGATCTTTTTCAAGCACAGTGCCCTTTGAGTGAAGTTAAGATTCTGATGTGGTTCCAGTCTCAGCAGTGATATAGTTGGGGTTTTGCCACAGAGACCCAAGACAACAAATTTGACTAAACTGATGGATCTTTGCATCTCATTTTATAAAGACGGAGTCTTAGAAAGCCATGTCAGAGGTGCAGGAAAATGCTTGGGTTGTACAGTTCATGTGCTTAACTGTAAGTAGTAAACCTTGCTTGAATACTTGCTGATTCCTTGTAGTGTTCAGGATCTCTGAGCAGCTCTCTGGTGGATTCTGTGGTAGTTTTGGTGACTGTTTTTTGTAGAATCCATAAAGGTCGTTTAGTTCAGCTTGCTGCTGCTTGCAGAACTGCCCAAAACTAAACCCTATGAGTGTTGTCCAGATTCTCCTTGAATTCCAACAGGCTCAGTGCCATGAGCGTTGCGTTGGGGACTTTGTTCCAGTGACTGACTGCTCTCTTAAATGAAGAACCTTCTCCTAATGTCCAATTGGAGCTTCCCTGATGCAGCTTCATTCTGTTTCCTTATGTCCCATCACTAGTAACAAAAGACAGCAGATCAGCACTTCCTCCTCTATAACCCCCCTTGATGAAGTTGTAGCCTGCGATGAGGCCGTCAGCCTTCTCTGCTCTGAGCTGAACAAACTCAGTGACCACAGTGACTCCTTTTAAGTGTTGCCCTTGAGACACTTCACCATCTTGTTCCCTGTCCTCTGGAGACACCTCCATACTTTAACGTACTTCGTATATAGAGGTGCCCGGAACTGCAGACAGTGCTCAAGCTGGGCCCACACCAGTGCAGTGATGAGTGGGACAGTCACCCCTGGGGTTTGAGTTTTGGGTTTTTTGGTTGGTTTTGGTTTTGGGTTTTTTTTTCTCAAGTGTGACGTCTTCAGGGTCATAGAATCATAGAACAACCAGGTTGGAAGGGACCCATCGGATCATCAAGTCCAACCATTCCTATCAAACACTAAACCAAGTCCCTCAAGACCTCATCCACCCATGCCTTAAACACCTCCAGGGAAGGTGAATCAACCACCTCCCTGGGCAGCCTGTTCCAATGCCCAATGACCCTCTGCGTGAAAAACCTCCTCCTAATCTCCAGCCTAAATCTCCCCTGGCGGAGCTTGAGGCCATTCCCTCTCGTCCTGTCCCCTGTCACTTGGGAGAAGAGGCCAGCTCCCTCCTCTCTACAACCTCCTTTCAGGTAGTTGTAGAGAGTAATGAGGTCTCCTCTCAGCCTCCTCTTCTCCAGGCTAAACAACTCCAGCTCTCTCAGCCGCTCCTCATAGGGTCTGTTCTCCAGCCCCCTTCACCAGCCTCGTCGCTCTTCTCTGGACTTGCTCCAGAGCCTCAACATCCTTCTTGTGGTGAGGGGCCCAGAAGTGAACACAGGATTCAAGGAGCGGCCTCACCAGTGCTGAGTACAGAGGGAGAATCACCTCCCATGACCTACTGGTCACACCATTTCTGATACAAACCAAGATGCCATTGGCCTTCTTGGCCACCTGGGCACACTGCTGGCTCATGTTCAGTCGACTGTCGACCAACACCCCGAGGTCCCTCTCCTCCTGGCAGTTTTCCAGCCAGGCTTCTCCCAGTCTGTAGCTCTGCATAGGGTTGTTGTGCCCCAAGTGCAGGGTCCAGCATTTGGCCGTGTTAAACCTCATGCCACTGGACACTGCCCAGCGGTCCAGCCTGTTCAGATCCCTTTGCAGAGCCTCCCTACCCTCCAGCAGATCGACACTTGCACACAGCTTTGTGTCATCTGCAAACTTGCTAAGGGTACCCTCAATGCCTTCATCCAGGTCGTTGATGAAGACATTGAACAGGACTGGACCTAGCACTGAGCCCTGGGGGACACCACTTGTCACTGGCCTCCAGCTGGACTTAACACCATTTACCACCACTCTCTGGGCCCGGCCATCCAACCAGTTTTCTACCCAGGAGAGTGTGCGCCTGTCCAGGCCAGAGGCTGACAGTTTCCATAGCAGAATGCTGTGAGAAACTGTGTCAAAGGCTTTACTGAAAATCAGAAAGACGACCTCCACAGCCTTTCCCTCGTCCAGCAGCCGAGTCACTTTGTCATAGAAGGTGATCAGGTTGGTTTGGCAGGACCTGCCTCTGGTAAACCCATGTTGACTGGGCCTGATCACCCGGTTCTCTTGCAAGTGCTTCATGATACCACTCAAGATCACCTGTTCCATGACTTTCCCTGGCACTCAGGTCAGATTGACAGGCCTGTAGTTCCCCGGATTCTCCCTGCTACCCTTCTTGTAAATGGGCACTAAATCAGCCATGTGTAGCTTGGAGACTGCTTGAACTGAAATTTAAACAGCTGGGAAAAAATGAAATAGTCACCTGAGAAGACATGAACTGTATCATCTTTTTGTATCAGAAACATTTTTTGTATCAGAAATGGTGTGACCAGCAGGTCCCGGGAGGTTATTCTCCCTCTGAACTCGGCACTGGTGAGACTGCTCCTCGAATCCTGTGTTCAGTTCTGGGCCCCTCACCACAAGAAGGATGTTGAGGCCTTGGAGCGAGTCCAGAGAAAAGCAACGAAGCTTGTGAAGGGGCTGGAGAACAGGCCCTATGAGGAACGGCTGAGAGAGCTGGAGTTGTTTAGCCTGGAGAAGAGGAGTGAGCTGGCCTCTTCTCCCAAGTACCAGGGGACAGGACAAGAGGAAATGGCTTCAAGCTCCACCAGGGGAGATTTAGGCTGGATATTAGGAGGAAGTTTTTCACACAAAGGGTCATTGGGCATTGGAATAGGCAGCCCAGGGAGGTGGTTGATTCACCTTCCCTGGAGGTGTTTAAGGCGTGGGTGGACGAGGTGCTGAGGGACATGGTTTAGTGTTTGATAGGAATGGTTGGACTTGATGATCCAGTGGGTCTCTTCCAGCCTGATTATTTTATGATTCTTTTATTCTATGTTTTGAAAATAATCTGACCTTTACCTAAAAAGAATTACTGTCAAAGATCATGACATAGATTTAAATAGGTTTCTTACTCCTAAAATATATTTTTTTTCCCTTCCAGAAAAGGAGCAAAGCGATACCTGACTGTAAGGAAGAAGGATGGATCAGAAGTGACACGTGCAGTAATGACTTGTTGCTTGGCTTCTAGTACGAAGCAAACCATTCGGAGTTTAATTCTGAGATTTCCTGTCACAAGTAAAGAACGATCACAACTTCGGCCAAAGACAGAGCGAGGAAATGCATGTGCTGTTGAATCTGGTATGTTCAAGGGATCTTCTGATATAGACTGGTGATTGACATGGCTTAAAGAGAAAACAAACCCACAACCCAGCTGATACTCGTCCCTAAAACAAACCCATTACTTTTATTGACTTGTTGTTAATAACGGGGACATTTAGAACTGGTGCTGAGAGGAACTTAGGCAGTTATGTCACCCACTTTCCAGTGTCTGCTTTGCACTAATTTGCTTTTGAATCTTTGAGCCAGTTCCAACCAAATTTATTTGGAAGTATGTTTTATGGCACCCTGGATCAGCAAGGGAGATTCTGGTACCAGCTACTCCAGTTAACAGGCAATTGGGAACAAGCACTGTCCCCTCTAAGAGGGCTGAAGGCTTGGCTACTCAGCTGAAGTGCATTTACACCAATGCACGCAGCATGGGGAATAAGTTGGAAGAGCTGGAAGCCGTTGTAGGGCAAGGAACCTATGATGTCGTTGCCATCACGGAAACGTGGTAGGATGACTCATATAACTGGAGTACAGCTTTGGTGGGATATAAACACTTCAGGAGGGATAGAAAGGGTAGGAGAGGAGGTGGAGTAACCCTCTTTGTAAGGGAGGACTTGGACACCTCTGAGATGGACTGTGGCGATGAGGAGACTGAGTGCCTGTGGGTTAAGATCAAGGGAGCCCATAAGAAGGGAGATTTTGTGATGGGAGTCTATTACAGGCCACCCAGCCAAGGAAAAGCAGCTGATGAGCTCTTCTTCAAACAGCTGGGGTCAATCTCCAAGTCAATGCCTCCTGTCCTTGTGGGAGACTTCAATCTCCCTGATATCTGCTGGGAGTACAATACAGCAGAAAGGAAGCAATCTAGGAGGTTCCTGGAGTGCGTGGAAGACAACTTCCTTGCATAGCAGGTGAATGAACCTACAAGGGAAGGTGCCCTCCTGGACTTGCTGTTTGTCAACAGAGAGGGCCTTGTGGGGGATGTGGCAGTAGGGGGTCGCCTAGGACTAAGTGACCATGAGATGATAGGGTTTTCTGTTCTAGGTGAAGTGAAGAGGGTGCTAAGCAGGACGGTAGCACTAAATTTTCAGAGGGCAGACTTTGAACTCTTTAGAAGACTGGTTGGCAAAGTCTCCTGGGAGACAGTACTTAAGGGCAAGGGAGCCCATGAGGGCTGGGAGCTCTTCAAAAAGGAGATCCTAGCAGCTCAGGAGAAAGCCATCCCCGTGTTCTGGAAAAAAAGGCCGGCAGGGGAAAAAAACAGCTTGGTTGAGTAGAGAAATCTTAAGTGACATTAGGAAAAAAAGGAATATTTATAGGCTCTGGAAGAGGGGACAGGCCTCTTGGGTGGACTACAGGAGGGAAGTGAGGCTGTGTAGGGAAAAAATCAGAGGGGCTAAGGCTCAATTAGAGATCAGATTGGCTAAGTCTGTAAAAGACAACAAAAAATCTTTCTATAAATATATAAACAATAAAAGGAGGACAAGGGAGACCATACAGCCCCTTTTGGACTCAGAGGGAACAACAGTGACAGGGGATGAGGAGAAGGCTGAGGTACTTAATGCCTTCTTTGCCTCAGTCTTTAATTGTAAAGAAAGCTGTTCCCTCTGTGTAGATACCCCGGAACTAGAGGAGCAATACGAGGCTCCCATGGTCCAAGAGGAGGTGGTCAGAGCCCTGCTTGGCCAACTGGACACCCACAAGTCCATGGGGCCAGATGGGATACATCCTAGGGTATTGAGGGAACTGGCGGATGTACTGGCCAAACCCCTTTCCATCATCTTCCAGCAGTCCTGGAGGACTGGGGAGGTACCTCTGGACTGGAGACTGGCTGATGTAGTTCCCATTTACAAGAAGGGTAACAGGGAGGATCCGGGGAACTACAGGCCAGTCAGCCTGACCTCAGTGCCAGGGAAAGTCATGGAAGAGGTGATCTTGAGTGGTATCATGAAGCACTTGCAAGAGAACCGGGTGATCAGGCCCAGTCAACATGGGTTTACCAAAGGCAGGTTTTGCCAAACCAACCTGATCACCTTCTATGACAAAGTGACTCGGCTGCTGGACGAGGGAAAGGCTGTGGAGGTCGTCTTTCTGGACTTCAGTAAAGCCTTTGACACAGTTTCTCACAGCATTCTGCTATGGAAACTGTCAGCCTCGGGCCTGAGCAGGCGCACACTCTCCTGGGTAGAAAACTGGCTGGATGGCCAGGCCCAGAGAGTGGTGGTAAATGGTGTTAAGTCCAGCTGGAGGCCAGTGACAAGTGGATGAAGGCATCGAGTGCTCCCTCAGCAAGTTTGGGGATGACACACAGCTGGGTGGAAGTGTGGATCTGCTAGAGAGTAAGGAGGCTCCAAAGGGATGTGAACAGGCTGGATCCATGGGCTGATACCAATGGGATGAGGTTTAACAAGGCCTAATGGCAGGTCCTGCACTTGGGTCAAAACAACCCTATGCAGAACTACAGACTGGGAGAAGTCTGTCTAGAAAGCTGCCTGGAGGAGAGGGACCTGGGGGTGTTGGTCGACAGCGACTGAACATGAGCCAGCAGTGGCCAAGAAGGCCAAGGGCATCCTGGCTTGTATCAGAAATGGTGTGACCAGTAGGTCCAGGGAGGTTCTTCTCCCTCTTTACTTGGCACTGGTGAGACCACTCCTTGAATCCTGTGTTCATTTCTGGGCCCCTCACCACAAGAAGGATGTTGAGGCTCTGGAGCGAGTCCAGAGAAGAGCAACGAAGCTGGTGAAGGGACTGGAGAACAAGCCCTATGAGGAACGTCTGAGAGAGCTGGGGTTGTTTAGCCTGGAGAAGAGGAGGCTGAGAAGAGACCTCATTGCTCTTGATAACTCCCTGAGAGGAGGTTGTAGAGAGGAGGGAGCTGGGCTCTTCTCCCAAGTGACAGGGGACAGGATGAGAGGGAATTGCTTCAAGCTCCACCAGGGGAGATTTAGGCTAGACAGTAGGATAAAAATTTTCACTGAGAGTGTCATAGGGCATTGGAATAGATTGCCCCGGGAGGTGGTTGATTCACCTTCCCTGGAGGGGTTTAAGGGACAGGTGGACGAGGTGCTGAGGGACATGGTTTAGTGCTTGATAGGAATGGTTGGACTCGATGATCCGGTGGGTCTCTTCCAACCTGGTGATTCCATGATTCTATGATTCATCCTTTCACAGCAACCTGGTTATTCTCTGATTCTATGTAACTTCAAAGAAATTTCTTTTTATGGTTGTATGTTTGCTTTCATTTGATAAATGATGCATTTTTTGCAATTCTGCTCAATAATAATTACATATAATTGGGGATTTTGCCACATGAAAACGATAGAAGCAGAAGATACTATATGCTGAGTTTTGGATGAAAATTGAAGTGTAGCAATTAGAGGGCACAATTTTGTACTTTTTGTACAGAAATGGCTCCTGTTTGTAACACTTCCACTGCATTCTTCAGACGTAAGTGTATTCAGTGCTGTAGGATCATCAAATGGCAATAAAATGTGTTGGATGGGACTTCAAAACCCAACCAGGTCCCACGCCCTTGTCATGGGTCAAGGACACCTCCCACCAGACTAGGCTGCTCAAGGCTCTATCCAAGCTGGCCTTGAACATTTTGAGGAAGGTAGCATGGACAACTTCCCTGTGCAGCCTGTTTCAGGGGCTCATCCTCTTCATTGTGAAGAATTTCTTCCTCATATCTAGTCTAAATCTTCTCCCATGTCCTTATCACTGCAATCCCTCCCCATCTCTCTTGTAGACCCCCTTCAGGTCCCAGAAGGCTGCTTAAGGTCTCTCCAGAGCCTTCTCATCTCTAGACTGAACAAGCCTAACTCTCTCATCCTGTACTCATGGCAGAGGAGCTGCAGCCCTCTGATGATCTTCATGGCCCTGCTCTAGACCCATTCCAAGAGTTCCACGTCCCACTTCTGCTGGGGATTCCAATACTCCTGGCAATAGGAAGTAATGATCACAGAGGGTGTGACCAAACAAGCCAACAATAATCAATAACCAGTGCTCTAATATATGATCCTAAATCTGTGTTTATTGCATTGCTCAGTTCTGATCATTATGGATAAAAGAGTTCAGTTAAGGCCCTGCTGTTATCTACTGTTTCTTCTGCTTGTATAGAAAACCTAGTTGTTACGTACAGGAGCTATATCACTTCTTATTTGGTATTTCACTTTCAGAGAAATATCTGGACTGAGAATTGCTTAGGAAACTCATTGGAATGCAGTTAAGTTGGAATATTGGAGACACTAGGGGGTTAACCACCTAAATGATATTTTTTGACCTTATTCTTATAGCAGTTGTTTACAGTGGTACACTTTGGATGCCCTTAATCATGGAATTTATATGGGTTGGTAACAGCATTATAGATAAATAAAAGAGCTTGAATAGGTAAAAATTTTCATTGGTATAACTATTTTTTGTAACTGAAAACAATGGATAATTAGGACACATGTAAAACTCATTTTGGAAATACTTTATACATCCTAGAAATAAAACAGCAAAGCGCTCTTACTTAGTGGTGTTCTGCTCAAAAACATGAGAGCAAAGCAGGATCTCAGAGGCAAAGATCTGTCCAAAGTGCAAATGAAGAGGATAATCTCATCAATGCTGGTGGTGACCCTGTATTTAATCAGCTGGTAAGTTTCTCCTTTAGTTGAAAAAGATAATTAAATCTGCATTTTGTGTTATGTTATTACTACCTATTTGAAAGTGTTTTCTAAAGATATAACTCCTGTAGAGTTTTTAGAAGGCTATTAATATATTTTAAAAGATTTTTTTTTATTAACATGAACTACTCTAGCTAAAATGTGCTTTCCAGTTGTGATGGTCACGCATAACTTTTGTTCCAATGACTAGACTGACATTGTTTCAAGTACTTGCCTATGATCCCATAAATGCTTGTTATCTGAATGCTATATTTCTAGTTGTTGCTTCAAAACCTGTTCAAATTCTTTGTGTCTATTATACAAGAATAAGGACAACCCTTGAGAAGAGATTAATCCTTCAGTACTTTATTTTCTCTTCAGACTGAAAAAGATGTGAGTTGCCTTGAGCCATGGTTAATAAAAGAAATGGATTCTTGTCTTTCTGACATCTGGTTGCATCAAGATGTTGATTCCTTTGCTCAGGTGTTCCATCTCATCTTAACTGAAAAAGTCAGTGGTATGTTTCTCTTATGCAGTAAGATGGGGAAAACAACTGCAAAATGACTTGAATTTCTGTAGTACTTCATCTCCAATTTCAAACATTGCTACCTTTGAGTTCTACACAAATTCTCTTTGGGCTTTGTTTTGGAAGTCATATACTACATTTAGATGAAAAAATAACATTTGTATTTCTTTTGCTGACTTTTTTTTTGTACTTCTCAGTTGATTATAGGCACAGTGAAACCAGCGTGACTGCGCTTATGATTGCTTCAAGGAGAGGCTTTTTGAGTCAAGTAGAACAACTAATCAGTGTGGGAGCAGATATCCACCTCAAATCATCCAATGGCTGGTAAAACCAGAGAAACTGAAAGTTTTCTTTGTCAATATACAAGTGAGAAAGAAATTTCTATAACATCTAAACTAATTTGCTAACTTATCAGACTACTGTAAGCACTAATAGGTTTTTACAGTTCTAAACAATTTCTAACTTCCAGTTATCACATTGCTTTCTGTAAAATATAAATGGAATTCTTATTTAAACAGTGTCTGATATGGAATATATACTTTTGATTTCAGTGTGTCTGGAAGAAAAACTGGCATCTTTCTCACTAGATTGATTGAATTAGACCTAAAATGTTTTGTGGTTCTTGTTTGAAGAGAGTGACCTATACAGAAATTAAAGATATGACATTAGAGGTGCAAAGATCTTTGAAGTGTTATATCTGTAAGTATTGGGAAGAGTATAGGGCCGATGCTGGTTGTGTAGGGCTGGGGTCAGTAAGAGCAAGGCACAGCTGGAACTGAAATTGGCAAGGGAAGTGAAGGCTAACAAGAAGGGCTTCTACAGGTATATCAGTCAGAAGAGGAAGGTTAAAAAGAATGCCCCCCCACTGATGATTGAAAATAGCGACTGCACATCAACAGGCGAGGAGAAGGCTGAGGTACTTAACCGCATTTTTGCCTCAGTCTTCACTGACAGATGCTCTCTTCACTCCCACTGGGTCAGCAGACATCAAGATGGGGACCAGGGAGGTAAAACCCTTCCCACTGTAGTGGAGGATCAGGTTTGTGACCACTTGAGGAACCTGAACATATATAAGTCTGTGGGATCTGACGAGATGCATGGCAGAGTCCTGAGGGAATTGGCTGATGTGGTTGCCAAGCTGCTCTGCATGGTACTTGAAAAGTCATGACAACCAGAAGTCCTTTTCTTTCAATTGGGGAGGTGTGGATTTGATAGATGGACAGTTGAGTGGATAAGAAACTGTTTATGTGGTCGTACTCAGAGAGTAGTGGTTGATAGTGTGAAGTCCAGGTAGAGATCTGTGACAAGTGGTGTCCCTCAGGGGTCTGTACTGGGACCAGTGCTCTTTAATATCTTCATCAATGATATTGTCAGCGAGGTTGAGTGCACCTTGAGCAGTTTTGCAGACGGCACCAAGCTGAGTGGAGCAGTTGCCATTCCGGAAGGACGAGATGTCATCCCAAGGGACCTGGCCAGGCTGGAGAAGTGGGGCTGTGAGAACCTCATGAGGTTCAACAAGGACATTGCAAGGTCCCCGACACCAGAGTCGGGGCAACCCCTGATTATAGTTGCCCAGGGAATTCGTACCCCCTCCCTGGAGTGGTTCCAGGCCAGCTTGAGTGGAGACTTGAGCAACCTGGTCTAGTGGGAGGTGTCCCTACCCATAGCAGGGGGGGCTGAAATTAGGTGATCTTTAAGGTCCTTTCCAACTCAAACCATTTTATGATTCTGTATCATGTGGAAATATTTGTGAATCTGTAAACACCAGATTTCTGTGTCTGTGAATTTTGTCTTTATATAAACAGGGAGATACAGTAAATAATTTGAATGTAGGAAGACAAGTATTATGATTCCAGCAGTCTGGTGTTTGGTACTATCACTGGACAAACTTGGGAAGGATTGCAGTTTAGAAGGAGAGCAGAGTGAACTGCATTATGGGGAAGGCAACTTCTGAAAGACATCGAAAAGCCAAATATTTTCAGAGTTTGGAGAGAAATGCTGTGTGTATGTCTTCTCGGGATGATTTAAAGGAGCTAGTAAAGGGTACTGCAGAAAGGCCTGGTTTGTTTATCTCTGCACATTGGTGTGTGGGGTTTGAAGGAATGGCATATTCTTTGTCCTCCTCTCCTTCTATAGGCTTGCATGTACTTCTTTGTAAAATTGAGATTCTTCCTTGGCAAAGAATTGCAGTTATCTCAAAATTATATTGCTGTTACAACTGTTTATGCACTTCAAAGGAGGAAGCTGCTGATCCAGCAGTAACAGCGTTGATTAAAAATCAAGCAGAAATTAACAGGAAAGTGTGGTGTCAGTTGTCTCCTTGTGTAATGTGCCATTCATATCTCTCTTTTGAAGTGAGAAATTAAAGATTTCAGGATGGCTTTGACTGGGTGAAGCACTTTGGACAGACGGAGGTTGTTGACCTGTTGGAGTCCTACAGGTAAGCTAGAACAACTTTGCAGAATGGATAGTGTAGCCCAGTGAAGGGAAGTATATGTTCTGTCTCCTTTAAATCAGAACAGGTTTTACCTTTTTATACTTTAACATCTGGCCTAAATAGCAAGATTTAATTGAGAATAGGAATATTTTGAAAACATAGTTATATAAAAAATCGTTTGTATTCAGTATCACAGTAATTATTTGCTTGTAGGTTAATTATGGTTCTAGTTGTGTAGGGTTTCACAGAATCACTAGATTGGAAAAGACCTCTAGGATCATCGAGTCCAACCATTCCTATCAAGCACTAAACCATGTCTCTGAGCACCTCATCCACACCTCTTCTAAACCTCTCCAGGGAAGGTGACTCAGCCACCTCCCTGGGCAGCCTGTGCCAGTGCCCTATGACACTCTCAGTGAAAAATTTTTTCATAATGTCTAGCCTAAATCTCCCCTGGCAGAGCTTGAAGCCATTTCCCTCTTCCCTTGTCACCTCTCATTTGGGAGAAGAGACCAGCTCCCTCCTCTCTACAACCTGATTTTAGGTAGTTGTAGAGAGCAATGAGGTCTCCCCTCAGCCTCTTCTGCAGGCTAAACAACCCCAGCTCTCTCAGCCGCTCCTCATAGGTTCTGTTCTCCAGCCCCTTCACCAGCTTCGTTGCTCTTCTCTGGACTCGCTCCAAAGCCTCAACATCCTTCTTGTGGTGAGGGGCCCAGAACTGAACACAGAACTCAAGGAGCAGTCTCACCGGTGCCGAGTACAGAGGGAGAAGAACTTCCCTGGACCTGCTGTTCACACTGTGTCTGATCCAAGCCAAGATGCCATTAGCCTTCTTGGCCACTTGGACCCCTGCTGGCTCATGTTAAGATGGCTGTCGATCAACACCCTCAGGTTCTTCTCCAGGCAGCTTTCTAGCCACTATTCTAGTCTTTAGCACTGTGTAGGTTGTTGTGCCCCATTTCTTTTATATTCTGAGCGTTTATCATCTTGACTTGGACATTACTATCACAATTATATATCTAGGCAGATTGTGATTATAGTAACTTAAATATGTCAGTTCTACACCTTGTACCATTTTAATTTCAGATACTTATTTTGGAAGGAAGTCTGCTGTGTGTTTTTGTCTGTATATTGTTGTTACACGATACTCATGTTAAAGAAACACTATGAGAGTAACGTGTCAGTAGGTTGTCCAAGAATTTATTTTTTATAACTCGGTTATCATAGTTTCCTTACAGCTTTGTAAAGACCTACATCATTATAATTCCTTTTAGTGTAGTTTCTGTTGATGTAGTGCCTGCTGAACTGTTAGGGTATGGAAATTTTTCCTTTAACAGATAAAGAAACGGTATCTGTACTTTGAGTTCTGATGCATGTGCTTGTTATGTGTTATAAATAGAGTTAATGCTGAAAATTGGAAGTTACATGTTTTGCTGGGTTAATACTTAAATCGGTGAACAGTAATCGTTTTTGTGGTGAGGCTGTTCCACTGCACTTCCAGATTCGAGAGAAATAGTCTGGCAGGTCTTCATCTGAATCCGAGTTGATGACTGAATGCAAAGCTGAAGCAAACAATCTTGACTCTGGCTTGTGTATTTGTGTGTTCTAGTGCTTCAGTGGAATCTGGAAATGTGGATGAAAGTTCCCTGGTACAAAAAAGTGGTAGCGACCTTAGTGCAGAGGACAGAGAACTATTGAAAGCTTATCATCACAGTTTTGATGGTGAAAAAGTGGATCTGGACCTGATTATGCACATACTTTATAACATCTGTCACAGTTATGGTGCCGGTAGGTGTATACACATACTCCCCATAAGTTACTGTGGATTTGGCTTCTGAGGAATTGTGGGGGTTTTTGGGTAATACGTAGTAGGTTAAACCTTTAGAGTGCTAATATATGCAGTACTGTAATATATTTGAGTGAATTTTCTATTTAACTGTGCAAACCAACTTCTCTTTTTGGAGCGGTTTTAACGTTTCTTCCTGGATATGATGAGATAGTTAGCCTGAGAGACCATATTCTTTTTGATGACAAGAGATTTGCTGATGATGCTTCCAGGTAAAGCCTCTAGTTTCTGTGGTTTTCTTGAGTCTCTATTGTTCCTTTTAAAGATCCTTAAAAATGTGCTCTTTGTCTTGCATTAGGTATCAGGTTTTCATGCTTCATTCAAATCTGCACACCTTGGATCAGAAGAGGGTGCTTCAAAGTCCACCTTCTGGCATCTGCAAAATAACAAGTATCAGGGGACTTAATCAGATTTTGTCTTGACTTATTTTGTCTTTGCTTTTATACTTACCACAGTGTTTGGTTCCTTTCCTTTAATTGCAGATTCTTTCTACTGATATTGCAGAAACCAGCATAACAGTCAGTGATGTTGTATTTGTTATTGACTCAGGCAAGAGGAAAGAGGTATGATTGTCTTAAACTTTCTTTGGGAAGTAAACTTCTTGGTGTTATAAAATACATAATACGTAAATTTTGGAGACCTATTTTTTAAGTAGGCTGAGCTGGTGCATGTCAAGCAACAAAGCTCACCGAGAGGTTTGACATCCATTAGTTTGATGACAATTAGCAGTAATACCTTGCTGTTGAAAAACCCTGTCAAAGCGATGGTAGGTTGATACAGTTATATATCCACAACTTTGGTGTTTTGGATTTTTTTTCATGTAGTATTGTTGTTAGATTTTTGACACAATTCCATGAGTATAGACTGCCATCTTCCTGAGAATTAGAGAACACTGGGAGATTCCTGTATCCAGCTATTGTGTCTAGCTGCAGGCTAATCAATTAAGTGCTTCAGTGTTGTTTTTGGTGTGTTGAATATCCATTCACTAATTACTGGTTCCAGTAAAGTGAGATAATGTAAGGCAGTTTAAGATCTAGACTGTGACTAGATCATAGGAGATACGCATATCAAATGTCTGAAGTTGTCATGGTAATACAGCTTTTGTTGTAATTTTGCATCAAACGTGGAAAAATAAGGATGTAATTTCTAAGCAAGACAAAGAGGAAAACTTTATTCAATGTAATAACATTTTTTTGCTTGGTTTGTCATACCACATAACACAATCCATGTCTTTTATTGACTTCCAGTTACCTATTGCCTAGAAGACTTTTAATTTAGGAAAATATGTCGCACAAGTAAACAGTGATGGAGGCAGTATAAATTCACTTGAAGTGAAGTACCTTACAACACACCTTTGTGCCAGAAGCTGCTGGTGCTTATTATTTTTAGAGAAATTCTGTTGATTGTCTAAAACACTAGTAGCTCTTATTTCCTGTACACTGTTCAGAGATGTTTTTATGTTCCTTGCTTTGCTTTTCTAGAAGTCTTTTGATGCACTGAGTTGTGTTACAACGCTAAAAACGGTGCGGATTTCTAAAACCAGTGCTACCCAGAGAAAAGGCAGGTAAGAAACGCTTCCTACTGGATTTCATTTTGCAGATATCTGCTGTCTTGTATGTTAAGGATAATGTAAGCAGTGTAGTCGCAGCCAGACTGGGTAATGCTACTAGCCCAGTCCAGTATTATGATGGATCATGGCCAACATGAATTTTCTGCAGAAGAGTAAGGGTCAGCATGTATTTCCTTGGAGTAATTTCCCAAGCTGTATAGAAAGTGGCACTGGGGAATTTCTCAAAGCTTGCCTTAGGTCTAGGTTGTTTTCCCCCCATCAATTTGTTCCCCTTCTCTTTCTCCCATGTGGGCACCAGCGGCCACAGTGTCCACTGAGGGATTACACAACTTCTCTGTGACCACAGGGCTGCCAATAGCTAGTTTTTAATCAATTCATCTTCATCCCAATCTTAGAAGAGACGTTGAGCAGTGATTCCTTTTACACCCTCTCCAAACCATTCATGACTCAAGAGAAATCATATTCTTCCCAACATTGGGTGAGGGCTAAGAGGATGTATAGCAACAAATAAACAATGAAAAATCTTTTTATAAGTACATTAACAGTAAAAGGAGGACAAGGGAGACCATACAGCCCCTTTTGGACTCAGAGGGAACAGCAGTGACAGGGGACGAGGAGAAGGCTGAGGTACTTAATGCCTTCTTTGCCTCAGTCTTTAATTGTAAAGAAAGCTGTTCCCTCTGCGTAGATACCACGGAAATAGAGGAGCAATACGAGGCTCCCATGGTCCAAGAGGAGGTGGTCAGAGCCCTGCTTGGCCAACTGGACACCCACAAGTCCATGGGGCCAGATGGGATACATCCTAGGGTTTTGAGGGAGCTGGCGGATGTATTGGCCAAACCCCTTTCCATCGTCTTCCAGCAGTCCTGGAAGACTGGGGAGGTACCTCTGGACTGGAGACTGGCTGATGTAGTTCCCATTTACAAGAAGGGTAGAAGGGAGGATCCGGGGAACTCCAGGCCAGTCAGTCTGACCTCAGTGCCAGGGAAAGTCATGGAACAGGTGATCTTGAGTGCTATCATGAAGCACTTGCAAGAGAACCGGGTGATCAGGCCCAGTCAACATGGGTTTACCAGAGGCAGGTATTGCCAAACCAACCTGATCACCTTCTATGACAAAGTGACTCGGCTGCTGGACGAGGGAAAGGCTGTGGAGGTCGTCTTTCTGGACTTCAGTAAAGCCTTTGACACAGTTTCTCACAGCATTGTGCTACGGAAACTGTCAGCCTCTGGCCTGGACAGACGCACACTCTCCTGGGTAGAAAACTGGCTGGATGGCCGGGCCCAGAGAGTGGTGGTAAATGGTGTTAAGTCCAGCTGGAGGCCAGTGACAAGTGGGGTTCCCCAGGGCTCAGTGCTAGGTCCAGTCCTGTTCAATGTCTTCATCAATGACCTGGATGAGGGCATTGAGTGTACTCTTAGCAAGTTTGCAGATGACACAAAGCTGTGTGGAAGTGTCGATCTGCTGGAGGGTAGGGAGGCTTTGCAAAGGGACCTGGACAGGCTGGACCCCTGGGCAGAGTCCAACGGCATGAGGTTTAACATGGCCAAATGCCGGGTCCTGCACTTGGGGCACAACAACCCTATGCAGAGCTACAGACTGGGAGAAGCCTGGCTGGAAAACTGCCAGGAGGAGAGGGACCTGGGGGTGTTGGTCGACAGCTGACTGAACATGAGCCAGCAGTGTGCCCAGGTGACCAAGAAGGCCAATGGCATCCTGGCTTGTATCAGAAATGGTGTGACCAGCAGGTCCAGGGAGGTGATTCTCCCTCTGTATTCAGCACTGGTGAGGCCGCTCCTTGAATACTGTGTCCAGTTCTGGGCCCCTCAGCACAAGAAGGATGTTGAGGCTCTGGAGCAAGTCCAGAGAAGAGCGACGAGGCTGGTGAAGGGGCTGGAGAACAGAACCTATGAGGAGCGGCTGAAAGAGCTGGGGTTATTTAGCCTGGAGAAGAGGAGGCTGAGAGGAGACCTCATTACTCTCTACAAGTACCTGAGGGGTGGTTGTGGAGAGGAGGGAGCTGGCCTCTTCTCCCAAGTGACAGGGGACAGGACGAGAGGGAATGGCCTCAAGCTCCGCCAGGGTAGGTTTAGGCTGGAGATTAGGAGAAGGTTTTTCACGCAGAGGGTCATTGGGCATTGGAATAGGCTGCCCAGGAAGGTGGTTGAGTCACCTTCCCTGGAGGTGTTTAAGACACGGGTGGATGAGGTATTGAGGGACTTGGTTTAGTGTTAGATAGGAATGGTTGGACTAGAAGATCCGATGGGTCCCTTCCAAGCTGGTTATTCTGTGATTCTGTGATTCTCTGAAATGTCTGTGTTTGGTAATATAATATTGGCATTAACCTGCAAAAATTTGAGTGTTAATGTGAGCGTTTGCTGTCTCTGTCCGCTCACTCTGAAGCTGTTTGGTCTTCATTCTACCTCTACTTCCAAGTGTCTGGGGGATGCGAAGTGGAAGCGAGGAAGTTTGACTTGTATTCCTCATAGCAAAGGACAGTTCAGGTTTGGATTCGTCTTAGGTTAGCAGAAAACCCCACATGACTTTATTTTTAGATAGGCCTTATCTTTGTTTCTCCAGACCTTTAACTGTTGGGGTAAAATGACAATAAGATTTTCATGCTATCAAATGTAATCCATGTACTGTAAAAGTCTCATGTTGTCTGCGAGACTTAAACTTTACAACAAAATTACCTTTTCCTTAGACCTGCGTATGCACTTCTTTTCTAAGTTTGTGTGTATGTGTTATTGGGTTAATTTTTTTTAAGAAGAAACTCTAATTTTAAACAACTTCCATATTTTATTTTCAAGGGTTGGGCACTGTCAACCTGGAATCTTTTTTCGTCTCTTCAACAGTCTCAGATTTCAGAATATGTTAGAATTTCAGACTCCAGAACTTCTAAGAATGCCACTGCAGGTGAGCATACATTTCAAAACCAACTCAGGTGGTACCAGCTGATAGCTTCTGTGTTCCATGTAGGATTTAGAGGAGGGTAGGAGTGCAGTCAAAAGATTTCTGTTTCCTTGTATGTACAAGTTTAGAACTAAAGCCTGGCATATTTTATTGTAGCTTAATTTAATTTTTCCAGGGTTCCAAACCTCCTTCACCAAGATCAAACCTGCCAGTTCGGTACTTCATAATGAAAAGTAGCAACTTGCACAACATTGATATTTCTCAACAGAAAGGTCTATGGTCTACTACTCCAAGTAGTGAACGCAAACTAAACAGAGCCTTTTGGGGGAGCAGTATGATTTATTTAATATTTTCTGCTCAAGGGTCTGGACACTTCCAGGTGAGTCTTTAGTTAATACTTAATCGTAGTTTTGGTTGATGGTTTAGGACACCATAGCAAATGACCACATGTAGTATGGACGTTCCTGCTTGTGACTTCTGACCTTCTAATAAGTAGAGTAGCAAGTCTATGTATCCGGTTGCTGATGAAATAATACATTATTCTCTGAAATGTGCCCTTTTATCTAACTCAGTTTGTCATTCGGAGGCTAAGACTGAATTACCTTTAAACATCTTTAGTCAGAATAATCATAGAATCACAGTATAGTTTGGTTGGAAGGGACCCTAAAGATCATTAGTTCCAACCCTCCCTGTGTGGGCAGGGATATCCCACTAGATGAGGTTCCCTAAGGCCCCAGCTCTTATGTATGACCACCTTTGTCCTTTTAAAACAACAATAACAAAACAAAACTCCCAAACAAAATGGAGGGTTTGGACTATTCTCGGCATGCCAAAATAAATATTGTAAGTGAACAAGCAGTTAGAATCAAGTCACAGCTCTCTAAAGAGAGAGGGACTCAGAAATGTCTTTCTTAGAAATTTTAATAACATCTGTTCTGCCTGAAATCTATTTTCTAAAAGTTAGGAAGCTGGAAAGTCATGACCACGATTCTTCCACAGCTACGTCTTGACTTTAAGTGTAGCAAGGTGTTTGTCACTATTTGTGGACAAGTTTATAGCCAATCACTGATTTGACCTGGCAGTGCTCAGTTGTGGTTAAGGTGTGTTATGGAGAGGGCTACACTCAGTTGTTCCAGGTAAACAAAGTACAGTATAGCCCCTGATATCTAAACTATTCGTGCAAGTCAGCTGAGCTCAAAATGTGATGAGCTAGACGAAGTACTGCTGTGCTGCTGGTACCACTGAGGGTTTACAGCGAGATATACTTATGTCGAGTTGGCAAATGCAGATGTAATATTGGAAAGTAACTTTTAGCATGCTGTTTGTTACTGAGAATAGGCTGTTGTATTGAGACTCTTATGCAAAGAAACTATGAGGGAAAGATGTGCTGAAGTCAGGAGTGTAGGTGATAGATGTTGCCTTGCCCTTCTAGTTTTGATAGTGCCCTGGACATTGATGGGAATGTGAGAATTATGTTCATGTTAATATTCTCTTCTACCAAGTACCTCTTTCCACCTTTATTTTTCCTCTGTTCCTTTTATTAATTTCCATTTAAGTCTGACTTGAGCTGTCTGGGGCCTCAGGTCTTTCAACAGTGTGTGTGCTGCTGACTTACCTAGTGCACTGCATCTCTTGGGCTCCTGGAGTCTTAGTTGGCTTTAGCTGCCTTAAGCTTGCCTGAAGAGCAGGTAAGTTTAGTGTGTGGCGAGTTCTTTTTCTGCTTTGTTTTGGTTGGCACATGCAGGAGCATGTGTAAAAAAACTCCAAAGTGATCTCAGATTTGCAGCTTGTTTCATTTTCTTTCTGAATACGTGCCTGGTTGGGATTTCTTCCCACTTTGCTGAAAAAGGAAACAGCAGTGACTTCTTTCTTTGCTGAACAACTATACTCTTAATTCTGTGTGAAAGTTTGTTAACATAGAGGGAACGTGGGAAGGATGGATTGATTTCTGCAGATAACTAATGCTGGCAAGGAACAGCTAATGGACTGTTATGATCTTGATTCTTTATACTTCAAATGTTTTTACAACACCTTCCTCTGTTACAAAGTTTAAAAGTGTTTTGAATGGTAATTTTGAGAGATAAATTGAGAAACATTGTCTGTGGTCAAACTCTAGAAGGCGTGTTTGAAGTAGGAAAAAAATGAGGCTTCTTTGAACTATCTAGATGTAAGTTATAAAAGATCCAACTTCATGGAAGAGAGCCTGTGCATCGCTTTGAAACTAATTTGAAAGTTTTGTATGAAGTCCAGTCGTTTATTTCTAATGTGAACCGATGTGCTCTAATTATGTGTTCCCTTTCCTATTTCAATCTTTTGCTCCAGGGTTTTGCTAGAATGGCTTCAGAGATAGGGTGTGAGAAAAGTCCAGACTGAGGTTCTACTGGTTTTGGAGGTGTATTTAAGGTGGAATGGATCCGAAAAGAGAGCATTCCTTTTAAGTTTGCACACCATTTGCTCAACCCTTGGAATGACAATAAGAAAGTACAGATGAGCAGAGATGGCCAGGTGAAGTTTTTCTTTTCTAAAGTCCTTGTTATGTGTTATCTTGTTTGGCCTTGATGCTTATCTCAGCTGTCCTCATGTATCTGTTAATCTGAATCTTGATGCATTGGGGTACATTCTGCTAATGCATTACTGTGAAATAATGGAGGCTTTTTGATAAAATAAGTGATTTCTTGCTTAATATGTGTTTTAAAATGATTTAAAGCCAGATGCTTCCAAAAATAAACCTTTTTGGACTTTGTAATTTTGATTCTGAAGATTTATCCTCTGTTCAGATTTGTTCCCTGAAGTAGTCTGTCACAGCCAAATAACTATTCCTAATTATAGCTTTGAGTTTCCTGTAAAGTCTGAAGAGAATCTTGAGATTTGGGGCAGAATAAAGATCCAGTCTTTTAAAACCAAATGTAAGTTCAAAAACGCTGGAAGAGAATTGACACAAGAGTTCTCTGTGGCAGTTTGTGTTCTCCCCAGTCTGCTCCCAAAGTATCTTCCCAATAGAAGAGTCTAGAGCTAAAATGTTGATGTCATCTTTTTCACTACTTCACTAAAATGTCTCCACATGTAAGAATGAGGAGAGGAACATAGCACATAATGGACTTAGTGCTTCTCTTGTAAGTAACACCTAAACAGTCTTGGCAATCTTATAAATGACTCTTTTCTATTAATGTCTGATTCTGCCAAGAGACACTGTATTACTGTGACTTGCATTTCAACATTCTCCATTATGCTTGACTGAATTAAACTTAAAGGATGTGGAGAACAATCTTTAGTTAATAAGTTAGGTGACCTGTGGAAGGTACGAAGTATACGATGCCTGTGTTCTTGTCTATGGTGTCAGTGTGTTTGCTCAGAATTCTCTTAAGAATCATAGAATCATAGAACAACCAGGTTGGAAGGGACCCATCGGATCTTCTAGTCCAACCATTCCTATCAAATAAGAGCTAACATCTTACCGTGAATGAAAAAAGCCTGAAACAACCTGTAGGCCAGTGTTGCTTATGAAAGTTCTTGTCTCCTTCCAAGCCCTAGTAAATAAACTTCCAGTGTGTGGAGTTTGTTTGGTATATCTGATAGCAAGAGAAACGAACTCTTTGAGAAAGACTGAAGGCAATCACCAGGACCTTGCTCTCACAATTTTGTTATAAATGGTTCTATATGATCAGTAGTAGCAGTGCAAATATTTTTTTTTCCTGCTTATTTCTAGGAGCTGGAACCACAAGTAGGAGAGCAGTTGTTGCAGCTATGGGACTGTATTCCTTTGACAGCAAAAAAATCAACTGATTGAGCATGTTGAGTAATGCGATAGAGGTATTTATTTCATGCATTCCTTCATCTTTTTATGATGGAGGAAGAGATTCCTCTATATGTCGTATCGTTACTGTTTTGCGGAATCAAACTCTATAACTCTGTTGAGGGTTATGTGTTTATTCGCCGGGTTCGAGGGGGTCCTGCTCCAAGCTCGCACACCAAACAATCTAACAAGCAGATAGATATAGTGTGAAGACATGCCTATTCATAAGCATCTATTACATATTCATGACCTTCCCTGCTCCTTATTATAATTAGATTCGAGAAGCTTCTTCTGTACTTGTGCAGGCACGATGTTGTGGTCGGGGTCTCACGGCTGAAGTCACCTTCATCTTCCTCAAGTACTGCCCCTGAATTCAAACTGTACGCAGTCGCAGTCTCATCCTGGTCGAGCCTGGCTGGCTGGCTTCGTGGAGAGGGAGGCAAAAGAAGGCAGCCTTCAGGTCTAAAATGGTAAACTAAGTTAGTTCAGGTGTCAATACAGTTAATAGAGTATATGGATTTGCCACCACTGGATAGAGGTCTTTATTATTTTATTTACAGCTCATAAGTCCTGGACTACTTGATATGATCCATCAGGCTTACAGAGAGGTATTGGCTGAAATTTGTCCCTGTCTTCTCTCTTCAGGGCATCTTATTTAATTCTTACTGGCTGCCACCCTTCTTTGATTTGACATCAACAGGTGGAGCATTCTTTGCTTTTCTGGGCACATGAGTGCCCCATACCCCAGGATATACCTGGTTCATAATTTCCTCATTGACCTTTCCTCCTGTGGGCACACTAGCTATAGATAAGGTCATTATTTGTATGTGTAGTTGATCATTTACCTCCAGAGTAATTTCTCCTTTTACAAAATTAACCACAGCCCCTAATTGTTCTAGTAAATCTCTCCCCAGGAGTGCCTTTGGTGAAGTGGGGCATGTGCAGGAATTGGTGTATACCCCATGTTTCCCCAATTAGTATTTCAAAAGTTTGCAAAATATGCCTTTTCTTTTGGCCAGTTGCTCCCTTTACCAGCATGTAGTCATTTCCCAGGTGTATCAAAGCTTGGTTTAAAACTGAATATGTTGCCCTGGCATCAATTAAAATTCTACCTTTCCCTAGATTCATTATAACCAGACAATCTGCTAGGGTGGATTTCCTAGACCTCCATCAATCCTTCTTCACATGGGCCACTATCTGTGTTTTCTGATTACTCCTCTCTCTTTCATTTCTTTTTCGTCTCATTCAACAATACTTGCAGGTTCCTATCTCCTATGGAATGCAGCTTTTGAAATTTATGCCCGATATCCCCTGCTGAGTGACCCAAGAACAAAGAAACTAGTTGTTGTATTCCTACCTCCAACCCAAGATCCAGCGGTGTGCTGTGGGACATTGCGTCCCTTCATCAATCCAGGAATTCAGATTGTGACTTGGAAGGATCTTGCTTAATTGCTTATAATACTGACCAATTTATTGTTTTGGGAATGGTTCTCTCCATCCCTTATATCCACCTCTGATATGCTTGCAGCCTTTCTTTATGTGCATTCCCATTTATATGCCACTTTGGGTCTTGAAGAGGGAAATAATCTTTAATGTTCACCCCTTCTCGTTTATAGTAATCTTTGTCCAAATCCCCCACAGTCTTTAAGACTGTTTAATTGTTTCTCAGTCTCTGTCAAACAGTCCAATAATAACTGTAGATCGCCCCTATCGGGGTTGTGCTGTCTTATAATAAACTGAAAATATTTGGCTGCACTTACCAGATCTTTCTGGTACTCTCAGGCAACCCTTTCCATGCTTCTAAATCAACAGTAGAAAAGGTACCTTGATTAGCATTGTTTCTCCATCAGGTCCTACTGCCTCCCAGAGAGCTGCCTGCAGGACCGTTGGAGCAGACTTTTTCTGATGTGAAAGGATACAGGTCTCTCCAGAGGAGTGGGGGTCCTTTCCGAGTCGGCATCTTGTTCCTGTGATTGTGGGGGAGGCTTAAAAAGATCAGTTAGATTCTGTTCTGGTGCCTAGTGAGTTTTGTTTAACTTTGTGCACTTTTGTCCAATACTGCACACTGAACAACAATTGCCTGTTTACCTCCAGATTCCTTGTTATTTTCTCGCTAAAGGGCAAATGCCAGAGGCTCCTGTTGGGGGGGCACAATTCAACAGTTCCTTTATCACTCCAGATTGATATGGAGGGTTAAAAACATATCCTTGTAAGACACTTCATCTGACTTTCCTTCTCTCCTCAAAACCAATATTAATTGTAAGATGGTGTTATAATCTATTGTCTAATTAAGTGGCCATTTTGCCCCATCATCAAATTTGTAAAGTAGTCACCACTGATTACAATATTTAATAAGGGTCTTTGTGTTTTCAGTGTTCTCAGTTCCAAACAACATGCTTCCAATGTGTTAAAACACACCCCTGAGGGCTAGTTTGTTTTCCATTTTTAGTTTCTTTAGTTTGCCTTTTCCTTTGTTTCACCTCCTTCTTTCTCAGTTTTCACTAAAACCTTTTTACACTGTTCTTTAACCCGTTCCCGGTCTTTCCCTTCAAGGTCCTGGATTTCTGGAATCAAACTTTCTTTTGCACTACTGATCATACTTTCTGTTAAATTACATTAAGTTGTGTCCTTGCCAATTAGGCAGTAGTTCAACCTTTCATACATTACTGATAAACATAATATACGCACATGTATACCAAACCTGAATGTATTGTTCCCCAATTATACAAAATAAAACTGTCCGCAGAAATAATCACACAACAAATTTTGGATAAATCAATAGTTGGTACTCTTAAAATTTTAAGGATAATTTCTCCTATCTTTTAACAAAGCCTGTTTAGGAATCCCTATAATAGCCGGTTTGCTCATTATTCTTATGCGAACAAAATAGTTCATAACCCAGTATCTCCCTCCAGAGATAACATGTTTAACTCCCGCAGACTCAGCAAAGAAGCAGAAGGGGGGGCACCCATATACACACACAGCCGTAAGGATGGGTTTTTCCATTTTCTTTTCTCTTTTCCCTTTTGCTAGATATTTTCAGAGTGAGCAAGCTGTCCTGCCTCGTTTTACCTGCACAGTACTTGAAACTCCTTGGTGGCACAGGTCGGCTACTTGAACCCACCCAGCGTACCCAGTTCTCTCCCCACCAGTATCCAAAGTTTAAAATTCTTGCCAAACTCCAGCACTCTATCATACATTAAAAATTCACGAAACACAGAACAAATTAACAACACACAACAATCAGAACTCCTCACTCGCTTTGCAGCAATGCTACATCTCAAACACACAGCCATTCATTTCAGGGTCAGCCCAACTCACACAGTGTTAGTTACGACCAGTTAAATTGGATCCACAATTTCCGATGGTATGGATATCTGAACCAAACACCGTACCGGGCACATACAACACTTGAAATACGATGTTGGGGTTTTTGCTTTGGTTTTTTTTTGTTGTTTTTTGGGGGGGAGGGTCTGGGTTTTTTGTTTTTTTTGGTTTGGTTTTTTTGCTTTTTTTTTTTGTTAGCTGTCCCTAACCTTGGACGCCTTATAAGGTCTTGGCAAGCTTAGGGAATCCCTCCCTACAGCTACCTTACTACGCGTCCAGACGCCTTACAAGGTCTTGGCAAGGTATAGGGAATCCCACCCTACAGCCTTCCTCACTACGTGTCCCTTTGGGCCTACCAGTTCCCAGGGGCGAGCATTACAGCTTCTCGTCATCGCGTGAGGCGTCTCATCACAACTTACAGACTCTGCCCCTCCTTCCAAATCTCAGGGGTGAGCACTCTAGCTCCTCATCATCGCGTGTCCCATACATGACTTGCAGACTCATCCCCTCTTTCTAATTACCAAGTATCCATATCCCCAAGTCACATACCTTGTCCGTCCACTGATGGTCCGTCTCTCTCCCCGCAGCGATCGGATGAGGATGGGAGATTCTCTGGAGAAATACTCCAGCGATCTAGAATGTCCCACTCCACACCAGTCCTGCAGCCGGACAGAGAGGGTGTCCTGTCTGGGGTGCCAAATTGTTTTGCGGAATCAAACTCTATAACTCCATTAAGGGTTATAAAACAGGTATGTGTTTATTCGCTGGCAGGTGCGAGGGGGTCCTCCTCCAAGCTTGCACACCAAACAGTCTAACAAGCAGATAGATATAGTGTGAAGACATGCCTATTCATAAGCACTTATTACATATTCATGACCTTCCCTGCTCCTTATTATAATTAGATTCAAGAAGCTTCTTCTATACTTGCGCAGGCGCCATGTTGTGGTCGGGGTCTCACGGCTGAAGTCACCTTCATCTTCCTCAATAACTGCCCCTGAATTCAAACTGTGCACAGGCGCAGTCTCATCCTGGTCAAGCTGCAATTGTTTCTGCATTCCAGCTTCTCTGTTATCAACATCCAAGGTCTTCAAGGCCTTTGCCAGCAGACAGTGCCTATTTCAGTAAGCTAAGCTGTCTAAGTTTACCTAACATTTCTGCAGTTTTTCTAACGAACATTTATGCCCGCACATCACTGCTTCATCAATCAAACCCAGGCTTTTCTCAGCATCACAGTTGCCTGCATAGTGCCTTTGCATTCCTGCAGTCATGGCCTCTAATTCTGGGCTCTAAGGAGGCCCTGGGGAGGTTTCGTCACTAACAATCCCCACTGAGACCTGCTAAGACTCAAGGAATTTTGAGTTTTGCTCTTGACTCCTTGAGATGTTTCCTCAATCGCCTCTCAGCAGTGATCCTTCAAGGACTCAGCAGCAAACCCACCCTAGGTCTCACTAGACTACAGAAAGACTTAACAAGCTCTTTCTCTTCCTGTTGTTTTCATAAGGTCTTCAAGGCTTGCACCTCTCCTTGGAGTCATTGCCCACCATTGTTAAACAGGAAGAATTTAAAATGTTTTAGTTTAAGGTTTATATTTCCATACTTGTAAGAATCATAGAATGGTTTGGGTTGGAAGGACCTTAAAGCCCATCCAGTTCCAACCTCCTTGCCATGGTCAGGGACACCTCCCACTGGGTCAGACTGCTCAAGACCCCATCCATCCTAACCTTGGACACATCCAGAGAGGGGATATCCACAGCTTCCCTGGGCAACCTGAGCCATTAACTCACCACCTTTTTTGTGAATGATTTCTTCCTAATGCCTAATCTAAATCTAGCCCCTTCCATTTTAAATCTATTCCCCCTTGTCTTATCATTCCATGTCCTTTGATAGAGACCCTCCCTTACTTTCTTGTCATCATATTCAGGTACTGGAAAGCCACTATAATGTCTCCTTGAAGCAAAATCTTCTCCAAGCTGAGGATTTTCCAGGACAATGAATATGTATTTGGAAATTCCCTTTTGAAATGATCTCCACCCAGGTCCATCTCCTCAGGGCACTCCTAAGCCGGCAAGGTTCCTGCCCATGCTGCTCCATGGAAATATTTTTTGACTTGTCACCTGAGCTGAGAATAGTATAATAGGTGAAAGAGAATAGATAAAATCTAACGGAAACCAAAACCAAAGCACTTACCACCTCCCTCATTAGACTGAAACCCCACCAGTCTACCATTGCCCATCATCTTGAGTGATAAAACTCTCTACTTGTTTGTTGTTCTGCCACAGTTTTTATTGCTGAGCATGGCATCTATGTTATGGGATCTCCCTCTGCTCAGCCAGGGTCAGCTCTCCTGCCTGTGTCCCCCTGACAACTTCTTGCCCACCCCCAGACACTCACTGGGAGGAGCAGAGGGAGCAACTCTTGACACTGGGCAAAGGAGACAATCACTGCCCTCACTCTTCTGGCACCAGGATGATGCCACTGGACCCAGTGAGTCTCTCATTTCAAAAGGAAAGTGGAGAAACTGGAGAGGAGCTGGAGGAGGTCTGGCAGGATGGAGTTAAGGGCCCACAGCATGAGGGGTGAGGGCACACTTTGTTCTACTGGGAGAGGATCGGGGCAACTTGCTAAGTGGGTCTTTACATCTTATGCTTATAGTAAAATTTAGGGAACAGGAGAGATCAAGTGATCTCCAATGCCAGTTCCATGCAGGCCCTGCTCTGAGTTCAGACCAAGCTGCTGAGTCCATGTCAACATCCACAGAGAGAGTTTAGACATCAACAAGGCAATGAGGCCACAATTAATAGAAAGGATTTTTGCATTTGATGACTCCATGGATGCAGCTATCGGTTGGCCACAACTCCTGACACCTGGGAACATCCACCTTCTTGTCCAGAGGACTGAGATCCTTCTGGGATGGACAGGAGGAAAAATGCCTTTGTGTGAGTGTGGAGCAGCCCTGGCCGAGACTCCAGGGCAGCGGGGGATTCTCCACCCTTGGGGGTTCAAACGCAGCCGATTTGACACCTCAGGACATTCTGTGCACAGGGCTGGGCTGGGGGAGCCCAGAGGCTTTTCAGCCTTAACGGTTCTGTGCTTATGTGATTGGAGGGTCAGAGCCCCGTGTGGCCCAAGCACCTTCTGCCAGCACCCCCAGACCCAGTTTGGGGCCAGATCCCCCCTTTTTGTCCAGAACTCTGGTTCCCAGCCTGGGGCTGGGAGAGGGGGAACCTGCCCTTTGGGGCACAAAACTTCATTTGAGGGTACAGACCTTCCTATGTAAGTTCCAACCCCCACTTTATGACCTTCTAAGACTCATTTTAAGGCCCAGAGCACAAGTTTTAAGGCACAAAGTCTGGTTTTTTATGTCCACGACCTCCTTTTTGGAGACAAAAGCCTCAAACAGGGTTCAAAAGCTCATTATTAGCTCCCAAAGCCTCCATTTTATGGAATAAAGCCTAACGTTAGAATCAAGTCCAGACTCTCATGGAAAGGAACCAACTCCCTCCTTTACAGCTCAAAGCCTCTATTGGAATGTCCAAAGCTCTGCATTCAGGACCAGAGTTCCATTTCCTGGAACCAAGAGGGCTCCTCCCTTGAAACATCAAAAGACTCATTTGTAGCACCACACCCATTCTTTTAGTGCAGAAGTCTCACGTTTTGGAATGAAATATTAAATTCTAGGATTCTAGCCTGTTTTTGAGGACCCATAGATATTTTAGGACCAGCAGTTACATTTTGAAGGTCTAAACTCTCATTTGCTGTGTCTAAATACTCCTTTTAGGAGTCTCTTTTTTAAAGCCCAAAGGCTTATTTGGGAGTTCCAACACATTAGTTTTAGAGGCCAGGGCCTTATTTATAGTTTCCAAAACTCTTCTTTATCTTCTAAAGCCTATTTAAGGGAAGAAAGCCTCATTTTTAGAATTATCCACAATTCTGATGGCCCGAATCCTCATTCACTGCCTCTCAGGCTTTTGCTGCCCATGGCAGAGAGTTTGGATGTTTCAGGTCCCTTCCAACCCCAATCATGGTTCTGGCCGTAGCCTCTGTGATGTCACCCTCTGTGATGCTACCCTGTGTCCTAGGAGACCTCTCTGCTGTCCAGGACAAGCACCCTCTGCACTCACTCTCCAGCAGATCTGGAGGAGGCAGGTGGCCTCTGTGCTGGGAGCTGCCTGCACCTTGCTCTGTGTGTGAGAAACAAAGCAGCTGCAGTTCAGCCATCGCAGTCCCAGTGCTGGTTGTACCAGGGAGTAAACTCCGCCCCATGACCAGGGTAGGTCAGGCCTGTCCATGGTGCTTCAGTGCAGTCATTGCTCAGAGTTTAATCTCTGTGGAAGGGCCTCCAGTTCTTAAAGGTTCTGTCAGCTTCTGTTCTTATGCATCCTAGGAGGCGGAGCCTGTGCTCCTGGTTATTTTCCACAGGAGAGATATTCTGAGACCAGGTGGTCCCACTTTAGTTTAACTGTGCCAGCCGTGCCCCCTTCTCCTTCACTCTAATCTGATTTATTTCCCGAGTGCTGTATCACTGACTCCAGGTTTTGTAAGGAACCATCCTGGCCTGGATGCTGAAGTTCTGTTCAAATTTAGTTGCCAGCTTGTTTAGAATCATAGAATCATAGAACAACCAGGTTGGAAGAGACCCAATGGATCATCCTGTCCAACCATTCCTATCAAACACTAAACCATGCCCCTCAGCAACTCGTCCACCTGTCCCTTAAAGACCTCCAGGGAAGGTCAATCAACCACCTCCCTGGGCAGACTCTGCCAGTGCCCAATGAACCTTTCCGTGAATATTTTTTTAACTCATGTCTAGCCTAAATCTCCCCTGGTGGAGCTTGAGGCCATTCCTTCTTGTCCTGTCCCCTGTCACTTAGGAGAAGAGCCCAACTCCCTCCTCTCCACAACCTCCTTTCAGGTACTTGTAGAGAGTAATGAGGTCTCCTCTCAGCCTCCTCTTCTCTAGGATAAACAATCCCAGCTCTCTCAGCCGCTCCTCATAAGGCCTGTTCTCCAGCCCCTTCACCAACTTTGTCGCTCATCTCTGGACTCGCTCCAGAGCCTCAACATCCTTCTTGTTGTTAGGGGCCCACAACTGAACACAATATCCAAGGCGTGGTCACACCTGTGCTGAGTACAGAGGGAGAATAACCTTCCTGGACCTGCTGGTCACACCATTTCTGATACAAGCCAGGATGCCATTGGCTTTCTTGGCCACCTGGGCCACTGCTGGCTCATGTTCAGTCACTGTCAACCAACATCCCCATGTCCTTCTCCTGGCAGCTTTCTAGACAGACCTATCCTAGTTTGTAGCTCTGCATAGGGTTGTTGTGCCCCAAGTGCAGGACTCGGCATTTGACCTTGTTGAACCTCATCCCACTGGACTCAGCCCAGCAGTCCAGCCTGTTTAGATCCCTTTGTAGAGCCTCCCTACCCTCCAGCAGATCAACACTTCCACACAGCTTTGTGTCATCTGCAAACTTGCTAAGGGTACCCTCAATGCCTTCATCCAGGTCATTGATGAAGACATTGAACAGGGCTGGACCCAGCACTGAGACCTGGGGAACCCCACTTGTCACTGGCCTCCAGCTGAATTTAACACCATTTCCCACCACTCTCTGGGCCCGGCCATCAAACCACTTTTCCACCCAGGAAAGTATGCAACTGTCCAGGCCAGAGGCTGACAGTTTCCGTAGCAGAATGCTGTGAGAAACTGTGTCAAAGGCTTTACCGAAGTCCAGGAAGAGCACATCCACAGCCTTTCCCTCATCCAGCAGCTGAGTCACTTTGTCATAGAAGGCGATCAGGTTAGTTTTGCAAGACCTGCCTTTTGTAAACCCATGTTGACTGGGCCTGATCACCCGGTTCTCTTGCATGTGCTTCATGATAGCACTCAAGATCACCTGTTCCATGACTTTCCCTGGCACTGAGGTCAGACTGACAGGCCTGGAGTTCCCCGGATCCTCCCTGCAACCCTTCTTGTAGATGGGCACAACATCAGCCTCCAGTCCAGTGGAACTTCCCCCGTCTTCCAGGACTGTTGGAAGATGATGGAAAGAGGTTTGACCAGCACATCCGCCAGCTCCTTTAATACCCTTGAATGGATACCATCTGGCCTCATAGACTTGTGGGTGCCTACCTGGGGAAGCAAGTCCCTAACTACCTCCTCTTGGACCATGAGAGCCTCGTTTTGCTCCTCTAGTTCCGGGGTTTGTATACAGAGGAAACAACTTTCTTTGCAATTAAAGACCGTGGCAAAGAAGGCATTAAATTCCTTAGTCTTTTCCTCGTCCTTTGTCACAGTTGATCCTTCTGCATCCAATAGGGACTATATATTCTCCCTAGTCCTCATTTTATTGTTAACATATTTATTTTTTATTATCTTTCACAGGCATCGCTAATCTGATTTCTAATTGGGCCTTAGCCCTCCTTTTTTTTTTCCTTGCACGATCTTACTTCCTCCCTGTAGTCCATCCAGGATGCCTCTCCCTTATTCCAAATCTCATAAACACAAATACAAAGAAGACCTGGGCAGCATATCCCACATAAGAGATGATCCTGGTGTTCCACAGTGAATCTGCCATTCATTTTAGGACAGTGGTGGAGATGGAGCCCAGGTTGAGCAGGGAGAAGCTGTGAGGAAGAAGCACATGAGTGTGTGGAGATGGTGGTCACAGGCAATGGTGATGATGATGAGGTCATTGCCCAGGCGGGCAGCCAGGTAGATGCCCAGGAAGAGCTAGAAATGCAAGAGCTGCAGCTCCCGTGTGTCTGTGAATGCCAGGAGGAGGAACTGGGTGATGAAGCTACTGTTGGACATTTTTGTCCTTGGGCAGAGGTCCTTTCCCAGCTATGTTCCTGCCACTGCCCTGTCACTTCCAGAGGCAGAACTGACCTCACCATCCCCTTCATGGTCAGATGTTTCCTAGAGGGTTATAAGTTTCTTTGACATGAGTGACATCATAATACCAGTCATCATTTAGCCCTGGCCCAGCTTGATCAGCTGCTTAATGTGAGAAGTTTTAGACCGAATCCCTACTCCTGCCTCTAGAATTGGGATAAGGAATTGAAAGAAAGACACTGCTCGGTTTGAGACTGAGAGTAACACCTATTCCTTCTGTATCCTTCCATGAAGGGACAAAGAACTCCTCCAAGATGGGGTGACAGGCTAGTGCTGGGAATAGTGGTGGTGAGGGGCTACTCCACAAAAATTGCCCTACGGAGATTTGCCAGGGTGTCCAGCACACACAGTCACAGACCAGACCTATCTGTACCCATGGAGGAGACCTGACTGTAAGACACCAGTGCTATTTGCCCCAACCCTGCACACCCACACTGTTTGTCTCTGCATTCGTGTTTTCATCTGAAGGCCTCTTTAATGGACATCTTTGCAGAAACGCAAGAAGCCATAAGCCTTCAGATTCTGCCCTGAAAAGATCCCCTTGTTTTAGATCTAAAAATCCCCTTTTTATCTCCAAGGCCCCCATTTCAGCTTCAAGGACTCATTTTAAGGCCCAGAGCATCATTTTTAATGCACAAAGTCTCAATTGCTATGTCCACAGCCTCAGTTTTAGAGATAAAAGCCTCTAAAAGGATTCAGAAGCTCAATTTTAGCCCCCAAAGCCTCTTTTTCATTGAACAAAGCCTCATATTAGAATCAAGTCTTCAATTGTGAGGGCTCAACTCATCATTTTGGAGCCTCTCAAGTCCCATTTGGTGAATGCAAAGCCTTTCTGTTCACTAAAACAGCATTGTTTTAAGGCACAAAACCTGAAGTCAGGGCTCAATGACTCGGTTTCAGTTTCAAAGCACCATTTCATAGAGTTATAGAATCATAGAATCACCAGGTTGGAAGAGACCCATTGGATCATCAAGTTCAACCATTCCTATCAAACACTAAACCATGCCCCTCAGCAACTCGACCACCCGTCCCTTAAAGACCTCCAGGGAAGGTCAATTAACCACTTCCCTGGGCAACCTGTTCCAATGCCCAATGACACTTTCTGTGAAAAACTTCCTCCTAATGTCTAGCCTAAATCTCCCCTGGCGGAGCTTGAGGCCATTCCCTCTTGTCCTATCCCCTGTCCCTTGGGAGAAGAGGTCAGCTCCCTCCTCTCTACAACCTCCCTTCAGGTAGTTGTAGAGTTGTACAGAGCAATGAGTTCTCCCCTCAGCCTCCTCTTCTCCAGGTTAAACACCCCAAGCTCTCTCAGCCGTTCCTCATAAGGCCTGTTCTCCAGCCTCTTCACCAGCTTTGTTATTCTTCTCTGGACTCACTCCAGAGCCTCAAAATCTTTCTTGTGGTTAACGACCCAGAACTGAACAAAGGATTCAAGGAGCAGTCTCACCAGTGCCGAGTACAGAGGGAGAATAACCTCCCTGGACCTGCTGGTCACACCATTTCTGATACAAGCCAGGATGCCATTGACCTTCTTGGCCACCTGGGCACACTGTTGGCTCATGTTCAGTCACTGTCAACCAACACCCCCATGTCCTTCTCCTCCTGGCAGCTTTCTAGACAGACTTCTCCCAGTCTGTAGCTCTGCATAGGGTTGTTGTGCCCCAAGTGCAGGACCCGGCATTTGGCCGTGTTAAACCTTTGGCCGCTGGACTCAGCCCAGCAGTCCAGCCTGTTTAGATCCCTTTGTGGAGCAAAATTTGTAGGACCCAAACCGACCTTTTGAAGCTCCAGGCTCCAGCATCTAATGTAATGGTCTCACATCTCTTCTTTATAGCTTGAACCTCCACTGGAGTGCCCAAAGCCCTGCAGTCGGGACCAGAGCTTCATTTCTTGGGGTCACAGAGGAACTGAGAGGTTCTCCTACTTTGCAGAATCAAAAGACTCATCTGTAGCACCCATCCCTATAGTGCCCAAAGTCTCATGTTCTGGACTGAAGTCCTGATTTCTGGGGTTCCAATCTGTTTTTCAGGACTCATAAATTTTTAGTCCCCACAATTTAGATTTTGAGATTCTAAAGTCTCATTTTTTGTGTGTCTAGACACTCATTTTAAGAGCCACACTTGTAAGAATCAAAGTTTGCTTTTGAATTTCCAACACCTCAGTTTTATATTGCAAAAGCTTATATATTAGTTCCAACATATTGTTTTTATCTTCCAAAGCCTCTTTCAGGGAACAAAGCTTCATGTTTTAGAATTATCTGCTGTTTTGATGGACCAAATCCTGATTCAGCGCATCCTAGACTGTTACTGACCATGGCAGAGGGTTTGGACTAGATGGATGTTTCAGGTCCCATCCAGCCCCAACCATGGTTTTGTCCGTGGCCTCTGCGATGTCACCCTCTGTGATGCTGCCCTGTGTCCTAGGAGACCTCTCTGCTGTCCAGGACAAGCACCCTCTGCACTCACTCTCCAGCAGGATCTGGAGGAGGCAGGTGGCCTCTGTGCTGGGAGCCGCCTGCACCTTGCTCTTTGTGTGAGGAATGAGGTAGCTGCGGTTTAACCATTGCACTGCCTGATGCTAGTTCTGCCAGAGAGGAAACTCTGTTGTACTGCTAGGGTAGGTCAGGTCTGTCCTTGGTGCTTCTGCACAGTCATTGCTCAGAGTTTGACCTCCATGACAAAGCCTCCAGTTCATGAGAGCTCTGTGAGGTCCTGTTACTGCTCCTCTTAGGAGGCAGAGCCCGTGCTCCTGGTTATTTTCTTCATTGGAGATGTTCCCAGCCCAAGTGTTTCCATTTTGGTTTAAGTGTACCAGCCTTGCCCCATGCTCCTTCACCCTGATCGTATTTGTTTCCCGAGTGCTGTAATTCTGACTCCAGGCTGTGCAGGGAACCATCCTGCCCTGGCTGCTAAAGTTCCTTTCTAATTTAGACACCTACTTGTTTTCTCTGTGATCTCTCGGCATGGTCCTTTGTTCCAACCTGGATTTCCACTGCTTTTTGGGGTTTGGCATCGTATCTTCTCCAGTCAAGAGATGGAGGAGGCAGGGACCAGCATCACAACCAGATCTCACCCTGCAGAGCATGGGGGCTCAGATCCTTGGGAGTTGTCTTTGTCTCTCTTCAGGCGGAGCCTGGAAGCAGTCGGTCCCTAGAATGCACATTCCTGGGTGTAGGGAGCCCTGAACATTTTGAGTGCGAGCATGCAAGACTCTCCTCTTACAATTTGAAAGGGAATTTTCTTGCTTTCCTGGGAAAATCATGCTGTGAACACACCTGACATTAGAAGGATGTGTCCACTGAGGGTTTATCTTGGCTGGAGAACCAAGGTGGCTCAAAGCTGCCCTGGAAACCTGATGTGAACCAGGAGATGAAACTGAGTTTCCTTGATATTTTTGTTTGTTTGTTTGTTTGTTTCCTTTGAAGGGAGAGAAGTGTGTGCATTATATCTTGTCCTGGTCATTAACAGGAGTCTTCCATCAATGCAATCAGAATACAGACTGGGAGAGCTGACCAAGCTGGTCAAGCCTCCATCCCTGGGGCTGTGGGGGAGGCTGAGAGCCCTCTCTGCCCCACAGCAGATGCCATGCCCTCCTGAGGGGTTGGGACTGCTGAGGGAGAACCCAGAGCTCTGCTGCACCCTGCAATGGGCACTGCCGTGGAGCCAGCTAAGACTGGGCTGCTCTGCCGGGCGGGAGAGAAAACAGGGCTGTGGGGAGAGCCAGGAGGGACTGGTCTGAGCTGGAAAGTGCAAGGTTAAACCCGTCTAAACATATTTAAACCAACTTACACCACCCTCACCAGCCCTATACCAGTCTAAACCGGTTTAAACCGGTGTACACCAGCCTTAACTGCCTTATACCAGTCTAAACTGCTCTAAATCAGCTTACACCAGCCTTAACCACAATCTACCAGCCTTAACCGCCCCATACAAGTCTAAAGGGGTCTAAATTGGTATATATTGTCATATACCAGCCTCACCACCCTATACCATTCTTAACATATATAAACAGCTCTAAACCTGTTTATACCAGCCTGAACTGGTTTAGACTGATTCAGACAACTTCAGAGCAGTTTAGACCAGTTTAGACTAGTATAGGGCCATTAAGGCTGGTATAGGGCGTTTTTGACCATTTTAGACCAGTTTAGACTTATATTAGACCGTTAAGGCTGTTGTAAGCTGGTATAGACTGGTTTATACTGGTTTAGACCGGTTAAGAAAGGTACAGGGGTGTAAGGCTAGTATAAGGCAGTTTAGACCAGTTTAGATCAGTTTAGACCGGTTAAAAATGGTATAGGAAAGTTAAGGTTGGTATAAGGCTGTTTAGACCGGTTTAGACTTATATTAGGCCATTAAGGCTGGTATAGGGCGGATTAGACCGGTTTGGAACAGTTTATACCAGTTTAGACTGGATAAGAATGGTATAGGGTGGGAAGGCCTGTATAAGGCAGTTTAGACCGGTTTAGACCTTTTAAACCTGGTATAGGGCAGTTATGGCTGATATAAGTCTTTTTAGACCCGTTTAGACCATTTTAGACTTGTATAGGGTGGGTAAGACAGGTGTAAGCCGGTTTAGACCGGTTAAGAATGGTATACGGTGGGAAGGCTAGTATAAGGCAACTTAGACCGGTTTAGCCTGGTTTAGAACTGTTAAACCTGGTATAGGGCAGTGAAGGCTGGTAAAAGGCTGTTTAGACATGTTTAGAACATTTTAGACTTGTATAGGGCGGGTAAGACTGGTGTAAACCAGTTTAGACCGGTTTAGACTGGTATGATGCACTTAAGGCTGGTGTAAGCCAGTTTAGACAGGTTTAGATGGGTTTGTACTGGTAAAAGGCGTCTAAGAGCGACTGAGAGAGCTGGGGTTGTTTAGCCTGGAGAAGAGGAGGCTGAGAGGAGACCTCATTACTCTCTACAACTACCTGAAGGGAGGTTGTAGAGAGGAGGGAGCTGGCCTCTTCTCCCAAGGGACAGGGGACAGGACAAGAGGGAATGGCCTCAAGTTCCGCCAGGGGAGATTTAGGCTAGAGATTAGGAGGAAGTTTTTCATGGAAAGGGTCATTGGGCATTGGCATAGGCTGCCCAGGGAGGTGGTTGATTCACCTTCCCTGGAGGTGTTTAAGGCACAAGTGGATGAGGTCTTGAGGGACTTGGTTTAGTGTTAGATAGGAATGGTTGGACTAGAAGATCCGATGGGTCCCTTCCAACCTGGTTGTTCTGTGATTCTGTGAAAGCAGTTTATACCAAATGTAATCGCCTTATACTAGAAGTAACCAGTCTAACAATATATTAGCAGTCTTATAGCAACCTTAACTGCCTTATAGCGGTCTAAACTGGTTTAAACTGGTCTAACCCAGCTTACACCACCCTTAGCTTCCTTATACTAATCTAAACTGGTCTATACCTGCATACACCAGCCTCAACCACCTTTTACTAATCTTAACTAGTCCAAAGCAGTCTAAACCAACTTATACCAGCCTTAACCACCTTATACCAGTCCAAAAGATCTAAACAGGTCTAAACAGGCTTATTCCAGCCTTAATCAACATTAAATAGTCTATACCGGTCTATACCAGTTTACACCAGCCTTAACCGACTTATGGAATACTCACATAGCCTAAACCGGCTTACACCAGCCTTAACCCCCCTATGCCAGTCTAAAGGGGTCTAAATTGGTATATACTGCCTTATACTAGACTTACCGACCTGTAACACTCTTAAACAGTCTAAACCGGTTCAAATAGGCTTATGCCAGCCTTACATACCCTATTTCAGTCTAAGCCAGTCTAAACAAGCTTACACCAGCCTTAATAGCCTTACACCAGCCTTAATCGCCCCATACCATTCTAAACCAGCTAACACAATCTTAACTGCCTTATAGCAGTCTAAATCAATCTGCAACGGACTAAACTGGTCTAAACCGGTCTATACCAGCTATACCAGCCTAAACCTGTTTAGACTGGTTCAGACTTGTTGAGACCGGTTTATACCCATTTAGAATGCTATAGGGGCTTAAAGGGTGGTATAGGGCGGATTAGACTGGTTTAGACCGGGTTAGACCTGTTTAGACTTTTATGAGACAGTTAAGGCTGGTGTAAACCGGTTAAGACTAGTTTTGACAAGTTAAGAATGGTATAGGGCAGTAAGGCTAGTATAAGGCAGTTTAGACCGGTTTAGATTGGTTAAACCTGGTATAAGGCAGTTAAGGCTGGTATAAGGCTGTTTAGACTGATTTAGAACCGTTTAGACTGGTATAGTGCATGTAAGGCTGGTGTAAGCCGATTTAGTCCGATTTAGGCATGTTTTGGGTTGTTAAGGCTGGTATAGGGCGGTTTAGACTGGTTTAGACTTGTAAGGGGGTTTAAGGCTGGTATAATGCTGATTAGACAGATTTAGACTGGTATAAAGCAGTTAAGGCTGGTGGAAGCCGGTTTAGAGCACTTTAGATCGGTTTAGAATGCTATGAGGCAGTTAAGGTTAGAGTAAAGATTGTTTAGACCAGTTTAGACTAGCATAGGGTGGGTAAGGCTGGTATAAGGCGGTTTAGACCGGTTTAAACCTGGTAAGAATGGTAAAGTGTGGTTAAGGCTGCTATAACACGGTTTAGACAGGTTTAGACTGCTATAATGTGGTTAAGGCTGTATAAGAAAGATGGTCAAAGATCGTTTAGAGCAGTTAAGACCGGTTTAGTCTGGTTTAGACTTAAATAAGGTGGTTAGGGCTGGTGTATGCTGGTTTAGACTGCTTTAGACCCGTTTAGATAGATTAAGAATAGTATAGGACGGTAAGGCAGGTATAAGGCAGTATATATTGATTTAGAACCGTTTAGAGTGGTATAGGGTGGTTAAGGAAAGTGGAAGCCAGATCAGCCCAAGTTAGACCGGATTAGACTGGTATAAAGTGGTTAAGGCTGGTGTAAGCAAGTTTAGGCTCTGTGAGTATCCTATAAGGCAGTTAAGGCTGGTGTAAGCCAGTGTAGACCAGTATAGACTACTTAATGATGGTTAAGGCTGGAATAAGCCGGTTTAGACCTGTTTAGACCTTTTGGACTGCTATAAGGCGGTTAAGGCTGGTATAAGGTGGTTCAGACAGCTGTTTAGATTGTTCAGACTGTTTAAGTCCAGTATGAGGCAGTTAAGGCTTGTACAAGCTGGTTTATACTGGGTCAGACTGCTTACATCTCGTGTAAGTCATTTAAGGCTTGTATAAGCCGGTCTGGAGGCTTTGTCATGGAGGTTAAACTCTGAGCAATGACTGTGCAGAAGCACCAAGGACAGACCTGACCTACCCTAGCAGTACAACAGAGTTTCCTCTCTAGTAGAACTAGCATCAGGCAGTGCAATAGCTAAACCGCAGCTACCTCATTCCTCACACAAAGAGCAAGGTGCAGGCAGCTCCCAGCACAGAGGCCACCTGCCTCCTCCAGATCTGCTGGAGAGTGAGTGCAGAGGGTGCTTGTCCTGGACAGCAGAGAGGTCTCCTAGGACACAGGGCAGCATCACAGAGGGTGACATCGCAGAGGCCACGGACAAAACCATGGTTGGGGCTGGATGGGACCTGAAACATCCACCTAGTCCAACACCCCTGCCATGGTCAGTAACAGTCTAGGATGCGCTGAATCAGGATTTGGTCCATCAAAACAGCAGATAATTCTAAAACATGAAGCTTTGTTCCCTGAAAGAGGCTTTGGAAGATAAAAACAATATGTTGGAACTAATATATAAGCTTTTGCAATATAAAACTGAGGTGTTGGAAATCAAAAGCAAACTTTGAGTCTTAAAAGTGTGGCTCTTAAAATGAGTGTCTAGACACAAAAAAATGAGACTTTAGAATCTCAAAATCTAAATGTGGGTGCTAAAAAATCTGAGTCCTGAAAAACAGATTGGAACCCCAGAAATCAGGACTTCAGTCCAGAACATGAGACTTTGGGCACTATAGGGATGGGTGCTACAGATGAGTCTTTTGATTCTGCAAAGTAGGAGAACCTCTCAGTTCCTCTGTGACCCCAAGAAATGAAGCTCTGGTCCCGACTGCAGGGCTTTGGGCACTCTAGTGGAGGTTCAAGCTATAAAGAAGAGGTGTTGAGACCATTATATAAGATGCTGGAACCTGGAGCTTTAAAAGGAGGGTTTGGGTCCTACAAATGGTGTTTTGAAATTAAAACTGTGTCATTGATCCCTTACTTCAGGTTTTGTGCCTTAAAAAAATTCTGTGGTACTGAACAGGAAGGCTTTGCACTCTCCAAATGGGAGTTGAGAGGCTCCAAAATGAGGATATGAGCCCTCGCAACTGTAGACTGGATTCTAATATGAGGCTTTGTTCATGAAAAAGAGGCTTTGGGGGCTAAAATAGATCTTTTAAATCCATTTAGAGGATTTTGTCTCTCAAGCTGAGGCTGTGGACATAGAAATTCAGACTTTGTTCCTTAAAAATGATGCTCTTGGCTTTAAAATGAGTCCTTGAAGCTGAAAAGGGGGCCTTGGAACTCACAGAAGAGGGTCTGTGCCCTATAGCATGGCTTTTGGCCCCAAATGGGAGGTGTCCCCCAGCCCCACGTGCTGTTGCCAGAAAATGGCTTAGCCCCAGGTCGGGGCTTGGGGGTGCTGCAGATGCTGAGAGGCAGGTGGGCCGAGCCAGGGATTGGAACGTGGGTTCTGAACAAAAAAGATGGGGTTCCAGCCCCAAAATGTGTCTGGGGGCACTGGCAGGAGGAGTCTCTCCAGTTTCTCAACTTTCCTATTGAAGTGTGAGACTCGCTGGGCCCTGTGACATCATCTTGGTGCCAGAAGAGTGAGGGCAGCGATTGTCTCCTTTGCCCAGTGTCAAGAGTTGTTCCCTATGCTCCTCCCAGTGAGTTTCTGGGAGTGGGCAAGAAGTTTTCAGGGGAACACAGGCAGGAGAGCTGACCCTGGCTGAGCAGAGGGAGATCCCATAACAGAGATGCCACACTCAGTGACAAAAACTGTTCCAGAAGAAGAAAGAAGTGGAAACAGTTATCATTCAAGGTGACAGGTGGTGGTAGACTGGTGGGGTGTGAGTCTGCTTGAGTGAGGTGGCAAGTGATGGATGACATTAACATTGGTTTCGGGTTTGGATTATGTTGACTTTTATCATGTTCCTTTTACATATTAAACTACTTACAGTTCACCCCACAAGTCAAAAAAGGTTCCATGAGGTAACACTGGAAGAGCCTGGGACAGATAAGGATTGCCCTGAAGAGATTAACCCAGACACCAGGACACCTGCTTGTCCTCACTCACAAGACACCTCCACCAATCCCTAGCCCTTTCAAAAGGGATTTTCCAAAGAAATACTGATCTTCTCATGGAATTCCTTCAGCCTGGACAAGAGAAGGCTTCAGGGAGACCCTATATGTCCGTCCCGTATATGACATGAGTCAGCAAGAAGGCTGAAGAAGGACTTTTTACAGGGAAATGGAGGTATAGGACAAGGGAGAATAGCTTTACATTGGAAGGAAGAAGATTTAGATTAGATATTAGGAAGGAATTGTTCATAAAGAAGGTGATGAGTCAGTGGTCTAGGTTGCCCAGGGAAGCCGTGGCTGCCGCCTCCCTGGAGGTGTTCAAGGCCAGCTTGGATGGGTCTTGAGCAGCCTGGTCCAGTGGGAGGTGTCCCTGACCATGGCAAGGGGGTTGGAACTGGATGGGCTTTAAGGTCCCTTCTAAATGAAACCATTCTATGACTCTGAAAAGTATGGAAATATAAACTTCAAACTAAAACATATTTGTATTAGGTGCATTTTAAATTCTTCCTGTTTAACAATGGTGGGTAATGACTCCAAGGAGAGGTGCAAGTCTTGAAGACCTTAAGTAAACAGCAGGAATAGAAAGAGCTTGTTAAGTCTTTCTGTAATTTAATTAGACCCAGGATGGATTTGCTGCTGAGTCTTTGAATGATCACTGCTGAGAGGAGTTTGAGGAAACATCTCAAGAAGTCAAAAGAAAAACTCAAAATTCCTTCAAGTCTTAACTGGTCTCAGTGTGGATTGTTGGTGGCAAAGCCTCCCCAGGGACTCGTTACAGCCCGGAATTAGAGGTCATGACTGCAGGAATGCAAAGGCGCTGTGCAGGCAGCTGTGATGCTGAGAAAAACCTGCATTTGATTGATGAAGCAGAAAGGCCAAGCCCTGACCCCCAGGCCCTGGGTAGCAGATCTGGCTTTGGCTACAGTGGCACTTGTGCCGTGAACACTTTGACATTGCTGAATCAGAATCACAACAGTTATTCCATGTAATTCCAAATACAGGCCTGTGGGGTTATGGGAGATGCCAAGGTTCTCACTCATCTTCCTGAAGTTATAGAAAAATTGGGTCCTAGGTGGGCAGGGTCATAAAAGGTTGAGTCATAGAAGAGAAACAGAAATCTTGGGTATGAGAAGGTTTAGCTGAGAGAAGAGTTGAGTCATAGAGGAGTGACTATGCAGTGCAGTCATAGAAGGTTTATAGAAGTTTTGAACTGTAGAATTTTCATAGCAGAACTGGATCATAGATGACTGAGTTCATAAAAGGGTATAAAATATTCAGGCCATAGAAGAGCTGAGTCATGGAAGTGTGAGTTTATATGGGTTTTAGAAGGGTTTATTCATAGAAGGGTTAGAAAAGGGTTGGTTTAGAGAAGGCTTGGGTCATAGAAGAGTCATAGAACAGTCAGGTAATGGAAGAATCTGTTCACAGAAAGTTCCTGGAAGAGTCAGGTCATGGAAAGTCGCATCATAGAACAGTCAGACAAGAGTCAGGTCATGGAATGAAGTGTTGTGTCATAGAAGGTTTGAGTCATGGAAGGGCCTGGTCATGTAAGAGGTGGGTCACAGAATAGCTGAGTTATAGATGAGTCAGGTCATAGAGGAATAACAGAAGATTTCAGTCACAGAAAGTTCATAAAAGTGTCGGGTGATGGAAGTCTCAGATCATAGAAGTTTCAGGTCATAGAATTTTCAGGTAATAGCAGTATTGAGGAATAGAAGCATGGCAGTTTATTTGTATAACAGAAGGGATTGGTCATTGAAGGGACATTAAAGAGTCAGGTCATAGAAGGGTCAGGACATAAAATGGTTGGGTCACAGATTATTCAATTTAGGAAGGAGTCAAGGATATAGAAGAATCCTAGAAGAACTGGGTCATAGATGGTTTGATTAGTAGAAGGCTCAGACTCTAGATGAGTCAGATCACAGAGGAGTCACAGCAGAATTGTGTGGTAGAAGAGCTGGTTCATAGAAGAGATGGGTCATAGAAGGTTCGTAGAAGAGTAGTGTTGTACAAGGGGTGTGTCATTGAAGTGTTGGGTCATAGAAGCACTAGGTCGTAGATTGGTGATAGAACTGTTGGGTCATAGAAGTCATAAAATCACAGGTGGCAGATCATTTAAGAGTCAGGTCATAAGGGAGTCAGGTCATAGAAGGGTCAGTAAATAGTAGGTTTGGTTCACAGAAGAATTGGGTCATCAAAGATTCGGGTTTTAGAAGAGTTGGGTCATAGAATCGTCAGTCATAGATGTTTTGTGTCACAGGCGAATCATAGAAGACTTGGGTCATAGAATGTCAAATCATAGAAGAGTCAGAGGACAGTCAAGTCATAGAAGGACATAGAAGGCTCATGTCACAGAAGGGTCTAATCATGTAAGAGTCGATTAAAGAAGAGTTGCATTATAGATGAGTCTTATCTTGGAGGAGTAATAGCATAGTTCAGTCATAAAAGGCTCATAGAGGTGTCGGGTCACAGAAATGCCAGGCTATAAAAGATTTGAGTGGTAAGAAGGGGCATAAAAGATTTGGGTCATGGAATAGTTGAGTCATAGAAGCATGAGAATTTAGTCAGGAAAAGGAAGGAACAGATCATAGAAAGGTCTTAGAAGAGTCAGGTCATAGAAATGTTTGGTTATAGAAGAGTTGGGTTAAAAATATTCAGATCGTAGAGGAGTTGGGTCATAGAAAGGTGGTGAGACAAAATCTGCCCAAGGGAAATCAAGTCCATTTCTCTTTCAGATACCCAGAAATGGAATATGAGGAGACAACATCTGGGAAAAGCCTTTAGATCCCCTGCCCAGACATTGGCCATTTCTAAAAAGGACATGTAATGTAGGGGTGATGGCAGTGGTCGGGGAGTTCCCCCCATCTCCGTGACCTTCAGAAAATGATGGAAAGTGGCTTCATGTGACATCGTCCTCCTCACTCAGCTCCCTGGGATGCTGCCCCTGCTGTCCCACAGACTGGGAGGGATTGGGTTTGCTCAAGCGATCCCTGACTTGATCCCCAGTTACCACTGCTTGATTTCCCCCAGAGTCCTGCCCTGAGTCACAAAGTCCTGGGAGACCTTGATGGGGAAGACAGAGGGAATCTCAGATCTGTCTACACCTGCTCTTCCTAAATTCAGCACAGATCTCTACTGTTCCTGAAGCAGCAAACGCTCATCATGGGGCACTTGAATGGCCTTTCAAGTTGAGGTGGAGTTTTTGTCTGGACCTTTGCTCAACTTGGAGGATACTGTCCTTGAAGCCCAACTGTCCTGACTTCAGTGACCATGTCCCAGCTCTGTCTCACACAGGAATGGCTCCAGCTCCTCTTGCCTGTGCCCCTGACTGAGGGCATTACTGCCCACTGGGGCTGAAGCCCTGCAGCTGTGGCACCAGGCAAGCTCAGCCCTACCATGAGGAAACCAAGTGTCCAAGAGCCTGTGTGTGCAAAGACTTTGGTTAGAGCAGATACAACTGGGACAGAAGAGAGGTGAGTGACTTTCCAGCCCTAGGACTTAAGACCCAGGATGAAATGCCTCAATTCACTCAATGGAATAGATCCTCCAGCCTGGAGAAATGAGATCATCCCCTGTCACTTTCCTGCTGCCTTGTCTAATAATGGGAAATAAGTATTGATTCTCAAGCATAACAGGAGTAGTGACACTGCAGAAAAGAAGTTTCTGTTCCCATCAGGGATGGCTTCATCCTGTTTCTCAGCAGGTTCCCTTGGAGCCCCAGAGACACCTCAAGGGAGCCCAGAGAGGGTATGAAAGCGCTGCCTTGGGCTGTTCCTCTGCTGCTGAGCTGGGCTGGGCTCCTGGGACAGAGTGAGCTCATAACAAGAGGGTAGTTATGAAAAGAGCCAGTTCTGGCCAGGGGCAGCTCCTCTGCAAAGCAGGGCTGAGGGCACTGCCTGCAGGCAGCAAGGGGAGAGGAGGGAGCAGAGAGAGGGGAAAGTCAGGATGACATGGGAGGAGAGTGGAGGCTTCATTTGGTGAATAATCCTCACAGCCTTTCTCAAGGTGAGTCTCTGGGTGCAGGACAATGCAAGTGCAGTTCCTGTAAGGATCAACTAATGCTGGCACAGCCACAGCCTGTGGGATCTGTCCGGAGGGCTCTTGCAGTCTTTCCAGCAAAGATGAAAAACAGGGTCAATGTTCAGCCTGCCTGGGGAGCTCCCCATGGAGAAAAACTGTCTGGGGGAAGAAGCAGCTCCTGGCAGGAGAGGGTCTTTGTGCTTTAAAAAGGGTGGTATGTGAGTCAGGGCTGCTCACAGCTCCAAATCACCCCAGAATATGTCTGAGAGGACATTTCAAGGACATAATCAGGGTAGGGATTATGTTAATGATAAGGAACCTTTCAGAGTCTGTGTTTTCAGTTTCCTTCACTTGGGGAATTTCAAGGGAGAAATGAAACTAGAGGCTCTCATGCTTGAAGAAATCACTGAGACTCCTCAGCTGTATCCTTGAGTGGTCAGTAGGTCTGATAGGAGCCTCCTAAAGTGTCTCTAGCTGCTCCTCTGTCCATGCACCACCATAAGCTCTGCTGGACAACCAGTCTGTGGGCACTGAGAGGGAGAAGATATGGGACAGAGAAAATGTATGAGAAATGAGCAGAATGGATTGGATTACAGAATGAGAAGAAATTTAATATTGAGATGATGTGGGATGGAGAATTCAGACAGCTCTGTGTGATCCCCTCCAGTGCAGCCCCTTCCTCTGGGCAAGCCCCTTGCCTCCTCTCCACCCAGCAAAGCCTCTGCCCTCAGGGCTCTGGGCTCCAAGGCTGAGCCCTGTCCTCTGCAGTCACAGCTCCAGTGCCCTCTCCAGAGCCCAGGGGCTGAGAGCAACTGCCTGGCAAGGTTGGTGTCTGGGAGGGGGCGAGCACAGTTTGGGAAAGGGAATGCTGTCTGTGTGCCCAGCTGCCTCTGCCCTGGCCTCTCGCAGTCAGACCCTCACTTTGTTTCTCACTGTTTCTCCACTTGTCCCTGTTCTTGCTGTTGTTCTCTTGTTCTGGCTACCAGGCTCTCTGGGGATGGGAGTTGCAGAGTCAGGCACCGATCTTCTGTGAGGCTGTTAGCAGTGCATTCCTGAGAAATTATTTCTCTCTTCTGCACTGAGATAGCATCGTTAGGGCATTTTGCTTTTCCTGAGCTTTCCTCCCAGGCACTATTCAGCCCTCATGGATGCAAACCTGTTCTGTCACATCTTTGTGTTACTCAAACATCTGTGAAAAAGTACAGAGACTTTCCAGCCAAGCAAAAGCTGTTGGGTTTGTGAAATGAGCTGTGTGTGTGTCCTGGGCTGAAAGTGGAATGCTGAGACCTTGAGAAAGGGTTGGACATTCAGTGCTTGGCAGTGGGTTCATCTGTGAATATGAAAGTATGATTACTCTGTCTCTTAAAAGTACAAACCCAGGGCAGCTGGGAACAAGAGTTTGGACAGAGCAACTCCACCTTCCGACTCTGCACTGAGACACAGGCAATGGTCTCCCCTCACAGAACTCCCCCTCTTCTCCCTGAGTGCTGCAGAGATGCTGAGGATTTCTGACTCCAGGAACACTGCCCAGGGTGGCAGAAGGAACTTCAGGTATCCTAAACCTCTAAGCCTGCTACGGTCTCAGTTCCTCATCCCTGGCAGTGCAGATACTGACAAGCCCTTCTGTACCAGGAGCAGTTCCCCAGGACAAAGCTGAACCCCAGCAGTGTCCCCTGCCCCCACCGCCCCCATCACTCCCTGCTGCAGAGCAGGGTTGACTCCTTCCAGCCAGTGGACATAGGCCTTGCTCCTCCAGGTACTTTCTGTCGACACCAAGACGCGCTCTAGGCTCAGAGCTGAAGGAAGGGCTGAAGAATGGGGACAGGGTGTGAGCAGCAGGCCGGGGAATAAGAAATGGTTGTGATTTCGCTCAGAGGTTATCCTAACTTGTCACTGTCCTCCTCATATATGACAGTGTCCTATGTCCGGAGGAAGCAGATGACCAATGGCAACAGCTCCATCGCCCAGTTCCTCCTCCTGGCATTTGCAGACACACAGGAGCTGCAGCTCCTGCACTTCTACCTCTTCCTGGGCATCTACCTGGCTGCCCTCCTGGGCAACGGCCTCACCATCATCACCATCGCCTGTGACTACCACCTCCACACCCCCATGTACTTCTTCCTCTTCAACATCTCCCTCCTTGACCTGGGTTGCATCTCCACCACTCTCCCCAAATCCATGGCCAGTTCCCTCTGGGACAACAGGGCTATATCCTACTCAAGATGTGTTGCCCAGGTCTTTGTATTGTTCCTGTTTTGTGCAGAATATTCTCTTCTCACAGTCATGTCCTACGACCGCTATGTTGCCATCTGCAAACCCTGCACTACGGGACCCTCCTGGGCACCAGAGCTTGTGTCCACATGGCAGCAGCTGCCTGGGGCGCTGGGTTGTTCCATGCTCTGCTGCACATGTCCAATACATTTTCCCTGCCCCTCTGCCAGGGCAATGCTGTGAAACAGTTCTTCTGTGAAATCCCCCACATCCTGCTCCAAACTCTCCTGCTCACATGCCGACCTAAGGGAGGTTGGGCTTCTTGTGGCTAGTTTCCTAGTAGCTTTTGGCTGTTTTGTTTTCATTGTGGTATCCTACATGCAGATCTTCAGGGCTGTTCTGAGGATCCCCTCAGAGCAGGGACGGCACAAAGCCTTTTCCACCTACCTTCCTCACCTTGTCATCGTCTCCTTGATTCTCAGTACTGACATGTTTGCCTACATGAAGCCTCCCTCTATCTCTTCCCCATCCATGAATTTAGTTGTGTCATTTCTGTATGCTGTAGTACCTACAGCACTGAATCCTCTCATCTACAGCTAGAGGAACAAGGACCAAGGACCTCAAGGATGCAGTGTGGAAACCTATAACTGGATGGATTTCTGATGCAATGAATTCCTGACCTTCTGCATAGCAGTTCACACGTTACTCATTGTTGGCATTATGGTCTTCTATATTTTTACGTTTCTACATTTTTCTTAACTTGTGACCATGTTTTCAGATCTTTTTTAATACATTGTCTGCTTTTCTCTTTGATCCTGCGGGTTAGATAATGACAACCCATGTGTGTTTGTAAGAAAAATAAAGTCGCTGCAGCACCATGTTTCTTCCTCAGACCCTTCCTCCACGCCTTTCTGGAGCTTCAGGAACCATTCCTTTGCTCATGGCTGGAGAGGAAGAAAGTCCTGGCACAGCAGCACTTCCAGACACCTGCTCTTGATCTCCCAGAGCTGTTCTCTCTCCCCTTACACACTCTCCTCCTCACCCCTTGCCTTGCTGTAAGGCCTCAGGGCTCTCAGCTTGGTGACAGCCATGCTGTGTGGCAGTTGTGTTCAAATCATGGCAGGTCCAGACTGGCTTCTCTATTTCTTGCTTTGGATACTCAGTTTTCCTTCGTGATAATCTTGTTATTCTTTTTTTAAGTCAATGTCTTCTTCACTTTTCTTACTGACTGGCTGTGTACAACAGGAGCTGTGCTCTCTGTGTGTTTAAACAAAATAAAGGGTCATTCAATACTTTTGTTTCCTGATGTCTTTCCTCCAAAATATTTTTTGGAGCTGCAGGGACAGATCCTGTCAGCATGGGTGGAGGGGATATGAGTCCCATCACGGTAGCACTGCCAGGCACCAGCACCTGATCTTCCAGAGCTGTTCTCTCTCCCCTTACACACTCTCCTCCTCACCCCTTGCCTTGCTGTAAGGCCTCAGGGCTCTCAGCTTGGTGACAGCCATGCTGTGTGGCAGTTATGTGCCCACAGGCAGGGACAGGCACTTGTGGGGCAGAGCTGCCTCCACAACAACCTCTCCATAGAGCGAGGGGATCTCCACTGGGCAGAGACTGTAGGGTTAAGGCTTCTTTCAAAGTTACCATCAAGGACATGCCCAAGAACATGACCCACAGCTGAAGACAGCAGTGTAAACTAAACAGTGGGGCTGTGATTGGATTGGGAAGGCTGCAGTTTCCTCTTACAGCAAGGCCTCCTTTGAGAGACCTTCAACCAACAGAGCAGGGTCAGGTCTGTGCCTATTTACACTGGATCCCCTGCTGGATCTGCCCCAGGGCAACCAGCCTGGAGTAGGCCCTCAAAACCACCATTCACAGCACTGCCCTCTCACCCCAGCTTGCAGAGGTTCTTTGTCCCTCCCTAGAAGGACACAGAATGAGGAACTCAGTGGCTATGTTCTCAGTGTAGAGATGAGATTTCAGCACATACATCACATACATGAGGTAAGATGAACCCAAGCGAAAACAAACAGCCCTTCCTTGAGTTTCCATGAAGGTCTTTGGGACAGAAAGTGTCTCAAGGTCACTTCAAGTTGAGTGCCTGAATGCAGCTCTGGGATGTGCTTCCTTCAACCAAGGTCCCTGTGTCCATTCCTCATGCTGTGGACATCTCAGATGAGCCAAGAGCAGCACCTCAGGGCTGAGACACCTGCCAACCTCTAGAAGTGACAACAGGAAGTCAGAGAGAGACTATGAGCTTTATCTCCCCATGTACAAGGGCCTGACTCTCTCTCTTTACATCCCCAAGTGCATAAGGAGTGCACGAGGACAGCTCAGACGTGGACTCTTGACAGAACCCTGACATTTCTGTGTGTGAGCCCAGGAACAATCCCCACTGCCCTAGGGATTCGTGTTAGCTCCTTTGGACAAGCTCATTGTGAGTTTTCCTGTCTGCTGCATCACCCTTACATGATGTAAGTGCCAGAGCAATCAGAGAGGCTCTGGGGTCCTTGGAAAAGGAAGTCATTGAACATACTTAAAGAAAGAGGAAGAACGAGAATTGGGAGGATTGCATGTGGAAACCGCTGGAAGGTGAGGGAGATGAAATGCACAGTGCACCAGACAGAGAGCTGGCAATGCAAGCATAGGGCAAGGGCAATGCTGCTTCTCCCACAAATCACACACATTCTGAAAATTCATGTTTTGACAGTATATAAATTCAAAGGACATTTTGTTGGAAGTTTGGAATGAGTTGTTGAAAAAGAACAGTTTGAATCATCTGTTTAGACATAGAGAGTAGTTCTTGTGTTTTCAGACTGAGATCCATGCTCTAACCATCAGCACCCAGTGCAAACCTCTAAAAGCCCCAGAGGGTCTTAGGTGGTTGCCTGGGGCTGGAGCTGTCAGAGAAGACTGACAGAGCCATGACACTTCTATCATTCACATCCAGTCCTGAACATTCATGCACTTTATTAAGGGAGTTCAAAGAGTCTAGGTAAAGGGGGAGGTGCAGAGAGAACAATTTGAAGAAGTGATGCAGGGTGTCTCCTAAGGAGATGTGGACACAGAAGGAAAGCAATGGCCTTGAGGTCCACCACTGCATGGACAACCTTGCCTCTTACCTCTCCAGCCCCATGATGGGTCTCTCTCTGTCAGGTTGTCTATGTCAGTGAAATATCCATATGACACATGAAGTGCTTGGAGCCCTCCCAGAGCAGGTCTGAGCTTTGCAGTCTATCCAGAAGTTGACCTTGGATACCATCGTATACCAAATTTTCCCAAAAATAATAAAATAAAAAATCTATACAGACAAACTCCATTTTTGGACTATACTTGACCTTGCAGATAGACTCATAAAATATCTTGAGTGAGAAGGGGTCTATAAGTATCATCAAGTTCCACTTCTTGCTCTTCATTACACTACCTAAAATCAAACCAAGAGTGCAATCCAGGTCCTCCTTGAACTCTGAAAGACTTTACACCCTGACCACTTCCCTGGGGAGCATTTTCTAGTGACCGACCACCCTCTCAGTGAAGAACCATTTCCTAATGTCCAATGAGAACTTCCCCTGATGGAGTCTCAGCCCATTTCCATTTCCTACCACTGGTCACCAGAGAGCAAAGCTCACCCATCAGTTGTGGGGATTGGCCAGTGCTGGATCTGGCAATAGGAGAGACCAGTGCCCTGGACCCCTTCCCAGTCTGTCCCTGCCACCAAGGGCACCCACCGGTCTCCTCTCTCCTGCTCCTGCAGGGCCGGGCTCTGCCCCTCTGCAACTTGTCACAACCCTACTGAGAGGCTCTGAATGAGGATCGGGCCATCAAAATTGTGGGTAATTCTAAATATGAGGTTTTGTTCCCTGGAAGAAGCTTTAGAAGATAAAAATAAGCTTTTGGAACCTATGAATAAGGGTTTGGCCTCTGAAACTGAGGTGCTGGAAATTCAAAATCAGACTTTGGGCCTTAAAAATGAGTCTCTTAAAATGACTTATTAAATATATATATCTAAAAAAAAAAAAAAAAAAGAGAGAGAGCTTAGACTCTTAAAATGTAACTGTGGGTCCTAAAAAAAGATAGGTCCTAAAACCAGGTTATAATCCTAGAACTGAGGATTTAGTTCCAAAACATGAGACTTTGGCAACTAAAGGGATGGGTGAGGTACTACATGCAAATCTTTAGACAGTGAAGGGAAGTGTCCCCTCTGTGGTCCCAAGAAATGAAGCTCTCGTCCCAAATACAAGTCTTTGGGTGCTCCCTTCAAGGATTCATCTTTAAAAGAGGGAGGTGGATTCTTTCCATGAGAGTCATAGAATCATAGAACAACCAGGTTGGAAGAGACCCATCGGATCATCGTGTCCAACCATTTTGAGTCTGGAGCCTCAAAAAAAGGGTTTGGGTCCTGCTAATGGTGCTTTGAAATTGAAGCCTTGACAAAAGTCTTTATGCCCTACAATGATGCTATGGTAACAAACACTAAGGTTTTGTTCCCTAAAAATGGGAGTGGAGAGGCTCAAAATGAGGATTTGCGCCCTCACAAATGTGGACTTGATAATACAATGAGGCTTTGTTCCCTGAAAATGAATCTTTGAGGTATGGAAAAGAGATTTGAACCCTTCTAGAGGGTTTTGTCTCTGAAATTGAGACTGTAGGCATAAAAGAAATCAGACGTTGGGCCTTAGAAATGGTGGCTTTATAATTGGTTTTGAAGCTCAAAAAGGGAGGCTCAGAAAAAAATGAGGGTTCATACCCCAAAACTAGGGTAAGATAAGATAAGATAAGATAAGATAAGATAAGATAAGATCAGGTAACAGAAGGTAAAATCATAGAATCATAGAACAACCAGGTTGCAAGAGACCCATCGGATCATCGAGTCCAACCATTCCTATCAAACACTAAACCATGTCCCTCAGGACCTCATGTACCCGTCCCTTAAACACCTCCAGGGAAGGTGAATCAACCACCTCCCTGGGTAGCCTATTCCAATGCCCAATGACCCTTTTCCGTGAAAAAATTCCTCCTAATCTCCAACCTAAATCTCCCCTGGCGGAGCTTGAGGTCATTCCCTCTTGTCCTGTCCCCTGTCACTTTCAGGACGGTTGCACTAAATTTTCAGAGGGCAGACTTTGAACTGTTCAGAAGGCTGGTTGGCAAAGTCTCCTGGGAGACAGCACTTGAGGGCAAGGGAGCCCATGAGGGCTGGGAGTTCCTCAAAAAGGAGATCCTGGCAACTCAGGAGAAAGCCATCCCCGTGTTCTGGAAAAAAGGCCGGCAGGGGAAAAAACCAGCATGGTTAAGTAGGGAAATCTTGAGTCAAATTAGAAAAAAAAGGAAGATTTATAGGCTCTGGAAGGGGGGACAGGCCTCTTGGGGGGACTTCAGGAGGGAAGCGAGGCTATGTAGGGAAAAAATCAGAGGGGCAAAGGCCGAGCTAGAGGTCAGATTAGCTAAGTCAGCAAAAGACAATAAAAAATCTTTTTATAAGTATATTAAGAGTAAAAGGAGGACAAGGGAGACCATACAGTCCCTTTTGGACTCAGAGGGAACAGCAGTGACAGGGGACGAGGAGAAGGCTGAGGTACTTAATGCCTTCTTTGCCTCAGTCTTTAATTGTAAAGAAAGCTGTTCCCTCTGCGTAGATACCCGGGAAACAGAGGAGCAATATGAGGCTCCCATAGTCCAAGAGGAGGTGGTCAGAGCCCTGCTTGGCCAGCTGGACACCCACAAGTCCATGGGGTCAGATGGGATACATCCTAGGGTTTTGAGGGAGCTGGCGGATGTATTGGCCAAACCCCTTTCCATCGTCTTCCAGCAGTCCTGGAAGACTGGGGAGGTACCTCTGGACTGGAGGCTGGCTGATGTAGTTCCCATTTACAAGAAGGGTAGCAAGGAGGATCCGGGGAACTACAAGCCAGTCAGTCTGACCTCAGTGCCAGGAAAAGTCATGGAACAGGTGATCTTGAGTGCTGTCATGAAGCACTTGCAAGAGAACCGGGTGATCAGGCCCAGTCAACATGGGTTTACCAGAGGCAGGTCCTGCCAAACCAACCTGATCGCCTTCTATGACAAAGTCACTCGGCTGCTGGATGAAGGAAAGGCTGTGGATGTGGTCTTTCTGGACTTCAGTAAAGCCTTTGACACAGTTTCTCACAGCATTCTGCTGCGGAAACTGTCAGCCTCTGGCCTGGACAGACACACACTCTCCTGGGTAAAAAACTGGCTGGATGGCTGGGCCCAGAGAGTGGTGGTAAATGGTGTTAAGTCCAGCTGGAGGCCAGTGACAAGTGGGGTTCCCCAGGGCTCAGTGCTAGGTCCAGTCCTGTTCAATGTCTTCATCAATGACCTAGATGAGGGCATTGAGTGTACCCTTAGCAAGTTTGCAGATGACACAAAGCTGTGTGCAAGTGTCGATCTGCTGGAGGGTAGGGAGGCTTTGCAAAGGGACCTGGACAGGCTGGACCGCTGGGCAGTGTCCAACGGCATGAGGTTTAACATGGCCAAATGCCGGGTCCTGTACTTGGGGCACAACAACCCAAAGCAAAGCTACAGTCTGGGAGAAGCCTGGCTGGAAAACTACCAGGAGGAGAGGGACCTGGGGGTGTTGGTCGACAGCCGACTGAACATGAGCCAGCAGTGTGCCCAGGTGGCCAAGAAGGCCAATGGCATCCTGGCTTGTATCAGAAACGGTGTGACCAGCAGGTCCAGGGAGGTCATTCTCCCTCTGTATTCAGCACTGGTGAGGCCGCTCCTTGAATATTGTGTCCAGTTCTGGGCCCCTCAGCACAAGAAGGATGTTGAGGCTCTGGAGCAAGTCCAGAGAAGAGCAACGAGGCTGGTGAAGGGGCTGGAGAACAGACCCTATGAGGAGCGGTTGAGAGAGCTGGGGTTGTTCAGCCTGGAGAAGAGGAGGCTGAGAGGAGACCTCATTACTCTCTACAAGTACCTGAAAGGTGGTTGTGGAGAGGAGGGAGCTGGTCTCTTCTCCCAAGTGACAGGGGACAGGACGAGAGGGAGTGGCCTCAAGCTCCGCCAGGGTAGGTTTAGGCTGGAGATTAGGAGGAGGTTTTTCACGCAGAGGGTCATTGGGCATTGGAACAGGCTGCCCAGGGAGGTGGTTGAGTCACCTTCCCTGGAGGTGTTTAAGACACGGGTGGATGAGGTCTTGAGGGACTTGGTTTAGTGTTTGATAGGAATGGTTGGACTAGAAGATCCGATGGGTCCCTTCCAACCTGGTTGTTCTGTGATTCTGTGATTGGGTGAAGAGGCCAGCTCCCTCCTCTCTACAACCTCCTTTCAGGGAGTTGTAGAGAGCAATGAGGTGTCCTCTCAGCCTCCTCTTCTCTAGGTTAAACACCCCCAGCTCTCTCAGCCCTTCCTCATAGGGCCTGTTCTCCAACCCCTTCACCAGCTTCATGGCTCTTCTCTGGACTTGCTCCAGAGCCTCAACATCCTTCTTGTGGTGAGGGGCCCAGAACTGAACACAGGATTCAAGGAGCGGCCTCAGGTAACTGTAAGTTAAGGTAAGGTAAGGGTAATGATATAGTAAGTTCAGGAAAGGTCAGGTCGTGTCAGATCAGGTAAGGTAAGGTAAGGAAAGGTTAGGGTAACGCTAAGGTAATATAAGGTAATATAACGTAAGGTATGATAAGATTAATGGTAAGATAAGTTTAGGTAAAGGAGGGTAATGTAAAGTAAGGTAAGGTAAGGTAACTTAATGTAAAGTAAGGTAAGGTAACTTAATGTAAAGTAAGGTAACTTAATGTAAAGTAAGGTAACGTTAAGATAAGGTAAGGCCAGAGTATTGGGAAGGGAAGGAGCGGGAAGGTGCAGGAAGGTGAGGGAAGGTGCGGGAAGGTGAGGGAAGGTGCGGGAAGGGAATTGTGTGAGAAGGGAATGTGCAGGAAGGGAATGTGCGGGAAGGGAAGGTGCAGGAAGCCAGAAGTCAAGCAGGAAGTTGAGATGGAAGTCGAGGGGGAAGTCAAGTGGGAGGTGGAGTCAGAAGTCGAGCGGGAAGTTGTACCGGTAGTCAGAAGTGGAGCTGGAAGTCGATTGTGAAGTCAAGTCAGAAGTCGTGTCGATTTGGAATTGAGTGGGAAGTCGAGGCTGAAGTGGACCCGGATGTCGAGTCGGAAGTTGAAAGTTGAGCCGGATGTCGAGGGGGAAGTCTAGGCTGAAGTCGAGTGGGAAGTCAAATGGGAATTTGAGTGGGAATTTGAATGGGAAGCTAGGAGTGAATCTTAGTCAGAAGTGGAGTAGGAAGTTGAGTGGGAAATGGAGTGGCAAGCTGGGAGTGAAGCTTAGTGGGAAGTCGAGTGGGAATTTGAGAGGGAAGTGGAGTGGGAATTCTGGTGAGAAGCTGAGTAGGAAGTCGAGTGGGAAGCTGAGTGGGAAGTCGAGTGGGAAGTGGGAAGTCGAGATGGAAGGCGAGTCAAGTCGGAAGTCAAGGCGGAAGTCGAGCTGGAAGTCAAGCCAGAAATCGACTCATATGTCGAGTGGAGTCTGAATTCGACTCAGAAGTCGAGTTGGAAGTCAACTCGGAAGTTGAATTGGATGTCGAGTCAGAAATCGAGACTGTCTGCCAGGCTCCGACCATCCTGTCTACTCAGCTCCGGCCGTCCTGTCGGCCCGACTGCGTCCGTACTGCCTGCCGGGCTCCAGCCGTCCAGTCTACCCGACCCGGCAATCCCTTCTGCCTGGCTTGCACCATCCTGCCCGCCCGGTTCCGACCTTCCTGTCTACCAAGCTCTGGCCATCCTGTCCACCTGTCTCTGGTCCTCTTGTCTGCTGGGTTCGCGCTGTCCTTACATCCCGGCTCTGGCTGTCCTGTTTGCCTGTCTCCGGTCGTCCTGTGTACCAAGTTCCAACTGTCCTGTCGGTCAAAGCTCCAACCATCCTGCCCACCCGGCTCCAACCATCCTGTCTACCCAGCTCCGGTCGTCCTGTCTACAAAGCTCTGTCCGTCCTGTCCACCCGGCTCCAGCTGTCCTGTCAGCTCCGGCTCATGCCGTCCCACCTGTCCGGCTCGTGCTGTCCCGCCCGCTCGGCTCCGGCTGTCCTGTCTACCCGGCTCTGGCCACCCTGTCTGCCTGGCATCGGCCGTCCTGTCTACCAAGCTCCCGCCATCCTGTATACCAAGCTCCCGCCGTCCTGTCCACCCGGCTCCAGCCGTCCTGTCTGCCCGTCTCCAGCTGTCCTGCCTGCTGGCCTCCGGCTGTCCTGCCCACCGGTGGCCAGCTGTCCTGTCTACCCGGCTCCGGTTGCCTTGTCTGCCCATCTCTGGCTGTCGTGCCCACCTGGCTCCAGCCGTCCTGCACGTCAGGCTCCGACCATCCTGTCTGCCAGGCTCCGACCGTCCTGTCATCCCAGTTCCGGTTGTCCTGTCTACCAGGCTCCATCTATCTTGTCTGCTGGGCTCGTGCCATCCTGACAGCCAACTCTTTCTGTGATTCTGTTCTGTGAAAGCCATTGTCCCTTGTTCTGCCAGTTCTGCCTTGGTAAAAAGTCTCACTCTGTCTTTCTTGGACTATGACTGCTATGAGTTCACTTGCAAACACCCTGGAGGGTGCCCAGAGATCTGCCAAGATGGGGTTTGGAGGCCTCAAAACACGACCAGTGGGTCCTGGGCTTAGAGATGTGAAGACTGCAGACACTGAAGGAGCTGCCTGAGAGTGTTTGAAGGGTGATTCCAAAGGTGATGGAAATTTTTTTCCTAGTGGAAAAAGGTATAAGAAAGAAATAGTGCCACAAAGAGTAGCTGGGGAGGTCCGAGCTGGACATGAGGGAAAGAAATATCATTCCAAGGGCAGTGCTGTGCTGCCACATGTCACCCAGAAGGAGCCTGGATCAGCCCAGGGCTTTGTGTCTCAAGGAAGAGGCAGGGAACATGGAGAGATAACAACAAAGGAAGGTGGCAGCAAGGTGTGGCAGCTGGGGAGATGGTTGCAGCCTGCAGGGGCACGGGTGATACAACAGTGTAGGACAGTTGGTGATGGAAAGGACAGACGCAAGTGGAAAAGATGAAAGTTCCAAAACAGAGTAGTCTTTTCTTGGCTTTGGTGGTGGTTGTTGTCTCTGACACTGATTCCTATGAGAAGATGACAAATCCTTCCAGCCCTGGGGCCTAATTGCCTCCTTGTCCATATTTAGGAGCCCGGGAGGTTTCATACCATAGTCCTGCCCTTGGCACTGCCCATCTCGACAACCCACTGGCCCAGGATGAACCTTGAGGAATGGGTAGAGACAAGACCTCCCTTCCTGGGGGCTGGGGATTAGGAGTGGTCAGTGGTTAATGAGGTCAGGGCTTTGCCCTTTGGATTAATTAAACACATCCAGGCTGACTCAGCATCAGAGAAACCTTTACCTTGCTTTTCCCAGCCTGTCATCACTGCCTCCAGTTTTCTGCTCTAACTGGGCCCTGGAGATGCTTTCTCAGCAGTGTCCTCAGTGGGACACATTAACAAGAAACTTTGGACTCTGAATCTGACTTTGACTTTTTGAGAAGTTTGTTCATCTTCCTCTAAGGGGCTGAAGTTCATGGACTCAGCATCAAAGTCACCAGAGGGGTCATTAAAATGCCCTGGGCTGCTCCTCTGCTGTTGAGCTGGCCTGGGCTCCTGGGATGGAGGGAGCTCCTGGAAACCTGGCAACACTACAAAGAGGGAGCTCTGGCCAGGAGCAGCTCCTCTGCAAAGCCCAGAAGGAAGAAGGGAGCTCCCAGCATTTCTCAGAGAGACAAGCAAGGCAGAGAGAGTTTAAAGGTGGTCAGGAGGATGACTGGGAGCTGACTGGAGGAGAAAACTTTGCAGTCTTGGACACTGTAAGTGTGGGTGCAGGGCAATGCAGGTGTAAATCCTGGCAGCATCTCCTCAAGCTATCACAGCCCCAGCTGATGGGATCTGTGAGGAGGGGGCTCTTGTGAGGCAGTTTGGAAGGGCTGTGAAGTCAGATATTGCAGCCAGGGATGCCCCAGGCTGTCCTTGGAGCAGGGTCCCTGCACCCCAGGCTCTTGGTGCCGGAGCAGGCACTCTGACACAGGGGAAGAAAGATCTCCTGGCAGGAGAGGACCTTCGGCTGTTTACAGGGTCTTGTGCGGGTCAGGGCTGCTCATGGATACAGGTCACCCCAGGATATTTCTGAAGGTTTATTTCTATGGGAAAATCAAGACAAAGATTATGTTACCAATGAGACGCTTTCCTGAGTTTGTTTTTTGATTTTCTTACTCTTGGTGAATTTGGGGGGAGAATGTGAACCAGAGGCTCTTATGCTTTAGTAAACCCCTGAAATTCCTGAGCTGCACTGAAGGGTTGTTGTCTGGGAGGGGGCAAGCAGAGACAGGGAATAGAAATGCTGTCTGCATGCCTGGCTGCCTTCTCGCAGCCTGGCTTCTCGTATCGTTCCCTTTTTCCCTGTTTCTCCCTCTTACTCTACTCTCATTGTTGTTCTTTTCTCCTCCCTGCCAGGCTCTCTGGGGATGGGAGTTTCAACTGCAGAGTCAACCACTGAGCTGGAGGCTCCTTTCCCGAAGGAGGGGGGATCCATGGGATCCTGTGTCCCGACTTTGCTCTGAGCTTGTGGCAGTTGAGGCAATGCAGTCAGTGGGGCTGGGGAAGGAGCAGAATCCCAAGTAATCAAATGCCACTACTTGGCACGCCAAGAGGTGTCCTTCCAAGCTCTGAGCTTCCCTCCAGGATGCAAACCTGTCATCGCATCTTTGTGATACCTGAAAGACCCGTGTAGAAGCTCAGAGATGTTACAACAGAGAAAATGCTGTTGGCTTTGTGAAATGAGTCATGTTTGTCCTGAGCTGAAAATAGGTGCTGAGACTTTAGTGGAGTGTGATGTATTCAGTGGTGTGAGGTGGGTCCCTTTCGATCTCTGCAGTGTCTGGTGGCTTTTCACGTTACAATGGGAGTGTGAATGCCTCCCTCTCAGAAAGGTTCAAGTCCAGGACAAGACAAGGATCGCTTCCACAGGACAAAGCTGAACCCTAGCAATGTCCCCTGTCCTCACTGTCCCCATGACTTCCTTGCAAAGCAGGGCTGACTCCTTGAAGCCAGCAGGCAGAGGACCTGCTCCTCCAGCAGATTCAGCTGTCACCAAGAAGTGTTCCAAGCACAGAGCTGAAGGAAGGGCTGAGAGAAATCAAAAAGTAGTGGCAAGTTTGCAGTGTGAGAAATGGCTTTCATTTTAATTAAAAAAATTCTCCTGTAAGTTCTTACTGTAATTATCTTTTTGTTCAATGTTTCACATCCAGAGGCAGCAGATACCCAACAGCAGATGCCCAACAGCAGCTCCATCACCCAGTTCCTCCTCCTGGCATTCACAGACACACGGGAGCTGCAGCTCTTGACCTTCTAGCTCTTCCTGGGCATCTACCTGGCTGCCCTCCTGGGCAACGGCCTCATCATCATCACCATTGCCTGTGACCACAATCTCCACACCCCAATGAACTTCTTACTTCTCAACCTCTCCCTCCTTGACCTCAGCTCCATCTCTACTACTCTTCCCAAATCCATGGCCAATTCCCTCTGGGATATGAGAACCATCTCCCGTGCAGGATGTGTAGTTCAAGTCTTTCTGTTTGCCTTTTTCATTTCAGCAGAGTATTATCTTCTCACCATCATGTCCTACGACCGCTACGTTGCCATCTGCAAACCCCTGCACTATGGGACCCTCCTGGGCATCAGAACTTGTGTCTGCATGGCAGCAGGTGCCTGGGGCACTGCTCTACTGCAAACGGCCAATACATTTTCCCTGCCCCTCTGCCAGGGCAATGGTGTGAAACAGTTCTTCTGTGAAATTCCCCCAATCCTCAAGCTCTCCTGCTCACAATCCTACCTCAGGGAAGCTGTGTTTATTGTGGTCAGTGTCTTAGTAGCATTGGGCTGTTTTGTTTTCATTGTGGTGTCCTATGTGCAGATCTTCAGGGCTGTGCTGAGGATCCCCTCTGAGCAGGGGCAGCACAAAGCCTTCTCCACGTGCCTCCATCACCTGGCTGTGGTCTGCCTGTTTCTCTATACTGGCTTTTTTGCCGACTTTAAGCCCCCTTCAATGTCCCCATCCCTGCATCTGGTGGTGTCATTTCTCTACTCGGTGGTCCCTCCAGCAGTCAATCCCCTCATCTACAGCTTGAGGAACCAGCAGCTCAAGGCTGCCATGTGGAAATCAATAACTGGATGATTTTCTGAAGCAATGATCTGCTTAACTACTACTTCACAACAGTTATAGTGCAACTCATTGAAGGCCCACACTGCCTTTTTTTTTTATTGTTGGTGGTGTTGTTTTTATTGGAGTTAAACTTGTCATCACCTTTTCAATTCACCGTCTCCTTCTCTTTGGTAACAAAGTAGGTGTTTATGTAGCAACCCACACTCTGTATTTGTCAGTAAAATAAAGGTCCCTGTAGCACCTTGTTTCTTCCTAAGACCAGTTTGAAGCTGCAGGAACAGTTCATGTGTGCACAGGTTTAGGGGAAAAGAGTCCTGGTATGGCATCAATGACAAGAAAAAGCACTTGATCTCCCAGAGCTGTTCTATCTCCACTTCCCCACTCTCCTCCTCACCCCTTGCCTTGCTGTAAGGTCTGAGGGCTCTGAGCTTGGTCACAGTTGTGCTGTGTGGCAGTGCTGTGCCCACAGGCAGGGACAGGCACTGGGCACTTGTGGGATGCAACAGCCTTTCCATGAAGAGACAGGATCTCCTCAGGGCAGAACCTGGAGGTTTCGACCTTTTTCGCTAGGATCCTCTTAAGACCATTTCCATGAAATTGCCCCCAGATGGAAGCCCCAATGTCCAGATAAACACTGTGGCTGTGCAGGGTTGGGACAGACTACTACAAACAGGCTTCCCATGATAGACCTGACAGAGCAGCTGGGCAGGGCCTGGTCTGTGCCCATGTGGGTTTGAAACTCCTGGGAATCATCCTGGAGTCACCCCTCATAACCATCACTGCCAGCACTGGTCTCTCACCCCAGCTTGCCTCAGGTGAGATGAACCCAAAGGAGACCAGACTTGAGACCAAGTGTTCCTTGGCTTCCATGAGAGCCTGTAGGAATCATATTTCCTTGAGGTCACTTCACATGGAGAGTCACACCCCATTGGAATCACCTGAATGTAGTACTGGGATGAGCTTCCATCAACTGTGTCCATTCCTCATGGTTTGGTTAGTCTCAGTTAAATGCAGATCAGGATGACACACTGCAGGGTTGAGGTGCCTCCCATCCTCTGAGAGTGACAATCAGGATCCAGATGGATGCTGTGACTCCTGAAGTGCCTCTGGGTGTGAAAAGGAAAGACCTTCTCATTGAGCATCCCTGGGTGCATTAGGGGTGCACGAGGCCAGCTCAGACATGGACTCCTGACAGAACACTGGAATTTCTGTGTGTGACTCCATGAACAAACCCCACTGGCCCAGGGAGATCCATCTCAGCTGCCTTGGACAGGCCTAGTGCAAGTGTTCCTGTCTGCTGTGTCACCTTGGTCCATGATTCTGGATTGTGCTCTCAAAGGTGTCAGAATGTTCAGAGCAGTTCTGGGGCCCTTGGAAAAGGTCAATGTCAAACCCTTCTTCAAGAAAAGCAGGAATGAGAATTGGGAGATTATACGCAGGTCAGGTTACTCTCAACACCAGGAAGGGGGTCGCACAAGTCCTGCAGCCATTTCAAGGCCTTCAAATAACAAGAAAGGTGTTTCTGAACCAAAACAAGAAGGGGAAGAAGGGCATGTTGTCTACATGAAATTCTGCAGGGTCTTATACATGGTCTCCTGTGATGTTCTCATAGCCAGTATGGGGCCTTCTGCGATGAAAGGCATTCTGGCTTTTATCAGAAACGGTGTGACCAACACATCCAGCAAGGTTATTTTCCCTCTCTACTCGGCACTGGTGAGACCACTCCTAGAATCCTGTGTTCAGTTCTGGGCCCCTCACCACAAGAAGGATGTTGAGGCTCTGGAGCGAGTCCAGAGAAGAGCAACGAGGCTGGTGAAGGCCTTATGAGGAAGGGCTGAGAGAGCTGGGGGTGTTTAGCATGGAGAATAGGAGGCTGAGAGGAGACTTCATTGCTCTCTACAACTACCTGAAAGGAGGTTGTGGAGAGGAGGGAGCAGGCCTCTTCTCCCAAGTGACAGGGGACAGGACAAGAGGGAATGGCCTCAAGCTCCACCAGGGGAGGTTTAGGCTGGACATTATGAAAAAGTTTTTCATAGAAAGGGTCATTGGGCATTGGAACAGGCTGCCCAGGGAGGTGGTTGATTCACCTTCCCTGGAGGTGTTTAAGGCACAGGTGGACGAGTTGCTGAAGGGCATGATTTAGTGTTTGATAGGAATGATTGGACTCAATGACCCGGTGGGTCTCTTCCAACCTGGTTATTCCTGATTCTGTGATGCCTCCCAACTCTGATGGCCCTACGTGTCTGACAGAGGAATCACCCCACCGTTCCATGATCTCCCACTCACACTGCTGCCTCATTGTAGCATTTCAGATTTGAGGATCCTGGTGGGAAATGGCCTCACTGTCTTGATCCTGACTTTGTTGGACACCCTAAAGAGTGCGACCATAGGTTGCTGGGACCCAGCTTTACAGAAATACAGAATGATCACATTCTATACTTTCAGTTAGTGCAATAATCACATTTTAAACACACAAACATGATGTAAACCACAGACAGTTTGATCAAGCTCAGAGCCCTCAGGCCTTACAGCAAGGCAAGGGGTGAGAAGGAGAGTGTTGAAGTGGAGAGAGAAAAGCTCTGGGAGAACAAGCGCTGATCCCTGGCAGTGCTGCTGTTCTGGGACTCTTTTCCCTTCCACCCATGCCCTCAGAACAGTCACTGCAGCTCCAGAAAGGCCTTGGGAGAAAGACATAAGGAAACACAAGTCATTGAATATCTCTTTATTTTGTTTAAATACACAGAGAGCACTGCTCCTCATTTACAAAGACAATAAATAAGAAAAATAATAGAAGGCAGTGAATTAAGGAGAGGATGACAAGATTATTGTAACTGGAAAACTAGCAACAGCAACAACAACAACAAATAGAGAAGCCAGTCTGGGCCTGCCCCGAGTTACATGATAACAGTTATGCAGAAGTTGATGAACAGTTGATTGATTCAGAGAACCATCCATATATCAGTTTCCACACTGCATCCTTGAGCTGCTGGTTCCTGAAGCTGTAGATGAGGGGGTTGAGTGCTGGAGGCAACAATGAGTACAGAACTGACAGCACCAGATCCAGGGATGGAGAGGACATGGAAGGGGGTTTCAAGTCAGAAAACATTCCAGTGCTGAGAAAGAGGGAGACCACGGCCAGGTGAGGGAGGCACGTGGAAAAGGCTTTGTGCCGTACCTGCTCCGAGGGGATCCTCAGCACAACCCTGAAGGTCTGCACATAGGACAACACAATGAAAATAAAACAACCAAATGCTACTGAGACACTGATCACAAGAAGGCCAATCTCCCTGAGGTAGAAATCTGAGCAGGAGAGCTTGAGGATCTGTGGGATTTCACAGAAGAACTGATCTACAGCATTGCCCTGGCAGAGGGGCAGGGAGAAGGTATTGCAGGTGTGCAGCAAAGCAGTGAGAAACCCAGCGCCCCAGGCAGCTGCTGCCATGTGGACACAAGCTCTGGTGCCCAGGAGGGTCCCGTAGTGCAGGGGTTTGCAGATGGCAACGTAGCGGTCGTAGGACATGACTGTGAGAAGATAATACTCTGCTGAAATGAAAAAGACAAACAGAAACAATTGTGCAGCACAACCTGTGAAGGAGATGGCCTTGGTGTTCCAGAGGGAGTTTGCTATGGATTTGGGGATAGTGGTGGAGATGCAGCTGAGGTCTAGGAGGGTGAGGTTGAGGAGGAAGAAGTACATGGGGGTGTGGAGGTGGTGGTCACAGGCGATAGTGATGATGATAAGGTTGATGTCCAGGAGTGCAGCCAGGTAGATGCTCAGGAAGAGGCAGAAGTGCAAGAGCTGCAGCTCCCGAGTGTCTGCAAATGCCAGAAGGAGGAACTGGGTGATGGAGTTGCTGTTCGACATCTGCTGCCTCTGGATGTGAAGCAGTAAAGATGAAAATTACAGTGACAAATTAGGGGAGACGTTCTCTGAGCCATATCACAGAACCACAGAATCACAGAACAACCAGGTTGGAAGGGACCCATCGGATCTTCTAGTCCAACCATTCCTATCTAACACTAAACCAAGTCCCTCAAGACCTCATCCACCCATGCCTTAAACACCTCCAGGGAAGGTGAATCAACCACCTCCCTGGGCAGCCTATTCCAATGCCAAATGACCCTCTGTGTGAAAAAACTCCTCCTAATCTCCAGCCTAAATCTTATTCCCCATGCTGCATGCATTGGTGTAAATGCACTTCAGCTGAGTAGCAGAGCCTTCATCCCTCCTAGAGGGGACTACTCCTCCTGGAGTAGTTGATGCCAGAATATCTGTATCTCCCTTGTTGAGTGAGACTGCATTCTCCCCCACTTCCTGTATGGTGACGCGCTGGTTGTCCTCACCAGCACGCCCCCTCCTAAACTCCAGTGGCCTACGTCCAGGCACGCAGTTGTCTAGCCTGGACTGAATCCCCTCCCGCTTCACACCTAGTTTAAAGCTCGATTTATGAGCTTAGCTAGGTTTTTAGCAAGGGCCTTAGCCCCACTAGGAGACCCACGTGTCCCAACCTTTGCACCCATGTCAGGGGGTGCATGAACCACTCCATGGTCAAAGAACCCAAAGCCCTTTTCCTCGCACCAGGAAAAATTGAGTCCTTCTTAATATTCTGCGGGTCTGCTCCATGTATCCTGGGGATGGAGCAGAACACCACCTGTGCCCCAGAGCCCTCCATCGTCTTCCCAAGGACCCTGAAGTCTTTTTTGATGTCCTTAGCTTTTCTGTTGGCTAGGCCATCATTACCAGTCTGGACTACTACCAGAGGGTAGTAATCTGTCTCATGGATCAGGGAGGGGAGTTCCCCAGCTACTTCCCTCCCTGATGCCCCTGGCAGGCAGCAGACCTCTCTGTGGAGCGGGTCAGGTCTGCAAATGGGCCCCTCCGCTCCTTTGAGGAGGGAGTCCCCTACAACAATCACCCTCCTTTTCTTCTTTGTGGAGGAGGTTGTGATTTTCTTCTTAGTGGAGGTTGTTGTGATTTTCTTCTGAGGACTGTGTGGCCTAGGAAAAGATACTAGGCTATGATGACCACCATCCTCAGCACTAGTTTCCTCCTGGAGCACCCGGTACTTGTTCGCCAGGGGGATCTCAGGTGTTGCTGACTGCTTATGGGGAGCAGGCTTCCTTCCCCTGGAAGGAACCTGCTGCCATTCCCCATCCCTGTTAGTCCCAAGCCTGCAGCGTGCAGGTGGGTGCTTATTAGTTACACCAGGTGCAACAGGTTGCTGAGGGAGTGAGAGGGCCCTGCTGCACATGTCTGTCTCCCTCTCACATTCCTTGATAGTCCTGAGCCTCCTAACCTCCTCCCTTAACTCCTCCACCATGCGAAGGAGTTCCTCCACTCGGAGGCAGCTTTCGCAAGTGGAACCCATAAGAGGAGCAGAGGCACGAGCTGGTTTGAGAGGGGGGAACTGCCTACAGCTCAGGGTCTGGGCAGCTGCATGTACCCACTGTGGCTGCGTCTGGGTAGCAGCATCCCTCCTGCTGGCTGCAGCGCTCGGAGCAGCTTTAACCCTCTACCGTGTAGCCACCATGGTCGTTGCTGCCCCCTCTCTGCACTTAGAGTCCTTCCTGCGCCCTGCCTTCTCGCCCTGCCCGCTCGACCTGCCACTCAAACTGCCACGCCGCTCTTTTCCACGCCGGTCTTCGCCACTCCGGTCTTCGCCACGCTCCAGGTCACCACGCTCCCAGGGAGCCGTTTAAATCGCCCGCGGAGACTCTGGGACCGCCCCCTTCCCGTCAGTCACCGCGCGGGATCAGGTGTCCAAGCCGGGTGCCGGGAGCCCAACCCCCGCCTGGGATTTTCTAGAATCTCGGCTCAGGAAAAAAGCCGCGGAGCCTCAGAAGCCAGTCCCCCCTGCCACAGTACTCACCGTCCTGTAGCTGAGTGCCACCAAGACATTCCTTATTCTCCTTCCCTGCTCTATAAACTCTGTCCCTTCCTTCCCAGCCCTTCCTTCAGCTCTGTGCCTGGAGCCCCACTTGGTGATGGCTGAACATGCCAGGAGGAGCAGGGCCTCTATCCGCTTGGTGCGAAGAGTCAGCCCTGCTCTGCAGCACAGGGGGGTCATGGGGATGATGGGGACAGGGGACATTGCTGGGTTTCAACTTTGTCCTGTTGAACTTGTGCAGAAGGGTCTGGCAGCATCTGCACTGCCGGGGATGAGGAACTGAGAGGACAGAAGTCAGGTTGAGAAGCTTGGATTTTTACAGATCCTTCTCCCACCATGGACACTGTTCTTGGCTTATGGAAAACTTCAGCATCTCTGCTGCCCTCAGGAAGATCAGAGGGAGTCCTGAGAGGTGAGAGCATTGCCTGAGGCTCAGTGAAGAGCCAGGGGAGCTGCTGTGTCGCTTGTTCTACTTCCCAGCTACCCTAGGTTTGAACATTTCAGAGACAGAGTAATCACACTTTCATATTCACCTTTAAAGCCACAAGGATTTGCTGAAAGCAAACAAACCCACTGCCAAGCACTGAGTATCAAACCCTTTCTCAAGGTGTCAGCATTCCACTTTCAGTCCAGGAAACACAACTCATTTCACAAACCAAGCAGCATTTCCTTGGCTGGAGCGTCTCTATACTTTTTCACGGATAGTCAGGTAACAGAAAGATGTGATAGGACAGGTTTGAAGAATGGAGGGCTGCTCAGTGCTTGGGAGGCCACTTCAAGGAAAGTCAAGAGGCCTAATGATGATAGCTCAGTACAGAAGAGTCTGCTAAGTCCTCAGTAATACGCAGCCCACAGCCCCACAGAACATCAGTGCTTGACTCTGACACTCCCATCTCCAGAAGCAGCAAGAACTAGAGAAAAAAAAGCAAGAACAGAGACCAGGGGATAAACAGGGAGAAAGAGAATGAGGGTCTGCCTGCGTAACACCAGAGCAGAGGCACCTGGGAACACAGACAGTGTTCTCCTTGCCCACCTGTGCTCACCCCCTCCCAGACACCAACCTTGCTGGGCAGTTGCTCTCAGCCCCTGGGCTCTGGAGAGGGCACTGGAGCTGTGGCTACAGAGGAGGGGGCTCAACCTTGGAGCCCAGAGACCTGAGGGCACAGGATTTGTACTCCTCTACACAAACCTCTCTGTTTGCAGGTCACTGCCTGAGTGGAGGTTCCTGATTGCAGGTGGAAAAGGGCTAAACAACCTGATGGGTCCGGCAGAATCACAGAATCACAGAACAACCAGGTTGGAAGGGACCCATCGGATCTTCTAGTCCAACCATTCCTATCTAACACTAAACCAAGTCCCTCAAGACCTCATCCACCCGTGCCTTAAACACCTCCAGGGAAGGTGACTCAACCACCTCCCTGGGCAGCCTATTCCAATGCCCAATGACCCTCTGCGTGAAAAACCTCCTCCTAATCTCCAGCCTAAATCTCCCCTGGCGGAGCTTGAGGCCATTCCCTCTCGTCCTGTCCCCTGTCACTTGGGAGAAGAGGCCAGCTCCCTCCTCTCCACAACCACCTTTCAGATACTTGTAGAGAGTAATGAGGTCTCCTTTCAGCCTCCTCTTCTCCAAGCTAAACAACCCCAGCTCTCTCAGTTGCTCCTCATAGGATCTGTTCTCCAGCCCCTTCACCAGCCTCGTCGCTCTTCTCTGGACTTGCTCCAGAACCTCAACATCCTTCTTCTATTGAGAGGCCCAGAAGTGAACACAGGATTCGAGGAGCGACCTCACCAGTGCTGAGTACAGAGGGAGAATCACCTCCCATGACCTGCTGGTCACACCATTTCTGATACAAGCCAAGATGCCATTGGCCTTCTTGGCCACCTGGGCACACTGCTGGCTCATGTTCAGTCGGCTGTCAACCAACACCCCCAGGTCCCTCTCCTCCTGGCAGTTTTCCAGCCAGGCTTCTCCCAGTCTGTAGCTCTGCATAGGGTTGTTGTGCCCCAAGTGCAGGACCCGGCATTTGGCCATGTTAAACCTCATGCCGTTGGACACTGCCCAGCGGTTTGGCCTGTCCAGGTCCCTTTGCAGAGCCTCCCTACCCTCCAGCAGATCAACACTTGCACACAGCTTTGTGTCATCTGCAAACTTGCTAAGGGTACCCTCAATGCCTTCATCCAGGTCATTGATGAAGACATTGAACAGGACTGGACCTAGCACTGAGTCCTGGGGAATACCACTTGTCACTGGCCTCCAGCTGGACTTAACACCATTTACCACCACTCTCTGGGCCCAGCCATCCAGCCAGTTTTCTACCCAGGAGAGTGTGCGTCTGTCCAGGTCAGAGGCTGACAGTTTCCGTAGCAGAATGCTGTGAGAAACTGTGTCAAAGGCTTTACTGAAGTCCAGAAAGAACACATCCACAGTCTTTCCCTCATCCAGCAGCCAAGTCACTTAGTCATAGAAGGCGATCAGGTTGGTTTGGCAGGACCTGCCTTTGGTAAACCCATGTTGACTGGGCCTGATCACCCGGTTCTCTTTTAAGTGCTTCATGATAGCACTCAAGATCACCTGTTCTATGACTTTCCCTGGCACTGAGGTCAGACTGACTGGCCTGGAGTTCCCCGGATCCTCCCTGCTACCCTTCTTGTAAATGGGAACTACATCAGCCAGTCTCCAGTCCAGAGGTACCTCCCCAGTCCTCCAGGACTGCTGGAAGATGATGGAAAGGGGTTTGACCAGTACATCCGCCAGCTCCTTCAATACCCTAGGATGTATCCCATCTGGCAACATAGACTTGTGGGTGTCCAGTTGGCCAAGCAGGGCTCTGACCACCTCCTCTTGGACCATGGGAGCCTCGTACTGCTCCTCTGTTTCTGGGGTATCTACACAGACGAAAGAGCTTTCTTTACAATTAAAGACTGAGGCAAAGAAGGCATTAAGTACCTCAGCCTTCTCCTCATCCCCTGTCACTGCTGTTCCCTCTGAGTCCAAAAGGGACTGTATGGCCTCCCTTGTCCTCCTTTTATTGTTTATATATTTATAGAAAGATTTTTTGTTGTCTTTTACAGACTTAACCAATCTGATCTCTAGTTCAGCCTTAGCCCCTCTGATTTTTTCCCTACATAGCCTCACTTCCCTCCTGTAGTCCCCCCAAGAGGCCTGTCCCCTCTTCCAGAGTTTATAAATATTCCTTTTTTTCCTAATTTCACTCAAGATTTCTCTACTTAACCAAGCTGTTTTTTTCCCCTGTCGGCCTTTTTTCCACAACACGGGGATGGTTTTCTCTTGAGTTGCCAGGATCTCCTTTTTGAAGAGCTCCCAGCCCTCATAGCTCCCTTGCCCACAAGTACTGTCTCCCAGGAGACTTTGCCAACCAGCCTTCTAAAGAGTTCAAAGTCTGCCCGCTGAAAATTTAGTGCTACTGTCCTGCTTAGCACCCTCTTCACTTCACCTAGGACAGAAAACCCTATCATCTCGTGATCACTAAGTCCTAGGCGACCCCCTACTGTCACATCCCCCACAAGGCCCTTTCTGTTGACAAACAGCAAGTCCAGGAGGGCACCTTCCCTCCGAGGTTCATTCACCAGCTATGCAAGGAAGTTGTCTTCCACACACTCCAGGAACCTCCTAGACTGCTTCCTTTCTGCTGTGTTGTACTTCCAGCAGATATCAGGGAGATTGAAGTCTCCCACAAGGACAAGAGGCATTGACTTGGAGATTGACCCCAGCTGTTTGAAGAAGAGCTCCTCGGCTGCTTCTCCTTGGCTGGGTGGCCTGTAACAGACTCCCATCACAAAATCTAGCTCCTTAGGGGCTCCTCTGATTTTAACCCACAGGCACTCAATCTCTTCATCGCCACAGTCCATCTCAGAGGTGTCCAAGTCCTCCCTTACAGAGGGCTACTCCACCTCCTCTCCGACCCTTCCTATCCCTCCTGAAGAGTTTATACCCCACCAAAGCTGTATTCCAGTTATAAGAGTCATCCCACCACGTTTCCGTGATGGCAACGACATCATAGCACCTTGCCCTACAACAGCTTCTGATGTGCGGGCATAAATGTTCGTTAGAAAAACTGCAGAAATGTTAGGTAAACTTAGACGGCTTAGCTTACTGTAATACGCACTGTCTGCTGGCAAAGGCCTTGAAGACCTTGGATGCTGATAAGAGAGAAGCTGAAATGCAGAAAACAACTGCAGCACGATCAGGATGAGACTGCGCCTGCGCACGGTTTGAGTTCAGGGGCAGTTATTGAGGAAGATGAAGATGGCTTCAGCCCTGAGTCCCAGACCACAACATCGCGCCTGTGCAAGTATAGAAGAAGCTTCTCGAATCTAATTATAATAAGACTCATGAATATGTAATAGGCACTTATGAATAGGCATGTCCTCACACTATAACTATCTGCTTGTTAGATTGTTCGGTGTGCGAGTTTTTGGAGGAGGACCCCCTCGCACCCGCCGGCGAATAAACACATACCTGCTTTGTAACCCTTAATGGAGTTATAGAGTTAGATTCCGCAAAATACTTCCAGCTCTTCCAACTTATTCCCCATGCTGCGTGCTCTGTAGGGAGATACTGGGTTATGAACTATTCTGTTCACAGATGAATAACGAGCAAACCGGCTATTACAGGAATTCCTAAACAGGCTTTGTTAGGAGATGGGAGAAATTATCCTTAAAATTTTAGGAGTACCAACTATTGATTTATCCAAAATTTGTTGTGTGATTACTTCTGTGGACAGTTTTATTTTGTATAATTGGGGAACAATACATTCAGGTTTGGTATACGTGTGCGTATATTATGTTTATCAGTAATGTATGAAAGGTTGAACTACTGCCTAATTGGCAAGGACACAACTTAATGTAATTTAACAGAAAGTATGATCAGTAGTGGAAAAGAGAGTTTGATTCCAGAAATCCAGGACCTTGAAGGGAAAGACCGGGAATGGGTTAAAGAACAGTGTAAAAAGGTTTTAGTGAAAACTGAGAAAGAAGGAGGTGAAACAAAGGAAAAGGCAAACTAAAGAAACTAAAAATGGAAAACATAAAGAGCCCTCTGGGGTGTGTATTAACACATTGGAAGCATGTTGTTTGGAACAATGAAAACAAAAAGACCTTTATTAAATATTGTAAACAGTGGTAGCTACTTCACAAATTTGATGATGGGGCAAAATGGCCACTTAATTAGACAATAGATTATAACACCATCTTACAATTAATATTGGTTTTGAGGAGAGAAGGAAAGTCAGATGAAGTGTCTTACAAGGATATGTTTTTAACCCTCCATATCAATCTGGAGTGATAAAGGAACTGTTGAATTGTGCCCCCCACAAGGAGCCTCTGGCACTTGCCCTTTAGCGAGAAAATAACAAGGAATCTGGAGGTAAACGGAGGCAATTGTTGTTCAGTGTGCAGTATTGGACAAAAGTGCACAAAGTTAAACAAAACTCACTAGGCATCAGAACAGAATCTAACTGATCTTTTTAAGCCTCCCCCACAATCACAGGAACAAGATGCCAACTCGGAAAGGACCCCACTCCTCTGGAGAGCCCTGTATCCTTTCACATCAGAAAAAGTCTGCTCCAACAGTCCTGCAGGCAGCTCTCTGGGAGGCAGTAGGACCTGATGGAGAGACAATTCTAATCAAGGTACCTTTTCTACTGTTGATTTAGAAGCATGGAAAGGGTTGCCTGAGAGTACCAGAAAGATCTGGTAAGTGCAGCCAAATATTTTCAGTTTATTATAAGACAGCACAACCCCGATAGGGGCGATCTACAGTTATTATTGGACTGTTTGACAGAGACTGAGAAACAATTAAACAGTCTTAAAGACTGTGGGGGATTTGGACAAAGATTACTATAAACGAGAAGGGGTGAACATTAAAGATTATTTCCCTCTTCAAGACCCAAAGTGGCATATAAATGGGAATGCACATAAAGAAAGGCTGCAAGCATATCAGAGGTGGATATAAGGGATGGAGAGAGCCATTCCCAAAACAATAAATGTGTCAGTATTATATGCAGTTAAGCAAGGTCCTTCCGAGTCACCATCTGAATTCCTGGATTGATTAAGGGACGCAATGTCCCACAGCACACCGCTGGATCTTGGGTTGGAGGTAGAAATACAACAACTAGTTTCTTTGTTCTTGGGTCACTCAGCAGGGGATATCGGGCATAAATTTCAAAAGCTGCATTCCATAGGAGATAGGAACCTGCAAGTATTGTTGAATGAGACGAAAAAGAAATGAAAGAGAGAGGAGTAATCAGAAAACACAGATAGTGGCCCATGTGAAGAAGGATTGATGGAGGTCTAGGAAATCCACCCTAGCAGATTGTCTGGTTATAATGAATCTAGGGAAAGGTAGAATTTTAATTGATGCCAGGGCAACATATTCAGTTTTAAACCAAGCTTTGATACACCTGGGAAATGACTACATGCTGGTAAAGGGAGCAACTGGCCAAAAGAAAAGGTATATTTTGCAAACTTTTGAAATACAAATTGGGGAAACAATGGGGTATACACCAATTCCTGCACATGCCCCACTTCACCAAAGGCACTCCTGGGGAGAGATTTACTAGAACAATTATGGCTGTGGTTAGTTTTGTAAAAGGAGAAATTACTCTGGAGGTAAATGATCAACTACACATACAAATAATGACCTTATCTATAGCTAGTGTGCCCACAGGAGGAAAGGGCGACGAGAAAATTACGAATCAGGTATATCCTGGGGTATGGGCCACTGATATGCCCAGAAAAGCAAAGAATGCTCCACCTGTTGATGTCAAATCAAAGAAGGGTGGCAGCCAGTAAGAATTAAATAAGATGCCCTGAAGAGAGAAGACAGGGACAAAATTCAGCCAATACCTCTCTGTAAGCCTGATGGATCATATCAAGTAGTCCAGGACTTATGAACTGTAAATAAAATAATAAAGATCTCTATCCAGTGGTGGCAAATCCATATACTCTATTAACTGTATTGACACCTGAACTAACTTAGTTTACCATTTTAGACCTGAAGGATGCCTTCTTTTGCCTCCCTCTCCATGAAGCCAGCCAGAAAATATTTGCATTTGAAGGGGGGAATCTCAAAAGTAGATGCAGAAATCAGCTTACTTGGACTGCAGAGTTCAAAACAACCCTACTATATCTGGCAATCAACTTGCAAAAGATCTTGAGTCCTGAAAAGCCCCGTATTAGGAAGAAAAACTCTTACAGTATGTGAACGATATCCTGATTGCCACCAGGACGAGGGATGCTTGCATGACCTGGATGGTGAGTTTGTTAAGTTTTCTAGGACTCCAGGGATATCGGGAATCTAAAAAGAAGGCCCAGATAATGCAGCACAAGATGATTTACTTGGGCTACAAAGTCAGTGCTGGGCAGAGGACTTTGGGACAAACCCCAAAAGAGGCAATATGAAACTCCGAGACTGCAAACAGTGAGAGAGTTACAAATTTTCCTGGGAATGACTGGGTGGTGCTGACTGTGGATCGACTGTTTGTTAAACTCCTGCACACACTAACAACCACTTAACAGAAACACCTTCAAAGGAATAACGAAGCTATACAGGCCTCTGAACTACTGAAAAAGGCCCTGATGTCAGCTCTAGCCTTGAGTCTCTCAGATGTGAGTAAGCTATCTTTTTTTCTCTTCTAATATTGGCACAGGATCCGGGCCTGTATCACCGAGCAGTTGCATACTTTTCCAAACAATCGGCTGCAACTGCAAAAGGTTGGCCTAGATGCCTGAGAGTGGTTACAACCGTAATACTAGATATCCAGGAAGCTCAAAAATTCACCCTGGGCCAGAGAATGATTATGTTGGTGTCCCATAAAATGTCTGCTGTATTGGAAGAGAAAGGTGAATGCTGACTTTTCCTACAAAGGTTCTTGAAATACCAGACTGCAATGGTAGAAAATTGTAATTACTAACATTGTCAATTCAGCCTCTTTTCTTAGCAGAAACACAGGAGAACCAGTACATCATGACTTACTGGAAACTACTGAGGCAATATACTCGAGCCATCTGGATTTGAAGGACAGTCCTATGGGAAGTGCTGAAGATTGGTTCATGGATGGAAGCAGTTATGTCCTAAGCGATTTGAGGTGTGCATTCGGAGCTGTACACGCACATGGAGCAATCTGGAAGGAAAAAGAGTTATTGAACTCACAGGGTAAACACATCAAATATGGATATCCTGAAGCTATTGGAAGCAGTCCAGCTCCCTGAGAAGGTAACAACCATGCAAATCACAGCACAACAGAAAGTGAATTCGGGACTGGAAAGAGAAAATGAACTGGTGGACAGAGAGGCAAAACAGGCAGCCAAAGGAGAGGTAAAAACAGAAGGGGTTTTGACCCCTAATGGGTGAATCTCCCTGGAAGGAGAGCCCAAATATACCAAAGAAGATCAAAAGCTTGCTGCAGATTTGGAAGGGTCATATAATAAGGAGGGATGAGTTCTCACACCACAAGGTAAATTAATCATATGGGTTTTAGTAAAAGAGTGGCATAGAAAAAGGCATTGGGGAACAGAGGCCCTGTAGAAATACCTAATTAGAGAAATTGTTGCAAGCAATGTATACATTGCTGTGAGACAAGTGACTCAGCAGTGTGATATTTGCCTCCAGACTAATCAACAATATCCCCACACTGGAAATGGGCCAAATGGGGAAAGGTAATGGGCCTGGATGACAATGGTAAATTGATAATTTTAGAACTTCCAAGAAAAGTGGGGTATTGATATTTGTGAGTACTAACTGATACCTTTTCAGGTTGGCCAGAGGCATTCCCTACCAGAACAGCCAAGGTTCAGAAGTAACCAGAACATTAATACAAGAGATAATACACCATTTTGGAGTTCCAGTGACTCTTCTGTCACTTTGAGATCCATCCATACACTAATCAGAAGACTGTACTCATATATATTGGCCTAGGTTGTATATGTTTAAGAACTGCTTGCATTTCTATAGTTATAGATGAGACAATTCTAGATAGCAAGAATCATTCTAATTTTTGCATTTGTAATTTGTTAAGATTGTTGGGTGTGACTTTTCTTACTTGGCACCAGTCGTATCCTACCAACTGATAAAGTCTAATTACACTGTGTATCACAAATTATCACCTGTACCTATTGGAATGAATCTTATCTTGGTAAAACAATTAATGAGACATTGGGATCAGGATTTGATCAAGATCTCAGATGAAGTCCAAGAAAGTGGGAGAGAGACCCTGAAAACAGTCCACCATGACATGGAGGAAATAAATAGGGTTCTGAAAAGGGTAAAGGAAAATGCAAACCATCATTAGTGGGACATGCTATTTGGATGGTCCCCCACTGCGACTGGCATTCTAAATAAGCTTTGTCACCCCATTATTACCCTTTTGATGTTAGTTTTAGTTAGCTTTGTTTTCTCTACTGTGTTGTTTGTTTGAAATTGGAGAATGCTACAAGGACTAACAATTTTGTCCTCTATGTCTAGTGCTCGTGAGAATGCATTGAAAGGTATTTTTCAAGCAAAATACTGTCCAGTTCCGCATTCAAAATAAATCCTATGTGAGGCAAACGAATTTGCCTAAGTTTAAAAGACAGGGGGGAATTGATGTGAGGGCATAAATGTTCGTTAGAAAAACTGCAGAAATGTTAGGTAAACTTAGACGGCTTAGCTTACTGTAATACGCACTGTCTGCTGGCAAAGGCCTTGAAGACCCTGGATGCTGATAAGAGAGAAGCTGGAATGCAGAAAACAACTGCAGCCCGATCAGGATGAGACTGCGCCTGCGCACGGTTTGAATTCAGGGGCAGTTATTGAGGAAGATGAAGATGGCTTCAGCCCTGAGTCCCAGACCACAACATCGCGCCTGTGCAAGTATAGAAGAAGCTTCTCGAATCTAATTATAATAAGACTCATGAATATGTAATAGGCACTTATGAATAGGCATGTCCTCACACTATAACTATCTGCTTGTTAGATTGTTCAGTGTGCGAGTTTTTGGAGGAGGACCCCCTCGCACCCGCCGGCGAATAAACACATACCTGCTTTGTAACCCTTAATGGAGTTATAGAGTTTGATTCCGCAAAACACTTCCAGCTCTTCCAACTTATTCCCCATGCTGCGTGCATTGGTGTAAATGCACTTCAGCTGAGTAGCCGAGTCTTCAGCCTTCCTAGAGGGGACAGTGCTTGTTCCCAATTGCCTATTAACTGGAGTAGCTGGTACCAGAATACCTATATTTCCCTTGCTGAGCCAGGCTGCATTCTCCCCCACTTCCTGTGTGGTGACGTGCTGGTGGTCCTCACCAGCATGCCCCCTCCTAAACTCCAGTGGCCCACGTCCAGACACGCAGTTGTCTAGCCTGGACTCTATCCCCTCCCCCTTCACACCTAGTTTAAAGCTCGATTTATGAGCCTAGCTAAGTTTTTAGCGAGGACCTTAGTCCCACTAGGAGACCCATGTGCCCCAACCTTTGCAACCGTGTCAGGGGGTTCACGAACCACCCTATGATCAAAGAATCCAAAGCCCCTTTCCTCACACCAGGTTCGGAGCCAGGCATTAATCGAGCCCTTCTTAGTAACCTGCAGGTCCACTCCATTTAGCCTAGGGATGGAGCAGAACACCACCTGTGCCCCAGAGCCCTCCATCATCTTCCCAAGGACCCTGAAGTCTTTTTTGATGTCCTTAGCTTTTCTGTTTGCTAGGCCATCATTACCAGTCTGGACTACTACCAGAGGGTAGTAGTCCGTCTCATGGATCAGGGAAGGGAGTTTCCTAGCTACTTCCCTCCCTGATGCCCCTGGCAGGCAGCAGACCTCTCTGTGGAGCGGGTCAGGTCTGCAAATGGGTCCCTCCGCTCCTTTGAGGAGGGAGTCCCCTACAACAATCACCCTCCTCTTCTTCTTAGTGGAGGAAGTGTTGATTTTCTTCTGAGGATGGTGTGGCCTAGGAAAAGATTCTTGGCTATGATGACCATCATCTTCAGGACTAGATTCCTCCTGGAGCACCCGGTACTTGTTTGCCAGGGGGATCTCGGGTATTGCTGACTGCTTATGGGGAGCAGGCTTCCTTCCCCTGGAAGGAACCCACTGCCATTCCCCATCCCTTATAGTCCCAAGCCTGCAGTGTGCAGGTGGTTGTTTGTCGGGCACACTAGGTGCAGAAGGTTGCTGAGGGAGTGAGAGGGCACTGCTCCATATGTCTATCTCCCTCTCACATTCCCTGATGGTCCTCAGCCTCTTTAACTCTTCCCTTAACTCCTCCACCATGCGAAGGTGTTCCTCCACTCGAAGACAGCTTTCGCAAGTGGAGCCCATATCAGGAGCAGAGGCACGAGCTGGTTTGAGAGGGGGGCACTGCCTACAGCTCAGGGTCTGGGCAGCCGCATGTACCCACTGTGGCTGCGTCTGGGTAGCAGCATCCCTCCTGCTGGCTGCAGCACTCAGAGCAGCTTTAATCCTCTGCCGTGTAGCCACCTTCTGCATAGCAGTTACCATGCAAGTCATGGAAGGTTTAGACTAGCTTCTGCATTTGTTATTGGTGTTCCTGATTTTTTGGTTGTCATCGTGTCATCGTGTTTTTAACTCACTGTCTTCTCCTTTCATGCTGAACGGTGGTGTAAATGAGGAGCTGTGCTTTCTGTGTGTTTAAACAAAATAAAGGGATATTCAAAGACATCTGTTTCCTGTTATCTTTCCTCCAAGGCTATTCTGGAGCTGCAGGGGCAGTTCCTGCAGTCATGGGTGGAGAGGAAAAGAGTCCCGGCATGGCAGCCCTGCCGGGCACCAGCACTTGATTTCCTGGAGCTGTTGTCTCTCCAATCCCACACTCTCCTCCTCACCCCTTTGTGGGAATATTTTACAGAGAACAAGGTCTGGATGCTGTGAGACTGCTTGATACTGAACAACTCTAACGAGACCTTGAAGCAGAGAGCTGAAAGATGTGCCAGGGGTTGGTAGCTGGGGAGGAGGAATATTTTAACACTGGACATTTAGCACTGAGCACAGTCATCCTAAAAGCCCAAATACTCAGTGAAAATCACAAATACTCATGAGAATCAAGTTTTACTCAGGGAGTCAGGGTTGGGGAGGCCCTGGTCCAGGTTGCCCAGGGGTGTCGTGGCTGTCCCATCCCTGGAGGTGTCCAAGGTCAGGTTGGATGGAGCTTGAGCATCCTGATCCCGTGGGAGGTGTCCCTGCCCATGGCCGGGAGGTGGAACTGGATGGGCTTTGAAGCCCCTTCCAACCCAAATCATACTATGATTCTATGACTTTTAGCATAAACCACAGTTACCATTAAAGCCCAAATTATCAAGCACTCTGTGAAATCAAGTTTTACTCAAGTTATTAGAACAGAAGAGAAGGCTCTGGGGAGCCCTCAGAGCCGCTTCTAGTAATGAAAGGGGCTCCAAGAAAGCTGGGAAGGAGCTCTTGATCAAGGAGTGCAGGGACAGGACAACGGGGAATGATTTTCAGCCATGCATTATGTCCCAAGTAATACATCCCTTAACTAAAGTAAAAAAACAAATACCCCAAAACCCACTAAATATTCACACTGTGCCTAATCAGATGCTATACAAAATACACTTTATTTTTAACATAGTCCATCACAAAACACCCAATGGGAACTGTTCCTATATCTACATGGCCGGGAAAGCAGCTGGGGATTCACTGGAGGCCACAGAGGTTTGTGCAGAGGGACTGCAGCAGCTCTGAGAAATTGAGTGTGTCTGGAGCAGCGACACAGCCAGCTGGGTGCTTGCTGGTGCTGGTTTTTTGGCTCCCAGGGAGCACTCGGCCAGGGCCTCCCCACCCTCACAACAAAACATTTCTCCCTAAGATCTCATTTCAGTCTCACCACTTTCAACTTGAAGTTGTTCCCCCTTGTGCTATCTTTCCCTCCCCTCATCAAGAGACCCTCCCCAGCTTATATCACCACCAACTGCTGTTGCGGGAGGGTGTGTGCAATGGGTTATGCTGCGTTAGGTGGAATAAGAAAATGGGCTCTAACACAAGTAGAAATCCTAATCCTGCTTTAAATCATATTGTTATGTTGCCTGCTTTTGTTTTTCAGATTACGCTGTCTCTGATCGTGAAGAGGAAGGTGACAAAGGTGTTGCTGCAGAGGGTTTGCCATCCAAGGCCAAAAGTGAGGACCAGGAGGCTTTAGTCAGCAATGCCTCTCCCATTGCAGAGCCTTCAGCAGAGGTGAGCAAGGATTTGGGGTGTAGGTAGAGTCTTTGCAGGAGGAAAGAGGAGGTAGCTCTCCCGAATGTATCATGAAGTTTGGCTTGCTCTGAGCCTGTATGGCTGTGGGTTCTTTCACGTTTGTAGCTGGCAGCTCTTGCATGCAGGGTTTGCTTTCCTCAGGTTTGCCTACTCTGCTCTAGCACTTGCAGCTTGTAGTTAGGTAATTAAAATACATTACAGTACGAGAAAAAAATGGATGCTTCCTCTGATTAAACCTCTTTCTGCTGGGTGGTTCTCCACCAATCTGGGAGTGGAGTCCTGTAGGATGCCGGATCTGTAAAAGTGTGTCATGAACTGCTTGGCTCTAGTCTGACTCAAAGGTGTAGCGTTACTTTTCTTATTGCCCCATAAGAGGAACAGTCACCCTCTAACTGTTTATTCCTGAGAGAGTCGTTAACTCCTATTTATATAAAATATACTTCAAGGGCTAAACTGCTGCACTTTGTCAGTAAGAATCCTAGAATGGTTTGGGTTGGAAGGGATCTTAAAGCCCGTCCAGCTCCAGCCAGCTACCATGGGCAGGGACACCTCCCACTGCATCAAAACCCCATCCAGCCTGGCCTTGAACACCCCCAGAGAGGAGACAGACACAAGCTTGTGTTCTTTTAATCACTGCACGTATGGGAGCTCTTATTATTTTTTTTTTTAAAGAAGCGTACTTGTCAGAGTTCCTGCAGAGGTTTGTGTTTTGCTAACATCTCAACTGGCAAATAATGGTCCCCAGGTCATGACACAGCTTACCAAATTCCAGGGAGTTTGTCTGCTTGGATTCACATTGAGGTTATACTCACATTGCTACATTTTTTGGTTTTGCTTCAGGCTCAGTCCCTTTCTTATGAACATCCAGCTAAGAAACGAAGAGTTTCTGCACTAGGAACACCAGAATCTGGTAAGGCTGACATTGCACCATTAACTCACTTCTTTTTCACCTTGCTGTGTTTGGGGTGCAGCTGCACCCTCTGAGCTTAGAGTGTTGAAGTAGCGACATCTGGGTTGCGTCTGGCACTGCTGGAATATGAATTCTTCTCTGCATCCTTGTGTTGCCTCTGGACTGGGGCATTTATCTCATCATCTCCGTGCAAGAGCTGCCTTGGGAGCAGTCCTACAGTTGTATGTCCATCATTGACTTGCCAGAAGAAATTGTTTTAAACATTAATTTTAGCTTGTAGGTCCTAATAACTTTTTTTTTCCTCCTGGAAGGGGCTGGGGGAGTTGGGAAAGAAAGAGGGGGACAGAACCGCCCCCAGCAGTAGCTACTGGCTAAAATGCCCTTGGAAGCATTTTAGTGTACTGAAAAACTGTTTAAAATGGCCCTCAAGACACATTATTGTGGCAGTTTTGTGGCTGCAGATGTGACTCTGCCCCATGCAGAACATGACAGCACCTGGCTGTTTGCAGCAGCAGAGCACGATATATTGCTGCTCACCCTCAGGCATCCCTTGCTTGACTGGGAGTTGTCAGCCTTTAATCCATTTCTAGTGCTGCACGTAGCTATTTCTGTGACAGGTAGCGAGCTGCAGATGTGTAACTGCTGAAGGAGTTCCCTTCTGCAGAGTGGACTCGTTAAACTGGTTTGCTGACTGGTGGTTTCCTTTGGTGCCAGCAATGTGTTAGTGCTCTGCTTTTGGTAGAATCATGGAATGGTTTAGGTTGGAAGGGACCTTAAAGCCCATCCAGTCCCACCCTCCAGCCATGGGCAGGGACACCTCCCACTGCACCAGGTTGCTAAGAGATGAGGTGCTCAGGGATCCTGTTTAGGAGTGGATGGGTATGGGTTGCATTTGGTGATCTCAAAGGTCTTTTCCAACCAAACAATTCTATGATATTTTATGAAACTGCCCAAGTTCAAACTTCCTGACCTTGCAGTCGTCATTACAAGATTTTTTTGTATTTATCACCCAGCAAGCAAGCACTTTATGCATCTGATGGTAAATGAAAGCTGGCTTCTTGCTCTCATAGGGCTACTTTTCTGTGTAGGTTTCAAAGATGGAGATGTTTGCGGCCCACAGGTGCCTCAAAGAGGTGATGTGACCAGGTAGAGTCTCTTGTAATCACCCTTCTCCTGTCATTGAGCTCTGTGTGTGTCTCTTATCCAGAACAATTCCATGGGACAGTACAGATAGACAGTTCACTCCTCTCTTTTTCTCTCCCTCACCTCACAGGGCGGAGAACACTATGGAGGAGAAGAGACGAAGAAAACTTGCAGCTGCAAAGGTAAGTCTGTGTTATTCATGATTTCACTTCTTAAGCAAATACAGCTCTTTGTGATCAGAAATCCTTGCCCTTCTCACTCATGTATTGCTGAGTGAGTAATGTGTTTGTGGCGGTTGGTTTGCTCAGGGAAAGCGGGAATGTTGTGTGAGAAGTAGTGCTATCACCAAGGGTTTCCTGCTGCCATTTGTTTGTTTCTGGACTATCACAAGTGCATCACACTATGCTCTTTCTCTTCTCCACACTTACTGTGTTGGGCACAGCTTAAAAGCCTTGTGCCCAGACTTAGTTGTCCTGCAGAGCTGGGCTGTGGTATCTTTAGTCCTGGCTTGTTTTGTGAGGTTGGCTGTACACTTCTGACTTCCATCTCTGCTTGGGATTGAGATCACACAGTTTTAATCGTGGAAATTGGAGCTGTTAATTTCAATCTCAATTTCATAGGCACATGTGGAGGCTCTGCAGGGGTTCTTAATGCCTAACTGACCTTGTTTCTCTCCTGCCTCTGCTTAGCTTTGAGGGCAGTGCTGCATGGCTGGAATGTGCTCCCCAATAAAAAGTAACTTTGCAGTTTGCTAACTGGATGTGTGTACAAAAATCCTTCCAGTGTTATACATCGGCAAGATTTTCTGCACTATCACCTAGCAAAAAATGTGTGTTTCCTAGCTCACTTCATGTCCTTTTGCCCAACAGAAACAGAATGGAGCCGACAACTCAGAAGATGTGTTATCCCGATTACGTCAATCAACTGTTACTGTTTGATAGGAATGGTTGGACTCGATGATCCGATGGGTCTCTTCCAACCTGGTTGTTCTATGATTCTATGAAAATTGTGGGGACAGAAAGTTGGGGGGACCTGGAATGGGGGGGGGGAATGGAAATGGGGGGATAGAAAGTTGAGGGGACCTGGAAATGGGGGGGACAGAAAAAAAACTGGGGGACAGAAAGTTGAGGGATGTGGAAACAGGGGGACACAAGCATTGGGGGGTACAGAAAAAAATGGGGGACACAAAAATGGGGGAACCTGAAATGGGGGAGGGGGGAAAGAGATGGAAATGGGAGGACAGAAAAAGAGGGGAGACAGAAATGGGGTGACCTGGAAGAGGGGGTATGGAAATGAGGGGACACAACCAAAGGGGAGCCCCAAAACCAGGGAGTGCAGCACAGGGACTGCTTTCAGGGTCACTCTGATTTCTCTCCAGTTTCACTCTAGTTCCTCTCTCCAGTTTCTCTCCAGTTCCTCTCCAGTTTCACTCCAGTTTTGTTCCAGTTTCTCTGCAGTTTCTCTCCACTTTCTCTCCAGTTTCACTCTGTTGGGTCTGTATGGGCTCTCTATGGAGTCTCTATGAGGTCTCTATGGGCTCTCTGGGTCTCTATGGGATCCCCATCGGTCTCTCTGGGTCTCTATGGGCTCTCTATGGGTCCTTATGGCTCTCTATGGGCTCTCTATGGAGTCTCTATGAGGTCTCTATGGGTCTCTATTAGTCTCTGTTGAGTCTCTATGGGCTCTATGAGGCTCTATGAATCTCTATGAGGTCTCTATGGGCTCTCTATGTGTCTCTATGTGGTCTCTATGGGTCTCTATGTGTCCCTATGGGGTCTCTATGGGATCCCTCTTGGTCTCTATGGGTGGTTATGGGTCTCTGTGGGTCTCTATAGGGTCTCTATGAGTCCCTATGGGTCTCCGTGGGGCAGGTGCTGGTTCCGGCTCTGGCCTCGCTGCGTGTTGCGGCCTACGAGGAAGGCGGCAGGTTCCTGGGGTACTGAGTGCTGCCCCTCACAGGGCTCAGATCCGGTGAGGGGGACATGGGGGAACATGGGGGGACATGGGGGGACAGGGGGACAATGGGAGGACAAAATGGAGGGAACATGGGGGGACATGAGGGGGACGTTGGGGGCAAGGGGGTGACATGAGTGGAATGGGGGGAAATAAGGGGAACATGTAGGAGACATGGGAATGGGAGGGGCAAGTGGGGGAACATGGGGGAAAATGAAGGGGACTTGGGGGACATGGGGGCGAATGTGAGGGTCAAGGAGGGGACATGGCAGTGGGGGGACAATGGGGAAAATGGGGGGCAAGAGGGGATGTGGAGGGCGAAAATGGGGGAGACATGGGGGGCAAGGTGGGGAACGGGTGCCCCCCCATCATCTCAGCCACCATGTTGTGTGTACCACTCCGCCACCCTGTGTGTCCCCACCCGCCAACTTTCCCTCTCTGCAGCCATCTTGTGTGTCCTCCCACCATCTTTTCCCTCTCTGACGCCATTTTGTGTGTCCCCACCCGCCATCTTGTGTGTCCACCATCCGCCATCTTGTGTCCACCATGCGCCATCTTGTGTGTCCTCACCCGCCATCTTGTCCCTCTACCGCCATCTTGTGTGTCCTCCACCCACCATCTTGTGTGTCCACCATCCGCCATCTTGTGTCCACCATGCGCCATCTTGTGTGTCCTCACCCGCCATCTTGTCCCTCTACCGCCATCTTGTGTGTCCTCCACCCACCATCTTGTGTGTCCCCAACCGCCATCTTTTCCCTCTCTGCCGCCATCTTGTGTGTCCACACCTGCCATCTCTTCCCTCTCTGCCGCCATCTTGTGTGTCCACACCTGCCATCTCTTCCCTCTCTGCCGCTATCTTGCGTGTCCTCACCCACCATTTTTGCCCTCTCTGCCACCATCTTGTGTGTCCTCACCCACCATTTTTCCCCTCTCTGCCGCCATCTTGTGTGTCCTCACCCACCATCTTGTGTGTCCCCACCCGCCATCTTGTGTGTCCTCACCCACTATTTTTCCCCTCTCTGCCGCCATCTTGTGTGTCCCACCACCCGCCATCTTGTGTGTTCTCCCGCCATCTTTTCCCTCTCTGCCGCCATCTTGTGTGTCCTCACCCACCATCTTTTCCATCTCTGCCGCCATTTTGGGTGTCCCCACCCACCATCTTGTGTGTCCTCATCCGCCATCTTGTGTGTCCTCACCTGCCATCTTTTCCCTCTCTGCCGCCATCTTGGGTGTCCCCACCCGCCATCTTTTCCTTCTCTGCCGCCATCTTGGGTGTCCCCACCTCATTCTCTATGCCTGAGCCGACATCTTGTGTGCGTCCCCCACCCACCATACTGTGTGTCCGCCCCCCTGCAGCCTTCATCTTGTGTGTTCCGCAGGGTACCACTATGTCTGCCTGCGCAATGAGAGCAACCAGCCTCTCTGCCTCCCTGCACTGCTCCTGCACACTGAGGCCTGCGACTACGTCCCCGACGGCCACCAGGGTGCAGGACCCCAACGCCACACAGTCCCTCCCATTTCCCCCAGTCCCTCCCAGTTCTCCCCAGTCTTCCCAGTCCCTCCCAGTCCCTCCCAGTTCCCCCCAGTTCTCCCCAGTCCCTCTCAGTTCTCCCCATTCCTCCCAGTCCCACCAGTTCCTCACAGTCTTCCCAGTCCCTTCCAGTTCTCCCCATTCCTCCCAGTCCCTCCCAGTTCTCCCCATTCCTCCCAGTCCCACTAGTTCCTCCCAGTCTTCCCAGTCCCTCCCAGTTCTCCCAATTCCTCCCAGTCTCTCCAAGTCCCTCCCAGTTCCTCCCAGTTCTCACCATTCCTCCCAGTCCTTCCCAGTTCTCCCCATTCCTCCCAGTCCCACCAGTTCCTCCCAGTCTTCCCAGTCCCTCCATTCCTCTCCCAGTCCCCCCCAGTTCTCCTCCCAGTCCCTCCAGTTCCCCTCAACCCTTCCCACTTCCCCCCAGTCCCTTCATTCCTTTCCCAGTCCCTCCCAGTCTCTCCAGTCCTCTCCCAGTGCCCCCAGTTCCCCTCTCGGTCTCCCCCAATTCCACCAGTTCCCCCTAGTCCTCTCCCAGTACCCCCCACTCATCCCCCAGTTCCCCCCAGTCCTCTCCCACTACCCCCCAGTCATCCTCCAGTTCACCCCAGTCCGCCCATTCCTCCCCCAGTTTCCCCAGTCCTCCCCAGTCCCCCCATTCCTTCCTCATATTGGGGTCTTCCCTTCTTATTTGGGGTCTCCCCTCTCATATTGGGGTCTCCCCCTCTCATATTGGGGTCTCCCCCTGTGGGAAGATTTTACAGAGAACAAGGCCCGGATACTGTGAGACTGCTTGATACTGAACAACTCTAATGAGACCTTGAAGCAGAGAGCTGAAAGATAAACACAGGCCAGCTGGGAGGAACCCAGCAGCTAGTTCGGTGGGAACGAGTACCACCTGAAAGGAAAACAATGGACATGAACTGTCAACATAGCTAACTTTAGTATAACTTGGTTTCTTGGCATGCACGGTAGCTTAGCCAATAATATGTTGGTAATAGCCTTATGGACAGCTACCTTTAGCCAATAGTACACTGTAGTCACTCTCATGGGCTCACAGTTATGTAACCGAATGGGGTATATAGAAAGACAGATAAGCTGAATAAAGGTGCTTGCTGACTGATCAGATTGATCTCTGCATCTGCTTTACTACAAATGGCGCCCAACGTGGGGCACTCGAATTACCTGCTGAAGCTTCTCTGAACGAATACAGATGGGAATGAGACACGCATCCACTTTAAGAAGACTCCAGGAGTCTTGGATCTGCTATAAGGCAAGCGGCGGTCGATGGGGGGAGGATGGGTTTTCACGCTTTCGCAGAACGAGCTAGCAGTGATAAAGCCCCCCCAGTATATATCCTCTCTAAGAGAGAGATGAAATATGAGAAGATTTGTCTAACTGAACTATTGAAATCAGCTACTGAGTTGCTTGGTCCCTGGCAGAAAGTTTTTGAAGTGTTAAAGGCGCACGTCAGCTCTAAAAAGCAAAGCGATCACTCCAAGCCGAGTGCACTAACCTCCCACACCTGTAAACTGGCTGTGCTGGCCTCTGCACCCCCCGACAGGGAAGCCGATAAACCCTTTGATCCGGGTCCAAGAGACCGCGAGAAGAAGTCTTATTCATTGCCCCCCCATCCCTCAGACCAACGGGCACAAACTAGGAGGGAGGCACAGCAGCGGGGAGAAGTTGAAATATTGCAAGTTTTGATCTGTGTGCAGTACGGCAGTCCATGCTGGGAACTAATTAGTTACAAAGCAATAGAAGAGATTCCAACAGCTGCAAAAGATAACGTATTAACTCCCCCAGAGCCAAGCCGCCTGGCCGAGGGCTTCCACCCCCATTTCCCACCCCCCCACCCGTCCAGCTCCCATGGAGTGGCTCACTGAGATAGGTGCTGCTCATCATCACTGCTGCTACAGCTGCTGCTAAACCCAGACAGTTTCGCATTACAGAAGGGATTATTAACAGATATGGTAAGAAACTCCTCAAGCAACGTTGGTAGCAGTTCAAGAATCAAGGCAGCTTAAATAATGCAATTTTACAACAAATGTGTTTTTTGTTTTATCAAACATTTTAAAAGATACTGGACATTGGGAAGCTGAAAAAAGGTGTGACATATATATGGGGGATGTGCTCGACAAGCAGGCAGACAACTGAACAGTTACAGAAGCCTTAATTTTGCAATCCACGACAATAAATCCTAACAGCAAATATAGAAAGATACGGTGCAGTCTGAAAACTCCTACAACAACAGCTGGGATCATTTACCTATCCCTATCAAGCTGAGCTGGTAGCTGCTGCCCTGACTGTAATCTGAGACAGAAATACGTTCTGTTAGAATCGCGGCAAGGAGATACATTTTAAAAGACTGCCACATGCAACACCAGGATAGAGGGCCTAAAATCTGCCCTTGGTGTGGAAAGGGTAAACATTTTACCAGTTGGTGTGTATAAAAATGGGACAAGAATGGGACGGTATTGTCAGAAAACCAAGAGCAAAGCATGGTTCAAAGGCTTGTCCCAACACAGATGCCTCCACGGCAAGCACCAGCTCTCACCTCAGAGCAAGAACCGGAGATAGCACCGAAATAGATGTGATCACCATCATCGCAGTAGTGCTACAAACGTCCGCGCTTCACACAATACCATGAAATGTAAAAGGACCACTGGGGTTGACTTTAATACCTTGTAATTAGAATGGTTATCAGTAATTCAGTTGGGAATTTTTGTTTTACCTGAGGTCATTGATGCAGACTGTACTGGAATCATTCAAGCAAGGGTATGGATGCTGTCTCACTGATGTTATGAACACCATTTCCACTAGTATTAATACCAAAGAATAGCCAGATAATGTATTTAATTTTGTTCAAAGCAGCCGTGTTCCAAGCTGCCTCTATAGAGCATGGGCTCCATGCTTTCTAAGGACAAGCAATCGGTGGTAAATCTCCTACATTACATTCTCTCCAAGAGAGGAATTAAATATGACAAAAATTGTCTAATTGAACTATTGAAATGGAGCAGAGATAGGAGACTTATTCCTGATGCTGGTTTGATGTTTTACCAAACTACTTGGAAGGACATAGGGATTCAGCTGTAGGATACTAACAGCAATGGGGAAGCTGAGGGGAAGGAAGCCACCAAATTTGCTACTTTATGGAAATTTATATCTGAAACCTTGAAAGATTTAAGAATTAAGCAAACTGCTGTGGCCTCTGTGTTCGCAGCATTGAACTTGGGTCCAGAACCGAATGAGGAAAACAACCCACTAAAAACTGAAAATAATGCTAAAGGTACAGAAGCTTCTAAACCCCTCCTCCCTCCCCCTGCCCTTCCACCCTGCGCCAAGCCTGACTCGCTAAATTTTGTGCTCGTTAAACCTTTTAAGGCATGTGAGGTGCTTCCTGGACCAAAAATCATAGATGGTATCGTAGAAATGTGCCGTCTTGCTGTATCTGGTCCTGGAGCTATTGCTAAAACCCTGACGGGGCAGGGGGAATCCAGAAGTTGCACTGTGACTATGCCTGCACCAACTGAAGATAAACCAGGAGTTGTGGTTGCGGGACCTTCGGAGGAAGGCCCTAACCCAGAAGCACTATTGCCTCCACCCCCAAGCATACCAACTTCGACACTCCCCAGCTCTGGTCCGAGTTCTTCACTTAAAGAAACACAGGATGCAACAGATGATATCCTCCAAACCTTAGTAAAAAGAATAGATCAACTTGAGTTGTCCACGTCTACAATTGAGCAACTGACGGAGAAACTTGCCATTCTTGGGAAGGATAGAGACTGCTCAAATTCTAACACTGCTGTTGCACCAATGTCTTCCTCCGGAATACCTCTGCCTGCTACATCTACACCACCTCACCCCGTACCTACCTGTTTGTCAAATCAGGGAAACTACAGACTGAGCGCGATGCCGTCCCGCGCTGGGGCACAAATGGAGAGGGCCTGGCCAGTGCAGATGCAACCAGGGTCCGACCAAGTAATTCCAACTTTGCTGTTGGCTTTCCGGCAGTGCTGAGGTTTGAATTTCTATAGCTTTGCTGATGTTTTCCCGGCAAAAAGTTGCAATTTGAAGTTTCATTGCTTTGCTGATGATTTCCCGGCAAAAACTGCAGGCTGGCATTCTATAGCTTCGCTGATGTTTTCCCGGCAAAAAGCTGCAGCCTGAATTTCTATAGCTTTGCTGATGTTTTCCCGGCAAAAAGTGCAGGCTGGCATTCTATAGCTTCGCTGATGTTTTCCCGGCAAAAAGCTGCAGCCTGAAATTATATGGCTTTGCTGATGTTTTCCCGGCAAAAGTGACGGTTTGAAATTCTATGGCTTTGCTGATGTTTTCCCGGCAAAAGTGACGGTTTGAAATTCTATGGCATTGTTAAAGGTTTTCCGGCAGAGGTGCAACTAACAGACAGAGGATACACATGCTTACTTACAGAGGAAGGTGTTTGTTGGATTCCTACAAAATGGGTTTGCCCTTGGAAAAAGGAAGACCATTCGTAGCATCGAAAATTGTGGATCCACTAGCAATAAGCAAAATTGTATGACTGTATTTGGCTAGCCTTGAAATGAGTGGTCATGTGTGTATGTGTTTGAAGTACTTCAAACGTTTGTAAGACTTACAAATTAATTTTGATTAATCTTGAAAATACATCTCTGGGACCTTTCAATCTCAAATGTCCACTAAGCCGGCAAACAGGTAGATTTACCTGGGATCTTTGAAGTGAAAGGCTTCAGAAGAAAAAGGCAAAAGTTTAGCCTTGAAGTTGCATGTGTGTGACTAACCCCCCCCCCCCACCTCAACCCCCTCTAAGTTCCATTTTTCTTTCAACTTTGCGGAAGCCCAGAGGACCAGAGGAGTTAACTGTATTATCTCTCTAGGGGAATGCCTGCATTGCAGCAGTCAGCGGCTGCTGGGTCCTACTGCTCAACGTTCTTGGGATGATTGAGCTAAAACTTAAAAAAAAAAAAAAAAAAAAAAGGGGGGGGGAATCAGGGGAATCACAAAAGAGATTAATGGTTCAATATTAAATGAATTTTCACAGGAAATGACTAGATTGTACCAATGCTAAGGCACTTGAATATCATTTAAATTAGAGAGAGTTTAAAAATCAGTTACTATGGTCTGTTTAAGCTACTAACATGGGGAGGAGGTTATGTTTTTGTTTTAACAGATACAGGACCACTTTTGGGCACCAGTGAGATGGATCAAGCCCATGTTGCTGCATGACAGTGGTTAAAGCCTCAGCCACGAAAGCAGTCGACAGGAACAAGAAGGACTGTTATTTTTAATGGGGCTAATTGCTTTAACAATTATCCTGTGTGTTACAGTGTACATAATACCAAGTTGATCATACGTTTCACCTGAACACTTTTGTCATCGAAAAAAAAAAAAGGGGGAATTGTGGGAAGATTTTACAGAGAACAAGGCCCGGATACTGTGAGACTGCTTGATACTGAACAACTCTAACGAGACCTTGAAGCAGAGAGCTGAAAGATAAACACAGGCCAGCTGGGAGGAACCCAGCAGCTAGTTCGGTGGGAACGAGTACCACCTGAAAGGAAAACAATGGACATGAACTGTCAACATAGCTAACTTTAGTATAACTTGGTTTCTTGGCATGCACGGTAGCTTAGCCTATAATATGTTGGTAATAGCCTTATGGACAGCTACCTTTAGCCAATAGTACACTGTAGTCACTCTCGTGGGCTCACAGTTATGTAACCGAATGGGGTATATAGAAAGACAGCTAAGCTGAATAAAGGTGCTTGCTGACTGATCAGATTGATCTCTGCATCTTCCCCCCACTTTTATTGGGGGCTCTCTCAGCCATTCCTCATAATGCCTGTTCTCCAGCCCCTTCACCAGCCTCGTTGCTCTTCTCTGGACTCACTCCAGAGCCTCAACATCCTTCTTGTGGTGAGGGGTCCAGAACAGAACACAGGATTCAAGGAGCGGCCTCACCAGTGCTGAGTACAGAGGGAGAAGAAAGGGGTTTGGCCAATACATCTGCCAGGTCCCTCAATACCCTAGGGTGAATCCCGTCTGGCCCCATAGACTTGTGGGTGTCCAGTTGGGCAAGCAAGGCTCTGACCTCCTCCTCTTGGATCATGGGAGCCTTGTAATGTTCCTCTAGTTCTGGGGTTTGTACACAGAGTGAATAACTTTCTTTACAATTAAAGACTGAGGCAAAGTAGGCATTAAGTACCTCAGCCTTCTCCTCATCCCCTGTCACTGTTTTTCCCACTGTGTCCAAAAGGGACTGTATGGTCTCCCTACTTCTCCTTTTGTTATATATATCTATCTAAAGAAAAATTTTTTATTATCTTTCGCGGACTTTGCCAACCTGATTTCTAGTTGAGCCTTAGCCCCTCTGATTTTTTCCCTACACAACCTCACTTCCCTCCTGTAGTCCACCCAAGAGCCCTGTCCCCTCTTCCAAAGCGAATAAACATTCCTCTTCTTCGTAATGTCGCTTGAGATCTCTCTACTCAACCAAGCTTTTTTTTCCCCTGCCGGCTATTTTTCTGGAACACGGGAATGGCTTTCTCCTGAGCTCCTGGGATCTCCTGTTTGAAGAGCTCCCAGCCCTCATGGACTCCCTTGCCCTCAAGTACTCTCTCCCAGGAGACTTTGCCAACCAGCCTTCTAAAGAGTTTAAAGTCTGCCCTCTGGAAATTTAATGCAACTGTCCTGCTTACCACCCTCTTCACTTCTCCTAGAACAGAAAACCCTATCATCTCATGATCACTTAGTCCTAGGCATCCCCCTACTGCCACATCCCCCACAAGGCCTTCTCTGTTTACAAACAGCAAGTCCAGGAGGGCACCTTCCCTTGTTGGTTCTTTCACTAGCTGCGCAAGGAAGTTTTATCAGGACATAGAAGACTAGAGTCATAAAAGAGTCATAGAAGGGCCATGTAAGCATCAGGTCATAGAAGAGTCATTAGAGTAGGGACATCATAGATGGCCCAGGTCATAGAAGACTTGGTTCATAGAATGATGGTGAGACACGATCCGCCCAAGGGAAATCCAGCCCCCTTCTCATTCAGATATCCAGAAATGGAATATTAGCCGATAATATCTGGGACATAGCCTTTAGATCCCCAGCTCATCCATTGCCCATTTCTGAAAAGCACATGCAATAATGGTAGTACTGCCAGTGGTCAGGAAGTTTCCTTGGTCTCCAGGACCTTTAGAACATGATGGAGAGTGGCCTCACTGGGACATTGTCCTGCTTACTCAGCTGCCTGGGACGTTGCCCTTCCTGTTGCAAAGACTTGGAACGATTTTCTTTGCTGCAAAGATCCCTGACCTGATCACAACTCACCACTGTTTGATCTCCTAAAGAGTCCTGCCTTGAGTCACATAGGTCTGGGAGGGCTTACTGTGGAAGAAAGAGGCAAAGAGTGAGCAGGGAATCTTAGATGTGTCTACTCCTGCTCTTCTTAAGTTCAGTACTACCTACACAGGCCCTTAAGTATTTTGGGGTTTTGGATTGGATTTGGTTTTTTTTTTCTTTTACTATTCCTGAAGCAGCAAGCACTCATCCCTTGAAGGCCCTTGAATGGTCATTCAAATGGAGACTGATTCACAGTCTGGACCATTGCTGAGCTTAGATAGTGTTGTTGAAGCCCATCTGTCCTGAGCTCCATGACCATGTCCCAGCTCTGCCTCCTGCTGGAAAGGCTCCAGCTCCTCCTGCCTGTGCCCCTGGCTGAGGGAATTGCTACCCACTGGGGCAGAAGCCCTGCAGCTGTGGCACTAGCCAAGTTCATCCCTGCCATGAGGAAACCAAGCGTCCAAGACCTCGTGTGTGCAAAGACATTCCTTAAACCAGAGACACAGCTGGGACGGAAGAGAGTTGAGTGTCCTTCCAGTCCCAGGTCTAAAGACCAGGGATGAAAAACCTAAATTATCACAATCGATCAACTTGGAGAGATTACATCATTCCCTGCCACCTTCTTATGGTCCTATTTGATGATGGGGCAAAAAAAATAAACAAAAAAAAAAGATTCTTATGTCAACCTATTTTTCTAACAGGATCAATTACAGTGCAGGACAGAATTGTCTCTGCCCAGTAGAGGGAGGGAACATCAGGACTGGCTTCAACCTGTTTCTCAGCAGGTTCCCCTGGAGCCCCAGGGACACCTCGAGGGAGCCCAGAGAGGGTAGAGAAAGTGCTGCCTTGGGCTTCTCCTCTGCTGCTGAGCTGGGCTGGGCTCCTGGGACAGTGAGAGCTTATTACAAGAGGGCAGTTATGAAAAGAGTCAGCTCATTCCAGGAGCAGCTCCTCTGCCAAGCCCAGTAGGGCTGAGGGCACTGCCTGCAGGCAGCGAGGAGGAGAGGAGGGAGCAGAGAGAGGAGAAAGGCAGGGTGGGGTGGGAAGAAAGTGGAGCCTTCATTTGGAGAAAGATCTTCACAGTCCTTCTCAAGGTGAGTCTCTGGGTGCACGACAATGCAGGTGCGGTTCCTGGATGGATCTCCTAAAGCCAGCACAGCCACAGCCTGTGGGATCTGTCAGGAGGGCTCTGACAGTTTCTCCAGTAGAGAGAAAACCAGGGTCCATTCTCAACCTGCCCGGCGAGCTCCCCATGGTGGGACAGAGAGAAGCTGTTGTGGAGGGAACAAGCAGCTCCAGGCAGGAGAGAGTCTTCCTGCTTTTAGGAGGGTGCTTTGTGAGTCAGGGCTGCTCATAGCTCACATCACTTGTTAGAAGACATTTCAAGGGGAAGATTGGGGCAGGGATTACATTAAAGATAAGGAAACATTTCTGAGTCTCTGTTTTCGGTTTCTTACTCTTGGAGATTTTCAGTAGATTGATGGAAGGCACTCATTCTTGAAAAAATTACTGAGACCCCTCAGCTGTGTCCTTGAGTGGTCAGTAGGTCTGATAGGAGCCTCCTAAAGTGTCTCCAGATGCTTTTCTGTCCATGGGCAGCACCAGCATCACCTCTGCTGGACCCATCAGGCTTAGTCTCTCCTGTCTTTTCTGCTTATAAACAAGAACCTGTGAGCAGCTTTACCTGGCAAACAGGCAGGTTTGTGTAGGGCCAGGGGGATGCAGAGAGGGTCAGATGGGTTCTGTGAGCATTGACAGGGAGAAGATGTGCTACAGGGAGACACCTCCAGTGAGGAAAATCCCCGGGCAGAAGGGATAAGATCAGAGAATGTGAGGAAACATAAAACAGAGATGTTGTGGAAGGACAAATACAGAACCCCCTATACGACTGCATCCAACATAGACCCTCCCTCTGAGCAAGCCCCCTTGCCTCCTCTCCCACCCAACAAAGGCTCTGCCCTCAGCTTGAGCTCCAAGACTGACCCCCATCCTCTGCACCCAGAACTCCAGCACAGCCACGGTGCATCTCTCTAGTCCATTCTCCTCTCCAGAGCACAGGGGCTGAGAGCAATAGAGGCAATTTTATGTTTGGGAGGGAGTGAGTTGAGCTGGTTTGGAGTAATTGTCCTGAGTGCCTGGCTGCCTCTGTCCTGGCCTCTCTCTGCTGGACCAGATTTTTTGCTGGCTTCCCTGTTTCTCTATGTTCTTTCTGTTGTTCTCTTGTTCTTGCTGCTAGGCTCTCTGGGGATGGGAGTTTCAGCAGTCGAGTCAGGCACTGACCTTCTGATTCCTCCTATGCAGGGGTGTCCGTGGGAATGCAGTGTCCAAGCTTTCATCTCACCCGTGGGGCTGTGGGCAGAGCAGTCTGCGTCATTCCCTGAGGAAAGAGCTGACTCTTCCTTACTGAAACATCATCATTAGGGTACTGAGTTCCATGAGGTTTCTTTCCAAGCTGTGAGCTTCCTTCCAGGATATCAACCTCTGCTATCACAACTTGGTGCTACCTGAATGACCTTGGAGAAGTGCAGAGATGCTGAAGCCAAGGAAATGCTATTTGGTTTGTGAAATGAGCTGTGTGTGTCCTGGGCTGACAGTGGGTGCTGAGACCTTAGAAAAGGGTGAGCTATAGAATGGTGCGAGGTGGATCTCTCTGTGCACAGAAGGGTCTGGTGGCTTTTCAGGGTAACACAGGAGTGTGATCCCCCTCCATCTTAGAAAAGTGCAAGTTCAGGGCAGCTCGGGACAAAAGCAAGGGAGAGAGCAGCTCCCTTCCCTCTGCACTGAGCCACAGACACTGCTCATGCCTTGCAGGAATTGCTCTATTGTCCCTGAATGCAACAGAAATACTGGTGGTTTCTGACATCCATGAATATCTCCAGCCAAGATGGTACAGAACTGTAAAAAAAGCTGTGGATTCTTAGCACTGGGATTGCAGATACTGAGAAGCCCTTTTGCATTAGGTGCAGTCTTAACTTGAAAAGTAGACCACCAGTACTGTCCACATTGTCCCCATGACCCCCTGCTGAAGAGCATGGTTGACTCCTCGCAGCCAGCAGGCAGAGACCCTGCTCCTCCAGCAAATTCAGATGGCACCAAGCAGGGCTCTAGACATGCAGCTGAAGGAAGGGCTGGGAGAAAAGGGGCAGGGTGTGTGCAGCAGGGGAGGGAAATGAGAAATGGCTTTGATTTCTGATCAGAAATGTCTCCCCTAACTTGTAACTGTCCTTTCCTCCTAAGATAGTTCTCCATGCCCAGAGGCAGCAGATGTCCAATAGCAGCTCCATCACCCACTTCCTCCTCCTGGCATTCGCAGACACATGGGAGCTGCAGCTCCTGCACTTCTGCCTCTTCCTGGGCATCTACCTGGCTGCCCTCCTGGGAAACAGCCTCATCATCACAACCATCGCCTGTAACCAGCACCTCCACACACCCATGTACGTCTTCCTCCTCAGCCTCGCCTTCCTTGACCTGGGAACCATCTCCACCATTGTCCCCAAATCCATGGCCAATTCCCTTTGGGACACCAAGGTCATTTCCTATGCAGGATGTGTTACCCAAGTATTTCTCTATATCTTTCTCATTTCCGCAGAATATTATCTTCTCACAGTCATGACCTACGACTGCTACGTTTCCATCTGCAAACCCCTGCACTACGGGACCTTCCTAGGCACAAGAGCTTGTGGCCACATGGCAGCAGCTACCTGGGGTGCTGGGTTTCTCCATGCTCTGCTGCACACGAGCAATACATTTTCCCTGCCCCTCTGCCAGGGCAATGCTGTGGAACAGTTCTTCTGTGAAATCCCCCACATCCTCAAGCCCTCCTGCTCAGTTTCCTACCTCAGGGAGGTTTGGCTTCTTGTATTTGGTACCTGTTTAGCTTTTGACTGTTTAGTTTTCATTGTGGTGTCTTATGTGCAGATCTTCAGGGCTGTGTTGGGGATCCCCTCTAAGCAGGGACAACACAAAGCCTTTTCCACTTGCCTCCCTCACCTGGCTGTGGTCTCCTTGTTTCTCAGTACTGGATTTTTTGCCCACCTGAAGCCTCCCTCCTCCTCCTCCCCATCCTGTGACCTGATGGCGTCATTTCTGTACTTAATGGTGCCTCCAGTACTGAACCCGCTCATCTACAGCTTCAGGAACCAGCAGCTCAAGCATGCAATGTGGAAACTGGTAATTGGATAGTTTCCTGAAGTAATGAACTACTCATCATCTTCTGCATAGCAGTTATCAACCCAAGGCAGGCCTGGACTGGCTTCTCTATTTGTTTTTGGTCTTGCTGGTTTTTCAGTTTCAATAATCATAGAATCATAGAACAACCAGGTTGGAAGGGACCCATCTGATCTTCTAGTCCAACCATTCCTATCTAACACTAAACCAAGTCCCTCAATACCTCATCCACCCGTGCCTTAAACACCTCCAGGGAAGGTGACTCAACCACCTCCCTGGGTAGCCTATTCCAATGCCCAATGACCCTTTCTGTGAAAAACTTCCTCCTAATCTCCAGCCTAAATCTCCCCTGGCGGAGCTTGAGGCCATTCCCTCTCATCCTGTCCCCTGTCACTTGGGAGAAGAGGCCAGCTCCCTCCTCTCTACAACCTCCTTTCAGGTACTTGTAGAGAGTAATGAGGTCTCCTCTCAGCCTCCTCTTCTCCAGGCTAAACACCCCCAGCTCTCTCAGCTGCTCCTCATAGGTTCTGTTCTCCAGCCCCTTCACCAGCCTCGTTGCTCTTCTCTGGACTTGCTCCAGAACCTCAACAGCCTTCTTGTGGTGAGGGGCCCAGAACTGGACACAATATTCAAGGAGCGGCCTCACCAGTGCTGAATACAGAGGGAGAAGAACCTCCCTGGAACTGCTGGTCACACCATTGTCTGTATAAATGAGGAGCTGTGCTCTCTGTGTGTTTAAACCAAATAAAGGGATATTCAATGACTTTTGTTTCCCAATATGTTTCCTTCAGGGCCTTTTTGGAGTTTCAGGGACATTTCCTGTGGGGATGGGTGGAGGGGAAAAGAGTCCCAGCCCTGCAGCCCTGCCAGGGACCAACAATATTTCACTTGGATGTCCTTCCATGAACTGAGGACCCTGTGTCCATTTCTCATGTGGTGAGGTAAACTTTTTCCTGTTCAGGTCCTGGGCCATGAAGAGGTGATGGATGAGTTGGGGGTTAGGATGTCAATTGTGTCTCAGCAACTCAGTAGGAAACATATGACAGTGAAGGGGATGGTGAGGTCTGCTCTGTCTCTGGAGGTGACAGCTCAGGAGCAGGAACATGGCTGGGAAAGGGCCTCTGCCCAAGTGCCCGTAGGACCTGTGCAGGGAGAGGGCTTGAGTATGGCTGGAAAACAGAGGGGAGTCTCCTCAGGGCAGGACCGTGCTGGCAGCATCACCAGGCAACCCCCTGACAGTACGGGGGCATCACGGGACCTCCACACCTTGGCACCTGCCAGGATCTGCTGACAGCGTCTCTGGGACAAATCCCTTGTGTTCCTTCTGTTGCCTCTGCAGCGTAACAAACAAAAACCCTTTACAGTCAGGGGACGCCTCGGGTCCTTTACCGTTTCTTCTGCCCACGGGGATTGCATGAAGTTGTTACAGTTTCTGGAAATTTCTAGATGTGAACATAAACTGATTTTATGATAAAAAATTATGGCTGGATAGGGGTTCCGTGGTGTCTGGGGATGATGTGCCATGTGTAGAAATAGGTCTTAAGCTGCCTGCAATCAAGCACCAAGTGCAGAGAAAAGTAAACAGAGCTAGGGAATATACTGGTAGAATCTAAATATGGAGAAATGTGGAGAACTAGAACAATGTCAAGGGAGAAGAAAGAGTCACAAAGTGGAACGTGTCAGGAAGAATGAGTGTTATGGGATGGGTTGTGGATGGACAGACTACTTTTTGAGCTTGAAGATCACCGGCTCCTAGAATATCTTGAGTGGAAAGGGGCTCATGAGGATCACTGAGTCCAACTCCCTGATCCTCACATGATTGTGTAAAACAAAACTGTACGACTAAGAGGATTGTCAACATGCTTCTGGAACTGTTACAGGCTTGGTGCCATCACTACTTCCCTGGGGAGCCTGTTCCAGTGGCCAAGCACCCTGTCCATGAAGAACCTTTTCCTGATGTCCAATCTGAACTTCCCCTGACACAGCCTCATTCCATTTCCTCATGCATTATCGCTGGTCACCAAAGAGAAGACACCAAAACCTCTGCATCTGCTGCCCTCCTTGAGGCAGCTACAGACTGTGATAGGGTCCCAGCCAGTCCCCAGCTGTGTCCCATGCTGGGCTCTGCACACAGCCCTCCTCTGGGCTCTAACAAACTCTGCACATGGAGTGCAGTGGGAATCTAGGACTCCTGGTTTCAATCCAGCAGATACCACCATAGGTTTACTGTGCTCCCTCCTTGCCAACCCCTCTGCCCAGGCCAAGACAAGAGTCTGAGCTCAGCAGCAGAGCAGCCTGGCCCACACGAGGGCCTTCAGAAAGATATCTCCCTTACTCATGGATTCTTCTCTGCAGGCACAGAAACTTTCCCTTGAGTTTCTCCAAGACATCCCTTTTCCCAGGGGAAATGACAGTCATTGTTCTCTCTCTGTGCAATCCACAAGGCAAATTCTAAGAACCAACCTTCTAAGTTCAGGCCCTTCTATGTTCTGACTCTTGTAAGACTCAACTCTGCCATGAATATTCTATGACTTGACACTCCTATCATCCTACTGTGACCCAAATTCTCTAAGACCCAACTCTTGAATTATTCAAGTCTTCTATAACTCGAATCTTCTATCGCTCTGTGAGCCTGCGTCTATGACCCTACTATTATTCTATGACCCAACTCTTCTATGATCCTATTCCATGACTCAGTTCTTTTACCACCCATCTCTTCTGTGACCTGACTCTTCTCTCAGCTAACAGGACTATGACCCAGCTCTTCTCTGAGGGAAGGGCCTCAAGCTCTGCCAGGGGAGATTTAGGCTGGACATTAGGAGGAAGTTTTTCACAGAAAGGTTCATTGGGCATTGGAATAGGCTGCCCAGGGAGGTGGTTGAGTCACCTTCCCTGAATGGGTTTAAGGCACAGGTAGACAAGGTCCTGAGGGACATGGTTTAGTGTTTGATAGGAATGGTTGGACTCGATGATCCAGTAGGTCTCTTCCAACCTGGTGATTCTATGATTTTATGATTCTATGACCCAACACTTCCATGACCTGACCCTTCTGTCATCCTTCTATGACCTGACCCTTCTATGATGTGAGTCTTCTATGACACTCTTCCTCAATGACCTCATTTGTCTGTTACTCTTGTATGACTCTCCTCTGACCCTTCTATCACCCAAATCTACTATGACCTGACTCTTTTATGACCTGATACTTGTGTGACCATTCAGTGACCCCCTTCTGTGACCTCAGCTTCCATGTCCTGACTGTTCTGACCCTTCTATAACTTGACCCTCCATGACTCAACTCAGCTATGACCCTTCTAAGACCCAATTCCTCTGTTACCTGGCTCTTCTACAACCTTTCTCTGATCTTATATACACCCTGACATATATATCTTTCTATATCCTGACACTCCTAGGATCCAAATCTTCTTCAATTCTTCTATGAAACTGCTATTATATGATTCTTCTCTGTCCAGGTTCGCTTGTGCCCTGTCTTCTATAACCCCACATTTCTATGCCCAGATCTTTCTAAGAGATATCATAGTCAATGTGCCAACCAGATGCCTTCTGCTGGCCTGTCACAGACACTGCCAGATGGGAGCTTAAAAGCACAAATCCCAGATATGAATAAACAGCTGACTTATCAGCTGTTTTAGAAATTGACGACCTCACAGTCTCTTTCCCAGACATGTTCTTGCTCTTGGCCTGTCCCTTAAAGAGCCAAAAATCACCTCACAGCCCCCTTCACAGCCATTGCCTCCCTACTGCATTATGAGTTCTTGAGCACACCTGGCCACGTGATACCTTGTCATCCAAGAGAACATCAGGAAGAGGCATCAGGGGAGGTTTAGGGTGCATATCAGGAGAAGATCCCTTCGCATACAGGATATTTTGTGGATCTATTTTTCCAAAAAGTTGCAGCCATTGCCTGACACAATGAACACATCAAATAAAAGCAGTCATGGAAAAGGATCGCTGGTGTCATTTCACCATAACTAGATCCCATTTGAATTTAAGACACTTATGGGGCTTTTGAAAGGGACCTAACAGTCCCTGTCCCATTTCCCTCTCCTACTTCTTCTCCTTGAGTTTGTCTGAATTAAAGAGGCAGTCTGGTATCTGGGCTGTTCCTCAGCAGCCTGGAGTATCTGTTTGGTTGTGTCAGGGGAACAGAAAGGGCTTTTCTCCTTGAGGGTCCTTAGAAGACTGTTGTTTTTCAGGGAGACAGACAGTTCAGAATCCATATCATAGAATCATAGAATAACCAGGTTGGAAGAGACCAAACGGATCATCAAGTGCAATCATACCTACCAATCACTAACCCATGCGCCTTAGCACCTTGTCTACCCATACCTTAAACACAATCTCCCTGGGCAGCCTGTTCCAATTCCCAGTGATCCTTTCTGTGATTTTTTTTTCCTAATGTCCTGCCTAAATCTCCCCTGGCAGAGCTTGAGGCCATTCCCTCTTGTCCTGTCCCCTGTCCCTTAGGAAAAGAGCCCAGCTCCCTCCTCACTACAACCTCCTTTCAGGGAGTTGTAGAGAACAATGAGGTCTCCTTGATGCCACATGCCCTTGCTGAGGATGAGCAGGGCTTTTCTCCTTGGTGGACTCAGTGACCCCAGATGGGGAGGGGGCTCTTCTGAGTTTCTTCTATAGATTGGGAATCTGTGAAGGAAACGTCACTTCCTTGGGTCATGGAAGAGGCCAGCAGAGTTCCTGGGTAGGAAAAGTGTCCCAGACTGCTCAGAGATAGAAGTTGTTCTGGTGAACATCCAGCCCACTCACTGGCTCAAGAGCGATTCCCATGCAGGCAAAGCAGAGAGAGAAACCCTCTCTGATGGACAAAGAAACCAGGCACAGAATTAAAAAAAAATGCTGCAGTAGCTTTGCTCTTACAAGACAAAGGCAAATATTCTCTGAAGTCTCCAGGTCAAGGCTCCCCCTGCAGCATTCGTGCACAGGGACAGGGACAGGAGGGCAAGGAGAAGTGAGCCTCTCTGGCAGGAGAATGTACCAAGCAGAGTGTGTGTGGGGCTGATCTTTCTGCTTCTGGACAACATCTTTCTCTTTGATGGACTCCTAGAATCAGGGAAAGGATTGGATTCAAGGGACCTCAAGCCCAATAAGTTCCAACCTCCCCGACATCTCTCATGTCGCAGCACGCTCTGCAACACCAACCCCTCCGGGAGAGAATGGCACGGAGGCCACCCCCACCTCCGGGCCAAGTAGCACAGACACCAATATGAGGATGCTACAAGGGCGTTTATTCAATAACAACACAGTCTTATATAGTCTCTTAAAGCTAACCACGCCTCCTGGTACCTTCCCACAAACCGGGCTCTCGGCACTGCCACACCTCCTTAAAGCCACATTGGCAGCCTACGTTCCCTATTCATTCCGTACATCGCGTGATCTTCCGATCGCCAATACTACATTTCCCCCTCCCCATGACAAATTAACCTACATTGCTATTGCGAATTTCTAAAGGCCTTGCGTTACTCCTTGATTAGTATTTAAGTCTGATATAACTATAATAACTCCATAGGTCTCTGAGATCGTCACACTCTTGATGTAGCTGCTGCAAAGGCATCATCATATGCCTGTTGCCAGTCCTCTTTCTCCATTGATAGCAGGCTCCTTGTCTCTTCGCCATTCCTTGTCTGTTGTGCAGTCACAGCCTGTGCAGTAATGTGGTTCATGCTCTTGTGACTTATGAACCCACCACCGTTCCCGGCAATATGGACACGCATATAAGATCTAGGGGTCACAACGGTCACAGGTGGTACAGATAAGTTGGTTACGATGGATTCCTCAATCCTCCGCCTGAAAAAGATCTTAAATTAAAGCGTTAAAACCCTTTTTGTTTGAGGTTCGGTTTTACCCATCTTGTAGGAACTCATTGAATTTTTTCATCTTTTTTGATGGTTGCATATCCATGTCCCTATGTTACTAATTGCCACCCCTCTTCCCAATCTCCTGTGTCAGGGAAATTTGACCATTATTTCGGGTCCCTCCTCCACCATTTTCTTTGCCCAATGTTTCTCTATCGCTGTTTTAGTTTCATCTCCCCTTATATGGTGGTTCAATGAGTGCAAGGCTCGTATTAAAATTTCTGCTTGGAGGTGGTTTGGTATGGCCCGTCTTTCACCATACCCTTCCCCCTCCCCAAGAATCTGAATCTTGACTTTTAAGGTTTTATTTGTGACGCTAGACTAATTAAACATAATGCAAGCATCTACTTTGACAGACCCTAACAATTCTAACTCCTGCGGTTCAAACGGAGCAGGAGGTGGATGTGGTAGCCATTGATCCCAGAAGTTAACGTTCCGTCTTGGATCAGAGATGTTGCAGGATGGTACAGCTTTAGGACAGGGCCAATTATCAATCGGTACGCCTACCAGACAGGTAAAAAAAATTGCCTGGGGAGGAAAGGGACAAACATATAGTGTCTTAGTTTGTCAGATTGACTAGAGTTACCCATACATTCATCTTTTGGCTGTGCAGGAATCCAGGCACTAACACTAGAAAAACACACAGTCATAAAAATCAATAACATATTTCTACGAATAACAACCTTCTACTCGATTATGGTAATAATGCAAATAACTATGGCTAACTGCTAACTGCTTCTATACTAGTATCTTAAAATATCATTGCTAAATAAGATAACTTGCGTAACTTAAGTGCTATAAAAATTATAAAAGCTAATTAACTTACTTATCTATTTTTAATTATGGAATAAACTGTTTAAGCATGCAAAAGCAATATTGGGCCACAACCACAGTCAGGTGTAATTATAAGGCACTTGTGTTTTCTTCAGAGATGTCATGACTTTTCTATTATATGATCAGTATTAGGATCAGACCAATCTAGGGGTATATTCAAGAAATGACTTAACAATTCGCAAAGAGACTCAAGATGGCATCGTCGTCTGTGGAGTCCTCGCTGTTCGGCTGTTTTCGTGGCTGGGGTTTAGCAGTTGTCATACAGCAACGTGAGCTTGATCCACCTTGCAGGTGTCCAAAGTGGTCCTGTATCTGTTAAAACACAAGCATAACCTTGCCCCCATGTTAGTAACTTATACACACTTGCCCGTTGCCTATAGTAACTTACACACACCTGTCTATTGCCCCTAGTAACAGTTTTCAATAGCATTTTCACACTGTCTTGTACTTGCTCTAATTTGATGACACGATTTGCATATGCTTCAATATCGGCACAATTTGATCATCTCCTGCTAATTGCAGAAAATTCATTACATATTGCACCTTCATCAATCTGTTTTGCAGTGTTTCTCCTGATTCTTCCCTTTTTTGTTTTGCTAAAAGTGCTTTTTGAGGGGTACATACTAAAGGTAGCTATGTTGACAGTTCATGTCCATTGTTTTCCTTTCAGATGGTACTCGTTCCCACCAAACTAGCTGCCGGGTTCCTCCCAGCTGGCCTGTGTTTATCTTTCAGCTCTCTGCTTCAAGGTCTTGTTAGAGTTGCTCAGTATCAAGCATTCTCACAGTATCCAGGCCTTGTTCTCTGTAAAATCTTTCCACAATTCCCCCTTTTTGTTTTTTCGATGACAAAAGCGTTCAGGTGAAACGTATGATCGACTTGGTAAATGGATATCAATACTTCCTGAATAAGCCGTTAGATCTACCTGTAAATTCAAAATATTTGCCATGCACCACTTAGCATTTTGTTAATGAATCATTTGGATTTTCTTTAAAGACAGTCTGCTCTAGGACCCAGCAGTTCCTGATGAGTGACTTTGGAATGCAGAGTGTTCTCACAAATTGGCATTCCCCTAGAGAGATAACAAGGTTAACTCCTCTGGACTTCTGCAAAGGCTGAAAGAAAAAAGTCAGAAAGGAAAGGGGGGGTGGGGGTGGGGGGGGAGAGACGAGCGAGACACACACACACACTCTCTCACACACATACAGTGCTAGATATTTTAAAATTTTTCCTTCTGAAGCCTTTCATTCCAAAGATCCCCAGGTAAAATCTACCTGTTTGCCGGCTTAGTGGACATTTGAGATTGAAAGGTCCCAGAGATATATTTTCAAGATTAATCGAAATCAATTGGTAAGTCTTACGAACGTTTGAAGCGCTTCAAACACACACACACACACACACACACACACACACGAACACTCATTTCAAGGCTAGCCAAATACATTCATACAATGTCAGCTATCCCTACTGGATCCACACAGAATCACAGAATCACAGAACAACCAGGTTGGAAGGGACCCATCGGACCCTCCAGTCCAACCATTCCCATCCAAATGGGATACATCACTTAAAATATGTACATGCATTATCTAATAAGGCTTATATCGATATGTTTCAGTTATGGTAATACATCAATCATAGAATCACAGACTGGTCAGTTGAACCAAAACCTCTATCTCCCCGTATATAATTTCCCTTGCTTGAATTATCCTAGTAAGGTGACAATAATTTTAATTACAAAGCAGTAAAACCAACCCCCAATAGTCCTTTTACATTTCATGGTATTGTGTGAAGTGCGGATAATTGCAGCATTATTGCGATGGTGATGATCATATTTATCTCGGTGCTGTCTCTGAATTGCTCTGAGGTGAGAGCTGCTGCTTGCTGTGGAGGCATTTGTGCTGGTACGTGCCTGTGAACTGTGCTTTGCTCCTGGTCCTTTAACAACACCGTCCCGTTCTTATCCCGTCCCGAATCCACATCGACTGGCAGAATGCCTGCCCCCTCCACACCAAGGGCAGATCCCAGGCCCTATACGCTGGCACCGTGCGGCAGTCCCCTCAAAATGTCTCTCCTTGCTGCGTGTTTCTAACAGAATGCATTTCTTTCCCAGATCACAGTCAGGGCAGCAGCTATGCTTGATAGGTAAATGATCCCAGCTGTTATTGTAGGAGTTTTCAGACCGCACCATATCTTTCTATATTCGTCTTTAGGATTTTGCCACTGATTGCAAGATTAAGGTTTCTGAAACTGCTTAGTTGTCTACCTGCTTGTTGAGCACATCCTTTGATCTTATAAACACCATATACGGGTCATGTCTGTTTCAACTTTCCAATGTCTGGTATCTTTAAAGGTGTTTGATAAACCAAAAGGTTGCTTCTGTTGTAAAATTGCATTATTTAAACTGCCTTGATTTTTGACCTGTTAGTAACGTTGATTAATTGAGCCATTTCTTATTGTATCTGTTAACAGTCCCCTCTGTAATGCTGAAACTGTCCGGGTTTCATGGCAGCAGCAGCCCAAGTGGCCCAAGCGCACCCCCCGCCTCCTCGCAGGGCAGCACCCCCCCGCAATCCCCCGCGGTGCCAGTAGAGCAGTCAACACCTCCCTTGCAGGGCCCTGAGTCTCTGTCCTCCCACGAACAAATCCCAGGAAAAGTCTGCAGCTGTTCAAGGTCCCCGCACCTCCGCTGATGAAAATAAGGCAGAGTTCTCTCAGCGGTTGCTGTAAGCCACTCCATTCGGGACCGCGGGAATGGGGGAGAGGGGGGGTTGCCAAATTGCTGTTACGCACACAGAACAAAGCTTGTAATATCCCAACTTTTCCCTGTGGCTCACGCCTCTTCTCCGTGTCTCTTGGACCCGGATCAAAGGGGTTATCGGCAGTTGCTGATGGCTCTGCACCTAAGGCGCGTATTCTCAGTTTATTATTACTATCTAAGGCTGCTGTGGTCGCAGTGGCCCTATCGTTCTCCTCAGACAAATTAACAGCTACCGCACGACTCGCGACGCCTTCACCACCCTCTACCTCTTCTCCCTCATCTTTCCCCTCTGTCCGTAAATCATCCACCCTGTTAAGAAACAACGACTCCCGGGCTACCTCCCAAGTATCCCGCTCCTCCCGGGCTTTTTTAATAATATCCCCCCACGTCTTCAAATCCTTAGAATCTTTTGCATGCATAGCGTAGTCCGCTAAAGCAGACTTGCATTTGTCCCAGCTCTCAGGGAATAATATATCCCCTGGGCAGCTAATCGCCCCATCTTTCAGGAGCCTCCCGCCGCAGCTTCTAATGGCTGCCGATTTCACAGAAATCCCCCATTCCCCAGCACACGTTTGTATGACCTTAATCCCAATGTCCATGGTCTAGACCCTGCCCTGCAATCCAGCGGTACACCGTCTCTTGAATATCACGTCGGGGTCACCAAATGTCGCAGCATGCTCTGCAACACCAACCCCTCCGGGAGAAAACGGCACGGAGGCCACCCCCGCCTCCGGGCCAAGTAGCACAGACACCAATATGAGGATGCTACAAGGGCGTTTATTCAATAACAACACAGTCTTATATAGTCTCTTAAAGCTAACCACGCCTCCTGGTACCTTCCCACAAACCGGGCTCTCGGCACTACCACACCTCCTTAAAGCCACATTGGCAGCCTACGTTCCCTATTCATTCCGTACATCGCGTGATCTTCCGATCGCCAATACTACACTCTCATGTGAAAAATAACCAGGAGCACAGGTTCCAGCTCATGGAAGGCACAGGAGTGGGAGCTGACAGAACCTTCAAGAACTAGAGTGATAGGATAAGGGGCAATGAGTAAAAAACGGAGAGGGACAGATTTAGACCAGACACAAAGAGGAATTTTTTCACAATGAGAGTGGTGAGGCCCAGGCACAGGTTGCCCAGGGAACTTGCAGCTGCCCCATACCTGGAGGGCTTTAAGTTAGAGTTGGATGGGGCCTTGGGCAGCCATATCTTGTGGCATGTACCTGTCCGTGGCAGAGGGGTTGGAACTGAATGACCTTGAAGGACCCTTCAAACTCAAGGCATTCTATGATTCTATGATTCTATTTCTCCTTCTCATCAGTTGTGTGGCAATAAGAATTGCAGTCATGGGATGGATCTGAGACATCTCTGACAATAAGGAAGATCGATCCATAGACGAGTCTCAACAGGGGAATTGACAGAAGAGATCAAGTGTAAAACCACAACTGAAACTATGAACAAGCTGCTTCTGCTGCGAGCTCTGAGACGGGTCAGCATCTGCTAACGGTTTGTAGAAAGTAATTGAACTTCTTTTGTGTGTGGTACCTGAAAAGAACAGGGAAGGCCTTGAATCAAGAACCCTGTATGCTAGACTGGCCAGATTCTTCAGCAAGAACCCACTGAGACCTAATTGGAATAAAACCCGATCACTCTGTGCTGTGATTTATAGGATTGGAGAGCCTCTAAATGATCCCAGGACTTTGAGGACATCAAGAGCACAGGGAGGTACAAGAGCAGGAGCTGACAGAACCCTCAAGAACTGGAGGCCCTGCCACGGAGATAAAACTCCAAGCAATGACTGCACAGGATCAGACGTGAACAGACCTTTCCTACCCTGGCTGTGGGGCAGAGTTTCCTCTCTGGCAGAACCGGCACTGGGCACTGCGAAAGCTGAACTGCAGTTGCTTTGATTCTCACACACAGAGCAAGGTGCAGGCAGCTCCCAGCAGAGAGACCACCTGCCTCCTCCAGACACTCCTGAGTGCAGAGGGTGCTTGTCCTGGACAGTAGAGAGGTCTTCTAGGACACAGGGCAGCATCACAGAGGGTGACATCACAGAGGCTGCGGCCAGAACCACGGTTGGGGTTGGAAGGGACCTCAAACATCCACCTAGTCCAAACCACCTACCACTGGCAAAAATACCCTGAGAGGCACTGAATGAGGATTTCAACCATCAGAATTGTGGATAATTTGAAACACAAGGCTTTGTTCTTTGAAGGAGATTTTAGAAGATAAAAACAAGCTTTTGAAACCTACAAATAAGGTTTGGACCCTCAAACTTGGGCATTGGAAATTAAAAATCAGACACTGGACCATAAAAATGAGAAACTTAAAATGACTTATTGGACACAAAAAAATGAGTGTTTAGAACCTCAAAATGTAACTATGGATCCTCAAAATCTATGGGTCCTAAAAAACCTGATTGAAACCCTGGAATTGAGGATTTCAGTCAAAAATGTGAGACTTTGGGCACTATAGGGATGGGTGAGGTGATACAAATTAATCTCTTGACCCTGCAAGGGAGCAGAACCTCTTGGTTCCTCTGTATCCCCAAGAAACGAAGCTCTAGTCCCAAATGGAGTGCTTTAGGGGCTCCAGTGGAGGCTTTGAGCAGTAAAAGAGGCACTTAGATACTTTCCAAGAGAGCTTCAAAACCAGGTTTTGTGTCCTCCAAATCATGCTCTGAAACTGAAATGAAGGGTTTGAGCCCTGGGATAAGGTTTTGTGCCCTCAAATGATGCTGTGGGAACAGAGAAGAAAGGCTTTGCACCCTAAAAATTAGCCTTGAGAGTCTCAATATAAAGAATATGAGTACTCACAAATGTAGACTTGATCGTAAAACGAGGCTTTGGGGGCTAAAATGAGATTTTGAACCATTTTAGAGGCTTTTGTCTCTGAAACTGAGGCTGTGGACATAGATATATAGACTTTGTGTCTTAAAAATAACACTCTGGGCCTGAAAATATGTCATTGAAACTCACAAAAGGGGCTTGGAACTCACAAAGGAGGGTCTGTACCCTAAAATGAGGGCCCCAAAAGGGAGGTGTCCCCCAGCCCCCTGCACTATTGCCAGGCAATGGTTCAGCCTCAGGTCAGGGCTTGGGAGGAACTGCAGGCACTGAGGAATGATGCGGGGAGCAGAGCAAGGGCCTGGGACTGTGGGAAGATTTTACAGAGAACGAGGCCTGGATGCTGTGAGACTGCTTGATACTGAACAACTCTAACGAGACCTTGAAGCAGAGAGCTGAAAGATAAACACAGGCCAGCTGGGAGGAACCCAGCAGCTAGTTCGGTGGGAACGAGTACCACCTGAAAGGAAAACAATGGACATAAACTGTCAACATAGCTAACTTTAGTATAACTTGGTTTCTTGGCATGCATGGTAGCTTAGCCAATAATATGTTGGCAATAGCCTTATGGACAGCTACCTTTAGCCAATAGTACACTGTAGTCACCCTCATGGGCACACAGTGATGTAACCGAATGGGGTATATAGAAAGACAGCTAAGCTGAATAAAGGTGCTTGCTGACTGATCAGATTGATCTCTGCATCTGTTTTACAACATGGGACAGGGGTTCTGGCCCAAAAATGGGGTTGAGGGATGCTGGCAGAAGGTGCTGGGGCCACATGGGCCTCTGGCCCCTCACTCACACAAGCACAGAAACATTAAGGCTGAAAAGCCTCTGGGCTCCCTTTAAAGCCCCTTCCAACCCAAACCATCCTATGATTCTTAAAGGCATGGAAATATAAAACTTTAAACAAAAACATATTTTTCTTAGGTGCACTTTGAAATCTTCCTCTTTAAATACACTTGGTAATGGCTCCAAGGAGCTGTGCAAGGCTGGAAGTTGTCAGGGGGACACAGGCAGGAGAGCTGACCCCAGCTGAGCAGAGGGAGATCCCATAACATAGATGCCATGCTCAGTGATAAAACCTGTGGCAGGAGAAGAAAGAAGTGTAGGTTTTTATTGTTCAAGATGATGAGTGGTGGTAGACTGGTGGGGTATCAGTCTGCTTGAAGGAGGTGGCAAGTGATGGATGGCATTAACATGGGGGTTTGGTTTGGATTATGGTGATTTTTATAATTTTTCTTTCACCTCTTAAACCACTTATAATTCAAGCCGCTAGTCAAAAAAGTTTCCATGTAGTAGCACTGGAAGAGCCTGGGCTGGCTAAGGATTGCCCTGAAGAGATTGACCCAGACACCACGACATCTCCTTGTCCTCACTCACAAGAGACCTCCACCAATCCTAAGCCCTTTGAAAAGGGATTTCCCAAAAAAACATATTCATCTTCTCATGGAATTTCCTCAGCCTGGATAGGAGAAGGCTTCAGGAAGACCCTACCGAATCCATCCTGTATATGACGTAGGTCACCAAGAAGGCTGGAGAGGGACTTTTTACAAGGGAATGGAGAAATAAGACGAGGGGGAATAGAATTAAATTTAAAGGGGGAAGATTCAGATCAGAAGAAATTTTCATAAAGAAGGTGGTAGTGCTGTGGTCCAGGTTGCCCAGGGAAGCTGTCCCTGTCCCCTCCCTGGAGGTGTTTAAGGCAGTTTGGATGGGACCTTGAGCAGCCTGGTCCAGTGGGAGGTGTCCCTGCCCATGGCAAGGGGGTAGGAACTGGATGGGCTTTAATGTCCCTTCCAACCCAAACCATTCTATGATTCTGAAAAGTATGGAAATATAAACCTTGAAATAAAACATATTTTACTTTGGTGCAGTTTAAAATCTTCTTCTTAAAGTACACCGGGAAATGACTCCAAGGAGCTGTACAAACCTTGAAGACCTTAAGAAAACAACAGGAAGAGAACAGCTAGTTAAGTCCTTCTGTAATTTAATTAGACCCAGGATGGATTTACTGCTAAGTCCTTAAAAGATCACTGCTGAGAGGAGATTGAGGAAACATCTCAAGAAGTCAAAAACAAAGCTCAAAATTCCTTCAAATCTTAACTGATCTCAGTGGGGACTGTTAGTGACAAAGCCTCCCCCGGGACTCCATAGAGCCCAGAATTAGACGCCATGACTGCAGGAATGCAATATGCTGTGCAGGCATCTGTGATGCTGAGAAAAGCCTGGGACTGATTGGTGAAGCAGAAAGGCCAAGCCCTGACCCCAGGCCCTGGGCAGCAGATATGGCTTTGGCTACAATGACACTTGTGCCATGAACATTTTGACACTGCTGAATCAGAATCACAGCAGTTATTCCAATTAATTCCAAATACAGGCCTGTAGGGTTATGGGAGATTCCAAGGCTCTCACTCGGCTTCGTGCAGTTATAGAAGAATTGGGTCCTAGATAGGCAGGATCATAAAAGTCTTGAGAAACAGAAATCTTGGTTATGAGAAATTAAAAACTAAATTTCCAGAGGGCAGACTTTGAACTGTTTAGAAGGCTGGTTGGAAAAGTCTCCTGGGAGACAGCACTTGAGGGCAAGGGAGCCCATGAGGGCTGGGAGTTCCTCAAAAAGGAGATCCTGGCAGCTCAGGAGAAAGCCATCCCCGTGTTCTGGAAAAAAGGCCAGCAGGGGAAAAAACCAGCATGGTTAAGTAGGGAAATCTTGAGTCAAATTAGGAAAAAAAGGAAGATTTATAGGCTCTGGAAGGGGGGACAGGCCTCTTGGGGGGACTACAGGAGGGAAGCGAGGCTATGTATGGAAAAAATCAGAGGGGCTAAGGCTGAGCTAGAGATCAGATTAGCTAAGTCAGCAAAAGACAATAAAAAATCTTTTTATAAGTATATTAACAGTAAAAGGAGGACAAGGAAGACCATACATTCCCTTTTGGACTCAGAGGGAACAGCAATGACAGGGGACGAGGAGAAGGCCGAGGTACTTAATGCCTTCTTTGCCTCAGTCTTTAATTGTAAAGAAAGCTGTTCCCTCTGTGTAGATACCCGGGAAACAGAGGAGCAATACGAGGCTCCCATAGTCCAAGAGGAGGTGGTCAGAGCCCTGCTTGGCCAGCTGGACACCCACAAGTCCATGGGGCCAGATGGGATACATCCTAGGGTTTTGAGGGAGCTGGCGAATATATTGGCCAAACCCCTTTCCATCATCTTCCAGCAGTCCTGGAAGACTGGGGAGGTACCTCTGGACTGGAGACTAGTTGATGTAGTTCCCATTTACAAGAATCACAGAATCACAGAACAACCAGGTTGGAAGGGACCCATTGGATCTTCTAGTCCAACCATTCCTATCTAACACTAAACCAAGTACCTCAATACCTCATCCACCCGTGTCTTAAACACCTCCAGGGAAGGTGACTCAACCACCTCCCTGGGCAACCTAATCCAATGCCCAATGACCCTCTGTGTGAAAAACCTCCTCCTAATCTCCAGCCTAAACCTACCCTGGCAGAGCTTGAGGCCATTCCCTCTCATCCTGTCCCCTGTCACTTGGGAGAAGAGGCCAGCTCCCTCCTCTCCACAACCACCTTTCAGGTACTTGTAGAGAGTAATGAGGTCTCCTCTCAGCCTCCTCTTCTCCAGGCTAAACAACCCCAGCTCTCTCAGCCGCTCCTCATAGGGTCTGTTCTCCAGCCCCTTCACCAGCCTCGTTGCTCTTCTCTGGACTTGCTCCAGAGCCTCAACATCCTTCTTGTGCTGAGGGGCCCAGAACTGGACACAGGATTCAAGGAGCGGCCTCACCAGTGCTGAGTACAGAGGGAGAATCACCTCCCTGGACCTGCTGGTCACACCATTTCTGATACAAGCCAGGATGCCATTGGCCTTCTTGGCCACCTGGGCACACTGCTGGCTCATGTTCAGTCGACTGTCGACCAACACCCCCAGGTCCCTCTCCTCCTGGCAGTTTTCCAGCCAGGCTTCTCCCAGTCTGTAGCTTTGCTTAGGGTTGTTGTGCCCGAAGTGCAGGACCCGGCATTTGACCGTGTTAAACCTCATGCCGTTGGACTCTGCCCAGCGGTCCAGCCTGTCCAGGTCCCTTTGCAAAGCCTCCCTACCCTCCAGCAGATTGACACTTGCACACAGCTTTGTGTCATCTGCAAACTTGCTAAGGGTACCCTCAATGCCCTCATCCAGGTCATTGATGAAGACATTGAACAGGACTGGACCTAGCACTGAGCCCTGGGGGACACCACTTGTCACTGGTCTCCAGCTGGACTTAACACCATTTACCACCACTCTCTGGGCCCGGCCATCCAGCCAGTTTTCTACCCTGGAGAGTGTGTGTCTGTCCAGACCAGAGGCTGACAGCTTCCGCAGCAGAATGCTGTGAGAAACTGTGTCAAAGGCTTTGCTGAAGTCCAGAAAGACCACATCCACAGCCTTTCCTTCATCCAGCAGCCGAGTGACTTTGTCATAGAAGGCGATCAGGTTGGTTTGGCAGGACCTGCCTCTGGTAAACCCATGTTGACTGGGCCTGATCACCCGGTTCTCTTTTAAGTGTATCATGATAGCACTCAAGATCACCTGTTCCATGACTTTCCCTGGCACTGAGGTCAGACTGACTGGCCTGTAGTTCCCTGGATCCTCCCTGCTACCCTTCTTGTAAATGGGAACTACATCAGCCAGCCTCCAGTCCAGAGGTACCTCCCCAGTCTTCCAGGAGTGCTGGAAGATGCTGGAAAGGGGTTTGGCCAATACATCGGCCAGCTCCCTCAAAACCCTAGGGTGAATCCCGTCTGGCCCCATGGACTTGTGGGTGTCCAGCTGGCCAAGCAGGGCTCTGACCACCTCCTCTTGGACTATGGGAGCCTCGTATTGCTCCTCTGTTTCCCGGGTATCTACACAAAGGGAACAGCTTTCTTTACAATTAAAGACTGAGGCGATGACGAGAAGCTGTAATGCTCGCCTCTGGGAATTGGTGGGCCCAAAGGGACGTGTAGGGAGGAAGGCTGTAGGGAGGGATTCCCTATACCTTGCCAAGACCTTGTAAGGCGTCCGGACGTGTAGTGAGGTAGCTGTAGGGAGGGATTCCCTAAGCTTGCCAATACCTTATAAGGCGTCCAAGGATAGGGACAGCTAACGAAAAAAAAAAAAAACCCAAAAAAAAAACAAACCAGAAAAAAACCAAAAAAACAACAAAAAAAACCAAAGCAAAAAACCAACATTGTATTTCAAGTGTTGTATGTGCCCGGTACCGTGTCTGGTTCAGATATCCATAACATCGGAAACTGTGGATCTAATTTGACTGGTTGTAACTATCACTGTGTGACTTGGGCTGGCCCTGAAATGAATGGCTGTGTGTTTGAGATGTAGCATTGCTGCAAAGCGAGTGAGGAGTTCTGATTGTTGTGTGTTGTTAATTTGTTCTGTGTTTCGTGAATTTTTTCATGTATGATAGAGTGCTGGAGTTTGTCAAGAATTTAAAACTTTGGATACTGGTGGGGAGAGAATTGGGTATGCTGGGGTGGGTTCAAGTAGCCGACCTGAGCCACCAAGGAGTTGCAAGCACTGTGCAGGTAAAACGAGGCAGGACAGCTTGCTCACTCTGAAAATATCTAGCAAAAGGGAGAAGAAAAAAAAAAAAAAGGGGAAAAACCTAGCCTTGCGGCTGTGTGTGTGTGTATGGGTGCCCCCCCACTTCTGCTTCTTTGATGAGTCTGCGGGAGTTAAACATGTTATCTCTGTAGGGAGATACTGGGTTATGAACTATTCTGTTCACATAAGAATAATGAGCAAACCGGCTATTATAGGGATTCCTAAACAGGCTTTGTTAAGAGATGGGAGAAATTATCCTTAAACTTTTAAGAGTACCAACTATTGATTTATCCAAAATTTGTTGTGTGATTATTTCTGTGGACAGTTTTATTTTGTATAATTGGGGAACAATGCATTCAGGTTTGGTATACGTGTGCGTATATTATGTTTATCAGTAATGTATGAAAGGTTGAACTACTGCCTAATTGGCAAGGACAAAACTTAATGTAATTTAACATAAAGTATGATCAGTAGTGGAAAAGAGAGTTTGATTCCAGAAATCCAGGACCTTGAAGGGAAAGACCGGGAATGGGTTAAAGAACAGTGTAAAAAGGATTTAGTGAAAACTGAGAAAGAAGGAGGTGAAGCTAAGGAAAAGACAAACTAAAGAAACTAAAAATGGAAAACAAAAAGAGCCTTCTGGGGTGTGTATTAACACATTGGAAGCATGTTGTTTGGAACACTGAAAACAAAAAGAACCTTGTAAAATATTGTAATCAGCGGTAGCTACTTTACAAATTTGATGATGGGGCAAAATGGCCACTTAATTAGACAATAGATTATAACACCATCTTACAATTAATATTGGTTTTGAGGAGAGGAGGAAAGTCAGATGAAGTGTCTTACAAGGATATGTTTTTAACCCTCCGTAACAATCTGGAGTAATAAAGGAACTGTTGAATTGTGCCCCCCACAAGGAGCCTCTGGCACTTAGCCTTGAGTGAGAAAATAACAAGGAAGCTGGAGGTAAACGGAGGCAATTGTTGTTCAGTGTGCAGTATTGGACAAAAGTGCACAAAGTTAAACAAAACTCCCTAGGCACCAGGACAGGATCTAACTGATCTTTTTAAGCCTCCCCCTCAATCACAGGAACAAGATGCTGACTCGGAAAGGACCCCACTCCTCTGGAGAGACCTGTATCCTTTCACATCAGAAAAAGTCTGCTCCAACAGTCCTGCAGGCAGCTCTCTGGGAGACAGTAGGACCTGATGGAGAAACAATGCTAATTAAGGTACCTTTTCTACTGTTGATTTAGAAGCATGGAAAGGGTTGCCTGAGAGTACCAGAAAGATCTGGTAAGTGCAGCCAAATATTTTCAGTTTATTATAAGACAGCACAACCCCGATAGGGGCGATCTACATTTATTATTGGACTGTTTGACAGAGACTGAGAAACAATTAAACAGTCTTAAAGACTGTGGGGGATTTGGACAAAGATTACTATAAATGAGAAGGGGTGAACATTAAAGATTATTTCCGTCTTCAGAACCCAAAGTGGCATATAAATGGGAATGCACATAAAGAAAGGCTGCAAGCATATCAGAGGTGGATATAAGGGATGGAGAGAGCCATTCCCAAAACAATAAATGTGTCAGTATTATAAGCAATTAAGCAAGATCCTTCCAAGTCACCATCTGAATTACTGGATTGATGAAGGGACGCAATGTCCCACAGCACACCGCTGGATCTTGGGTTGGAGGTAGGAATACAACAACTAGTTTCTTTGTTCTTGGGTCACTCAGCAGGGGATATCAAGCATAAATTTCAAAAGCTGTGTTCCATAGGAGATAGGAACCTGCAAGTATTGTTGAATGAGACGAAAAAGAAATGAAAGAGAGAGATGCAATCAGAAAGCACAAATAGTGGCCCATGTGAAGGAGGATTGATGGAGATCTAGGAAATCCACTCTAGCAGATTGTCTGGTTATAATGAATCTAGGGAAAGAGTAAAGTAAGGTAGAATTTTAATTGATGCCAGGGCAACATATTCAGTTTTAAACCAAGCTTTGATACACCTGGGAAATGACTACATGCTGGTAAAGGAAGCAACTGGCCAAAAGAAAAGGCATATTTTGCAAACTTTTGAAATACAAATTGGGGAAACAATGGGGTATACACCAATTCCTGCACATGCCCCACTTCACCAAAGGCACTCCTGGGGAGAGATTTACTAGAACAATTAGGGGCTGTGGTTAATTTTGTAAAAGGAGAAATTACTCTGGAGGTAAATGATCAACTACACATACAAATAATGACCTTATCTATAGCTAGTGTGCCCACAGGAGGAAAGGGCGACGAGAAAATTACGAATCAGGTATATCCTGGGGTATGGGCCACTGATATGCCCAGAAAAGCAAAGAATGCTCCACCTGTTGATGTCAAATCAAAGAAGGGTGGCAGCCAGTAAGAATTAAATAAGATGCCCTGAAGAGAGAAGACAGGGACAAAATTCAGCCAATACCTCTCTGTAAGCCTGATGGATCATATCAAGTAGTCCAGGACTTATGAACTGTAAATAAAATAATAAAGATCTCTATCCAGTGGTGGCAAATCCATATACTCTATTAACTGTATTGACACCTGAACTAACTTAGTTTACCATTTTAGACCTGAAGGATGCCTTCTTTTGCCTCCCTCTCCATGAAGCCAGCCAGAAAATATTTGCATTTGAAGGGGGGAATCTCAAAATTAGATGCAGAAATCAGCTTACTTGGACTGCAGAGTTCAAAACAGCCCTACTATATCTGGCAATCAACTTGCAAAAGATCTTGAGTCCTGAAAAGCCCCGTCTGAGGGAGAAAAACTCTTACAGTATGTGAACGACATCCTGATTGCCACCAGGACAAGGGATGCTTGGATGACCTGGATGGTGAGTTTGTTAAGTTTTCTGGGACTCCAGGGATATCGAGAATCCAAAAAGAAGGCCCAGATAATGCAGCACAAGATGATTTACTTGGGCTACAAAGTCAGTGCTGGGCAGAGGACTTTGGGACAAACCCCAAAAGAGGCAATATGAAACTCCGAGACTGCAAACAGTGAGAGAGTTACAAATTTTCCTGGGAATGACTGGGTGGTGCTGACTGTGGATCGACTGTTTGTTAAACTCCTGCACACACTAACAACCACTGAACAGAAACACCTTCAAAGGAATATCGAAGCTATACAGGCCTCTGAACTACTGAAAAAGGCCCTGATGTCAACTCTAGCCTTGAGACTCTCAGATGTGAGTAAGTTATCTTTTTTTCTCCTCTAATATTGGCACAGGATCCCGGTCCATATCACCAAGCAGTTGCATACTTTTCCAAACAATCAGCTGCAACTGCAAAAGGTTGGCCTAGATGCCTGAGAGTGGTTACAGCCATAATACTAGATATCTAAGAAGCTTGAAAATTCACCCTGGGCCAGAGAATGATTATGTTGGTGTCCCATAAAATGTCTGCTGTATTGGAAGAGAAAGGTGGATGCTGCCTTTTCCTACAAAGGTTCTTGAAATATCAGACTGCAGTGGTAGAAAATTGTAATTACTAACATTGTCAATCCAGCCTCTTTTCTTAGCAGAAACACAGGGGAATCAGTACATCATGACTTACTGGAAACTACTGAGGCAATATTCTCGAGCCATCCGGACTTGAAGGACAGTCCTATGGAAAGTTCTGAAGATTACTTCATGGATGGAAACAGTTATGTCCTAAGCGGTAAAAGACATTCTGGATATGCCATTATCACTAGTCAAGACATAACAGAGTTAGGACCTTTACCTATGAATACCTCTGCACAAAAGGCAGAGATAATTGCTCTGATCCGTGCCTTGAAGTTGCCTAAAGGCAAAGCTGCATATATCTATACAGATTTGAGGTGAGCATTCGGAGCTGTACATGCACATGGAGCAATCTGGAAGGAAAAAGAGTTATTGAACTCACAGGGTAAACACATCAAATATGGACATCCTGAAGCTACTGGAAGCACTCCAGCTCCCTGAGAAGGTAACAACCATGCAAATCAAAGCACAACAGAAAGTGAATTCGGGACTGGAAAGAGAAAATGAACTGGTGGACAGAGAGGCAAAACAGGCAGCCAAAGGAGAGGTAAAAACAGAAGGGGTTTTGACCCCTAATGGGTGAATCTCCCTGGAAGGAGAGCCCAAATATACCAAAGAAGATCAAAAGCTTGCTGCAGATTTGGAAGGGTCATATAATAAGGAGGGATGAGTTCTCACCCCACAAGGTAAATTAATCATATGGGTTTTAGTAAAAGAGTGGCATAGAAAAAGGCATTGGGGAAGAGAGGCCTTGTAGAAATACCTAATTAGAGAAATTGTTGCAAACAATGTATACATTGCTGTGAGACAAGTGACTCAACAGTGTGACATTTGCCTCCAGACTAATCCAAAATACCCCCACACTGGAAATGGGCCAAATGGGGAAAGGTAATGGGCCTGGATGACAATGGCAAATTGATAATTTTAGAACTTCCAAGAAAAGTGGGGTATTGATATTTGTGAGTACTAACTGATACCTTTTCAGGTTGGCCAGAGGCATTCCCTACCAGAACAGCCAAGGCTCAGAGGTAACCAGAACATTAATACAAGAGATAATGAGACATTGGGATTGGGATTTGATCAAGATCTCAGATGAAGTCCAAGAAAGTGGGAGAGAGACCCTGAAAACAGTCCACCATGACATGGAGGAAATAAACAGGGTCCTGAAAAGGGTAAAGGAAAATGCAAACCATGATTAGTGGGACATCATTTGGATGGTCCCCCACTGCGACTGGCATTCTAAATAAGCTTTGTCACCCCATTATTACCCTTTTGATGTTAGTTTTAGTTAGCTTTGTTTTCTCTACTGTGTTGTTTGTTTGAAATTGGAGAATGCTACAAGGACTAACAATTTTGTCCTCTATGTCTAGTGCTCGTGAGAATGCATTGAAAGGTATTTTTCAAGCAAAATACTATCCAGTTCCCCTTTCATAAGTAGATCATGTGTGAGGCAAACGAATTTGCCTAAGTTTAAAAGACAGGGGGGAATTGATGTGAGGGCATAAATGTTCGTTAGAAAAACTGCAGAAATGTTAGGTAAACTTAGACGGCTTAGCTTACTGTAATACGCACTGTCTGCTGGCAAAGGCCTTGAAGACCCTGGATGCTGATAAGAGAGAAGCTGGAATGCAGAAAACAACTGCAGCCCGATCAGGATGAGACTGCACCTGCGCACGGTTTGAATTCAGGGGCAGTTATTGAGGAAGATGAAGATGGCTTCAGCCCTGAGTCCCAGACCACAACATCGCGCCTGTGCAAGTATAGAAGAAGCTTCTCGAATCTAATTATAATAAGACTCATGAATATGTAATAGGCACTTATGAATAGGCATGTCCTCACACTATAACTATCTGCTTGTTAGATTGTTCGGTGTGCGAGTTTTTGGAGGAGGACCCCCTCGCACCCGCCAGCGAATAAACACATACCTGCTTTATAACCCTTAACGGAGTTATAGAGTTTTATTCCGCAAAACAACTCCACCCCCTCTCCTACCCTTTCTATCCCTCCTGAAGAGTTTATACCCCACCATACCCGGACTCCAGTTATAAGAGTCATCCCACCACGTTTCCATGATGGCAACGACATCAAAGGCACCTTGCCCTACAACGGCTTCCAGCTCTTCCATCTTGTTCCCCATGCTGCGTGCATTGGTGTAAATGCACTTCAGCTGAGTAGCAGAGCCTTCAACCCTCCTAGAGGGGACTACTCCTGGAGTAGTTGATGCCTGAATATCTATATCTCCCTTGTTAAGCGAGGCTGCATTCTCCCCCACTACCTGTATGGTGACACGCTGGTTGTCCTCACCAGCCTGCCCCCTCCTAAACTTCAGTGGCCTACATCCAGGCATGCGGTTGTCTAGCCTGGACTGGATCCCCTCCCCCTTCACACCTAGTTTAAAGCTCTGTTTATGAGCTTAGCTAGGTTTTTAGCAAGGGCCTTAGCCCCACTAGGAGACCCACGTGTCCCAACCTTTGCACCCATGTCAGGGGGTGCACGAACCACTCCGTGGTCAAAGAACCCAAAGCCCTTTTCCTCGCACGAGGTTCAGAGTCAGGCATTAATTGAGTCCTTCTTAGTGTCCTGTGGGTCTGTTCCATGTATCCTGGGGATGGAGCAGAACACCACCTGTGCCCCAGAGCCCTCCATCGTCTTCCCAAGGGCCCTGAAGTCTTTTTTGATGTCCTTAGCCTTTCTGTTGGCTAGGCCATCATTACCAGTCTGGACTACTACCAGAGGGTAGTAGTCCGTCTCACGGATCAGGGAGGGGAGTTTCCCAGCTACTTCCAGCCCTGATGCCCCTGGCAGGCAGCAGACCTCCCTGTGGAGCGGGTCAGGTCTGCAAATGGGTCCCTCCGCTCCTTTGAGGAGGGAGTCCCCTACAACAATCACCCTCCTCTTCTTCTTTGTGGAGGAGGTTGTGATTTTCTTCTTAGCAGAGGTTGTTGTGATTTTTTTCTGAGGACTGTGTAGCCTAGGAAAAGATACTAGGCTATGATGACCACCATCCTCAGGACTAGTTTCCTCCTGGAGCACCCGGTACTTGTTCGCCAGGGGGATCTCAGGTGTCGCTGACTGCTTATGGGGAGCAGGCTTCCTTCCCCTGGAAGGAACCTGCTGCCATTCCCCATCCCTGTTAGTCCCAAACCTGCAGTGTGCAGGTGGGTGCTTATCAGTAACACCAGGTGCAACAGGTTGCTGAGGGAGTGAGAGGGCCCTGCTGCACATGTCTGTCTCCCCCTCACATTCCCTGATAGTCCTGAGCCTCCTTACCTCCTCCCTTAACTCCTCCACCACGCGAAGGAGTTCCTCCACTCGGAGACGGCCTTCGCAAGTGGAGCCCATGAGAGGAGCAGAGGCACGAGCTGGTTTGAGAGGGGGGCACTGCCTACAGCTCAGGGTCTGGGCAGCCACATGTACCCTCCGTGGCTGCGTCTGGGTAGCAGCATCCTTCCTGCCGGCTGCAGCACTCAGAGCAGCTTTAACCCTCTACCGTGTAGCCACCATGGTCGTTGCTGCCCCCTCTGTGCACTGAGAGTCCTTCCTGCGCCCTGCCTTCTCGCCCTGCCCGCTCGACCTGCCGCTCAAACTGCCACGCCGCTCTTTTCCACGCCGGTCTTCGCCACTGCGGTCGTCGCCACGCTCCAGGTCACCACGCTCCCAGGGAACCGTTTAAATCGCCCGCGGAGCCTCCTGGACCGCCCCCTTCCCGTCAGTCACCGCGCGGGATCAGGTGTCCGAGCCGGGTGCCGGGAGCCCAACCCCCGCCTGGGATTTTCTAGAATCTCGGCTCAGGAAAAAAGCCGCAGAGCCCCAAAGCCAGACCCCCCTGCCACAGTACTCACCGTCCTGTAGCTAAGTGCCGCCAAAGAAGAAGGGTAGCAGGGAGGATCCGGGGAACTCCAGGCCAGTCAGTCTGACCTCAGTGCCAGGGAAAGTCATGGAACAGGTGATCTTGAGTGCTATCATGAAGCACTTAAAAGAGAACCAGGTGATCAGGCCCAGTCAACATGGGTTTACCAAAGGCAGGTCCTGCCAAACCAACCTGATCGCCTTCTATGACAAAGTCACTCAGCTGCTGGATGAAGGAAAGGCTGTGGATGTGGTCTTTCTGGACTTCAGTAAAGCCTTTGACACAGTTTCTCACAGCACTCTGCTGCGGAAACTGTCAGCCTCTGGTCTGGACAGACACACACTCTCCTGGGTAGAAAACTGGCTGGATGGCCAAGCCCAGAGAGTGGTGGGAAATGGTGTTAAGTCCAGCTTGAGGCCAGTGACAAGTGGTGTTCCCCAGGGCTCAGTGCTAGGTCCAGTCCTGTTCAATGTCTTCATCAGTGACCTGGATGAGGGCATTGAGGGTACCCTTAGCAAGTTTGCAGATGACACAAAGCTGTGTGCAAGTGTCAATCTGCTGGAGGGTAGGGAGGCTTTGCAAAGGGACCTGGACAGGCTGGACCGCTGGGCAGAGTCCAACGGCATGAGGTTTAACACGGCCAAATGCCGGGTCCTGCACTTGGGGCACAACAACCCTATGCAGAGCTACAGACTGGGAGAAGTCTGGCTGGAAAACTGCCAGGAGGAGAGGGACCTGGGGGTGTTGGTCGGCAGCCGACTGAACATGAGCCAGCAGTGTGCCCAGGTGGCTAAGAAGGCCAATGGCATCCTGGCTTGTATCAGAAACAGTGTGACCAGCAGGTCCAGGGAGGTGATTCTCCCTCTGTATTCAGCACTGGTGAGGCCGCTCCTTGAATACTGTGTTCAGTTCTGGGCCCCTCACCACAAGAAGGATGTTGAGGCTCTGGAGCAAGTCCAGAGAAGAGCAACGAGGCTGGTGAAGGGGCTGGAGAACAGACCCTATGAGGAGCGGCTGAGAGAGCTGGGGTTGTTTAGCCTGGAGAAGAGGAGGCTGAGAGGAGACCTCATTACTCTCTACAAGTACCTGAAAGGAGGTTGTGGAGAGGAGGGAGCTGGCCTCTTCTCCCAAGTGACAGGGGACAGGACAAGAGGGAATGGCCTCAAGCTCCGCCAGGGTAAGTTTAGGCTGGAGATTAGGAGGATGTTTTTCACGCAGAGGGTCATTGGGCATTGGAATAGGCTGCCCAGGGAGGTGGTTGATTCACCTTCCCTGGAGGTGTTTAAGGCACGGGTGGATGAGGTATTGAGGGACTTGGTTTAGTGTTAGATAGGAATGGTTGGACTAGAAGATCAGATGGGTCCCTTCCAACCTGGTTGTTCTGTGATTCTGTGATTCTGTGAGAAGGGTCAGCTGATAGATGATTTGAATCATAGAGGAGTAACTAAGGAGTGCACTCATAGAAGGTTTACAGAAGTTTTGTATCATGGAATTTTAATAGCAGAAGTGGATCATAGATGACTGAGTTCATAAAAGGGTCATAGAATATTCAGGCCATAGAAGAGTTGAGTCATAGAAGTGTGAGTTTATTGGGGTTTTAGAAGGATTTATTCATAGAAGGGTCATGAAATGGTTGGTTCAGAGAAGGTTTGGGTCATAGAAGAGTCATAGAACAGTCAGGGAATGGAAGAAGGTTAAAGCTGCTCTGAGTGCTGCAGCCTGCAGGAAGGATGCTGCTCCCCAGACGCAGCCACAGTAGGTACATGAGCTGCAGGCAGTGCTCGCCTCTCAAACCAGCTCATGCCTCTGCTCCTGTTACGGGCTCCACTTGTCAAAGCTGCCTTCAAGTGGAGGGACTTCTTCGCATGGTGGAGGGGTTAAGGGAGGAGGTAAGGAGACTCAGGACTATCAGGGAATGTGAGAGGGAGATAGGCCTATGGAGTAGTTCCCTCTCACTCCCTCAGCAACCTGTTGCACCTGGTGTGCCCATTAACCAGCCACCTGCAAACTGCAAGGTTGGGGCTATAAGGGATGGGGAATGGCAGCAGGTTCCTTCCAGAAGAAAGCCTGCTCCCCTCAAGCACTCAACAATACCTGAGATCCCTCTGGTGAACAAGTACCAGGTGCTCCAGGAGGAATCTAGTCCTGAGGATGATGGCCACCATAGCCTTGAATCTTTTCCTAGGCCACACCATCCTCGGAAGAATATTACAACAACCTCCATTAAGAAGAAGAGGAGGGTGATTGTTGTAGGGGACTCCCTCCTCAAAGGAATGGAGGGACCCATTTGCAGACATGACCCGCTCCACAGAGAGGTCTGCTGCCTGCCAGGGGCATCAGGGAGGGAAGTATCTAGGAAACTCCCTTCCCTGATCCATGACATGGACTACTACCCTCAGGTAGTAGTCCAGACTGGTAATGATGGTCTAGTAAGCAGTAAAGCTAAGGACATCAAAAAAGGCTTCAGGGCGCTTGGGAAGATGATGGAGGGCTCTGGGGCACAGGTGGTGTTCTGCTCCATCCCTAGGCTAAATGGAGTGGACCTGCAACTTAAAAAAAGAACTCTATTAATGCCTGGCTCTGAGCCTGGTGCGAGGAAAGGGGCTTTGGTTTCTTTGATCACAGGGTGGTTCGTGCACCCCCTGACATGGTTGCTAAGGTTGGGGCATGTGGGTCTTGTGGCAGGGCTAAGGCCCTTGCGAAAAACTTCGTTAAGCTCATAAAATGAGCTTTAAACTAGATGTGAAGGGGGACGGGACTGAGTCAAGGCGAGGCAAGAGTGAGCCTGGATGTGGGGCACTAGAGATTAGGAGAGGGTGTGCTGCTGAGGACCACCAGCACATCACCGCACAGGAAGTGGGGGAGAGTGCACCTCAGAGTGGTAAAGGAGATACAGGTACCCTGGTGCAAGCTACTCCAGTTAACAGGCAATTGGGAACAAACACTGTTCCCTCTAAGAGGGCTGAAGGCTCAGCAGCTCAGCTGAAGTGCATTTACACCAATGCACGCAGCATGGGGAATAAGATGGAAGAGCTGGAAGCTGTCATGGGGCAAGGAGCCTACGATGTTGTTGCCATCAAGGAAACGTGGTGGGATGACTCATATAACTGGAGTACAGGTATGGTGGGAAAAAACTCTTCAGGAGGGATAGGAAGGGTAGGAGAGGAGGCAGGATAGCCCTCTTTGTAAGGGAGGAATTGGACACCACTGAGATGGATTGTGGCGATGAGGAGATTGAGTGTCTGTGGGTTAAAATCAGAGGAGCCCATAAGAAGCTAGATTTTGTGATGGGAGTCTGTTACAGACCATCCAGCCAAGGAGAAGCAGCTGAGGAGCTCTTCTATAAACAGCTGGGCTTAATCTCCAAATCAAATCCACTTGTTCTTGAGGGAGACTTCAATCTCCCTGATATCTGCTGGAAGTACAACACAGCAGAAAGGAAGCAGTCTAGGAGGTTCCTGGAGTGCGTGGAAGACAACTTCCTTGCGCAGATGGTGAATGAACCAACAAGGGAAGGTGCCCTCCTGACTGTTTGTGAATAGAGAAGGCCTTGTGGGGGTTGTGGCAGTAGGGGAATGCCTAGGACTAAGTGATCGCGAGATGATAGGGTTTTCTGTTCTAGGAGAAGTGAAGAGGGTGCAAAGCAGGACAGTTACATTAAATTTCCAGAGGGCAGACTTTAAACTCTTTAGAAGGCTGGTTGGCAAAGTCTCCTGGGAGAGAGTACTTGAGGGCAAGGGAGCCCATGAGGGCTGGGAGCTCTTCAAAAAGGAGATCCTAGCAGCTCAGGAGAAAGCCATCCCCGTGTTCTGGAAAAAAACCTGGCAGGGGAAAAAACCAGCTTGGTTGAGCAGAGATATCTTAAGTGACATTAGGAAGAAGAGGAATGTTTATAGGCTCTGGAAGAGGGGACGGGCCTCTTGGGTGGACTACAGGAGGGAAGTGAGGTTGTGTAGGGAAAAAATCAGAGGGGCTAAGGCTCAAGTAGAAATCAGCTTAGCTAAGTCCGCGAAGGATAATAAAAAATCTTTCTATAAATATATAAATAACAAAAGGAGAACTAGGGAGACCATACAGTCCCTTTTGGACTCAGAGGGAACAACAGTGACAGGGGATGAGGAGAAGGCTGAGGTACTTAATGCCTTCTTTGCCTCAGTCTTTAATTGTAAAGAAAGCTGTTCCCTCTGTGTAGAAACCCCGGAACTAGAGGAGCAATACGAGGCTCCCATGGTCCAAGAGGAGGTGGTCAGAGCCTTGCTTGGCCAACTGGACACCCACAAGTCTATGGGGCCAGATGGGATACATCCTAGGGTTTTGAGGGAGCTGGCGGATGTATTGGCCAAACCCCTTTCCATCATCTTCCAACAGTCCTGGAAGACTGGGGAGGTTCCACAGGACTGGAGGCTGATGTAGTGCCCATCTACAAGAAGGGTCTCAGAGAGGATCCGGGGAACTCCAGGCCAGTCAGTCTGACCTCAGTGCCAGGGAAAGTCATGGAAGAGGTGATCTTGAGTGCTATCATGAAGCACTTAAAAGAGAACCGGGTGATCAGGCCCAGTCAACATGGGTTCACAAAAGGCAGGTCTTGCCAAACTAACCAGATCACCTCCTATGACAAAGTGACTCGGCTGCTGGATGAGGGAAAGGCTGTGGATGTCGTCTTTCTGGACTTCAGTAAAGCCTTTGACACAGTTTCTCACAGCATTCTACTGTGGAAACTGTCATCCTCTGGTCTGGACAGACGGACACTCTCCAGGGTAGAAAACTGGCTGGATGGCCGGGCCCAGAGAGTGGTGGGAAATGGTGTTAAGTCCAGCTGGAGGCCAGCTCCAAGTGGGGCTCCCTGGGGCTCAGTGCTTGGTCCAGCCCTGTTCAATGTCTTCTTCAATGACCTGGATGAGGGCATTGAGGGTACCCTTAACAAGTTTGCAGATGACACAAAGCTGTGTGGAAGTGTTGATCTGCTGGAGGGTAGGGAGGCTCTGCCAAGGGACCTAAACGGGCTGGACCGCTGGGCTGAGTCTAATGGCATGAGGTTTAACACAGCCAAATGGAGGGTCCTGCACTTGGGGTACAACAACCCTATGCAGAGCTACAGAATGGGAGAAGCCTGGCTGGAAAACTGCCCGGAGGAGAGGACCTGGGGGTGTTGGTCGACAGCCAAATGAACATGAGCCAACAGTGTGCCCAGGTGACCAAGAAGGCCAATGGCATCCTGGCTTGTATCAGAAATGGTGTGACCACCAGGTCCAGGGAGGTTATTCTCCCTCTGTACTCAGCACTGGTGAGGCCACTCCTTGAATCCTGTGTTATTTTCTGGGCCCCTCACCACAAGAAGGATGCTGAGGCTCTGGAGTGAGTCCAGAGAAGAGCAACGAGGCTGGTGAAGGGGCTGGAGAACAGACCCTATGAGGAGCGGCTGAGAGAGCTGGGGGTGTTTAGCCTGGAGAAGAAGACGCTGAGAGGAGACCTCATTGCTCTCTCCAACTACCTGAAAGGAGGTTGTGAAGAGGAGGGAGCTGGCCTCTTCTCCCAAGTGACAGGGGACAGGACACGAGGGAATGGCCTTGAGCTCCATTAGGGGAGATTTAGGGTAGAGATTAGGAGGAAGTTTTTCACACAGAGGGTCATTGGGCATTGGAATAGGCTGCCCAGGGAGGTGGTTGATTCACCTTCCTTCAAGTGTTTAAGGCATGGGTGGATGTGTTTTGCGGAATCAAACTCTATAACTCCATTAAGGGTTATAAAGCAGGTATGTGTTTATTCGCCGGCGGGTGCGAGGGGGTCCTCCTCCAAAAACTCGCACACCGAACAATCTAACAAGCAGATAGTTATAGTGTGAGGATATGCCTATTCATAAGTGCCTATTACATATTCATGAGTCTTATTATAATTAGATTCTAGAAGCTTCTTCTGTACTTGCACAGGCGCGATGTTGTGGTCTGGGACTCAGGGCTGAAGCCATCTTCATCTTCCTCAATAACTGCCCCTGAATTCAAACCGTGCGCAGGCGCAGTCTCATCCTGATCGGGCTGCAGTTGTTTTCTGCATTCCAGCTTCTCTCTTATCAGCATCCAAGGTCTTCAAGGCCTTTGCCAGCAGACAGTGCGTATTACAGTAAGCTAAGCCGTCTAAGTTTACCTAACATTTCTGCAGTTTTTCTAACGAACATTTATGCCCGCACATCAGATGAGGTCCTGAGGGACTTGGTTTAGTATTTGCTGGAAATGGTTGGACTCGATGATCCGATGGGTCTCTTCCAACCTGGTTGTTCTATGATTCTATGATTCTATTGCAGAACGCTTCTCTGTCCTGGCCCTTTTATGATCGAGCGCTTCTATGACATGACTTCTTTATGACCTGACTCCTCCATGACCAGACACTTATATGAGACGCCTCTTCTATGACCCAGTTCTTCTGTGGCCTCAACCATACATGACCTCACTCCTCTAATGACTCTTTTATGACCCAATGCTTATATGGCCCTTCTATGACATGTTTATAACTCAAGCCTTTTATTTTCTGACTCTTCTGCAACCCTTATATGACCCACATTTTCTATGAGATTTTATGACCAGACCCTACCATGAATGATACTTCTCTCTCACTTCTATGACCATTCTGTGACTCGGCTCTTCTATGATCTCACACTTCTGTAACACAACACTTCTGAAAATTGAGCCTTCTATGACCCAGACCTTCTATGACCCCACCCTTCTCATACTCCTCTATGACTTTCTATGGCCTGACTCCCCTTTGACCAAAATAATCTATGACCCAACTTCTTTGTGACCCATCACTCACATGACTGGGCTATTCCATGACTCCAGCCTTCCTTCACCAAACCCTTCTATCACTTTCTATCACCTGATTATTCTCTGCCTCTTGTATGACATGAGTTTCTAGGACCAAACTCTTCTGTGGCATGAATCATCTGTGCTGCAACACCTCTATGATCAGACACATCTATCACCAGACTCTTCTATGACCCAACTCCTCTGGGACCCTACAATTATTTGATACTTCTTTGACCTGACCTGCTATGATGTGAATCCTCCAAACTCTCATATGACCCAAATCTTATATGAGCTGCATTTTCTCTGACCTGGCATTTCTATGATATAAACTTTCATATAAACTATGATATAAACCCAACACTACCATGTACCTTCCAGAACAAAATCTTCTATGAGCTGACTCTTCTGTCACCCCACTCTTCACGACCTGATTCTTCTATGACTCTTCTATGAGTACATGGTTGTATGACCTGCCTATGACCTGACACTTCTCTGAACCAACTCTTCTCTGAATTGAACAAACCCTTCTATGAACAAACCCCTGGAAACCCCTAATAAACTTTCACACTTGAATGACTTAACTCTTCCATGATGAAAACATTCTATGACCCATTTAAGACCTCAATCTTTTATGACCCGAGACTTCTATGACCAAGCTCTGCTATGAAACTTCTATGACTCAACCGAGCTATGAGACTTCTGTGACAGAATAAGTCTACGAACCATCTCCAACCAAACTCTCTGGTTACTCCTCCATGGTCCAACCCTTCTATGACCTGACAATTATCACACTGAAGTGTTCTAATGCTCGACTATGCCCCAGCCCTTTTATGACCCTGCCCTTCTATGACCCAATCCTTCTGCCACTGCATGGAGCTGCGAGAGCCTTGGCATCTCCCATAACACCACAGGCCTGTATTTGGAATTACATGGAATAACCGCTCTCAGTTTGATTTGGCAATGTGAGAGTGTTCATGTCACTATTGTCCCTGGACTCAAAGCCAGATCTGCCTGACCAGGGCCTGAGGCTCAGGGTTTGGACTTTCTGCTTCACCAAGCAAACCCAGCATCTCAGCTCCCCGCACAGCACCTTTGTCTTCCTGTAATCATGGCCTCCAATTGTCAGCTCTAACAAGTCCCTGGGGACACTTTGTCTCTAACAATACTCACTGAAACCAATAAATACTTCAAGTTACTCTGGGTTCTGCTTTTGTCTTCTTGAGAGCTTTGCTCCATCTCTTCTCAGAAGCTGAGGTCCCATTAAAACAAAGGAAGACTTAACAAGCTCTTTCTCTGCCTGGAGATTTCTTCAGGTCTTCAAGCCTTGCACAGCTCCTTGGAGTCATTTCCCAGTGTGGTTAAAGAAGAAGATTTCAAAGTCTACCTAGAAAAACTTGTTTTATTTTAAAGTTTATATTTCTATACTTTTCTTTCTTGATGACCCCATTCAGGTACTTGAAGGCCACTATAAGTTACCCCTGATGCTTTCTCTTCTCCAGGCTGAGGAATTTCAGAAGTGTAATATTTCTGTAAAAAAATCCCTTTTAAAGGGCATGGCCTTGGTGGAGGCCTCTTGTGAGTGAGGACAACCAAGCATCCTGTTGCCTGGGTCCTTCTGCTCAGGGCACTCCTCAGCTGGCCAGGTCTCTCTGCCCATGATACTTCATGGAAATGCTTTTTGACTTTTGGGCTGAGCTGAAAATACTTTAATAGGTGACAGAAAAAAGAAAATAACCACCATAATCCAAACCCCAAACCAATGTAAATGCCATCACTTGCCACCTCCCTCAAGAAGACTCACATCCCTCAGTCTATCACCACTGATAACTGTGAACAATAAAAATCTCCACTTCTTTCTTCTCCTGCTACACTTTTTACCACCGAGTGTGGCATCTCTGTTATGGGATCTCCCTCTGCTCAGCCATGGTCAGCTCTCCTGCTTGTGTGCCCCTGACAACTTCTTGCCCACCCCCAGACCCTCACTGGGAGGAGCAGAGGGAGCAACTCTTGACACTGGGCAAAGGAGACAATCGCTGCCCTCACTCTTCTGGCACCAGGATGATGCCACAGGACCCAGCGAGTCTCACATTTCAAAAAAGGAAAGTGGAGAAACTGGAGAGACCCTGGAAGAGATCTGCCAGGATAGAGTTAGGGGTCCCCAGCATGAGGGTGAGGGCACACTTTGGCCTACTGGGGGAGGCTCTGGGAAACCTACTAAGTTGGTCTCTACATCTTTGGTTCATGGAAAATTGTTGGGTGTAATAGAGCTCAGGTGATCTCCAGTCCAGTACCAGTTCCAAGCAGGGCCAGCTCTGAGTTCAGACCAGGCTGCTGAGTCCATGTCAGCATCCACAGTGATGTCTTTGTAAGAGCGCTGTGAAACCTCATCCAAGACTCCAGGGCAGTGGGGGATTCTCCATCCCTGGGGGTTCAAACTCAAAAGACTTAACGTCTCGGGATGTTCCGTGCATGAGGCTGGGCTGGGGGAGCCCAGTGGTTTTTCAACTTTGATGGTTCTGTGTTTGTGTGACTGAGAGACAAGAGCCCCATGCAGCCCCAGTGCCTCCTGCCAGAGCCTCCAGCCATATTTTTGGACCCCCTTTTGGTCCAGAACTCTGGTTCCCAGCCCGGGGCTGGGGGAGGGCGAAAATGCCCTTTGGGTCACAAAACTTCATTTTTTGGTATAGACCCTCCAATATAAGTTCCAAACCTTCTTTTTTTTAATCTTTAAAGACTCATTTTAAGGCCCAGAGCACAATTTTTAAGAACAAAGTGTTAATTTCAATGTGCACAACCTCAGGTTTAGAGACAAAAGCCTCAAACAGGGTTAAAAAGTTAACTTGTAGCTCCCAAAGCTTCCTTTTCAGGGAACAAAGCCTCATGTTATAATCTAGTACACAATTGTGAGGGCTAAATCCTCATTTTGGGCCTCTCAAGTCCCATTTTTAAGGCACAAAGCCATCCTATTCACTACCACAACATCATTTTAGGGGATAATACCTGATGTCGGGGCTCTAAGATGCAATTTCAGTTTCAAAGAACCATTTGTAGGACCCAAAGCCTCTTTTTGAAGCTCCGAACTCCCACATAAAGGATCCTAACTCCCCCTTTACATCTTAAAGCCTCCACTGGAGCACTCAAAGTCCTGAATTTCTGACCAGAGGTCCATTTCTTGGTGGTCACAGAGGAAGCAAGAGGTTTCTCTCACATGTAGGGTCAAAAGACTCACTTGTAGAACTGCAATCACCTCTTTAGTGTCCAAAGTCTCTTATTAAGGGCTGAAATCCAACCTGTCGTTTAACATCCATAGTGTTCGGGTTTTGTGGGGGATGCAGTTACATTTTGAGTCTGAACCCTAATTTTTTATGTCTAAAGACACATTTCAATGACCTAGAGAATAATTTTTAAGGATCAGAGCTGATTTTGAATGTCCAAAACCTCAGTTTTACAGGCCAAAGCCTTATTTTTAGCTCGTTTATACCTTCCGAAGCCTGCTTTCCAGGGACCAAAGCTTCATTTTTGGAGTTGTGTGCAATTGTAAAAGTAAAAAATCTTAATTTTTAACCTCTCAAGTTAATTTTCAGCCACAGAACCTTCGTGTTTGGTATCACAGCATCATTTCTGGGCATAAACCCTGAGGTCAGGGCTTATTTATAGGTTCCAAAAGCACATTTTTATCTTCCAAAGCCTCTTCCAGGGAATAGAGCCTCATTTCTGGAATTATCCACAATTTTGATGTCCCACATCCTCATTCAGTTCCTCTCAGGGTATTGCCGCTCATGGCAGTGTTTGGACTAGATGCGTGTTCGAGGCCCCTTACAACCCAAACCATGGTTCTGGCCGTGGCCTCTGTTATGTCACCCTCTGTGATGCTGTCTGTGTCCTAGGAGTCCTCTCACTGTCCAGGACAAGCACCCTCTGTACTCGCTCTCCAGGAGGATCTGGAGGAGACAGGTGGTCTCTGTGCTGGGAGCTGCCTGCACCTTGCTCTGTGTGTGAGGAACAAAGCAGCTGCAGTTCAGCCATCGCAGTGCCCAGTGCTGGTTCTGCCAGAGAGGAAACTCTGCCCCACGGCCAGGGTACATCAGGTTTGTCTGTGCCTGCTTCTGCACAGTCATTGCTCAGAGTTTAACCTCCATGGCAGGGCCTCCCGTTCTTGAGGGTTTTGTCAGCTCCTGTTCTTACTCCAGCCTCCAGATGGATTTAACACCATTTCCCACCACTCTCTGGGCCTGTCCATCCAATCAGTTTTCCACCCAGGAGAGTGTGCGCCTGTCCAGCCCAGAGGTGACAGTTTCCGTAGCAGAATGCTGTGAGAAACTGTGTCAAAGGCTTTGCTGAAGTCCAGGAAGATCACATCCACAGCCTTTCCCTCATCCAGCAGCCGAGTCACTTTGTCATAGAAGGTGATCTGGTTAGTTTGGCAAGACCTGCCTTTTGTGAACCCATGTTGACTGGGCCTGATCCCCCGGTTCTCATGCATGTGCTTCATGATAGCACTCAAGATCACCTGTTCCATGACTTTCCCTGGCACTGAGGTCAGACTGAGAGTCCTGGAGTTCCCTGGATCCTCCCTGTGATCCTTCTTGTAGATGGGCACAACATCAGCCTCCAGCCCAGTAGAAATTCCCCAGTCTTCCATGAGTGTTGGAAGGTGATGCAAAGGGGTTTTACCAGCACTCTACCAGATGCTTCAATACTCTTGGGAAAAAACTCAGCTGGATCCAGTCCTCCCTTCACAGGGAGGTGAAAAGGACTGAGTCAAATCCCTCCACTCTGGGGACAAACATTTGCACAGCCTGATGATGCCCCAATTCCTGAAATACTGGAGGACTGATTCTCACGAAGGAAACCTTCAGCAACAGCCTCTGACACCAACAGCCCTTCCTGCCCTTGTGTGAGGCTCAGGCACTACTTGATTCCCTACTCTGAAACCCAGCAACCTATACTGGGTCCTTTTAGGGTGTCCAACAAAACCAGGATCAGGACAGGGAGGCATTTTCCCACCAGGATCCACAAATCAGAAAGGCTACAGACAGGCATCAGTGTGAGTTGGAGCAACCATGGGTGAATCCAGGCAGTGTGGGGTGATTCCTTCTGTGAGACACGTAGGACTGTCCATGTGGGGAGAAAGAGAGGAGCTACTGCATGAGGAACTGCCTGTCTGCAGCCTGGGTACCTGTCACAATCCATAGTGTCAATAAGAACTGAAAAGTGGTTCATGTGACCCAAAACTCTGACTTGGGTGGCACAGAGTGGTGCATCAAGAACATGAGGAATCAGTGAGCAGTTTATTATGATCCTATTTCATTAATAAGTTTAACAAAGTGATATAAGATTCTCATCACCCCCTGTTGTGTTTCCTCTAGACCCGCATTTGGTTTTTATCTGATGTTGTTACCATGGTAACGCCAGAATGCTATGAAATGACTGGAGTGGTTCCACTGGCGCTGTTGACCTGGGAAGATGGGGTAGGGTCAGGGCTAGATGTGGGTTAGTCAGCATTTGGGTTTAGGTTTAGGTTGGGATTGACAATGAGGAGTCAAGTTTCTAAGGAGTCCACCACCCTCTCCCATATCTTGGTAAGAGCAAGTTGGTTTTGTCAGTATTTAATTCCTCATTCACCATGGACTCTAGCAAGGCTAAAATCTTCCAAAAGAGCCAAAGTCTTCCTCTCCTGGGCTCCTGCGGTTGTCTCTGACACTGATGCCAGTAAGGAAGCACCTTATCCTTACAGCATCAGGTCTCATGGCTTCTCTTCCCCACCCACAAGCCTGGGAGGTGTTTCTCCATAGTCCTGCCCTTGGCATTGCTCATCCTCACATTCCGCTGCCCAGGAAGAGCCCTGAGGAATGAGTGAGGGACAGGATCTCCCTTCCCAGGGCTTGGGGTCAAGACTTAGCCACTATGTTTATAGGCTCAAGGCTTGGTCCTTTGGATTCATGAAACACATCCAGGTTAACTCAGCATCAAAACCACCTTTACCTCATTTTTCCCAACCTTTCATCACTGCCTCCAGTTTTCTGCTCTAACTGGGCCCTGGAGATACTTTCTCAGCAGTGCCCTCAGTCGGACCCATTAACACTATAAGAAACTTCATATCATGAATTTGAGTTTTACTTTTTGAGAAATTTTTTCAGCATCTATGGGTCTGAGCTTCATGAACTCAGCATCAAACCCACCAGAGGGGTCATTAAAATGCCCTGGGCTCCTCCTCTGCTGCTGAGCTGGGCTGGGCTCCTGGGACCGAGGGAGCTCATGCTCTGCCCAGGAACAGCCCAACAGTTAGAGGGGATCTCTGGGGTTTCTTAGCGAGATGAGCAAGGCAGAGAGAGCTTAAAGGTGGCCAGAAGGATGACTGACACCTGACTGGAGGAGAAATCTTTGCAGTCCAGGACATGGTGAGTCATGGTGTAGGGCAATGTAGGTGTAGATCCTTGTGGCAATCCCTCCTTCATCTGGCTCAGTCCCAGCTCCTGCGATCTGTGAGGAGAGGGCTCTTGTGAGACAGTTTGGAAGGACTGTCAGGCCAGGGGTGCCCCGGGCTGCCCCAAGCTGTCATTCAGAGCAGGGACCCTGCACCATTGGGGTCTTTGTGCTGGAAGAAAGACTCTGCCACCATCCAGAGTCAGCCTGTCAAGGGAGATTCCCTGCTGTGCTGCAGGGAGAAGCTGTGGATGCAAGAAGCACCTGCTATCATGGAAGGGTGGTTTTGCTCTGCAGAGGCTGCTGCATCGATCAGGACTTCTCACAGCTCCTAATCACCCCAGGACAATTCTGGGTGGGGACTTTTCCAGGGGAAGGACAAGGAAGGGATTACACTGATGATATGGAGCTTCCATTAAACTGCCTTTTTAGTTTTCTACTCTTGGGAAATTTGTGTAGAGTAATGGAAGGAGTCTCTCATGTTTGAACAAATGACTGAGACTCCTGAGCTGTAACTGTGAGTGATCAAGAGGTGTGACATGAGCTTCCTAAAGCACCTTGATCCACTCCCCTGCCTATGGACAGCACCAGCATCAGCTCTGCTGGACCCACCAGGTTGTTCTGCCCTTTGGAACCTCTAAGTAGGATCCCGCGCCCAGGCAGAGCCCTGCAAACAGGCAGGTTTGTGTAGGGGAGTGTTCAGAGGCTGGGACAGGTTCTGTGAGCAGGGTAAATGCATGGGACAGGGAAAAACCTCCATGAGAAAAATCATCAGAGATAGGATCACCGACTGAGAGGAAAGTTAAACCCAAAAAGTTAAGGGAGGGCAAATTTACCTCTTCTGTTACCTGAAAACCCCACAGCGAAGCACAGAGGTGATATGAGAGCACACTCTGTTTGGTTTGTGAAATGAGCTGTGTGTGTCCTGGGATGAGACGCCGTGCTGAGACCTTAGGAAAGGGTGAGACATTGAGTGCTGTGAGGTGGATACCTCTGCTCTCATCAGAGCCTGGAGCCATTTTAGGGTAAAAAGGGAGTGTCATCCCCTCTGTCTCAGAAAGGTGTAGGCCCAGGGCATTTGGGAACAAGAGCAAAGGACAGAGCAGCTCCCCTCTGTCTGCACTGAGCCACAGACACTGCTCTCGTCTCACAGGAATCCCTCTGTTCTCCCTGAGTGCAGCAGAGCTTGGGGGCAGGAGGGATTAGGGGAATGAGAAATGGCTTTGACTTAGCTCAGAGAAGAGTCCCCAAAATTGTCACTGTCCTTTCCTCCTGTAACAGTGCCCAATGCCTAGAGTCAGCAGATGTCCAACAGCAGCTCCATCACCCACTTCCTCCCCCTGGCATTCGCAGACACACGGGAGCTGCAGTTCCTGACCTTCTACCTCTTCCTGGGCATCTACCTGGCTACCCTCCTGGGCAACGGCCTCATCATCATCACCATCACCTGTGACCACCACCTCCACACCCCCATGTACTTCTTCCTCCTCAACCTCACCCTCCTCAACTTGGGATCCATTTCCACCACTGTCCCCAAATCCATGGCCAATTCCCTCTGGGACACCAGGAAATCTCCTATGCAGGATGTATTGTCCAATTCTTTCTGTTTGCATTTTTCATTTCAGCACAGTTTTCTCTTCTCACAGTCATATCCTACGACCGCTACGTTGCCATCTGCAAACCCCTGCACTACGAGACCCTCCTGGGCAGCAGAACTTGTGTCCACATGGCAGCAGCTGCCTGGGGCTCTGGGTTTCTCTCTGCTCTGCTGCACACAGCAAATACATTTTCCCTGCCCCTCTGCAAGGGCAATGCTGTGGAACGGTTCTTCTGTGAAATTCCCCAGATTCTAAAGCTCTCCTGCTCACACTCCTACCTCCGGGAGTTTGGACTTAGTGTGGTTATTCTCTTTCTCATATTCAGTTGTTTTGTTTTCATTGTGGTGTCCTATGTTCAGATCTTCAGGGCTGTGCTGAGGATCCCCTCTGAGCAGGGATGGCACAAAGCCTTCTCCACGTGCCTCCCTCACCTGGCTGTGGTCTCCCTATTTGTCAGCACTGCAGGGTTTGCCCACATGAAACTCCCTTCCATCTCCTCCCCATTGCTAGATCTGGTAATGGCCATTCCGTATGCAGTGGTGCCTCCAGCAGTGAACCCACTCATTTACAGCTTGAGGAACAAAGATATCAATGATGTTCTCCGGAAACTCACAGCTGAATGTCTCTATGAAGGAATAAACTGTTCCTCTCCTTCTACCTAGCAGTTCTTATGTAACTCCTCCCAGGCACTGACAGCCTTTATCTACTTTTAGTTGGTTTCATATTTAAAAAAAAACAAACCCTTTCTCATTCACTTTTTGTTTTTATTTGTTTACCTCTTTTTTGCCTAAAAAGTATCTGAGCTCCTGTGCATTTAAGCAAAATAAGAGGCCCTTCAATGAGTTCTGTTTTCCTGTGTTACTTTCCCCAGTGCCTTTCTGGAGCTGCAGGGATAGTTCCTGTGGGCAAGTGTTGAGGGGAAAAGAGTCCCAGCACTGCAGCACTGCCAGGCACCAGCGCTTGATCTCCCAGAGCTGTTCTCTTTCCACTTCCACACTTTCCTCCTCACCCCTTGCCTTGCTGTAAGGCCTAAGGGCTCTGAGCTTGGTCACAGCTGTGCTGCATGGCAGTGCTGTGCCCGCAGGCAGGGACAGGAACTGGGCACTTGTGGGACACAACAGCCTTTCCATGAAGAGAGAAGATCTCCTCAGGGCACAGCCTGAAGGCTTTCCTCTTCTTTCAAAGTTTCCCTAAAGAGCATGCCCAAGAACCTGAACCATAGATGAAAACAGCAGTGTAAAAATAAACATTACAGGTGTGATGGGTTTTGGAATGCTACAATCTCCTCTCACAGCCAGGTCTCCATTGAAAGACCTTCAGGACCAGCAGAGCAGGGTCTGTTTTGTGCCCATGTGCACTGGACCCCCTGGGAAATTTACCCCAGGCAACCAACTTGTAGTAGACTCTCAAAACCACTATTCCCAGCACTGCCCTCTCACCCTAGCTTGCACAGGTTCTGTGTCCCTCCCTGAAACAACACTGAATGAAGAGATCAGAATCCATGTTCTCACTGCATAGATGAGATGTGAGCACATACATCATGTGTGTGAGGTGAGATGAATCCAAGTGAACACAAACAGCCCTTCCTTGAGTTTCCATGAAGGTCTGCGGTACAGCAGGCATCTCAAGGTCAATTCATGTTGAGAGTGACATCCCAAGAGTAAGTGTCTGAATGGAACTTCCTTCAACCAAGGTCCCTGTGTCCATTCCTCATGCTGTGGGCATCTCAGATGAGTGAAGAGCAAGGAAACACATCACAGGGCTGAGATAACTCCCAGGCTCTAGACATGGCAGCACAGAGTCAGAGAGAAACTGTGACCTTTATCTCCCCCTGTACAAGGCTCTGACTCTCGCTCTGAACATCCCTGGGTGCATAAGGAGTTCATGAGGCCAGCTGAGACATGGACTCCTGACAGAAATTGACATTTCTGTGTGTGACCCCAGGAACAAACCCCACTTGCCCAGGGATTCATCTCAGGGCCCTTGGACAGGCTCATTGCGAGTGTTCCTGTCTGCTGCATCACCCTTATGGGATGTAATTGCCAGAACAGAGAGGTTCTGGGGTCTTGGAAAAGGAAGTCATCGAACATACCTTAAAGATGAGGAAGAACAAGAATTGGGAGAATTGCATGTGGAAACCCCTGGAAGGTGAGGGAGATGAAATGCAACCAAAGAGCAAGGGCAATGCTTCTTATGCCACAAATTACACATGTTCTGAAAAATTCATATTTTGGCAGCATAGAAATTCCATGGACATTTTGTTGGAAGTTTGGAATCATTTCAGCTGATGAAAAAGAGCAGTTTGAGATATCTCTTTAGGCATTGAGAGCAGTTCTCATGTTTTTAGTTCAAGCTCCATTCTCTGACCATTAGCACCCAGTGCAAACCTCTAGAGACCCCGGTGTGTCTGAAGTCTTTGCCTGGGACTACAGCTGTCAGAGAAGACTGACAGAGCAATGTCACTTCCACCATTTCTATCCAGTCCTGAACATTCATAAACTTTTTTTAGGGGAGTTCCCAGAGCATAGGTAAAGGGGGAGGTACAGGGAGAGCACTTTGAAGAAGTGCCAATAGACTCCTCCAACTGATATTGATGCAGGATGTCTCCTAAGGAGGTGTGGACATACAGGGAAAGCAACAATTGAGGGGGCTGGCCTCTTCTCCTAAGTGACAGGGGACAGGACAAGAGAGAATGGCCTCAAGCTCCACCAAGGGAGATTTAGGCTGGACATCAGGAGGAAGTATTTCACAGAAAGGGTCATTGGGCATTTGAACAGGCTGCCCAGGGAGGTGGTTGATTCACCTTCGCTGGAGGTGTTTAAGGCACGGGTAGACGAGGTGCTGAGGGACATGCTTTAGTGTTTGATAGGAATGGTTGGACTTGATGATCCGATGGGTCTCTTCCAACCTGGTGATTCTATGATTCTATGATTCAATGGCCTTGAGGTCCACTGCTACATGGACAACCTTGTCCCTCACCTCCCCAGCCCTGTCACGTGTCTCTGTCAGTCTGGTTGTCTATGCCAGTTAAAAATACATATCCCTATGACACACAAAGTGTTTGGATCCTTCCCAGAGCACATCTTAGATTTGCAGTCTATCCAGAAATTGACCTTGGATCCCCTCATCTCCCCAGTTGCCCATAAATAAAAAAAAAAAAAATACACACAGACAAACTCCATTCTTGGATTAATCTTGACCTTGAAGATAGAATCATAGAATATCTTGAGTGGGAATGGATCTATAAGGATCATCACATCTCATCCACGAGACTACTTAAAAACAAACCTTATGACCAAGAGCACTATCCAGGTGCTCCTTGATCTCTAACAGGCTTGGTGCCATGACTACTTCCCCTGGCAAGTCTTTTACAGAGACCAAAGAACCAGAGAAGCTTTTCCTAATGTCCTGTGTGAACTTCCCCTGATGCAGCCTCAGCCCATTTCCATTTCCTATTGCTGACCACCAGGGAGCAAAGCTCACTGTTCCATTGTGTGGAGTGGCCTGTGCTGGAGCTGGTGATGGGAGAGACCAGTGCCCTGGACACCTTCCCAGTCTGTCACTGCCACCAAGGGCACCCACCGGTCTCCTCTCTCCTGCACCTGCAGGGCTGGCTCTGCCCCTCACACCCTCTCCGGAGTGTCACATCCCCACTGTCAGGGACAGCAACACCCTGAGAGGAACTGAATGGGCATTTGGGCCATCAAAATTGTCAATAGTTCTAAAAATGAGGCTTTGATCCTTGAAAGAGGCTTTGGAAGATAAACATTTTTGAACCTATAAATAAGGGTTTGGCCTTTAAATCTGAGGTGCTGGAAATTAAAAATCAGACTTTGGGCCTTAAAAATAAAACTTTTAAAATGAGTTATTAGACTCTTAAATTGTAAATGTGAATACTAAAAATCTATGGGTCCTATAAAAACAGGTTAGAATCCTAAAACTGATTATTTCATTCCATAAGATGAGACTTTGGCAACTAAAGGGATGGGTGAGGCGCTACACGAGTCTTTTGACAGTGCAAGGAAGGGCAACCTCTGTGGTCCCAAGAAATGAAGTTCTGGTGCTGAATGCAGGTCTTTGGGTGCTCCATTTGAGAGCTCATCTGTAAAAGAGGGGGTTAGATCCTTTCCATGAGAGTCTGAAAACTCAAAAGAAGGAATTGGGTCCTCCAAATGGTGCTTCAAAACTGAAACTGAGGCTTTGAATCCTGACATCAGGCTTTATGCCTTAAACTGATGCTGTGGTAACAAATATTAAGGTTTTGTGCCTTAAAAATTGGAGTGGAGAGACTCAAAATGAAGACTATAGCCCTCACAATTGTGGACTTATAATAAAATGGCGTCAAGAGTTGCCCCCTCTGCTCCTCCCAGTGAGAGGCTAGGGGTGGGAAAGAAGTTGTCAGAGGGACACAGGCAGGAGAGCTGACCCTGGCTGAGCAGAGGGAGATCCCATAACAGAGATGCCACGCTCTGTGATAAAAACTGACAGAGGCAGGAAGAAGTGGAGATTTTTATCATTCAAGGTGACGGGTCGTGATAGACTGATGAAGTGTCCATCTTCTTGAGGGAGGTGGGAAGACATGACATTTGGTTTTGGGCATGGTTTATCTTGGGTTTTTTCTTTTTTCTTTTACATATTAATATAATTTTAGCTTGGCTTACAAATCAAAATGTATCTCCATGAAGCACCATAGTCAGAGACTTGGCCAGCTGAGGATTCCCCTGAGGATACAGACCTGGGCACCAGGAAGCTTGCTTGCCCTCACTCACAAGAGATCTCCACCAATCCCATGCCCTTTCAAAAGAGATTTCACAAAGAAATATTGATCTTCTCCTGGAATTTCTCAGCCTGCAGAAGACAAGGTTTCAGGCAGACCTTATAATGGCTGTCCCATATGTGAACTGGGCAACCAAGAAAGCTGGGAAGGGATATTTTCTATGGGCATGTAGTGACAGGATGACAGGATTTGGCAGCTTGACCAGTGGCTGCCCCCTCCCTGGAGGTGTTCAAGGCAGTTTGGATGGGGCCTTGAGCAGCCTGGTCCAGTGGGAGGTGTCCCTGCCCATGGCAAGGGGGTTGGAACTGGATGGGCTTTAATGTCCCTTCAACCCAAACCGTTCTCTGATTATGAAATTATGGAAATATAAACTTTAAACTAAAACATATCTTAATTCCTCTTTAACCACACTGGGAAATGACTCCAAGGAGCTGTGCAAGCCTTGAAGACCTTAAGAAAATAAGAGGAAGAGAAAGAACTCGTTAAGGTTTTCTGTAATTTAATGAGACCCAGGGTAGATTTCCTGCTAAGTCCTTGAAGGATCACTGCTGAGAGGAGATTGAGGAAACATCTCAAGAAGTCAAAAACAAAACTCAAAATTCCTTGAAGTCTTAACTGGTCTCAGTGGGGACTGTTAGTGACAAAGTCTCTCCAGGGACTCGTTAGGGCTGAAAATTAGAGGCCATGACTGCAGGAATGCAAAGGAGCTGTGCAGGCAGCTGTGATGCTGAGAAAAGCCTGGGATGGACTGATGAAGCAGAAAGGCCAAGCCCTAACCCCCAGGCCTTGGGCAGCAGATCTGGCTTTGGCTACAATGGCACTTGTGCCATGAACATTCCCACATTTCCAAATCAAACAGGGAGCAGTGGTTCCATGCAGTTCCAAATACAGGCCTTTAGAGTTACAGGAGATGTCAAGGCTTTCACAAAGCAACATGCAGTTGTAGAAGAATTGGGTCATAGGAGGGCAAGTTCATAGAAGACTTGGGTCATAGAAGAGAAACAGAAAGCTTGGGTGTGAGTAACACAGGACTTTAGTCATAGAAGTTTTATAGAAGTGATGGGTCATGGAATTCTCATAGAATAAGTGTGTCATAGGTGATTAAGGTCATGAAAGGGTCATAGAATCTTTGGACCATGGAAGAACTGGGTCATTGTAGTGCAAGTTTATTTAGGATTTAGAAGTGTTTATTCATAGAAGAGTCATGAACACAGCTGTGACCAAGATCAGAGCCCTCAGGCCTTACAGAACGGCAAGGGGTGAGGAGGGAATTTGACAGTGGAGAGAGAACAGCTCTGGGAGTTCAGGTGCTGGTGCCTGGCAGTGCTGCCATGCTGGGACTCTTTACCCCTCCACCCATGTCCATAGGAACTGTCCCTGCAGTTTAAAAATGACCTTGGAGGAAGGGTCTGAGGAAAGAACAGGTTGTGAATGGACCTTTCCTTACAAAGACAGAGAGCATGGGTTGCTGTTTACTTAGTTACTTGATTACAAATGGGTAGCAGAGAGCTATGGAAGCTGATGAAAACTTAAACCTTAAAAAAAATAGGCATCACAAACTAAGGCATTGTGGGGCTGCCATGAGACACATTATAACTGCTGTGAAGCAGAACTTCAGCAAGTTCATTGCTTCAGAGACCCATCCAGTTATCAGCTTCCACGCTGCATCCTTGAGGTGCTGGTTACTCCAGCTGTAGATGAGGGGGTTCAGTGCTGGAGGAACCACTGAGTACAGAAGTGACACCACCATGTCCAGGGACGGGGAGACTGAAGAGGGCTTGAGGTCGGCAAAAGTGCCAGTGCTGATAAAGAGGGAGACCACGGCCAGGTGAGGGAGACACGTGGAAAAGGCTTTGTGCTGTCCATGCTCAGAGGGGATTTGCAGATGGCAACGTAGCGGTCGTAGGACATGACTGTGAGAAGAGAAAACTCTGCTGGAATGAAAAAGATATAGAGAAAGAATTGAGAAGCACATTCTACATAGGAAATGGCCCTGATGCCCCAAAGGGAATTAACCATGGCTTTGGGCACAACGGTAGAGATGGATCCTATGTCGAGGAGGGCGAGGTTGAAGAGGAAGAAGTACATGGGGGTGTGAAGGTGGTAGTCACAGGTGATGGTGATGATGATGAGACCATTGCCCAGGAGGGTAGCCGGGTAGATGGTCTGGAAGAGTCACAAGTGCAGGAGCTGCAGCTCCTGTGTGTCTGTGAATGCCAGGAGGAGGAAGTGGGTGATGGAGCTGCCGTTGGACATCTTCTGACTCTTGATATGAAGCACTGAGAAAAAAATGAAATTACAGTGACAAGTTAGGGGAGATGTCTCTGAGCCAAATCAAAGCCATTTCTCACACTATACACTTGCCACTGCTTTTCCTTTCAGAACACTTCCTTAAGCTCCATGCCTGGAGCCCTGATTGCTTCCACCTGAACATGCTGGGATCAGCAGGTTGGCTACCAACTGGCTGCAAGGAGTCAGTCCTGCTCTGCCACAGGGGGACAGTGGGGACAGCCCTGGTATTCCAATTTTCCAGTTAAAACTGCTCCTAATGCAAAAAGGCTTTACAGCATCTGTACACCCAAACTGTAAAAGTGTTTGAAGAGGAGAGGTTTGGATGGAGCTTCTGTTGGACATCTGCTGCCTCTGCCATGAGGCACTGTCACAGGAAGAAAGACAGTGAAAAGTTAGGGGAGAATTTCCTGATCCAAACTAAAGCCCTTTGTCATTCCCCTCCCCTGCTGCACACACCCCATCCCTTCTTCTCCCAGTCCTTCCTTCAGCTCCATGCCTGAAGGCATCCTTGGTGTCAGCTGAAAGTGCCAGGAGGAGAAGGGACTCTGCCTGCTGGCTGCAAGGAGTCAGTTCTGCTCTGCAGCAGGGGTTGATGGGGACAATGGGGACAGGGGACACTGCTGGGGTTCAGCTTTGACCTGAGGAACTGCTCCTGGTGCAGAAGGGCCTGGCAGAATCTGCACTGCCAGGGATGAGGAACTGAGAGGGCAGAAGTCAGGTTGAGGAGCCTGCATTTTTACAGATCCTTCTCCCACCCTGGGCAATGTTTTGGCTGACAGAAAACTGCAGCATTTGTGCTGCACTCAGGGAGAACTGAGGGAGTCCTGGGAGGAGAAAGCATTGCCTGCAGCTCATTGCAGACGGAGAAGAGCTGCTCTGTCCTTCGTTTGAGTTCCCAGCAACCCTGGGCTTGAACTTTTCTGAGACAGAGTAATCACACTTTCATATTCACTTTAAAAGCCACCAGGATGTGTAGAAAGGAGACAAACCTTCTGCCAGACATCGAGTATCTAACTCTTCCTCAACGTCTCTGCATTCCACTTTCAGACCAGGACACACAAGGCTCATTTCACAAACACAACATTTCCTTGGCAGGAGCATCTCTTTGTTTTTCCACACACATTCAGATAACACAAAGCTTCAATAAGGCATGTTTGCACCCTGGAGGGCTGCTGAGTGCTTGGGAGGACACTTCAAGGAAAGTCAAATATCCTAATGATGATATCTCAGTACAGAAGAGTCTGTTAACTTCGCAAGAATGCACTGCCCACAGCCCCACAGAGGATCAGTGCCTGAAAGGGTCCGGCTGTGAGAGGCCAGGGCAGAGGCAGCCAGACATGCAGACAGTGTTCCCCTTCCCAAGCTGTGCTCATCCCCTCCCAGACACCAACCTTGCTGGGCAGTTGCTCTCAGCCCCTGGGCTCTGGAGAGGGTACTGGAACTGTGGCTGCAGAGGAGGGGGCTCAGCCTTGGAGCCCAGAGCCCTGAGGGCAGAGGTTTTGCTGAGTGGTAGAGGAGGCAAGGGGGTTTGCTCAGAGGAAGGGGCTGCACTGGAGGGATTACACATTGCTGTCTGCATTTTTACTCCCACAGTGCCTCAGTTTTGTTTCCTCTCATTGTCTGATCCTATCCCTTCTGCTGGGCATTTCCTCATAGGAGGTGTTTCCCTGTCCCACATCTTCTCCCTGTCAATGCTCACAGACACAATCTGATCCTCTCTTCACGCCACTTTCCCTACACAAACTGGCCTGTTTCCCGTGTGAATCTCTGAACAGGTTTTTGTTTATAAGTAGAAAAGGACAGGATAGACTGAGCCTGATGGGTGCAGCAGAGGTGATGCTGCTGCTGTCTGTGAGAGAGGAGCCACTGGAGAAAATTAAGGAGTCTCCTATCAAACCTACTGATTACTCAAGGACACTGCTCAGGGGTCTCAGTGAATTGTTCAAGCATGAATCATAGAATCATAGAACAACCAGTTTGGAAGGGAACCATCGGACCTTCTAGTCCAACCATTCCTATCAAACACTAAACCAAATCCCTCAAGACCTCATCCACCCATGCCTTAAACACCTCCAGGGAAGGTGACTCAACCACCTCCCTGGGCAGCCTATTCCAATGCCCAATGACCCTCTGCGTGAAAAACTTCCTCCTAATCTCCAGCCTGAACCTCCCCTGGCGGAGCTTGAGGCCATTCCCTCTTGTCCTGTCTCCTGTCACTTGGGAGAAGAGGCCAGCTCCCTCCTCTCTACAACCTCCCTTCAGGTAGTTGTAGAGAATAATGAGGTCTCCTCTCAGCCTCCTCTTCTCCACGATAAACACCCCCAGCTCTCTCAGCCGCTCCTCATAGGTTCTGTTCTCCAGCCCCTTCACCAGCCTCGTTGCTCTTCTCTGGACTTGCTCCAGAGTCTCAACATCCTTCTTCTATTGAGGGGCCCAGAAGTGAACACAGGATTCAAGGAGCGGCCTCACCAGTGCTGAGTACAGAGAGAGAATCATCTCCCTGGACCTGCTGGTCACACCATTTCTGATACAAGCCAGGATGCCATTGGCTTTCTTGGCCACCTGGGCACACTGCTGGCTCATGTTCAGTCGACTGTCGACCAACACCCCCAGGTCCCTCTCCTCCTGGCAGTTTTCCAGCCAGGCTTCTCCCAATCTGTAGCTCTGCATAGGGTTGTTGTGCCCCAAGTGCAGGACCCGGCACTTGGCCGTGTTAAACCTCATGCCATTGGACTCTGCCCAGCGGTCCAGCCTGTTTAGGTCCCTTTGCAGAGCCTCCCTACACTCCAGCAGATCGACACTTGCACACAGCTTTGTGTCATCTGCTAACTTGTTAAGGGTACCCTCAATGCCCTCAACCAGGTCTTTGATGAAGACATTGAACAGGACTGGACCTAGCACTGAGCCCTGGGGAACACCACTTGTCACTTGCCTCCAGCTGGATTTAACACCATTTACCACCACTCTCTGGGCCCAGCCATCCAGCCAGTTTTCTACCCAGGAGAGTGTGTGTCTGTCCAGGCCAGAGGCTGACAGTTTCCGTAGCAGAATGCTGTGAGAAACTGTGTCAAAGGCTTTGCTGAAGTCCAGGAAGACCACATCCACAGCCTTTCCCTCATCCAGCAGCCAAGTCACTTTGTCATAGAAGGTGATCAGGTTGGTTTGGCAAGACCTGCCTTTGGTGAACCCATGTTGACTGGGCCTGATCACCCGGTTCTCTTGCATGTGCTTCATGATAGCACTCAAGATCACCTGTTCCATGACTTTCCCTGGCACTGAGGTCAGACTGACAGGCCTGTAGTTCCCCGGATCCTCCCTGCTACCCTTCTTGTAAATGGGAACTACATCAGCCAGTCTCCAGTCCAGAGGTACCTCCCCAGTCTTCCAGGACTGCTGGAAGATGATGGAAATGGGTTTGGCCAGTACATCCGCCAGCTCCCTCAATACCCTAGGATGAATCCCATCTGGCCCCATAGACTTGTGGGTGTCCAGTTGGCCAAGCAGGGCTCTGACCACCTCCTCTTGGACCATGGGAGCCTCGTATTTCTCCTCTAGTTCCGGGGATTTTTTCCCAGCATGAGAGACCCTTTTCCATTTCTCCCCTGCAATACCTCAAGTGCAAGTAAAAGAAAGCACAGACCCAGCAAAGTTTTTTATCTTTAACATATTCCCTGCCCTTGAATTGTCCTCTTAGAAATATCATGGGGTGATGTGGAGCAGCGCTGACCCGTTGTTTTTTTTATTATTTTTTATGCTGGAGAATGTGCAGGAGCCCTCCTGACAGATGCCTCAGGCTGGAGCACTGCCAGCTTTAGGAGATCCCTCTAGGAACCGCACCTGCATTGCCCTGCAGCCAGAGACTCACCTGGAGAAGGGCTGTGAATTTTTTTTTCCTCCTCTCTCCTCCCACCCCACCTTGCTTTTCCCCTCACTCTGCTCCCTCTTCTCCTCTCGCTGCCTGCAGCCCTGCTGGGCTTTGCAGAGGAGATGCTCCTGGACAGACCTGGCTCTTTTCAGAACTGCCCTCTCATTAACAGCTCACTCTGTCCCAGGAGCCCAGCCCAACTCAGCAGAAGAGGAGCAGCCCAAGGCAGTGCTTTATCTGCCAACACTGGTCTCCCTCGAGGTGTCCCTGGGGCTCCAGGGAAACCTGCTGAGAAACAGGCTGAAGCCATTCCTGATGTTCCCTCCCTCAGCTGGGCAGAGACACATCTGTCCTGCACTGTCATTGATCCTGTTAGAAAAAGCAGCTGGGCATGAAAATTACTTTTTTATGCCCCATCATTAAATAGCACCCCAAGAAGATTACAGGGAATGATCTCATTGTTCCAAGCTGATCCATTGAGAGAATTTAGGCTTTTTTTCCCTGGTCTTTAGACCTGTGGTTGGAAAGAGACTCAGCTCTCTTCTATCCAGCAGTGTCTCTGCTCTCAGCAAAGCCTTTGCACACACAGGGTCTTGGATGCTTGGTTTCCTCATGGCAGGGATGAGCTTGCCTGGTGCCACAGCTGCAGTGCTTCAGCCCCAATGGGCAGCAATGCCCTCAGCCAGGGGCACAGGCAGGAGGAGCTGGAGCCCTTCCTGTGGGAGACAGAGCTGTGATGTGGTCACAGAGCTCAGGACAGTTGGGCTTCAAGGACAGCATCCTCCAAGCTCAGCAAGGGTCCAGACTGTGAATCACTCCCCATTTGAAAAACCATTCAAGGGCTCCATGCTGACAGTTTGCTGCCTCAGGAACAATAAAAGAAAAACAAACAAACAAACACAGAGCCTGTGTAGGCAGTGCTGAATTTAGAAAGAGCAGGAATAGACATGTCTCAGATTCCCTGTGTCCTCTTTGTCTTCCCCATCAAGGTCTCCCAGGCCTCTGTGACTCAGGGCAGGGCTCTTCAGGAGATCAACTAGTGGTTGGTGGTGATCAGGTCAGGGATCACTTGAGCAATCCTTCCCATTCTATGGGACAGGAAGGGCAACATCCCAGGGAGCTGAGTGAGCAGGACAATGTCACAGTGAGGGTGCTCTCCATCATCTTCTAAAGGTCCTGGAGACCGAGGAAACTTCATGATCACTGACACTACTACCACGTTCCATGTCGTTTTCAGAAATGGCCGATGGATGAGCAGGGGATCTAAAGGCCGTGTCCCAGATGTTATCTGCTCAAATTCCATTTCTGGATATCTGAAGGAGAATAGAACTTGATTTCCCTTGGACAGATTGTGTGTCACCATCCTTCTATTAATCATGTCTTCTATGACCTGGGCCATCTATCATGTCACTACTCTAATGACTCTTCTATGATCTGATGCTTATATGACTTCTACAACTCTTTTATGCCTCTAGTCTTCTGTATCCACATTCTTCTATGTCCCTTTTCTGATCTGACACTTTTGTGACCAACACTTCTTTGACCTGATATTGCTGTGACCCAACTCCTCTAGGAGACTTCAGTAACCAAATACTTAGGGAAAACATTTTAAATGACCCAAGCCTTTTATGACCAAACTTTTCTCTGACTTTCTATGACCCCTATAAGCCTTCTATGAGCCCACTCTTCATGATCCAGATACTCTATGGCCGGAATAATTTATGACCCAACTCTTCCATGACCCATGATCTGAGTCTTCTGAGACGTTTATATGACCCAGTCCTTCCTTTTCCTTTTTAGGACCCCTCTATGACCCAAATCTTTTATGGCCTGAGACTCCTATGACCCGACACCTCTTTCAACTTCGTATGATTAAATTCTTCGGCTATTCCTCTACTCATCTATAACCCAAATTTTCTTTGACCTGCCTCTTAAATGATCAGACCTTTCTGTGACTTGAGTACTGACACTTCTATTGACTTGACACTTCTATTACCCGAATATTCTGTGATCTAAGACTTCTATGAACCTTATAGAACTGAACACTTCTATTATTCCTCTATAACCTGATTCATCTGTAACTCAAATATTGTCTTACCCGTCTCTTCTATAACTAGACCCTTCAATAACTCCAGCATTCCATGACACATCACTTCATTTGATGACCTGTCTGTTGTGTGACTGTTCTATGATGCTTTAATCAATAATCTGACTCTCCCATGAACCTTCTGTGACCAGATTCTTCCATGATCTGACAGTTCTAAGATTCTTCTATGAACCAACCCTTCTTTGAACCAATCCTATTGTGATCCTTCTATGACCAAACCCTTCTAAAATCTAAATAAACTCACACTTCTATGACTCGACTATTCCATGCCCTGAATATTCTATGACCCTTTAATGATCCAAGTCATCTATGACCCAGTTCTGCCAAGAGAATTCTAAGACCCAACACTTTTATAAACCATCAATGACTGTACTTCTCTGTTATTCCTCTATTACTCAACTCTTCCATCACCTGACACTTCTCACACACAAGTTTTCTCTCACTCTTCCATGACCCAACACTTTTACGTCCCTGCCCATCTAGGACCAAACTCTTGTACAACTCCATGGAACTGTGAGAGCCTTGGAATCTCCCATAACTACATGGGCCTCTATTTGGAATTAGATGGAATAACTGCTCCCACTTTGATTCAGCACTGTGGGAATGTTCATGACACCAGTGTCATTGTAGCCAAAGCCAGACCTACCTTCCCAGGGCTGGGGGTCAGGGCTTGGCCTTTCTGCTTCACCAAGCAAACCCAGGATTTTCTCAGCATCACAGCTGCCTGCACAGAGCCTTTGCCCTTCTGCAATCATGGATTTCAAGTCTCAGCTCTAAGGAGTCCCTGGGGAGTCTTTGTTACTAACGATCCTCATTGAGACCAATTAATACTTCAAGGTACTCTAGGATATGCTTTTGAGTTCTTGAGAGCTTGACTCAATCTTCTCCAAGAAGCAGAGGTTCAAGGACTCATCAACAAGTCCACCCTGGGTCTCATTAAAGCACAGAAAACCTTAACAAGCTCTTTGTCTGCCTGTTGTTTTCTTTAGGTCTTCAGGCAATGCACAACACCTTGGAGGCATTTCCCAGTGTGGTTAAAGAGGAAGATTTCAAAGTGCACCCAAGAAAAATATGTTTTATTTTAAACTTCTATTATATACTTTTCAAAATCATAGAATGGTTTGGGTTGGAAGGACCTTAAAACCCATCCAGTTGCAACCCCCTTGGCATGGGCAGGGACACCTCCCACTGGACCAAGATGCTCAAGGTCCCATCCAGCCCGACCTTGGACACATCCAGAGAGGGGACATCCAAGGCTTCCCTGGGAAACCTGGGCCACTGCCTTAGCACCTTCCTTGTGAATGATTTCTTCCTAATGTCTAATCTAACTCTTCCCCCTTCCATTTTAATGCTATTCCCTCCCTGTCCTATCATTCCATGTCCTTGGATAGAGATCCTCCCTTACTTTCTTGTCATCAAATTTAGGTACTGGAAAGGCACTCTAAGGTTTACTCAAAGCCTTCTCTTCTCCAAGCTGAGGATTTTCCAGGAGACAATCAATATTTCTCTGGAAATTCTCTTTTGAAATGGCCTCCACCCAGGTCCATCTCCTCAGGGAACTCCTCAGCCAACAATTTTCCTGCCCATGTTGCTCCATGGAAATATGTTTTGACTTTTCAGCTGAGCTGAAAATAGTATAATAGGTGAAAGAGAACAGATAAAAACTAACGTAAACCAAAACCAAAGCTCTTGCCACCTCCCTCATTAGACTGAAACCCCACCAATCTACCACCACCCATCATCTTGAGTGATAAAACTCTCTACTTATTTATTCTTCTGCCACAGCTTTTATCATTTATTGTGGCATCTATGTTATGGGATCTCCCTCTGCTCAGCCAGGGTCAGCTCTCCTGCCTGTGTCCCCCTCACAATTTCATGCCCACCCCCTCATACTCACTGGGAGGAGCAGTGGGAGTGGCTCTTGACGCTGGGCAAAGGAGACAATCGCTGCCCTCACTCTTCTGGCACCAGGATGATGTCACAGGACCCAGTGAGTCTCACATTTCAAAAGGAAAGTGGAGAAACTGGAAAGGATCTGGAGGAGGTCTGGCAGGATGGAGTTAGGGGCCACAGCATGAGGGATGAGGGCACACTTTGGACTGCTAAGGATCGAGGCAATCTGTTAAGTAAGTCTCCACATCTTATGCTCACAGTAAAATTTAGGGAACAAGAGACCTCAGGTGATCTCTAGTACAATGCCAGCTCCAAGCAGGGCCAACTCTGAGGTCAGACTAGGCTGCTCAGTCCATGTCAACATCCACAGAGAGAGTTTAGACGTCAACAAGGCACCAAGGCCACAATTAAAAGGAAGGATTTTGGCAATTCACCAGCACCGTGGACAGACCCATCGGTCAGCCAGGCCTCATGTGATACCTGGAAACATCCACCTTCTGGTCCAGAGGAGTGGGATTCTTCTGGGATGGACAGGAGGGAAAACACTTTTGTATGAGTGCAGTACAACCCCAGGTGAGGCATGAGGGCAGTGGAGGATTCTCCACATATGGGGGTTCAAACCAAGCAGATTTGATGCCTCAGGACATTCTGTGCACAGGGCTTGGCTGGGGCTGGGGGAGTGGAGGCCAGAGGTTTTTAAGCCTTAATGGTTCTGTGTTTGTGTGACTGAAGGACCAGAGCCCTCTGTGGCCCAAGCACCTCCTGCCAGCGCCCCCAGATCCAGTATAGGGCCAGATCCCTCCATTTTGTCCTGAACCCGGGTTCAAAGCGCAGGGCTGGGGAAAGGGGAAACTACCCTTTGGGTCACAAAACTTCGTTTTAGGGTATAGACAGGACGGTAGCACTAAATTTTCAGAGGGCAGACTTTGAAATCTTTAGAAGGCTGGTTGGCAAAGTCTCCTGGGAGACAGCACTTGAGGGCAAGGGAGTCCATGAGGGCTGGGAGTTCTTCAAAAAGGAGATCCTGGCAGCTCAGGAGAAAGCCATTCCCGTGTTCTGGAAAAAAGGTCAGCAGGGGAAAAAACCAGCATGGTTAAGTAGGGAAATCTTGAGTCAAATTAGAAAAAAAAGGAAGATTTATAGGCTCTGGAAGGGGGGACAGGCCTCTTGGAGGGACTACAGGAGGGAAGGCAGGCTATGTAGGGAAAAAATCAGAGGGGCTAAGGCTGAGCTAGAGATCAGATTAGCTAATTCTGCAAAAGACAACAAAAAATCTTTTTATAAGTATATTAACAGTAAAAGGAGGACTAGGGAGACCATACAGTCCCTTTTGGACTCAGAGGGAACAGCAGTGACAGGGGACGAGGAGAAGGCTGAGGTACTTAATGCCTTCTTTGCCTCAGTCTTTAATTGTAAAGAAAGCTGTTCCCTCTGCGTAGATACCCGGGAAACAGAGGAGCAATACGAGGCTCCCATAGTCCATGAGGAGGAGGTCAGAGTCCTGCTTGGCCAACTGGACACCCACAAGTCCATGGGGCCAGATGGGATACATCCTAGGGTTTTGAGGGAGCTGGCGGATGTATTGGTCAAACCCCGTTCCATCATCTTCCAGCAGTCCTGGAAGACTGGGGAGGTACCTCTGGACTGGAGACTGGCTGATGTAGTTCCCATTTACAAGAAGGGTAGCAGGGAGGGTCCGGGGAACTCCAGGCCAGTCAGTCTGACCTCAGTGCCAGGGAAAGTCATGGAACAGGTGATCTTGAGTGCTATCATGAAGCACATGCAAGAGAACCGGGTGATCAGGCCCAGTCAACATGGGTTTACCAAAGGCAGGTCCTGCCAAACCAACCTGATCACCTTCTATGACAAAGTCACTCGGCTGCTGGATGAAGGAAAGGCTGTGGATGTGGTCTTCCTGGACTTCAGTAAAGCCTTTGACACAGTTTCTCACAGCAGTCTGCTGCGGAAACTGTCACCTCTGACCTGGACAGACGCACACTCTCCTGGGTAGAAAACTGGTTGGATGGCCGGGCCCAGAGAGTGGTGGTAAATGGTGTTAAGTCCAGCTGGAGGCCAGTGACAAGTGGTGTTCCCCAGGGCTCGGTGCTGGGTCCAGTCCTGTTCAATGTCTTCATCAATGACCTGGATGAGGGCATTGAGGGTACCCTTAGCAAGTTTGCAGATGACACAAAGCTGTGTGCAAGTGTCGATCTGCTGGAGGGTAGGGAGGCTCTGCAAAGGGACCTAAACAGGCTGGACCGCTGGGCAGTGTCCAACGGCATGAGGTTTAACATGGCCAAGTGCCGGGTCCTGCACTTGGGGCACAACAACCCTATGCAGAGCTACAGACTGGGAGAAGCCTGGCTGGAAAACTGCCAGGAGGAGAGGGACCTGGGGGTGTTGGTCGACAGTCGACTGAACATGAACCAGCAGTGTGCCCAGGTGGCCAAGAAGGCCAATGGCATCCTGACTTGTATCAGAAATGGTGTGACCAGCAGGTCCAGGGAGGTGATTCTCCCTCTGTATTCAGCACTGGTGAGGCCGCTCCTTGAATATTGTGTCCAGTTCTGGGCCCCTTACCACAAGAAGGATGTTGAGGCTCTGGAGCAAGTCCAGAGAAGAGCAACGAGGCTGGTGGAGGGGCTGGAGAACAGACCCTATGAGGAGCGGCTGAGAGAGCTGGGGTTGTTTAGCCTGGAGAAGAGGAGGCTGAGAGGAGACCTCATTACTCTCTACAAGTACCTAAAAGGTGGTTGTGGAGAAGAGGGAGCTGGCCTCTTCTCCCAAGTGACAGGGGACAGGATGAGAGGGAATGGCCTCAAGCTCCGCCAGGGTAGATTTAGGCTGGAGATTAGGAGGAGGTTTTTCACGCAGAGGGTCATTGGGCATTGGAATAGGCTGCCCAGGGAGGTGGTTGAGTCACCTTCCCTGGAGGTGTTTAAGATACGGGTGGATGAGGGACTTGGTTTAGTGTTAGATAGGAATGGTTGGACTAGAAGATCTGATGGGTCCCTTCCAACCTGGTTGTTCTGTGATTCTGTGATTCTGTGACCGTCCTAGGTAAGTTCCAGCCCTTCTTTTTTTTATCTTTAAAGACTCATTTTAAGGCTCAGAGCACAATTTTTTAAGTCACAAAGTCTGATTTTCTATGTCCACAGCCTTTGTTTTTGAGACAAATCCTCTAACAGTGTTAAAAGCTCATTTTTAGCCCCCAATGCCTACTTTTCAGGGAACAAATCCTCATGTTAGAACCAAGTCTGCAATTGTGATGACTCAAATCCTCAGTTTGAGCCTCTCAAGTCCAGTTCTAGGGTGCAAAGCCATTCCATTTGCTAGCTCAGCATCATTATAGGGCACAAAACCTGATATCGGGGCTCAAAGATGCAATTTTAGTTTCAAAGCATCATTTGTAGGATGTAAAGCCTATTTGAAGCTCCAAACTCTCACATAAAGGATCCAACCTCCCCCTTTAAAGCTTGAAGCCTCCATTGGAGCACCCCAAGTCCTGCATTTTTGGCAAGAGCTTCATTTCTTCAGGCAACAGAGGAATGAAGAGATTATTCTCCCTTGCATGGACTAAAGACTTGTAGCACCACATCCATTCCTTTATTGCCCTAAGTCTCATATTTAGGGTAGAAATTCTTGATTTTAAGGTTCCAACTTGTCTTTTAATACTCATAGCTTTCTCGAGGTAGGGGGAGCATAGTTAAATTTTGAGTCTGAATTCTCATTTTTTTATGTCTAAAGATACACTTCTGTGTCCCAGAGCATAATTTTTAAGGACCAAAGTTGATTCTGGATGATCAAAACCTCAGTGTTACATGGCAAAGCCTTATTTTTAGCTCATTTCTAGCTTCCAAAGCCTCCTTTTCAGGGAACAAATATTCTTTTTTGGAGTTGTTTGCAATTGTGAAAGTCAAAATCTTAATTTTTAACAATTTTTAGCCACAAAGCCTTCATGTTTGGTATCACAGCATCATTTCTGGGAATAACACCTGAGGTCAGGGCTTATTTATAGATTCAAAAAGCCTATTTTTATCTTTCAAAGCCTTTTTCAGGGAACAAAGCCTTATTTCTGGAATTATCCAGAATTTTGATGTCCCAAATCCTCGTTCAGCACCTCTCAGGGTGTTGCTGCCCATGGCAGGGGGTTGGACTAGATTCATGTTCGAGGTCACTTCCAAATCAACCCATGGTTCAGGCCATGGCCTCTTTGATGTCACTCTCTGCGATGCTGCCTGTGTCCTCGGAGACCTCTCACTGTCCAGGACAAGCACCCTCTGCACTCACTCTCCAGGAGGATCTGGAGGAGGCAGGTGGTCTCTGTGCTGGGAGCTGCCTGCACCTTGCTCTGTGCATGAGGAACAAAGCAGCTTCAGTTCAGCCATCACAGTGCCTGGTGCTGGTTCTGCCAGAGAGGAAACTCTGCCCCGTGGCCAGGGTAGGTCAGGTGTGTCCGTAGTGCTTCTGTGCAGTCATTGCTCAGAGTTTAATCTCTGTGGAAGGGCCTCTAGTTCTTGAGAGTTCTGTCAGCTCCTGTTCTTATGCATCCTAGGTTTGGGAGATTATCTTCTTGGTTATTTTTGAACATGGGAGATATTTCGAGACCAGGTGGTCCCACTTTAGTTTAACTGTGCCAGCCTTGCCCCCTTCTCCTTCACTCTGATTGGATTTGTTTCCCAAGTGCTTTATCACTGACTCCAGGATGTGTAAGGAGCCACCCTGGCTATGACCCTTTTATGAACTCAATCATCTATGATCCAGTTCTGCTATGAAAATGATCCAGAACTTCTATAAACCTCCCACGACTGCAATCCTTAGTCACTCCTCTATGACTCAACTCTTCTCTCAACTGACCCTTCTCAGACGCAAGATTTCTGTTCCTCTTCATTGACTCAACCCTTTTATGACCCTGCCCATCTAGGACTCAATTCTTCTATAACTGCAGGAAGCTGTGTGAGAGCCTTGGAATCTCCCATAACCCTACAGGCCTGTATTAGGAATTAATTGGAATAACTGCTGTGATTCCGACTCAGCAATGTCAAGATGTTCATGGCACAAGTGCCATTGTAGCCAAAGCCAGATCTGCTGCCCAGGGTCTGGGGGTCAGGGCTTGGCCTTTCTGCTTCATCAATCAATCCCAGGCTTTTCTCAGCATCACAGATGCCTGCACAGCACCTTTGCATTCCTGCAGTCATGGCCTCTAATTCTGGGCTCTACGGAGTCCCGGGGGAGGCTTTGTCACTAACAGTCCCCACTGAGATCAGTTAAGACTTGAAGGAATTTTGAGCTTTGTTTTTGACTTCTTGAGATGTTTCCTCAATCTCCTCTCAGCAGTGATCTTTTAAGGACTTAGCAGCAAATCCATCCTGGGTCTAATTAAATTACAGAAGGACTTAACTAGCTGTTCTCTTCCTGTTGTTTTCTTAAGGTCTTCAAGATTTGTACAGCTCCTTGGAGTCATTTCCCGGTGTACTTTAAGAAGAAGATTTTAAAATGCACCTAAGATAAAAATGTTTTAGTTTAAGGGCTATATTTCCATAATTTTCAGGATCAGAGAATGGTTTGGGTTGGAAGGGACATTAAAGCCCATCCAGTTCCAACCCCCTTGCCATGGGCAGGGACATCTCCCACTGGACCAGGCTGCTCAAGGTCCCATCTAAGCTGCCTTGAACACCTCCAGGGAGGAGGTAGCCCCAGCTTCCCTGGGCAACCTGGGCCACAGCCATACAACTTTCTTTATAAAGTATTTCTTCCTAACATCTAATCTAAATCTTCCTGCTTCCAAATTAAATCTATTCCCCCTCATCCTGTCCCTCCATTCTCATGTAAAAAGTCCCTCCCCAGCCTTCTTGTTGACCTACGTCATATACAGGACGGGTGCTATAAAGACTCCCATAAGACTTCGCTTGTCAAGGCTGAGGAAATTCAATGAGAAGATCAATATTTATTCGGAAAATACCTTTTGAAAGGGCTTGGGATTAGTTCAGGTCTCTTGCGCATGAGGACAAGCAGATGTCCTGGTGTCTGGGTCAATCTCTTCAGGGAAATCCTCATCTGGTCTGAGGCTCCAGGGTAGTGGGAGATCCTCCACCCCTGGGGCTTCAAACTCATCAGATTTGACACTTTGGGATGTTCTGTGCACAGGGCTGGGTAGGGGCAGCCCAGAGGCTTTTCAGCCTTAAAGGTTCTGTGCTGGTATGACTGAGGGGCTAGAGCCCTGTGTGGCTCCAGCACCTCTTGCCAGTGCCCCCAGGCCCATTTTGGGTCCAGATCCCCCCTTTCTGGTGCAGAACTCCCGTCCCAGGCCCTGGCTCTGCCCCCCTGCCCCTCAGCATCTGCAGCTCCCCCCGAGCCTGGCAACAGGACTGGGGGACTACTCCCTTTTGGGGCCAAAAGCCTTGCTCTAGGGCACAGATCTTCCTTTGTGAGCTTCCCCCTTTTTGAGCTTCAAGGACTCCTTTTAAGGTCGGAGCATCATTTTTAAGGCACAAAGTCTGAATCTCTGTGTCCACAACCTCAGTTTTAGAGACAAAAGCCTCTAAAAGGATTCAAACCCTCAGTTTTAGCCCTCAAAGTCTCTTTTTCAGGGAACAAAGTCTCATATTAGAATCAAATCTACATTTGTGAGGGTTCAAATCCTCATTTTGGAGCCTCTCAAGTCCAATATTGAGAGTGCAAAGCCTTCCTGTTCACTAACACAGCATTGTTTTAAGGCGCAAAACCTGAAGTCAAGGCTCAATGACTGTTTCAAAGCACCATTTATAGGACCCAAACCTGAAAAGCTCCAGGCTCCAGCCTCTAATGTAAAGATTCCAAACCTCTTTTTTTTTACAGCTTGAAGCCTCCACTGGAGTGCCCAAAGCCCTATAGTCGGGACTAGAGCTCCATTTCTTGGGGCCACAGAGGAACTGAGAGGTTCTCCTACCTTGCAGAATCAAAAGACTCATTCGTAGCACCCATCCCTATAGTGCCCAAAGTCTCACGTTCTGGATTGAAATGCTGAATTCTGGGGTCCCAATCTGTTTTTCAGGACTCACAAATTTTAGCACCCACATTTAGATCTTGAGATTCTAAATTCTCATTTTTTATGTCTAGGCACTCATTTTAAGAGTCACACTTCTAAGACTCGAAGTTTGATTTTGAATTTCCAACACCTCAGTTTTAGCATGCAAAACCTTATTTATAGGTTCCAACATATTGTTTTTATCTTCCAAAGCCTCTTTCAGGGAACAATCTTCATGTTTGAGAATTATCCATAATTTTGATGGCCCAAATCCTCATTCAGTGCATCCTAGACTGTTGTTTACCATGGCAGAGGGTTTGGACTAGATGGATGTTTCAGGTCCCTTCCAACCCAAACCATGGTTCTGTCCGTGGCCTCTGTGATGTCACCCTCTGTGATGCTGCCCTGTGTCCTAGGAGACCTCTCTGCTGTCCAGGACAAGCACCCTCTGCACTCACTTCCAGGAGGATCTGGAGGAGGCAGGTGGTCTCTCCTCTGGGAGCTGTGTGCACCTCGCCCTGTGCTATGAGGAACAAGGCAGCTGTAGTTTAGCCATCACAGTGCCCAGTGCTGGTTCTGCCAGAGAGGAAACTCTATCGTATCGCTAGGGGAGGTCAGGTGTGTCTGTGTCTGCTTCTGTGTGGTCACTGCTCAGAGTTTATCATCCATGGCAGGGCCTCCAGTTCTTGAGAGTTCTGGCAGGTCCTATTACTGCTGGTCTTAGGAGGTGGAGTCCGTGCTCCTGGTTATTTTCTTCATGGGAGATGTTCCCAGCCTGAGTGGTTCCGTTTTGGTTTAACTGTGCCAGCCTTGCCCCATGCTCCTTCACTCTGATCTGATTTGTTTCCCGAGTGCTGTATCGCTGACTCCAGGCTGTGCAGGGAGACATCCTGGCCTGGTTGCTTAAGTTCCACTCTAATTTAGCCTCCTGCTTGTTTTCTTGTGATCTTTCAGCATGGTCCTTTATTTCAATCTGGATTTCCACAGCTTTTGGTGTTTGGCAGTGTAACTTCTCCAGTCAAGAGATGGAGGAGACAGGGACCACTATCGTGGTCAGGTCTCACCCTGCAGAGCACAGGGGTTCAGATCCTTGGGAGTTGTCTTTGTCTCTCTTCTGGTGGAGCCTTGAAGCAGCCATTCCCCAGAACGGACCTTCTAGGGTGTAGGGAGCCCTGAACATGTGGAGTGAGAGCATGCAAAGCTCTCCTCTCATGTTCTGAAAAGGAAATTTTCTTGCTTTCCTGGGAAAATCATGCTGTGAACACGCCTGACCTTAAAGGGATGCGTCCACAGAGGGTTTATCCTGGCTAGAGAAACAAGGTGGCTTCAAGCTGCCATGGGATCCTGATGTGAAACAGGAGATGAAACTGAGTTTCTTTAAAATATTTTTTGTTTCTTTCCTTTGAGGTATGTGCATTCCATCTTGTCCTCATCCTCCTGGTCTTTGCCAGGAGTCTTCTATCAATGCAGTCAGGATACAGACTGGGAGAGCTGGCCAGACTGATCAAACTTCTATCCCTGAGGCTGTGGGGGAGGCTGAGACCCCTCTCTGCCCCCCAGCAGCTGTCGTGCCCTCCAGAGGGGCTGGGGCTGTGAGGAGAGCCCAGAGCTCTGCTGCAGCCTGCGGTTGGCACTGCTGTGGGGCCAGCCCAGGCTGGGCTGCTCTGTGGGGCTGGAGAGAAATCAGGGCTGTGGGTAGAGCTGGGAGGGACTGGGCTGAGCTAAGCTGGGAAGTGCCTGGGAGAGGACACCAGCAGTGCTGGCTGAGCTGTGTGACCATGCAGGGGGAGGAAAGGCTGCAGAGGGTGTGAGGGGCAGAGCCCAAAACTGTGGGAGCAGGAGAGAGGTGCCCTTGGTGCCCTTGGTGGCAGGGACAGACTGGGAAGGTGCCCAGGGCACTGGTCCTTCCCATCACCAGTTCCAGCACTGGCCACTCACCACAGGCAATGGCTGAGCTTGGCTCTCTCTCCATCTCTTCTCCTCCTGCAATTATCACCTCTGCCAGGTGAATGACCAGCCCTGTCCAGCCTCTCTTCTTACACAGACCTTGTCAGAGCCCAGAGCAGGGCTGTGTGCAGAGCTCAGCACAGGACATGGCTCAGACCTCATCCCACTTTCCAGCTTCCTCAAAGAGGACAGAGAAGGGGAAGGTGCTCATCTCTCTCTGGTTACCAGGGATAGGTCACGAGGAAATGGAATGAAGCTGCATCGGGGGAAGTTCCAGCTGGACATCTGGAAAAGGTTCCTCATGGAGAGAGTGCTCAGTCACTGGAACTGGGTCCCCAGGGAAGTGGTGATGGCACCAAACCTGTCAGAGTTCAAGGAGCATCTTGACAATCATCTTAGTCATATGGTTTCATTTCACACAGTCGTGTGAGGATCAGGGAGTTGGACTCAGTGATCTTTATGAGTCCTTTCCAACCCCAGATATTCTAGAAACCTGTTATCTTCAAGCTCAAAAAATAGTCTGTCCATCCACAAGTCATCCCATGACTTTCATTCTTCCTGACAAGTTCCACTTTGTTACTTTTTCCTCTCCCCTCACATCATTCTAGCTCTCCATTTCTTTCCGTATTTAGTTTCTACCAGTACACTCCCTTCCTGCACTTGGTTCTCTTTTTGCTTGGGGCTTGATTGCAGGCTGCTTAAGACCTATTTCTGAACATGGCATATCATCCTCAGCCATCTCTGAACCCTTATCCAGCCATACATTTTTATTATAAAATTAGTTTCTTGGAACATATAGAAATTTCCGGAAACTGTAATAAATTCATGCTGTCCCCGTGGGCAGGAGAAATGGTAAAGGGCCTGAGGCGCTCCTCAGCTGTAAGGGATTTGTGTCTGTGATGCTGCAGGGGCAACAGACGGGACACAAGGGATTTGCCCCAGAGACACTGTCAGCAGATCCTGGCAGGAGCCAAAGTGCAAAGGACCCATGGTGCCCCCTTACCATAAGGGATTTGACTGGTGACACTGCCAGCAAGGTCCTGGTCTGAAGAGACTCCCCTGTGTTTTCCACCCATACCCAAGCCCTCTCCCTGGACAGGTCCTGTGGGCACTTGGGCAGAGGTCCTTTCCCAGCCATGTTCCTGCTGTTGCCCCATCACCTCCAGAGACAGAACTGACCTCACCATCCCCGTCACAGTCAGATGTTTCCTACTAGATTCTGAGTTCCTGAGACGCAATTGACATTATAACCCCCTACTCATCCATCACCTCCTCATGGTCCAGAACTTGAACAGATAAAAGTATGCTTTCCCTACATCATGAGGAATGGACATGGGGACCTTGGTTCATGGAGGGACATCCAAGTATTATGTTGAGGCGATTGGTGTTTGTACAAACTCAGGGTCATCTCACTTCACTCACATGATTAGCATGCTCACATCTGATCTGTACAATGAAACATGGGCTTGGACCTGTTCATTCAGTGTCCTCTCATAGAACAAAAAACGAACCTCTCAAAACTGGGGTGAGAGGCCAGTGCTGGGAATGGTGGTTGTGAGGGGCTGCACTAGGATTGTTTCCTTTGCTCAGCTTCCGTGTGCTGCCCAGTGCACAGGGGCACAGACCAGACACTGCTCTGCTAGTTCTTAAGGTCCCCTGCAGGGTGCCCAGCTGTAAGAGCACACTGCTGCATGCTCCTGCCCTGCACACTGAAACACTTTAGCTGTACACTGGTGTTCTCACCTCTGGGCCATGTTCTTGAGTGACTTCTTGAAAGAAACTTTAGAAGCCCTAAACCTTCAGGCACTGCCCTGAGGAGATCCGCTCCCTTCATGGACAAGCTGTTCTGGAGGCAGCTCTGTCCCACAAGTGCCTGTCCCTGCCTGCAGGCACAGCACTGCCACACAGCATGGCTGTGACCAAGCTCAGAGCCCTCGGGCCTTACAGCAAGGCAAGGGGTGAGGAGGAGAGTGTGGAAGTGGAGAGAGAACATCTCTGGGAGATCAAACGCTGGTGTCTGGCAGTGCTGCCGTGTCAGGACTCTTTCTCTTCAACCCATGCCCACAGGACTGTCTCTGCAGCTCAAAAAAGGCCTTGGAGGAAAGATATGGGGGAAGAAAAGAAATAGAAAATCACTTTATTTTGTTTAAACACACAGAGAGCACACTCCTCATTTACACAGCCGATCAGTAAGAAAAGACAAGAAGAGAATGAATTAAAAACAGGATTATTGCAATTGAAATACTAGCAACATCAGCAACAAATAGAGAAGCCAGCCTGGGCCTGCAATGAGTTGCATGATAACTGCTATGGAGAAGGTGATGAGCAGTAAATAGCTTCAGAGACCCATTTAGTTATCCATTTCCACACTGCAACCTTGAGCTGCTGGTTCCTCAAAGTGTAGATGAGGGGATTCAGTGCTGGAGTCACCACTGAGTATAGAACTGACACCACCAGGTCCATGGATGGAGATGAGATGGAAGGAGGCTTCATGTAGGCAAACCCCACAGAGCCGATAAAGAGGGAGACCATGGCCAGGTGAGGGAGGCAAGTGGAAAAGGTTTTGTGCTGTCCCTGCTCAGAGGGGATCCTCAGCACAGCCCTGGTGATCTGCACGTAGGACACCACAATGAAAACAAAACAGACAAATGCTACTAAGACACTAAACACACTAAGCTGGAGTTCCCTAAGACTGGCATCTGAGCAGGAGAGCTTGAGGATCTGAGGGATTTCGCAGAAGAACTGTTCCACAGCATTGCCCTGGCAGAGGGGCAGGGGAAAGGTATTGGTCGTGTGCAGCAGAGCAGTGAGAAGTCCAACGCCCCAGGCAGCTGCTGCTATGTGGACACAAGGTCTGGTGCTCAGGAGGGTCCTGTAGTGCAGGGGTTTGCAGATGGCAACGTAGCAGACGTAGGACATGATGATGAGGACAAAAAACTCTGCACCAAAAAAAAAAAAACACACAGAAGGCAACACACCCTGTACAGGAGTTGGCCCTGGTGTCCCAGAGGGAATTGGCCATAGATTTGGGAACAATGGTGGAGATGCAGCCCAGGTCGAGGAGGGCGAGGCTGAGGAGAATGAAGTACATGGGGGTGTGGAGGTGGTGTTCACAGGAGATGGTGATGATGATGAGACCATTGCCCAGGAGGGTAGCCGGGTAGATGGTCTGGAAGAGTCACAAGTGCAGGAGCTGCAGCTCCTGTGTGTCTGTGAATGCCAGGAGGAGGAAGTGGGTGATGGAGATGCTGTTGGACATCTGCTGACTCTTGATATGAAGCACTGAGAAAAAAATGAAATTACAGTGACAAGTTAGGAGAGATGTCTCTGAGCCAAATCAAAGCCATTTCTCACACTATACACTTGCCACTGCTTTTCCTTTCAGAACACTTCCTTAAGCTCCATGCCTGGAGCCCTGATTGCTTCCACCTGAACGTGCTGAGGTCAGCAGGTTGTCTACCAACTGGCTGCAAGGAGTCAGTCCTGCTCTGCCACAGGGGGTCATGGGGACAGTGGGGACAGCCCTGGTATTCCAATTTTCCAGTTAAAACTGCTCCTAATGCAAAAAGGCTTTACAGCATCTGTACACCCAAAGCAAAGACACCCAAACTGTAAAAGTGTTTGAAGAGGAGAGGTTTTTTTACAAGCTTGTCCCATCTCAGCTGTTTTGGTTTTTTTTTTCTGGGAGTTTAAACCCATCAGCATGAATGCAGCACTCAGGGAGAACCAAGGGAGTACAGGGAGGCAAGAGCATTGCCTGTGTCCCAGTGCAGATGGAAGAGAGATGTTCTGTCCCTCACTCTTGTTCCCAGTTGACCTGCGCTTGCGCTTTTCTGAGATGAAGGGGAATGACCCTCCCATGTTACCCTGAAAAGCCACGAGGCCCTACCTAGAGCTGAGGGAACCACTTCACATCACTGAATATCTCACCCTTTCCTAAGGTTTCAGCACCCACTTTCAGCCCAGGACACAAACGGCTCATTTAACAAACCCAAGAGCTTTTTCTCTCTCATTGCATCTCTGCACTTCTCCATAGGACTTTCAGGTAATAAAAAGATGTGATTTGAGGTTTGCATCCTGGATGGAAGTTCACAGCTTGGAAGGAAACCTCAATGACAGCCAAGTGTCTTCACTATGGCATTTGATTAGAGGAGATTCAGGTCCTTCAGCTGAAACTCCAATCCCCAGAGCCTGGCAGCAAGAAAAAGAAAACAATAGCAGGAACAAGACAAGGGTCGGAACAGAGTGAGGGTCTGGCTGTGGGAGGCTAGGGGAGAGGCAGTAGGGCACACAGACAGTGTTTCCCTTTCCTAGCTGTGCTCGACCCCTCCCAGACACCAACCTTGCTGGGCAGTAGCACTCAGCCCCTGGGCTCTGGAGAGGGTACTGGAGCTGTGGCTGCAGAGGAGGGGACTCAGCCTTGGAGCCCAGAGCCCTGAGGGCAGAGGCTTTGCTGGGTGGGAGAGGAGGCAAGGGGGCTTGCTCAGAGGAAGGGGCTGCACTATAGGGGATCACACAGAGCTTTCTGAATTCTCCCTCTCACAACATATCTTTTTTAAGATTTCTCTCATCGTCTGATCCTATCTCTTCTGCCTGGAGATTTTCCTTGATGGAGGTGTATCTCTGTCCCATGTCTTTTCCCTGTCACTGCTCACAGACCCCATCTGACCCTTTCTGCATTCCCCTGGCTCTACACAAACCTTCTTGTTCCCCAGATAAAACTAGGCAGAGGTTCTGAGTGGGAGAAGAAGCAAGGGGCCTTGCTCATAGGAAGGGTCTGCACTGGAGGGGATCACACAGTACTTTCAGAATTCTCCCTCCCCCAACATCTCTTTTTTATGTTCCTCACATTCTGTGATCCTATCCCTTCTGCCTGAAGACTTTTCACACTGGAAGTGTTTCCCTGTCCCCTGTTTTTCCCTGCTCATAGACCCCGTCTCAGTCTCTGTGCACACCTCTAAAATACCAGCCTGCTTGCAGGGCACTGCCTGGGTACGGGGTCCTGTCTGGAGGTTCTAAATAGCAAAACAACCTGGTGGGTCCAAAGGTGGTGCAAGTGTTGTCCATGGGCAGAGAAGTTCCTGAAGGCACTTTATCAATATCCTGGTCAACCTACTGTGTCTGTCTCATTAAAATAGAGAAAGCCTTAACAAGCTCTTTGTCTTCCTATTGTTTTCTTCAGATCTTCAAGCCTTGTACATCTCCCTGGAGTCATTCCCCATTTCAAAGTGTACCTAAAAAAAATACATTCAGTTTAAAGTATATATTTTGTTCATTTTCAGCTCAGAGAAAAGATGACAAAAGTTTCTGCAGTGGCCATTGATGAAATGTCAGCTCAGGAGATCTGGGAAGCATGGAAAAGTACTCCTTGAGGTCTGACCCTGCATGGACAGCCTTGCCCCTCACCTCCCCAGCCCCACCATTCCTGGCACTGACCACAAGGGACTTGCTTCTCTTTTCCTTATGTCCTTTTCCCTTTCCATTCTGACAGCTTGGAGAAATGAGATCATTCCCTGTCACATTGCTGGTGGCACAACACCCCTCCTTCCCCTCCCCAGTGATTCTCCTGCCCAACTAATGCTGTGACATTGCAGGAACAAAGTTTCTCTGACAGCTGAGGGAGGGAACATCAGGGCTGGCTTCAGCCTGTTTCCCAGCAGGTTCCCCTGGAGACCCAGGGACACCTCGAGGGAGCCCAGATGGGACAGAGAAAGTGCTCCCTTCAGCTGCTCCTCTGCTGCTGAGCTGGGCACCTGGGACAGAGTGAGATCATCAGGATAAGGTAATTATGACAAGAGCCAGGAGCAGCTCCTCTGCAAAACCCAGGAGGGCTGAGGGCACTGCCTGCAAGCAGTAAGGGGAGAGGAGGGAGCAGAGAGAGGGGAAAGGCAGGATGGGGTGGGAAGAATCCCTGCCCCTTTTAATACAAGGCAACACACCTTCAGTTCCTGGAGGGAGCTCCTAAAGGGGACACATCCTACAGCTCATGGTGTTTGTAAGTACAATCCTCACTTCCACTAGATCAGAGGAGGAGGACTTGCTGCAGATCAGAGACGTTGCACTGAACCATCAGAGGCACAGAACACAACCACTGCCTTCTGCTGCTGGCTGTAGTGGTGTAAAAGTGAATCTGCACTGTTGGATGCCCAGGGCTGTCCTTCCAAGCAGTTGATTGTGTTGGGGTGGGGAGAAGCTGTGAGTGGAAGGATAAATTCACAGCAAGGCAGAGTCATTCTGCTTCCAAGAGCTCTGGGTCACCCCTAGAATATTTCCAAAGGATTGTCTCAAGGTCAAGGAAAGGATTGCTATAAAGGTAAAGAGTTTGCCAGAGACTGTGTTTTCTGTTTCGTTTTCCAGGGGAGCAGGGAGGAGGGAGAGAATAGAAGAAGTAGAAAGAGAGCACTCGGTTTGTAACAACTCATTATATTTCCTGAACTGCAGCTCTGAGTGAACATTAGGTCAGTCAAGACCCTGATAAAGTACCTTCAGGAAATTCTCTGTCTATGGACAGCAGCAGCCTCAATCCTGCTGGAGCCATCAGGTTTTTTTAGCCCCTTTACCAACTGCAAACAGGAACCCAAACCCAGACAGTGCCCTGCAAACAGGCAGGTTTGAGTAAGGGAGTGTCCAGAAGGTCAGATGTGGTCTGTGAGCAGGGAAAGAACATGGTACAGGGAAACACCTCCAGCAAGGAAAACCTCCAGGCACAACGGATAGGATTGCAGTATGCAAGGAATAAAAAACATATATGAAGAGAAAGGGAAAATTTCAAAAGCTCTGTGTGATCCTCTCCAGTGCAGCCCCTTCCTCTGAGCAAGCCCCCTTGCCTCCTCTCCCACCCAGCAAAGCCTCTGCCCTCAGGGCTCTGGGCTCCAAGGCTGAGCCCCCTCCTCTTCAGCCACAGTTCCAGTGCCCTCTTCAGAGCCCAGGGGCTGAGAGCAACTGCCCAGCAAGTTTGGTGTCTGGAAGGGTGTGAGCACATCTGGGGAAGGGGAACAGTTTCTGTCTGCCTCTGACCTGGCCTCCCACAGTCAGACCCTCACTCTGTTTCACCCTGCTTCTCCCTTTGTCTCTTTCCTTGCTGTTCTTCTCTGTTTTTTGCTGCCAGTATCTCTGGGGATGGGAGTTTCAGCTACAGAGTCGCCTTCGGAACTGGTGGCTCATTTCCTGAAGTTGTGTCCATAGGAACCCATGTCCCAGCTTTGCTCTGAGCTGTGAGGCTGCGGGCAATGCAGGAAGGAGCTGAGTGTCCCTTCATCAAATACCATCATGAGGACAATTGGCTGTCCTTGAGGTGTCCTTCTAAGCTGTGAACTTCCCTCTGGGATGCAAACCTGCCTTACACATCTTTGTACTACGTGAAGGCCCCTTGAGATGAGTAGAGATGCAAGGAGAGATAAATTGCTGTTTGGTTTCTGAAATGAGGCATGTGTGTCCTAGCCTTAAAGTGGGGGCTGAGACCTCAGTAAAGGGTGCGATATTAGGTGGTGTGAGGTGGATCCCTCTGCAGGGCTGACTACTCACAGCCAGTGGGCAGAGGACCTGCTCCTCTGGCACATTGTGCTGACACCAAGAAGGGTCCCAGACACAAAGCTGAAGGAAGGGCTGAGAGAAATGAAAAAAGCAGGGGCAAATGTACAGTGTGAGAAATTGCTTTGATTTTACTCCTGTAACTTCTTACTGTAATTTTGTTTTTGTTCAGTTCTTCACATCCAGAGGCAGCAGATGTCCAACAGCAGCTCCATCACCCAGTTCCTCCTCCTGGCATTTGCAGACACACTAGAACTGCAGCTCTTGCACTTCTGCCTCTTCCTGGGAATCTACCTGGCTACCCTCCTGGGCAACGGCCTCATCATCATCACCATTGCCAGTTACAACAACCTCCACACCCCCATGTACTTCTTCCTCCTTAAACTCTCCCTCCTAGACCTCAGCTGCATCTCTACCATAGTCCCTAAATCATGGCCAATTCCCTCTGGAACACCAGGGCCATCTCCTTCACAGGTTGTGCTGCACAATTGTTTCTGTTTGTCTTTTTCATTTCAACAGAGTTTTGTATTCTCACCATCATGTCCTACGACCGCTACGTTGCCATCTGCAAACCCCTGCACTACAGGACCCTCCTGGGCACCAGAGCTTGTGTCCACATGGCAGCAGCTGCCTGGGGTGTTGGGTTTCTCAATGCTCTGCTGCACACGGTCAATACATTTTCCCTGCCCCTGTGCCAGGGCAATGCTGTGGAACAGTTCTTCTGTGAAATCCCCCACATGTTCAAGCTCTCCTGCTCACACTCCTACCTCAGGGAAGTTGGTTTTATTGTGGTCAGTGTCTTAGTAGCATTTGTCTCGTTTGTTTTCATTGTGGTGTCCTATGTGCAGATCTTCAGGGCTGTGCTGAGGATCCCCTCTGAGCAAGGACAGCACAAAGCCTTTTCCACGTGCCTCCCTCACCTGGCGGTGGTGTCCCTGTTTGCCAGCACTGGCATGTTGGCCTATCTGAAGCCCCCTTCCATCTCCTCTCAATCCCTGGACTGGTGGTATCAGTTCTGTACTCCGTGGTGCCTCCAGGACTGAACCCCCTCATATATAGCTTGAGGAACCAGCAGCTCAAGGATGCAGTGTGGAAACTGAAAACTAGATGGTTTTCTGAAGCAATGAACTGCTTATCAACTTCTACATAGCAGTTATCATGCAACCGATAGCAGGCCCAAACTGGCTTCTCTATTTTTTGTTGGTGTTGCTGGTTTTACTGTTGCAATAATGTTGTCATTCTTTTTTTAAATCACTGTCTTCTTCTCCTTTCTTACTGATTGGCTGTATAAATGAGGAGCTGTGCTCTCTGTGTGTTAAAAGAAAATAAAGGGATTTTCAACACCTTTGTTTCCTGATATCTTTCCTCCAAGGCCTTTTGGAGCTTCAGGGACAGGTCTTGTGGGCATGGGTTGTGGGGAAAGGAGTTCCGACATGGCAGCACTGCCAGGCACCAGTGCTTGATCTCCCAGGACTGTTCTCTCTTCACTTCCACACTCTCCTCCTCGCCCCTTGATTTGCTGGAAGGCTTGATGTCCAACTCTCCTACCACTATTAATAAAAAGGGAACTGATTTCCTACTGACATTTATTACACACCAGTCCCACAGCTCTTGCCCCTGCTGGTCTCTCAGCCAAGCCCTTTCTCACACAGCTCCAAGCACTTCAGGGGCTCATGGCCTTGTCTGATCAATACTTAGAACATCTATGGACTGGGATCCCCTATCTGCCCTGGGTTCTTGCTCAGTGTTTCACCCCAAAAGGTTTAACAGACCCCAGCTCTCCCAGTTTCTCCCTCTCCATGATGTGCTCCATCCCCAACCATCATTCTCTTCTGGGCAGGACTCTCTCCAGGCTGGGCAGGGTCTTCCTTGTGCTGGGAGCCCCGTGCTGGGCACAGCAGCTCTGATGTGTCCTGTGGTGGGTTAACCTGGGCCAGCAGCCAGACCCAACTCAGTTGCTCCTTCCAAGCCCAGAACCAACAGGACAGAGGGAGAGAATGAACCAGAAAAGCTCATGGGCCAAGAGAAAGCAAAGGAGGTTCAGTGACCAACGACTATCACTGGCAAAGACATGTGGACTTGCTGAAAGTCCATTTATCTTACTGCCTGATCAGAAAGGTTCAGATGGACAAAATGTTGAAACCCATCCTCTCCCACTCTCTCCCAGGCTCAGATGACTCCGTGGCTCCCAATTCCTCTGCCCATCCCAACTCAAGGATCACGGACTATGGTGAAGAGGGGGGTTAACTATCAGTGAAGATTATCTCTTCTGCTCCTTCCTCTTCACAGGTCTCCCCTGCTTTAGAGTAGCTCCTCTCCTTGGGATCACATTGCATTAGTGGTCAGGGGTCTTTGTGGTTCATTCCTTTCCCTCTATCCCCGTGGCAGTGTCAGGGCCCTGAGAGTATCCATGGGCCTTCATGGCCCTGACCTGCATCTCCCAGCATCTCCCAGGCCTCAACCCACCCCTCTGTCCATGGCCCAGGAGACACTGAAGACAGTGTCTTTGTGCTGGAAGAAAGACTCTGCCACCATCCAGAGTCAGCCTGTCAGGAAAGATTCCCTGCTGTGCTGCAGGGAGAAGCTGTGGATGCAAGAAGCACCTGCTGTCATGGAAGGGTGTTTTTGCTCTGCAGAGGCTGCTGCATGGACCGGGACTGCTCACAACTCCTAATCACCTCAGGACAATTCTGAGGGGAGTTTTCCAGGGGAAGGACAAGGAAGGGATTACATTGACTATAAGGAGCTTTTCTGAGTCTGTCTTTTAAGTTTTCTACTCTTGGAGATTTTCAGGGGAGAAACGGAACAGGAGGCTCTCATGTTTGAACAAATGACTGAGACTCCTGAGCTATGACTTTGAGTGAACAAGGGGTCTGACATGAGCCTCCAAATGCACCTTGAGCTACTCCTCTGCCTATGGACAACAGCAGCACCAGCTCTCCTGGACCCACCAGGATGTTCTGCCCTTTGGAATGTCCAAACAGGACCAAGCACCCAGGCAGAGCCCTGCAAACAGGCAGGTTTGTGTAGGGGAGTGCACAGAGGCTGGGATGGAGTCTGTGAGCAGGGTAAATGCATGGGACAGGGAAAGAGCTCCATGAGAAAAATGCCCAGACAGCAGGGATAGGATAACAAATGAGACGAAAGTAAAACCTGAAAAGATCTAGGAGGGAGAATTTACCTCATGTGTTATCTAAAAGCCCCGTGGAGAAGCACAGAGATGCTGTGAAAGAGAAAATGCTCTTGGGTTTGTGAAATGAGATGTGTGTGTCCTAGACTACAAAGTGGAGGCTGAAACATTAGGAAAGGGTAAGAAATTTAGTGCTGTGAAGTGCATGACTCTGCTGTCAACAGGACCTGGTGGCTTTTCAGGGTAACACCTAAGTGTGATACCCTCCATCTCAGAAAGGTGCAAGCCCAGGGCAGCTGGGAACAAGAGCGAGGGACAGAGCAGCTACCCTCCATCTGCACTGAGACACAGGCAATGCTCTTGCCTAATAGGATTCCCCCTGTTCTCCCTGAGTGTAGAAGAGATTCTGAGGGTTTGTGACATCCAAGAACACCACCCAGGGTGGGAGAGGGAATGGTAAAACCCCAAAACTCTCAGTCTTCTTCTGCCCTCTCAGCAACTCATCCCTGGCAGTGCAGATGCTTACAGGCCCTTTTGCACCAGAAGCAGTTCCACAGGACAAAGCTCAACCCCAGCAGTGTCCCCTGTCCCCACCATCCCCATGACCCCCTGCTGCAGACCAGGTCTAATACCTTCATGTGGCACCAAGCAGGGCTCCAGGCATACAGCTGGAGGAAGGGCTAAGAGAAAAGGGACAAGGAGTGTGCAGCATTGGAGAGGAATGAGAAATAACTCTGATTTATGTTAGAGAAATCTCCACTAACTTCTCACTGCATTTTTCTTCTTTACTGCTTCACATCCAGAGGCAGCAGATGTCCAACAGCAGCTCCATCACCCAGTTCCTCCTCCTGGCATTCACAGACACATGGGAGCTGCAGCTCCTGTACTTCTGCCTCTTCCTGGGCATCTACCTGACTGCCCTCCTGGGAAATGGCCTCATCATCATCAGCATTGCCTGTGACCACCACCTCCACACCCCCATGTACTTCTTCCTCCTCAACCTCTCCCTTGTAGACCTTGTAGACCTATCTCCATAACTGTCCCCAAAGCCATGGCGAGTTCCCTCTGGGACATCAGGGCCATTTCATACACAGGATGTGTTGCCCAGGTCCTTCTGCTTGTCTTCTTTTTTTCAGCAGAGTTCTCTCTCCTCACCATCATGTCCTACGACCGCTACATTGCCATCTGCAAACCCCTGCACTATGGGACCCTCCTGGGCAGCAGAACTTGTGTCCACATGGCAGCAGCTGCCTGGGGTGCTGGATTTGTCAATGCTCTGCTGCACACGGCAAATACATTTTCCCTGTCCCTCTGCCAGGGCAATGCTGTGGATCAGTTCTTCTGTGAAATCCCCCAGATCCTCAAGCTCTCCTGCTCACACTCCTACCTCAGGGAGTATGGGCTTCTTGGCATTAGTTCCTGTTTATCTTTTGGGTGTTTTGTTTTCATTGTAGTGTCCTATGTGCAGATCTTCAAGGCTATACTGAGGATCCCCTCTGAGCAGGGACGGCACAAAGCCTTTTCCACTTGTATCCCTCACCTGGCCGTGGTCTCCCTGTTTATCAATATGACTGGTTTTGCCTACCCGAAGCCCTCCTCTATCTGCTCTCCATCCCTGGACCTAGTAGTGTCAGTTTTGTACTCAGTGGTGCCTCCAGCACTGAACCCTCTTATCTTGAGGGCTTGAGGAACCAGCAGCTCAAGGATGCTGTGTGGAGTCTTATTACTAGAGATTTTCAAGCAGCTATAAGTTGACCATCTCCTTTTGTCTATCACAATGAAATGAAATGCAGAATTAGCTTTCTTTGGTCTTTGATTTCATTTCAGATTTATGGGTTTTTTTGGTTATGAGGATGTTTTCTAAAGAGAAATATCATTGTTCCTCTCACTGCTGTGTCAGTATTTTCCTGTTGTCTGTGACCCAGACTGTGTAAAGGAGGAGACTGTGTGCTTAAAGAGAATAAAGGACATTGCTGCCACTTGTTTGTCGGTTATCCTTCCTCCAAGAATTTTGAGTTTCAAGGACACCTCCAGATGTGAAGGAGACTTTCAGCACAGCAGCACCAACAGGGAGCACCAGCACCTAGTCTTTCTAGAGCTGCTCTCTTGGCACCTCCATGATCTCCTTCCCGTCCCTCATGTTGATGGAAGGTCTGAGCTTGGTCCCACTCCTGTGGTGTGGCTGTGCTATGATCACAGTCAGGGACAGGCAATGGGCACCTCTGTGACAGGGATGATGTCCATGCGGTTGCTGTGAAGATCTGTGGGACAGACAGAGCCTCAAGGTCACTTCATTTTGAGAACAACGTCCCCTGGAAGCTGCCTGAGTGCAGCATTGGGATGTGCTTCCTATGACCAAGGTATCCGTGTCCATTCCTCATGGCATGGGGCATCCGAGATGAGTTCAGAACAGGGTGACCAACCCCAGCTCTGGGAGTGGCAGCAGGAGAACAGAGACACTGTGTCTGCTGCTGTGCAGCCGCTGCGTGAGCATGGGGAGGGTCGGTCTCTGAACACCCTGTGTGTGAGATGGGGCATAAGGTCTTCCAGTCCACCCCTGCAATCTGGCAGCAAACTGGGAAGGAGTTCCTTTGCCACTTTAATCAGGAAGGGGAACCCAGAAAGGAAAGGGTGTCCTGAAGTTTGAAATAAAAAGATGGCTTGAATAACAACAATAAAACCTCATTCTATTCCTATCACTAACATTTAAAGCAAATGTCATTCTGGTGCCAGGGCTTGTTTTAGTACCAGTGCTAGTGGTAGAATCATAGAATCACATCATAGAATCATGGAATGGTTTGCATTGGAAGGGAACTTAGAGATCATCCATTTCCAACCTCCTTTGCATGAGCATGGAAACCTCCCACTGGATCAGGGTGCTTACAGCCTCATGCAACCTAGCCTTGAACTTCTCAGTACTAAAACTAAAATTAATATTAATTTAAATATACTGATAGCAAGTCATTTGGCCCAATTATAGATCGTGCACCACCAGCAATTGTCCCCTGGACATCCTGTGGAAGCTGAGCCAGGGACATCATCCCAGATCAGTCCCACACACTGGCAGTTTCCATGTCTGGCTACGCCTCCCAGCTCTGACAAGGGACTTGTACTTCATGGACACCTCTGTCATCCTTTGTTCAGTGACATCATCACCATTATTAATAAAAAGGTAACACTTTTCCTACTGACATTTATTATACACCAGTCCCACAGTTCTTGCCACTACTGGTCTCTCAGACAAGCCCTTTCTCACACAACTCCAAACATATCAGGGGCTCATGACCTTGGCTCATAAAACACTGAGAAAGTCCTTGGATTGGGATTCTCCAGCTGCCCTGGGTCCTTGCTCAGTATTTCACCCCAAATGGTTTCTCAGACCCCAGCTATCCCAACCTTTCCTTCCCAATGATGTGCTCCAGGATCGACTATCCTTCTGGCCTCGGCAGGAATTGCTCCAGGCTGGGCAGGGTCTTCCTTGCACTGGGAGCCCCGTACTGGCCACGGCAGCCCTGATGTGCCCTGTGGTGGGTTAACCTTGGCCAGCAGCTGGACCCAACCCAGCTGCTCCCTCCCTTCCCAAAACCAATGGGACAGAGGGAGAGAATGAAGCAGAAATGCTCATGGGTCAAGAGAAAGCAAAGGAGATTCAGTGACCAACGATTGTTACTGGCAAAAATGTGTGGACTTGCTGAAAGTCAATTTAATTTATGTCCAGTTAAGAAACATTTAATTGTGAGAAACAAGAATGAAATATTATAACCCATCCCCTCCCACTTTCCCCCAGGCTCAAATGACTCTGTGACTCCCAATTCACCTGCCAACCCCAAACCCGGGAGGAGCATGGAGGGCGGAGGGATAACATGGGGGTTTAACAATCAGTAAAGAACATCTCTGCTGATCCTTCCACACTTCTCCCCGGCTCCAGCATGGCTCCTCCCCATGGGATCCCACTGTATCTGCAGTCATGGCTCAGTGTAGTGCATTTCTTTCTCTCTACCCATGAAGCAGTTTCATGACCCTGAGAGCATCCATGGGCCTTCTTGGCTCTGACAAGCATCTCCTGTGCCCACACTCATCCCTCTGTCCATGGGCAGGAGATAATGAAACCAGGATTGAGTTTCAACCCCAGGTTGATCTGAGCTGTAGGTGTTCAGACATAGACACAGCCTGTCCTGACCATAGACCTTGGGGATTCAAACTGGCAGAGTCACTTCACAGCTTGGTTCTTTATGGGGTGAACAGCAACATCATAACGTCCAAGTGCCAGACCCCAGGAGATTCACAGGGACCTAGGACCATTCTTCTTCCTTTCTTTCCATCATGTGATCAGGTTTTAGAGGTGAGATGGAAAAGCAGGTGTGATTTAAGGGTGCAGATGATGGAAAAAAGGGAGAAGTGCCATCACATGACATGATTTAAAGTCAATGTTTGTGCAAAACTGCTCTCTTCCTTTCAAGGAGCTCTTAACCTGGAAGCTCTGAGATTCCCGTACCTTCATATCATTGAGAAATAAAGGTGACACTACCCACATCACTGTGTTTGAATTCTGTTTCCAGCCTAAAGCACCCCATGGGCTGGAGATGGGCAAGGAAACTGGCAGAGGGAACCCACTCCTCTGCACAAGAAAACTGTGTCCATGGAGTCGATCAAATGCCCAAAACCTTTCTTTTAAATATGGTCTCAGTGCCTTGTTCATGTGTAAACGCTCTGTGGGTACTGACATGGAGTGAGAAGCCAGGTTTACCTCAGAGTTGGCCCAGCTTAAAGCTGGCATTGGATTAAAAGTCTCATTTGCTCTCTCATTCCCTAAATATTCCTATGAGATGTAGAGACTAACTTAGCAGGTTCACAGAGCCTCCCCCAGCAGGCCGAAGTGTGCCCTCACCCTCATGCTGGGGACCCCTAACTCTATCCTGGCAGATCTCTTCCAGGGTCTCTCCAGTTTCTCCACTTTCCTTTTTTGAAATGTGAGACTCGCTGGGTCCTATGGCATCATCCTGGTGCCAGAAGAGTGAGGGCAGCGATTGTCTCCTTTGCCCAGTGTCAAGAGTTGCTTCCTCTGCTCCTCCCAGTGAGGGTCTGGGGGTGGGCAAGAAGTTGTCAGAGGGGCACAGGCAGGAGAGCTGACCCTGACTGAGCAGAAGGAGATCCCATAACATAGATGCAACAATAAATGAAGGGGGTCACCAAGAAAGAAAAGAGTACAAATATAAACTTTAAAATAAAACAAGTTTTTCTAGGTAGACTTTGAAATCTTCTTCTTTAACCACACTGGGAAATGACACCAAGGAACCATGCAAGCCTTGAAGACCTGAAGTAATCTCCAGGCAGAGAAAGTGCTTGTTAAGTCTTCCTTTGTTTTAATGAGACCTCAGCTTCTGAGAGGAGATGGAGCAAAGCTCTCAAGAAGACAAAAGTGGAACCCAGACTATCAAGAAGTATTAATTGGTTTCAGTGATTATTGTAAGAGACAAAGTGTCCCCAGGGACTTGTTAGAGCCGATAATTGGAGGCCATGATTGCAGAAGGGCAAAGGTGCTGTGCAGGGAGCTGAGATGCTGAGGAAAGCCTGGGTTTGCTTGGTGAAGCAGAAAGGCCAAACCCTGAGCCTCAGGCCCTGGTCAGACAGATCTGGCTTTGAGTCCAGGGACAATGGTGCCATGAACATTCCCAGATTGCCAAATCAAACTGGGAGCAGTTATTCCATGTAATTCCAAATACAGGCCTGTGGTGTTATGGGAGATGCCAAGGCTCTCACAGCTCCATGCAGTAGCAGAAGAGTTGGGTCATAGAAGGGTAGGGTCATAAAAGGACTGGGTCATAGTCGAGCGTTAGAACACTTCGGTGTGATAATTGCCAGGTCATAGAAGGTTCGGATCATGGAGGAGTAACCAAAAAGTTTGTTTTGAGATGGTTCATAGATGTATTCTGTCACAGAAGTCTCATAGCTAGGTTGAGTCATAGAAGTTTCATAGCAGAACTACTAGAACTACTACTACTAGAAGTCTCAGGTCATAAAAGACTGAGGTCTTAAATCGGTCATAGAATGTTTTCATCATGGAAGAGTTAAGTCATTGAAGTGTGAAAGCTTATTAGGGGTTTCCAGGGGTTTGTTCATAGAAGGGTCATAGATTGTTCGATTCAGAGAAGAGTTGGTTCAGAGAAGTGTCAGGTCATAGGCAAGTCATACAACCCTGTACTCATAGAAGAATCAGGTCATGAAGAGTGGGGTGACAGAAGAGTAAACTCATAGCAGCTTTTGTTTTGGAAGGTACATGGTAGTGTTGGGTCATAGAAAGTTTATATCACAGAAGTGTCAGGTCAGAGAAAATGCAGCTCATATATGATTAGGGTCATATAGGTGTTTGGAGGATTCACATTATAGCAGGTCAGATCAAAGAAGTATCAATTAATTGTAGGATCCCAGAAGAGTTGTGTCATAGAAGAGTCTGGTGATAGATGTGTCTGATCATAGAGGTGTTGCAGCACAGATGATTCATGCCACAGAAGAGTTTGGTCCTAGAAACTCATGTCATACAAGAACCAGAGAATAATCAGGTGATAGAAAGTGATAGAAGGGTTTGGTGAAGGAAGGCTGGAGTCATGGAATAGCCCAGTCATGTGAGTGATGGGTCACAAAGAAGTTGGGTCATAGATTATTTTGGTCAAAGGGGAGTCAGGCCATAGAAAGTCATAGAGGAGTATGAGAAGGGTGGGGTCATAGAAGGTCTGGGTCATAGAAGGCTCAATTTTCAGAAGTGTTGTGTTACAGAAGTGTGAGATCATAGAAGAGCTGAGTCACAGAATGGTCATAGAAGTGATAGAGAAGTATCATTTTTGGTAGGGTCTGATCGGAAAAGTCTCATAGAAAATGTGGGTCATATAAGGGTCCTAGGAGAGTCAGAAAATAAAAGGCTCGAGTCATAGAAGGGCCATATAAGCATTGGGTCATAAAAGAGTCATTAGAGGAGTGAGGTCATAGAAGGTTGAGGCCACAGAGAAACTGGGTCATAGAAGAGGCGTCTCATATAAGTGTCTGGTCATGGAGGAGTCAGGTCATAAAGAAGTCATGTCATAGAAGTGCTGGATCATAAAAGGGCAAGGACAGAGAAGAGTTTGGTAATAGGAGGATGGTGAGACAAAATCTGCCCAGGAGAAATCCAGTTCCCTTCTCCTTCCAACATCCTGAAATGGACTCTGAGTGGACAAGGTCTGGGGTACAGCCTTTCTCTCTCCTGCTCATCTTTTGGCCATTTGGGCCAATACAGGAGTGATGCCAGTGGTCAGGAAGTTCTCACAGTCTCCATGAGCCTTTGAAAGATGATCCAGAGGGGCCTCACTGCCCTCTAGACAGGGAAGGATTGTAGTTGCTTAAGTGATTCCTGACTTGATCCCCATCCACCACTCACAGATCTCCTCCAGAGTCCCGATGCTCTGAGTCACAGACACCTGGGAGACCTTGCTGGGGAAATTGGAGGACAGGAGGAGACCAGGAATCTCCGATCTGTCCCTTATTAAATGTATCAGTGACCACTCAGTATATGTTTCTTCTTTAATGGCTCCTGAAGCAACAGTAGCTCTGTCACCAGCACTAACAGCTCCAGCTCCTCCTGCCTGTGCCCCTGGCTGAGAGCATTGCTGCCCACTGGGGCTGAAGCCCTGCAGCTGTGGTACCAGGAAAACTCATCCCTGCCAGAGGGAAACCTGGGACCAAGTGTCCAAGACCCTGCGTGTGCAAAGTCTTTCCTTGGAGCAGAGACATAACTGGGACAGAAGAGAGTTGAATGTCTTTCCAGCCCCATTTCAAAAGACCAAGGATGAAATGCCACTCAATGTCACTCAATGGAATACAACTTCACAGCTTGGAGAAATGAGATCATTCCCTTTCACCTTCCTGGGGTCCTGTCAAATGACGGGACAAGAAAAATGATTCTCATTCCCCATTACTTTTCTGACAGGAGCGATGACAGTGCAAGAAAGAAGTTTCTCTTCCCAGCTGAGGGAGGGAACATCAGGGATGGCTTCAGACTGTATTGCAGCAGGTTTCCCTGGAGCCCCGGGGACACCTCGAGGGAGCCCAGAGAGGGCAGAGAAAGTGCTGCCTTGGGCTGCTCCTCTGCTGCTGAGCTGGGCTGGACTCCTGGCAGGGAGGGAGCTCATAATGAGACAAGAGTTCATAAAAGAGCCAGGTCTGGCCAGGGGCAGCTCCTCTGAGAAGCCCAGCAGGGCTGAGGGCGCTGATTGCAGAAAGCGAGGGGAGAGGAGGGAGGCAGAAAGAGGGGAAAGGCAAGGTAGGGTGGGAGGAAAGTGGAGGCTCCGTTTAGAGACTTGTCTCCTCCCTTCTCAATGTGAGTCTCTAGATGCAGTTCAATAAAGTTCCCAAATTGCAGTTCCTGGAGGAATCACCTAAAGCTGGGGTGGGAAGAGAGAGGAGGCACATGTCTGAAGATCTTCACATCCCTTCCCCAGGTGAGTCTCTGTGCGCAGGACAATGCAGATGCTCTTCCTGGAGGGATCTCTTAAAGCTGGCACAGCCACAGCCTGAGGGATCTGTCAGGAGGGATCTTGCAGTCTCTCCAGTGGTGAGAAAAACAGGGTCAGTGCTCACCCTGCCTGAATTGCTCCCCATGATGGGACAGAGAAAAACCCAGGGGAGTGGGACGAAGAAGCAGCTCCTGGCAGGAGAGGGTCTTTCTGCTTTTAAGAGGGTGCTGTGTGAGTCAGGGCTGCTCACAGCTCAAAATCACCCCATGATATTCCTACGAGGACATTTCAAGGGGCAAATCAGGACAGGAATTACTTTAAAGATAGGGAACTTTTCCAAGTCTGTGTTTTCATTTTCCTACTCTTCGGGATTTTCAGCAGAGGAATGGAAGGCTCTCACGCTTGAAGAAATCACTGAGTCTCCTGAACTGTATCCTTGATTGGTCAGCAGGTCTGATAGGAGCCTCCAAAAGTGTCTCCAGCTGCTCTTCTGCCCATGGACAGCACCTGCTGTCTTTTCTTTTTTTTAAAGAAGAACCTGTTCCCAGCTTTACCCAGCAAAGAGGCTGGTTTGTGTGGGGCCAGGGTATGCGGAGAGGGTCAGATGGGGTCTGTGAGCACCTATAGTGAGAAGATGTAGGACAGGGAAATGCTTTAAAGGAGGGAAATCTCCAGGCTGGAAGCATGGGATTAAAGAATGAAAAGAAAATTTAAAAAGAGATGATGTGGGAGGAAAAATTCAGACACCTCTGTGTGATCCCCTCCAGTGCAGCCCCTTCCTCTAGCAAGCCCCCTTGCCTCCTCTCAAACCCAGCAAAGCCTCTGCCCTCAGGGCTCTGGGCTCCAAGGCTGAGCCCCCTCCTCTGCAGCCACAGCTCCAGTGCCCTCTTCAGAGCCCAGGGGCTGAGAGCAACTGCCCAGCAAGGTTGGTGTCTGGGAGGGGGTGAGCACAGCTGCGGAAGGGGAACGCTGTCTGTGTGCCTGGCTGCCTCTGACCTGGCCTCCCACAGCCAGACACTGACACTCTTTGTCCCTGTTTATCCCCTGGTCTCGGTTATTGCTGTTGTTCTCTGGTTCTTGCTGTCAGGCTCTCTGGGATTGGGAGTTTCAGCTGAAGAGTCACCCTCTGAACTGGTGGCTCCTTTCCTGCAGTTATGTCCATGGGAACCAGTGTCCCAGCTTTCCTCTGAACTGTGAGGCTGTGGGCAATGCAGTCAGTGGGGCTGGGTAAGGAGCTGAACGTCCCTTCAACAATTGGTATCATGAGGACACTTGACTGTGAACTTCTCTCCCGGATGCAAAACATCACATCTTATCACATCTTTGCATTACTTGAAGGCCCCTTGAGATGTGCAGAGATGCAACAAGAGAGAAAATGCTGTTTTGGTTCTGAAATGGCACATGTGTGTCCTGGGCTGAAAGTGGGGGCTGACAGCTTAGGAATGGATGAGATATTGAGTGGTGTTAGGTGTATCCCTCTGCTGAGCTGAGTCCTTGCAGCCAGCAGGCAGAGGACCTTCTCCTGTGGCATATTCAGTGGACACGAATAAGGGTTCAAGCCATGGAGCTGAAGGAAGGGCTGAGAGAAATGGATAAGCAATGGCAAGTGTTGTGTGTGAGAAATGGCTTTGATTATACTCAAAGAAGTCCCCCCTAAATTATTACTGTCATTTTCGTTTTTTTCAGTGCTTCATATCCACAGGCAGCAGATGTCCAACAGCAGCTCCATCACCCAGTTCCTCCTCCTGTCATTCGCAGACACACGGGAGCTGCAGCTCTTGACCTTTTAGCTCTTCCTGGGCATCTACCTGGCTGCCCTCCTGGGCAACAGCCTCATCTTCATCACCATTGCCTGTGACCACCACCTCCACACCCCCATCTACTTCTTCCTCCTCAACCTCTCCCTTGTAGACCTGGGCTCCATCTCAACCACTGTCCCCAAATCCATGGCCAATTGCCTCTGGGACATCAGAACAATCTCCTACTCAGGATGTGTTTCTCAGGTTTTCCTGTTTGCTATTTTCCTTTCAGCATAGCTATCTCTCCTCATCATCGTGTCCTACGACCGCTACGTTGCCATCTGCAAACCCCTGAACCACGGGACCCTCCTGGGCAGCAGAGCTTGTGTCCACATGGCAGAAGCTGCCTGGGGCTCTGGGTTTCTCTCTCTTCTGCTGCACACGGCAAATGCATTTTCCCTTCCCCTCTGCAAGGGCAATGCTGTGGAACAGTTCTTCTGTGAAATCCCCCCGATCCTCAAGCTCTCCTGCTCACACACTTACCTAAGGGAAGTTCGGCTTATTGTGTTTATTGTTTCTTTACGTTTTCCCTGTTTTGTTTTCATTGTTGTTTCCTACGTACAGATCTCCAGGGCTGTGCTGAGGATTCCCTCTGAGCAGGGACGGCACAAATCCTTTTCTACCTGCCACCTCTCACTTTTTGTTAGTATCACTGCATTTGCCTACCTGAAGCCTCCCTCCATCTCCTCCCCATCCCTGGACCTGGTGGTGTTATTTCTGTACTCAGTGGTACCTCCAGCATTGAATCCCCTCATCTACAGCTTGAGGTACAAGGAAATCCACCTTTTCTGCCCCCAATCCCCATCTTGTGCCTCCAGGTGGGTGCTGAGGCCCCTTCCCCCTCAGGGCTCTGGCCGTGGCCTCTGTGATGTCACCCTCTGTGATGTCACCTGTGACCTAGGAGACCCCTCAGGTGTCCAGGACGAGCCCCCTCTAGCCTCACTCTCCAGCAGAGCCTGCTGATGGTCTCTGCACTGGGAACTGCCTGCACAGGGCCTGCAGGTGGTGTCTGCACTGGGAGCTGCCTGCGTGTCGCTCGCTGCGTAAGGAGCAAAGCTACACAAGAAACTCTGACCCCATGGCCAAGGGTAGGGGCAGGGCTTGCCCCTAAAGGGCTCCTGGGGGCTTCTAGAGGCTTCTAGAAGGGCCTAAAGGGCTCCCAGGTTTATCTAAAGGGTTCCTGGGGGTCCTACAAGACTCTAAAGGGCTCCCAGGTGGATCTCAAGGGTTCCCATCCCTGTGACTGTGTCCCCCTGGTATCTCTCTCATAGGGACAGGCCGAGACTCTGACCATGGGTTCTCGACTCCGCATTTTTCTGGTTTTGACCGCTCTCGGGGTGCTGGGACTGCTCAGGACATGGTGGCTCTATTCCCACCTGAAGAAGCGAGTGGTGGAAGACAAAGAGGAGCAGGAGGAGGAAGAGAAAAAGAAGAAGGAGCCGTTGGTGAGACCTCAAGCTCCTGCAACATGCCCTGTCCCAGCCAAGGAGGAACTAGAGATCTAACCCTCCCCAATCACAGCCATCCTCATTTGCTCAGAAGAGGAAGCAGAAGGAGAAGATGATGATTAAGGAGATGTTGAAGATGTTTAACGAGAAGGTTAAGAAGGACAAGGAGAAGGAGAAGGTGAAGGAGAAGGTGAAGGAGGAGGTGGAGAAGGTTAAGGAGAAGGTGAATGAGAAGAAGAAGGAGATTGAGCAGGTTAAGGAGAATCTGAAGGAGGAGATGGAGAAGGTTGCAGAGAAGGTTGTGGAGAAGATGAATGAGAAGAAGAAGGAGATTGAGCAGGTTAAGGAGAAGCTGAAGGAGAAGACAGAGAAGGTTGCGGAGAAGGTGAATGAGAAGAAGAAGGAGATTGAGCAGGTTAAGGAGAAGCTGAAGGAGGAGATGGAGAAGGTTACAGAGAAGGTGAAGGAGAAGGTTCCATCAAAACCGAAATAAAGGAGCAGGAGAGGCAAAAAGGAGGGGAACTGGTAAGTCCCTTCCCAAAGTCCTGCAAGTTTCTAGATGGTTCTTGGGCGTCCTAGAAGGCCCTAAAGGGGTCCCAGGGGCATCTAGAGGGTTCCTCGGGCTTCTAGAAGGCCCTAAAGGGGTCTCTGAGATATCTAGAAGGTTCCTGCGGGGTCCTAGAAGGGTCCTTGAAGACCCTAAAGGCATCCAGGAGGTTCTAGATGGATCCTTGGGCTTCTAGAAGACCCTAAAGGGGCTCTAGAGGAGATGAGGAGATACCAGATCAACTTCAAGCCAAGATCAGCTCCGAGAGGAACCAAAACTCTCTGCGTGTCATCTTCTCTTCTCCTACAATTTCTTCCACCTCTCCTTGAACTAATTAACAGGACGAGCCTCAAGGGCCAGATGGAAACGATGGGAAACGACATGGTCTCCTTGCTCTTCTCCGCTAACCCCAGTCCCACCAATCATCTCGGATGCTTTGGGGGCTTCTAGAAGTTTCTCCTGGATGGTCCCAGCATGAAGCTCCGCATGGAAACTTTGGAACTTCTCCCAGGATTGGAATAAACCAACTCCTGAGGAGGAGTTGGGGGCTCCTGAGGTGGTCTGGGGGCTGATGAAGGAGATCTGGGGGCTCCTAAGGTGCTTTTGGGTCTCCTGAAGGACATCCTCTAGGACCCCCCCAGTCCCTACAATGCCCCCCAGACCTCCTCCAGGACCCCTCTAGAGACCCCCAAAACTCCTCTAGAGACCCCCAAAACTCCTCTAGGGACCCCAGGATCCCTCTAGAGACCCCAGGACCTCTCTAGGGACACCAAGAACCCATCTAGACCCCCTCACCCCCCCACCCAGGACCTCTCTTGGGACCCCATAAACTCCTCTAGAGACCCCCAGAGGCCTCCTTTGAGCTCCAAGGAATTACTCTTTGTGTTAAATTGCATCCATCTCACCTCACATACAATGTACATGTTCACATCTCATCTTTACAAGGCAAGCAGGGGCTTCTGAGCTACTCACTCCATGTCCTTTTATGGATGGACAAAGAATGTCTTCAAGCCGGGATGAGAGGCTGGTGTTGGTGGTTGTGAGGGGCTGCTTGAGGATAAAACCACTATGGGAGATTCCCTGGGCTGACACGTGCCCCTGGGCACAGATTAGACCCTGCTCTTTTGTTTCCTCAAGTCTCGCATCGGAGGTCAGGATGTGAAAGTTCTCTGCAGACTGTCACAAGCCCCCACACCTAAACTCTTCAGCTGAACACTGGTGTTTTCATCTTGGAGTCCTTCCTTGGTCACATTCTTAAGAGAAATTTAAGCAGAAAACCTTAAGCTTACAGGCGCTGCCCTGAGGAAATCCCCTTGCTCTATGGAAAGGCTATTGTGGAGGCAGCTCTGTCCCACAAGTGCCCAGTTCCTGTCCCTGCCTGCGGGCACAGCACTGCCACGCAGCATGGCTGTGACCAAGCTCAGAGCCCTCAGGCCTTACAGCAAGGTAAGGGGTGAGGAGGAGAGAGTGGAAGTGGAGAGAGAACAGCTCTGGGAGAACAAGCACTGCTGCCTGGCAGTGCTGACCTGCTGGGTCTCTTTTCCCCTCCACCCACAGGAACTCTCCCTACAGCTCCAGAAAGGTCTTGGAGAAAGATACAGGAAACACAACAGATGGAATATCCCTTTATTTTATTTAAACACATCAATACTGTGTGCAGTAGAGCATTGAGAAACCCAGTGCCCCAGGCAGCTGCTACCATGTGGACACAAGCTCTGCTGCCCAGAAGGATCATATAGTGCAGGGGTTTGCAGATGGCAACGTAGCGGTCGTAAGACACGATGGTGAGAAGAGAGAACTCTGCTGAAATTAAAATGCATAGAGGAAGAACTGAGCAACACATCCTCAGTAGGAAATGGTCCTCTTGTCCCAGAGGGAACTGGCCATGGATTTGAGGAGAATGGTGGAGATGGAACCCAGGTCAAGGAGGGAGAGATTAAGGAGGAAGAAATGCATGGGGGTGTGGAGGAGGTGGTCACAGACAATGGTGATGATGATGAAGCTGTTGCCCAGGAGGGCAGCCAAGTAGATTCCAAGGAAGATGCAGAAGGTGAAGAGCTGCAACTCCCATGTGTCTGTGAACGCCAGGAGGAGGAACTGGGTGATGGAGCTGCTGTTGGACATCTGCTGCCTGTGGATATGAAGCACTGAACAAAATAAAATTACAGTGAGAAGTTAGGAGAGACGTCTCTGAGTTAAATCAATGCTATTTCTCATTCCCCACCCTTGCAGCTCACACCAAGTCTCTTTTCTTGCATCCCTTCCTTCAGCTCCATGCCTGGAGCCCTGCTTGGTGATGACTGAATATACTTGGAGGAGCAGGGATTCTGCCCTCTGAGTACAAAGAATCAGCCCTGCTCTTCATCAGGGGGTCATGGGGACAGTGTGGATAATCCCATTGTTCTAATTTTCCAGAGAATATTGAGGTTGAAGAAGGTCAGAGAAAGGTTGGGTCATAGAATGCTGAAGTCATAGAAGGACCTGGTCATATAAGAGTTGGGTCATGGAAGGGTCAGTTCACAGAGCAGTAATAGAGGAGTTCAGTCGCAGAAAGTTCATATAAGAGTTGGGTCCTAGTTTATTTGGGTCATAGAGGAGTCAAGGCACAGAAGTCAGGTCACAGAAAGCCATAGAAGAAACAGAGAAGAGTTGAGTCCTAGAAGGCTTGGTTCACAGAAGGTTTGAGGTTTGGGAGAGTTGGGTCATAGACAACACAGGTCATAGAGGATTTGGGTCATAGAGGAGTCATAGAAGAGAGGGGTCATATAAGAGGAATCACAGTTAGGGTTGGAAGGGATCTTAAACACCATCTAGTTCCACCTTCCTGCCATGGGAAGGGACATCCCACTAGACCAGGCTGCCCAAGGCCCCATCCACCATGGCCTTGAACACCTCCAGGGATGGGGCATCCACAACTTCCCTTGGTAACCAGTTCCAATATCTCACCACTCTCATGAAGAAAAAAATCTTCCTTATGTCTAGTCTAAATCTGCACCTCTCCAGATTATACCCCTGGTCCCTACTCCTATCACAGGCCTTTATGAACAGGTTTCCTGTAGGCCCTTTCAGTTACAGGAAAGTCACTATATGATCTCCTTGGAGCCTTGTCTTCTCCAGGCTGAATAAGCCCCAAGTCTCTCAGACTGTCCTCATAGGAAAGGTGCTCCAGCCCTCTGATCCTAGTAACCTTCTCTGGACCCATTCCAAAATCTCCGTATCCTTCTTATGTTGAGGATTCCAGAACTGGACACAATAATTCAAATGTGATCACACAAGAGAGGGTTAGAGAGGCAGAATCACCTCCCTTGACCTGCAGACTACGCTTCTTTTGATGTAGCCAAGGACACAGTCAGCCTTCTGGGCTGTAAGCACACATTGCTGGCTCATTTTGAGCTTCTCATCAATCAGCACCCCAAGTTCTTCTCTGCAGGGCAGCTCTCAATCACATCATCCCCAATAGTATACTGAAATCGGAGATTGCCCTGACCCAGGTATAGGACCCTGTACTTTGCCTTGTTGAACCTCATGAGGTTCTCAGAGCCCCACTTATCCTGCTTGCCCAGGTCCCTCTGGATGACATCCCATCCTCCTAGTGTAGCAACTACACTACTCGGCTTGGTGTCATCTGCAAGCTTGCTGAGGGTGAACTCAATCTTGCTGTCAATATCATTAATGAAGATATTAAACAGCACTGGTCCCAGTACGGACCCCTGAGGGACACCACGTGTCATGGATCTCCATCTGGACTTTGAACCACACACTGACTCAGGTGCAGTCAGCTTAAATGCTAAAAGAGAGGGAGGTGGAGAAGTCTCAGTGCTTACAGGTTCCTGTGCAAAGTTTAAGTCAACCAATAAAGGAATAGAAGAGAAAAGTTTTGAACAAACATTGCCTTTAGAGCATTTCACATTTGATGGCTCTGCACCCCCTTTCAGTCACTGAAACTCTTAAATCTCACCTGCTCTAACTTCCCTTCTCCACAAAACCTGATCAAGTAATGGGAAGGAAGGCAGCAAAAATACCCAAGCTCTCTGTGAATCTCCTGGGGTTTGGAAGTTGGAGACCTATGGTGTCATTCCATTGCTCACTCCAGAAAGAACCAAGCTGGGAAGTGACTCTGTGAGTCACACTCAATAAGGCCCATGGACAGGATGGCTGGGGCTGTGTCTGGAGACCCACACACCAAGATCAAGCTGGGGCTGGAACTCACTCCTGTCTTCAGTGTCTCCTGGGCCATGGACAGAGGGGTGGGTTGAGGCTTGGGAGATGCAGGTCAGGGCCATGAAGGCCCATGGATACTCTCAGGGCCCTGATACTGCCACGGGGATAGAGGGAAAGGAATGAACCACAAAGACCCCTGACCACTAATGCAATGTGATCCCAAGGAGAGGAGCTACTCTAAAGCAGGGGAGACCTGTGAAGAGGAAGGAGCAGAAGAGATAATCTTCACTGATAGTTAACCCCCCTCTTCACCATAGTCCGTGATCCTTGAGTTGGGATGGGCAGAGGAATTGGGAGCCACGGAGTCATCTGAGCCTGGGAGAGAGTGGGAGAGGATGGGTTTCAATATTTTGTCCATCTGAACCTTTCTGATCAGGCAGTAAGATAAACGGACTTTCAGCAAGTCCACATGTCTTTGCCCAGGTTAACCTACCACAGGACACATCAGAGCTGCTGTGCCCAGCACAGGGTTCCCAGCACAAGGAAGACCCTGCCCAGCCTGGAGATAGTCCTGCCCAGAAGAGAATGATGGTTGGGGATGGAGCACATCATGGAGAGGGAGAAACTGGGAGAGCTGGGGTCTGTTAAACCTTTTGGGGTGAAACACTGAGCAAGAACCCAGGGCAGATAGGGGATCCCAGTCCATAGATGTTCTAAGTATTGATCAGACAAGGCCATGAGCCCCTGAAGTGTTTGGAGCTGTGTGAGAAAGGGCTTGGCCGAGAGACCAGCAGGGGCAAGAGCTGTGGGACTAGTGTGTAATAAATGTCAGTAGGAAATCAGTTCCCTTTTTATTAATAGTGGTAGGAGAGTTGGACATCAAGCCTTCCAGCAAAGCAAGGGGCGAGGAGGAGAATGTGGAAGTGAAGAGAGAACAGTCCTGGGAGATCAAGCACTGGTGCCTGGCAGTGCTGCCATGTCGGAACTCCTTTCCCCAAAACCCATGCCCACAAGACCTGTCCCTGCAACTGTAAAAGGCCTTGGAGGAAAAATATCAGGAAACAAAGGTGTTGAAAAATCCCTTTATTTTATTTTAACACACAGAGGTGTTCCAGAGGGAATTGGCCATGGATTTAGGGACTGTAGTAGAGATGCAGCTGAGGTATAGGAGGGAGAGTTTAAGGAGGAAGAAGTACATGGGGTGTGGAGGTTGTGGTCACAGGCGATGGTGATGATGATGAGGCCGTTGCCCAGGAGGGTAGCCAGGTAGATTCCCAGGAAGAGGCAGAAGTGCAAGAGCTGCAGCTCTAGTGTGTCTGCAAATGCCAGGAGGAGGAACTGGGTGATGGAGCTGCTGTTGGACATTTGCTGCCTCTGGATGTGAAGAACTGAACAAAAACAAAATTACAGTAAGAAGTTAAAGGAGAAAAATCAAAGTAATTTCTCACACTGTACATTTGCTATTGCTTTTTTCATTTCTCTCAGTCCTTCCTTCAGCTTTGTGTCTGGGACCCTTCTCGGTGTCAGCACAATGTGCCAGAGGAGCAGGTCCTCTGTCCACTGGCTGTGAGTAGTCAGCCCTGCAGAGGGATCCACCTCACACCACCTAATATCGCACCCTTTACTGAGGTCTCAGCCCCCACTTTAAGGCTAGGACACACATGCCTCATTTCAGAAACCAAACAGCACTTTCTCTCTCCTTGCATCTCTGCTCATCTCAAGGGGCCTTCACGTAATACAAAGATGTGTAAGGCAGGTTTGCATCCCAGAGGGAAGTTCACAGCTTAGAAGGACACCTCAAGGACAGCCGATTGTCCTCATGATGGTATTTGATGAGGGGACACTCAGCTCCTTCCTCAGCCCCACTGACTGCATTGCCCACAGCCTCACAGCTCAGAGCAAAGCTGGGACATGGGTTCCTATGGACACAACTGCAGGAAATGAGCCACCAGTTCTGAAGGTGACTCTGTAGCTGAAACTCCCATCCCCAGAGATACTGGCAGCAAAAACCAGAGAAGAACAGCAAGGAAAGAGACAAAGGGAGAAGCAGGGAGAAACAGAGTGAGGGTCTGACTGTGGGAGGCCAGGTCAGAGGCAGACGTGCACACAGAAACTGTTCCCCTTCCCCAGATGTGCTCACACCCTTCCAGACACCAAACTTGCTGGGCAGTTGCTCTCAGCCCCTGGGCTCTGAAGAGGGCACTGGAACTGTGGCTGAAGAGGAGGGGGCTCAGCCTTGGAGCCCAGAGCCCTGAGGGCAGAGGCTTTGCTGGGTGGGAGAGGAGGCAAGGGGGCTTGCTCAGAGGAAGGGGCTGCACTGGAGAGGATCACACAGAGCTTTTGAAATTTTCCCTTTCTCTTCATATATGTTTTTTATTCCTTGCATACTGCAATCCTATCCGTTGTGCCTGGAGGTTTTCCTTGCTGGAGGTGTTTCCCTGTACCATGTTCTTTCCCTGCTCACAGACCACATCTGACCTTCTGGACACTCCCTTACTCAAACCTGCCTGTTTGCAGGGCACTGTCTGGGTTTGGGTTCCTGTTTGCAGTTGGTAAAGGGGCTAAAAAACCTGATGGTTCCAGCAGGGTTGAGGCTGCTGCTGTCCATAGACAGAGAATTTCCTAAAGGCACTTTATCAGGGTCTTGACTGACCTAATGTCCACTCAGAGCTGCAGTTCAGGAAATATAATGAGTTGTTACAAACCGAGTGCTCTCTTTCTACTTCTTCTATTCTCTCCCTCCTCCCTGCTCCCCTGGAAAACGAAACAGAAAACACAGTCTCTGGCAAACTCCTTACCTTTATAGCAATCCTTTCCTTGACCTTGAGACATCCCTTTGGAAATATTCTAGGGGTGACCCAGAGCTCTTGGAAGCAGAATGACTCTGCCTTGCTGTGAATTTATCCTTCCACTCACAGCTTCTCCCCACCCCAACACAATCAACTGCTTGGAAGGAAAGCCCTGGGCATGCAACAGTGCAGATTCACTTTTACACCCCTACAGACAGCAGCAGAAGGCAGTGGTTGTGTTCTGTGCCTCTGATGGTTCAGTGCAACGTCTCTGATCTGCAGCAAGTCCTCCTCCTCTGATCTAGTGGAAGTGAGGATTGTACTTACAAACACCATGAGCTGTAGGATGTGTCCCCTTTAGGAGCTCCCTCCAGGAACTGAAGGTGTGTTGCCTTGTATTAAAAGGGGCAGGGATTCTTCCCACCCCATCCTGCCTTTCCCCTCTCTCTGCTCCCTCCTCTCCCCTTACTGCTTGCAGGCAGTGCCCTCAGCCCTCCTGGGTTTTGCAGAGGAGCTGCTCCTGGCTCTTGTCATAACTACCTTATCCTGATGATCTCACTCTGTCCCAGGTGCCCAGCTCAGCAGCAGAGGAGCAGCTGAAGGGAGCTCTTTCTCTGTCCCATCTGGGCTCCCTCGAGGTGTCCCTGGGACTCCAGGGGAACCTGCTGGGAAACAGGTTGAAGCCAGCCCTGATGTTCCCTCCCTCAGCTGTCAGAGAAACTTTGTTCCTGCAATGTCACAGCATTAGTTGGGCAGGAGAATCACTGGGGAAGGGAAGGAGGGATGTTGTGCCACCAGCAATGTGACAGGGAATGATCTCATTTCTCCAAGCTGTCAGAATGGAAAGGGAAAGGGACATAAGGAAAAGAGAAGCAAGTCCCTTGTGGTCAGTGCCAGGAATGGTGGGGCTGGGGAGGTGAGGGGCAAGGCTGTCCATGCAGGGTCAGACCTCAAGGGGTACTTTTCCATGCTGCCCGGACCTCCAGAGGTGACATTTCATCAATGCCACTGTAGAAACTTCTGTCATCTTTTCTCTGAGCTGAAAATCAACAAAATATATACTTTAAACTGAATGTATTTTTTTTAGGTACACTTTGAAATGGGGAATGACTCCAGGGAGATGTACAAGGCTTGAAGATCTGAAGAAAACAATAGGAAGACAAAGAGCTTGTTAAGGCTTTCTCTATTTTAATGAGACCCTGGGTGCATTTGCTACTGAGTCTTGAACCTTAGCTGCTGAAAGGAGATTGAGGAGAGTTCTCAAGAAGTAAAAACACAACTCAGAGTAACTTGAAGCATTAATTGGTCTCAGTGAGGTTTGTTACTTACAAAGCCTCCCTAGGGACTTGTTAGCATGGATAATTTGAGACCATGATATCAGGAAACCAGAATCCCAGTGCAGGCAGCTGTGATGCTGAGAAAAGCCTGGGTCTGCTTGGTGAAGCAGGAAGGCCAAGCCCTGACCCCCAGGCCCTGGGCAGGCAGATCTCGCTTTGGCTACAATGGCACTGGTGTCATGAACATTCTCAAAGTGCAAAATCAAATTGGGAGGAGTTACTCCATGTAATCCCAAAAAGAGGCTGTAGAGTTATGGGTGGAGCCAAGGCTCTCACACAGCTTGATGCAGTTGTAGAAGTCTTGGGTTCTAGAACGCATGGGTCATAAAAGAGTTTGTTCATAAGTGAAAGAAAGAAAACTTGGGTGTGAGAAGAATCATGACACAGATCAGTTAGGTCATAGGTGATTAGCAGAGGAGTTCACTACTCAAAGATTCTCAGAAATGTTGGGTCATAGAAGATTCCGGTCTTGAATATGTCATAGAATATTTGTGTCATGAAAGTGTCGAGTTGTAGAAGTGTGAGATTTATGCAGGTTTGTGAGGGGTTTGGTAATAAAGGGGTCGGTTCAGAGAACGATCAGGACCTAGAAGAGTCATCAAAGAATCAGTTCACTGAAGGGTCACAGAAGATTTATAGGAGGGTCAGATCACAGAATTCTCAGTTTATAGTCATGTCGGGTCATAGAATGCTTTGGTCATAGAATATTGAAGTCATACAGGAGCTGGGTCACAGAAGAGTCATAGAGAAGTCAGGTCAGGTAAAGTCATAGAAGGGTCAAAGGGTTAGGTTGATTTATCGGTGGCTTGGTTCAGATAAGGCTCAGGTCTTAGAAGAGTCAGGTCATAGAGGAGTTATAAAAGACAGGATTAATAGAAGAGTCAGGTCCTAGAAGTGTTTGATTTTGAAGTTGCACAGAAGTCTTGGATCACAGAACGCTCATGGGTCATATAATATTCTGATTAAAGAAGTATTGGGTCATAGAAGAGATGTCCCATACAAGCATCAGGCCATAAAGGAGTCATAGAGGAGTCAGGTCATCGGAGGATCAGTTAGTAGTAGGGTTGGGTCATAGAAGGGTTGGGTCCCTGATGAATTAGAATCATAGAACAACGAGGTTTGAAGTGACCCACTGGATCATCGAGTCCAACCATTCCCATCAATCACTAAACCATGTCCCTCAGCACCTCGTCCACCCATGCCTTAAAAAGGTGACTCAACTCCCTCCCTGGGCAACCTCTTCCAATGCCAAATGACCCTTTCTGTGAAATATTTTTTCCTAACATCCAGCCTAAATCTCCCCTGGTGGAGCTTGAGGCCATTCCCTCTTGTTCTGTCCCTTGTCACTTGGGAGAAGAGGCCAGCTCCCTCCTCTCTACAACCTCCTTTGAGGTAGTTGTAGAGAACCATGAGGTCTCCCCTCAGCCTCCTCTTCTCCAGGCTAAACAACCCCAGCTCTCTCAGCTGCTCCTCATAGGTTCTGTTCTCCAGCCCCTTCACCAGCCTTGTGGCTCTTCTCTGGACTTGCTCCAGAGTCTCAACATCCTTCTTGTGGTGAGGGGTCCAGAAGTGAACACAGTATTCAAGGAGCAGCCTCACCAGTGCTGAGTACAGAGGGAGAATAACCTCCTGGAACCTGCTGGTCTCAACGTTATTGATCCAAGCCAGGATGTCATTGGCCTTCTTGGCCACCTAGGCCACTGCTGGCTCATGTTCAGTCACTGTCAACCAACACCCCCAGGTCCTTCTCCTCCTGGCAGCTCTCCAGCTAAACTTCTCCTAGTCCGTAGCTCTGCATAGGGTTGTTGTGCCCCAAGTGCAGGACCCGGCATTTGGCCTTCTTTAACCTCATGCCACTGGTCTCTTCCCAGCAGTCCAGCCTGTTTAGGTCCCTTTGCAGAGCCTCCCTACCCTCCAGCAGATCCACATTTCCACCCAACTTAGTGTCATTCACAAACTTGATAAGGAGGCACTCAATGCCTTCATCCAGGTCATTGATGAAGACATTGAACAGGACTGGACCCAGCACTGAGCCCTGGGGATACCACTTAGTACTGGCCTCCGGTTGGAGTTAACTCCATTTCCCACCACTCGCTGGACCTGACAAGCCAACCAGTTTTACACCCAGGAGAGTGTGCGCCTGTCCAGCCCAGAGGCTGACAGTTTCCATAGCAGAATGCTGTGAGAAATTGTGTCAAAGGCTTTACTGAATTCCAGGAAGATACATCCACAGCCTTTGCCTCGTCCAGCAGCCGAGTCACTTTGTCATAGAAGGCGATCAGGTTAGTTTGGCAAGACCTGCCTTTCTAGAACCCATGTTGGCTGGACCTGATCACCCGGTTCTCTTGCATGTGCTTTATGACAGTACTCAAGATCACCCGTTCCATGACTTTCTCTGGCACTGAGGTCAGACTGACAGGTCTGTAGTTCCCTGGATCCTCCCTGCTACCCTTCTTGTAGATGGGCACAACATCAACCTCCATTCCAGTGGAACCTCCAGGTACCTTCTCATCCATCTTGCTAAGAGCTTGTTGGTTTTGTCAATATTTAATTCCTCCTTCACCAAGGATTCTGGAAAAGCTAAAATCCCATAGTCTAGCACTTGAGCCAGCACTGATCAATGTATTTATTACCACCCTGTTTGATGTTATGGACTTTCAGCTGCTTTCTGGCTGATGCAAATCTGAGTGGACGCCTTGACCAACTTCATCTGGCTCAGCCTGCCTTGAGCAGGGCAGTGAGGCAAGAGGATGCTGAGAGCTCTCTTCAGACCTGAATTCTTCTATGATTGACTGCAGTGTCATTGGTCCTCTTCGAAAAATACCTGGGCATGAGAATCACTTACTTTAGCCCCGTCATTAAAAAGGAGGGGACTGGGAATGATCTCATTGGTCCAAGTAGGAGGATGTGTTCCATTGAGTGAATTCAGGCATTTCATCCTGGGTCTTTATGCCAGGGGCTGGAAAGACATTCAGCTCTCTCCTGTGCTTATCCAGCTGCAGGGCTTCAGCCCCAGTGGGCAGCAATGTCCTCAGCCAGGGACATAGGTTGGAGGAACTGGAGCTGTTCCTGTAGGAGACAGAGCTGCAACCGGGTCATAGAACTCAAGACAGATGATCTTGAAGGACAGAATTCTCCAAGTTCAGCAAGGGTCCAGAAAAAAATCAGTATCAACTTGAAAATCATGCAAGGCCCCATGATGAGTGTCTGCTGCTTCCGGAACAGTTAAAGAAAGAAAGACATTGTGGCCACTGCTGCATTTAGGAAGAGTGGATGTAGGTAAATCTGAGATTCCATATGTCTTCTCTGTCCCTGTTGTCCCCATCAAGGTCTCCCAGGCCTCTGTGACTCAAGGCAGGACTCTGGAGGAGATCAACCAGTGGTGGGTGGGGATCAAGTCAGTTATCACCTGAGCAAATGGGATCCTTCCCAGTCTGTGGGACAACAGGGGCAGCATGGCAGGGAACTTAGTGAGCTGGACAATGTCCCAGTGAGGCCTCTCTCCATCATCTTCCAAAGGTCACAGAGACTAAGGAAACTCCCTGACCACTGACACCACTCCGACTTGGCAGGTTCTTTTCAGAAATGGCCAAAAGAGCAGGAGGGGACCTAAAGGCTGTGCTTGTCCACCCAAATCCCATTTCTGTATGCCTGAAATAGAAGAGGACTGGACTTTCCTTGCTGAGATTGTATCTCAATATACTTCTATCATCCACCACTTCCACAACTCACCTCTTCCATGACTCAGCTCTTCTATGACCCTCGTCCTTGTATGACCTGGCTCATCTGTGACTCTTCTATGACCTGACTCTTAAATGAGTTACCTTTTCTGTGATCCAACCTATGACCAGATTCTTGTTGGATCTGATGCTTATATGACCCTTCCAGAGCTCTTAGGACCCGAGTCTTATATGTCCTGACTTCTGTGAGCCTTGTATAACTGGAATCTTCTACAAAACTTTTATGAGCAGAATCTTTAAACAACTCTTCTATGACTCAATTCTTCTGTGACCCAACTCTTCTATGACCCAATACGCCTATAAACCTTCTGTGACTGAACATTTCTATGACCTGACTCTTCTATCACACCACTCTTCCGTGACTCCTTTATGACCAGGATACTCTATGATCTCTCTTCTATGACCCAACTCTTCTCTGAGCCTTCTATCACTTTCTATGACCTAAATGACTCCAGGACTCTTCTATAACCCGAGCCTTGTGTGACTCGACTTCTCTAAGACTCAATCCTTATATCAACTGGAACTTTTTTATGGCCCAACTCTTGTCTCAGGCTTCTATGACTTAGCTCTTCCACAACCCAAATATTCTATCTCCCTTCTATTACCCAACACTTCCATGATCTTCTATGACCCAGCTCTTCTCTGGCTCTTCTATGATGTGACATTCTATGACCCAAGTCTTCTAAGACTCTTCTATGTCCTGACTCTTCTATGCAACAAATTACCTGTGCCCCATGACTTCTACAACCAGACACATCTACGACCAGACTCTTCTATGACACAAATTTTCTGGGACCTAACCCTTCTATGAACCAACCCTACTACTAACTGACCCTCCTATGACCTGACTCCTCTATGACACATCTATGGCCTGATGCTTGTATGAGACATCACTTCTATGACCCAACACTTCTTTAATCAGAATATATGACCAGTGAGCATTCTGCAATCCAAGACTTCTGTGCACCTTCCAAATCAAACACTTCTAGAACCTGATATTTCTTTTAACCCCATCTTTTAAGACTCCTCTATGACCCAACTCTTCTATGACATGAGCCTTATCTGAACCAAGCTGCCAATGACCCAACCCAACTCACTGATCCTTCTATTATTTTCCCTGACCTGATGTATATTTTCCCATTTCCCTGATGTATATATCTTCTGTTTAATTTACTATGGTTGGACTTGATGATCCAGTGGATCTCTTCCAGCCTGTTGATTCTATGATTCTATGATTCTATGACCTGACTTCTCTATGACTCTTCTGTGACCAAGCTCCTGTATGACTTCAATATTCTATGACCAAAGCATTCTATGACCCGACATGACTATAAACTGAGAATTCTGTGATCTGACCCTCCTATAAATCTTCTGTGACCCTTCAGTGAACTGATTCTTTGATGACTCTTCTAGGTCCTGATCGTTCTCTGAACCGACCCCTTTATTACCAAACCCCTCACAAACCTGCATAAATCTCACACTTCTACAACTCGACACTTTCATGACACAAATATTCTATGACATATTCAAGACCGGAATCTTCTATGACCCAACATTTCTGAGAATCTTTTCAGAGTTAACTCCTCTACTACTCCCCTATGCCGTAACTGTTCTGTGTCATGACTCTTCTCACACCCAAGTTTTCTGTCTTTACATTATGAACCAACCCTTTTATAACCCAACCATTGGAGGACCCAAGTCTTCTACAAACTCATCAAGCTGTGTGAGAACCTCAGCTACTCCCATAACTCTACAGCCTCTTTTTGGAATTACATGGAATAACTGCTCCAAATTTGATTTTGCACTTTGAGAATGTTCATGACACCAGTGCCATTGTAGCCAAAGCCTGATCTGCCTGCCCAGGGCTGGGGGGTCAGAGTTTGGCCTTTCTGTTTCACCAAGCAAACCCAGGCTTTTCTCAGCATCACAGCTGCCTGCACTGAGATTCTGCTCTCCTACAATCATGGCTTCCAGTTATCAGTACTAACGAGTCCCTAGGGAGGCTTTGTAAGTAACAAGCCTCATTGAGACCAATTAATACTTCAAGTTACTCTGAGTTGTGTTTTTACTTCTTGAGAGCTCTCCTCAATCTCCTCTCAGCAGCTGAGGTTCAGGACTCAGTAGCAAATGCACCCAGGGTCTCATTAAAATAGAGAAAACCTTAACAAGCTCTTTGTCTTCCTATTGTTTTCTTCAGATCTTCAAGCCTTGTACATCTCCCTGGAGTCATTCCCCATTTCAAAGTGCACCTAAAAAAATACATTCAGTTTAAAGTGTATATTTTGTTGATTTTCAGCTCAGAGAAAAGATGACAGAAGTTTCTACAGTGGCATTGATGAAATGTCACCTCTGGAGGTCCGGGCAGCATGGAAAAGTACCCCTTGAGGTCTGACCCTGCATGGACAGCTTTGCTCCTCACCTCCCCAGCCCCACCATTCCTGGTACTGACCACATGGGACTTGCTTCTCTTTTCCTTATGTCCCTTTCCCTTTCCATTCTGACAGCTTGGAGAAACGAGATCATTCCCTATCACATTGCTGGTGGCACAACCCCCCTCCTTCCCCTCCCCAGTGATTCTCCTGCCCAAGTAATGCAGTGACATTGCAGGAACGAAGTTTCTCTGACAGCTGAGGGAAGGAACATCAGGGATGGCTTCAGGTTTTTTCCCAGCAGGTTCCCCTGGAGCCCCAGGGACACCTCGAGGGAGCCCAGAGCGGGCAAAGAAAGTGCTGCCTTGGTCTACTCCTCTGCTGCTGAGCTGGGCTGGGCTCCTGGGACAGAGTGAGATCATAACAAGAAGAGAGTTATGAAAAGAGCCAGGAGCAGCTCCTCTTCAAAGCCCAGCAAGGTTGAGGGCACTGGCTGCAGGCAGCGAGGGGAGAGGAGGGAGAAGAGAGAGGAGAAAGGAAAGGTGGGGCGAGAGGATGCTGAGAGCTCCAGAGGGAGGAACACCCATAGTCCTTTTCAAGTTGAGTCTCTGGTTGAAGGAAAATGCAGGAGCTGTTCCTGGAGGGATCTCCTGAAGGGAGCACATCCCACAACTCATGGTGTTTGTAAGTACAAATCTCTCACTTTTTCTAGAGCAGAGAAGGAGGATGTGCTGCACATCAGGGACTATGCACTGAACCATCAGAGTGACAAGACCCAAGAGCTGCCTTCTGCTGATGGCTGTGGGGGTGTAAAGGTGGATCTGCACTTTTGGGTTCCTCTGGGCTGTCCTTCCAAACAAGGTCCCTGTGTCCCAGTGTGTTGGGACAGAGATTGTGCACCTTCCAGGGTCAGCACTCAGCCTCTCAGGGCAGTTGATCATGATGAAGTGGGGAGAAACTGTGGGTGGAATGAGAAACTCGCAGCAAGACAGTCAATCTGCTTCCAAGAGTTCTGGACCATCCCTAGAATATTTCCAAAAGCATATCTCAAGGAGAAGGCCAAGGCAAGGAACTTGCCTGAGACTGTTTTCTGTTTCCTTTTCCAGGGGAGTAGGGAGGGGGAGTGAAAAGAAGTAGAAACGGTGCACTCGGTTTTTAACAACTTATTGACATTCCTGAACTGCAGCTCTGAGTGAACAGTAGGTTAGACAAGACCATGTTCTTGCTGTTCCTCTCTTCTAGCTTCCAGGCTCTCTGGGGGTGGGAGTTGCAATTGCAGAGTCACCCACTGACCTGGTGTCTCCTTTACTGTAGTTGTGCCATGGGACACAAAAGCTTGTCCAAGCTTTGCTCTGAGCTGTGAGGCTGTGGGCAATGCAATCAGTGGGGCTGGAGAAGGTGCTGAGTCTCCAGTAATCAAATGCCATCCTGAGGACACTTGGCTTTCTCCTTAGGAGTCCTTCCAAGCTGTGAGTTTGTCTTCAGGATATAAACATGACCTGTCATATCTTGGCATGAACTGGAAACCCCACAGAGAAGCAAGGAGACACTCCAGCCAAGGAAATTCTCTTGGGTTTGTGAAATGAGCTATGTATGTCCTGGGGTGAAAATGGGTTCTGAGAACTTAGGAAAGGATGAGACATTGAGGGGTGTGAGGTTGATCCTTTTTCTCTCAGCAGGGCCTCACAGGGCCTTTTCTGGCTAACATGGGACCTTTTAAGGGTAACATGGGACCATGATCCCCTCCATCTCAGAAAGGCACAAGCCCAGGGCAGTTGAAAACAATAGCAAGATACTTGCAGCTCCGCTTCTTCTGCACTGAGATACCAGCAATGCTCTTGCCTCGCAGGAACTGCTTTATTGTCCCTGAGTGCAACAGAAAATCTGAGCATTTCCGATATCACCTTCTCAAACATGTTGAAGACTGATTACTTAGCAATGGGAGTGCAGGTGCTGAGAAGCCCTTTTGCATGAGGAGCAATTTTAACTGTAAAATTGGAACACTAGGTCTGCTCACACCATCCCCATGACGCACCTGCAGAGCAGGGCTGACTCCTTGCAGCCAGTGGGTAGAGGTCCTGCTCCTCCCGGCACATTGAGCCAGCACCGAGCAGGGTTCCAGGCACAGGGCTGAACAATGATGAAAAGAACAAGCTGTAGGGAGTAGGGAGGGAGAAATGGATTTTTTTCACTTTTTTTCCTTCTTTCAGTGCTTTACATCCAGAGGCAGCAGATGTCCAACAGCAGCTCCATCATCCAGTTCCTCCTCCTGCAATTCGCAGACACATGAGAGCTGCAGCTCTTGCAATTCTACCTCTTCCTGGGAATCTACCTGGCTGCCTCCTGGGCAACGGCCTCATCATCATCACCATCGCATGTGACCACCACCTCCACACCCCCATGTAACTTCTTCCTCCTCAACCTCTCTATACTCGACCTGGGCTCTATATCTACCACTGTCCCAAATGCCATGGCCAATTCCCTCTGGGACACCAGGGCCATTTCCTACATGGGATGTGTTCCCCAATTTTTTCTATTTATCTTCTTGTTTGCTGCAGAGTATTCTTTTCTCACCATCATGTCCTACGACCACTATGTTGCCATCTGCAAACCCCTGCACTACGGGACCCTCCTGGGCACCAGAGTTTGTGTCCACATGGCAGCAGCTGCCTGGGGCGCTGGGTTTCTCACTGCTCTGCTGCACATGACCAATACATTTTCCCTGCCCCTCTGCCAGGGCAATGTTGTGGAACAGTTCTTCTGTGAAATCCCCCACATCCTCAAGCTCTCCTGCTCACGCTCCGACCTCAGGGAAGCTTGGCTTCTTATGTTTAATACCTTTTTATTTTTCATATGCTTTGTTTTCATTGTGGTGTCCGATGTGCAGATCTTCAGGGCCGTGCTGAGGATCCCCTCTGAGCAGGGACGGCACAAAGCCTTTTCCACGTGCCTCCCTCACCTGGCTGTGGTCTCCCTCTTTATCAGCACTGGAACATTTGCCTATTGGAATCTGCCCTCCATGTCCTCTCCATCCCTTGACCTGGCGGTGTCATTTCTTTATGCGGTGGTGCCTCCAGCACTGAACCCCCTCATCTACAGCTTCAGGAATCAGCAGCTCAAGGATGCAGTGTGGAAACAGAAAACTGGATGTTCCTCATAAGCAAAAAAACTTCCCATCTTCTTCTTTATAGCAAATTAAATGTTACTTATTGTGTGCCTAGCCTTTAATCTGTATTTATTGACTGTTGTGGTGGTTCATGTTCAACCCTTTCAGCTCCATGTAGAGCGCCAGAAAGCACTGTCATGGTTTAACTCTAGTAACAGCTCAGTAATGCACAACCACTCACTCTTTCCCCCATGGTGTGATGGGAGAGAGGATTGTAAGGGAAAGGTGAGAAAACACGTGGATTGAGACAAAAATATTTAAATTGTTAAAGCAAGACTGAGCTTGCAAGCAAAGCACATCAAGGGATCCATTCACTGTTTCCAGTTGGCAGGAAGGTGTTCAGCTGTCTCCAGGACAGCAAGGCTCCTTCCACAGTAACGGTTTCTTAGAAAGACAAATGACATAATTTTGAATGTCTTCAACCTCTTCTTTTTAAACCAACTTTAATGGAAGAATGTTGCATCCTATGTTACAGAAAGGCCCTTTGGTCAGTGAGGGTCAGCTGTTCCAGCAGTGTCACCTCCCTGCTTCTATGTACCCCGAGTCTACCCCCTGGTGGAACTGTGTGGAGCCTCCCTGGGTGACCTCCCTGGGTCACCAACAGCACACATACAAACTTCATTCCCACTCTGGCCACTGAGAAGAATGTTAACTCTACCCAAAACAAACCAGCACAACAAGCCAAGTGACTTCTCATCCCCATCACCCACACGGCCACCAGAGATACCACAAGCACCATCTTAGACCAGATTCCTTCTCCAGCCCTGTTCCTCACTCAACCATGAGGGACATCACAAGGAGCAATAAGAGCCTGGCCCCACTCTCCAGTCCCATCATTTACTCAGCCATTTCTGACCTCACAGGCACCTGCACAATCCAGGTCACTTGTCCCACCCAGACAGCTGTTCAGGACAAAGTGACATGAGCAGCAGATGCACCAGCCCAGTGTCTGTTCATACCCAAACAGTTTCTCAGCCACAAGATACCTAAAAAGTGCCCAAAATGGCAAGGTGCCTGCTCCTGCCCCTCCACACAGCCACCTCTGACCTCACAAGGGCCATCAAAAGTCAGGACACTGCTACTGCTCTGTGACATTATCAGACCCCAGTGACATCACAAGCCCCTTTGGAACACAAAGGCCTGGAGCGAGCCTGCAGGGTGTGGTGGTACCAGAGACATCCCATGTTCCTGTGCAAGGCAGGAGCCTGATCCTGGCCAAAGACCACCTCAGCCATGAGGGACATCCCAAAACAGCAGCAAAAAACAGGACTTTACTCCTGCCCTGCCACTCCCTTGGGGTGCTGAGACATGAAACACACCCTCCAAAGCAAAGGGACTGCTCCTCTGATCAAACCTTCTCAGCATTTCTGGCCTCAGTAGCACCTGCATAGCCCGGGGCATCTCGTACCCTGCCACCCACTGACCCAGACATCAGCAAAAGGCACGAGCTGGTCCTGCCCTAGGACATATTTAGGGACCTGTGACCTCACAGGCAGCACCACAAGTCAGGACCCTGCTCCTGCCCTGCCCGCTGATCAGTCAGGGGTGACATCCCAAGCACCAGCACAAGCCAGATGCCTCCTCCTGGCCTATCAGCTACTCACCCATCAGTGACAATGTGAGCTGCTGCACAGAGCAGGGCTCCTCTCCTCCCTTATCACCTACTCAAACACCAGGGACAGCACAAAAAGCTACAAAGCCTCATGCCTGCCCCTGCCCTATGTGGTACAGAAACACCAGTGACTTCATAAGGACCTGCACCACCAGATTTCTATTCATTCCCAGTCAATTCCTGAGGCACCAGGGGCAGCAGAAACAGCTGCACCAGTCAGGACCCTGGTCCCACCCTGTCCCTTATAAGCCACCATTGTTATCACAAGCACCTGCTGAAGTCAACAGCATATTCCTACCCTAGAGGTCTACAGAGTCGCTATCAACATGACAACTTCTTGATAAGTCAGTTACCCCTCGTGATGGAATCGTGGAATCATTTGAGTTGGAAGGGACCTTAAAGCACCTCCAGTTCCACTCCCATTAAATGTACCGGGACACTTCCCATTGCTGAAGGTGCCCTCAATCCCACTGTCAATGTCTGTGACAAAGCTGTTAAACACCACCTGTCCCAATATCGACTCCATCACCAGTCTCGACTTGGCCATTCAGACACTGACCACAGCTCTTTGAGTGTGACCGTACAGCCAGTTTGGTTTGAGATGGCAAATAGAAGTGTTTTTCACAGAGGTCTTACAGCCGGGTTTAGTCCTAGATGTCTCATAGCAGAGCTGGGACATAAAAGTCTCGGGTCATAGAAGACTGAGGTCATAAAAGGGTCACAGAATGTTTGAGTCTTGGAAGAGTTGAGTCATTGAAGTGTGAACGTTCATTAGGGTTTTCCAGGGTTTGGTCATAGAACCACAGAATCATAGAACAACCAGGCTGGAAAAGACCCACCAGATCATCAAGTCCAACCATTTCCATCAATCACTAAATCATGCCCCTCAGTACCTTGTCCACCTATCCCTTATACATCTCTAGGGAAGGTGACTCAACCACTTCTCTGGGCAAGCTGTTCCACTGCCCAATAACCTTTCCCGTGATTTTTTTTTTTTACTAATGTCCACCCTAAACCGCTCCTGGTGGAGCTTTAGGCCATTCTCTCTCATCCTGTCCCCTATCACTTGGGAGAAGAGGCCATTACCCTCCACTCTATAACCTCCTTTCAGGTAGTTGCAGAGAGCAATGAGCCTCCTCTTCTCCAGGCTAGACACCCCCAGCTCTCTCAGCAGCTCCTCATATTGCTTTTTCTCCAGACCCTTCACCAGCTTCGTTGCTCCGTACCCTCCATCAGATCTACACTTCCAGCCAACTTAGTATCGTCTGCAAACTTGCTAAGTGTGCTCTCAATGCTTTCATCCAGGTCATTGATAAAGACATTGAACATGGTTGGACCCAGCACTGAGCCCTGGGGAGGGTTCAGTTTCTAGAAGTGTTGGTTCAGATAAGGGTTGGGTCATAGAATCATTGACTCATAGAAGATTAATATAAGAATCAGGTCATGGAAGGGTCATAAAAGAACCATAGAACAGAAAAGTCTGATCAAGACATATCTGGTCATATAACAGTGGGGTCATAGAATATTTAGGCCATAGAAGAGTCAGGACATAAAATGGTCCAAGAAGAGTTGTGATATACATGACTTGATTCACAGAAGACTCAGGTTTTAGAAGAGTCAGGACATAGAGAAGTCATTGAAGAGTTGGGTGATAGAAGAGTTGACTCATGGAAGAGCTTGTTTTGGAAGCTATATGGTAGTGTTGGGTCATAGAAAGTTTACAACATAGAAGTGCTGAGTCATAGACAAGGTGGCTCATATAAGATTTGGTTCATAGGAGTTAGGAGGATTCACATCATACTGGGTCTGGTCAAAGAAGTGTCAGATAATCACAGGTAACCAGAAGAGTTGGGTCATAGAAGGGTCTGGTGATAGATGTGTCTGATCATAGAGGTGTTGCAGCATAGATGATTCATGCCATAGAAGAGTTTAGTCTTAGAAATTTACATGATAGAAGAGTGAGAGAATAATCAGGTCACAGAAGGTGATAGAAGGGTTGGGTCAAGGAAGGTTGGAGTCATGGAGTAGCCCAGTCATATAAGAGATGCATCACAGAAAAGTTGGGTCATAGATTATTCGGGTCATAGGGGAGTAAGCCATAGAAAGTCATAGAAGAGTAAGAGAAGGGTGGGGTCATAGAAGGCTCAGTTTTCAGAATTGTTGTGTTATGGAAGTGTGAGATCATAGAAGAGTTGAGTCACAGAATGGTCATAGAAGTGATAGAGAAGGGTAGGGTCTGGTCATAAAAGTTTCACAGAAAATGTGGGACATACAAGGGTTGTAGAAGAGTCGGAAAATAAAAAGCTCGAGTCATAAAAGAGTCATAGAAGGGCCATATAAGCATTGGGTCATAAAAGAGTCATTAGAGGAGTGAGGTCATGTATGGTTGAGGCCACAGAAGAACTGGGTCATAGAAGAGGCGTCTCATATAAGTGTCTGGTCATGGAGGAGTCAGGTCATAAAGAAGTCATGTCATAGAAGTGCTGGATCATAAAAGGGCAAGGACAGAGAAGAGTTTGGTAACAGAAGGATGGTGAGACAAAATCTGCCCAGGGGAAATCCAGTTCCCTTCTCTTTCCAACATCCTGAAATGGACTCTGAGTGGACAAGGTCTGGGGCATAGCCTTTCTCTCTCCTGCTCATCTTTTGGCCATTTGGGCCCATGCAGGAGTGATGCCAGTGGTCAGGGAGTTCTCACAGTCTCCATGAGCTTTGGAAGATGACAGAGAGGGGCCTCACTGCCCTCTAGACAGGGAAGGATTGTGGTTGCTTAAGTGATTCCTGACTTGATCCCCATCCACCACTCACAGATCTCCTCCAGAGTCCCGATGCTCTGAGTCACAGACACCTGGGAGACCTTGCTGGGGAAATTGGAGGACAGGAGGAGACCAGGAATCTCAGATATGTCCCTTACTAAATGCAACAGTGGCAATTCTGTATATGTTTCTTCTTTAATGGTTCCTGAAGCAGCAACTGCTCTGTCACCAGCACTAACAGCTCCAGCTCCTCCTGCCTGTGCCCCTGGCTGAGGGCATTGCTGCCCACTGGGGCTGAAACCCTGCAGCTGTGGCACCAGGAAAGCTCACCCCTGCCAGAAAGAAAACCTGGGACCAAGTGTCCAAGACCCTGCGTGTGCAAAGACTTTGGATAGAGTAGAGACACTGCTGGGAGAGAAGAGATCTGAGTGTCTTTCCAGCCACAGGGTTTAAGACTCAGGAGGAAATGCTTTAATTCAGTCAATGGAACAGATCCTTGCAGCTTGTAGAAATGAGATTATTCTCTTTAACCATCCTTGGGTCCTGTCTAATGATGGGACAAGAAAAATGATTCTCATTCCCCATCACTTTTCTAACAGCATCAATGAAACTGCAAGAAAGAAATTTGTCTCACCAGCTTAGGGAAGGAACATAAAGGATGGCGTCAACCTGCTTCTTGGCAGGTTCCTCTGGAGCCCCAGAGGGACACCTCGAGGGAGCCCAGAGGAAGCAGGGAAAGCGCTGCCTTGGGCTGCTTCTCTGCTGCTGAGCTGGGCTGGGCTGGGACAGTGGGTACAGATAACAAGAGGATAGTTCATAAAAGAGCCAGTTCAGTCCAGGAGCAGCTCCTCTGCAAAGCCCAGCAGGGCTGAGGGCACTGCCTGCAGGCAGCGAGGAAGAGAGGAGGGAGCAGAGAGAGGAGAAACGCAGGGTGGGGTGAGAGGAGAGAGGAGTCTTCATTTGGAGACAAATCTTCACAGCCCTTCTAAAGGTGAGTCTCTGGATGTAGGACAATGCAGGCGCGGTTGCTGGAGGGATCTTCTCAAGCCAGCACAGCCACAGTCTGTGGGATCTGTCAGGAGGGCTCCTGCAATTTCTCCAGCTGAGAGAAAACTAGGGTCAGTGCTCAGCCTTCCCGAGGAGCTCCCCATGGTGGGACAGGGAGAAGCTGTGATTGGAAGAAGCAGTTCCTGGGAGGAGATGGTCTTTCCGCTTTCAAGAGGGTGCTGTGTGAATCAGGGCTACTCACAGCTCCAAATCAACCCAGGACATTTCTGAGAGAACATTTCAAGTGGAAGATCAGTGCAGGAATTTTGTTAAAGATAAGGAACTCTCCTGAGTTTGCATTTTCTCTTTCCTTCTCTTAGGGAATTTGAGGGAGGTGGGAATGCAACAAGAGGCTCTCATGCTTGAACAAATCACAGATACTCCTGAGCTGTGTTCTGGAGTGGTCAGTAGGTCTAATAGGAGCCTCCTAAAATGTCTACAGCTGCTTCTCTGCCCATGGACAACATAAGTATCACTTCTGCTGGGGCAATGAGGCTCAGTCTGTCCTGTCCTTTTCTGCTTATAAACAAGAACCTGTGCCCAGCTTTACCTGACAAACAGGCAGCGGGATGCAGAGAGGGTCAGATGGGACCTATGACCACTTACAGGAAGAAGACATGGGACAGGGGAAACACCTCCAGTGAGGAAAATTCCCGGGCAGAAAGGAAAAGATCAGAAAATATGAGGAAACATAAAGTAGAGATGTGTGGAAGGGCAAATAAGAAACCTCTATACGATTGCATCCAATGCAGCCCCTCCCTCTGAGCAAGCCCCTTTGCCTCCTCTCACACCCAGCAAAGTCTCTGCCCTCAGCTTGGGCTCCAAGACTGAACCCCGTCCTCTGCAGCCACTGCTCCAGCAGAACCGTGATGCAGCTCTATATCACGATTCCATTTTCCTCTACAGATCACAGGGACTGAGAGGAACAGCACAGCAAAGTTTATGTCTGGGAGGGGGAGGGCACAGCTGGGTTAGGGTAGTGCTCTCCCAAGTGCCCGGCTGCCTCTGCCCTGGCCTCTCAGATGGATAAGCACAGCTTCTTTGCCAGCTTCTTCATTAGTCTGTGTTCTTGCTGTTGTTCTCTTGTTCTTGCTGCCAGGCTCTCTGGGTTTAGGAGTTTCAGCAGCTGAGCCAGGTACTCACATTCTGATTCCTCCCATGCAGGGGTGTCTGTGGGAATGCAATGTCCAAGCTTTTAACTCACCCGTGGGGCTGTGGGCAGAGCAGTCTGTGTCATTCCCTGAGGAAAGAGCTAACTCTTGCTTACTGAAACACCATCATGAGGATATTCATATAGTTCTGTGAGGGTTGTTTTGTTTTGTTCTGTTTTTTTCCAAGCTGTGACCTTCTCTCCAGAATGTAAACCTCTGCTGTCACAACGTGGTGCTACCAGGATGACCATAGAGAACTGCAAAGATGTTACAGTCAAGGAAATGCTTTTGGGTCTGTGAAATAAGCCATGCGTGTCCTGGGCTGACAGTGGGGTGCTGAGATCTTTTGAAAGGGTGAGACATTGAGTGGTGTTATGTGGATCCCTCTGTGCTCAGAAGGGTCTGGTGGCTTTTTAGGGTAACATGGGAATGTGATCCCCCTCCATCTCAGAAAGATGCCAGCCCAGAGCAGCTGGGAACAAGAGCAAAGGTGAGACCAGTTCCCCACCCTGTGCACTGAGCCACAGGCAATGCTTGACTTGCAGGACTCCCTGTGTTCTCCCTGAGTGCAGCAGAGGTGCTGAGGGTTTCTGACATCCAAGAACACTGTCCAAAGTGGGAGCAGGAGTGGTAAAGCCCCAAAAATCTCAGCGTTCCTTCTGCTCTCTCAGTTCCTCACCCTTGGCAGTGCAGATGTACTCTCCCTTCTGAGAGTACTCCTTGACCAGATGCAGCAGCAGATGTCCAACAGCAGCTCCATCACCCAGTTCCTCCTCCTGGCATTCACAGACACACGGGAGCTGCAGCTCCTGCACTTCTGCCTCTTCCTGGGCATCTACCTGGCTGCCCTCCTGAGAAATGGCCTCATCATTGTCACCATCGCCTGTGACCACCACCTCCACACCCCCATGTACTTCTTCCTACTCAGCCTCTCCCTCCTTGACTTGGGCTCCATCTCCACAACTGTCCCCAAATCCATGGCCAATTCTCTATGGAATAACAAGGCCATTCCTTATGCAGGATGTGTTGCTCACGTTTTCTTTGTATTCTTCTTGTTTGTTGCAGAGTTTTCCCTTCTCACAGTCATGTCCTACGATTGCTACGTTGCCATCTGCAAACCCCTTCACTACGGGACCCTCCTGGGCACCAGAGCTTGTGTCCACATGGCAGCAACTGCCTGGGGCGCTGGGTTTCTCTGAGGTCTGCTACACATGGCCAATACATTTTCCCTGCCCCTCTGCCAGGGCAATGCTGTGGAACAGTTTTTCTGTGAAATTCCCCACATTCTCAATCTCTCCTGCTCACACTCCTACCTCCAGGAAGCTGGGTTTATTTTGTTTACTGCCTCTTTATTTTTTGGCTGTTTTGTTTTCATTGTGGTGTCCTATGTGCAGGTCTTCAGGGCTGTGCTGAGGATCCCCTCTGAGCAGGGACAGCACAAAGCCTTTTCCACATGCTTCTCTCTCCTGGCTTTGGTCTCCCTGTTTGTCAGCACTAGCATGTTTGCCTACCTTAAGCCCTCCTCCTGGTCCTCCCCATCCCTTGATCATCTTGTGTCACTCCAGTAACAGCTCAGTTCCACACAGCCACTCACTCTTTCCCCCATGTTGAGATGTGGGAGAGGATTGGAAGGATTCAAGTGAGAAAACATATGGTTTGAGACAAAAACATTTTCATTAGTAAAGCAAAACTTTGCTTGCAAGCAAAGCCAATGTAGACGTTCATTATGTTCCGTTAGCAGGAAGCTGTTGGGACATCTCCAGGACAGCAGGTGTCCATGAAAATAAGAGTTTCTTAGAAAAACAAAAGCCATCATTTTGAACGCGTTTCATCTCCTCTTTTTAACCCAACTTTAATCGCAGAGTGTGACATCCCATGTTACAGAAAGTCCCTTTTGGTCAGTTAGGATTAGCTGTTCCAGCAGTGTCCCCTCCCAGCTTCTTGTGCACCCCAAGTCTACTCCCTGGTGGGGCCATATGAGGAGTAGAAAAGATCTTGATGCTGTGTAAGCCCTGATCAGCAATAATGAAAACCTCCCTGGGTTATCAACAGCACAAATTGAAACCTCAGCCCCATTCTGGCCATGGTGAAGAATGCTAACTCTATGCAAAACAAACCAGCACAATAAGCCAAGTGACTTCTCATCCCCATCACCCACACAGCCACCATCTCAGGCAGGATTCCTTCTCCAGCCCTGTTCCTCACTCAGCCACGAGGGACATCACAAGTGGCCCCAGTCTCCACTCCTGTCATTTACTCAGCCAATTGTGACCTCACAGACACCTGCACAAGCCAGGTCACTTGCCCCACCCAGACAGCTGCTCAGGACAAAGTGACACAAGGAGCAGATGCACCAGCCCAGTGTCCATATCCAAACAGCTTCTCAGCCACAAAATACCTAAAAAGTGCTCTGTCCAGCCTGAATTTGTGCTTGGGATTTCCCTGGCCCAGGTGCAGGAGCCTGTTGATCTTCATGAGGTTCACAGAGCCCCACCTCTCCAACCTGTCCAACTCCCTCTGGATGGCATCCCTTCCCTCCAGCGTAGTGACTGGGACACACAATTTGGTGTCATCAGCAACCTTGCTGAGAGAGCCTCAATCCCACTATCCATGTCTGTGACAAAGGTGTTAAACAACATCAATCCCAATACCAACCCCTGCAGAACACCACTCGTCACCGTTCTCCACATGGACATTTATCCGTTGACCACTATACCTTGAATGTGACCACCCAGAGAATTCTTTAAGTTCCCAACAGGACAGTCCTTCTGCCTGTCAGGTTTCCCCTGAAAGGCATCCCTAAGGCACAGCAATGGGGATCCCAAGTGTATATTGTGGAAAAAAAAGGGTGAGAGTTGCATCCTCTAGGTATGGATCTAGGTGTTCAACTGCTCTAGGATCAGGAGAGTCCCCTGTGTCACCTCACCAAACACTCATGTGTCCTGTGACCCCGGGCAGAGTATGGCCCCTTCACCACTGCTCTCTCAGCTGAACATCCAAGGAAGCCTCATCAGAGACAGTTTGTGCTGAGCATGGCAGGGAGGAGGGAAGTTTCCTATGGATTAGGAAACTTCATCTACCCTTCGCTTTTCTTCTTTTCCTGCAGGTCTGTAAGGAAATCAGTGGGAGATGGTGCCTTGAAGCTGGGACACTCAGTTCTGGGCTGCAGGGGAGTCTGATGGAAGGAAAAGGGATGCAAGTGCCAGGGGAGCAATGAGAGCAGTGATGGGACTAGAGAGGTGAGGAACAAAGCTGTCCATGCAGGGACAGACCTCAAGGGATGCTTCTCCATGGTGCCCAGACCTACTGAAGTGACACGTGGCATGAATGCCCATTGAAGTAAACATCTGTCATCTCTTCTCTGAGCTGAAATGTAATGAAATATAAACTTAATATTAAAACATATTTTCCTTAAGTGCACTTTAAAATCTTCCTCTTAAACCGCACTGGGAAATGACTCTGAAGAGCCACACAAGGCTTGAAGACCTGAAGAAAACTTCAGAATAAGAAAGAGCTTGATAAGGCTTTCTGTACTTTAATGAGACCCAGGGTGGATTTGCTGATGAGACCCTGAACCTCAGCTCCTGAGAGGAGGCTGAGGAAAACATTCAAGAAGTCAACAGCAGAACTCAGAGTACCTTGAAGTATTAATCAGTCTCAGTGAAGATCATTCCAGACAAGGGCTTCCAAGAGACTTGTTAGAGTTGGGAACTGGAGGCCATGATTGTAGACAAGCAAAGGAGCTGTGCAGGCAGCTGTGATGCTGAGAAAAGCCTGGGCTTTCTTCATGAAGCAAGGAGGCCAAGGCCTGACCCCCTAGATCCTGGACAGGCAGATCCGGCTTTGCCTGCAATGACACTGGTGCCATGAATATTCTCACATGGCCAATTCAAATTGGGAGCAGCTATTCCATGTAATTCCAAATATAGACTGGTGGAGTTACGTGAGTTGCCATCTCTCACACAGCTCGAAGGAGTTTTAAAGAGTTATGTCACGGGGATAGAAGAGTTGTATTATGGACTAATACTAGGGGACTTCAGTCATAGAAGGTTTATAGAAGTGTTGGGTCAAAGAAGTCTCAAAGAAGAATTTGGTCATAGATGGTTTAGGTCATATTCAGTCTATGGAAAAGTCAAGTCATAAAAATGATAGTTTATTCAGGTTTTAGAAGAGTTTGGTCATAGAAAGGTCACAAAACCATTGCTTCAGAGAAGGGTTGGGTCATAGAAGAGTCATAGAACAATCAGGTCTAGTAAGAATCTGGTCACAGAAGCTTCATAGAAGAGTCAGGTCATGGAAAATAATATGGTAGATCAGTTAGGTCATAGAATGAAGTGCTGTGTCATAGAAGGTTCAGGTTATGGAAGAGCCTGGTCATATAGGAGATGGGTCACAGAAGAGCTGAGTTATAGATGAGTCAGGACTTAAATGAATAACAGAAGTATTCACTGCTAGAAGGTTCATAGAAGGCTCAGGTCACAGAGTTTTTGGGTAATAGAAGAGCTGAGTCATAGAAACATTGAAGTTTATTCAGATAATAAAAGAGTTTTGTCATAGAAGGATCATATAAGATTCAGGTCATGGAAGTGTCAGGTCATAAAATGCTTGGGACAGAGATGATTCTGGTCATAGAGGAGTCATAGAATCATAGATTCACCAGGTTGGAAGAGATCCACCCGATCATCGAGTCTAACCATTCCTATCAAACACTCAATGCCTTCATCCGGGTCATTGATGAAGACATTGAACAGGACTGGACCCAGCATTCAGCCCTGGGGAACCCCACTTGTAGCTGGCCTCCAGCTGGAGTTAACTCCATTTCCCACCACTCTCTGGGCCCAGTCATCCAATCAGTTTTCCATCCAGGAGAGCGTTTGTCTATCCAGTCCAGTAGCTGAGATTCTTTTATGTCTTGATTCTTCTGTGTCCAGAGATCTCTATGATCCTATCCTTACCTGACACTTCTGTGACCCAATATTGCTGTGACCCAGCTCCTCTGGGAACCTTCAGTAATCCAATACTTCTGTAACACATATTAAATTTCCCAAGCCTTTTATGACCCCACTCTTCTGTGACCCAGCTCCTCTATGACTTGAATTATTTATGACCCAACTATGACCCAATACTTCTATGACCCAACACTTCTATGATGAGGAATTTCTATCAAATTTTTATGACTGAATTCTTCTATTACTCCTCGTCTATGATCCAACTCATCTGTAATCCAACTCTTCTTTCACCTGTCTCTTAAATGATCAGACTCCACTGCAACTTGAGCTGACTATGACCTCCTAGGACTTGACTGTTCTCTGACTCTTCTATGACCTGGCTTTCTATGACCCAAGTCTTCTATGACTCTTCCGTGACATAAATCGTTTATGTCCTGATGCTTCTATAATCTCAGTCTTCTAAAACCGAACCCTTCTATTACCCACAGATGTGGACAGTGGGATTGAGGCACTATCAACAAGTTTGCTGATGACACCAAGCTGTGTGTCCCAGTCCCCATGCTGGAGGGAAGAGACGCCATCCAGAGGGACCTGGACAGGCTGGAGAGGTGGGGCTCTGGGAACCTCATGAAGTTCAACACCTGAGTCAGAGGAATCCCAAGCACAAATTCAGGTTGGGCAGAGAATGGATTTGGACCAGTCCTGAGGAGAAGAACTTGGGGTGCTTGGGCTTGAGAAGCTGCACGTGAGCCAGCAATGTGTGCTGCAGCTCAGAAAGACAAACCGTGTCCTGTGCTGCATCCAAAGCAGTGGAATCAGCAGGGTGAAGGAGGAGATTCTGTCCCTGTTATCGTCTCGCTTAAGACCTGCTCTGGAGCCCTGTGTCCAGCTCTGGAGTCCTCAGTACCTCAGATATGAGGACAAGCTTAGAGAGTTGGGACTGGTAAACCTGGAGATGTGAAGGCTGCAGGGAGATCTTAAAGCAGCTTCCAGTGCTGAAAGGGGCTCCAGAAATGCTTGGGAGGGGTTCTTGATGTGGGAGCTCAGGGGTGGGATGAGAGGGGAATAGTTGTAGTATGAAAAAGGGGAGATTGAGATGAGATTTAGGAAGAAATGTTTTCCTGTGAAGGCAGTGAGGTCTTGTGCCAGGTTGAAGCAAGGCTGGATGGGGCTTGGAGCAACCTGATCCAGTGGGAGGTGTCCCTGCCCATGGAAGGGGGTTGGAACTGAAAGGGTTTTGAGGTCTCTTCCAAATCAAACCATTCTATGACTCCGTGATAAGGTACACCAGGCTCACGGAGACCTTGTCATGTCAAAAGCACTTTAGGGCAGGAACATGCCTCTGGCTCCCGCAGGTGCTTGTGCTGATGCTGGTGGTTTAATAGGTGTCAGGGCAGGAGCAGGGCCCTGGCTAGTGCAGCTGATTCTGCTGCCCCTGGTGCCTCAGGAATTGACTGGGAATGAACAGACAGCTGGTGGTGCAGGTCCTTGTGAAGTCACTGATGTCTCTATACCACATAGGACAGGGGCAGGCATTAGGCTTTGCAGCTTTTTGTGCTGTCCCTGGTGTTTGAGTAGGTGATAAGGGAGGAGAGGAGCCCTGGTCTGTGCAGCAGTTCACATTGTCACTGATGGGTGAGTAGCTGATAGACCAGGAGGAGGCATCTGGCTTGTGCTGGTGCTTGGGATGTCACCCCTGACTGATCAGAGGGCAGGGCAGGAGCAGGGTCCTGACTTGTGGTGCTGCCTGTGAGGTCACAGGTCCCTAAATATGTCCTAGGGCAGGACCAGCTCGTGCCTTTTGCTGATGTCTGGGTCAGTGGGTGGCATTGCACGAGATGCCCCAGACTGTGCAGGTGCTTCTGAGGTAAGAAGTGCTGAGAAGGTTTGAGCAGAGGAGCAGCCCCTTTGCTTTGGAGGGTGTGTTTGATGCAGGGCAGGAGCAAAGCCCTGGTCTGTGCTGGTGCCTCAGGATGTTCCTGGTGGCTAAGGAGGTATCAGACCAGGATCAGGCTCCTGCCTTGCACAGGAACATGGGATGTCTTTGGTACCACCACATCCTGCAGACTCGCTCCAGGACTTTGTACTCCACGGGGGCTTGTGATGTCACTGGTGTCTTATTACGTCACAGAGCAGTAGCAGTGTCCTGACTTTTGATGGCCCTTGTGAGGTCAGAGGTGGCAGGAGCAGGAACCTTGCCTTTTTGGGCAATTTTTAGGTATCTTGTGGCTGAGAAGCTATATGGGTATGAACAGACACTGGGCTGGTGCATCCACCCCTCACTTCACTTTGTCCTGAACAGCTGTCTGGGTGGGACAAGTGACCTGGCATTTGCAGGTGTTTGTGAGGTCACAAGAGGCTGAGTAAATGATGGGACTGAAGAGTGGGGCCAGGCTCTTAGAGCTTCTTCTCATGTTCCCTATGGCTGAGTGAGGAACAGGGTTGGAGAAGGAATCTGGCCTGAGATGGTGCTTGTGGTGTCACTGGTGGCTGTGTGGGTGATGGGGATGAGAAGTCAATTGGTTTGTTGTGCTGGTTTATTTTGCGTAGAGTTAACATTCTTCATCATGGCCAGGGTGAGGCTGAGGTTTGGATTTGTGCTGTTGATAACCCAGGGAGGTTTTCTTTATTGCTGGGCAGGGCTCACACAGCATCAAGGTCTTTTGTGCTCCTCACACAGCTTCACTAGGCAGTGGACTCACAGCAGACAAGAAACTGGGAGGGGACACTGTGGGAACAGCTGACCCTAACTGACCAAAGGGACTTTCTGTATCACAGAATGCCACACTCTGCAATTAAAGTTGGGTTAAAAAATAGAGACTGAAGACATTCAAAATGATGTGTTTTGTCTTTCTAAGAAACCGTTACTGCTGATGGAACCCTGCTCTCCTGGAGACAGCTGAACACCTTCCTGCCAATTGAGCATAGTCAATGAATCCCTTGATTTTCTTTGCTTGCAAGCACAGTTTTGCTTTAGCAATTAAAATGCTTTTGTCTCAACCTACATGTTTCCTCATTTTAGTCCTTCCTATCCTCTCCCCATTGAAACATGGGGGAAAGGGTGAGTCGCTGTTTGGAACTGAGGTGTTACTGGAGTTAAACCATGACAGTGCTTCCTGGTGATCTACATGGAGCTGAAAGGGTTGAACATGAACCACCACAACAGCAAATAAATACACATGACACGTTGGGCAATCAATGAGTAATATTATAATTACTATGAAAAAGAAGATGGGAAATTTAGTTTGTATGAAGAACATCCAGCTATTAGTTTCCAAACTGTGTCCTTGAGCTGCTGATTCCTGAAGCTGTAAATGAGGGGGTTCAGTGCTGGAGGTACCACCACATACAGAATTGACACCACAACGTTCAGAGATGAAGAAGAGATGGAGGGAGGCTTCAGATAAGCAAACATGCCAGTGCTGAGAAACAGGGAGACCACAGCCAGGTGAGGGAGGCACGTGGAAAAGGCTTTGTGCCGTCCCTGCTCAGAGGGGATCCTCAACACAGCCCTGAAAATCTGCAAATACGACACCACCATGAAAACAAAACAACTAAAAAAAAAACAGGCACTAAACAAAATAATCCCATATTCCCTGAGGTAGGAGTGTGAGCAGGAGAGCTTGAGGATCTAGGGAACTTCACAGAAGAACTGTTCCACAGCATTGCCCTGGCAGAGGGGCAAGGAAAATGTATTTGCCGTGTGCAGCAGAGCATAAAGAAACCCAGCGCCTCAGGCAGCTGCTGCCATGTGGACACAAGCTCTGGTGCCCAGGAGGGTCCCATAGTGCAGGGGTTTGCAGATGGCAACATAGCGGTCGTAGGACATGATGGTGAGGAGAGAGCTGCAGCTCTGGTGTGTCTGCGAATGCCAGGAGGAGGAATTGGGTGATGGAGCTGCTGTTGGACATCTGCTGCCTGTGGGAATGAGGCACTGTCAGGAGGGAAAGGACAGTGACAAGTTAGGGAAGACTTGTCTGTACAAAATCAAAGTTATTCTTATTCCTTTTCCCTGCTGCACACACGGTGTCATTTTTCTTGCAGCCCTTCCTTTAGCTCTGTGCCTGGAGCCCTGCTTGGTGTTGGCTGAATGTGCTGGGAGGAGCAGGACCTCTGCCCACTGGCTGTGGGGAGTCAGCCCTGCTCTGCAGCAGGGGGTGATGGGAATGGTGGGGACAGGGGACACTCTGGGGTTCAGCTTTGTCCTGTGGAACTGCTCCTATTTCAGAAGGACCTGGCAGCATCTTCACTGCCAGGGATGAGGAGCTTAGAGGGCAGAAGTCCGGCTGAGAGTTTTGAGTTTTTACAGACCCTTCTCCCACCCTTGGCAGTGTTCTTGGATGTCAGAAACCCTCAACATCTCTGCTCAGTCAGGGAGAACAAGAGGAGACATGCAAGGCAAGAGCACTTCCTGTGGCTCAGTGCAGAGGGAGGGGAGCTGCTCTGTCCCTCGTTCTTGTTCCGAGCTGCCCTGGGCTTGCGCCTTTCTTCTGTGGAGGAGGATCACATTCCCATGTTACTCTGAGAAGCCATCAGGCTCTGCTGAGAGCAGAGGGATCCATCTCACACCACTCAATGTCTCACTCTGTCCTAAGGTCTCAGCATCCTGCTTTCAGCCCAGGACACACCCAACTCATTTCTCAAACCCAACAACATTTTGTCAGCAATTCTTCATGGAGTTTCAAGTAACCCAGGAAGTAATTCTCCCTCCTAGAGCATTTTTGATATTATTTTCCTCTCATTCCCTGATCCTGTTCCTGCCACTTGGAGATTTTCCTCCATTGATGTTTCCTTATCCCATGTCTTTTCCGTGCTCACCAACCCCATCTCATTTTCTGTGTACTGACCTACACGGACCTGCCAGTTCGCAGGGCTCTGCCTGGGCTTGTGGTCCTGTTTGGAGGTTCCAAAGGGCAGAATAACCTGATGGGTCCAGCAGAGCTGATGTTGGTGCTGTCCGTAGGCAGAGGAGTGGATCAAGGTGCTTTAGGAGGCTCCTATCAGAACAATTAACACAGTTACAGCTCAGAAGTCTCAATGACTTGTTCAAACATGAGAGTCCCAGACCTCCCTCTTTGTAGCTCTGCCCACTTGCCATGAGCTCCCTCAGTCCCGGGAGCCCAGCCCAGCTCAGGAGCAGAGGAGCAGCCCAGGGCATTTTAATGACCCCTCTGATGGGTTAGATGTCGAGTTCATGAATCTCTGTCCCTTAGAGGAAGTTGAACAAACTTCACAAGAAGTAAATCTCAAATTAAAACTCCAAAGTTTCTTGTAGTGTTAATGGGTCCCACTGAGGGCACTGCTGAGAAAGCGTCTCCAGGGCCCAGTTAGAGCAGAAAACTGGATGCAGTGATGAAAGGTTGGGAAAAGAAAAGTAAAGGTGGCTTTGATGTGGAGTCAACCTGTATGTGTTTCATGAATCCAAAGGACCAAGCAATGACACTATTAACCAAGTGGCCAAGCCTTGACCCCAAGCCCTGGGAAGGGAGATCCTGTCAGCAGTGACAGTTTCTTTTGAGGGGAACACTCGAGTGCGAAAGTCCTCCAGCACAAGGAGCTGAGACCAGGGCTGATGGACAGACCGGCTGTGCTTACTCTGCATGAAGGGACAGTCCTTTTACCTGTCAGGACCGAGGAGATTTGATTTGGAGTGCAGCAGAAAAGACAGGAGCTTCTGCATGAAAGCCATCCTGATCTGTGTTGGGGCAACCAGAAGAGAAGACAAACACTAATCCCGTCAGCTCTGCTCTGCTGTCGGGCTAATGGGAAGGGACAGTGTTGGAAAGCTCTTTGATATAAGGAGTGGATTCATCCTGAGTTCACCCTGTGTTCAATTCCCCTGTTGATGCAGGGCAGGACCGACTCCTGGTTATATGACAAAGAGCTTTGATTTTGGTCAGAGAAATGCCCCCTAACTCCTTTCTGTCTTTTCCCTACAGGATAGTGACCCATACCCAGAGGTAGCAGATGTCCAACAGCAGCTCCATCCCCCAGTTCCTCCTCCTGGCATTCACAGACACATGGGAGCTGAAGCTCTTGCACTCCTGATTCTTCCTGAGCATCTACTTGGCTGCCCTCCAGGGCAACAGCCTCATCATCACCACCATCGCCTGTGACCACCACCTCCACAACCCACTGTACTTCTTTCTCTCCAACCTCGCCCTTCTTGATCTGGGATCCATCTCCACCATTGTTCCCAAATCCATGGCCAATTCCCTCTGGAATACCAGGGCCATTTCCTACACAGGATGTGTTGCACAACTCTTTCTGTTATTCTTTTTTCATTTCAGCAGAGTATTCTCTTCTCACCATCATGTCCTACGACTGCTACATTGCCATCTGCAAACCCCTGCACTACGAGACCCTCCTGGGCACCAGAGCTTGTGTCCACATGGCAGCAGCTGCCTGGGGTGCTGGGTTTCTCCATGCTCTGCTGCATACAGCCAATACATTTTCCCTGCCTGTCTGCCAGGGCAATGCTGTGGAACAGTTCTTCTGTGAAATCCCCCAGGTCATCAAGTTCTCCTGCTCATATTCCTACCTCAGAGAAATCTGGCTTCTTGTGGCCAGTGTCTTAGTAGCATTGGGCTGTTTTGTTTTCATTGTGGTGTCTTATGTGCAGATCTTCAGGGTTGTGCTGAGGATCCCCTCTGAGCAGGGACAGCACAAAGCATTCTCCACCTGCCTCCCTCACCTGGCTGTGGTTTCTCTGTTTCTCAGCACCGGCTTTTTTGCAGACTTTAAGCCTGCTTTGATGTCCTCATCACTGGACCTGGCGGTGTAATGTCTCTATTCAGTGGTTCCTCCAGCAGTGTATTCCCTCATCTACAGCTTCAGGAACCAGCAGCTCAAGGCTGCAATGTGCAAATGGATAACTGGATGATTTTCTGAAGCAATGAACTGCTGAACTACTACTTCAAAGCAATTACAGTGCAACTCTTTGAAGGCTCACACTGCCTTTTTTAAATAATTGGTGGTGTTTTTTTTTATTGGAGTTAAACTTTTCATCACCTTTTAAATTCACTGTCTGCCTTTCTTTTGTAACAAAGTAGTTGTTTAATTAGCAAGCCACATTCTGTATTTGCCAGTAAAATAAAGGTCCCTGTAGCACCTTGTTTCTTCCTAAGACCATTTTGGAGCTGCAGGAGCAGTTCATGTGTGCACAGGTTGAGGGGAAAAGAATCCTGGCACAGCAGCAATGACAAGAATCAGCACTTCATCTCCCAGAGCTCTTCTCTCTCCACTCCTACACTCTCCTCCTCACCCCTTGCCTTGATGGAAGGCGTGAGGGCTCTGAGTTTGGTCATAACCATGCTGCGTGGCAGTGCGGTGCCCATAGGCAGGGGCATTTACTGAGGACTTGTGGGACAGAGCTGCGTCCTCAACAACCTCTCCATAAAAAAAGGGGATCTATTCAGGGCAGAGTCGGAAGGATTATGGCATCTTATGTTTCTGCAAAGATGTCCATGGAAGAGGCCTTCAGATGTAAAAATGACTGTAGACATACGCAGTGTGGGTGTGCAGGGTTGGGGCAAATAGCACTGGTCTCTCTCAGCCAGGTCTCCTCCATGGGTAGAGCAGGGTCTGTTCTGTGACTGTGTGTGCTGGACACCCTGGCAAATCTCTCTAGGGCAATTTTTCTGGAGTAGCCCCTCACAAGCACCATATGCAGCACTGGTCTGTCACTGCAGCTTGGAGGAGTTCTTTGTCCCTTCCTGGAATGATATAGAAGGAATAGGTTTTACTTTCAGTCTCATAGAATCATAGAATCATAGAATCACCAGGTTGGAAGAGACCCACTGGATCATCGAGTCCAACCATTCCTATCAGACACTAAACCATGTCCATCAGGATCTCATCCACCTTAAACACCTCCAGGGAAGGTGAATCAACCACCTCCCTGGGCAGCCTATTCCAATGCCCAATGACCCTTTCCGTGAAAAACTTCCTCCTAATGTCCAGGCTAAATCTCCCCTGGTGGAGCTTGAGGCCATTCCCTCTTGTCCTGTCCCCTGTCACTTGGGAGAAGAGGCCAGCCCCCTCCTCTCTACAACCTCCTTTCAGGGAGTTGGAGAGAGCAATGAGGTCTCCTCTCAGCCTCCTCTTCTCCAGGCTAAACAACCCCAGCTCTCTCAGATGTTCCTCATAAGGCCTGTTCTCCAGCCCCTTCATCAGCTTTGTTGCGCTTATCTGGACTTGCTCCAGAGCCTCAACATCCTTCTTGTGGTGAGGGGCCAAGAAGTGAACACAGGATTCAAGGAGTGGTCTCACCAGTACAGAGAGAGAATAACCACCCTGGACCTGCTGGTCACACCGTTTCTGATAGAAGCCAGGATGCTATTGGCCTTCTTGGCCACCTGGGCACACTGCTGGCTCATGTTCAGTCGGCTGTCAACCAACACCCCCAGGTCCCTCTCCTCCTGGCAGTTTTCCAACCAGGCTTCTCGCAGTCTGTAGCTCTGCATAGGGTTGTCGTACCCCAAGTGCCGGACCCGGCATTTGACCATGTTAATCCTCATGCCATTAGACTCAGCCCAGCGGTTCAGCCTGTTTAGGTCCCTTTGCAGAGGGACCTACCCTCCCTACCCTCCAGCAGATCGACACTTGCACACAGCTTTGTGTCATCTGCAAACTTGCTAAGGGTACAGACAATGCCTTCATCCAGGTCATTGATGAAGACATTGAACAGGGCTGGACCCAGCACTGAGACCTGGGGAACCCCACTCGTCACTGGCCTCCAGCTGGATTTAACACCATTTACCACCACTCTCTGGGTCCAGCCATCCAGCCAGTTTTCTACCCAGGAGAGTGTGCGTCCGTCCAGGCCAGAGGCTGACAGTTTCCATAGCAGAATGCTGTGAGAAACTGTGTCAAAGGCTTTGCTGAAGTCCAGGAAGACCACATCCACAGCCTTTCCCTCATCCAGCAGCCGAGTCACTTTGTCATAGAAGGTGATCAGGTTAGTTTGGCAGGATCTACCTTTTGTTGAACCCATGTTGACTGGCCTGATCCCCCGGTTCTCTTGCATGTGCCTGATGATAGCACCTGTTCCATGACTTTCCCTGGCACTGAGGTCAGACTGACAGGCCTGGAGTTCCCTGGATCCTCCCTGCAACCCTTCTTGTAGATGGGCACTACATCAGCCTCCAGTCCAGTGGAACTTCCCCAGTCTTCCAGGACTGTTGGAAGATGATGGAAAGAGGTTTGACCAGCACATCTGCCAGCTCCCTCAATACCCATGGGTGAATCCTGTCTTGCCCCATAGACTTGTGGGTGTCCAGTTGGTCAATCAAGGCTCTGACCACCTCCTCTCGGACCATGGGAGCCTCATTTTGTTCCTCTAGTTTCAGGGTTTGTACATAGAGGGGACATCTTTCTTTGCAATTAAAGACTGAGGCAAAGAAGGCATTAAGTACCTCAACCTGGTCCGCCAGGATGGAATTAGTGGCCCACAGCATGAGGTCCATCATTGTCCAGTTCCCTCTGGCTGGCATCCTGTCCTTCTGGTGTGACAACTGCACCACTCAACTTGCTGTTATCTGCAGGCTTGCTGAGGGTGCACTCAATCTTGCTGTCTATATCCTTGATGAAGACATTAAACAGCACTGGTCCCAGGGAGATTTTGAAACCATCCATGCTGGAAGATGAGAGCAGCCCTTGTTTGGGCACAGCAGCCTGGGTGACTGAGAGCCGGGTGCTCAAAGAGCAGCCAAATTGTTTGCACTAGGCAGGATCAATGCAACCAGTGCTGCCAAGATCTGCCCATCAGGATATGTTGTTGGAGAATGGATTGGGAGCAGCCCCACAAAGAAGGACATGGGGTGCTGGGGAAGGAGAAGCTCAACATGAGCCAACAATGAGCGCTGACAGACCAGAAACCAATTGTGTCCAAAAACAGCATGGCCAGCAGGGTGAGGGAGGGGTTTCTGCCCCTCTGTTCCACTCCAGTGAGACCTCATCTGGATCCATGTGCCCAGTTCTGGAACCTCAACACAGGACAGACAAGGAACTGTTGGAGCGAGTCCAGAGGTGGCCATGGAGATGGGCTGAGGTATCTCCCATCTGAGGACAGGTTTAGAGAGTTGGGGTTGTTCAGCCTGCAGAAGAGAAGGCTCCGGGGAGACCTTAGAGCAGCTTCTAGTACTGAAAGTGTCTCCAAGAAAGCTGTGAAGGGGTCCTTGATGAGGGTGTGCAGGGATAGGACAAGGGGGGGATGATTTTCAGCTGAAAGAGAGGAGACTGAGGTGAGATCTGAGGAAGAAATGTTTGTGTGGGCAGGGAGACCCTTAGCCAGGTTGCCCAAGGAAGTGAAGGTTGCCCCATCCCTGGAGGGGTTCCAGGCCAGATTGGACGGGACTTTGAACATCCTGATCAAGTGGGATGTGTTCTTGCCCATAGCATTGAGGTGGAAATGAATAGGCTTTGCAGTCCCTTCCAGCCCCAAACATTCCATGATTCCATGCATCATGTCCAAAACAATTCAGTTCCTCCAATAAATACAAAACCCAACCCAACCCCACAATTCAAATCATGCTTGATCAGATGCTACAAAACATACTGTATTTTTAACACAATCCATGACAACATACACAATGGGAACTGTTTCCATATCCACACAGCCTGGAAAGCAACCAGGTGTTCACTGGAGGTGACAGAGGTTGATGCGGAGGAACTGCAGCAGCTCTGAGACACACTCATTGAGTGTGTCTGTAGCAGCATCATGACCAGCTGGGTGCTGGGTGGTGTTGGCACCCAGGGAGCACTCGGCCGTGTTGGCTCCCAAGGTGACCCCTGCAGGGTTGTCTCCCCATTTAGACTCTGCAGGGTTGGCTCCTGAGGAGCACTGGGTGCAGGACTGTGATGGGAAGGGATGTTGGGGGAATCCTGAGCTGCACCCTGCTCGTGTGCACGGTTTCTGCCAGTCAAGGGCTGGTTGCTGGTGTTCCGCCTGCGCAGGCTGTAGTGCTGCTGCAGGGAGCGGCTGCAGGCCCTGCCCATGGCCATCCACCTGCACATGTGAGTGGGAGAGATAAGCACGAACTTCTCATGGTTGCCATCTGCTTTCACAGAGTTCAGCAGAGACACCAGTGGCTGCCGGCAGATGGGGCAGGTCCTGCTCATCCTGGCCCAGCGCTGGATGCACGCAAAGCAGAAGCTGTGCAGGCAGTTGGCCACGTAGATGGCATTTATGACATCTTGCAGGCAGATGGGGCACTGGGAGGCTTCTGCTGCCTCCACCAGCCCTGCTTGAGGTTGTTGGATGCTGTCACTGTCCCTTGCAGCAGAGCTTCCCTCCATACTGGCTCCCTCTGCTGCTCTCTGGTCAGGACCAATTGTAACGGTTCTTTCTGTGGGAGTCGATCCACCAGCAGCCCAGAAGTCCCAGGCACAGCACAGGCTGTAACATCACGGAAGGATAAAGGCATTTTGCGGATCCTTGCCTGATCCCTAGAAGGAGAAACAGAAACTATGGTCAAATGGCCACACAGAAGTTGAAAGATAGGATGAAGTTCCATAAATGCCTTCAGGTATTTCTGTGAGCACAAACAGGCTTGTTTTCCAGCCACTCTGTACATCCCCATCTCTGCTTCACCAGTAGGACACGCAGCAGGAGCCTCACCTGAGACCCGGGGTACCTGGACATTGCTCACCAGGGCACTCATCACTCTCATTTCACCCTAATGCTTAAGACAATTCCCCTCATTTCTCTGAGTGCTCCCTGCTGCCTGCTCCCGGGATCGGAATTCATGTAGGACCCCCCTACCAGCTGTCTCACAGCCTGACCACAAACTGATGTTAACGGAGATCCCATCACTCCCCTCCTAGCAGTTTCTGGTGGAGCAGAGCCCCATTCTTCTCCACTGCCCTGCTCAGCTTCACCAGCGGCACAAATATTTCTCCTGCACCATCCTGAGGTGCAGGAAGGCAGCAGCAAGATGCCCAAGGATGGACAGACCTGTCTTGGAGACCAGCAGACAGAACACTTCTGAACCAGGGATGATCAGCTAGGACAATCCAGACCCAGTGTGGAGCGCTGGATGCCCCAGGGCTGTTTCCCAGCATGCAGGGCCCCATGCAGTCCCACATCAATCCAAGAGGTGAGCCAGGGCAGAGCTCACACCCTGTAGGTGCTCGCCCTGTGCCACCAGGCACTGCCTCTGCCTTCTGGCATGGCTGGAATCTGCTCTAAGGGTTCCACTGGAGATCAAGGCACAGCTGGAGAGCTGCAGCTGGGACTGGAGACTTTCCCAGCTTGCTGACATGTCCCCACAGTGGGTCAGGGTGGGATTAAGACACCAAGGGGAGAGCAGGGGTCGGTCAGCTCTCTCAGTCTGTATCCTGACTGCATTGATGGGAAACTCCTGGCAAAGCCCAGTGAGATGAGGACAAGGAGGAATGCACACACTTGCATCTCTTCATAAGAAATTAACAAAAACCCAAGTAAAGTCTGATTAATCTCTTCATTCATCAGGTTCCCAGTGAAGCTTGAAGCTGCCCTGTTTCTCTGCACAGGACAAACAACCCTCAGTGGACACGTCCTTCTGCGATCAGGCTTGTTTGCAGCACAAGTTTCTCAGAAAAGCCAGAGAATTCCCTCTCAACACATGAGACAAGAGTCTGGTAAGCACCCACTCCACATGTTCAGGGCTCCCTACACCCAGGAAGGTTCTTTCTGGGCACCGGTTGCTTCAAGGCTCCACCAGAAGAGAGAGCAGGACAACTCTCAAGTGTCTGAAACCTCGTGCTCTGCAGGGACAGGCCCAACTGTACTGCTGGTCCCTGCCTCCTCCACCTCCTGACAGGAAAGTTTACACTGCCAAAGCCAAAAAGCAGTGGAAACCCAGGTTGGAATTAAGGACCGTGCTGAAAGATCACAGAGCAAACAAACAGGTAGCTAGATTGGAACAGAGCTTCAGCAGCCAGACCAGGATGGCTCCCTGCACAGCCTGGAGTCAGCAATAGAGCACTCGGGAAACAAATCCAATTGGAGTGAAGGAGCAGAGGGCAAGGCTGACACAGTTAAACCAAAACAGGACCCTCGTTTTGGAACATCTCCCATGTGGTTAAAAACAGGAACATAACACAAGCTCTAGCTCCTAGGAGTCACCAGAGCTGACTGAACCCTCAAGAACTGGAGGCCCTACCAAGGAGATTAAACTCTGAGCAATGACTGCGCAGAAGCAGGCACGGACACACCTGACCTACCCTGACCGTGAGGCAATTTTCTCTCCAGCACAACCGGCACTGGGCACTGTGACGGCTGAACTGCAGCTGCTTTGTTTCTCACACACAGAGCAAGGTGCAGGCAGCTCCCAGCACAGAGACCACCTGCCTCCTGCAGATCCTCCTGGAGAGTGAGTGCAGAGGGTGCTTTTCCTGGACAGCAGAGAGGTCTCCTAGGACACAGGGCAGCATCACAGAGGGTGACATCACAGAGGCCACGGCCAGAACCATGGTTGGGGTTGGAAGGGACCTCAAACATCCATCTAGTCTGCCCCCATCCCTGCCACGGGCAGTAGCAGCTTCAGCTTTATCAGGTTCTCAAAGCCCCATCCAATCTGACCTTGAAACCTTCTCTGGGAAACCTGATTCAGTGTCTTGTAGTATTGGCGATCGGAAGATCACACGATGTACGGAATGAATAGGGAACGTAGGCTGCCAATGTGGCTTTAAGGAGGTGTGGCAGTGCCGAGAGCCCGGTTTGTGGGAAGGTACCAGGAGGCGTGGTTAGCTTTAAGAGACTATATAAGACTGTGTTGTTATTGAATAAACGCCCTTGTAGCATCCTCATATTGGTGTCTGTGCTACTTGGCCCGGAGGCGGGGGTGGCCTCCGTGCCGTTCTCTCCCGGAGGGGTTGGTGTTGCAGAGCGTGCTGCGACATTTGGTGACCCCGACGTGATATTCGAGAGACGGTGTACCGCTGGATTGCGGGGCAGGGTCTAGACCATGGACATTGGGATTAAGGTCATACAAACGTGTGCTGGGGAATGGGGGATTTCTGTGAAATCGGCAGCCATTAGAAGCTGCGGCGGGAGGCTCCTGAAAGATGGGGCGATTAGCTGCCCAGGGGATATATTATTCCCTGAGAGCTGGGACAAATGCAAGTCTGCTTTAGCGGACTACGCTATGCATGCAAAAGATTCTAAGGATTTGAAGACGTGGGGGGATATTATTAAAAAAGCCCGGGAGGAGCGGGATACTTGGGAGGTAGCCCGGGAGTTGTTGTTTCTTAACAGGGTGGATGGTTTACGGACAGAGGGGAAAGATGAGGGAGAAGAGGTAGAGGGTGGTGAAGGCGTCGCGAGTCGTGCGGTAGCTGTTAATTTGTCTGAGGAGAACGATAGGGCCACTGCGGCCACAGCAGCCTTAGATAGCAATAATAAACTGAGAATACGCGCCTTAGGTGCAGAGCCATCAGCAACTGCCGATAACCCCTTTGATCCGGGTCCAAGAGACACGGAGAAGAGGCGTGAGCCACAGGGAAAAGTTGGGATATTACAAGCTTTGTTCTGTGTGCGTAACAGCAATTTGGCAACCCCCCCTCTCCCCCATTCCCGCGGTCCCGAATGGAGTGGCTTACAGCAACCGCTGAGAGAACTCTGCCTTATTTTCATCAGCGGAGGTGCGGGGACCTTGAACAGCTGCAGACTTTTCCTGGGATTTGTTCGTGGGAGGACAGAGACTCAGGGCCCTGCAAGGGAGGTGTTGACTGCTCTGCTGGCACCGCGGGGGATTGCGGGGGGGTGCTGCCCTGCGAGGAGGCGGGGGGTGCGCTTGGGCCACTTGGGCTGCTGCTGCCATGAAACCCGGACAGTTTCAGCATTACAGAGGGGACTGTTAACAGATACAATAAGAAATGGCTCAATTAATCAACGTTACTAACAGGTCAAAAATCAAGGCAGTTTAAATAATGCAATTTTACAACAGAAGCAACCTTTTGGTTTATCAAACACCTTTAAAGATACCAGACATTGGAAAGTTGAAACAGACATGACCCGTATATGGTGTTTATAAGATCAAAGGATGTGCTCAACAAGCAGGTAGACAACTAAGCAGTTTCAGAAACCTTAATCTTGCAATCAGTGGCAAAATCCTAAAGACGAATATAGAAAGATATGGTGCGGTCTGAAAACTCCTACAATAACAGCTGGGATCATTTACCTATCAAGCATAGCTGCTGCCCTGACTGTGATCTGGGACAGAAATGCATTCTGTTAGAAACACGCAGCAAGGAGAGACATTTTGAGGGGACTGCCGCACGGTGCCAGCATATAGGGCCTGGGATCTGCCCTTGGTGTGGAGGGGGCAGGCATTCTGCCAGTCGATGTGGATTCGGGACGGGATAAGAACGGGACGGTGTTGTTAGAGGACCAGGAGCAAAGCACAGTTCACAGGCACGTACCAGCACAAATGTCTCCACAGCAAGCAGCAGCTCTCACCTCAGAGCAATTCAGAGACAGCACCGAGATAAATATGATCATCACCATCGCAATAATGCTGCAATTATCCGCACTTCACACAATACCATGAAATGTAAAAGGACTATTGGGGGTTGGTTTTACTGCTTTGTAATTAAAATTATTGTCACCTTACTAGGATAATTCAAGCAAGGGAAATTATATACGGGGAGATAGAGGTTTTGGTTCAACTGACCAGTCTGTGATTCTATGATTGATGTATTACCATAACTGAAACATATCGATATAAGCCTTATTAGATAATGCATGTACATATTTTAAGTGATGTATCCCATTTGGATGGGAATGGTTGGACTGGAGGGTCCGATGGGTCCCTTCCAACCTGGTTGTTCTGTGATTCTGTGATTCTGTGTGGATCCAGTAGGGATAGCTGACATTGTATGACTGTATTTGGCTAACCTTGAAATGAGTGGTTGTGTGTGTGTGTTTGAAGCGCTTCAAACATTCGTAAGACTTACCAATTGATTTTGATTAATCTTGAAAATATATCTCTGGGACCTTTCAATCTCAAATGTCCACTAATCCGGCAAACAGGTAGATTTTACCTGGGGATCTTTGGAATGAAAGTCTTCAGAAGGAAAAATTTTAAAATATCTAGCACTGTATGTGTGTGAGAGAGTGTGTGTGTGTGTCTCTCTCTCTCGTCTCCCCCCCCCCACCCCCTTCCTTTCTGACTTTTTTCTTTCAGCCTTTGCAGAAGTCCAGAGGAGTTAACCTTGTTATCTCTCTAGGGGAATGCCAATTTGTGAGAACACTCTGCATTCCAGAGTCACTCATCAGGAACTGCTGGGTCCTAGTGCAGACCGTCTTTAAAGAAAATCCAAATGATTCATTAACAAAATGCTAAGTGGTGCATGGCAAATATTTTGAATTTACAGGTAGATCTAACGGCTTATCCAGGAAGTATTGATATCCATTTACCAAGTCGATCATACGTTTCACCTGAACGCTTTTGTCATCGAAAAAACAAAAAGGGGGAATTGTGGAAAGATTTTACAGAGAACAAGGCCTGGATTCTGTGAGAATGCTTGATACTGAGCAACTCTAACAAGACCTTGAAGCAGAGAGCTGAAAGATAAACACAGGCCAGCTGGGAGGAACCCGGCAGCTAGTTTGGTGGGAACGAGTACCATCTGAAAGGAAAACAATGGACATGAACTGTCAACATAGCTAACTTTAGTATGTACCCCTCAAAAAGCACTTTTAGCAAAATAAAAAGGGGAAAATCAGGAGAAACACTGCAAAACAGATTGATGAAGGTGCAATATGTACTGAATTTTCTGCAATTAGCAGGAGATGATCAAATTGTGCTGATATTGAAGCATATGCAAATCGTGTCATCAAATTAGAGCAAGTACAAGACAGTGTGAAAATGCTATTGAAAACTGTTACTAGGGGCAATAGACAGGTGTGTGTAAGTTACTATAGGCAACGGGCAAGTGTGTATAAGTTACTAACATGGGGGCAAGGTTATGCTTGTGTTTTAACAGATACAGGACCACTTTGGACACCTGCAAGGTGGATCAAGCTCACGTTGCTGTATGACAACTGCTAAACCCCAGCCACGAAAACAGCCGAACAGCGAGGACTCCACAGACGACGATGCCATCTTGAGTCTCTTTGCGAATTCTTAAGTCATTTCTTGAATATACCCCTAGATTAGCCTGATCCTAATACTGATCATATAATAGAAAAGTCATGACATCTCTGAAGAAAACACAAGTGCCTTATAATTACACCTGACTGTGGTTGTGGCCCAATATTGCTTTTGCATGCTTAAACAGTTTATTCCATAATTAAAAATAGATAAGTAAGTTAATTAGCTTTTATAATTTTTATAGCACTTAAGTTACGCAAGTTATCTTATTTAGCAATGATATTTTAAGATACTAGTATAGAAGCAGTTAGCAGTTAGCCATAGTTATTTGCATTATTACCATAATCGAGTAGAAGGTTGTTATTCGTAGAAATATGTTATTGATTTTTATGACTGTGTGTTTTTCTAGTGTTAGTGCCTGGATTCCTGCACAGCCAAAAGATGAATGTATGGGTAACTCTAGTCAATCTGACAAACTAAGACGCTATATGTTTGTCCCTTTCCTCCCCAGGCAATTTTTTTACCTGTCTGGTAGGCGTACTGATTGATAATTGGCCCTGTCCTAAAGCTGTACCATCCTGCAACATCTCTGATCCAAGACGGAACGTTAATTACTGGGATCAATGGGTACCACATCCACCTCCTGCTCCCGTTGAACCGCAGGAGTTAGAATTGTTAGGGTCTGTCAAAGTAGATGCTTGCATTATGTTTAATTAGTCTAGCGTCACAAATAAAACCTTAAAAGTCAAGATTCAGATTCTTGGGGAGGGGGAAGGGTATGGTGAAAGACGGGCCATACCAAACCACCTCCAAGCAGAAATTTTAATACGAGCCTTGCACTCATTGAACCACCATATAAGGGGAGATGAAACTAAAACAGCGATAGAGAAACATTGGGCAAAGAAAATGGTGGAGGAGGGACCCGAAATAATGGTCAAATTTCCCGACACAGGAGATTGGGAAGCGGGGTGGCAATTAGTAACATAGGGACATGGATATGCAGCCATCAAAAAAGATGAAAAAATTCAATGAGTTCCTACAAGATGGGTAAAACCGAACCTCAAACAAAAAGGGTTTTAACGCTTTAATTTAAGATCTTTTTCAGGCGGAGGATTGAGGAATCCATCGTAACCAACTTATCTGTACCACCTGTGGCCGTTGTGACCCCTAGATCTTATATGCGTGTCCATATTGCCGGGAACGGTGGTGGGTTCATAAGTCACAAGAGCATGAACCACATTACTGCACAGGTTGTGACTGCACAACAGACAAGGAATGGCGAAGAGACAAGGAGCCTGCTATCAATGGAGAAAGAGGACTGGCAACAGGTTTATGATGATGCCTTTGCAGCAGCTACATCAAGAGTGTGACGATCTCAGAGACCTATGGAGTTATTATAGTTATATCAGACTTAAATACTAATCAAGGAGTAACGCAAGGCCTTTAGAAATTCGCAATAGCAATGTAGGTTAATTTGTCATGGGGGAGGGGGAAATGTAGTATTGGCGATCGGAAGATCACGCGATGTACGGAATGAATAGGGAACGTAGGCTGCCAATGTGGCTTTAAGGAGGTGTGGCAGTGCCAAGAGCCCGGTTTGTGGGAAGGTACCAGGAGGCGTGGTTAGCTTTAAGAGACTATATAAGACTGTGTTGTTATTGAATAAACGCCCTTGTAGCATCCTCATATTGGTGTCTGTGCTACTTGGCCCGGAGGCGGGGGTGGCCTCCGTGCCGTTCTCTCCCAGAGGGGTTGGTGTTGCAGAGCATGCTGCGACAGTGTCTCAGCATCTTTATCACAAAAAGCCCCTTCAGCTATTCAAAGCTGAAATAGGGTCTCCCGGGAGCCTTCTCTTCTCGAGTCTGGACAACCCCAAGATTGCCCTGAACCAGATGCAGGACCCTTCACCTGCCCTTGGGGAACTCCTCCTGCATACCAAGGTCCCTCTGAGTGGCATCCCTGCCCTCAGGGGTACCAAGTGTGTCAGGAAACATGTTTCACAGCATAAGGATCCAGTGTATTTGGACACTCCTCCACCAGAAGGGTTTGGGACTAGGATCCCACATAAAAGCCTTCAATGGAAGCACTGGTGATGTACTGGAAGCCCTGGTGTCCATACTGGGAGCACAGGGCCAACATTTGTGCCTTATTGGTCCTTAGAAGAAGTCCTGCTGTCCAGTACTCTTGTCCATACTGGTGACTGTCAAGTCCATACTGGGAACATAAGTGTCCTTATTGGTGCCTTACTGGTCTGTACTGGGAGCACTGGTGCTACATTGGGAGTCCATATTGGTGCCCATAGTGTCCATACATGGTGTACTGGTCCCACACTGGTCCCAGACTGGTCCCATCCTTGTGTCTCGCCGGTCTGTACTGGTGCCATGTTGGGAGCACCATAAGAATCGTAGAATAATGTCATGAGTTGGGTTGGAAGGGATCTCAAAGACCATCCAGCCCCACCCCCTGCCATGGGAAGGGACACCTCCCACTGGAATGGGTTCTCCAAGCCCCTTCCAACCTGGCCTTGAACCCCTCCAGGGATGGGGCAGCCACCCCTGCTCTGGGCAGCCTGGGCCAGGGCCTCTCCACCCTCGTGGTGAAGAAATTCCTGCTCATGGTTGGCAGGATCTGACAAACTTCCACAATAACTGTGGCTATAGCAAGAAGAGAAATGGAGAATTGACAGCTGGTGGCTCAAAGGAAAATTCAAAACTTGTTGGAGGGGGAAAAAATCAAGAGAAGGAGCAGAAAATAAGTAAATTCCATTAGTGTTTAGTTAGAGCAACAGAAAAGTCTTCCCTGCACCTCTCCCCCTTCTCGAATCCCAACCATGGTCTGTGCCCAATGACAACTCAGAGGGGAACTGGCTTTGGGAGGTCAAACACCAACTGTTGGTACTGCCTGTGCTCCAGTTCACCTCAGAGAAGGGCATGGAGAGAAAGCTGAGGCTGGAGATGCATGGTGGGGGGTAAAAAGGACTGAGTCACACCCCTCCACTCTGGGGATCTATATTTGTACAGCCTGGTGTGGCCCCAGGGCCTAAAACACTGGAGGACTGATTCTGACCAAGGAAACCTTCAGCAACAGCCACTAACACCAACAGCCCTTCCTGCACTTCAGTGAGGCTCAGGCAGTCCTGGATTTCCTAGTCTGAAACCCAGGAAACTACAGTTGGTCCTTCTAGGGTGTCCAACAAAGCCAGGATCAGGACAGTGAGGCAAGGCTAAAATCCCCCAACAGAGCCAAAGTCCTCCTCTGCTTGACTCCGGCTTTTATTCTCTGACACTGATTCCAGTGAGGGAGCACCTTATCCTTACAGCACCAGGTCTCATGGTCTCCTCATCACCACCCAGCAGCCTGGGTGGTGTTTTTCCACAGTCGTGCCCTTGGCATTACACGTCCTCACATCCCACTGCCCAGGAAGAGCCCTGAGGAATGAATGAGGGACAGGATCTCCCTTCCCAGGGCCTGGGGGTCAATTCTTGGCCACTTGGTTAATAGTGGCATTGCTTGACCCTTTGGATTCACAAAACACTTCCAGGTTGACTCAACATCAGAGCCACCTTTACTTTGCTTTTCCCAACCTTTCATCACTGCCTCCAGTTTTTGCTCTAACTGGGCCCTGGAGATGCTTTCTCAGCAGTGCCCTCAGTGGGACCCATTAACACTACAAGAAACTTTGGATCTTTAATTTGAGTTTTACTTCTTGAGAAGTTTGTTCCACTTCCTCTAGGGGACAGTGATTCATGGACTAAACATCAAACCCACCAGAGGGGTCATTAAAATGTCCTGGGCTGCTCCTCTGCTGCTGAGCTGGGCTGGGCTCCTGGGACTGAGGGAGCGCATGTTCTACAAAGAAGGAACTCTGCAAAGCCCAGCAGGACAGAGAGCACTCCCAGGGTTTCGCAGAGAAATGTGAAAGGCAGAGACAGCTTAAAGGTGGTCAGAAGGATGGCTGAGAGCTGACAGGAGGAGAAATCTTTGCGGTCCTGAACACAGTAAGTCTGGGTGCAGGGCAATGCAGGTGTGGTTCCTGGCAGGCTCACCCAAAGCTGTCAGAGCCCCCAGTTGATGGGATCTTTGAGGAGGGGGCTCTTGTGAGGCAGCTTGGAAGGGCTGTGAAGCCAGGGGATGCAGCCAGGGGTGCTCCAAGCTGTCCTTGTGAGCAGGGTCCCTGCACCCCCGGCTCTGGATATGGGGAATGGACTCTGCTGCCTGCCAGGGTCAGCATTCAGCATGTCTGGGGAGCTCCGCATGGCACTGTGGGGAGAAGCTGTGAGTGGAAGGAGCAACCCCCAACAGGGCAGGGCAGGATCCTTCTGCTGTAAAGAGGGATCTTTGTGCATCAGGGCTGCTCCCAGCTCCAGGTCAGCACCAGGAAATTTCCCAGGGGACATTTTTTAGGGGAAGAGAAAGAGTTTTCCTTAGTCTGTGTTTTAAATTTTCTTCTCTGAGGGCACAGGCAGGAAGAGGGGGAAAGAAAATGAACAGGGAAACAGCTACAAGGAGGAAATCCTCAACACACCAGGGATAAGATCAAAGATAGATTAAACCAGAGATGTTGTGCAAGGGAGAGTTCACAGTGTTCTGTGTGATCCCCTGCAAAGCTGACCCTTCCTCTGAGCAAGCTCCCTTGCCTCCTCTCCCACCCAGCAAAGCCTCTGCCCTCAGGGCTCTTGGCTTCAAGGCTGACCCCTCTCCTCTGCAAGCCACAGCTCCAGTGCCCTCTCCCAGAGCCCAGGGGTTGAGTTCAACTGCCCAGCAAGGTTGGTGTCTGGGAGGGGACAAGCACAGTTGGGGAAGGGGAACACTGTCTGTGTGCCCAGCTGCCTCTGCCCTGGCCTCTCACAGCCAGACCCTCACTGGGCTGAAGGAAGGGCTGGGAGAAAAGATACTTGGTGTGAGCAGCAGGGGAGGGGAATGAGAAATGTCTCAGAGACATCTACTCTAACTCCTCACTGTAATTTAATTTTTTCAGTGTTCCATACCCAGAGGAAGCAGATGTCTAATAGCAGCTCCATCACCCACTTCCTCCTCCTGGCATTCACAGACATGTGACAGACATTCCTGCACTTCTAGCTCTTCCTGGGCATCTACCTAACTGCCCTCCTGGGCAACATCCTTATCATCACCACCATCGCCTGTGACCACCACCTCCACACCCCCATGTACTTCTTTCTCTTCAGCCTCTCCCTCCTCGACCAGGGCTGCATCTCCACCACTGTCCTAAAATCCATGGCCAATTCCCTCTGGGACAACAGGGCCATTTCCTACTCAGGATGTGTGGCCCACGTCTACCTATTTGTCTTATTCATTTCAGCAGAGTATTTTCTCCTCACAGTCATGTCCTATGATCGCTACGTTGCCATCTGCAAACCCCTGCACTACAGAACCCTCCTGGGCTGCAGAGTTTGCGTCCACATGGCAGCAGCTGCCTGGGGTGCTGGGTTTCTCTGCGCTCTGCTGCACACGCTCAATACATTTTCCCTGCCCCTCTGCCAGGGCAATGCTGTGGAACAGTTCTTCTGTGAAATCCCCCAGATCCTCAAGCTCTCCTGCTCAGATTCCTACCTCAGGGAGGTTTGGCTTCTTATGGTCAGTGCCAATATAGCTTTTGGCTGTTTTGTTTTCATTGTGGTGTCCTATGTGCAGATCTTCAGAGCTGTGCTGAGGATCCCCTCTGAGCAGGGATAGCACAAAGCCTTTTCCATGTGCCTCCCTCACCTGGCCGTGGTCTCCCTGTTTATCAGCACTGCCGCATTTGCTAACCTAAAGCCCCCCTCTATTTCCTCCCCATTCTTGGATCTGATGGTTTCAGTTCTGTACTCAGTGGTTCCTCCAGCACTGAACCCCCTCATCTACAGCTTGAGAAACCAGCAGGTCAAAGATGCAGTGCCTAAACTGATGGTTGGACATTTTAATTATCATTGATACACCCATTTTCTTCTGACTGTCACTCACAATGTAAAGCACTGCAGAAACAGCCCTTCTTTGAATGCTGATGTGGTTTGGTCTTCAGTTTTTCTTACTTATGATAATGTTGTCTGAAAAGAAATTCCATTATTCCAGCCACTGCTGTGTCAATGTCTCCCTGTCTTGTGTGACCCAGAGACTCTGTAAAGAAGGTACCTTGTTCTCTGTGTATTTAAAGAAAATAAAGGCCCCGCAGTTACTTGTTTGTCCATGATCCTTCCTCCAAGAATTTTAAGCCTCTGGGACACCTTCAGAGGTGGAGGAGAAAAGAGATCCAGCACAGCAGCACTGCCAGGAAGCATCAGCTCTTGGTCTTTCTAGAGCTGCTCTCTTGGCACCTCCATGATCTCCTTCCCAGCCCTTGTGCTGGTGGAAGGTCTGAGTGCTCTGAGCTGGGTCACTCTCTTGCAGTGTGGTCGGGCTGTGATTACAGGCAGGGACACCCAATGGGCACCTCTGTGACTGGGATGTTGTCCATGGGATTGCTGTGAAGGCCTGTGGGACAGATAGAACCTTGAGGTCTCTTCACTTTGAGAACAACATCCCCTGGAAACTGCCTGAGTGCAGCACTGGGATGTGCTTCCTTGGACCAAGGTCTCTATGTCCATTCCTCGTGGTGTGGCCTTCTCAGATGAGTGCAGAGCAGGGTGACCAACCCCAGCACTGGGAGTGGCAGCAGGATAACAGAGACACTGTGACTGCTGCTGTGCAGCTGCTGCGTGAGCACGGGGAGGGTCTGTCTCTGAGTACCCTGTGTGTGCGAAGGGGGCACAAGGTGTCCCAGTTCAACCCCTGAAATGTGTCAGCAAATGATGGGAAGCAAATGGTAACTCTTTTCTCCTTCTTAATCACAAAGCAGAATCAGGAAAGGAAAATTCCTGAAAGTTGTGGTCAGGGGTCTGCGTGGTCCATTTCTTCTCTCTATCCACGGGGCAGTGTTAGGGCCCTCATCAGAATCACTAGAGCCTCCACCAAACCCTCTTTCCATGAGCCAGAAGACAATGAACATGGGACTGAATTTTAACACCAGATTAACCTGAGCTGTAGGTCTGCAGACACAAACTCAGCCTGACCTGTCCATGGACCGTGTTGAGTCAGACCTGCAGAGTCTCTTCCCAGCTTGGCTCTTTATGAGGTGAACAATGGAATGACATCATAGCCATGGGAGTTCCAGACCCCAGGAGATTCACAGAGGCCTAGGACCATTCTTCTTCCTTTCTTTCCATCAGGTTTTAGAGGTGAGGCAGAAAAGCAGGTGTGGTGTCAGGGTGCAGATGATGGAAAGGGGAGAGCAGAACCATCACATGACATGATCTAAAGTCAATGCTTTTTAAAAATTGTTCTCTTTCTTTCATGGAGCTCTTAACCTGGATGCTCTACTACCTCTTTGAGCAACTAAGGTGACAGTACCCATGTCATTGTGTTTAAATTCTGCTTATAGCTTAAAGTACCCCATGGGCTGCAGATGGACCATGAGACTGGAAGAGGGATCTCACTCCTCTGGACAAGAAGGTGGATGTTGCCACTTGTCACAGGTGCCATGGCCAATCAACAGCTGTGTCCATGGAGCTGATAAAATGCCAAAATCCTTTCTTCTAATGGTAGGCTCAGTGCATTGCTCACATCTAAACTCTCTCTGTGAATGCTGACATGGACTGAGCAGCCTGGTCTGACCTCAGAGCTGGCCCTGGAGCTGGCATTGGACAATAGGTCACATTAGCTCTCTTATTCCACGGGTTTTTCTATGAGTATAAGATGAAGAGACCCACTTATGAGATTACCCCAAGCCTCCCCTAGCAGGCCAAATTGTGCCCTCACCCCTCATGCTGTGGGCCCCTAACTCTGTCCTGGCAGACCTCCTCCAGGTCCTCTCCAGTTTCTCCACTTTCCTTCTGAAATGTGAGACTCACTGGATCCTGTGGCATCGTCCTGGTGCCAGAAGTGTGAGAGCAGTGATTGTCTCCTTTGCCCAGTGTCAAGAGTTGCTCCCTCTGCTCCTCTCAGTGAGGGGCTGGGCGTGGGCAAGAAGTGGTCAGGGGGACACAACATCCCCTGGAGTATGCCAGAGTGCAGCACTGGCATGCGGTTCCTTGGATCAAGGTCTCTATGTCCATTCATAGAATCATAGAATCACCAGGTTGGAAGAGACCTGTCAGATCATCGAGTCCAAACATTCCTATCAAACACTAAACCATGTCGCTCAGGACCTCATCCACCCGTGCCTTAAACACCTCCAGGGAAGGTGAATCAACCACCTCCCTGGGCAGCCTATTCCAATGCCCAATGACTCTTTGCGTGAAAAACTTCCTCCTAATGTCCAGCCTAAATCTCCCCTAGCAGAGTGTGAGGCCATTCCCTCTTGTCCTGTCCCCTGTCACTTGGGAGAAGAAGCCAGCTCCCTCCTCTCCACAACCACCTTTCAGGTAGTTGTAGAGAGCAATGAGGTCTCCCCACAGCCTCCTCTTCTCCAGGCTAAGCAACCCCAGTTCTCTCAGACGTTCCTCATAAGACCTCTTCTCCAGACCCTTCACCAGCCTCGTTGCGCTTCTCTGGACTTGCTCCAGAGCCTCAACATCCTTCTTGTGGTGAGGGGCCAAGAAGTGAACACAGGATTCAAGGAGCGGCCTCACCAGTGCTGAGTACAGAGGGAGAATCACCTCCCTGGACCTTCTGGCCATGCCATTTCTGATCCAAGCCAGGATGCCATTGGCCTTCTTGACCACCTGGGCACACTGCTGGCTGTTGACCAACACCCCCAGGTCCCTCTCCTCCTGGAAGCTTTCTAGACAGACTTCTCCTAGTCTGTAGCTCTGCATAGGGTTGTTGTGCCCCAAGTGCAGGACCCGGCAATTGGCCGTGTTAAACCTCATGCCATTGGACTCTGACCAGCGGTCCAACCTGTTTAGATCCCTTTGTAGAGCCTCCTTACCCTCCAGCAGATCGACACTTCCACCCAACTTAGTGTCATTTATAAACTTGTTAAGGGTACCCTCAATGCCCTCATCCAGGTCATTGATGAAGACATTGAACAGGGTTGGACCCAGCACTGAGCCCTGGGGAACCCCACTTGTAACTGGCCTCCAGCTGGATTTAACACCATTTACCACCACTCTCTGGGCCCGGCCATCCAGCCAGTCTTCTACCCAGGAGAGTTGGATATTTTGTTATCTTCCAAAGACTTAGCCAACCTGATTTCTAGTTGAGCCTTAGCCCTTCTGATTTTTTCTCTACACAACCTCACTTCCCTCCTGTAGTCCACCCCCGAGGCCTGTCCCCTCTTCCAGAACCCATAAACATTCCTCTTCTTCTTCATGTCACTCAAGATCTGTCTGTTTAGCCAAGCTGTTTTTTTCCCCTGACGACTTTTTTTTTTCCAGAACACGGAGATTGCTTTCTCCTGAGTTGCTAGGATCTCCTTTTTGAAGAGTTCCCAGCCCTCATGGGCTCTCTTGCCCTTAAGTACTGTCTTCCAGGAGACTTTGCCAACTAGCCTTCTCATCACTCCAAAGTCTGCCCTCTGGAAATTTAATGCTACTGTCCTGCTAACCACCCTCTTCACTTCACCTAGAACTGAAAACGTTATCATCTTGTGATCACTTATTCCCAGGTGTCCTCCTACTGCCACATCCCCCGCAAGGCCCTCTCTGTTGACAAACAGCAAGTCCAGGAGGGCACCGTCCCTCGTTGGTTCATTCACCAGCTGTGCAAGGAAGTTGTCTTCCACACACTCCAGGAACCTCCTAGACTGCTTCCTTTCTGCTGCATTGTACTTCCAGCAGATATCAGGGAGATTGAGGTCTCTCACAAGAACAAGAGGCATTGATTTGGAGATTAACCCCAACTGGTTATAGCAGAGCTCATCAACTGATTCTCCTTGGCTGGGTGGCCTGTAACAGACTCCCAGCACAAAATCTACCTTCTTATGGGCTCCTCTGATTTTACAGGCACAGGCACTCAATCTCCTCATCGCCACACTCCATCTCTACAGTGTCCAAGTCCTCCCTTACAAAGAGGGTTACCCCACCTCCTCTCCTACCCTTTCTATCCCACCTGAAGAGTTTGTACTCCACCATAGCTGTACTCCAGTTACAGGAGTCATCCCACCATGTTTCCGTGATGGCAACAACATCATACCCTTCTTGCCCTACAACAGCTTCCAGCTCTTCCTTCTTATACAACAGTTTCCAGCTCTTCCTTCTTGAAGCCCCATTCCTTGTGCAATGGGGCATCTCAGATGAGTGCAGAGCAGGGTGATCAACCCCAGCTCTGGGAGTCGCAGCAGGATAACAGAGACACTGTGACTGCTACTGTTCAGCCGCTGCGTGAGCACGGGGAGTGTGTGTCTGAGCACCCTATGTGTGAGATGGGGGCACAAGGTGTCCCAGTTCAGCCCCTGAAAGCTGTCAGCAAATGATGGGAAGCAAATGGTTACTCTTTTCTCCTTCTTAATCACAAAGCAGAATCAGGAAAGGAATCATGATCATGTCACATGACATGATGTAAAGTCAATCTTTATTCAAAACTGTTCTCTTCCTTTCATGCAGCTCTTAACCCGGAAGCTCTGAGATGCCTCTTTCTCCACCTCTTTAGGCAATTAAGGAGATAGTACCCATGTTGTTGTGTTTGAATTCTGATTCCAGACTAAAGCACTTCATGGGCTGGAGATGGGCCAGGAGACTGCCAGAGGGATCCACTCCTCTGGACAAAAAGGTTGATGTTCCCAGGTGTCATGGACTGTCAGGTGCCTGGCTTACCAATAGCTGTGTTCATGGAGTAGGTCAAATGCAAAATCCTATCTTCTAATTATGGCCACAGTGCTGTGTTGATGTCTAAACTCTCTCTGTGAATGTTGACATGAGCAGCATGGTCTGACCTCACAACGGGCCCTGCCTTGAGCTGGGCATCTGTCTAAGGATCACCTGAGCTCTCTTATTCTCCATGTTTTTCTATGAGCATAAGATGTACAGACCCACTTAGCAGGTTGTCCTGAGCCTCCCCCAGCAGGCCAAAGTGTGCCCTCACCCCTCATGCTGTGGACCCCTAACTCCATCCTGCCAGAACTCCTCCAGGTTGCTTCAAGTTTCTCCACTTTCCTTTCGAAATGTGAGACTCACTGGGTCCTGTGGCATCATCCTGATGCCAGAAGATTGAGGGCAGTGATTGTCTCCTTTGCCCAGAGTCAAGAGGTGGGTCATAGAAGGGTAGGGTCATCAAAGGGTTGAATCATAGAAGAGTAACAGAAAACTTTTCTTTGAGAAGACTCAGGTGACAAAACAGTTGGATCAGAGAGGAGTGATAGAGGACTTCAGTCACAGGAGGTTTAAAGAACAGTTGAGTCATGGAAGTCTCCTGCAGAATTGGGTCATTAATGATTCAAATTTTTAATGTGGAAGAGATGAGTCATAAATGTGGAAGAGTTGAGTCATTGAAGTCTGAGTGTATTTGGGTTTTAAGAGGATTTGATCATAGAAATGTCACAAAAGGGTTGGTTCAGAGAATGATTGGGTCATGGAAGAGTCATAGAGTCATCAGGTAATAAGAGAATCAGGTCACAGGAGGTTCATTCAAATTGTAATTCCAAATACAGGCCTGTAGGGTTATGGGAGATGCCAAAGCTCTCACTCAGTTTCCTGCAGTTATAGAAGAATTGGGTCCTAGATGGGCAGGATCATGAAAGGTTTGAGTCACAGAAGAGGAACAGAAATCTTGGTTATGAGAAGGGTCAGCTGAGAGAAGAGTAGAGTCATAGAGGAGTAACTAAGGAGTGCAGTTATAGAAGGTTTATAGAAGTTTTGGATCATAGAATTTTCATAGCAGAACAGGGTCATATATGCCTGAGTTCATAAAAAGGATCATAGAATATTCAGACCATAGAAGAGTTGAGTCATGGAAGTATGAGTTTATTTGGTTTTAGAACGGTTTATTCATAGAAGGGTCACAAAACGGTTGGTTCAGAGAAGGGTTGGTTCATGGAAGAGTCAGGTCACGGAAATCCGCATTATAGGGCAGTCAAACAAGAGTCAGGTCATGGAATGAAGTGTTGTGTCATAGAAGGCTTGAGTCATGGAAGGACTTGGTCACATAAGAGGTGGGTCACAGAACAGCTGAGTTATAGATGTGACAGTTCATAGAGGAATTACCGAAGATTTCAGTCAAAGAGGTGCATAAAAGTGTCGGGTGATGGAAGTCTCAGATCATAGAATATTCTGGTAATAGTAGTATTGAGTAAAAGATGCATGAGAGTTCATTTGGGTAATAGACCGATTTGGTCATTGAAGGGACATTAAAGAGTCAGGTCCTAGAAGGGTCAGGTCATAAAATGGTTGGATCATAGATTACTCAGTTCAGAGTGTAGTTAGGTCATAGAAGGATCATAGAAGAATCGGATTACAGATGGCTTGATATGTAGAAGGCTCAGACGCTAGATGAGTTGGATCATAGAGAAGTCACAGAAGAATCGGGTGGTGGAGGAGTTGGTTCATAGAAGAGATGGGTCATAGAAGGCTCTTTAAAGAGCAGTGTTGTACAAGGGGTGTGTCATTGAAGTGTCAGGTTATAGAAGCACTAGGTCGTAGATTGATGATAGAACTGTTAGGTCATAGAAGTCATTAAAACACAGGTGGCAGCTCATTTAAGAGTCAGGTTATAAGGGAGTCAGGTCATAGAAGGGTCAGTTAATAGTAAGTTTGGTTCATAAAATAGTTGGATCATGAAAGGTTCTGGTTTTAGAAGAGTCGTGTCATAGAAGTGTCGGGCATCAATGATTTGTGCCACAGAAGATTCATTGAAAACTTGGGTGATAGAAAGTCAAATCACTGAAGAGTCAGAGGATAGTCAAGTCATAGAAGGACATAGAGGGCTCATGTCACAGAAGGGTCTGATCATATAAGAGTAGGTCAAAAAGAGTCCAGTTATAGATGATTCGGCCAAATGCCGGGTCCTGCACTTGGGGCACAACAACCCTATGCAGAGCTACAGACTGCGAGAAGCCTGGCTGGAAAACTGCCAGGAGGAGAGGGACCTGGGGGTGTTGGTCGACAGCCGACTGAACATGAGCCAGCAGTGTGCCCAGGTGGCCAAAAAGGCCAATGGCATCCTGGCTTGTATCAGAAATGGTGTGACCAGCAGGTCCAGGGAGGTGATTCTCCCTCTGTACTCAGCACTGGTGAGGCCACTCCTTGAATACTGTGTCCAGTTCTGGGCCCCTCACCACAAGAAGGATGTTGAGGCTCTGGAGCAAGTCCAGAGAAGAGCAACAAAGCTGGTGAAGGGGCTGGAGAACAGACCCTATGAGGAGCGTCTGAGAGAGCTGGGGTTGTTCAGCCTGGAGAAGAGGAGGCTGAGAGGAGACCTCATTACTCTCTACAACTACCTGAAGGGAGGTTGTGGAGAGGAGGGAGATGGTCTCTTCTCCCAAGTGACAGGGGACAGGACAAGAGGGAATGGCCTCACGCTCTGCTAGGGGAGATTTAGGCTGGAGATTAGGAGGAAGTTTTTCACACAGAGGGTCATTGGGCATTGGAATAGGCTGCCCAGGGAGGTGGTTGATTCACCTTCCCTGGAGGTGTTTAAGGCACGGGTGGATGAGGTCTTGAGGGACTTGGTTTAGTGTTAGATAGGAATGGTTGGACTAGAAGATCTGATGGGTCCCTTCCAACCTGGTTGTTCTATGATTCTATGATTCTATGATTCTATGTCTAGTGTAAATCTGCCCCTCTCCAGTTTATAGCCGTTGCCCCCCGTCCTATCATTACAGGCCTTTGTGAACAGTCCCTCCCCGGCTTTCTTGTAGCCCCTTCAGGTACTGGAAGGTTGCTATAAGGTCTCCTCAGAGACTTCTCTTCTCTAGGCTGAACAAAATCATCTCATAGAATGATTTAGGCATGAAGAAACTTCAGGATGTCTACAGTCCAACCTCCTGCTCAAAGCAGGGTTATCTATGGGGTCAGACAAGGTTTCTGAGAGTCAGGTGCATCTCGAAAATCCCCCAGGATGAAGACCACACAAATTCTCTAGTTAACCAGTTTCAATGTGTAGCCTGTTGTGGTTTTTTTGTTGTTTTTTTTCTAATGAAAAATCATTTTATTTAAGATGTTGATGAGACTTTTGTATGTCCTGGAGACCCTTTTGATAGTTACATTAATAGAAGTTGGGTTTTTTTCCTTTTGTTCCTTTTCAACCAGGAGCTAAACAATTAATCTCAGAAATTTTATGACTCAACTGAGTCTTTAAATAATTTTTCTCTTTATATTTACTTAGACCAGAACTTTCACTGACTGCTAAAATGTGATCAGGCCCTTATTTCTCCCTTATCATTATTCAACCCAGTGAATTTGAGCCTTGGTAAGAAAAGGAATACTGAAAGAGTCAGGAATCTTTAAAGGTAGTAGACATTTTTGGACTGAAAATGAAGAAACTGTCATAAAATTATCCTGATCTGTATTGACAAAATTAGAGTTATGGTTTTGTTTAATCTACTTTAGATATATTAATTTGGAAAATAGATAGGTTTATTGCATATATGTAAAATCAAATTAAATCTCAACATAGGAAATCACTAATGCATTAGTGTTACTTACCCCTTACTTAATTATTAAGATAATGGATTCTCTTCCTTCCCTCTCATATAATTTGTTTCATTCTTCTCCATGACAACACTCAGGTGAAGAGTTTCTAATAAAACCTAATTAAGTGTGTTGAAATATGGGGAAGCTAACAAACATTTTAATATGTAAGCAGGATATTTTAAATTCTTGTTTTACGAAGAAATCTCAGTTAAATGAAACATTTCAGGCATGAAAACATCTGACACGAAAAGACTGGTTAGTTCTTTTCTTTTTTTCTTTCATACTTCTGAGCATGGCTTCACCAGGGGCAAATCCTGTATGACTAACTTAGTGGCTTTCTATGATGGGGTAACCACAGCAGTGGACACAGGTAAAGCAACGGATGTGATCTATCTAGACTTCTGTAAAGTCTTTGACACAGTCTCCTACATCATCCTTCTCTCTAAATGGGAAAGATATGGTGTAAAGTCAGACTTTCTCTCTTTGCCTTAAACATTTTGACTGAAAGCTACCTGCTTGCGTGCCAGGTTCAGCAGAAGGGCAGTGTAGGAGCGGGCACTGCTCTCCCTTGCTTTGCTGAGCTCGGGACCCAGGGCTGGCTGCCGTTGGGTGGAGGTGTTACAGCAGCGGGTTACACTGAACAAGTTGCACCCTCAAGTGTCACCACTATAGACAGCATGGACCCAATTTTTCAATTTGAGTTCTGTGACAATTTTTTAAGTCATGGGGTGGAATGTAAAGTCAGACTATGTTTGGGGGGGGGACGACAGTGGCGGCTGCTGCCCTCACTCCCCACTCCTCCCTTCCTCGACACGCCAGATGGCTCAGGCTGGAAGCACCGAAAAGCCACGTGCAGGGGTGAGATGGGCCTTATAAAAGGACTCTCCAGGAACCAGGCGGGGCAGTTGGTCGATCTCTCTCACTCCCACACTTTGACCAGCCCAGCCTGGACCAACCAGCCTGGAAGAAGCTGCTACTGTCATCTGGTGTTCCCGAGATCTGCTGTTGCCATTGATGTGTTGATATCTTTCTTTCCCCCTCCCTCTCTCTTTCTTTCTGTCTCCCTCCTGTTATCTTATGGTGTGCGTATCAGATCGGATCTAAATGACCTGGGTTGTGTACCGGGATTCATCTCTGTAATTTTGGGTGGTTGCACCCCCCCCACCCCTCCCCTGACATGTCTCGCGTGTGTGCCCTGGTATCTTGGTGTGTTTAGGTTTGCTAGAGCCAGAAATAAATACTGTTTTTGATATTCACCCTGGGAGTGACCTTATTGGCCTCTGGATCAACACACAGACAAACAAATCCAACACCCCCCCCCTCTTCCCCCAGTCAGGGTCGGACACGAGCGTGTGGTTCGTGGGTCTGGGTTGTGACATATACATTTGATGATGGTTGGATGGTATGGTGGATAAGAAAGTGGTTGGATGGTCATATTCAAAGAGTAGTGGTCAATGGCTTAAAGTCCATATGGAGATCTGTGACAAGTGGTGTCCCTCAGGGCTCCGTACTGGGACCGGTGCCGTTTAATATCTTCATCAATGATATCGACGGTGAGATCGAGTGCACCCTCAGCAAGTTTGCAGATGACACCAAGTTGAGTGGTGTAGTTGCCACACCGAAAGGATAGGATGTCATCCAGAGGGACCTGGACAGGCTGGAGAAGTGGGCCTGCAAGAACTTCATGAGATTCAATAAGGCCAAGGACAAGGTCCTACATCTGGGTTGAGGCAACCCCCGATTTCAGTACGTGATGGGGGATGAGGCTATTGAGAGCTGCCCTGCAGAGAAGGACTTCAGGGTGCTGGTCAATAAGAAGCTGGACATGAGTCAGCAATTTGTACTCGCAGCCCAGCAGGCCAACCATATCCTGGGCTCCATCAAAAGAAACGTGGCCATTGGTTGAGGGAAGTTATTCTGCCCCCCTATTCTTCTCTTGTGAGATCTCATCTGGAGTACTGTGCCCAGTTCTGGAATCCTCAACATAAGAAGGATACGGAGCTGTTGGAATGGGTCCAAAGAAGAGCTACAAAGATGATCTGAGAGTTGGAGCATCTTCCATACAAGGACAGGCTGAGAGAGTTGGGCTTGTTCAGCTTGGAGAAGAGAAGGCTTCAAAGAGATCTTATAGCAATCTTTCAGTACCTGAAAGTGACCTACAGGAAAGCTGGAGAGGGACTATTAATTAAGGTTCGTGGTTATAGGATGAGGTAGAATGGGTATAAACTGGAGAGGGGCAGATTTAGGCTTGATATGAGGAAGAATTTCTTCACCATGAGAATGGTGAGGCAGTAGAAGAGTTTGCCCAGGAAAATTGTGGCTGCCCTATCCCCGGAGGTGTTCAAGGCCAGGTTGGATGGGGCCTTAGGCAGCCTGATCTAATGGGATGTCCCTACCCATGGCAGGGGGTTTGGAACTAGATGATCTTTAAGGTGCCTTCCAACCCCAACTATTCTATGATTCTATGATTCTATGATATTTTATGGTAAAACAGTGTGCACAGTTTGTCACTCCTCCTTCTGATGTTACATGTGTTCTAACAAAAGCAGCCTCAATGTCCAGGTCTGCAAGATACTGAACACTTTAAATTCCCAGTGAAGTCTGCTGCTGAGAACAAATTATGTCTTACAACTATTTACACACTTTGGCATAAGTCCCTTAGGAGCCTTACATTGCATGTCTGTGTGTATGCGCACACAAATTGAAATGCACTTGCAAAGTGCACCTTGCTGTGTGATACTGCTCTTTCATCTTGCCTTTGCTTGGCTTCTTCTGTGTGTCCAGTCCTGTGGGTGCAGTAGGTCGCAAGTGACCACTGAGGTGACCTGGGAATTCTGTTGACTACAGTCATCTTCAGGTGACCTCTAATACAGATTCTGAAATATTTTAAGGGTTTGTCAGATGCATATTTGAAGGACACAATACATGACTGGCTGACTTCGTGACCATTAGATTGGTTTATGTTTTTAAAGACATGGGATGCAATTTGTGGCAGATGCTTTTATACTTTTTCTTATTTCCAAATTTTCTGGTAACTATTTTTACAGAAATAATTTAATTGGAAAACATGTTCTGTTATAATCAAGTTATATTTCTGTGTGATCTACTTTCAACAGTAGTTACTATTTTCTTCAGTGTTTGTAGCCTTCATAACATAGTGTTCAACCACAAGAAGATTTTATGTCTTTTTTGAAATAAATTTTATGTATGCATTCTGATACTTTCTAATGTTTCAAAACCTTTCATACCCTGGTTGTTCACGGAGCTGTATTTTGAGTAATATTCATTATGTAAGCAATATTTTCTTTGTGTGAATTGCCTAGCAATTGCTCTTGATTTAAATGTATATATTAATCATTTGTAAATATTCACTGAGTAGGGTATGAAAAGTTTTCAGCTAATGAGTGGATAGTGAGAGGCTCACTTTGGCTTTGTGTTATGCATGATCAGTCTGTGAAAACAGATGCAATGCTATTACATCCTCCTTCCTCATTGTCAAACATGTGGAAGATAATAAGGAGGACAGATTGGTAAATGACTCTTTTTTACTGGTGTAAACTCAGAGATGAATAAGCTAAAATACAATTAAGTAAATTAGGAATGGGATGGAAAGTAGTCCAAAGACTGTGGAAGTAGTTAAGACAGAGGAGAGAAGGGATTGGGTAAGTAGACAAAAAAAAGGGAAGAAGCAGGGCTAATGAACCAGGGACAAGGAAAGATGAAAGAAAAAGATCTGACAAAGAAATTGGAAACTGCTTGTTTCCTATTGATGAATTCTATCTTACTTCACGTAACACAACCTAAGTATTTTTATGATTCCTACCATACAGTTATTTTCATAATAAATACAACTTGCTTAGGGGCCAGGGCCTAAGAAGTCACTCATCTTGCAGTAATAGAGACCAGACTACAGAAGTGGATGTGTTTTAACTAAAAGGGTGTTAGCTGCCAAAAAAATTAAAATAGATGTGAGGGAATAACTGAAGTATTTAATAAAAACTTAAATTGTATGAATGTTTTTAAAAGTATAGTATTAGATATGTGGATGTATGTGTTCCTGTGCAGATCTGGGGAAGTATATGCCTATAATGAATACTTGGACTCTGTCGCTTTCCCCTGGAAATGGTAAGGTGTGGCCTAAAGTCATATTGACATGAGTTATGATTTCACCTAAGAAATACAACAGGGACGCAACTAAACTAATTTTTATATTAAAGGAAGTATTTGAGATCTGTGGCATACCAAACTTGAATTTTTCTAATTAGCATGGTTGTCACATTTTCAATAAATAAATAAAATGGTGAGTTAATTGAAAAAGTCTCCACCAATTCAAGGTCTTGTAAAATTAAAGAACAAATCTTTGCCAGGAGACATGCAGTAGTTATTGCTGTTCAGTCTGTGTTTACATTATATAATGAGTGCATATTCATCATGGGAGCATTGTAAAATCCGTAGTTTATGACGTCTTCCAATGTTTGGTCTTCACAGATTTAAACAGTATTAAAAAAAATTCCTCATTCTTGGCATTTTTCTTTCACTTGAGTCTTCTTTTCTATGTTAAATAATAGTCTGTAGAAATTCTTATATTCCATATATTTACTTTGATAAATTCTGTGTATCAGCTAGAGCATTAAGGAATGACTGTAATACCTGTCGTGTATCTCTGTTCTCAGTCTCCTTCCACAAAGGTGTCACAGTCCACTCATAAGTGGACGTGTGATGGTTCGTTTCATTTATGATTTCAGAGTGCAAATAATTCAATGAGTCATTGGAGTCAAATTTCGATCTAAACTGGCACTTTATTAAATATACCCATGAAGTGACTTAAGATAGAAAGAGACAGAGAACATGGAAAGAGATGGGGAGAAGAGGGAAGGAAAAGGGGTTTATAGCTACCACAATGGGTCCACAGATGTCTGGTGTCTCTGGGAGTCCTGGTCCAGAAGGCATTCCGCTGTTTCGGTCTTTGATGGAGGTGATCCCATGGCGGGGAGGGGGGGTAGGGGGTGTCTTCTTCTGTCTTGGTCTTCTGTTCCCCCTAATTCAGCTTCTCCAGAGTGGTCTTTTATGCTAGTCAATACACCTGTGACCCACCTTTGCCTGTGGAGATGTGCCAATCTCAGCCTAGCAGGCCACACATGTCAAGAGAGGAGTGTCAGCAGGTCTCCTCCTCCCCTTGCACATGTGCTCCTTCTAGCGGTGGTGGTCGACCTGGGGTTTCCCACTGAAGGCCAGTAGTCATCATCACCTTGTGCGCATGCTCTGTTGGCTATGGGTCTGTGGTAATTCCCATCATTAATCTTCCTGTCTTTTCCTCCTTGCTTCATGGATCTTTCACAATGGTAGGGAGCAGGGAGGCCTGAAGACAGGTACAAAACATTTTTGAGATAAGGAGGCAAGTACAGGTAGTTAGGTACAAAGCATTAGTTCTATACCAGCTCTGGCCGTTTTCTGAGAACTGCATTTGTGATTTATACAGTCAAGTTCTGAGGCTAAAAATGAGAAAATGTTGAGACAGAAATCGATCCTTTAACCGACTCTTACACCACTCAGTGGTTCAACATTTGTGTTCAGGATCAGTTTTCTTCAGGACGAGTTGTCTTCAGGACCACATGGCGGTAGCACTCAGAGAGAAAAAGAGAGAGAGGGAAAGATGGAGAGAGAGAGAGAGGAAAAGGGAGGAAAGATTTTTACATTACTTTTTGCCTTACAACCCATTCAACATCGATAAATTTCGGGATGTCTGTGTTGGATATGACACTCAAAGACCTTTGTGTGACACTCAAGGACTTTTGCGTGTTAAATGTAGATGACAAAATGCTTTATCATTTGACAATTAAGAATATACAATATCATGGACAGAGTGACACTGTTTAGGGAAAGAATCAGAAGAATGACAATAGGGTGACACAGCTTGTTCAGGATGCCCATAGCAGTAGGTGACCACCCGAAAAGCATATCCCACAATTATGTTCTCCATACCTTGTCACTCTTTTCACATTTTGCTGTAATTCATCCACACTATGGTGAATTGTTATCAGAGTTTTTGTCTGTTTTTCTTAATCTCCTCTAATATTTGGATATAATCTTGATGCTGTAATATTTCCTTTGTTTGAGTTACATCATTCCAATAGTTACGGGCATTAACTCATGAATCAATGTGAGGTTAGATTTTAGAATTTGGTGGGCAGTGACTGGAGTTGAGTAGGAAAAGTCACAGCCTGTGATTTCAGTAAAACTGCAAACACAAAAATTTGTGTAATTATTGGTATAAGCTATTACATTCTCCACTGTTATAAGCAGTTCTCAAGCATATACAACCTTTGCCAATGTAAATGATTACAGTTTTAGGGTCAAATTCAGGACGAACTTCAAAATGGCAAACCTTTTGGTCAGTGTCTAGGCAAAAATCTGGTGTTCTGATGACGTTACTTTCACAAATAAATCCTAGTTGTTTCCGGACAATGCAGGATTCCAGGTCTACTGTTTGCCATTTATCATTCACCTTTTGGGCCCATGCTCTATGCTCGCAAGGATAGAGTATAGTCCCATTGTGATTCAAGCCTAATGAGAAAACAGGATAAATCAAAGATACTGAAGCATTTTGAATGGTTAACATATAAGCTGTGACAATGTTATTAATAGGATCATAGGTAAAATTTACCAACTTCCACCAAGATTGGAGGTTCTTTTCAAAATCATTAGTATTATCTCAAATGATTTTTTTCAGATTTCTGTAGGAAAAATACCTTCTTCACCTTCTCTAATGATTGATGCTGCCACTGATTGCATCCACAATTGAGTCTGGATGCAAGTGAGAACCAAAGAAATATTACTTTGAACTGCACCGAGTGTGTCTAAAATTAGTTCATGATCTTTTACGTTCACCTTTTCCCATTTTGGTAATACATTGGACAGCAGCCACTGATGTGTTCCCAATGCCAAAAGGGAAGATTGTAAAGGCTGTTGTATTTTTGCCAAATAAAAATTGTAGCAGCCAATTTGTTTAATAATACCTCTGAATCAATTCTATTCAGAACCCCCAATCTGGTTCCCATAATACCAGTCAGATCTCTCGATATTTGTCTTCGAGAAGATCTATGTAGCCAGGTGGTCCATCCCTCATAAGAGGTGCGTAAGAAGGGAGAACAGGCAGATTGAATTTCTGAAACATTATTTTGCATCAACGATTCAACCCTTTTGGAGACCATTCTGGTTTAAATAACATTTGTTGTTGACTGGTGTTTCCAATTACAAATGTTCCAACCTCAGAAATTATTGGCCGAAGCGTTGATTTGGGAGGAACTGTAGGTGTTAAATCTTCTGTCATTAATTCCCCCAATGTCTGGTGTTATTTTTTTCCACACGTGACCTTATGAGAAAATTTTACTGCGGTAAAATTTAACCAACAATCCAAATTTTGAGTTCTGCATGGTTGAATCAGACCATGTGGTCCAATATTATAGTTGTTTACTGGCTCAGTGAGGGATTCAGTCATTAATTGGCATCATTGTCTGCCTGCTTATTTAAGGCCTCTTGTAGTTTGTCTAGAAAAGTCATGTAATAAATACCATTTTCCAGATTTCTTTTTTATCACAAATACAGGTATGTTCCAAGGACTATTAAATGGGATTATATGCCCTTGATCTATTTGATCCTCCACTGAATTTTGCAATGCACCCATTTTTTCACTTGTTCATAGTTCCAATGCCTATTCCCATTGCACTTAACACATTTTTCCTCCACAAGATTAGTGGAACATGCACAACAAAAGGTTAAACTACAGCCATTTTAAGATGTTCTGGTTTTCCTCCTATTTTTTTTTTCTTGTGGACCCAAAACCTCGTGAACCACGCTCTATAGAGTCAGTTTGGAACACAGTGGCTTTGAACAAAATTAGTTACACAGTCTGGCTGTCCTTTGATGTTAATACTAGTGGAGATGTTGTCCATAACTCTAGTGGAGATGGATCCATATCCTTGCTTGAATTATTCCAGTAAAGCCTGCATCTATGACTCCAGGTAAAAAAAAAAAATCCCAACTGAATTATTGATAATCATTCTAATTACAAGGCAGTAAAGCCACCCCATAATGGTCCTTTTACGTTCTGTGGTATTGTGTGTACTGCGGATGATTGCAGCATTACTGCGATGGTGGTGATCACGTCTACCTCGGTTCTGCCTCTGGTTCTTGCTCTGAGATGAGAGCTGCTGCTTGCCATGGAGGCATCTGTGACGACAGGCACCTCCAAACCATGCTTTGCTCCTGTTTTTTTGACAATACTGTCCCATTCTTACCCCATTTTGATCTATACCTACTGGCAAAATGTTTGCCCTTTCCACATCGAGGGCAGATTTTAGGCCCTCTATCCTGGCATTGCATGTGACAGTCTCTTTTAAAATGTCTCTCCTTGCTGCGTCTATAACAGAACGTCTTTCTGTCCCGGTTTACAGTCAGGGCAGCAACCATCAGCTGTGCTTGATAGGTAAATGATCCCAGCTGTTGTAGGATTTTGTAGACCACACCATATTTTTCTATATTCATCATTAGGATTTTTGATCCCTGATTGCAAAATTAAGGCTTCTGTAACTGCTTGGTTTTCTACCTGCTTGTCAAGCGCATCCTTCAATCTGTCTATAAATACCACATACGAGTCATGCCTGTTTCAACTTTCCAACATCCAGTATCTTTAAAAGTGTTTGATAAACCAAAAATCCACACCTGTTGTAAGAGTGCATTATTTAAACTATCTTGATTCTTGAACTGCTACCAACATTGTTTAATCGAGTAATTTCTTATCATATCTGTTACCAGTCCCTTCTGTAATGCTGAAACTGCCTGGGTTTCATGGCAGCAGCAGCGGCGGTGGGCGGTCCCCCCTCAGCCCAGGGCAGTGCCCACCCCACCCCCACCCCCTGCTGCGATGATAGCTGAGCAATTAGTACTTTCTCCACAGGTTTTTGAGTATCTGGCCTCCCGCGAACAAATCCCAGGAAAAGTTTGTAGCTGTTTAGGGTCACTGCACCTCTGCTGATGAAAATAAATCAAAGTTCTCTCAGGAGCTGCTCACCCTGGATTGAAGGGATTATCGGCAGTCGCTGATGGCCCTGCACCAGTCTCTGAATATGGAATATTACTCTCCTTCTCTGCCGGAGGGATTGATGTGCGAACATATTAGTCAGTTAGAAAAACTGCAGAAATGTTAGGAAAACTTAGACAGCTTAGCTTACTGAAATATGCACTGTATGCTAGTAAAGGCCTTGAAGACCCTGGATGTTGATAAGAGAGAAACTCATTCACAGACATTCACTGATAAGGAAAGCTGGAATGTGCACAATGGTAGAGAGCTGACTGCATCCTGCTCTGAAGTCTTGGAGCTTGACCAGGATGAGACTGCGCCTGCGCACAAATTGAATTCAGGTACAGTTATAACGATTATAATAAGAAGCGGGGAAAGGTCATGAATATGTAATAGGTGTTTATGAACAGGCATGCCTTTACACTATAACTATCTGCTTGTTAGACCATAGAGTGTGTGAGTTAGGATGATTACCTCCTCGCACCCGCCAGCGAATAAACACATACCTGCTTTATAACCCTTAACAGAGTTATAGAGCTTGATTCTGCAAAATAGGATAGTGGTTGGATTTGGTCCTCCAAAAAATTCTTTAGCTCCCACCAGCAAAACCAGAGGCAGAGAAAGATCCACTGCAGGAATATTGCTTTCAGTTTCCCACATATTTGCCTCAGTTGCCGCCTGGAACATTTGAGCAACAGCTGCCTCTGTCATTGCCCCTGCTGTCATAGTTCATAACATCCCTTCAAGAATCCCCCAAGTTCGTGCAACCTCAAACGCTTTGGAATCTCCCATGGTAATTGACTGCCACAAATCTCTTCTCAGGGATTCCCAAACAGTCAAAATGAAAATATTACTAGGACGCATGAAAAAGTCCTTGCACCGCCCCCATATTAAAAGTTGGGACTGTACCTCTGGGCTCAATTTCATGCCCTGTTGAGTCGCAAGCTTCATTAAGAAGTCGTGGACCAACTTTTCTTCTTCTTCTTCACGATCCCCATGGTTGCTCACCTCAAGTGTGTGCACCGTCGGCCCCCCAATCTTGCTGGTCCTCTTATTATTATTATTTTTACTAAATACTACAGCAGCCCTTCCACCTACCTTGTTGATCTCCAATTTGGAGAGTGTAGCTCCACACTGCCGACCTACCACGGCGCTCCTATCATGTCGCTGGTCACCATTTGTGGGAGGCTGAACCCGTGCAGGTACCCCGGCAAGATCACAGACAATCAATATGATTGGAAGTCAGGTCATTTATTAGCAAGCAAACCTTTTGTACTTTTCTGCTATCTTGTCTAATGTTTACGTAATGCTTGGCTAAAGCCCAAAGTTTTCCCTAGTAGTTTTTATATAAGTAATCTTGCATGTAGACTGTCTTCTTGTTCTCATGCTGTAGCTGCTTCTCAACCTTGATGTATTCCAAACGTCTCCCTAGCAACTTGATAAGGCCACATCGTTAGACCAGCATGCATTCCCACAGTTGCTTCTCTCTAGCCATAACTTCCCAGTGGAGACATAGCTGGTGGGGTCAGCAGTCCAGGTTGTATTACAAAGCGTTAAACCACACCTACCACAGATGGTCAGTGAAGGCTACATGGAACCAACAACCAGACCAGTCCTGGCAGGATTGAACTGTTGTTTGCAATCTATCTCGTGTGTGTGCTAGCTTGGATCTATTTCTGAGATTTTATTTTTCTTCTTAGAGTCTCTTATTGAATGAAGTCTTTCTTATCTCAGTGATCATTGTCCTCATACTTTCTCATATCAATTACCTTCTGCAGCAGTATTTTTAGCTCATAATTCTGTTTTTGCTTATTCCTGGTAGGACTTCCCCTGGGACAGATGTTAATAGGTCTATAGACCTATACAGGCAAAGTCATACACAAGTGAGGAACTGTGTACAGTAGTGACAGGTGTATCAATCCTGCCACGACTGGAACTATTCACTAATTCTTGGAAATAATTAAATCCCATTAGCAGTGGCACTGGATAGGAATTCAGCAAAACAGCTTAGGTGGTACTCATTATTACAAGTGTCTGTACTTAAGCACTCAGATTCTCAAGTGAGATTTGCAAAGCTGACTCCTGATACTTAGAAGAGATTGGTAGGAAATTTTGACTTTAGACTGGTGCTCAGACTGATGCTGCACTCTAGATGTCAAAGCCAATGAATATGAAAGTGAAGGGACAGGAAAAGCTGGAGCCTAAACTTGAGAGTTCTACATAATTCAGTTGCTTTTCATGTCTCTCAATAGTCACCTCTGGGAAACTGAAATGAATAGCCAAAGACCTTTAATTCGAGACCACATGGGTTCAACATGAACTGAGAAGACTGATCAAAGCAATCTCTGTGCTGGATATTACTTACTTGAACTTGGGACTCACTGAACTTTGAAAAAGGTACCTAAGCAGTCAGCAAGCTGGAAATAATACAAAGCATGTCCAGTACTGTAACTTGAACACAGAGAGTATCTCAGATTAAAGGTTCTCGAATCACTCTTCTGAATTTAAGCAACAAAAATTCCATGCAGGCAGGACTTTGATTAAGTGGTTCACTGAGTGCTTGACTTCGGTATTTCTTAATGCTATTTAAGTGCTATATAAGATCTTGTGATAAAATGCCATCTACTGGCATTTTGTTTGCTACATATGTATATTGCTTAGGGTTATGGAAGACCCACCAGCTTCCTGGAGTGGTTACTGCAGATTATCATGTATACCTCAAGCTACTGCAAATGACACTAACAGGCTGATTTATTTGTCAACACATCACTGCAAGTAGATCCTTCAGAAGGTCATCGGGCTCCCATTGTTCTCATGGTAGCTCCGTAAAACCCATGTAGATACTTTGGATAGCCTAGAATATCAAAAATTTCCCAATGTGCTTAGTGGTATGTAGGAAACTGAAATCAGCCCAGATCTTCTCTAAATGTAAATGGAATCTTAAACACCTCTTCAGAAACTACCTGTAAACTCAATTTAGTCCCCTAAATCTCAAAGTAAGCAAAGGGCTCTTGATCTTCTAAGAGTTGTGTGGGGACACCAGGGCCAATGACTCCTCTCTGCTTCCTTTCACATGGCAGAATTCAAACTAACTAGTATTGGCAGACATCTAACTTTAATATGCCTATGACCAGCAAAAAGGAATCATTGTGTAGTTCAAAAAATTCTAGCACACTTAAATGTTATAGGTAGACAGAGAAAAAGAATAAATAGAATCATAGAATCATAGAATCACAAGGTTGGAAGAGACCCACTGCTTCATCAAGTCCAACCATTCCTATCAAACACTAAACCATGACCCTCAGGACCTCGTCTACCCGTGCCTTAAACACCTCCAGCGAAGGTGAATCAACCACCTCCCTGGGCAACCAGTTCCAATGCCCAATGACCCTTTCTGTGAAAAACTTCGTCCTAATGTCTAGCCAAAATCTCCCCTGGAAGAGCTTGAGGCCATTCCCTCTTGTCCTGTCCCCTGCCACTTGGGAGAAGTCAGCTCCCTCCTCTCCACAACCTCCCTTCAGGTAGTTATAGAGAGCAATGAGGTCTCCCCTCAACCTCCTCTTCTCTAGGCTAAACAACCCCAGCTCTCTCAGACGTTCCTCATAGGGCTTGTTCTCCAGCCCCTTCATCAGCTTTGTTGCGTTTCTCTGGACTCGCTCCAGAGCCTCAACATCCTTCTTGTGGTGAGGAGCCCAGAAGTGAACACAGTATTCAAGGAGTGACCTCACCAGTGCTGAGTACAGAGGGAGAATAACATCCCTGGACCTGCTGGTCACACCATTTCTGATACAAGCCAGGATGCCATTGGCCTTCTTGGCTCCCTGGGCACACTGTTGGCTCATGTTCAGTCGACTGTCGACCAACACCCCCAGGTCCCTCTCCTCCAGGCAGTTTTCTAGACAGATTTGTCCTAGTCTGTAGCTCTGCATAGGGTTGTTGTGCCCCAACTGCAGGACCCGGCATTTGACCGTGTTAAACCTCATGCCGTTGGACTCAGACCAGCAGTCCAGCCTGTTTAGGTCCCTTTGCAGAGCCTCCCTACCCTCCAGCAGATCAACACTTCCATCCAGTTTAGTGTCATCTGATGAAGACATTGAACAGGGCTGGACCCAGCACTGGAGAACCCCGCCTGTAACTGGCCTCCAGTTTGATTTAACACCATTTACCACCACTCTCTGGGCCTGGCCATCCAACCAGTTTTCCACCCAGGAGAGTGTGCGTCTGTCCAGGCCAGAGGCTGACAGTTTCCGTAGCAGAATGCTGTGAGAAACTGTGTCAAAGGCTTTACTGAAGTCCAGGAAGACCACATCCACAGCCTTTCCCTCGTCCAGCAGCCGAGTTACTTGGTCATACAAGGCGATCAGGTTAGTTTGGCAAGATCTGCCTTTTGTGAACCCATGTTGGCTGGGACTGATCACCCGGTTCTCTTGCATGTGCTTCACGATAGCACTCAAGATCACCTGTTCCATGAGTTTCCCTGGCACTGAGGTCAGACTGACAGGCCTGGAGTTCCCTGGATCCTCTCTGAGACCCTTCTTGTAGATGGGCACAACATCAGCCAGCCTCCAGTCCAGTGGAACTTCCCCAGTCTTTCAGGACTGTTGGAAGATGATAGAAAGGCGTTTGGCCAGTACATCTGCCAGCTCCCTCAATACCCATGGGTGAATCCTGTCTTGCCCCATAGACTTGTGGGTGTCCAGTTGGTCAATCAAGGCTCTGACCACCTCCTCTTGGACCATGGGAGCCTCATTTTGTTCCTCTAGTTTCAGGGTTTGTACATAGAGGGGACATCTTTCTTTGCAATTAAATACTGAGGCAAAGAAGGCATTAAGTACCTCAGCCTTCTCCTCATCCCCTGTCACTGTTGTTCCCTCTGTGTCCAAAAGGGACTGTATGGTCTCCCTAGTTCTCCTTTTATTATTTATATATTTATAGAAAGATTTTTTGTTATCTTTCAAAGCCGTAGCCAACCTGATTTCTAGTTAAGCCTTAGCCCCTCTGTTTTTTTCTCTACACAACGTCACTTCCCTCCTGTAGTCCACCCAAGAGGCCTGTTCCCTCTTCCAGAGCCTATAAACATTCCTCTTCTTCAGTCTGACCTCAGTGCCAGGGAAAATCATGGAACAGGTGATCTTGAGTGCTATCATGAAACACATGAAAGAGAACCGGATGATCAGGCCCAGTCAACACGGATTCACAAAAGGCAGGTCTTGCCAAACTAACCTGATCACCTTCTATGACAAAGTTACTCGGCTACTGGATGAGGGAAAGGCTGTGGATGTGGTCTTCCTGGACTTCAGCAAAGATTTTGGCACAGTTTCTCACAGCATTCTGCTACGGAAACTGTCAGCCTCTGGCCTGGACAGACGCACACTCTCCTGGGTGGAAAACTGGTTGGATGGCCAGGCCCAGAGAGTGGTGGGAAATGGTGTTAAGTCCAGCTGGAGGCCAGTTACAAGTGGGGTCCCCAGGTCTCAGTGCTGGGTCCAGCCCTGTTCAATGTCTTCATCAATGACCTGGATGAGGGCATTGAGGGTACCCTTAGCAAGTTTGCAGATGACACTAAGCTGTGTGGAAGTGTCGATCTGCTGGAGGGTAGGGAGGTTCTGCAAAGGGATCTGAACAGGCTTGACCGCTGGGCTGATTCCAGTGGCAGGAGGTTTAACACGGCCAAATGCCGGGTCCTGTACTTGGGGCACAACAATCCTATGCAGAGCTATAGACTAGGAGAAGTCTGTCTAGAAAGTTGCCTGGACGAGAAGGACCTGGGGGTGTTAGTTGACAGTCAACTGAACATGAGCCAACAGTGTGCCCAGGTGGTCAAGAAGGCCAATGGCATCCTGGCTTGTATCAGAAATGGCATGGCCAGAAGGTCCAGGGAGGTTATTCTCCCTCTGTACTCAGCACTGGTGAGACTGCTTCTTGAATACTGTGTTTATTTCTGGGCCCCTCACCACAAGAAGGTGGATTTATTTTAAAAATCTTGGAACCATAGCATGGTTTTGACTGGAAGGAACCTTAAAGATCATCCAATTCCAACCCCTCTGCCATGAGCAGGGACACCTCCTACTGGATCAAAATGCCCAGGTTCCATCCAACTTCATCAAAATTCTTCCTAATGACTAGTCCAAATCTTCCCCTCTCCAATTTATAGCTGTTCCCCCCTCATCCTATCATTCCATGCCCTTGTAAGAAGTCTGTTTCTTGTAGGACCGCCTCAGGTACTGAAAGGTCACTATAAGGTCTCCTCGGAGCCTTCTCTTCTCCAGTCTGAACAAGTGCAACTCTCTCAGTCTATCCTCATGTGGGAGGTGCTCCAGCCTTCTGATCATCCTTGTAGCCCTCCTCTGGATCCGTTCCAACAGTTCCATATCCTTCTTACGTTGAGGATTCCAGAGCTGGACACAATACTCCAGTTGAGGTCTCACAAGAGAGGAATACAGAGATGGAATCATCTCCTTCAACCTGCTGGCCATGCTTCTTTTGATGCAGCCCAGGATGTGGTTGGCCTGCTGGGCTGCGAATACACATTGCTGGCTCATGTCGAGCTTCTCACTGACCAGCACCCCCAAGTGCTTCTCTGCAGGGTAACTCTCAATCATGACATCCCCTATTCTGTATTGAAACTACAGATTTCCCCAACCCAGGTGTATGAACTTGCACTTAACCTTGCTGAAACTCATGAGGTTCGCACAGGTCCACTTCTCCAACTTGTCCAGGTCCCTCTGGAGGATATTTTGACCTTCTGGTGTGACAACTGCACTGCTCAGCTTGTACTCGATCTCACTGTCAATATCATTGATGAAGATATTAAGCAGCACTAGTCCCAATACGGATTCCTGAGAGTCACCACTGGACATTGAACCATTGACCACTACTCTCTGAATGCAACCATCCAACCAATTCTTTATCCACTCATCAAATCCACGTCTCTCCTATTTAGAGAGAAGCATGTTGTGGGGGGCCATCTCAAAGCATTGCTGAAGTCCAGATAGATCACATCCATTGCTATTCCTGTGCCCACTAATGTGGTCACCCCATCATAGAAGGCTGCTAGGTTCATCAGGCAAGACTTGCCCTTGGTGAAACCATGTTGGCTGTCTTGAATCACTTCCCTGTCCTTGACATCCCATGCTATCTCATATGGCGATACATGCCATGTTTAATCAGCTGAATCTCGCCTAAGGTGTCTACTTCAAACTGAGCTAAGTCTGTTTCTGGGCCGTTTTGCCTAAATCATCATTTATTAAAAGGGGATTTTATAAGCTGCTTCAACAAAATTAAGTTACAGAAATTATTTTTTCTCAATCTAAAATAAAATCCCCCCTTAGTGTTTTTATGTGATATACATGGTGAATTTTATTAGTGCTTTTGGCAGCTATGATCTTTTTGTTTGACTAATTACAAGCAAAAATTCTTTTTCATTATGGGGTGAACTGTGACAAAAGGATATTTCTGAGACTGTAAAGCAAGGGACAGATCCTTCGTCTGTGTGAATTTATGAATAAAAATAATGAAGCATGGTGAGGCCCTGGCACAGGTTGCCCAGGGAAGGCCAGGTTGGGTGGGGCCTTCAGCAGCCTGATCTAGTGGGAGTTGTCCCTGCCTATGGCAGGGGGTTGGAACTGGATGGACTTTAAGGTCTCTTCCAACCCAAACTATTCTATGATTCTAAGGGATATTAAACTCAAAGGCTCATCAGGTTCAACCAAAACTTACAATTCAGTTCAAGATACTGAGCACTGCCAGTCTGACCTGTTCTCATTGGGATTCATTTGGGGAACTGAATCTATTATAAGGATTTGAATTGATTATGAGTATGGAGTTTGTTTTATTTTGGGGGGATTTTTTTTGGTTTTATTTAGTAGTAAGCATCTAGTAGGTTTGTGTCACTGCTTACTGTTAAATTCTAGTGACCACTTTTCAGGTCTTATGCTGTACTTCTGAGGTCCAAACAGTGAATGCCTTTGCATTTCTTTTCATATTCATTGTTATGGAGCACTTCGGCTGTGTCATGGAGTACTGTTCAGGCTAAGCCATTCCAGTCCAAGTGAAAAGCTTAAAGTCGTGAGTCAGTCTACATTTGAAGGCAGATTGAGATTTAAAACAGGGCAAGTCCACATGCAGAACTATATTTGAATGATCAGAATTGTTCTGAAAACTGTACTTGCGGTAGTTGTCAGTTCTTTGAATCTAATGCTTTTTAAGGTCCTGGTTTATTTTGTATTGCTTTTTAGATAATGGGCAGTTACACTGTAATGTTTTTTCTGGTTTTCTGTCAAAACTGTAGTGACTGCTGCATACAAAATACACTATTACATAAACTATCCAAGATTCACAGCAAAGAGCTAGTGTACTGTTTAAAGGTTGTATTTTCATTGTTGTATGCACATCTGTGGAAACTAAAAGTGAATATCTTTGCTTCAAATAATTTGAGTTTTGAAATGAAAGGAGTCGAGGAAGCCAAAGGAAGGAGACATTAAATAGTTTAAATAAACACTATGTTTCATTTATGCTGTTTAAAACACTGAACTCACTAAATTTACTACTTTGACAATTATAATGACAGCTCCAGTTTATTCATTTTGAGAAGGGGGGTTGAGCTTTTGCTTTTCTCTTTTGGAGAGTGTGGATAATATTTAAAATTGCTGAAAATTACTGGTGATTTTTTAATGGATTTAGTTCTCTTGTCCAAGCTATCAAACTATTTATCAAATATTCAAAGAAATTTGTATATGAATAATTTTTGATACTTTACTGTATATTCATGGAACATTAATAATGAGGTAATTTTATATTTGCTGGTTGTGAAGGAATGAATGGGCTACATTGGGCAAAGTATTGCCAAGAAGTTCGGGGAGGTGATTCTTGCCCTCTACCCAATGATGGTGCGGCCACACATGAAGTCTTACTTCTAGCCTCCTCAGCACCTGGGAGACATGGACATTCTGGAAAGAATCCAACAAAGATAGATAAGGGAATACATGTATACAAGCACACACACACAAATACCTTTGTCATTCCAGATTTGTGAATGTGTTTTACTATCAAAACAATAAAAAATAGCCTGTGTTATATCTTGGGATTAAGCAGGTATAAAAGGAGAAAATCCCTGCCTTCCCACTTTGTGATAATAAATCCTAGCTTTTTCTTTTCTTGTCAATGGCAGATGCTCCAGGGGATAGATACTAGAAGCTTTGACAGCTTTCTGAAATCTATGGATAGAACTCTCCATTCACCACATGTGACCCAGAGAAGAATCCATCTAAATTGAACATTTCAATTAAGTATCTGCCTTTAGACTGAGTAAACCACTAGATTTTTCTTTTATTTTTTTTAACTAATCTCAATAACTCACAGAATCACAGAATCACTAGGTTGGAAAAGACCCACTGGATCATCGAATCCAATCATTCGTATCAATCACTAAACCATGCCCCTCAGCATCGCATCCACCCGTATTTTAAACATCTCCAGGGAAGGTGACATAACCACCTCCCCGGGCAGCATGTGCCAGTGACCAATGACCCTTTCTGTGAAAAATATTTTTCCTAATGTCCAGCCTAAACCTCTGCACAATCTCACTTCCTCCCTGTAGTCCCCCCAAGATGCCTTTCCCTTCTAGCTCATAGACATTCCTCTTCTTTTTGATGGCTCTCAAGATCTCCCTACTCAACCAAGCTGGATTTTTCCCCTGCTGGTTCCTTTTCCAGAACATGGGGACGAGTTGCTCCTGAGCTGCTAGGATTTCCTTTTTGAAGAGCGCCCAGACCCCGTGAGCTCCCTTGCTCTTAAGGAATGTATCCCATGGGAATTTGCCAACCAGCCTTCTGAACAGTCCTAAGTCTGCCCTCTGGAAACTTGATGCGACTGTTCTGCTAATCCTCCTCTTCACCTCACCTAGAACTGAAAAAACTATCATCTTGTGATCGCTTTGTCCCAGGCATTCTCCAACCGTCATATCCCCCATAAGGCCTTCTCTGTTCACAAACAGCAGGTCCAGGAGGGCGCCTTCACTTGTCAGTTCACTCACCAGTTGTGTGAGGAAGTTTTCGTCCATGCACTCCAGGAATCTCCTTGACTGCTTCCTTTCTGCTGTATTGTGCTTTCTGCAGATATCCGGAAGATTGAATTCTCCCATGAGGACAAGAGGTAGCGATCTTAAGACTACTCCCAATTTTTTATAGAAGAGCTCATCAGCAGCTTCTTCTTGGTTGGGTGGTCTATAACAGACTCCCATCACAATATCTACCTTCTTGTGGGCTCCTCTGATTTTAACCCACAGGCACTCTGTCCCATCATCACCATAATCAAGCTCAAGGGTATCAAAGTCCTCTCTTACATAGAGGGTTACCTCACCTCTTCTCCTACCCTTCCTGTCCTGCCTGAAGAGTTTATACCCCACCATAGCTGCACTCCAGTTATATGAGTCATCCCACCACATTTCCGTGATGGCAATGACATCGTAGTCCATGCTGTGTGCATTGGTGTAAATGCACTTCAGCTGGACTGGCAAACCTTCAGCCCCCATAAAGGGAATAGAGTTCATTCCCAATTGAGTGGTTCTTGGAATATCTAACCCATCAGTGCCTGTTCCATCCTTAACGTCACCAGATGTCCTTGCCCCCACTCGCTCTGTGTTGACATACTGATGGTCCTTTTCAGCACACCATCTCTCAGGCATTGGAGTTCCACTTCCAGGCTCACTCCCAACCAGCCTGGCCTCCTCCCCTGTCGCGATTAAGGCATGGACCCTGTTGATGAGACAACAAGTGAGATCAACTTTCTTGAGAGGGTGCAAACCTTATATAGTACCTCTGTATCCAGTAACAGCTGTCCTAGTGAGTTTCCACCTGTGAGAATCCCGCAGTGCAACAACAGAGTGCAACCCCTCTGTTTTCCACAGATGTGGCCCTTATCTTCATGTTTTCCACCTAGTGCATTCCTTTCTTATTAACCCACGGGTCTTAATAAAGATTCCAAGGTCTAGACAAGCTAGCAAGCATGCAAACATTGGCCGTTTGCTCTATGCTTGCCACTAATATTGCAAGTACACCAAGGCATTGGCCGCTTGCCCGAGCATACACACAATACTGGAATCTTTATACCCACATTTCCCCCTTATTTTGTTTATAAACTATCAATTGCTTGTTGTACCTTTCATGGAAAATATCATAGACACATTATTAAACGTAGAAATATGTTACTATAGATACACAGAAGTATATACAAGAAGAAAAGTGATTTTGATTAAAGCCCTTAGCTAGCTTTCTGACTTAAGAATCCTTTATAACAAGTTTTTTCAATCATCATTCATCTTCAAGCTTCTTTGACCCATCCATGAGTGCTGATATAGCCCCAGCATTATTGCTGTCTGTGTTAGTATCACCGTCATCTTCATCATAATAACCATCTCTGCTTAGAGACGGACGGACACATCGTGCTGGCATCCACTTGGGTCCTTGCCCTGTGGCAACATAAGCATATCCTCAACCCCATGTTATTAACCGATATGGTCCTTCCTTGTTGAGCTGCTGACCCTCTGTTTGTAAAAATGAAAAAATATTGTACTATAGATGATTTTCCTATTCCCTAATTCTCTCACACATTTAAGCAATTCAATACATACAGTACCTTCCTTAATCTGTTCTATGGTATTTTACCCTTCATTCCCCCTTTTTGTTTTAATAACTTTTTTTTTTTAGTGACTGATGGGCTCATTCTACTATCGCCTGTCGTTGTGGAGAATGTGGTACACCCCAACGTGTTATTCCCCAGGTTTGAAAAAACTTCTCAAGTTGGTCACTTACATATCCTGGCTCATTGTCTATTTTTACCTTGTGAGTTCAATATTTCCCTTAAAGGTTCCCCTGTATGTGCCTTTGCCCATATTGCATTTGAATACCTGTCAATCGAAACATGTACATATCTCAGCTTTCCAAATTCATGTATGTGAGTAATATCTTTTTGCCAAATTTGTAAAGTGCTTAATCCCTTCAGGTTTGTTCGTCTAGGCTGTAATGGTGTTATTTTTGACAATCTGGGCATATTTTATTATGTTCTGGGTTAATTATTATGAAATTTTAAATTGCCTACATAGTGTCTTGGCAGACTGGTGATAAGATTATGACGTTAGTGCTTGTTGAATATGGTTTAGTAGTGGGTCTTGGACTGCCCCTGCTGTCACTCTGTCTGCTATTCTGTTCCCTTGTAAGTGATGTGTGACTCCGAATGTGCATCACATAAAAAGTCCCCCTTCCCCTTCACATCTAGTTTAAAGGTCTATTTATGAGCCTAACTAGATTTCTAGTAAGGACTTTAGTACCCCTAGGAGGCAAGTGTGCCCCATCCCTAGTAAGGAAACCTGGGGGGGGGGGGGGGCATTCCATGATCAAAGAACCCAAAGCCTCTTTCCTCACGCCAGGCTTGGAACCAGGTATTAATCAAGTGATTCTTTTTGACCTCTTACTCCTCATTCCTTAGCGTTGCAATGGAGTTAAATACTACTGGTGACCCAGAGCCCTGAATTCTCTCTTAATGGCTTTCAGCTTTCTGCGCTGTATGTCATCATTGCCGATTTGAAATACTACCAGAGGGTAATAATCTGTCTCTTTCACCAAGGAAGGAAGTTTTCTAGTTATATCCTTCACTGATGCCCCAGGTAAGCAGCCAACCATCCAGAGGAGCAGGTCCGGTCTGCAGATAGGTCCCTCTGTTCCTTTTAGAAGAGAATCCACTAAGACAATCACTCTCCTCTTTTTTATTACAGAGGGTATTTTTATGGTTGTTTGAGGATGGTGCAGCCTAGGGAATGCTTCTAGGCTGTGGGAGCCATCCTCTTCATCCTCAGGGATGGATTCCACTTGCAGCATTTCATATTTATTCTTAAGGGGAATCTGGGGATTTGTTGTCTGAGTGGGGACAGCAGGTTTCCTGCGCTGGGCAGGAACTTGCTGCTATTCCCCATCCCTTTTTCCCCCAACCTTGCATTTGACAGGTGGGTGGTGCTCAGCTCCACTAGCTCCGGCAGCCTGCTGATTTTGTGAGAAGGTGCTGCTCCACTGATCTATCTCCTTCTCTCACACTCCCTGATAGTCCTTAGTCTCTTTATCTCCTCCCTCAGCTCTGCCACCATGCGAAGGAGTTCCCCCACATGAGCATAGCTTCCACAAGTGAAACCAGTACTGGAGGCACAAAATTATAACATGCACAAAATTATAACAAATCTGTGTATATATATTACTTCTGTCATATAACTAATGTGTAAAGTTAAACAATAGACTGTTTTCTGAATAACACATTTAGAACATTTAACTTATTTTTCATAAAGCAAAAGTTTATTTGGTATCCAATGATATCAGCACTGTTAGAGCATAGCCTTGAGTAAAATCAGTCTCCAATTAAAACTTGAAATGACTGACAGTTAGAAGTTCCTGTGAATCTTATGGATCTGCTAACAGACATATTCTAAGAAATGTAAATAGTATGTTTTCCCATTTACGGTAATGAAATGCATCACAAGCAGTGTTAAAAATATCATAGCTTGTCATGCGATGTTATAAAATATCATGAATAAAAATAATAGCACCTGTCAAGCACAATGAAGGCAAAATCTTGGAAGTTTACCATAGAGAGTTCTGGCAACATTACATTTGCTTTCAGTGAGTCTACACAGAAATGTTACTCCTGCATTTCTCTCTACAGTATATATATTAGATATAATTACTCGTAGCAGCTTTAAGGTTTTCCAAGTGTGTATTATGAGCAAAACTTTTGTTGGCCATATCTTAGACTATTTTTACATTTAAAATAAGTTGTAAGAGGAGGCTAAATATGTTCACAGCACAAAACTTGTCAAATTTCATGAAAAATCAATACATTGTTTTCACAATTTCAAAGAGAGGTTTTTATCTGTGAAGATTTGGCTGGAAAGATTAGTTCCATAGAAATAGTTCATTTTGTTGATGTAATTTCAGTTTTATCTTGTACTTTGATCTAGCAGAAAGCTTTCGAAAAGATGACAGTACTGTAGAGTAATCTGGTGTCATGGACATATTACAAGTCAACACATTTGATTTGAGTTTTCAAGTATTTTATGTGTACTAATCAAATGGTTATTAAACTAAATTGCTTAATATCTAGATCTTTTCCAACTATTAAGAAAATATTCTTACACAGAAAATAAATGGAAAACTTTTGCTAATCAGCAATCTGTTAACAGAAGCTGACATATAATTGTATTACTTTGATTCACTTTGGTTGTTCACAAAAAAGCAGATTGGATGAGATTCATAAAGACAAATGTACAGAAACACTATCAATGAAAATAGATAAATACATGTTGTTCTTGTATCATGACATTCAATGAAGAATGACAGGCTCACTAATGAAAACATTAATGGGTTTTGTCACTCTCTAAGTTGCAAACTTGATTGAAAATGCACTTTCTTTTAACCCCTTTTTGAATCATTCAATCTATTACTACCATAAATGTTGAGTCCTAATGTAAAACATATGGCTGATAACTGTCAGACCGGCAGATGTTTTTTATTACCTAAATATAGGATTCATTAACTTCTGTTTATATCCTATAAATTTGTTTAAATGCCTCTATGACTCTTAAAACTCCTAACATAACTGCTGTCAGCTTTTTAAGCCTATGTCACTCACAGTCTGTTATGCCACTTCTCTAGTATGTATATTGTCTATTGGGTACAAAAAAAAAGAAGATGCCTTAAAAGGGCAAGAAATAATACTGCTGGAATTTTTCAGGAAAAAAAACCCTAATAAAATTGAAAACTTCGTTTCATCATTCAAGCAAATCTATGGATTTCTGAGCTCAGTTCTGAATAATTTGTTCGATAGAATATTTAAACTAGCTTGTAAAGTGTGGGAAACCTTGGCTGGTCTGAGGCATTAGAGTGTGTGAACTTAAACATTGTCCTTGAATAGATGACCGTGTATCCTTGGAGAAGCTGGAAGGCGCCAAGAAGATCCGAGTAGACAAGTTGAGGAAGCTGCCAGGCCGCAGGTGGAATCACCCAATTATGAAGTTACAACTGAGAAGGAGTCGTCCAATTATGAACTGTTGATTTTTAGCTAAAGCAATCGTGCATGGATGCACAGCTCGGGAAGGGGTATGAAAAGTCTTGTAAAATCAGTAAAGATGGTCTTTTGACCCACAACTTCTACGTGTCGTGGATTGCCCCGACTGCAACAGTAAAGGAGCAAAAAAAAGTCAAATTTGAAATAAAGTTAACTTTTAGAGTAGCTCATTTTCAGGTTATTGCAGATAGCCATGTAGAAAACCTTTAACAGCTGTGTTTACTGCTGTAATTTATTAATCATATATACACAGTCTGTGAGTGATCATTGTTGTTGTGAAAGATAAGCTTTGATGTGAAGGGAGTAGTCACTTGAGATTCAGTATTACAACTCTTAGTTTATGTGGTGAAGCTTAATTTTAGCCTCTAAATAGTCTTATGGAAACTATATCTAAATACTGTGTGGTTGAGTTGTCTTTTTACGTCAATTGCTCTTAACCAATTTAGACAAAAAGAAGGTATTCGTTTTGCTTTATTTATTTTTAACTCTGCATCTCTTCACTTCCCTATATTTTGGGGAAACAATTTATTGTTGCCTTTTTGAGAACGTCTCTGTTGAATATCTTAAAATCTCTTAGTATTCATAGAATCTTGTTGTGCTTGTTTGCAAAATATAATTAAGGAGAGAAGTCTGTAGATTTCATAGAATTTGTTATCAGATAAATCAACAACTCTGTCAGAGTAAATTACATATCCCATCCTGAACTCCAGATATTTCAATTGGAACACTTATGCTGAATGAGACATTTCTGTCAGGGATGTCGTATATGTAGGACTGCAAATGATCCAGCCTCACATTAATTCATGAAAGAACCTTTTGTCACACTTCTATTCACAAGTCACACAAAGAAATATGGTAAACACTTCATTTTTCCTGTTTGCATTAATGTGAAACAAAAAGGAAAGATAAACAATTGTGACCTTTTTTGACAGAACACAATTTAAATAAAACCAACATGATATCCAGGATATATCAGAATTAAGTGTTGTCTTCCCTTGTTGTATTTGCAAAATAAATGTTAGAAATGACAATTCTTGAGATAAATGCTAATGAAAAGGATTAACAAATGGAGATTAAATAATGCATAAATGAATCCATCACATGGTGCATTCAGTCCAACATCCTGTTTTCCATATTACGCAAGACTGTTCTAGGAAAAGCCGCAAAACCCCAAGTAACATGAGTATGAGATTACACACAACTACCAATTTAAAGAAAATAACACCAAGAGCAACACTGACAATCTCTGCAAAATCTCTAATTTACTATAAATAAATGTTCTAAGCAAAACCAAAATAAGGCTGATCATATTATGCATGTGAAATGATAAAGACCATGAGAAGCACCCCATCTGTTTGTAATCAAGAGCTCTGTGTGCTCTCTTGAAAGTTGTGTAGCTGCTTTTTTTTTTTTTCAGTCCTCCTACCTCAGTATCTGACAATCCAATTATTCCATGCTCCATCTGAGTAACAGAGGTGGTTTGTATATATATACTGATATGAAAACTATACAAAAGAACTAGTTCAAGCAACTTAAACCCTTCTGTACCTTGAATCACATCAAACTCAACATTAAAATACACTTTCCAAAAGTGTGATATAGAGCCTTTTGTTCTGGATCTGCTTTTCAGCTTGGCCTGATAAATAATAAATGATGCACTTTTTCATGTTCAGGATGATCCTTAAAGCATCATAGCCATGTTCTAACACCGCTATACCTGATCCAATAAATCTAAAAAAAGTCTGCATACTTTGGCATTTACATTTGCACAGAACTTCTGATTCGTCCCCAGAGATCGGGTCAGAAGAACAAAGAAATAAACAAGGGAGCAGATTTTTACCATTTAAGTTGAATGGCATTAGACGGGGAAATTGCATTTCATGCCATGAGTACACAGAAAAAAGTACCTGTTGACATTGTGCTCATATGGATAATAAAGAAGAACATATATGGACAATAAAGAAGAACAAAATGTATTAGCTGCAGCAACTGCAGTAAATATTAAGTAGAACATCTACTAAGCCTAGTCTAAGTATAGTCTTGCATATTAGTATTTCTGGAACTTGGTTATACAATGAGACACGCTAATTTGAATTTATCTAATATATGGAGTAAAAACAGTTGCATGTCAGACTTTTTTAACAGTGAGAAGAAAATATTGACTTCCAGTACCTGATTTATGTAGATGAATTTTTTGAAATCAGAAATACGGCCACCAGGCATGTGAATTCAAAGGAACACAAAGGATATATCCTGTCTTACATAACTTATTTGTGTTCTGAACAGGCATATCGCAGAATTTAGTATATAAGCTATCTTCTTTTTTTTTTTCCTAAAAGCATTAAATATTTGTAGAAAATAAGTAGGTTTTAAAAGAAAACAAAAGAGCAATGATTTTAATTTACTGAAGCCCTTGCATTCAATTGCATGATATTTACTGCATTCATCTTCTATTCTAGGAATCTATGATCTTGATAAACTATGGAAAAAAAAAACCCAAATCCAAACTACAGTTGTTTATTACAGATACTCTTTCAAATCTCTCTCCTCTGAGACTTCAAAACATTTAAATCTTGAAGACATGAGAGTTGTATGCCTGATATTTTAGAACCAAACATCTGTCAGGTGTGCTGTGTAGGGCAATCCTGGCTTGAGATCTATTATCCACAGTTGTTTGATTGAGAAGTTCTTATATAAATATATTTATAGCAATAGGATTACTCTGATTACCAGCTTGGTTAGGATTACTCTCATTACCAGCTTGGTTGAGTAGGGAAATCTTGAGTGTAATTAGAAAAAAAAAGGAATATTTATAAGCTCTGAAAGGGGGGACAGGCCTCTTGGAGGGACTACAGGAGGGAAGCGAGGCTATGTAGGGAAAAAATCAGAGGGGCTAAGGCTGAGCTAGAGATCAGATTAGCTAAGTAGGCAAAAGACAATAAAAAATCTTTTTATAAGTATATTAACAGTAAAAGGAGGACAAGGGAGACCAAACAGTCCCTTTTGGACTCAGAGGGAACAGCAGTGACAGGGGACGAGGAGAAGGCTGAGGTACTTAATGCCTTCTTTGCCTCAGTCTTTAATTGTAAAGATAGCTGTTCCCTCTGTGTAGATACCCAGGAAACAGAGGAGCAATATGAGGCTCCCATAGTCCAAGAGGAGGTGGTCAGAGCCCTGCTTGGCCAGCTGGACACCCACAAGTCTATGGGGCCAGAAGGGATACATCCTAGGGTTTTGAGGGAGCTGGCGAATATATTGGCCAAACCCCTTTCCATCATCTTCCAGCAGTCCTGGAAGACTGGGGAGGTACCTCTGGACTGGAGGCTGGCTGATATAGTTCCCATTTACAAGAAGGGTAGAAGGGAGGATCCGGGGAACTACAGGTCAGTCAGTCTGACCTCAGTGCCAGGGAAAGTCATGGAACAGGTGATCTTGAGTGCTATCATGAAGCACATGCAAGAGAACCGGGTGATCAGGCCCAGTCAACATGGGTTTACCAGAGGCAGGTCCTGCCAAACCAACCTGATCGCCTTCTATGACAAAGTCACTCGGCTGCTGGATGAGGGAAAGGCTGTGGATGTGGTCTTCCTGGACTTCAGTAAAGCCTTTGACACAGTTTCTCACAGCATTCTGCTACGGAAACTGTCAGCCTCTGGCCTGGACAGGCGCACACTCTCCTGGGTAGAAAACTGGTTGGATGGCTGAGCCCAGAGAGTGGTGGTAAATGGTGTTAAGTCCAGCTGGAGGCCAGTGACAAGTGGTGTTCCCCAGGGCTCGGTGCTGGGTCCAGTCCTGTTCAATGTCTTCATCAATGACCTAGATGAGGGCATTGAGGGTACCCTTAGCAAGTTTGCAGATGACACAAAGCTGTGTGGAAGTGTTGATCTGCTGGAGGGTAGGGAGGCTCTTCAAAGGGACCTAAACGGGCTGGACCGCCGGGCAGCGTCCAACGGCATGAGGTTTAGCACGGCCAAATGCCAGGTCCTGCACTTGGGGCACAACAACCCTATGCAGAGCTACAGACTGGGAGAAGCCTGGCTGGAAAATTGCCAGGAGGAGAGGGACCTGTGGATGTTGGTCGACAGCCGACTGAACATGAGCCAGCAGTGTGCCCAGGTGGCCAAGAAGGCCAATGGCATCCTGGCTTGTATCAGAAATGGTGTGACCAGCAGATCCAGGGAGGTGATTCTCCCTCTGTATTCAGCACTGGTGAGGCCGCTCCTTGAATACTGTGTCCAGTTCTGGGCCCCTTACCACAAGAAGGATGTTGAGGCTCTGGAGCGAGTCCAGAGAAGAGCGACGAGGCTGGTGAAGGGGCTGGAGAACAGGCCTTATGAGGAGCGGCTGAGAGAGCTGGGGTTGTTTAGCCTGGAGAAGAGGAGGCTGAGAGGAGACCTCATTACTCTCTACAACTACCTGAAGGGAGGTTGTAGAGAGGAGGGAGCTGGCCTCTTCTCCCAAGTGACAGGGGACAGGACGAGAGGGAATGGCCTCAAGCTCCGCCAGGGGAGATTTAGGCGGGAGATTAGGAGGAGGTTTTTCACGCAGAGGGTCATTGGGCATTGGAATAGGCTGCCCAGGGAGGCGGTTGATTCACCTTCCCTGGAGGTGTTTAAGGCACGGGTGGATGAGGTATTGAGGGACTTGGTTTAGTGTTAGATAGGAATGGTTGGACTAGAAGATCCGATGGGTCCCTTCCAACCTGGTTCTTCTGTGATTCTGTGATTCTGTTTCTTGTAGTTCAGCTTGCCCAAAGAATTGATGTATAATATGTTTAGATGCTTCTTATTTAGGAGGACGTAAAGCCTGACAGATTTTCATTCATTTCATTATATAATTAAACAGACAAGATTTAAGTTCCCGTACTTCCAATATTGTGCTGCATTGCTGGTTCATGTTCAGTTGGTTAAATGTTTCATGTATTAATGGTGTAACATGATGTAATGTAATGTAGTACTATATTATATCAGTTATAGCAAATGTTGAAATTTACAGAAATTTGAAAGAAAACTTCAAACTAGACAGTTAATCTTGAGGTAGAGATCTTTAATACTGTTTGGGATAACTGAAATAATAGAATCATATACAGATTGATTAATATTAACCTTCCTGATATATCATATTTTGATTTCACATGCTCTTTTTCCTTCCTTCCTTCCTTCCTTCCTTCCTTCCTTCCTTCCTTCCTTCCTTCCTTCCTAAAGGGAGTTTCTGGCCTCAAGCTTCTATATGAATCCAAAATTAGACAATACAAATTGAAATCACTAAGTTAACAAATAAGCAAAAATTAAACAAGAGAGAAAGCAGCAGCACTTATTCCATAATGAGTGCACTTAACACCCACAGAATTTATTTCAAAGTAATTGCAATTGTTTTGGAGGGACAAGTAGGAGGACTAAACCTCTCCCGCTCTTGCAGATTTAAACGGCCCCTGGGAGCGCAGCAAAGAGGAGCGCAGTAAAGAGGTGCAGGGCAAAGAGGTGCGGGTCAATTAGAGCGGCAGTTTGAGCATGCAGGGTGAGAAGGCAGGGCGCAGAGAGGACCCAAAGACCAGTCAGAAGACAGCAAAGACCATGGTGGCTACCCGGCAGAAGGTTAAAGTTGCTCCGAGTGCTGCAGCAGGCAGGAGGGATGCTGCAACCCAGATGGAGCCACAGTGGGTGAGTGCAGCTACCCAGACCATGAGCTGCAGGCAGTGCCCCGTCTCAAACAAACTCGTGCCTCTGTTACTGGCTCCACTTGTGAAAGCTGCATTTGAGTGGGGGAACTCCATCGTATGGTGGAAAAGTTAAGGGAGGAGGTAAAGAGAAAGAGGACTATCAGGGAATGTCAGAGGGAGACAGACCTGTGGAGCACTGCCCTCTCAATACCTCAGCAGCCTGCTGCACCTGGTATGCCCAATCACCATCCAGCTGCAAACTGCAAGGTAGGGGTTATAAGAGATGGGGAATGGTAGCCAGTTCCTTCCAGACGAAGGAAACCTGCTCACCTCAAGCAGACAGCAAAACCCGAGATTCCCCTGGTGGACAAGTACCAGGTGCTGCAGGTGGAATCTAATCCTGAGGATGATGGCCACCATAGCCTAGAATCTTTCCCTAGGCCACACCATCCTCAGAAAAAAATAATAACATCCTCCATTAAGAAGAAGAGGAGGGTGATTGTTGTAGGGGACTCCCTCCTCAAAGGAACGGAGGGACCCATTTGCAGACCTGACCCGCTCCACAGAGAGGTCTGCTGCTTGCCAGGGGCATCAGGGAGGGAAGTAGCTAGAAAACTTCCTTCCCTGATCCATGAGACAGACTACTATCCTCTGATTGTAGTCCAAACTGGTAATGATGACTTAGTAAAAAGAAAGACTAAAGACATCAAGGAAGACTTCATGGCCATTGGGAAAACTCTGGGGCACAGGTAGTGTTCTGCTCCATCCCGAGGCTAAAGAGAGAGGACCTGGAAGTTACAAAGAAGAACTCAAGTAATGCCTGGCTCTGAACCTGGTGTTAGGAAAGGGGCTTTGGCTTCTTTGATCATGGGGTGGCTCATGCACTCCCTGACATTGTTGCTAAGGTTGGGACATGTGGGTCTCCTAGCGGGGCTAAGGCATTTGCTATAAACCTAGCTAAGCTCATAAATCGGGTTTTAAACTAGATGTGGAGGGGGAGGGGATTGAGATGAGGCTAGGAAAGAGTGAGCCTGGACGTGGGGAATTAGAAATTAGGAGAGGGTGTGGTGGTGAGGACCACCAGCACATCACCGCACAAAAAGTGGGGGAGAGTGCACCTCGGAGCAGTAAATGAGATACAGGCACTCTGGTACAAGCTACTCCAGTTACCAGGCAATTGGGAACAAACACTGTTGCCTCTAAGAGGGCTGAAGGCTTGGCAGCTCAGCTGAAGTGCATTTACACCAATGCACTCAGCATGGGTAATAAGAAGGAAGAGCTGGAAGCTGTCATAGGACACGGAGACTATGATGTTGTTGCCATCACAGAAACACGGTGGGATGACTCAACAACCCTATGTAGAGCTACAGACTAGGAGAAGTCTGTCTAGAAAGCTGCCTGGAGGAGAAGGACCTGGGGATGTTGGTTGACAGCCGACTGAACATGAGCCAGCAGTGTGCCCAGGTGGCCAAGAAGGCCAATGGCATCCTGGCTTGTATCCAAAACGGCATGACCAGCAGGTCCAGGGCAGTTATTCTCCCTCTGTACTCAGCACTGGTGAGGCCGCTCCTTGAATCCTGTGTTCACTTCTGGGCCCCTCACCACAAGAAGGATGTTGAGGCCCTGGAGCAAGTCCAGAAAAGAGCAACGAGGCTGGTGAAGGGGCTGGATAACAGGTCCTATGAGGAGCGGCTGAGAGAGCTGGGGTTGTTTAGCCTGGAGAAGAGGAGGCTGAGAGGAGACCTCATTACTCTCTTCAACTACCTGATGGGAGGTTGTGGAGAGGAGGGAGCTGGCCTCTTCTCCCATGTGACAGGGGACAGGACAAGAGGGAATGGCCTCAAGCTACGCTAGAGGAGATTTAGGCTAGACATTAGGAAAAAAATCTTCACAGAAAGGGTCATTGGGTACTGGAACGGGCTGCCCAGGGGGGTGGTTGATTCACTTTCCCTGGTGGTGTTCAAGGCACGGGTGGACGAGGTCCTGAGGGACATTGTTTAGTGTTTGATAGCAATGGTTGGACTCGATGATCCGGTGGGTCTCCTCCAACCTGGTGATTCTATGGTTCTATGATTCTATATAAGTGGAGTGCAGCTATGGTGGGGTATAAACACTTCAGGCAGTATAGAAAGGGTAGGAGAGGAGGTGGGTAGCCCTCTTTGTAAGGGAGGACTTGGACACCATTGAGATGGATTGTTGTGATGAGGAGATTGAGTGTCTGTGGGTTAAAATAGGAGGAACCCATAAGAAGGTAGATTTTGTGATGGGAGTCTGTTACAGGCCACCCAGCCAAGGAGAAGCAGCTGATGAGCTCTTCTATAAACAGCTGGGGTTAATCTCTAGATCAATGCCTCTAGTTCTTGAGGGAGACTTCGATCTTCCTGATATCTGCTGGAAGTACAATACAGCAGAAAGGAAGCAGTCTAGGAGGTTCCTGGAGTGCACGGAAGACAACTTCCTTGCACAGCTGGTGAATGAACCAACGAGGGAAGGTGCCCTCCTGGACCTGCTGTTTGTGAACAAAGAAGGCCTTGTTGGGGATGTGGCAGTAGGAGGATGCCTAGGACTAAGTGATCATGAGATGATAGGGTTTTCTGTTCTAGGTGAAGTGAAGAGGGTGGTTAGCAGGACATTAGCATTAAATTTCCAGAGGGCAGACTTTGGACTGTTCCGAAGGCTGGTTGGCAAAGTCTCATGGGAGATAGTACTTGAGGGCAAGGGAGCCCATGAGGGCTGGGAACTCTTCAAAAAGGAGATCCTAGCAGCTCAGGAGAAAGCCATCCCCATGTTCCGGAAAAAAAAACCGGCAGGTGAAAAAAACAGCTTGGTTGAACAGAGAGATCTTGAGTGACATCAAGTAGAAGAGGAATGTTTATGGGCTCTGGAAGAAGGGACAGGCCTGTTGGGTGGACTAGAGGAGGGAAGTGAGGTTGTGTAGAGAAAAAAATCAGAGGGGCTAAGGCTCAACTAGAAATCAGACTGGCAAAGTCTGTGAAAGATAACAAAAAATCTTTCTATAAATATATAAATAATAAAAGGAGAACTAGGGAGACCATACAGTCCCTTTTGGACACAGGAGGAACAACAGTGACAGGGGATGAGGAGAAGGCTGAGGTACTTAATGCCTTCTTTGCCTCAGTCTTTAATTGTAAAGAAAGTTGTTCCCTCTGTGTACAAACACAGGAGTTAGAGGAGCAATACGAGGCTCCCATGGTCCAAAAGGAGGTGGTCAGAGCCTTGCTTGCCCAACTAGACACTCACAAGTCTATGGGGCCGGACGGGATTCACCCAAGGGTATTAAGGGAGCTGGCGGATGTGCTGGCCAAACCCCTTTCCATCATCTTCCAACAGTCCTGGGAGACTGGGGAAGTTTCACTGGACTGGAGGCTGGCTGATGTAGTGCCCATCTACAAGAAGGGTCTCAGAGAGGATCCAGGGAACTCCAGGCCTGTCAGTCTGACCTCAGTGCCAGGGAAAGTCATGGAACAGGTGATCTTATGTAGGGGAATGGCTACATGAACAAGGCCACGGCTCCCTGGAACAGTTAATCAATAACTCCCCTGTGTAGCAACTTTGTATCTCACTACATGCAACATGGCAAGGACAAGATGCCCTTGAAGCACAAATTGTACAGGAGCAGGATGCAAAACAAGAGATACTGAGCCTGGAAAATGAGAAAACTTCGCTACAGCTGTAGCTGCAATTTGAAGAACTACGTAATCATAACCTTTAAGGAAGTAGCCAATTAGAAGTCTGTTGTTATGCAAACGCCCCTGCTATGTCTTATTAAGAAACTATATAACCCAGCCGAACCTGCTAATAAATTGAAGCTTGTTTATCCATCATATTAATTGTGTATAGCTTCCCTCTCCACGGCAATTGCAATTTGGCGCCCGAACAGGGACCAGAGGGTCCAGACCCAGGTTGTCCCCGACTTCAGGAGCAAATGGAGAGCCTGGAAAAGTGCCGGATATGCAGCGATTCGGAGGGCAAAAAGATGGCTTTACGCTGGCGTAAGGAGTTGTCTCGTGCCTGGGGCGAAGAAAGCCTCGCCGTCTGGGGAGAGCTACTTCCAAGGCACAAAAGGCTGCAAAAAGCGATGACTATGCAGTGAGTGGCGGGCGAGAAGACGATTTGACGCTGGCGTATCGTCTCGGCTTACGAAGTACAAAGACTGTCCTAACAGGAAAGAGTAATTAATCGACACACACTTGCCAACTATGCAGCGAGCGGCATAGGGACTTATAAGGTACATAAGGCTGCACTAAAGGGAAAGACTAGTCGCGACTAGCATGGAAAGCAAAGTAGTACTACAATTATTTATTGATTTCTTAAAAAACGTAAAGTATCAGATTTAGATCTGAGCAGAGATCCCTCTGCATTATATACTTATGGGTGTGAACACGATATGTTTCGAGACTCTGGGGACTTGTTTGAGGAACAGAAATAGAGAGAATTAGGTGATATTCTTTGGTATAAAGTTATAGACGATGATAAGGCTGCACAACAATTAATGAAAGCGTGGCGATGTGTTATTAATTGTTTAAAGCATTACCATGCGGAAAAGAAAGTTGCCACCGTTGTTGCGGCAGCCTTAGATGGTAATAATAAACTGGAAATGCACGCCTTAATTTCTGACTATAACCCAATCCCCCCAATAGGTCCCATGATTCAGATTTGTATTGGCAGCCAAAGGGCTCCGAGTGTTTTATACAGCCCTCTGCCCCTCCTGCCACCGCCGGTCCAGTAGATACTGCAGTGTTAGAAGGCAATTTGACAAACAGTAACAAAGAGCAATTAGAAGAGGTAACTGCCGATAATCCCTTTGATCCAGGGCCAGCAGTCCCTGAGAGAACTTTGATTTATATGTGTCTGCGGAGGTGTGGTGACCTTAAACAGCTACAAACTTTTCCTGGAATTTGTTCATGGGAGTCTGGAGACTCAAAAACCTGTAGAGAAAGTACTAACTGCTCCACTTCTGCTGCAGCGGGGGGGCACTTCCTTGGGCTGAGAGAGGGCTTCTCGCTGCCACCACTGTTGCAAAACCCAGACAGTTTCAGCATTACAGAAGGGACTGTTAACAGATACGATAAGAAATGGTTCAATTAAATAACGTTGGTAGCAGTTAAAAAATCAAGACAGTTTAAATAATGCAATTTTACAACAGATGCGGCTTTTTGTTTTATCAAACACTTAAAAAGATACTGGATTTTGAATGCTGAAACAGGCTTATCCATGTATGGTGTTTATAGATAGATCGAAGAATGTGCTTGACAAGCAGGTAGACAACTGAGCAGTTACAGAAGCCTTAATTTTGCAATCCATGACAATAAATCCTAATGACAAATACAGAAAGATATGGTGTGGTCTGAAAACTCCTACAATAACAGCTGGGATCATTTACCTATCAAGCATAGCTAGTAGCTGCTGCACTGACTGTAATCTGAGACAGAAATGCATTCTGTTAGAGACGCAGCAAGGAGATACATTTTAAAAGAGACTGCTACACGCAATGCCAGCATACAGGGCCTAAAATCTGCCCTCGGTGTGGAAAGAGCAAACATTTTGCCAGTTGGTATGGATTCAAAATGAGATAAAAATGGGACAGTATTGTCAGAAAACCAGGAACAAAGCATAGTTCAGAGGCACATACCAACACAGATGTCTCCACAGCAAGCAGCAGCTCTCACCTCAGAGCATAAATCAGAAGCAGCACCGAGATAGACGTAATCATCACCATCGCAATAATGCTGCAATCATCTGCACTTCAATACCATGAAACGTAAAAGGACTATCGGGGGTTGATTTTACTGTCTTATAATTAAAATGATTGGCAATAATTCAGTTGGGAATCTTTGTTTTACCTGGGGTTATTAATGTAGACTTTACTGAAGTTATTGAAATTATTGTTTTGATATTAACACCTCCTGTATTCATACCTGCAGGAAGCTGCATTGCTCAATTAGTTCCTTTTAAGTCTTGTATGCCAGTGACAGGAGTTTATGATCACGGCGATGGAAGTTTTAGTTCTACCGGACAACCGCAAGTATATCTTATCTTAGATATACATAAGGCAGAGCCAAAATGTCAATTCGCAATGATAACCAAAACTGGTGAAACTAAGAGAGCAAAAATGCTTATTGATACTGGTGCTGATGTAATTATTGTTTCAAAACAACAGTGGCCTTCTCACTGGCCTACCGTGTCGATGATGTTTTTGGACCTTCCCCAATCATGATTCCAAAACATTAGGAATTGTTTATTATTGATTTTACATTGATTTAAAAGATTGGTTTTTTTCACAATTCTGTTACATCCAAGAGATTCAGATAAATTTGCTTTTTCAGTTCCAGCTATTAATAAGCATGAAACTGCAAAGTGTTTTCAGTGAGTGGTATTACCCCAAGGCATTAAAAATTCTCCAACAATTTGCCAAAATTTTGTTGCTTGGACTTTGCAACCTTTTAGGCGAAAATATCCTTTTTTATTAGTACATCATCATATGGATGATATACTCGTAGCTGGGAAGCAATTGGAAATTGATCAAGTGTTAACAGATTTGGTATATATATTGGAACAAAACTTGCAGCTGTATGTGTGTGAATTTTCTCCCCCCTTCTCCTTCCTTTCTAAGTTTTTTCTTTCAGCCTTTGCAGAAGTCCAGAGGAGTTAACTGTGCTCTCTCTCTAGGGGAATGCCAACTCTGCATTCCAGTCCAGCGACTGCTGGGTCCTAGTGCAGACAAGCCTTTAGAATTAATTTTGATTAATTCTGGCCAGAAACAGAAACACCAGTTAGGCCTTATAAGACAGACAATTAAGAAATTTGAAATCATCGAATGGATATTTTTACCATATCAACAAAAAATACAATAACTACTAGACTTGAGCTTTTTGGCCAATTAATAATGAAAGGCAGGAAGAGATGTTTGGAATTATTTGAGACTGAACTTTCACAACTTTATGTGCGCATAAATAAATGTTTTGCGGAATCAAACTCTATAACTCCGTTAAGGGTTATAAAGCAGGTATGTGTTTATTCGCCAGCGGGTGCAAGAGGGTCATCCTCCTAGCTCGCACCCCAAACAGTCTAACAAGCAGATAGACATAGTGTGAAGACATGCCTATTCATAAGCACCTATTACATATTCATGACCTTCCCCGCTCCTTATTATAATTAGATTCGAGAAGCTTCTTCTATACTTGTGCGGGCGTGATGTTGTGGTCTGAAGTCACCTTCATCTTCCTCATGAACTTCCCCTGAATTCAAACTGTGCACAGGCGCAGTCTCATCCTGGTCGAGCTGCAGTTGTTTTCTGCATTCCAGCTTCTTTCTTATCAACATCCAAGGTCTTCAAGGCCTTTGCTAGCAGACAGTGCGTATTTCAGTAAGCTAAGCTGTCTAAGTTTACCTAACATTTCTGCAGTTTTCCTAATGAACATTTATGCTCGCACATCATAAAAGATATTTATATTGGCTTATGGAACATTCGGAACCTATTGGGATTGCATTACCAGATTTTATGGGAGAAGTTAGCAACTCATATCCTGTTAGTAAATTGATACCTTTGATACAAAACCAAACTTTTGAATGGATACCTATGAGGTCTGAGACACCAGTAAATGGCATTACATATTTTACAGATGCAGGGAAAAATAAATCTGGTAGGGCTACTATTACTTAGCAAATGCAAGAGCAATGGAACCAGAAGTTAATTTTTGCACAACCAGGTGATTCTTTACAAACTGTGGAACTATGAGCAGTAGTTTGGGTATTTCAACAATGTACGTCACAGCCTATTAATATAGTTTCTGATTCCTTTATGTTGTAAGTGTACTTTATAGAATAGAACAAGCTATGATCAAAGAAATTTAAAATGTGGGTTTTGTATGCATTATTCTTACGATTGCTTCACCTGTTGGACCAATGAGAGCATACATATCTTATTACTCATATACGCAGCCATCAACTTAATTTTGGCCTGGCAATTGGGAATAACTGTGCCGATCGTCTTGTTGCTGCAGTTTGGAATGACCCCCGAACAAATCTTTTTTTACAGGCCAAAGCATCACATGAGTGTTTTCACCAGAGTGCTAAAGTACTTAAACAACAATTTAATATTCCTCTGTCTGATGCAGACGGCTTCATGCTTTACAATTATGGCAAATGGATGTTACCCATGTTCCAGACTTTGGGCGATTGAAATATGTGCATGTCTCAGTAGATACTTTTTCTATGGCAATATTGGCCACAGCGCAGACCGGGGAATCTGCAAAACACATGATTAAACGTATGTATGCCGCTATAATGGCACTGGAAATACCTCACATGATAAAAACTGATAATGGGCCCGCTTATGTCTCTCCAAAATTTAAACATTTTTGTATTCAATGGAGGATCCGTCATACTACAAGTATCCCACATTCTCCAACAGGTCAGGCAATCATTGAACGTTCTCATGCAACTTTCAAGTCCCTTTTGCAAACACAGAAAGGAGGAGGTGATGTATTATCCCCCAGTGAACGACTTGCAAAGGCAACTTATGTGTTAAATTTTTATGTTTAACTGGTACCAGGATAAATCCTCCTATTGTAATACATCATCGATCACTGGAGTCAGGATTGAATAGACAAAATCAGCAAGGCATCAAAGTACAATACAAAGACTGGGCTTCAGGTGAATGGAAAGGACCTGTTGAACTTAAAATGACTGGAAAAGGTTATGCTTGTGTTTTAACAGATACAGGACCTCGCTGGGTACCATAGAAGCGGGTTAAACCCTGGAAGGAACCACGGACGATGGACACTGAGAATTTCAACCTGATCCAGGAAGAAGTGATGCCAGAAGAACAACCTATCTGAGAGAAGTGAATAATAGACTCATAATTTGTACTGTATGCACGAAGTGCATGCCGTGGGTAGAGGTTCGTTGTGTAGAATGTGGTAATTGTTGTTTTCAAAAAGCCTCATTAACTAGTAGATGGTGTGATCGATGCTTACAAAAACAATTCGAGACCACAGCACAAGCCATTAGAATTATTGTAGTCACAAGTCATGAACCAGGTTTTACATTTTGGTTATATAGCAACCAAATTGTGTGGCAAACAGAAAGCAGAAATGAAAGTGATCTTATTTGTGTATTGACAATAGTGTGTAGCAAAAAAAATATTAGTGCCTCATATTTGGACAGTGAATAATGGCTATTTGGACAGAACAGTTAACTGCCATGGCTTTGATAGTGAAAAATTTAAATGAGACAATGTTGCCCCCACAGGAATTGGACTTACTAGGGTTGGATTCATCCCAAAGATGTTAGTATTTTGGTACTCTCTCTATCGGGGATGAAACCCATGTGACACCTCGAAGAATATGGTATCAGGATGAATCTTACTGTAATGGATCTTCCCCTCACATACCTTACCATAACACTAAACCAAAGGCGCTCACAACTGGATACTTTTTAATTTGTGGAGATAGAGCATGACCTGGAATACCTACTTTGCCTTTTGGAGGGCCTTGTTATATCGGTAAATTGAGTTTTCTGATGCCTCGAAAGGAACACATGCAATTTCTAAAAGAACTTAACAAAACAGTGATTAGAAAAAGGCAATCCCCCCTCCAATTAACGGCAACTTGTAATGATAATGTAGTCTTATGGGGTCGAGCTAACTAACTATAGTTAGTTCTCTCTTTTTTCCACAAATAACGAGCATGAAAACGCTTAGCTCACTGCATACTTTAGCTTGCTAGACAGGTAAACAGATGAATTGAACCTCACAGATTTTATATGAGCTTGCCAATGATGTAGATAGCATTAGGCATGCCACCCTGCAAAATTGCACAGCTATAGATTTTTTATTATTGGCTCAACTGACCAGTCCGTGATTCTATGATTGCAGAAACTACTAAAATCATGAACTTGCAAACAGAGCAAAGTACGACACTCACAGAGTAAAGAAGAACAATATATTACCATAAGTGAAATATTTGTTAGACAATCGATATAAACCTTATTAGATAATGCATGTACATATTTTGGGTGTTGTGTGTTCCCAGTACCGTGTGTAGTTTAAATATCCATTGCATGGAAAAATTGTGGATCCAATAGTGATAACCAACATTGTATGAATGTATTCGGCTAGCCTCGAAATGAGTGAGTGTGTGTGTGTGTGTGTGTGTGTGTGTGTGTGTGTGTGTGTGTTTGAAGTACTTCAAACATTTGTAAGACTTACAAATTAAATTTGATTAATCTTAGAAATACATCTCTGGGACCTTTCAATCTCAAACGTCCACTAAGCCGGCAAACAGGTAGATTTACCTGAGGATCTTTTGAATGAAAGGCCCTTTAGGACAAGGACTTAGTGCTATGGCTTAAAGGACTACTAAAGCAAGGTTTGTTTATTTTTATTGCCACTTTGGTAATTAATCAGTTTTGGAATAATTATATTAGTCTGTGTATTCTTCTTGCCTTGTATTTGTGCTTGCTTATAAAGATTAATGTATCAAGTTGCTTCTTCTGTAACTGCTCAAACATTACTTGTGCAAAAAGAAAATGGGGGAAATTGTAGGGGAATGGCTACATGAAAAAGGCCACGGCTCCCTGGAACAGTTAATCAATAACTCCCCTGTGTAGCAACTTTGTATCTCACTACATGCAACGTGGCAAGGACAATATGCCCTTGAAGCACAAATTGTACGGGAGCAGGATGCAAAACAAGAGATACTGAGCCTGGGAAATGAGAAAACTTCGCTACAGCTGTAGCTGCAATTTGAAGAACTACGTAATCATAACCTTTAAGGAAGTCTGTTGTTAAGCAAACGCCCCTGCTATGTCTTGTTAAGAAACTATATAACCCAGCCGAACCTGCTAATAAATTGAAGCTTGTTTATCAATCATATTGATTTTGTATAGCTTCCCTCTCCACGGAAATTGCAATCTTGAGTGCTATCATGAAGGACATGCAAGAGAACCGGGTGATCAGGCCCAGTCAACATGGGTTTACCAGAGGCAGGTCCTGCCAAACCAACCTGATCGCCTTCTATGACAAAGTCACTCGGCTGCTGGATGAGGGAAAGGCTGTGGATGTGGTCTTCCTGGACTTCAGCAAAGATTTTGGCACAGTTTCTCACAGCATTCTACTTCAGAAACTGTCAGCCTCTGGCCTGGACAGGTGCACACTCTCCTGGGTGGAAAACTGGTTGGATGGCTGGGCCCAGAGAGTGGTGGTAAATGGTGTTAAGTCCAGCTGGAGGCCAGTGACAAGTGGGGTTCCCCATGTCTCAGTGCTGGGTCCAGCCCTGTTCAATGTCTTCATCAATGACCTGGATGAAGGTATAGAGCCCTTAGCAAGTTTGCAGATGACACTAAGCTGTGTGGAAGTGTCGATCTGCTGGAGTGTAGGGAGGCTCTGCAAAGGGATCTGAACAGGTTGGACCGCTGGGCTGATTCCAGTGGCATGAGGTTTAACACGGCCAAATGCCGGGTCCTGCACTCGGGGCACACAAGCCTATGCAGAGCTACAGACTAGGAGAAGTCTGTCTAGAAATCTTCCTGGAGAGGGACCTAGGGTCTCTTCCAACCTGGTGATTCTATGATTCTATGACTATGTCACAAATGACTAGGCTACCCTAAAACCTTGTGCTTTTAGCATTTTGTTGCTTGCAATGAAAGCACTACCAAAGAAGACACTTATAAAGCAGAAGCATTCGATAGTAGTAGCCTTGCTGTGATACATACAGTGTAATATTTCCAATATTGCAGAGGGTCTTTAATCTACATAGTGGAGTCACAACTGACAGAACAATGATAAAACGTTCTGGTATTCAGGTTTTGTAGCTTGCAGTGAAAGCGCTACCAGAGAAGACAGTAGCAAGCAGCAGCATTCTGTGCTAGCAGCTTCCCTGTGGTCTATATGTTGCAAGCTGTCCAATCTTTAAGAAGGGGTTTTACATTTACAGTTGAGTCACAAACCACAAATCGATGCTAAAACTATCTTCTATTAGTCCTTTGAAGTTTGCAGTGAAAGCACTACCAGAGAAGACACTAACAAGCAGCAGCATTCAGTCCTAGCAGTTTCTATGTGGTAGATAGGCTACCAGATTTCCAATTTATAGAGGGGCTTTATACCAGTTCCCAGTGAGCTGAAGGGCAAATAAATCTCCTCCTCTCCTGTGTATCCACTTGGTTCAGATCCAAAATTCATCTTCTTCTCCATAATTCACAGGGTTTTCAAGTCAAATCCATTAACATTAAAATGCAACAAATTATAGTAGGGTTCCATCCTCCTTTATGTTCTATCCCCATCCTTCCAAACCTAAGTCTTCTCTGTTTTAAAAGAGTTTCTGAATATGGTTTTATTATGTAGAAATATGGCAGTATAATTTCTCTCCATATTAGAAAGAAAACACCTCCTTTTCTTGTCGCCAAACAATGCTATTTGATGAACTGTTAGGAAAAAGCATTTTGGTCACATTCTTATGTCTATGATATATATGAGAAGGTAGCCCTTACATAGAGGGCTACCCTGCCTCCTCTCCTACTCTTCCTTTCCTGCCTGAAGAGTTTGTACTCCACTAGAGCTACATTCTAGTTATGAGTCATCCCACCATGTTTCTGTGATGGAAACAACATCATAGCCTCCTTGCCCTCCAACAGCTTCCAACTCCTCCTTTTTACCCATGCTGCATGCATTGGTGTAAATGCACTTCAACTGGGCTGGCAAACCTTCAGCCCTCATAAAGGGAATAGGGTTTATTCCCAATTGCTCGGTTGTTGGAGTAGCTAACGCCAGAGTGCCAGTTTCTTCCTTACTGTCATCAGGTGTAATTGCCCTCACTTTCTCTTTGGTGATGTGGTCATCCTCACCAGCACACCATCTCCGAGTCACTGGTGTCCCACTTCCAGGCTCACTCCCGTCTAGCCTGGTCTCATCCCCCTCCCCCTTCACATCTAGTTTAAAGCTCAGTTAATGAGACTAGCTAGATTTTTAGCAAGGGCTTTAGCCCCCCTAGGAAACACGCATGTACCATCCCTTGTAAGAGAGCCTGGGGGTGCGTGGGCCACCCCATGATCAAAGAACCCATAGTCCCTCTTCTCTCACCAGGCTTGGAGCCAGGCATTAATCAATTTCTTCTTTTTGACTTCTTACTTCTCTGTATTTAGCATTGGAAATGAGCTAAATACTATCTGAGCCCCAGAGCCCTCCATCGTTCTCCCTATAGCCCTGAAGTCTCTCTTGATGATTTTGGGCTTTCTGTTCTCTATGTCATCACTACCAACCTGGAATACTATCAGAGGATAGTAGTCCATCTGTTTGTCAAGTCAGACTATGTTTATCTATTTGCCTTAAACATTTTGTAGGAGGACTACCCACTTGTGGCACCAGCTTGGCTGTGGTGCCACGGTTCAACGGGGGCAGTGCAGGAGCAGGCACAGCTCTCCCTCACTGGGGTGAAGTTGGGCCCCAGAGCTGGCTTTGGCAGGGGGAGGAGATGCCGTCGTTGCTGCTGTCCCTGCTACCCCCGCCACCTGCTCACTTCCAGAGCCCTCCAAAATGGACTCGGGGATATAAGGACTCAGAAGGGAAGAGTCAGGGCTCACTTCCATGCTGGCACTCACACACACCCTTCGATCGGACTAGCCCGGACCATGCGGCCTAGACCACGCAACCTGGACCACATGTTCCTGAGATCATCTGATGTGTTTGATGTGGTGATTTCTTTCCCTCTCTCTCTCTCTCTTTCTCTCCCTCTCTCCCCCCATTACCTCGTGATGTGTGTGTTGGGTCGGATCCTAGGAACTTTGTTTGGTTTTGGGGATTTGTTTCAGTAACTTTGGGTGGTTGCACCCCTTCCGTGTCTTTATTGTGCACCCCAGTATCTTAGTGTGTTTAGGTTTGCTGGAGCCAGAAATAAATACTGTTTTGATATTCCCCCTTGGAGTGACCTTATTGGCCTCTGGATTGCCACACAGACAAATGAATCCACTTTCCCCCCGTCAGGGTCGGACACGAGCGTGTGGCTCATGTGATGTGCGGGCATAAATGTTCGTTAGAAAAACTGCAGAAATGTTAGGTAAACTTAGACAGCTTAGCTTACTGTAATACGCACTGTCTGCTGGCAAAGGCCTTGAAGACCTTGGATGCTGATAAGAGAGAAGCTGGAATGCAGAAAACAACTGCAGCTCGATCAGGATGGGACTGCGCCTGCGCACGGTTTGAATTCAGGGGCAGTTATTGAGGAAGATGAAGATGGCTTCAGCCCTGAGTCCCAGACCACAACATCGCGCCTGCGCAACTATAGAAGAAGCTTCTCGAATCTAATTATAATAAGACTCATGAATATGTAATAGGCACTTATGAATAGTCATGTCCTCACACTATAACTATCTGTTTGTTAGACTGTTCGGTGTGCGAGTTTTTTGAGGAGGACCCCCTCGCACCCGCCGGCGAATAAACACATACCTACTTTATAACCCTTAATGGAGTTATAGAGTTTGATTCCGCAAAACACATGGGTCGGGGTTGTGACACTTTTGGACCAGGGAAGGAAGTTTTCTAGTTGTCTCCTTCACTGATGCTCCTGGTAAGCAGCAGACTTCTCTGTGGAGTGGGTCTGGTCTGCAGATGGGTCCCTCTGTTCCTTTTAGAAGGGAATCCGCTATGACAATCACTCTCTTCTTATTAATAGAGGATGTTTTTAAGTTTTTCTGAGGATGGTGTAGCCTAGGGAAAGATTCTAGGCCATGTGAGTTATCATCCTCATCCTGGGGGGTAGATTCCACCTGCAGTACTTTGTATTTGTTCTTCAAGGGGATCTGTTTTTTTTTTTTTCTGGGTGGGGGGAGCAGATATCCTTCGTCGGGCAGGAACTTTCTGCCATTCCCCATCCCTTTTTCCCCTAAACTTGCAGTTTGCAGGTGGGTGGTACTCAGACATACTAGCTCCAGCAGCCTGCTAAGTTAGTGAGTGGGCACTACTCCACTTCCCTATCTCCATATCACATTCCCTGATAGTCCTCAGCCTCTTTACCTCCTCCTTTAGCTCCTCCACTGTGTGAAGGAGTTCCCCCACATGAGTACGTCTTCCACAAGTGGATCCAGTACCAGAGGCATTAGCTGGTGTGAGAGGGGAGCACTGCCTTCAGCCCAGGGTCTGGGTAGTTGTATGCTCCCACTGAGACTCTGTCTGGTTGGTAGCATCCATCCATCTTGCTGCAGCACCTGGTGTGGCTTTAATCTTCTGATGGGTGCCCGCCATGATCCTCAGTGTCTTCCAGCTAGTGTCTAGTCCCTCTCTGCTCCCTTCCTTGCCACCCTATCCACTCAAACTGCCCCAAAACAATAACATGCCACGCTCCTCTTCACCATGCTCCCAAGGGACCATTTAAATCTCCCACGGTAGCTACCGGGACCACCCCCTCCCGTCAGGCACCGGGCGGGACAAGCTTTTTCTGGCTGTCAGGAGTCCAGCGCCACCCGTCCCACTCCCACCTGTGTTTTTCTGGGATTTTCCCAGCTCAGGGAAGTGCTCCAGCGCCTCAAATGTCCACCCCACCACGGAACTCACCATCCTGTGCTGGATGCCACCGAAGAAGAGGCATTAATGGCTTAGTCACGTTTAAATCTCCCGCAGTAGCCCCCAGGACCACCCCTTCCTGTCAGGCACCAAGCGGTACCAGCGTTTGCCAGCTAAGCAAAGAGATCATGGTGAGGCAGGTGTAGGTCTCTTTTTCCCAAGTAACAAGTCACAGGACAAGAGGAAATCGCCTCAGGTTGTGCTGGAGGAGGTTTAGAGTTGATATTAGAAAAGCATTGTCAAACATCGGAACATGCTGGCTAGAGAAGTGGTGAAGTCACAATCCCTGGACGTATCTGAAAGATGTGTAGATGTGATGCTTAGGGACATGCTTCAATGGTGAACACTGCAGTGTTAGGTTTACAGTTGTATTTGTTGGTCCTAAAGATCCTTTCCATCCTAACCAGTTCTGTGATTCTGTTTCACCATTACTGTGCTGAGCTCTCTGCAATGAAAGTTGCTGCCATCACAAGCAGTACTCTCAAAGCCAAAAGGATGCCTGCCTCTTTGGCCTCCTCAATGAGCTCTCCTGAAATACAGACTTACTGCATCCTGCAGCTCTGTGATTAAACATAACAAAACTTTAGGTCAGCATAGGACTTTATTATTAACTGGTGCTAAAGATTGTTGGCTCATTCAAACCTTTGATTTATGGATTGATAAGAAAGTGTAATTTATGTATCTGTCTGGGTGAAGAAGAGTTCATCAAAGCATCTGGGAAGGAGGGAAAAAAATGGAATATTTTTACCTTCAACAATAAACTTTTTTTTCAAATTACTTACCTGGCACTGTCTCCCAGCTAAGGGGTCATGAGCTGTCTTCCCTTATTTTGAGCTCCCGAGAGGTTTAAGGCAGATCTATGACAACCTACTCAGAGCAAAGAACCCAACAACAGCTGATAATATGATCTGAGCACTTAAAACATGTAGCATGAAGAAGAACTCAGGAACAAAACAGATTTCTCTTGAAGAAACTGAAAAAGATAAAAACAATCCTACATTACCAAGATCAAGTACCCTCTAGCATATAGCAGCTAAGCCATCTTCTAGTTGAAGGACATGTGGCTCATGTCTGCACTCTCAGGATTTAGTAATGAATGAATGTATGCATTTTTTTTCTCCATAGCAATTGGTGAAGAGAATTTTACTCTCACTTCCTCTTGTGCTAGTCTGTGTACCCTTTTGAGCACAGACGAGGAGGAGTCCTTTCTTCAGCAAAGTCATTGGCTTCCACCAATTTGGGCAGTATTTCACTCACAGTGAGTAATACTAGAGACCTGAAACTACTCTATGTCAATGAATAAATATCCCAGCAATTAAACGGACTCAGGTCTCACACATTCAGGTAGCTGACACAGGGTTATTACTATTCTGAAATGCAAATACGCACTACAATACACACCACACTAAAGTTCTCAGCAACAATGTTCTTCAGCTTTAATTGTACTGTTGAAGCACCAATTTCACCAAAGATTACATGGATATCAGCACCAGAATAGCAAACTTCCACAAACAGTAACATCCTTCAAAACAGAATGTTTTGCTGAAGTACCCAGTTGAAATTTAGTTTCTCTGCCATATGAAAAATCTAAATACTTAAGTAACTGCATTTAGCAACATCATCTACCATCTGATAGTGCACAGAAACTGGGCAATTATGTTTTGCCTCGGGTGGCTAATAGGCCCATTTAAAATTTCAGGCATTATCAGATAATAACACTGCTGTATCAGAGTAGATTATTACAATTATTAACCGTAAAGAAGGTGGGGGCAGGGGTGGGTAGAGAGAAGGATTGGTTTTAATTATTTAATTTTGAAGTGCAATAAGATGACTTCATTTTTCCACGTGAGCTAACATTCAGAGACTGAGTGCTGGCATCACTGCAAATTTAACTCACATCAGACTGACTTGTTTTCAGATTCATAAAGTCTTATCGTTGCTATTTGGAATAAGTGGGTCTCAGAGCAGTAAGACTTTCCTAGAAACATTAAACGGGAATAAAAATTATAATGGCAACAGAGTCTCTGAGGAATCTTCCACTATGAGTCAGTTCATTTCCAATGTTATACTTAAAAACTACAGTCAATGTTTCAGATCCATTACCAAATTTTAATTTTTTAGTTTTCAAACTCTTCTTCTAATGTGGATATTAAGATTCAGGATGAAGTAGAACCTAGACAAAATATACTTTACACATTTTTAAATGCCAAAATTTAGGGCCACAAATATATTCAGGCTTAAAATGTCAAGATATGGCTTTTGGGAATAAGAACCCTTAGCCAAAGTTGCACTTAAAGGACAGCACTTCCTTTTTCTTGGCCTGCACTGAAATACATAAAGGCAATGTATAGCTACATTGACCAAATTCACATCTTCCATTTCTATAACCTCAGTAACAATGGTATAACACCAAAGTAAAATGGAGCATTAGTCTTTCTAAATTTATAAATGCTTCAGTGCATGGCAGAAATATTAAACATATTCCTTCCTATTAAAAGGAATAGAAAACTAAAAAAATTAACATGTGCAATACAGAAATTAATAGGCATATTAATATTAATATTAATATTAAGCAATGTAGAGATCCCCATATCTCCTGATTCACTGTGATTCTGAAATATTGTTATTTTTCAATGGTGAAAGCTCAGAGATAGGATGCAAAACACTTTTAATGACTGATTTTTAAAAAGTAATTTTCTAGAATTCTATAGGTAAAGTTTCAGAAACAGTGAGAAGAGGTTTTGCTTTTGGCTCAAAAACAACATGGCATTTTGGCACCCTCCTGGACCTACTGTTTGTGAACAGAGAAGGCCTTGTAGGGGATGAGATGACTGGAGGACACCTGGGACAAAGTTTTTCAGTTCTAGGTGAGGTGAAGAGGGAGATTAGAAGAACAGTCACATTAAAATTCAGGAGGGCAGACTTTGGACTGTTCAGAAGGCTGGTTGGCAAAGTCTCATGGGAGACAATACTTAAGGGCAAGGGAGCCCACGAGGGCTGGACGCTCTTCAAAAAGAAAATCCTAGCAGATCAGAAGCAAGTCGTCTCCATGTTCCGAAAAAAGAGCTGGCAGGGGAAAAAGAAAGCTTGGTTGTGTAGGGAGATCTTGAGAGACATCAAAAAGAAGAGAAATGTCTATGAGTTTTGGAAGAAGGGAGAGGTGTCTTGAGTAGACTATCGGGAGGAAGTGAGATCGTGCAGTAAAAAAATCTGGAGGGCTAAGGCCCAACTAGAAATAAGATTGGCCAAGTCGGTGAAAGATATTTTATTATCTTTCTATAAATATATTAACAATAATAGAAGGACTAGGGAGAATATACAGTCTCTACTGGATGCAGAAGGAACAACAGTGACAGGGGATGAGGTTGAGGTACATAATGCATTCTTTGCCTCAGTCTTTAATTGTAAAGTAAGTTGTTCCCTCTGTGTACAAACCCTGGAACTAGAGGAGCAGAACGATCCGAGAGGAGGTGGTTAGACTTGCTTGCCCAGCTAGACACCCGAAAGTCTATGGGGCCAGATGGGAACTGAGGGAGCTGGTGGATGTGCTTGCCAAACCCCTTTCCATCATCTTCCAGCAGTCCTGCAAGACTGGGGAGGTACCACTGGACTGGAGGCTGGGGGATGTTGTGCCCATCTACAAGAAGGGTCGCAGGGAGGATCCAGGGAACTACAGGCCTGTCAGTCTGACCTCAGTGCCAGGGAAAGGCATGGAACAGGTGATCTTGAGTGCTATCATGAAACACATGAAGAGAACCGGGTGATCAGGCCCAGTCAACATGGGTTCACAAAAGGCATGTCTTGCCAAAGAAACCTGATTGCCTTCTATGACAAAGTGACTCGACTACTGGATGAGGGAAAGTCTATGGATTTAGTCTTCTTGGACTTGAGTAAAGTGTTTGACCCAGTTTCTCACAGCATTCTGCTACGGAAAACTGTCAGCCTCTGGCCTGGACAGGCGCACACTCTCCTGGGTGGAAAACTGGCTGGATGGCCGGGCCCAGAGAATGGTTGTAAATGGCGTTAAATCCAGCTGGAGGCCAGTTACAAGTGGCATTCCCCAGGGCTCAGTGCTGGGTCCAACCCTGTTCAATGTCTTCATCAATGACCTAGATGAGGGCATTGAGTGTACCCTTAGCAAGTTTGCAGATGACACTAAACTGTGTGGAAGTGTCGATCTGCTGGAGGGTAGGGAGGTTCTGCAAAGGGATCTGAACAGGCTGGACCGCTGGACTGAGTCCAGTGGTATGAGGTTTAACACGGTCAAATGCCGGGTCCTGCCCTTGGGTTCCAACAACCCTATGCAGTGCTACAGACTAGGAGAGGTCTGTATAGAAAGCTGCCTGGGGGAGAGGGATCTGGGGGTGTTAGTTGACAGCAGTGCCCAGGTGGCCAAGAAGGCCAATGGCATCCTGGCTTGTATCCAAAACGGCAGGTCCAGGGAGGTTATTATCCCTCTGTACTCAGCACTGGTGAGACCCCTCCTTGAATCCTGTGTCCAGTTCTGGGCCCCTCACCACAAGAAGGATGTTGAGGCTCTGGAGAAATTCCAGAGAAGAGCGACAAAGCTGGTGAAGGGGTTGGAGAACAGGCCCTATGAGGAGCGGCTGAGAGAGCTGGGGTTGTTTAGCCTGGAGAAGAGGAGGCTGAGAGGAGACCTCATTGCTCTCTACAACTACCTGAAAGGAGGTTGTGGAGAGGAGGGAGCTGGCCTCTTCTCCCAAGTGATAGGGGACAGGACGAGAGGGAATGGCCTCAAGCTCCGCCAGGGGAGATTTAGGCTGGAGATTAGGAGGAAGTTTTTCACACAGAGGGTCATTGGGCATTGGAATAGGCTGCCCAGGGAGGTGGTTGATTCACCTTCCCTGGAGGTGTTTAAGGCATGGGTAGACGAGGTCCTGAGGGACATGGTTTACTGTTTGATAGGAATGGTTGGACTAGATGATCCAATGGGTCTCTTCCAACCTGGTGATTCTATGATTCTATGATAAATTACTGTCTTCCGTCAAAGGAGGGGCTTCTTTGATTGGGGATGGATTAGGAGTCTGTGCCTTAAACACAGCCACAGGGTTTACATCCTTTTGAAACTTTGATTTTTTTTTTACCCTTCCCTGTTCTATTGTTAAAATGTCTCCTATTCCAGTGAGATATGCATATCGAGGGATGGCTGGTCCCACAAGGCCATGGCTCCCTGGAGCAGCTATTCGAAGACTCCCCTGTCTAGCGACCTTGTAGCTCTCCATGAGTAACATCACGAAAAACAAGGTGCCCTTGAAGCGCTGTACAGGTTGCAAAATAAGAGATACCAACCCTGAGAACTTAGAGTCGCTTCCCCTGGGAAAAGCTCTGGGCGGGGTGTAAAAACTTTCCACAGCTGTGTGAACAGCAACCTTTGAGCAAGTAGCCAATTAGAAGTCTGATGTTAAGTAAACATCTTTCCTTTGTTCTGAAAACTATATAATCTGACTGAACTTGCTAATAAATCGGAGCTTGCTTATCCATCATATTGATTGTGCGTCTTGCTTCCCTCTCCGATTCCAACATACGCATACCACTTCCTCACAGTGGGCTTCTAAGCTATCCCTTCAAGAGGAGTTTTTCCTTCCTTAACAGCATCTAATAATCTAAAAGGTCCTCTAACTATTACCTTCTGAGTTGTACACAAATGCTCTGCCTGCTACAATGCTCTCACCAGCGAAAAAGTCCATTTTCCAAATCAGTATAATGACTCTCAGTATCATTAAAAAATTGAGAACAAAAAGCCACAGGCCAGTGAGGTCCATCTGGTCCCTTCTGCCAAAGGTTGTAGTGAGATCCATGTTCACTATATCCCCACTCCAACTGTATAGGGTCTGTTGGACGTATAGGACCTAACTGTTGAAAAAACCTTAAGTTCCTTTATCAACAAGTCCAGGGCCTGTTGATGGACCATTCCCATTTACTTGTTTTCCTTAAAAGAGTATATAATGGTCAAACAATGACAGAAACCCCAGGTATGTGCTTCCTCCAGTACCCTAAGGTTCCCAACAGTTGTTGCAAATCCTTCCTAGATGTGGGAGTCGACCTTCTATAAGAGTCAGTCAAAGAATTGATTTCTGCCTCAACATTTTCCTCAGAACTTGACTGTATAAATCACAGATGCAGGTTTTACGAAAACGGCCAAAGCTGGTATGGAACAAGTACTTTGTACCTACCTCTTTATCTCAAAAATGTTCTGTACCTGTCTCCAACTCTCCCTACTCCCTCATGAAGGAAGTGTTTTGTGGAATAAAACTATATAACACCATTAAGTATTATAAAGCAGGTATGCGTTTATTCGCGGTCAGGTGCAAGGGGGGTAATCCTCCTTACTCGCACACCGTACAGTCTAACAAGCAGATAGTTATAGCGTAAAGACATGCCTATTCATAAGTGCCTATTACATATTCATGACATTTCCCCGCTACTTATTATAATTAGATTCGAGAAGCTTCTCCTATACTTGCACAGGCGTGGTGTTGCGATCTAGGGTTCAGGGCTGAAGAAGTCTTCATCTTCCTCATGAACTATCCCTGAATTCAATCTGTGTGCAGGTGCAGTCTCATCCTGGTCAAGCTCCAAGACTTCAGAGCAGGATGCAGTCAGCTCTCTACCGTTGTGCACATTCCAGCTTTCCTTATCGGTGAATGTCTGTGAATGAACATCTCTCTTATCAACATCCAGGGTCTCCGAGGCCTTTACTAGCAGACAGAGCATATTTCAGTAAGCTAAGTTGTCTAAGTTTTCCTAACGTTTCTGCAGTTTTTCTAACTGACTAATATGCCCATTCATCACAAGGAAGAAACGACAGGAAGATTAATAACAGGACTTACCACAGACCCATACCCCAACAGAGCATGCGCGAAGAACAGTTCAGCCAAAGTTCAAAGTGATGATGACTCCTGGCCTTCATCAGGAGACCACAGGTTGACCACTGCTGCCAGAAGGAGCACATGCGCAAGGGGAAGAGACATGCAGGCACTCCTCTCTTGACTTGTGTGGCCTGCTAGGTGGAGATTGGCACATCTCCATAGGCAGAGGTAGGTCTCAGGTGCAGTGACTAGCATAAAAGACAGCTCTGAAGCAGCTGAATTCTGAAGATCTTCCCCACCCTGAGATCAACTCGATTGAAGAGAGAGGCAGTGGAACTCCTTCTGGACAGGGACTCCAGAGACACTGGACATCTATGGACCTGTGGTGGTAGCTATAAGCTCCTTTCCTTCCCTTTTCTCCCCATCTCTTTCCTTGTTCTTTTCTCTCTTCCTATCGCAAGCCGCTTTATGGGCACAATTAATAAAGTTCCAGTTTGGATTGAAATTTAACTCCCCTGACTTGTTGAATTATCGCTTTTGCTTTTTGCACTCTGAAATCATAAATTAAATGAACCATCATGTGTCTGCTTATGATTGGACTGTGACATAAATTGGCATCACGGACAGGATTTTAGAGTGCAAAAGGGGAGTTAAAAGTTGATTTATGTAAGAGAAGCACCGAGTTGGTGACTGGCTTTCTCAAGTGAATTTGAGTAGTTTTTTACTGATGTTGATTTTTGTAACCCTTGAGAAAAATTAGGAGAAGCACCAAGTTACAATTTTGCTTATATAACTAAAATATTTACTAAAATATACTTTTATCACATCTAACAAAGAACATCATCTATCGGCAAACTTACTAAACAGGTGATAAATAGCTTGGTTACTACCGACAAACACAATAAATCTTGCTGTGCTGCATTGACTAGGGTTACCCAGATATTTTCTTGGGACTGTGCGGAAATCCATGGAATGGTCGCTGCTCAGCATGAAACTCCCACAATTATTGCAATGCAGGTCACACACATCTTGCTGGCATCCATTGCAGTCCATGCTCTGTAGAAACACAAGCATACCCTTGCCCCCACGTTATTAATGGCCATGGACCTTCCCATTGTCTTGTTTCTAAGTTACATATCATTACTTTAGCTTTACTCATGATATCATTTGATTTCATGATAAAATGTCACTCTATTGGGGGAATATTTTCTTGACAACGATTTAAAAACTATAGAACATACATAGCTTTTAATAGTCTCTCTTGAGGGGCATATCCCACGTTCCCCCTTTTCTGTTTTAACAAACTTTTTAATGTACCACAAACTCGTTCAACTATGGCTTGCCCTGTCAGTGAGTGAGGAATGCCCGTGACATGTGTGATTCCCCATTGCTGAAAAAAAGGATTTTGTTAAATTAGAATCATATCTTGGGCCATTGTCTGGTTTTGCCTGTGTGAGTTTGCTATTTACTTTAAAGATTCCCTGTATACGCTGTTGTCCATATTGCATTTGAATAGCTGTCAATCAAAACGTACATATCTCAATCTTCCAAATTCAGGCATGTGAATAGTATCATTTTGCTAAATTTGTAAAGCACTTAATCCCCTCGGCTTTGCTCCTCTAGGCTGTAATGGTGTTATTTGTTGATAATCTGGGCATATTTTATTATGTTCTGGGCTAATTCTAATGAAATTTTAAGTTGCCTACGTAGTGCCTTGGCAGACTGATAATAAGATTATGTGACATTAGTGCTTGTTGAATAATGTTTTGTAGTGGGCCTTGGACTGGCCCTCCTGTCAGTCTGTCTGCTATTCTGTTCCTTTCGACTATAAATCCAGGAAGTGATGTGTGACTCCAAACATCACGTAAAGTTCTGCTCTTCTAGCTGTGACTTGAAACCATAACTGCTTTAACATTTAAAAGCAATCACTCATTGTTTACCTGTTTTAACCATCCTCTTTCTATATGCTGCACTACTCTGGCTACATTTTGTGAATCTATAACTAAATTAAAGGGACTATGATGTAGTTCAAAGGCTTTAGCACTGCATATAATTCCACTATTAGTGTTGATCCTTTTACTATATAAACTACACTTTATTTGCCCACTGTCCATTTTCTTTCCACATTAGTACTGCTCTTCTGTTTTTCCGGAATCATCATTAAATCTTGTAATGTTCGCAGAGAGGAAAATAATGGTAAGTGGATATCAATACTTCCTGGATAATCTGTTAGAGCTACCTGTAAATTCAAAATATTTGCCATGCATCACTTAGCACATTTTTTTGTCATTGGGATATAAATGATTGTCAGGTCCTGGCCTAATAACTGAATGCTTCTTTTCCTTCCCTTGGTGATTGTCGTCGTAATCATTTCAAGTCTAGTTACTATTGGTTTGGGGGGTTAGTGTGGCAAAATATCACTCTCACAAATTGGCATGCCCCTAGAGAGAGAACACAGTTAACTCCTCTGGACTTCAGAAAAGCTGAAAAGGAAAAAAACTTAGAAAGAAAGGAGAAGGCAGGGGCACTCACACACATACAGCTGCAAGACTGAGTTTTATCCATTTTTTTTCCTCTCTTTCCTTTTTTAATGTTTTGCTAAGTATTTTAATTTTTTTCCTTCTGAAGCCTTTCATTCCAAAGATCCCTAGGTAAATCTACCTGTTTACCGGCTTAGTGGATATTTGAGACTGAATGGTCCCAGAGATATATTTTCAAGATTAATCAAAATCAATTTGTAGGTCTTAGAAACATTTGAAGTGCTTCAAACACACGCACATGCGCGCACGCGCGTGCACACACACACACACGACCACTCATTTCAAAGCTAGCTGAATACATTCATACAATGTTGGTTATCACTATTGGATCCACAATTTTTCGATGCTATGGATATTTAAACTACACATGGTACCGGGCACACACAATACTTAAAATATGTACATGCATTATAAAGTAAGGTTCATGTTGAGTGTCTAACACATATTTCAATTCCTTTAAAAAAACATATAACTGTCCATTGTCTACATACTTTAAATAGGCATTCTCCAAGAATGAAAAAATGTCAGCAACATAGGCTGAATCGGTAACAATGTTTATGGGTTATGAAAACAGCTTAAAGTATGTAACAACTGCAGCTAATTCTACAATTTGAGGTGATGCTGACACTTTACAAATTTCTGTTTTCTACAACTGAGAACTATTTGTTTCTGACTAAGCTTTTTAGTGAATATAAATGTTTAACTTGCTGTGGTTGAATAGTTTCTTCTTGGATTTTCCACCCCAAATATTTCCATGGAGAAGTTTTTTTTATTTTTCTGGTGTGACACAAAGACCTACTTGAGTAACTGCTGCTGCTACAGCCTTAGCTGTCTATTCTGATGTTGAGGCTGCAACTAAAGTATCATCCATGTAATGATAAATCAGGGCTTGAGGATATAATTCACAAACTGGTGATAAAGCTTTTCCTACAAACCACTGACAAATTGTTTGACTGTTACAAATGCCTCGCGGCAATACAGTCCAGTTGGCTCAGTTCTGTGCTATTAATAGAAGAAATCAAAAAACCCAAAACAGATTGCATCCTTTGGATGTAATGGAATGGTAAAAGAACAGTCTTTAAAATCTATAACAGTTAAGTCACAGTTTTGTGGTAACACTGTCGGTGAGGGCATTCTTGGCTGCAATGCTCCCATAGGCCAAATAATCGCATTTATTTTTCACAAGTCCTATAATAAACACAATTTTCCGCTTTTCTTCCGTATTACAAACATCGGTGTGTTCCACGGGCTGGTAGTTGGTACATTGTGTCCAGCTTGTAATTGTTCTTGCACGAAAGTTTTAAGGTTGTGCAGTTTCTCGGTGCTGAGGGGCCATTGTTCAACCCAGATGTGCTGAGCAATTCTAGTGCCCTTTGATATAAAGTGAGGAGGCAGAGGTGTCCAAGGCATTACTTGTATTGTTCCTGTAAAATCAGTATCAATCGGTCTCGGTAAAACAAACGATCCTTGCTTTGTGCTAGATGATCGTCCAATTAGCAGTGCACTAAGTCCACTTCCTAAGGAGTCCTTAGTTGCCGTAAGGATGAGCTGAACTGCAGTGTGATGTGTTTCTGTTCTTTGAAGGCAGTTAAACTTGCTGATTCTTGCAGTCCTATGGACCCAAAGGACCATCCTGTGGGCGCTGTAAATGACCCAGGGCTGCTGCAGCTGCTCCAGTCGGGGCTGCGAGATCTGGGTTGGGGGTGGCCCCCCCTCAGCTGGGTGGTTTGGCTCCAGAGCAGTTAGTACATTCTCTTTTGTAGGTTTTGGAATCTCCTTTATCACTTCATCACTAATTAATTTCCAGCGTGGACCACCGTCCCGCACACAGATCACAGGAAAAGCTTGAAACATTTCATCCTCCCCGCACCGCTGCACCTCCCTCCTGGCTTGTGCCCCTCGGACTGAGGGACAGGGTGGAGGTGGATCAGGCTCCTTCTCAGTGTCTATCGGACCTGGATGGAAGGGATTGTTGGCCCCCCAGTTGGGGGCTGCAGAGGAAAGCCCAGCCAGTTTAGTGGGGTGGGGGGTTAGTGCAGACACAGATTCTGCTTTCATTTCAAGCTAAGGTCAAGTTTATTGTTGCAACCTCATCTTTATACCTTAGTGAAATGTCAACAACAATCCTGCAAGTCCTTCATAAAAATTTCACAGAATCAGAGAATCACAGAATCACAGAACAACCAGGTTGGAAGGGACCCATCGGATCTTCTAGTCCAACCATTCCTATCTAACACTAAACCAAGTCCCTCAAGACCTCATCCACCCGTGCCTTAAACACCTCCAGGGAAGGTGACTCGACCACCTCCCTGGGCAGCCTATTCTAATGCCCAATGACCCTCTGTGTGAAAAACCTCCTCCTAATCTCCAGCCTAAATCTCCCCTGGCGGAGCTTGAGGCCATTCCCTCTCGTCCTGTCCCCTGTCACTTGGGAGAAGAGGCCAGTTCCCTCCTCTCCACAACCACCTTTCAGGTAGTTGTAGAGAGTAATGAGGTCTCCTCTCAGCCTCCTCTTCTCCAGGCTAAACAACCCCAGCTCTCTCAGCCGCTCCTCATAGGGTCTGTTCTCCAGCCCCTTCACCAGCCTCGTTGCTCTTCTCTGGACTTGCTCCAGAGCCTCAACATCCTTCTTGTGGTAAGGGGCCCAGAACTGGACACAATATTCAAGGAGCAGCCTCACCAGTGCTGAATACAGAGGGAGAATCACCTCCCTGGACCTGCTGGTCACACTGTTTCTGATACAAGCCAGGATGCCATTGGCCTTCTTGGCCACCTGGGCACACTGCTGGCTCATGTTCAGTCGGCTGTCGACCAACACCCCCAGGTCCCTCTCCTCCTGGCAGTTTTCCAGCCAGGCTTCTCCCAGTCTGTAGTTATGCATAGGGTTGTTGTGCCCCAAGTGCAGGACCCGGCATTTGGCCGTGTTAAACCTCATGCCGTTGGACACTGCCCAGCGGTCCAGCCTGTTTAGGTCCCTTTGCAAAGCCTCCCTACCCTCCAGCAGATCGACACTTGCACACAGCTTTGTGTCATCTGCAAACTTGCTAAGGGTACCCTCAATGCCCTCATCCAATAGCTGTTCTTCTCACTTCTGATATATAATGAACTGAATTTCCCTATTGCAGAATAAGAAGTTTTTACTACTGGGAAAAAATAGGACGATAGTCTGCACTGTTTTGGGTGCCAGCTTGGTTGCAGACTTTAATTGTGGGAACAATTAAAATACAGGTGCCCAGATTTCTGCCCTGACTGAAGAAGATGCTGAAAGGTGTGGAGTTTCTCCCTCAAGACGAAACCTATCTGTGCTAAATGCTTTAGGATCAACAGAAATCATGAATGTCGCTCCGGTAAAATTAACCCTGCCAGGGGGAGAGAACCCAATTACTATTGTAATCATGATTACCATATACCACTTAACTTGCTAGGGATGGATGTCCTTAAGGGAAAACAGTGGGAGGATACAGAAGGATTACTCTGGTCTTTCGGAATACCCCAACTGCACATCAGATTGTTGCAAGAAGCTCCACCACTAGCATTTAGCAAGATCACCATAGTCAAGCAGTACCCCCTTCATTTGGGAGCAAAGGAGGGTATAAAACCTGTTATGCAGGAGATGAAAGAACAGGGAGTTGTGGTAAATACTCATTCTCCTTTCAACTCCCCCATATGGTCGGTGAAAAAGCCTAATGGAAAGTGGCAGCTTACAGTTGATTTTCGGAGCCTAAATGCTAATACTGACCCTCTGACTGACGCAGTCCAAAATTTAGCAGAACTGATTATATCTATTCAAGAAAAAAACTAATCAGTTTATGGTACCAATAGATGTCAAAGACATGTTCTTTATGGCACCATTGAACCAGGAGGTAGAGATCATTTTGCTTTCAATTGGGAGGGGCAGTAATATACTTTCACCAAACTCCCCCAGGGGTATAAACATTCCCCTACATTGACCAATCACACTTTAGCCTCGGAGATAGAACAAATACCAAAACCTGAAGCCATCGCCATCTATCAGTACATCGATGATATATTAGTAGTGGGGGATAAAAAAGAGAAAGTAGAGGAAATCCACCAGAAAATAATTTCCCATTTAGAAACTCTGTGCCTGCAAATTCCCCCAGAGAAGATCCAAAAACCATCCCAAGAGTTAAAATTTGTGGGTATATGGTGGAAAGGGAAACCTGTATCCCACCTTACACTCTCACCTCCTAGGAATAAATTAAAATGCCTGAGTAAAAAACCGTAGAATCATAGAATAACCACGTTGGAAGAGACCCATTGGATCATTGAGTCCAACCATTCCTATCAAACACTAAACCATGCCCCTTAGCACCTCGTCCACCCGTGCCTTAAACACCTCCAGGGAAGGTGAATCAACCACCTCCCTGGGCAGCATCTGCCAGTGCCCAATGACCCTTTCTGTGAATTTTTTTTTCCTAATGTCCAGCCCCTGGTTGAGCTTGAGGCCATTTCCTCTTGCCCTGTCCCCTGTCACATGGGAGAAGAGGCCAGCTCCCTCCTCTCTACAACCTCCTTTCAGGTACTTGTAGAGAGCAATGAGGTCTCCTCTCAGCCTCCTCTTCTCCAGGCTAAACAACCCCAGCTCTCTCAGCCACTCCTCATAAGGCCTGTTCTCCAGCCCCTTCACCAGCTTCATTGCTCTTCTCTGGACTCACTCCAGGGCCTCAACATCCTTCTTGTGGTGAGGGGCCCAGAACTGAACACAGGATTCAAGGAGCAGTCTCACCAGTGCTGAGTACAGAGGGAGAATAACCTTCCTGGACCTGCTGGTCATGCCGTTTTGGATACAAGCCAGGATGCCATTGGCCTTCTTGGCCACCTGGGCACACTGTTGGCTCATGTTCAGTTGACTGTCAACTAACACCCCCAGGTCCTTCTCCTCCTGGCAGCTTTCCAGCCAGGCTTCTCCTAGTCTGTAGCTCTGCATAGGGTTGTTGTGCCCCAAGTACAGGACCCAGCATTTGGTCCTGTTAAACCTCATCCCATTGGTCTTAGCCCAGCAGTCCAACCTGTTCAGATCCCTTTATAGAGCCTCCCTACCCTCCAGCAGATCGACACTTCCACACAGCTTAGTATCATCCTCAAACTTGCTAAGGGTACACTCAATGCCTTCATGCAGGTCATCGATAAAGACATTGAACAGGGCTGGACCCAGCACTGAGACCTCAGGAACCCCACTTGTAACTGGCCTCCAGCTGGATTTAACACCATTTACCACCATTCTCTGGGCCCGACCATCCAACCAGTTTTCCACCCAGGAGAGTGTGTGTCTGTCCGGGCCAGAGGCTGACAGTTTCTCAGGGAGAATGCTGTGAGAAACTGTGTCAAAAGCTTTGCTGAAGTCCAGGAAGACCACATCCACAGCCTTTCCCTCATCCAGCAGCCGAGTCACTTTGTCATAGAAGGCAATCAGGTTAGTTTTGCAAGACCTGCCTTTTGTGAACCCGTGTTGACTGGACCTGATCACCCGGTTCTCTTGCATGTGCTTCATGATAGCACTCAAGATCACCTGTTCCCTGACTTTCCCTGGCAAAAAACCCAAGGTATTTTAGTGTTTTGGAGAAAGCTCATCCTGGTCTTCTCCATCATTGCTAGATTTCTCTATGATTTGCTCAGAAAAGATGCCAAATGGGAATGGACTTCCCTCCAAGAGGAGGCACTGATACTGTTGGTTTTTGAAGTTACTGCACACCAGGTCTTAAGACCTATCCATCCTACAGACCCTTTCCAGGTGGAATGGGATTTTTCCTCATCAGGGCTGTCGGTACACCTATGGCAATGCAGTCCCGAGGTTTCAGCCTGACCTCTGGGATTTTATTCTCGCAGTTTTAAGGATGCTGAGAAAAGTTATACTACTTGGAAGAACGGTTTGTTTGTGGGAAACCTGGTTTTCATTGAAGTAGGAAACAACAGTGCGTAATCAACCAATTGTGTTGAGAGGCCCATTCAAAGTGATAAAAACATTCACTGCCGGAACTCCTCCCCCTGACGGAGTTGCACAGAAAGCCTCTGTGAGAAGATGGTACTCACAGATTGACCATTATTGCAATGTTTTTTCTGTAACAGAAGGAGCCTCAAAAAACCTTTCTATCCAAGAAACAGACAACCTAGATATCAGGCAAGATAAGCCTGTCTCAGGTATCTGGGTGGCCCCTCCTTTTTCCCCAAACCAAACAGTAAATGCCCAGTTTACTGACACTTCTGCTAAAAGAGAGGGGAAGGTATGGAAATACTGTGCCATTGCTCTTCATACTTCCTCTGATGAGCAGATTATCACCGAAGGACTGGGTAGTGCCCAAGTAGGTGAACTGGTTACAGTGTGGAGTGTTTTCAACGAGAAGCCCAAACTACTTCTCCTATTCGGGATCTCTCGGACCAGGTTTAAAGGGGTTGTTTGCCCCCCCCCCCCCCGGTCGGGGCATGCCGTGGCAAGCGCTGCCAGTTTAGGGAGGTGGGGCGTTTGTGCAGTTGTTGACGATCCCACACTAGGCTCTGAGTTATCGCTGTGCTTTTTAGAGCCGACATGTGCCTTTAACGCTTCAAAAACTTTCTGCCAGGGACCAAGGAACTTAGTAGCTGTTTTATCTGACCTAGTTGCTTTATCCCATAGTTGAACTTAGATCTTATTCCAGGTTTCTTTCTCAAATGCCGATCAAACATCAAAAGACGGCTCATGATCCCAAGCCCACGTCAAAAGCACTTTAAGATCATTAATATCTAGCATTCAGGTTTGTTTCTTTAAAATACATTTAAAAAATTCTATCACGTCTTTCTTTTCCTGGGTTATCATGTTCCCCATCCTCTTATCAGCAGCTCACCTTCTGTCCAGCGGGCAGGTGTCTATCGTGCACTCCGGACTTTGTTTCAACCTATCCAAACATTCTGCCAATTGTATGCCACTGGTCCGTGCTCCTAACGCAGCCTCTGCTCAAACCCGATACAGGCACCATTTGTGGCGCATTAAACAGACACGGACTCTGCTTTCATTTCAAGCTAAGACCAAGTTTATTGTTACAACCTCATCTTTATACCTTAGTGAAATGTCAACAACAGTCCTGCAAGTCCTTCATAAAAATTTCCACAACTGTTCTTCTCCTTCCCAGCTCCTCGTGACCACTGTTATTGTTTCTATGTGTTCTTGGTTTTGCCACAGATGTTGAATTTTCTCAGGCTGGAGGCTATGTGGTTATCAAAGCTCTCTGCAGTCTTATCTCCAGAGGCTCAGCAGCATTCATGGTGATTTTTGCTCAGCATCTCTTCTGACAGGTAAAGGCTTATGGGATACCTGGCAAGTGGACTATATAGGCCCCTTAAAAGATCAGGGGGAAACATTTTGTGCTGGTTGGTGTTGAAATAACATCAGATTTAGTCCAGCCTGAAGCTAATGGAATAGTAGAAAGGATCAACGGACTTCTAAAACGACTCCTGAAACCCCATGAGGGGAATTGGGATGTCTGACTGTGGGAAGCTGTCAAAGGTGTGCATGATTGTTGGGGAGTAAATGGATGCCCAAAAATCACTGCCTTTTGTCCAAAGGTTCCTGTTCTAACTTCTTTTGTAAAAGAACCTCATGATTTTAAAGGATCTTCATATTTCTCAGGACAATCAATTCTGGTGGAACTCCCTACTATGTGAAGTGTGCCATTGGTATTAAAAACTCCTTTAAATAAATATGCATGGATAGCCACCAATGACCTAGGAAAGGAACACAGGATTAATACCCGTTGGATTGTTCCATCATTTTAATTTTTTTTTGCCTGCCTGAAAAGGGCAAGTTTTATTTTTTTTTTTTTGTTTTTTTCACAAGAACCCTGTGAGACGTTGAAAATTTTTACATAAGAAACATGAATAAAAATTGAAAACTTAAATTTGAAGATGACCTGTAAAATTTTGATTGAGTTGTTCGTACGTTTTTGCATCACACCTCCTATTTGTAACCAAAACAATATTGAATGGCCTTGGTCCCAAGTCATCAGAGGGTATTCTATCTCTCATGGAAATTATCCCAGAAATAGCTGCCCAAATTTGACTGCAGTCGTAATGCATGTAAATGAAGTTTATCATTTGTCTGAGTGGGTCTGGGATAAGAATGAGCGGATCAGAATCCTCCCTGTTATCATTGATGAAAAAAATCAAATGGGATGCAAAAAAGTGGAACTTGGATTTCAACCTGAAAAGGCCTCTTTTATTTCAGTTGCAGGCAATTTTTTAGATTTCAATCTGACATCTAAAATTCACCCTGGCTTTTCAAAAGAAATGTGTCCTACACATTGGAAATGTATCAAGCAAGATATGTTTACTTTGTGTTGCCACCAGAAATTTACTGGCAACAATACCTTTTCTAACCCAAGTGACGTTAATGTAGAAGTTACCAAATCTTGTAAAAAAGAACAAGGTGATTTCTGGTTCAATTTCAATATGTTTAATTCTATTTTTGTGGTGTGCTATTGGAGAGCTGACCCAAAAGCTCAACCAAAATTGTTAGGTTTAATTTATAAATTTAAAATTAATGTTGTAACTAAAACAAAACTTGTTGCAATACTCGCGCACCAACACAGAGACACTTCCCTTGTTTTAAATGACAAGGAAACAGTCTCTTCTTTTTTCATTACTCAAGGTGATAACATTTATGTAAGATGCCAATTAATGGCTGAATCCATCATTGAACCAACAAACAGCAATAGTATTGCACCGCATGGTCTTATTCAACCATGCAGAACCCCAAATTTGGATTGTTGGTTAAATTTTACCACAGTAAAATTTTCTCATAAGGTCATGTGTGAAAAAATTGCACCATATATTGGGGGGAATTAATGACAGAAGTTTTAGCACCTACGGTTCCTCCGAAATAAACACTTCGATCAGTGATTTATGAAGTTGGACCACTTGTAATTGGAAACATCGGCCAACAACAAATGTTATTTAAACCAGAATGGTCTCTAAAAGGGTTGAATTGTTGATGCAAAATAATGTTTCAGAAATTCAATCTACCTGTTCTCTCTTTTTACGCACCTCTTATGAGGGATGGACCACCTGGTTACATAGATCTTCTCGAAGATGAATATTGACTGGTGTTTTGGGAACCAGATTGAGAGTTCTGAATAGAATTGATTCAGAGGTATTATTAAACAAATTGGCTGCTACAATTTTTGATTTGGCAAAAATACAACAGCCTTTACAATCTTCCCTTTTGGCTTTGGGAACTCATCAGTGGCTGCTGTCTAACGTATTACCAAAAGGGAGAAAAATGAACATAAAAGATCATGAACTGATTTTAGACACACTTGGTGCAGTTCAAAGTAATATTTCTTTGGTTCTCACTTGCATCCAGGCTCAATTGTGGATGCAATCAGTGGCAGCATCAATCATTAGAGAAGGTGAAGAAGGTATTTTTCCTACAGAAATCTGAAAAATAATTTGAGATAATGCTAATGATTTCGAAAGGAACCTCAAATCTTGGTGGAAGTTGGTAAATTTTACCTATGATCCTATTAAGAACACTGTCACAGATTACATGTTTACCATTCACAACCCTTCAGTATTTTTGACTTATCCTGTTTTTGCATTAAGCTTGAATCGCAATTGGACTATACTCTATCCTTTCGAGCATAGAGCATGGGCTCAAAAGGTGAATGATAAATGGCAAATGGTAGACCTGGAATCCTGCATTGTGCAGGAACAACTAGGATTTATTTGTGAAAGTAATGCCATCAGAACACCAGATTTTTGCCTAGACACTGACCAAAAGGTTTGCCATTTTGAAGTTCATCCAGAAGTTGACCCTGAAACTGCAATAATTTACATTAGCAAAGGTTGTATATGCTTAAGAACTGCTTGAATAATATAACAGTGGAGAATGTAATAGCTTATACCAATAATCACATGAATTTTTGTTTGTTTTTTTTTTTTTTACTGAAATCGCGGGATGTGACTTTTCTCGTTCACCCTATTCTCGTTCTCCTGATTCTTTCCTTAATCAGTATCACTCTGTCTGTTATATTGTATATTCTTAATTGGCAAATGATAAAGCGAATGAGACTCTTGACATCCATGTTAAACACACAAAAATCCTTGAGTGTATTCAGCATAGACATCCCAAAATCTATTGAAGGTGAATGTGTTGTGAGTCAAAAAGCAATGTAAAAATCTTTCCCCCTCTTTTTCCTCTCTCTCTCCCTCTCCCTCTCTTTCTCTCTGAGTGCTACCACCATGTCGTCCCAAAGACAAGTGATCCTGAAGACAAACTGATCCTGATGACAAATGATGAATCACTGGGTGGTGAAAGAGTCGGTCAAAGAATCAATTTCTGCCTCGACATTTTCCTCAGAACTTGACTGTATAAATCACAGATGCAGGCCTTATAAAAATGGCCAAAGCTGGTACAGAACAAATGCTTTGTACCCGTACTTACCTCTTTATCTCAAAAATGTTCTGTACCTGTCTCCAAGCCTCCCTACTCCCTCATGAAGCAAGGAGGAAAAGACAGGAAGATTAATAACAGGACTTACCACAGACCCATACCCCAACAGAGCATGCGCGAAGAACAGTTCAACCAAAGTTCAAAGTGATGATGACTCCTGGCCTTCATCAGGAGACCACAGGTTGACCACCGCTGCCAGAAGGAGTGCATGCGCAAGGGGAGGAGACCTGCAGACACTCCTCTCTTGGCTTGTGTGGCCTGCTCGGTGGAGATTGGCACATGTCCATAGGCAGAGATCGGTTGCAGATGTACTGACTAGCATAAAAGACAGTTCTGAAGTAGCTGAATTCTGAAGATCTTCCCCACCATGAGATCAACTCGATTGAAGAGAGAGGCAGTTGAACTCCTTCTGGACGGGGACTACAGAGACGCCAGACGTCTATGGACCTGTGGTGGTAGCTATAACCTCCTTTCCTTCCCTTTTCTCCCCATCTCTTTCCTTGTTCTTTTCTCTCTTCCTATCACAAGCCGCTTTATGGACACAATTGATAAAGTTCCAGTTTGGACTGAAATTTAACTCCCCTGACTTTTTGAATTATCGCTTTTGCTTTTTTGCACTCTGAAATCTTAAATTAAACGAACTATCACGCGTCCGCTTATGATTGGAACGTGACACCTTCCTCTATCTGTTTCAAGGTATCTGAAGGGATTGTTATTCCCTTAATCCACCACACTCCCTGGAACTTAACTTCTCCACTTGGATCCTGTCTTTTTGAAGGAGGAATGTCTAGCCTTAAAGATTCTAACTTATCCACTATTGTTTGCATTGCTACTGACACCTGCTGTTCATTGTTTCCAGCTATTAGAATATCATCAATATATTAATATACATCTACACCTTCAAGCTAGCTAAGTTCCTGTAATATTTTTGCTAGCATGTTGTGAGCGATAGTTGGGGAATGTTTATACTCTTGAGGAAGTCTGTTAAAGGAATACTGAACTCCTTTCCACATAAATGCAAAACGAGCTTTATCCTCTTCTCGCAGAGGAATCATAAAAAACATATCCTTAACATCCAATGTAGCCATCCACTGGTGGTTACAGCTTTGGATTTGAACAATTATATCGACGACACATGGTACTGCAGCTGTCAAGGGATCAGTATTAGCATGTAGCCATCTAAAATCAACTGTCAATCTCCAATCCCCATTTGGCTTTTTTACTGGCTGTGGGAACATTCTACAGAGAAGAAGGCCCGGATGCTGTGGGACTGATTGATACTGATCAATTCTAACAAAGCCTTGAAACAGAGAGTTGAAAGATAAACAAAGGCAAACTGAAAGGAATACAAGAACTAGTTCGTTTGGAACAAGTACCAACTGAAAGGAAAACAGTGGAAGAGAACTATCACCATAGTTAATTTTAGTGTAACTTGGTTTCTTAGCATGTGCAGTAGTTTAGTCAATAATATGTTAGTAATAGCTTTATGGACAGCTACCTTTAGCCAATAATACGCAAAAAATTACATATCGGTCGCGTGTACTATTGCCTGTAGTAAAGCAGATGCAGAGATCAATCTGATCAGTCAGCAAGCACCTTTATTCAGCTTAGCTGTCTCTCTATATACCCCATTCGGTTACATCCCTGTGAGCCCACGAGAGTGACTACAGTGTACTATTGGCTAAAGGTAGCTGTCCATAAGGCTATTACCAACATATTATTGGCTAAGCTACCGTGCATGCCAAGAAACCAAGTTATACTAAAGTTAGCTATGTTGACAGTTCATGTCCATTGTTTTCCTTTCAGATGGTACTCGTTCCCACTGAACTAGCTGCTGGGTTCCTCCCAGCTGGCCTGTGTTTATCTTTCAGCTCTCTGCTTCAAGGTCTCGTTAGAGTTGTTCAGTATCAAGCAGTCTCACAGCATCCAGGCCTTGTTCTCTGTAAAATCTTCCCCCTTTTTGTTTTTCGATGACAAAAGCGTTCAGGTGAAACGTATGATCAACTTGGTATTATATACACTGTAACACACAGGATAATTGTTAAAGCAATTAGCCCCATTAAAAATAACAGTCCTTCTTGTTCCTGTCAACTGCTTTCGTGGCTGAGGCTTAACCGCTGTCACGCAGCAACATGGGCTTGATCCATCTCACTGGTGCCCAAAAGTGGTCCTGTATCTGTTAAAACACAAACATAAACTCCTCCCCGTGTTAGTAGCTTAAACAGACCATAGCAACTGATTTTTAAACTCTCTCTAATTTAAATGACATTCAAGCACCTTAGCATTGGTACAATCTAGTCATCTCCTGTGAAAATTCATTTAATATTGAACCTGCATTAATCCATTAATCTCTTTTGTCATTCCCCTCCTCTTTTTTTTTTTTTTTTTTTCCAAGTTTTAGCTCAATCATCCCAAGAACGTTGAGCAGTAGGACCCAGCAGCCGCTGACTGCTGGAATGCAGGCATTCCCCTAGAGAGATAATACAGTTAACTCCTCTGGTCCTCTGGGCTTCCGCAAAGCTGAAAGAAAAATGGAACTTAGAGGGGGTTGGGGTGGGGGGTGGGTTAGTCACACACATGCAACTTCAAGGCTAAACTTTTGCCTTTTTCTTCTGAAGCCTTTCACTTCAAAGATCCCAGGTAAATCTACCTGTTTGCTGGCTTAGTGGACATTTGAGATTGAAAGGTCCCAGAGATATATTTTCAAGATTAATAAAAATTAATTTGTAAGTCTTACAAACGTTTGAATACTTCAAACACATACACACACGACCACTCATTTCAAGGCTAGCCAAATACAGTCATAAAATGTTGGTTATTGCTAGTGGATCCACAATTTTCGATGCTACGAATGGTCTTTCTTTTTCCAAGGGCAAACCCATTTTGTAGGAATCCAACAAACACCTTCCTCTGCAAGTAAGCACACGTATCATCTGTCCGTTAGTTGCACCTCTGCCAGAAAACCTTTAACAAAGACATAAAATTTCAAACTCTCGGTTTTGCCGGGAAAGCATCAGCAAAGCCATAGAATGTCAGCCTGCAGTTTTTGCCGGGAAAACATCAGCAAAGCTATGAAACTTCAAATTGCAACTTTTTGCCAGGAAAACATCAGCAAAGCTATAGAATTTCAGGCTGCAGCTTTTTGCCGGGAAAGCATCAGCAAAGCTATAGAATGTCAGCCTGCAGTTTTTGCCGGGAAAACATCAGCAAAGCTATGAAACTTCAAATTGCAACTTTTTGCCGGGAAAACATCAGCAAAGCCATAGAATTTCAGGCTGCAGCTCTTTGCCGGGAAAGCATCAGCAAAGCTATAGAATGTCAGCCTGCAGATTTTGCCAGGAAAACATCAGCAAAGCTGGAATCCCTTGGTCTGACCCTGGTTGCATCTGCACTGGCCAGACCCTCTCCATTTGTGTGCCAGCGTGGGGGGGCATCGCGCTCTGTCTGTAGTTTCCCTGGTTTGACAAACAGGTAGGTATGGCGTGAGGTGGTGTAGATGGAAGGCATTGGTGCAACAGCAGTGTTAGAATTCGAGCAGTCTCTATCCTTCCCAAGAATGTCAAGTTACTCCTTCGGTTGCTCAATTGTAGTCGTAGACAACTCGAGTTGATCCATTCTTTTTACTAATGTTTGAAGGATATCATTTGTTGTATCCTGTGCTTCTTTAAGTTAAGAGCTAGGTCCAGAGCTGGGATGTGTCGAAGTGGTCATATCTGGGGGGGGGAGACAATAGTGCTTCTGGGTTAGGGCCTCCCTCCGAAGGTCCCGTGACCGCAACTTCTGGTTTATCTTCAGTTGGTGCAGGCATAGTCACAGCACAACTTCCAGCTTCCTCCTGACCCGTCAGGGTTTTAGGAATAGCTCCAGGGCCAGATGCAGCAAGATGGTGGGTTTCTACGATACCATCTATGATTTTTGGTCCAGGAGGCACCTCACATGCCTTAAAAGGTTTAACGAGCACAAAATTTAGCGAGTCAGGCTTGGTGCAGGGTGGAAGGGCAGGGGGAGGGAGGAGGGGTTTAGAAGCTTCTGCACCTTTAGCATTATTTTCAGTTTTTAGTGGGTTGTTTTCCTCATTCGGTTCTGGACCCAAGTTCAATGCTGCGAATACAGAGGCCGCAGCAGTTTGCTTAATTCTTAAATCTTTCAAGGTTTCAGATATAAATTTCCATAAAGTAGCAAATTTGGTGGCTTCCTTCCCCTCAGCTTCCCTATTGCTGTTAGTATCCCACAGCTGAATCCCTGTGTCCTTCCAAGTAGCTTGGTAAAACATCAAACCAGCATCAGGAATAAGTCTCCAATCTCTGCTCCATTTCAATAGCTCAATTAGACAATTTTTGTCATATTTAATTCCTCTCTTGGAGAGAATGTAATGTGGGAGATTTACTACTGCTTGTTCGTCCTTAGAAAGCATAGAGTCCATGCTCTATAGAGGCAGCTTGGAACATGGCTGCTTTAAGCAAAATTAAATACATTGTCTGGCCATCCTTTGGTATTAATACTAGTGGAAATAGTGTTCATAACATCAGTGAGACAGCATCCATACCCTTGCTTGAATGATTCCAGTACGGTCTGCATCAATGACGTCAGGTAAAACAAAAATTCCCAACTGAATTATTGATAATCATTCTAATTACAAGGTATTAAAGTCAACCCCAATGGTCCTTTTACATTTCGTGGTATTGTGTGAAGTGCAGACGTTTGTAGCACTACTGCGATGATGGTGATAACATCTATTTCGGTGCTATCTCTGGTTCTTGCTCTGAAGTGAGAGCTGGTGCTTGCCGTGGAGGCATCTGTGTCGGGACATGCCTTTGAACCATGCTTTGCTCCTGGTTTTCTGACAATACCGTCCCATTCTTGTCCCATTTTTATACACACCAACTGGTAAAATGTTTACCCTTTCCACACCAAGGGCAGATTTTAGGCCCTCTATCCTGGTGTTGCATGTGGCAGTCTCTTAAAATGTATCTCCTTGCTGCGATTCTAACAGAACGTATTTCTGTCTCAGATTACAGTCAGGGCAGCAGCTACCAGCTGAGCTTGATAGGGATAGGTAAATGATCCCAGTTGTTGTTGTAGGAGTTTTCAGACTGCACCATATCTTTCTATATTTGCTATTAGGATTTATTGTTGTGGATTGCAAAATTAAGGTTTCTGTAACTGTTCAGTTGTCTGCCTGCTTGTCGAGCACATCCCCCCATATATATGCCACACCTTTTTTCAGCTTCCCAATGTCCAGTATCTTTAACAGTCTTTGATAAAACAAAAACCACATTTGTTGTAAAATTGCATTATTTAAGCTGCCTTGATTCTTGAACTGCTACCAGCGTTGCTTAATTGAGTAGTTTCTTATCATATCTGTTAATAATCCCTTCTGTAATGCGAAACTGTCTGGGTTTAGCAGCAGCTGTAGCAGCAGTGACGATGAGCAGCACCCATCTCAGTGAGCCGCTCCGTGGGAGCTGGACAGGTTGGGGGGTGGGAAATGGGGGTGGAAGCCCTCGGCCAGGCGGCTTGGCTCTGGAGGAGTTAATATGTTATCTTTTGCAGCCGTTGGAATCTCTTCTATTGCTTTGTAACTAATTAGTTCCCAGCATGGACTGCCGTGCTGCACACAGATCAAAACTTGCAATATTTCAACTTCTCCCCGCTGCTGTGCCTCCCTCCTAGTTTGTGCCCGTTGGTCTGAGGGATGGGGGGGCAATGAATAAGACTTCTTCTCGCGGTCTCTTTGACCCGGATCAAAGGGTTTATCGGCTTCCCTGTTGGGGGGTGCAGAGGCCAGCACAGCCAGTTTACAGGTGTGGGAGGTTAGTGCACTCGGCTTGGAGTGATCGCTTTGCTTTTTAGAGCTGACGTGCGCCTTTAACACTTCAAAAACTTTCTGCCAGGGACCAAGCAACTCAGTAGCTGATTTCAATAGTTCAGTTAGACAAATCTTCTCATATTTCATCTCTCTCTTAGAGAGGATATATACTGGGGGGGCTTTATCACTGCTAGCTCGTTCTGCGAAAGCGTGAAAACCCATCCTCCCCCCATCGACCGCCGCTTGCCTTATAGCAGATCCAAGACTCCTGGAGTCTTCTTAAAGTGGATGCGTGTCTCATTCCAATCTGTATTCGTTCAGAGAAGCTTCAGCAGGTAATTCGAGTGCCCCATACTCGGGCGCCATTTGTAGTAAAGCAGATGCAGAGATCAATCTGATCAGTCAGCAAGCACCTTTATTCAGCTTAGCTGTCTCTCTATATACCCCATTCGGTTACATCCCTGTGAGCCCACGAGAGTGACTACAGTGTACTATTGGCTAAAGGTAGCTGTCCATAAGGCTATTACCAACATATTATTGGCTAAGCTACCGTGCATGCCAAGAAACCAAGTTATACTAAAGTTAGCTATGTTGACAGTTCATGTCCATTGTTTTCCTTTCAGGTGGTACTCGTTCCCACCGAACTAGCTGCTGGGTTCCTCCCAGCTGGCCTGTGTTTATCTTTCAGCTCTCTGCTTCAAGGTCTCGTTAGAGTTGTTCAGTATCAAGCAGTCTCAAAGCATCCAGGCCTTGTTCTCTGTAAAATCTTCCCACAATTGTCTTTTCTATAAAAGCTTCTGGCGCTCAGCAATAAAGTGAACACTCGCTGATCATATTGATCTCTGTGTTTGATTCCTGATGCTCCCATCAACAACTGGCCAAATGGGCGAATTGTATGGGGAGTGTGTTCGTGATATTATGCCTCGGTTTTCCAAATCCTGCACCACTCCATCAGTTCCTTTTATTGCTGCAGCTGGAAGTTGATACTGCTTTACATTAGTCAATTTAGAATGGGGAAGAGGAATTGAAACCTCCAATAAGGAAATATAGAATCATGGAACCATAGACTGTCCATTCTTAAACAGGGAGAGGACACAGCTGGGACAGCTGATTTCAAATTATCAAAAAGATATCCCATACTATATGATGTTGTTCTGATCTATAAAATTTGAGAGAACAAAGAGTAAAGGGGAGACATTCATCCTTACGGTGTTTGTTTGCCCCAGTAACTACTATGTATGATGAGCCCTGCATTCCTGGAGATGGCTGACCACTTGTCTGCAGATAGAAAGCGGTGATAGAATTCCTCAATTTGCTTTGCTTACACATGCAGCTTTTTCCTTAGTTATCAAACTGTCTTTATCTCAACCCCCGAGTTTTCTTGCTTTTACACTTCCAAGTCTTTTTCCTGTCTCACTGGAGGGAAGCAAGCAAGTGAATGTGTGGAGCTGAGCTGACTTCCAGATTTAACCCACAACACTGCCTTATACAGTGCCAAGTTTGTTCTTGCACCATGCGTCTCCCATTGCCTATAACTCCCTCTATAGCCCTTTCCATTTCTACTCACATTAAAAGAAAGTAAATGTCCAAAAAGACATTAAGAGTTTTTGTTGTTTTGTTTGGGTTTTTAATTTTTTTCTATTCCTTTCAATTACCAACCTATGGTTTTCTTTTTTATTTTTCTTTTCTTCTTTTTTATTTTTAAGAAATGGTAAAAATTGGATTTACAACAAATTTTACTCAGAAAATGACAACATGCTTTACAAAGGTGGCCAGTCCTTATTACTACAATTTTAGACAAAAATACGGAGCCAAAACCAAGTTGTGGTAGGCAATTCAATAGCCTGAGCTACAGTAGTATCTAGATTCCTACTTAATTTAACTGTTCATTAGGTAACATTATCTTCCTTGAAATGATATAAAATTTAAAGTTGTGAAGTATAGCCAAATTTGTTTCTGGAGGCATTTTTTTTCCTTGTTTATTTTTACTCACTTTTGGGATTGCACACAATACAAAGGAAGAATGACATCTACCGCAATTGTAATTTAAATATAAATTTGAGAAAAAAGTGGTCGGATTATTTCACAGTAAGTAGGCATACATTATTTTAAATTTCTTCTAAAAAGTATTTTAAATATTCACCTACAAAAGTCAAGAAGGCGTAATTTTTACCTTAGAAGATGGATCTGAAAGCAAAAACATTCTAGCAGTAGAGTACTTGGCGATTGTAACATCAAACATGTATGGAATTGAAGTATTATTAATCAGCATAAGAAAATAAGAAGAGGAAACGTCAAAATTATGACTTTCAAAACAGATTATCAGGTTGGAAAAAAGTATATTTGTTCTTACATGTAAAATTATTTTTTGGACAGTAATACATAATTTTCCCTCAGCAGTCAGAATGGCCCAAGCTATGCCAGTGTCTGATACAAGATTTGTAAGGCATACCACCACTGTTAAGTGGGCAAGAAAAATTTAAGAATATCATTTGTAGCTGAAGGCATAAATGCCTGTGCCCATACACAAATCACAGGTATATATATCACTCATAGCAAATTTTGTACCCAGATAATGAAATTTTTATTAGGACGAGCTGCTAAAGTTTGTTATAAATTATATTCCAATTGTAGATCATCTTCTGTTTTCTGCATAGTAAAGATCATTCAGCATAATAGTAACACGTTAAAGGTAATAAACATTGTGTCTATACAGCTTCATCCTACCAAGGATGCACATATTTATCCTATCAAGAGTCAATGAAGATATTACATCTCAGATATTAAAAAGTACACATGTAAAACTTTTATTCGTTCGTTTAGAACACATAAATTAATTTTTAATGTAAAATACATAATTACCAATTCTCCTTTTAAGCTAGTGAAATGACAGAGTAGCTGATACCCTGAGATTTGGTTTGATAAAGTGAAAAACCACAAAAGAAAACCCCAACAGTTTTTCTTATATGCCTTTTGCTTCAAAGCCCTTAAAAATTAAAACATTAATTGCAGCAATATCATTAATAATTTGACATAGGTGCAGCAGCAATTAATAAAATGCAAAAGTAATAACTCATAACTCCCAGATTTAAATAGGTTGTCTTTAAAAAGAAAAAAATAAAGATTATTCCGAAAAGGAGGGCTTGTCCTGGCAAATTTTAATTCCTCCAATTTTTGTTGAGTGACAGCAAATTTTCAAAAAATACTTGGATTATTCTGTTTCTTAATTTCAAGAAATGTTGAAGGCTTTTGGTACTACTTTTATCTATTTTTTGCAGTTACTTAAAAAGCATTTATAATAAAATCTTGATTATTTTATATATTGGCATTATGATTTATGTTTCTCATTCTCAGGAACATTTTTTCCCAGCTACCCCACACTAAAAGCTTTAAAATGAACCTAATAACCAACAATTAAATAAAGATAAAAATCAAATAACAGTAATAATAAATCAAATAATGGTAATAATATAAAATAAAGTGTGCTGATGCTGCTTAAAAATTATAATCACAGAATTAAAAAAAAAATCGTAATTTTCAAATACAATTTTTTGTCTTATAGTAAGTATCACCAGCTGCCTCCCCATTCCCCGGACATGTCTCAGGTTAAGTAAACCAGATTGTCTTTTTCCCCATTGCTTTTCATTCTTTGGAGTGCCTAAAATAACACAGCTTTTCTGTATTCTCTATGTTGAATATCATTGCCATATCCAACATGGTCATTTCTCAGCAAGTTAATTAATGCTGGATAGTTTGAGATTTTTAAAAGAAAGCAATTATAATAATCCTAAGAAAATCAGTTCATTTTGTTTATGCAGTAAAAGTTAAGTGATTTAACACTGATTCTATAATGAATAGTCTTATAATGAAGAACTTTCTGGCAATATATGTATAGAGCAAGAATGGACATAGAGTGGCCAGGTGCTACAATTGGAAAACAATCCACGATTAATAGTAAAAAAAAATAATAGAATAAAATTCTTGTTACCATGAAATGCCATTTTTTACTGATAGCTTTTAGCTATGTAAAATAGTTCTATAATTTACTGTGTATTTAAGCAACTTAAATACATCCACAGTAAAGAAATGAGCACATTGTTAAATAAAGTTTTATTTCTTCTGTAGAGGAAGACAAACACACAAAAAACCCATAGTGATTATTTCAGATTTAACAAATCTACCAAAATCTGTTAGTCAGATCAGAAGCTTGTCGCCAAGTTAGATTTTAATCTAATTAGATTTAAAAGAGCAAGCACGACTTCAAACCTCTCCTATTAATGATGCTTACATTGAAAAGATTAGTTTACATAATTATAACTTAATGTATCTGTGGTGTTCTCTTTTGGTAGTAGACTCTAAATGATCACAGTAATGTGCACTATGGTTTAACTTCAGTACTTCTTCCAAGTGACAGGGGACAGGACAAGAGGGAATGACCTCACGCTCCGCCAGGGGAGATTTAGGCTAGAGATTAGGAGGAAGTTTTTCACAGAAAGGGTCATTGGGCATTGGAACAGGCTGCCCAGGGAGGTGGTTGATTCACATTCCCTGGAGGTGTTTAAGGCACGGGTGTACGAGGTCCAGAGGGACATGATTTAGTGTTTGATAGGAGTGGTTGGACTCGATGATCCGATGGGTCTCTTCCAACCTGGTGATTCTATGATTCTATGATTCTACTTTTCATTGAACTGAAATTTCCCATATTTGACTGAATTTTACCCTGGAATAGAGGGTGTTATGGAGTAATACTTCTGTTTTTCTTTAAAAAGTTGTTCCAGTTGCTACAAAGATATTTATTTAACAAAATTTTGGAGCCAGAGGAAAGGTTCTGATGGCCTTCCTCCTGGGCCAATGCCATAACGAGCAGGCTGTAGTTCTAAATTTGTGACCTACTGGTAAGGAATTTAAAAGGTTTTGAAAGAACTCCATTTCAGAATTGGTAGTAGCCTACTAGCATGATCAGTCACATAGCAAAGGTAGTTACAGTTAACATCAGAGGAAGAAACTGAGGGGTTTTTTCCCCCTGGATAAGCAGTTTCCCTGTACAAGTCCCGAGCAACATTGCCTTCTGCTACATATTATGAATGACAAACAAGACTATTCAACTGTTTCTGTGTTTACTTTAACTATATCAAAGTTCACCTTAACAGTTTTATGGTTCAGTTCATAGACAACTGAGAAAAAACAACAGCTAGTTGTTAACTTTCCTATCCTAGAATATAATATTTCAGCATTGAATTATAAAAATGAATACTTTCTGTAATATGAACGCCCACAGTGCTTGTTTCCTTTTTTTCAGCAATCTCTTTCCCAAAAATCAGAACCATGGGACTGCAAGTGCAAAAGAACTTGCACTCTTTCCTGACTATTTATAGATGCTGGAGGAAGGCTCATTCTTGCTTGGATACTATTCCTGAAATCTTAATGACTGATCAAGATGCAGACTTAGACAACATTTTCTAAATGTTGTAAGCAAATAGAAAGATAGTTTGCACCATCGCTGAATTAAGCACAATCTGAGACTTGACAAAGCCTCAGGAATCAGCATCTTGAAAAAATTGTGAGATACTACATGTATGAATTGCACTGATGTTATTCCTGAATTTAATTCCAAATCTGCACTTCTAAAGTCCAACTCAGTATGTAGGTGTGTGTATAGTCTTTGTATTTACTCTCCAAGTTAGGTGGAATGCTAGTTTTCCTTCAGAGGTGTGGACCTGAATTGTGAATGTAGTAGCACTACGCTACCAGAGCTAGAAAGATTTTTGATCAAAACTTGCATCCAGCTGACTTGGAACACTGGCATCATGGTACACATCTCCCCTAAACATCTTGATTTATCCAGTAATAAGGTAAACTATAAGCCCTTTATAATAAACTCTAGGCAGTGAAATTAAGCAAAAAAATCTTTTTTTTGTTCTTTCAAAAACACCCACACTAAAGTTTTACGGTCACTTTGACTATAAATATCTGTGGTAGAATCCCATTCCAGCTGTTCCTGAGGCACAGCGTTTATTTTTGCATTTGTAATTAAACTGTTTTCATATTTTCCAACCAGTTGCATATTTTACCATGAAGAGACAATTCTATACTGTTGTTATCTCTCTTTATATTCCACAATAATAAAACATGTTATAAATTGTATGAGCTACTAATAATGATGTATAATTATATGGTAGCATATATTGTTCTAGGTGTAGCTCAGATAGAGTTACTTTTCTTCAGCTTCTCTTACTGGCTTGCCAACAAGTGGACAGAGCATGCACAGGAAGCTGGGAGGAGACACAGCAAGGACAGCTGACACAGGCTGGCCAAGGGAGTATTTCATAACTCACATCATCACGCTCAGTATACAGACTGGGAGACTTGTCCAGGGGGTGAGAGACTGCTGCTCAGGGATGGGATGGGCATTGGTTTCTTAGTGGTGAGCAATTGCATTGTGCATTACTCACTTTGTATATACTTTTATTATCATTATTGTTATCATTTTTCTATTGAAAAATTAGTTCTATTGAACTGTCTTTATCCCAACCCGTGAATTTTACCATTTTCTTTCTGATTCCCTTCCCACAGAGGGTACAGAGTGATTGAGCAGCTGTGCAGTATATAGTTGTCAGATGGGGCTAAATCAGTATATATACACACATAGTATTTTTATACAATGTATATTTTAAATTTTTAAAATATTTTTTATTTTATCACATTGGTCTATATTGAAATATGTGCTTACTTTTAGTACACGTAAGGATTTCTTCGACAGCCAGTGAACGATTAGGACAAATAATCTACTATTGCCTGATGATACAAAGAGATCGTCATTATTTTTCATCCTCCTGTATTTTATTTCAATTTTTTTTGGACCTGCATATGGCATTAGTCAATAGCATTTTTCCTTTGCCCTTGAGTATCATGTTTTATTACAGTAAAATGTGTAACAGTGCCATAAATTCAAAATGACATAAAATCATAGTTTTTGGTGGGAGATTTAGTGCATTTCTATGGAGCAGAAATGTTTCTGTTGTATATTTGCAATTAATGAAGAGAAACCAAAAAAAATGAGAGCAGTGTGGGTAATAAAATCTCTCCTACCTGTGTACTAACTCACTAACATTGCTGTTCTGAAAGATGCATTATGGAGATTCTGAATTTAAAAGGAGACAATTCTGGAACTGAGGAACATTGTATAATGTTGAGTGAAGGTCACAATATTCTCCCTTTTCATGGCCAGTGATGATCTCAACTAAAGAGAATGATATGACCCTATGAGAAACAGTATCAATATTTTTTTAATCCAAAGCAGTAAGATCAAAAAAGTGAAAAAAAAGTATTCTCAAACGATGAGCTATTAGGATAATTTGCTGCTGTATTTGATGACACAGTTTTAAATGTTATTGAAAAGTTCATCCCAAACCAGAAGAATTTTTATCTTTCAATGAAGAATAGTAGATTTTCCCACCCGGCATTTATTTTGGTTACTGATTTGAAGCTGGGAGTCAGAGACGTGGTTTTGCCACTTTCTGCTTTCTTAATAAATAAATGCTGCTACTGTGTAAATTGTTTCAATACTATGTTCCTTAATGAGATGAAAGCTAGCGCAGGACAGAAAGCCATTGTTCCTTTCTTTCCATTTGCCTAGGTTATTCACACAGAATAAGATAATAAGCTCAGATATTTTTCTGCTCAGGTTCTTGAAAAGCATGGAATAAATAGTATTAACACCATCCTGCTGAACAGTGCTAATTTCTGCTCTGAAACAGCAGTTAGTTTAGATTTCTTAACATTGGATCTACAGCAAATACTGTTCTGATTGTAAGGCTGATTTTTCTACTTATATAAATTGTGTTAAAATAATTAAAACAATACTCTAGAAATTAGTTCTACTTTAAGTCAAATTCAAGCAAAATTCAAATTTCCCTCTTTAAAGTACGTTGGCCATTAACAAGAAAAAAATGCACAGTAACAGAGGTTTTATATCAGCTTACTTTATTTCTACCATAGGATAAAGAACAGATATCTTTTAAATCCTGTGAAGGTCCTGTGGGACTTCAGTGTCAAAGGGGTGGTGTGCTGGTGAGGACCGCCAGTATATCACCAATAAGCATGAGGGGGCAAGTGCACCTGGGGATGGTAAGCAGGAAACTGGCACTGTGGCCTTAAGTTAACCCAAGGACCACTCATTTGGGAAGAAACCCTATTATGAGGCCTGCAGGTTCCCCAGTCCAGCAGAAGTGCATTTACACCAATGCACACAGCATGGGAAATAAGAAGGAGGAGTTAGAAACTGTGGTAGGGCAAGGAGACTACGATGTCGTTGCCATTGCGGAGACGTGGTGGGATGACACATATAACTGGAGTGTACCCATGGTGGGGTATAAACTCTTCAGGAAGGACAGGAAGGGCAGAAGAGGAGGTGGGGTAGCCCTCTGTGTTAGAGAGTGCTTTGATACCCTTGAGCTGGATTACGGTCAGGAAGGGACTGAGTGCCTGTGGGTAAAAATCAAAGGAGCCCACCGGCAGGCAGATATTGTGATGGGAGTCTGCTATAGACCACCCAGTCAAGAAGCAGCAGCTGATGAGCTCTTCTACAAACAATTGAGAGTAGTCTCAAGATCGCTACATCTAGTCCTCATGGGAGACTTCAATCTCCCAGATATCGGCTGGGAGTATAACACAGTAGAAAGACAGCAGTCCCGGAGGTTCCTGGAGTGTGTGGAAGGCAACTTCCTCACATAGTTAGTGAGTGAACTGACAAGGGGCGGTGACCTCCTGGATCTACTATTCGTGAACAGAGAAGGCCTTGTTAGGGATGTGAGGGTTGGAGGATGCCTGGGGCAAAGCGATCATGAGATGATAGAGTTCTCAGTGCAGGGTGAGATGAAGAAGGAGGTTAGAACAGTCGCACTCAACTTTCAGAGAGCAGACTTTGAACTCTTCAGAAAGCTGGTTGGAAAAGTCCCATGGGAGGCGCTCCTTAAGGGCAAGGGAGTCCACAAGGGCTGGACACTCTTCAAAAAGGAACTCCTAGCAGCCCAGGAGAAAGCCGTCCCCATGTTCCAGAAAAATAGCTGTCAGGGCAAGAAACCAGCGTGGCTGAGTAGGGAGGTCCCGAGAGACGTCAATAAGAATAGGAAGGTCTATGAGCTTTGGAGGAAGGGGCAGGTATCCTGGGTGGACTATAGGGAGGAAGCAAGAACGTGCAGGGAAAAAAATCAGGAGGGCTAAGACCCAGCTAGAAATAAGATGGACCAAGTCTGTGAAAGACAATAAAAAATCTTTCTACAAGTATATGAACAGTAAAAGGAGGACTAGGGAGAATCTCCAGTCCTTACTAGATGCAGAGGGAACAACAGTAACAGGGTCATGAAGACAAGGTTGAAGTACTCAATGCCTACTTTGCTTCAGTCTTTAATAGTAAAGAAAGTTGTTCCCTCTGCACACACCCACATGGGTTGGAGGAGCAGAACAAGGTTCCCACGATCCCAGAGGAGGTAGTTAGAGACTTACTTGCCCAGCTAGACATCCACAAGTCTATGGGGCTGGATGGAGTCCAACCAAGAGTTTTGAGGGAACTGGCGGATGTAAATGCCAAAGCCCTTTCCATCATCTTCCAACAGTCCTGGATGACTGGGGAGGTACCACTGGACTGGAGGCTGGCTGGTGTCATGCCCATCCATAAGAAGGGGTACAAGGCAATCCGGGGAACTCCAGGCCTGTGAGTCTGACCTCACTGCCAGGGAAAGTCATGGAGCAGGTGACCTTAAGTGCTATCACGAAGCACTTGATAGAGAACCGGGTGATCAGGCCCGGTCAACACAGGTTTACCAAAGACAGGTCTTGACAAACTAACCTGATCGCCTTCTATGACCAATTGATTAGATTCTTGGATGACGGAAAGGCTGTGGATATAGTCTTCTTGGACTTTAGTAAAGCCTTTGACACAGTTTCTCACAGCATTCTGCTATGGAAACTGTCAGCCTCTGACCTGGACAGGCGCACACTCTCCTGGGTGGAAAACTGGTTTGATAGCCGGGCCCAGAGAGTGGTGGTAAATGGAGTTTACTTCACCTGGAGGCCAGTTACAAGTGGGATTCCCCAGGGCTCAGTGCTGGGTCCAGCCCTGTTCAGTGTCTTTATCGATGACCTGGATGAAGGCATTGAGTGTACCCTTAGCAAGTTTGCAGATGACACTAAGCTGTGTGCAAGTGTTGATCTGCTGGAGGGTAGGGAGGCTCTGCAAAGGGATCTGAACAGGCTGGACCGCTGGGCAGAGTCCAATGGCAGGAGGTTTAACACGGCCAAATGCCGGGTCCTGCACTTGGGGCACAACAACCCTATGCAGTGCTACAGACGGGTAGAAGCCTGGCTGGAAAGCTGCCTGGAGGAGAAGGACCTGGAGGTGTTGGTCGACAGCCGACTGAACATGAGCCAGCAGTGTGCCCAGGTGGCCAAGAAGGCCAATGGCATCCTGGCTTGTATCAGAAATGGTGTGACCAGCAGGTCCAGGGAGGTTGTTCTCCCTCTGTACTCTGCACTGGTGAGACCGCTCCATGAATCCTGTGTTCACTTCTGGGCCCCTCATCACAAGAAGGATGTTGAGGCTCTGGAGCGAGTCCAGGGAAGAGCAGCGAAGCTGGTGAAGGGGCTCGAGAACAAGTCTTACAAGGAGTGACTGACAGAACTGGGGTTGTTGATCCTGGGGAAAAGGAGGTCAAGGGGAGGTCTCATTGCTCTCTACAACTACCTGAAGGGAGGTTGTGGAGAGTAGGAGCTGGACTCTTCTCCCTAGTGATAGGGGACAGGACAAGAGGCAATGGCCTAAAGCTCCGACAGGGGAGGTTCAGGCTCGACATAAGGAAAAAATTCTTCATGGAATGGGTTGTTAGGCACTGGAGCGGGCTGCCCAGGGAGGTGGTTGACTCATCTTCCTTGGAGGTGTTTAAGGTGTGGGTGGACGAGGTACTGAGGGGCATGGTTTAGAGATTGGTAGGAATGGTTGGACTCGATGATCCAGTGGGTCTCTTCCAACCTGGTGATTCTATGATTCTATGATTCTAAATATGTCAAAAATTCATGCAGGGTTAGTTGATTCAGTGTAAATCCAGATATATTCAATGTATTATTTTCATAATAGATATTTTAATTCATCAAATTCTTAGTCAGATCTTAGTCAGACTAATGGTCTATTGTAAATCCAGAACAATAAATTTTTCAGGAAAAAAAGAAAATATAGCTTAAAAGATCAATTAAAACATAGCTAATCTGCCAACTCACTCTCCCTACATCCCACTTTGAATTTATTCACTGCTTAACTAAATGAAAAACCCATACTAAATCTTTTCTTTTTTTGTGAGAGATGTAGATCATCAGATCATAGTATACCAGAGACAGCAATGACTGTATTTTTGGTGCATATAACTTCACCAAGTGGATATACAAATTTTAGAAACTTTGGACCATCTCCCTTACATCACCTGTCCACAGAAAAAGCTCAGAAATACCTGAAAGCTGAAATCTAAACTCACCCAGTTAACTCTGAAACTGAAGGCAAATTAACCACTGTCCCTGGTAAGAGGCTTGAGGTAAGTCTTGCTTGAAGTAGTCTTGACTTAGACTAATGCCAGGACCATGCTCACACAGTCCTACTGATTTCAGGGTTTGAATTATTATTTTTAGATTATTTCCTTTGTATGATGCCTTTGGAATTGTTTTGGAAAGCTATAAAATACAACATTAGAAGTTGTAGCTATATAGGTATGTAAGCTATGAGAAAAAGAAAATTGTCTAACCCATCAAAGCATCCTTAATGACTTTCCATATTTGATATTGGTGAGTATTTTTTTCTGTTATTCTCTCCATGGGGGTTTTCATTAAGTATCCCTACATGACAGTGACCGTAAATGTGTGGTTTTTGATGTTTGTTCATAAAAGACAAGAATGAAAATCTTGAATGCAGAGAACAGTAGATGCACATCATATTAATAATAATTGTTCAGGAAAAAAAAGTTGAATAAAAAGTTTTATCACATTTATATTCAGTTTTTCATGACTCAACATAACTAATTAACTCATAATGATAATAGGTAGTGTGAGAATAAGCCTAATGTAACACAAAGGAGAAAGGGTAGACACAGGGAAATATAACAACTTTAACTGCATTTTGATGAGAATTTTCCTGCAACAGTATTCTACTCTGTTTGGGTTTTCTGGTGGTTTTTTTTCAGTTTACTAAAACTGGAATATTATTATTTTCAACAGACTAAGAATAAATTGTTGATTTTGCCTACAAAGTGTATTTCTTGGGCCCGTGTAAACTGCAGTACAATAGAAGCCTTAATTTAATGCAACAGGACATCTAAATCTTTGGAACTGACCACTCAAACTTATCTCTGTTGACCACTTTAATTAGTCCTTCACATAATTGTAATTCAGTGAATATCCTTGATCTGTTTGGACTATAACTACTCAGTTTGGTGGGTATGCCTCAATGCCCCTAAGCTTCAACACTCCTAGGCTGAAACACATCACCTAATACTGCCATTAAGTGTAAACCAGTTAAATCCATGGGTGATGTTGAACCATGTGCACATTTAGTGCTAAAAAATATCTCTTTTCCATCTTACTAATTGTATTCTATCATAATTTCAACATTCAGAAAAAGCAGCAATTGGGCTTACCAGTAGGAACTCATACATATTCAAAAATGAACTTAAATATTTCTCCTTTCATATTAGAGAGTTTAAAAAAATCTGGTATAAGTGTTTTGATGTCCCATTTAGTACCTACAAATGCTTAAATACTTTTAAAATTATGAAATCTCAAACTCAAAAGCTATGCAATGCCAAGGCAAATATCACATGAAAAGACTTAATTTGGGTTCTTCATAGGTATTAGTTATTAATCAATTTAGTTATTTTTTCTGCCATAGTTCGTCAACAAGGAAACAGAAATAGACTGTTTTCTTTTCTGTGTATGTCATCTGAGAGGAATAAACAGCTTTTGATCAGTAGAAAGTTAAACCTGTCTATTGGCTTCCTAAATTTTGAAGATGAGATGTAGTAAGCTCATGGCTTTGTTAACTGACCATATGTATTCTAGCTATCCATTTTGGGGGGCACAGATATTGTAGGACACAGGATGGCAGAGTAAAAATTAATTAAACGAGAGCATATTAAAAATGCTAGGTTGATGTTTGTTTGGGTTTTTTAACAATTCTCCTTCTGTGCAGTTTTGTGAACTTCATTAATAATACCTTGTCATTTTAGATTAGAAGTTTAAAGCCTTAATTATTAATAGGGATTAAATATTTTTCAGATATGCTAAATCATATCTGAACCTATTTCAATTAAAAAATACATAGGAAATTGTAAAGGTTTTTTTTTTTTCTGTTACACACTTACCTTGTTATAGAAATTTATTTCTCTGTTGTATTATGCAGGTACCTGATACATAAACCATTTTATATTTAGTTTTTTGCTTGCATTATGTCACAGGCATGTTTTTATGATCAGTTTTTTTTGTGGTCTTTATATATTCTGATTGCACAAATATCTTTTTTTTTTTTGTTTCATGTGCTAAACAATATGTCTGCTTGATATATCTTTATATCTTTTTCCCGATCATTAGAAGTTACCACTTCCGCAGACATACACGGTTAACTTCAAATTAATAGATGTAACTTCCTTGGGCAACCTGTGCCAGTGCCTCACCACCCTCATTGTGAAGAAATTCCTCCATATGTCTATTCTAAATCTGCCCCTCTCCATTTTATACCCATTGCCCCTTGTCCAATCACTACAAGCCTTTGTAAACAGTCCCTCCCCAGATTTCTTGTAGCCCCTTCAGGCACTGGAAGGTCGCTATACAGTCTCCTTGGAGCCTTCCTTCTCCAGGATGAACAACCCCAACTCTCTTTCCCAATACTTGTTTCCCAGTAACCATGGCAGCACGGTGACACTGGCAGAATATTTAAGACTTAGGGAAAATACTACTCTAAGTAGACCAGAACTGGATCTCTACAGTTGCCTATAAGTTTTTATTTATTTTAAAATTCTACAAGTAACTTGCTCAGCAAACACACCCCATAGGCTTTGAGACAAGTAGACTGATAAACATCCTCAGGCTTTTCAGTGGTGGGGTCTAGAAGCTAATTTTTGGACATGAATTAAAGAGTTGGTGATTGTGACAGCCTGAAGAAACAAAAGCCATGCCATGTTCTTGCTCCACATAGGAAATTTTTTTTTTTACGCTTTGTATGCTACTTTATTACTACCACCTGTGCACCATGAAACACTCCTTCCTTGCCTGTCTGGAGAGAGCAGATGAGAATAAGCAAGTAGCTTTTTAACAGGTTTCAAAATGCAACCAAATAGACATTTTTTTGCTCTTTCTTTTCCCATTTCCTGCTTCCATGAGTGTGTGTATGTAAGTGCTCATGGGCTTAAGAGCCAAAGCATGTGCAGTTGCAGGAAGAGTTCTCACTCTCAAAGTTGTTTCCAGTACTACCCAAAGCAAATGGTATTATTCCAGGGCTCAGAGGGGGTGGTAATCAACCAGCTGAAGCACTCTTTGTCTCCCTTTCTGTGATTTTGGATAAATAATATCAACACTCATTTATTTTAGAAAATATCAAATGGAAATTAGAGTTGTTGGGGTTTTTTTAAAGATTTTCAAAAGGGTTGTTTTTTTCTTTCACCTGCTGATGGGGACACATGAAGACCATACAGAGCAATCATTGGGCGATCTACAAAGTCCATTTTCTTACCATTAAACTGTTAGAATCATTTCAGAAGCATCTGCCTCTCTGCTACTGGTAGCTACTGCCACAACTGCTGCCACTGGTGTGGCAATACTAGCCACGAATACAGCTGGGAGTGCTGGTCTCTCATCATCTGCCTTGCCTTTCCCTTTCTCAGCTATGGGATAATGAAGAAAAAGACATAAATCCTAGTTACAGTGGGTCATTATATTCCAAAACCAATTATGACTGAATATTTCCAGCAGAATACAATTACTCTTTTGTACAATGTGTGTAAAGACATGCAGGACATAAAATCTGCCTCTGATTATTGACAGTGTTTCCTGGACGTCTCTGATAAGGATAGAATCATAGAATAGTAGAATATTTTGGATTGGAAAGGACTTTTAAAGGTCATCTAGTCCAATACCCCTGCAATCAGCACAAACATCTTCAACTAGATCAGGTTGCTCAGAGCCCCATTCAGCCTGACCTTAAATGTTTCCAGGGATGTGGCATGCTATCACCTCTCTGGGAAACATGTGCCAGTGTTTCACCACGCTCATCTTAAAAATCTTGTCTTTACATCTAGTGTGAAAGTATCTGCATTTCAGTTTAAAGGAGCTGAAATGTTGCAATGTGTTGCTTCGTATGGCTCATTTCAATTAGTGCAGTGGTTATTTTGCCTGCCTGACCTTTTTTATATGCATGAATGTCTAATAACATAGTCCTACGTCAGCTGGTTATCTTTATTAGTGTGGGAGCCACTGTCCTGCAAGTCCTAGCACAGTAATAAAGTATAATCGCTACAATCACAACTTAACTAGATTTTACTTGTTTCTTTTTGTCAAAGCAAAGGCACTGGCTTTTCACATCAGTAGTCCACATTCGATTCATATTTCTACTTAACAGCTGGAAGCTGTCATGGGTGAAATGAGACTTCTCAGCCTCAGCAAAAGGAGCAAGTATTCATCTCTAAACTGATCTCATAATGAAATTCTTATTTTTAAGAAATACTGGGAGTGGCAAAAAGATTCCAGAATATCTGTTTCAAGTTATCTAGGGAAAAGCATAATTACTTTTGAGTACGTTTTCATACTAAGGCTCATGCCTTCAAAAGGCTCATGCACAGTATTTGATCATTTCTATCAATTAATTATCACAAGCTCTGTTTTACATAGATGTAAAGATGAACTGCTCTGGTATTAGCTAGAAATGGGACAGTGATAAAATGTATCTTTGACTGGTTTAAAGGGAAAAGGGAGATTCTTCCATCAGGGTAGAAGACTTCAGAGAACCTAACACACTTAGAACCTGAAGGTGCATATGTCCATGGGACCTGATGAGATGCATCTGAGGGTCTGAAGGGACTGGTATATGCAGTTGCTAAGGCACTATCAATCATATTTGAAAAGTTGAGGCAGTCTGGTGAAGGGGAAACATAGCCCCCATTTTTTAAAAAAATAGGAAGGAAGGAAAACCCAGTGAAATACAGGCTGGTCAGTCTCTTCTCTATGCCTGGCAAGATCATGGAGCAGATCCTCATGGAAACTCTGCTGAGGCATATGAAAATAAGGGGGTGACTGGTGACAGCCAACATGGCTTTCAAAAGGGTAAATAGCTCCTGATGAATGCAATGGCCTTCTACAATGGGGCTATAGCATTTGTGGATAAGTGAAGAGTAACTGGCATTATCTACCTGGACTTGTACAAAGCATTCGATGCTATTCCACATGACATTCTTGTCTAAATTACAGAGGCATCGATTTGACTTATAGACAGCTTGGTGGATAAGGAATTGGCTGAATGGTCACACTCAGAGATTTGTTGTTAATGGCTTAATGTCCAGGTGAAGACTGGTAACAGTTGATCTTGCTCAGGGGTCAGGATTGGGACCAACATTATTTAACATTTTTATTGCAGACATGGACAGTGGGATTGAGGACACCCTCAACAAGCTTACCAATGACACCAAGTTGTGTGGTGCAATCTGGAGTGAAAGGATACCATCCAGAGGGACCCTGACAGGCTTGAGAGGTAGGTCTGTGTTAACCTCATGAAGTTTAACAAGGCCAAGTGCTAGGTTCTGCACCTGGGTTGGGGAAATCCTGAGCACAGTTAGAGGCTGGTTGGAGAATGGATGGAGAACAGCCTGAAGAGAAGAACTTGGGGGTGCTGGTGGATGAGAAGCTCAACATGAATTGGCAATGCATGCCTAGAGGCCAGAAAGCCAATGATGTCCTGAGCTGTTTCAAAAGAAGTGTAACCAGCAGGGCAAGGGAGGCGATTCTGCCCCTCTACTCTGGTCTTGTGAGACTTCACCTGGAGTACTGTGTTCAGTTCTGGAGTCCTCAGCACAGGAAGGACATGGATCTGTTACCGCTGAGTCCAGAGGAGGGCCACAAAGATGATCAGAGGGCTGGAGTATCTCTCATGAGGACAGGCTGAAAGAGTTGGGGCTTTTCAGCCTAGAGAAGAGAAGGCTCCAGGAAGACCGTATAGCAGCCCTCCAATACTTAAAGGAGGCCTACAGGAAAGCTGGGGAGGAGTTCTTTATCAGGGAATGTAGTGATAGGATGAAGGGTAAAAGTTTTAAAATAAAAGAAGGTAGATTTGGATTAGGAAGAATTTTTTTACTGTGAGGATGGTGAGGCACTGGCACAGGTTGTCCACAGAGGTTGAGGATGCCGCATCCCTGGAGATGTTCAGGGCCAGGCTGGATGTGGCTTTGAGCAACCTGATCTAGTGGAAGGTGTCCCAGTTCATGGCAAGGGGGTCGGATCTGGATGACCTTTAAGGTTTCTTCCAAATCATTCTATAATTCACAAGAACTATTATTCAAAATTTATCAAAAGCTAATCAAATTCCTGATTAAATTACCAATACCATATTACATGTAAAGACAGAGTATATGAAATGATATATAAACCAATGTATTTTCCCTGTGATTAAAAAAACCACCCACCCAACAGAGCAGATCATCTGATCAGTATAGCTTTTCTCATGGGTGCAAACAACTATATATTGAATTCATTTGGGAAACATGCTTTAATCAATTAAATCTAAATTTTATTTAGTGATAGAGTCAACTCTGTAATTAGCTCTTAGGAAAACATGGTTACTTTTAAAATGTGTTTAATGGATAAAACCTTGAAAAGGAAGTCTTTGTTTTTCTTCTCTATTTGTTTCAGGGCTGAAAACATTGATTATTCAAAAGCTTGTATCAGTTAACTTACACTGTGAGGAGTGGAATATATTTGAAGAGACAATATAACCGCTTTTCCCCTTTCCCTCAGAAATTAACAGGTTGACATGAATAAGTCAGTGACTTTGTGTTAGGAAGAGAGAAAGGAAATATTAATTATCAGTTTGGCATTTCACCAGAGTAAACAGACCCACGAGAATGATTGAGGTTACCTATTCAAGAGAGAAATGTGTATCTGACACATATATGCCATAGAAAATTGTGATAAATTACTTAGGCTTTTTTCTATTATTATTATTGTCATAGTGAAAAGAGTAAACTCAGTGAAGGGGAGAAAAGAGCCAAGGTGAAGTAATGTTTTAAATGGTTATGCTGTATATTTTAAAGATATCCAGAGTCTGAGATATTGTGTACAGCTCCACACCATTATGTACAAAAGAAAAGTATTTATTTTCATGTTTGACATAATTTCTAAATAACTTGAAGCTGAGCCTTTACAGACTTAGCAAAAATGTTGGAGTATGTATTTTTATTTGGGGGAATGTTCTGCTCTGAGATTGTTCACTTGTCTATTACAGTTTTTTTTTCTCTTTTTGGATACTGTCCCTAGTTATGGCAGTTCTAGATAAACAATTTAGAGCATGAGACACTCTAGTCTTATTTCAAGCATACTCTGTGCTACTCTGTGCAACTAAAAATCAGGAGAAATTATGTGCTGCTTCTATACTAGTTCTTGCACTTCAGTTTGAAAAAGGAGAATTTATGTTTTAAAGTCGTGTAATATAACATCCACTCTTCAGATCCATTGTATTTAAATGCCAATTTACGTAGTCTTAATAAGATAGTGAACATGTTCAGTGAGGAATAAACCTAATGACTTTTTTTTTTCAACCAAGTCTGGAAAAAGTGTTAAAAACATATGTTTAAGAGAATAGATGGTGTTGAGTTTTCTGGTATGGCCCTTCTTACACAAACTTCCATCTATTTCCTGGTGCTCACACACAATGTCACAATCATAGAATAGAATTGAATAGAATTTTTCTTTTATTAAAAAAATGACACTAAAACTGCTTAGCTGAAGGATAAAGTACAGACATAAAATCTCTAAACTTAACTTTTTTTTCTGTTAAATGTTATCCTTTTGGCATCCTTCATCTCTTTCTTTTCCATGTGAGCTAGGAGATAAACAATAATAGGTTTAGTCTATTACTGATCCCTTTTATAATTACAGCATGATCATTATTTTGTTTGAGGCAGGTAGAGGCAAACAAAAGATCTCAGATTGGGATTGCTCAATTTTATAGATGAAAATAACCAGTGGAAAGACTGAAATGTTAATAATTATGCTGTTTAGAGTATGACTAGAATTTAGTTCTACTGTCACAATAAGGATGATTGTCTACTAAACCTGCTATATGCCAATCTACACGAATTCTTGTAGTTTTTCTTTTGTTATCAGAACAGTATTTCCCTGAGCAGGTACCTGAAAGGAAAAGCAGCTCCTGCACCTTTAGTCTTTCAAGAACCTGAGCGATTGTCTGTTTTCCCTTCTAATCTTGTTGATCAGAACCATTAGAAATGTCGTATATTTGTAAGAACAGGCAAAAATATTTTCTTATCAGCATTGAGGAATACTGAAACAATGGTGGAAAAGAGTAAGAGAAAAGTAACACCACAATGATGGAGGAGAAAAGCTGTTTAACCATCTGTAAATCATTGTTTTCTTCACTTTCTTTTGGAAGAACAGCAAAGTAAATTGTGGCCAGGATGCACTGTTTAGTAATTAAGAAAGATATAAATATCTTTCTTGTGTGTACTTCAATAAGAGTTGGGGAATGGCAGTAAGTTCCTGCCCAGCGAAAGAAACCTGCTCCCCCAACCCATAAAACAAAACCCCAGATCCCACTGAAGAACAAATACAAAGCACTGCAGGTGGAATCCACCCCCAAAAGATGAGGATGATGGCTCCCACAGCCTAGAATCTTTCCCTAGGCCACACCATCCTTGGAAGAAAAATAACAACATCCTCCATTAAGAAGAGGAGGGTGATTGTTGTAGGGGACTCCCTCCTAAAAGGAATGGAGGGACCCATCTGCAGACCAGACCCACTCCACAGAGAGGTCTGCTGCTTACCTGGGGCATCAGCGAAGGAGGTAGCTAGAAAACTTCCTTCCCTGGTCTAAGAGGCAGACTTTTATCCTCCAATAGCATTCCAAATTGGATGTGATGACAGAGAACAGAAAACCCAAAGCCATTAAGAGATACTTCAGGGCTCTAGAGAGAACGGTGGAGGGCTCTGGGGCTCAGATAGTATTTAGCTCAATTCCAATGCTAAATACAGAGAAGCAATTAGTGAAAAAGAAGAAATTGATTAATGCCTGGCTCCAAGGCTGGTGTGAGAAGAGGGGCTTCGGGTTCTTTGATCATGGGGTGGCCCATGCACCCCCAGGCTCTCTTACAAGGGATGGTACATGCGTGTTTCCTAGGGGGGCTAAAGCCCTTGCTAAAAATCTAGCTAGTCTCATTAACCGAGCTTTAAACTAGATGTGAAGGGGGAGGGGGATGAGACCAGGCTAGATGGGAGTTAGCCTGGAAGTGGGACACCAGTGACTCGGAGATGGTGTGCTGGTGAGGACCACCACAAGGCAAGTGGGGGCAATTACACCTGATGACAGTAAGGAAGAAACTGGCACTCTGGCGTTAGCTACTCCAACAACCGAGCAATTGGGAATAAACCCTATTCCCTTTATGAGGGCTGAAGGTTTGCCAGCCCAGTTGAAGTGCATTTACACCAATGCATGCAGCATGGGTAAAAAGGAGGAGTTGGAAGCTGTTGGAGGGCAAGGAGGCTATGATGTTGCCATTATGGAAACGTGGTGGCATGACTCATATAACTGGAGTGCAGCTATGGAAGGGTACAAACACTTCAGGTGGGACAGGAAGGGTAGGAGAGGAGGTGGGGTATCTCTCTATGTACGAGAGGACTTTGATACCCTCAAGCTTGATTATGGTGATGAGGAGATCGAGTGCCTGTGGGTTAAAATCAGAGGAGCCCAAAAGAAGGCAGATTTTGTGATGGGAGTCTGTTACAGGTCGCCCAGCCAAGAAGAAGCAGCTGATGAGCTCTTCTATAAACAGCTAGGGATAGTCTCTAGATCGATGCCTCTTGTTCTCATGGGAGACTTCAATCTTCCAGATATCTGCTGGAAGTACAATACAGCAGAAAGGAAGCAGTCTAGGAGGTTCCTGGAGTGCGTGGAAGACAACTTCCTTTCACAACTGGTGAGCAAACAAACAAGGGAATGTGCCCTACTGGACCTGCTGTTTTTGAACAGAGAAGGCCTTGTGGGGTATGAGACAGTTGAAGGACAGCTAGGACAAAGTGATCACGAGGTGATAGGGTTTTCAGTTCTAGGTGAAGTGAAGAGGGTGGCTAGCAGGACATTTGCATTAAATTTCCAGAGGGCAGATTTCAGACTGTCCAGAAGGCTGGTTGGCAAATTCCCATGGGAGAAAGTACTTAAGGGCAAGGGAGCCCATGAGGGCTGGGAGCTCTTCAAAAAGGAAATCCTAGCAGCTCAGGAGAAAGCCATGCCCATGTTCCAGAAAAAGAGTTGGTGGGGGAAAAAACAGCTTGGTTGAGTAAGGAGATCTTGAGAGATATCAAAAAAAAAGAGAAATGTCTATGAGCTTCGGAAGAAGGGACAGGCGTTTTGAGTGGACTACTGGAGGAAAGTAATATCATGCAGGGAAAAGGTCAGGAGGGCTAAGGCCCAACTAGAAATCACATTGGCAAAGTCTGAGAAAGATAACAAAAAAAATCTTTCTATACCTATATTAACAATAAAAGAAGGACTAGGGAGTATATACAGTCCCTATTAGATGCAGGAGGAACAACAGTGACAGAGGATGAGGAAAAGGGTAAGGTATTTAATGCCTTCTTTGCCTCAGTCTTTAATTGTAAAGAAAGTTATTCCCTCTGCGTACAACCTCAGGAGTTAGAGGAGCAGAGTGAGGTTCCCATGATCCAAGAGGAGGCGGTTAGAGACTTGCTTGCCCAACTAGACACCCACAAGTCTATGGGGCAGATGGGATGCACCCAAGGGTATTGAGGGAGCTGGTGGATGTGCTGGTCAAACCCCTTTCCATCATCTTCCAACACTCCTGGAAGACCGGGGAAATTCCACTGAACTGGAGGCTGGCTGATGTGGTCTTCCTGGACTTCAGTAAGGCCTTTGATGCAGTTTCTCACAGCATTCTGCTTCAGAAACTGTCAGCCTCTGGTCTGGACAGGCACACACTCTCCTGGGTGGAAAACTAGTTGAATGACCGGACCCAGAGAGTGGTGGTAAATGGTGTTAAATCCAGCTGGAGGCCAGTTACAAGTAGGGTACCCCAGGGCGCAGTGCTGGGTCCAGCCCTGTTCAATGTCTTTATCAATGACCAATGGGATGAGGTTTAACAAGGCCAAATGCTGGGTCCTGTACTTGGGGCACAACAACCCCAAGCAGTTCTACAGACTAGGAGAAGTCTGTCTGGAAAGCTGCCTGGAGGAGAAGGACCTGGGGATGTTGGTTGATAGCCATCTGAACATGAGCCAGCAGTGTGCCCAGGTGGCCAAGAAGGCCATTGGCATCCTGGCTTGTATCAGAAATGGTGTGACCAGCAGGTCTAGGGAGGTTATTCTCTTCTGTATTCAGCACTGGTGAGACTTCTCCTTGAATCCTTTTTTCATTTCTGAGCCCCTCACCACAAAAAGGATATTGAGGCCCTGGAGTGAGTCCAGAGAAGAGCAACAAAGCTGGTGAAGGGGTTGGAGAACAGGTCCTATGAGGAGCAGCTGAGAGAGCTGGGGTTGTTTAGCCTAGAGAAGAGGAGGCTGAGGGGAGACCTCATTGCTCTCTACAAGTACCTAAAAGGAAGTTGCAGAGAGGATGATGATGGCCTCTTCTCCCAAGTGACAGTGGACAGGATGAAAGGGAATGGCCTCAAGCCCCACCAGGGGAGGTTTAGGCTAGAGACAGTAGGAAAAAAAAATTCACAGAAAGGGTCATTGGGCACTGGAATAGGCTGCTCAGGGAGGTGGTTGAGTCACCTTCCCTGGAAGTGTTTAAGGGATGGGTTTATGAGGTGCTAAGGGGCATGGTTTAGTATTTGATAGGATTGGTTGAACTCAGTGATCCAGTGGGTCTTTTCCAACCTCATGATTCTATGATTCTATGATTTTTTGGCAGAGCCCTAGGTAGAAATCTGTTAATTTAGATCTCAGCTTGGTTATTATCATCTAGTACTTCTGGCAATAGATTTCATGTCCTTGAACTTTACTTGCTTAACAGCAGAAATCCTTAAGAGTTTCCTGACACTTTAGTTTCTTGTTTAAACTTCGTGTTCAACATGAACAAACATTAACACTTCAGAAAAGGTAGATATAAAAAAATTCTAATAAATTCTGTAAGTTCTAAATCAAACATCACTTTACAAGATGAGGAAATCTATACATCCTTGTAATTTTTTGTTGGACAGTAGAATATCTAGGTGATATTCTATCAAGAATAAAGCAATGTTTATATTTATCACCTTAAACAACAACAAAAAATCATTATGGAAAGTCTGTATCGTTACTAGCAAACTAAGTATTTCTCACTCAGATGTTATTTTTGGCTGAGCATGTTGGGTTATGTCTGTATTTCATGCATTCTATATCTATTAAATTAATTTTAAAGATAATTTCATTCAGTACTGTCTGTCAACAGTAGCAAAAAAGTCCACAAACACCTGCTTTCTTTGAGAAGTGGAGTACTACAGCTTATTGGTTTCTTGTCACGATGGCAAAATAGTTCCAAGGGCACCAAGTATTTGACTTAGAAGGGTGAAAAATCTTGGCATCACACTGTTGTGCAATCAGGCTCCAGAGGTAAAGAAAAATGCCTAAATATTTATAGAATTAAATGTCTCAAGGAAAAAAATAACATATCAGTGGAATTTATTTGCTAGAGAAGTATAGAGTCTCAGGGTTCAATTTCTGTTTAATGCTATTCAGAATAGAAAATGGAAAGGTCTTAGCCAAGTTAGAAACTCTGATAAAGCACGAATGTTACTCTGCTAATGGAATATCACATTTAGGGAAATGAACTTTTAGATGAAAAGCAAACAGTAATTCAGGATATAGTATATTCTTCTTTGGGCTGAATTCAGATATCCACACTCAGAAATGTTCTGACTTTTAAGATGCTTTTGCAACCTGCCTGATTTCTAACTGCCTCTCCAGAAAGTTATTCAGAAGGATTTTCCTGTGTCATACCTGCTGTCATTGCATGGACATCCTGAATATGTGGGCATCTCACACAGTAATAAATACCTGAGGATCACCAAAAGAATTTTATCCCTTGTGTCCTGAGGTGTTTGATGTCATAAGAAGGACTCTGCTTCATATAGAAATCCTCTTAATTAAAACATTAAGGCATATAAACTGCTTGTGTATATTTATATGTGATGCACATGAATTAACTATGGCTGTATGTATATTCCTGTAGCAAAGGAGTATTTTACATGGACACTGCTTTGTCATAACACTAAAGTTTCATATAACTCTGGACAGTTTTTAGATGTTGTATACTACAAAGAATTTTAAATGTCTTGAGGTTAACTTCATTTTCAATAAGAACATGCAAATAAGTTTGCCCTGTGTTCAAATTATGCATAAGAGAAAATATGAATATGAAATTTTGGCATTTATATTTCCAGTTTAACTTAAACTAACTTAGAAAGTTGCATATTCCTCCATGCTTTTCTTCCTACTGTGTTTTAAAAACACACAATTGCATGGCTTGTTGGCTCAAGCATACTTTTGAAATAAGAAACTAATTATTTTCTAAATAATTCCCTGTACTACTCTACTAAAACAATGTTCAAAGATGTAATTCTGGCCCTATTAAAGTAAACAGAATACATAAGGATTTTCATGTTGAGACACCACTTAATCTAATGGCTCTATCTATTAAAAGGGAATTGTTTAAATGCCTGCCTCACAAACAAGTTAGACTTCAGAAGTTTATGGCATACCTGTTTATGTTTCATCTCACAAAATTACATTTTTTTCCAATAAATACTATGATAATATTCTAAATACAACACAATACAAGAAACCTTGTATTAAGCTAGGTTGCATATTTTAAGTCAGAAAATAAATGAAAATTTAAACTAAAGAAAAAAACCAACCTACTTTGCTCTTTTGGAGAGCTTTGAACTACCTGCAGTCTAGGAAGTAATAAGAATGTTAGCATGTGACACCTAACTTTGTAATTTACTGGTCACAAAAAGCAAGGCAAGGAGCCATGAAATGCATCCTGTGGGAAGGACCCACATTTGAGCAATTTATGAAGAATTGTATCCCACAAGATGATCCCCATCCTGGAGCAGGGGAAAAATTTGAGGAAGGAGTAGCAGAAAGGAGCTTTTGATGAACTGACTGCAGCCTATATTCCCCACTGCCCTGCACCACTTGGTGGGATAGGATGTAGAACCGTAAAGCCTGAGAAAATATTCTTAATCACCAACCTGCCCTACTTGTAATTGGCAATAAATTACTCTTCCCCAAACAGAATCTATTTAGCATGTGCAAGTAATTGGGGAGCAATGTCCCTGTCCTTATCTTGACCTTTGAGGTTTTTCATCCCATTTTCTCCCTCTGTCCTGATGGGGAGGAAGAGTGAAAGAGTAGCTTGGTGGGCACCTAGTAGTCAGCCAAGGTCAACCCATGACAATCATATAGAAGAATTATCTTGACATTATGAACGGAAACATTACCATTACCTTTAACAAAATTACTTATTAAAGTGTTTGCATTTAAGAATGTTAAGCATTAATATTCTCTGAGTGATCACGGTCAGAAAAAATAAATTCTCCCTGTGAGAAACACTCAATCACTGGTAAAATATTTTAAAGAAAAAGGACAAAGTCATCAAAGCAATGGCAATAGTATTTTTATGTTACAATTCGGTGCTGAAATGGATGCCCTTCTGAAAAAGGCATACTGCAAAGGCTGGTTGCAGGAGTTTTATACTGGTTAAACATGTGTATTCATACAGATTTTGAGAAACACTGGTTACATATTTGAGGAATATTGGTTAACCATGCACAGAACTCATATCACCCACTCTCAAATGTACATCGCAGTACCTTTGTGTCTTCAGAATCCTCTGATGCTCTTTATCTTATCTCCTTCCTCATTGTCTCCTCTTGGTGAGTTCAGGTCTGCTCTTTGTTCCTGCTGGGGAACTGTCCTTGTTCTGACTAGTAAACAAGCTAAACTCCTGTTACAATCACATCTTTCCTCAGTGCAAGCTGGCCAGGATTTGCCTTCAGCCTCAAACCAGCTCGTGCCTCTGTTTCTGTTACTGGCTCCACTTGTGAAGGCTGCTTTCGAGTAGGGGAACTTCTTTGCATGGTTGAGGAGTTAAGGGAGGAGGTAAAGAGACTGAGAACTATCAGGGAATGTGAGAGAGAGATAGACCTGTGGAGCAGTGTCCTCTCAATACCTCAGCAGTCTGCTGCACCTGGTATGCCCAATCACCATCCACCTGCAAACTGCAAGGTTGGGGATATAAGAGACAGGGAACGACAGCCAGTTCCTGCCAGACGAAGGAAGCCTGCTCCCCTCAAGCAGACAGCAAAACCTGAGATCCCCCTGGTGAACAAGTACCAGGTGCTGCAGGAGGAATCTAATCCTGAGGATGATGGCCACCATAGCCTAGAATCTTTCCCTAGGCCACACCATCCTCAGAAAAAAATAACAACATCCTCCATTAAGAAGAAGAGGAGGAGGATTGTTGTAGGGGACTCCTTCCTCAAAGGAATGGAGGGACCCATCTGCAGACCTGACCCGCTCCACAGAGAGGTCTGCTGCTTACCAGGAGCATCAGGGAGGGAAGTAGCTAGAAAACTTCCTTCCCTGATCCATGAAACAGACTACTATCCTCTGATTGTAGTCCAAACCGGCAATGATGACCTAGTTAAAAGTAAAGCTAAAGACATCAAAAAAGACTTCAGGGCCCTTGGGAAGATGATGGAGGGCTCTGGGGCACAGGTAGTGTTCTGCTCCATCCCTAGGCTAAATGGAGTAGACCCGGAAATTACAAAGACGAACTCAAGTAATGCCTGGCTCCGAGCCTGGTGCGAGGAAAGGGGCTTTGGATTCTTTGATCACAGGGTGGTTCGTGCACCCCCTGAACACGGTTGCTAAGGTTGGGACACATGGGTCTCCTAGCGGGGCTAAGGCCCTTGCTAAAAGCTTAGCTAAGCTCATAGATCAAGCTTTAAAGTAGATGTGGAGGGGGAGGGGATTGAGACCAGGCTAGGCAAGAGCGAGCCTGGACGTGGGGCATTAGAAATTAGGAGAGGGTGTGGTGGTGAGGACCACCAGCACATCACCACATAGAAAGTGGGGGAGAGTGCACCTCGGAGCAGTAAAGGCGATACAGGTACTCTGGTGCAAGCTACTCCAGTTACCAGGCAACTGGGAACAAGCACTGTCCCCTCTAAGAGGGCTGAAGGCTCGGCAGCCAAGCTGAAGTGCATTTACACCAATGCACATAGCATGGGGTATAAGAAGGAAGAGCTGGAAGCTGTTGGAGGGCAAGGAGCCTATGATGTTGTTGCCATCACAGAAACGTGGTGGAATGACTCATGTAACTGGAGTACAGCTATGGTGGGGTATAAACTATTCAGAAGGGATAGGAAGGGTAGGAGAGGAGGCGGGGTAGCCCTCCTTGTAAGGGAGGACTTGGAAACCTCTGAGATGGACTGAGGTGATGAGGAGATTGAGTGCCTGTGGGTTAAAATCAGAGGAGCCCCTAAGAAGCTAGATTTTGTGATGGGAGTCTGTTACAGGCCACCCAGCCAAGGAGAAGCAGCCGATGATCTCTTCTATAAACAGCTGGGGATAGTCTCTAGATCGATGCCACTTATTCTTGTGGGAGACTTCAATCTTCCTGATATCTGCTGGAAGTACAATACAGCAGAAAGGAAGCAGTCTAGGAGGTTCCTGGAGTGCGTGGAAGACAACTTCCTTGCACAGCTGGTTAATGAACCAGCCAGGGAAGGTGCCCTCCTGGACCTGCTGTTTGTGAATAGAGAAGGCCTTGTGGGGGATGTGACAGTAGGGGGTCGCCTAGGACTAAGTGAACATGTTTTCTGTTCTAGGCGAAGTGAAGAGGGTGGTAAGCAGGACAGTTGCATTAAATTTCCAGAGGGCAGACTTTGAACTCTTTAGAAGGCTGGTTGGCAAAGTCTCCTGGGAGACAGTACTTAAGGGCAAGGGAGCCCATGAGGGCTGGGAACTCTTCAAAAAGGAGATCCTAGCAGCTCAGGAGAAAGCCATCCCCATGTTACGGAAAAAAAAACCGGCAGGTGAAAAGAACAGCTTGGTTGAACAGAGAGATCTTGAGTGACATCAAGTAGAAGAGGAATGTTTATGGGCTCTGGAAGAGGGGACAGGCCTCTTGGGTGGACTACAGGAGGGAAGTGAGGTTGTGTAGGGAAAAAATCAGAGGAGCTAAGGCTCAACTAGAAATCAGGTTGGCAAAGTCCATGAAAGATAACAAAAAATCTTTCTATAAATATATAAATAACAAAAGGAGAACTAGGGAGACCATACAGTCCCTTTTGGACACAGGAGGAACAACAGTGACAGGGAATGAGGAGAAGGCTGAGGTACTTAATGCCTTCTTTGCCTCAGTCGTTAATTGTAAAGAAAACTGTTCCCTCTGTGTAGAAACCCTGGAGCTAGAGTAGCAATACGAGGCTTCCATGGTCCAAGAGGAGGTGGTCAGAGCCTTGCTTGCCCAACAGGACACCCACAAGTCTATGGGGCCAGACGGGATTCACCCTAGGGTATTAAGGGAGCTGGCAGATGTGCTGGCCAAACCCCTTTCCATCATCTTCCAACAGTCCTGGAAGACTGGGGAGGTACCACTGGACTGGAGGCTGGCTGATGTTGTGCCCATCTACAAGAAGGGTCACAGAGAGGATCCAGGGATGTTGAGGCTCTGGAGTGAGTCCAGAGAAGAGGAACAAAACTGTTTAAGGGGCTGGAGAACAGGCCCTATGAGGAGCGACTGAGAGAGCTGGGGTTGTTTAGCCTGGAGAAGAGGCGACTGAGAGGAGACCTCATTACTCTCTACAAGTACCTGAAAGGAGGTTGTGGAGAGGAGGGAGCTGGCCTCTTCTCCCAAGTGACAAGGGACAGGACAAGAGGGAATGGCCTCAAGCTCCGCCAGGGGAGATTTAGGCTAGAGATTAGGAGGAGGTTTTTCATGGAAAGGGTCATTGGGCATTGGAATAGGTTGCCCAGGGAGGTGGTTGATTCACCTTCCCTGGAGGTGTTTAAGGCACAGGTAGATGAGGTCTTGAGGGACATGGTTTAGTGTTAGATAGGAATGGTTGGACTCGATGATCCGATGGGTCTCTTCCAACCTGGTTGTTCTATGATTCTATGATTTATAGCACAGAGTTTCCTCTGTGCTAAATCAATGATCTCAGAAAAGATGGGCTATTGTTGCTGCCACCTTCCTTTCTTTTTTGTCATGTCTTTGTTTCCATTTATGCCTCCTTGGGATTCCTTCACTTACCCCCAGAGGAGAAGGCTTAACAGTCAGAGCTAAAATGAATCTAACCAGTGACTGTAAATGTTAACTCCCTGTACGTTCAGAATGAAATACCAGTATATGCAAAAAAATCTACAGCCATATGCAGTAACATATGCCTTAAAATGAACAGTATAGTTAATTTAAATATTGAAGTGTTGTTAATTTTGAAGACAGGAAAACATCTTACCTAGCAGTAGCATCATTAAAAATCTGGCAAATAAGTTATCAAATTCAAAATACAAAAATTTATTACAAATACAGTAATCTAACATACCCCAGTAGGAGCTTTCCATATGGGTACTGAATAAACATGAGGATTACAAACAGAATTTAAATATTCTTGGACATTTGATTTAAAAATTAATTTATTCAAAACATTAAATGCAAATATTACAAGACACATTCTATCTGCCTTAATGTGCAAGAAGAAATTTTCTTCATCCTTGGTCGCCTCCAACAGCTGCTATTGCACCTGGAAATCTTCACTTCCACTGCTGACTCAGCCTCTTGGCAGTGAAACAGCAAAATTCAGTATCATATCTCTGAAGGTGAGGAACAGGGGCCTGTGTAATGAGGGGTGGGAACAAGCCAAGTTTGAATCCATAAATAAGACTTGGATAGTCCCAATGCAAAGTAAGAAGCAATTACTGCCTTTCAAGCAAGCTTTCCCAGCTCTTGAAGTCACCAAAACTGCTGCATGCAACGATAGTGACTACAGCAATGTGGGCTTTACGGAGCTCTCACAGGCTATATTTTATGGTTATTTTGCTGTCCAAAGTAACCTCAGCCTCTGTGCAAGTGACCTCTTTTACTGTGTCTACAACTGTCAACCTCCACACAATACAAGAACTCAGCACTGCTTTTGTGATTACATGGACACAGAAGATGGCATTTGAAAGTTGTTTTGCTCACCTCCAATGCAGAGAGAAAGATCTTTTCTCTTTGTCGACTGCTGGGATGTCTTTCAAGCTGTACAACTATGAATCTCCTAGACAAAACAGCATATGTTGTGTGTCAGGTATAGGCCGACAGTTATTGAAACTGCTATAGAATCTTAAATAGTCAGTTTTTAAGGATTAAATAGCTGATGTGTTTTATATTTTACTTCACCGTACATACATTCAATTTATTATGAAAGCTGTAGAATCTGGCAGGCTTACATTGGCTCGTGTGGGACAGTAAGTCCATTTAGTTTTCCATGTATCATTCTATATGATAAGCCTCACTAATACAAAAGATCTCTCTGTTAAGAGAGGCTGAGAGAAGACAAGCTTACTAAGGATCACCACTCTTCCTTAGATTCCCAGCTGCCCAAAGCGGTAATGAATATCCATACATCCAGTTTCCTAAGAAGCATAAACAAAATTTCTGACTGAGTAGCTTGGAGTTGGTGGGTGACCTGCTTCATGTGAGTAGCTTGGAGTTGGTGGGTGACCTGCTTCGTGAAGTAAACAGCCAACTTGAAAAATTGTTCATTTTTTTAAATCCAGGAAAACATGGAAAGAAATGCTGATTGAAACCATGCAATTTATAACATGCCAGCTCTTAGTTTTTATTTTGGCTGCATTATTTAGTGTAAGAAGCCTTGCTGGGTCAGCTGGAAATACCCTTGATATTAGGTAAGCAGCTCTGAGGCAGCTGCGATTGAGTCCCTCACTTCCAGCATAAATGTTGTAGCCTGGCAACAGTTCCAGGGTTCCTGGACTGCTGGGACCCTATGGTGGCTGGCCAAATCCAGAGCAGCTTTAAGGCCGCTTTAGTTTTCAGTAAGCTCCAAATTCTGCAGTGATCAAAGTTACTTAACTCCTCTGCTTGGTACCGTTTGAGTAGAGCTGAGGTATAGGCACCACTTAAAATTCTGTTTTCATTATATCTTCCAGAGCTAATTTCAGCAAAAGACAGAGTAAATTTTTGTCAGATTTTGTTTCCTGTAGAATGAAGGAAAAAGAACAAGAAGAAAATTGCAACTACATTAAACATATATGCTCTGCAGTAACTCAGAAAATATTTTGAGGATGAGTGCTCATCAACCAGAGTTTTATCTTCCAAGTAGCAGAAGTACATTGAGAAAAAAAGACATTAAGACTGGGGAGGTACCACTGGACTGGAGGCTGGCTGATGTTGTGCCCATCTACAAGAAGGGTCACAGAGAGGATCCAGGGATGTTGAGGCTCTGGAGTGAGTCCAGAGAAGAGGAACAAGACTGTTTAAGGGGCTGGAGAACAGGCCCTATGAGGAGCGACTGAGAGAGCTGGGGTTGTTTAGCCTGGAGAAGAGGAGGCTGAGAGGAGACCTCATTGCTCTCTAGAACTACCTGATGGGAGGTTGTAGAGAGGAGGGAGCTGGTCTCTTCTCCCAAGTGACAGGGGACAGGACAAGAGGGAATGACCTCAAGCTCCGCCAGGGTAGATTTAGGCTGGACATTAGGAGGAAGTTTTTCACGCAAAGGGTCATTGGGCATTGGAATAGGCTGCACAGGGAGGTGGTTGATTCACCTTCCCTGGAGGTGTTTAAGGCACAGGTAGATGAGGTCCTGAGGGACATGGTTTAGTGTTTGATAGGAATGTTTGGACTCGATGATCTGACAGGTCTCTTCCAACCTGGTGATTCTATTATTCTATGATTCTATACATACTAGTTTTAGACAAAAATGGTTTAAGTTCTCAAAGAATATTTGTTTAGGTAATCCAATTTTGTCTTTCGGTTGTCCACAAACCATCTCCCGACACGAGACAGATCCACATCACAAAAGCATACAAACCAGCTGCAGCAAAACCCATCAACCAATTCTCACATCCCCAAACCAATAATAATGAGAGTGATGACAGCACATGCATTTTGAGCCTTGTTCAGCAATCCTTATCATAGTTTATATTTAAAAAAATAAAAAGCACAATACAAAAGCTAATTGTATATTGAATCTCCTTTGCAGTAGTCTGCCTACCTCAGCTTTAAAATCTGATCTCCTTCACTTGAATGCACGTTCTCAAGCCCTATACTTATGTTAAAGCTGTCTTTCATATATCAGTGATAATTAATATATTTATTTTCATCCTATGCCATTCTGAGCCATGAAATATATCTATGTTAAAAGAAAGTGGTAAATATTATTGACCTTAAGGACTACAGTCTTGATTTTTATATCATCTACTTTGAATTTATATCTTTGCATCTGTAAGCACTTGAGTAGAGCTATTAGTGTCCTATATTGGAGAAAAAATGACACTGAAATCAGTGAACATAATCTCTGGTCAATATTCTCAAAACCATATAGCCATCTACTCAGATACCCAGGTAATGGTGCCTTGTAAAAACATATTGTGAAGCTATTATTTGAATCTAATTCAAATCATATCTATGGGTAAAGAGAAGACTTTCTGTCAGTTTGCTTAGGAATTACCTGTAATGAATATACAATGAGGACATTCTGTAAAAACTCCATTAAAATGTAAAGAGAACAGTAGAAAAGAGTAGCTGTAGTTTTTCCTCTGCAGTATTATGTGACTTACTTTTAAATCATAGTGGATAATGTATAAATAATTTACCCTAGAAAAGCTATTTTAATTGAACTTAATATCAAAATGTGCTGTCAATAAAACAAGAGAAAAAAAAGGAAGAATGTCTTTACAATTAAATTTCAAAGTCTTTTGACTAGTTTTAAATAAGCTAACTTGCATCCAAAGATGTGTGCTTTATGACTTCCTTGTTGAAATTGTTGCTCATCTTGAAACGAAGATATTGTCTAGAAACTTAGATGTAGTGTAAAACATTCTTCATACAATTTGACCCAGTGACCAAATAAAGTAGATTAAGACATAAGAGCAGTGCAAACTTGACTTACATTTCAATGAAATCTGAACAAAAACCTTAGGTGGAGTTACAGGTTGACTTATGCATTTTTAGCTGATGAAAAAAATAATGTTCTCGTCTTTATGCTGTTTCTTCTTTTGTTTAGAAGCACTGCTTTATGCAGATGTTTCTTTCTGCTGATTTATTCTAAGCATCTGGTTTGTAATCATTGAGCAGATAGCTGGCACGAAGAAGTTTGGCATTATTCTGATGGCAGGAACTAAACGGATTAAACGACCGTTTGAGAATTTCCTGATTATCATAGAATCATAGAATCATAGAACAACCAGGTTGGAAGGGACCCATCGGATCTTCCAGTCCAACCATTCCTATCAAACACCAAACCAAGTCCCTCAAGACTTCATCCACCCGTGCCTTGAACACCTCCAGGGAAGGTGAATCAACAACCTCCCTGGGCAGCCTATTCCAATGCCCAATGACCCTTTCTGTGAAAAACCTCCTCCTAATCTCTAGCCTAAATCTCCCCTGGCGGAGCTTGAGACCATTCCCTCTTGTCCTGTCCCCTGTCACTTGGGAGAAGAGCCCAGCTCCCTCCTCTCCACAACCTCCTTTCAGGTAGTTGTAGAGAGTAATGAGGTCTCCTCTCAGCCTCCTCTTCTCCAGGCTAAACAACCCCAGCTCTCTCAGTCGCTCCGCATAGGTTCTGTTCTCCAGCCCCTTCACCAGCTTCGTGGCTCTTCTCTGGACTCGCTCCAGAGCCTCAACATCCTTCTTGTATTGAGGGGCCCAGAAATGAACACAGTATTCAAGGAGCAGCCTCACCAGTGCTGGAACTGGTATGCAACTCCTTTCACCTTTGTTTAGAACACTCCCTTATCATGTTACCCTGAACAAATCTTTACTGTGAACTTACTTACCTTAGTATCTGTTGGATTTTGACTGTGTGCCACCAGCACCTTAATGGCCCGTAATACTGCAACATAACTGCTTATTGCTTCCTTTTTTTGTGCTATATAATGAAAAAAGAAACAGAACTCTGCCAGGAAGAATTCTTTTTGCATGTATTTGGTTTCATCTGGTCGAGACATCATGCCTTTCTGTAAAAATGAACTGCTTAGAAGAATAATTTAGAATTAGATTTCTTAGTCCTATGATGTGATGAATCCTAATCAGAAAGCTGAAAGGTTGAATAGTAATAAACCTTAATCACTACAGTCACCTGTAATTCCATTTACTCAAATATATAACTTATTTCTTTTAAATCTGTGAGCGAGGGAACTTGAATAATGGATAAGACATTTTATGTAGTCTGCTCACAAGATATGAACTTATTCCTTCATTATGAGAAACCCACTTACAGCCCAGGACTATTAATAGATTTGTGTTTTACTATGTTGCTGTGAATAGTCCCACAATCAATGTAACTTTGGCATAGGTGAGGAAGTACGAGTGACAGAAATTAAAGCGGAAGAAGTAGGCATAACATTTTTGAACCTTCTCTTTTTAATGTTCCACATATAAAGAGGACAAAAATGTGTTCTTTGTGAGCTGTAGATTGGCTGCAGTAAATCTTTTTTGTAGTAGTTTTGTAGGTGATGGTTTCTTGTTGAGTTTTTTTTCTCCTGCCTCTTATTTATATTGAATAGTGTATATTCTATATATGAGTGGTCTGGGGTGGATATAGTCCTGATTTCAGAGGAAATCCTACATTTAATTTAATTCTAAACTTTTGTTTAATACCATGCATATATATATATGTATTATGTAATATGTAATATGTAATATGTATAAATGTATATATAAAAATTACATGTAACATATGTGCTTTAAAATATATTTATATATTTAAATTTTAATGTATCTTTTTATATGTATATAAATGTCAATATTTTAAAGTAACTTTATGGATGATCTGTGTGTGGAGGAGTACTTCTGAAAATTTATCTTTTAGACCTTGTACAAGATTATTGCTTAAGGCCGAGAGTGTTCTGTATTTGAGATTTAGGCAGAAGAGATACCAAACATGGATTACTAACAGTATTTCTGCTTGATTACAGGTATTCTTTATAAGATACTGAAAGAAAACATTGATTTTTGATGGGAAGGTACTGCAGTAGTAGGAGGGATGGGAAATATCACCAGATTTCACACTTTTAAATACTTTAAAAAAAATTCACACTTTTTAAAAAATGGAAACATGAGTTCCACCTTAATGTCTTTTTTTCTCAATGTACTTCTGCTACTTGGAAGATAAAACTCTGGTTGATGAGCACTCATCCTCAAAATATTTTCTGAGTTACTGCAGAGCATATATGTTTAATGTAGTTGCAATTTTCTTCTTGTTCTTTTTCCTTCATTCTACAGGAAACAAAATCTGACAAAAATTTACTCTGTCTTTTGCTGAAATTAGCTCTGGAAGATATAATGAAAACAGAATTTTAAGTGGTGCCTATACCTCAGCTCTACTCAAACGGTACCAAGCAGAGGAGTTAAGTAACTTTGATCACTGCAGAATTTGGAGCTTACTGAAAACTAAAGCGGCCTTAAAGCTGCTCTGGATTTGGCCAGCCACCATAGGGTCCCAGCAGTCCAGGAACCCTGGAACTGTTGCCAGGCTACAACATTTATGCTGGAAGTGAGGGACTCAATCGCAGCTGCCTCAGAGCTGCTTACCTAATATCAAGGGTATTTCCAGCTGACCCAGCAAGGCTTCTTACACTAAATAATGCAGCCAAAATAAAAACTAAGAGCTGGCATGTTATAAATTGCATGGTTTCAATCAGCATTTCTTTCCATGTTTTCCTGGATTTAAAAAAATGAACAATTTTTCAAGTTGGCTGTTTACTTCACGAAGCAGGTCACCCACCAACTCCAAGCTACTCACATGAAGCAGGTCACCCACCAACTCCAAGCTACTCAGTCAGAAATTTTGTTTATGCTTCTTAGGAAACTGGATGTATGGATATTCATTACCGCTTTGGGCAGCTGGGAATCTAAGGAAGAGTGGTGATCCTTAGTAAGCTTGTCTTCTCTCAGCCTCTCTTAACAGAGAGATCTTTTGTATTAGTGAGGCTTATCATATAGAATGATACATGGAAAACTAAATGGACTTACTGTCCCACACGAGCCAATGTAAGCCTGCCAGATTCTACAGCTTTCATAATAAATTGAATGTATGTACGGTGAAGTAAAATATAAAACACATCAGCTATTTAATCCTTAAAAACTGACTATTTAAGATTCTATAGCAGTTTCAATAACTGTCGGCCTATACCTGACACACAACATATGCTGTTTTGTCTAGGAGATTCATAGTTGTACAGCTTGAAAGACATCCCAGCAGTCGACAAAGAGAAAAGATCTTTCTCTCTGCATTGGAGGTGAGCAAAACAACTTTCAAATGCCATCTTCTGTGTCCATGTAATCACAAAAGCAGTGCTGAGTTCTTGTATTGTGTGGAGGTTGACAGTTGTAGACACAGTAAAAGAGGTCACTTGCACAGAGGCTGAGGTTACTTTGGACAGCAAAATAACCATAAAATATAGCCTGTGAGAGCTCCGTAAAGCCCACATTGCTGTAGTCACTATCGTTGCATGCAGCAGTTTTGGTGACTTCAAGAGCTGGGAAAGCTTGCTTGAAAGGCAGTAATTGCTTCTTACTTTGCATTGGGACTATCCAAGTCTTATTTATGGATTCAAACTTGGCTTGTTCCCACCCCTCATTACACAGGCCCCTGTTCCTCACCTTCAGAGATATGATACTGAATTTTGCTGTTTCACTGCCAAGAGGCTGAGTCAGCAGTGGAAGTGAAGATTTCCAGGTGCAATAGCAGCTGTTGGAGGCGACCAAGGATGAAGAAAATTTCTTCTTGCACATTAAGGCAGATAGAATGTGTCTTGTAATATTTGCATTTAATGTTTTGAATAAATTAATTTTTAAATCAAATGTCCAAGAATATTTAAATTCTGTTTGTAATCCTCATGTTTATTCAGTACCCATATGGAAAGCTCCTACTGGGGTATGTTAGATTACTGTATTTGTAATAAATTTTTGTATTTTGAATTTGATAACTTATTTGCCAGATTTTTAATGATGCTACTGCTAGGTAAGATGTTTTCCTGTCTTCAAAATTAACAACACTTCAATATTTAAATTAACTATACTGTTCATTTTAAGGCATATGTTACTGCATATGGCTGTAGATTTTTTTGCATATACTGGTATTTCATTCTGAACGTACAGGGAGTTAACATTTACAGTCACTGGTTAGATTCATTTTAGCTCTGACTGTTAAGCCTTCTCCTCTGGGGGTAAGTGAAGGAATCCCAAGGAGGCATAAATGGAAACAAAGACATGACAAAAAAGAAAGGAAGGTGGCAGCAACAATAGCCCATCTTTTCTGAGATCATTGATTTAGCACAGAGGAAACTCTGTGCTATAAATCATAGAATCATAGAACAACCAGGTTGGAAGAGACCCATCGGATCATCGAGTCCAACCATTCCTATCTAACACTAAACCATGTCCCTCAAGACCTCATCTACCTGTGCCTTAAACACCTCCAGGGAAGGTGAATCAACCACCTCCCTGGGCAACCTATTCCAATGCCCAATGACCCTTTCCATGAAAAACCTCCTCCTAATCTCTAGCCTAAATCTCCCCTGGCGGAGCTTGAGGCCATTCCCTCTTGTCCTGTCCCTTGTCACTTGGGAGAAGAGGCCAGCTCCCTCCTCTCCACAACCTCCTTTCAGGTACTTGTAGAGAGTAATGAGGTCTCCTCTCAGCCTCCTCTTCTCCAGGCTAAACAACCCCAGCTCTCTCAGTCGCTCCTCATAGGGCCTGTTCTCCAGCCCCTTAAACAGTTTTGTTCCTCTTCTCTGGACTCGCTCCAGAGCCTCAACATCCTTCTTGTATTGAGGGGCCCAGAAATGAACACAGTATTCAAGGAGCAGCCTCACCAGTGCTGGAACTGGTATGCAACTCCTTTCACCTTTGTTTAGAACACTCCCTTATCATGTTACCCTGAACAAATCTTTACTGTGAACTTACTTACCTTAGTATCTGTTGGATTTTGACTGTGTGCCACCAGCACCTTAATGGCCCGTAATACTGCAACATAACTGCTTATTGCTTCCTTTTTTTGTGCTATATAATGAAAAAAGAAACAGAACTCTGCCAGGAAGAATTCTTTTTGCATGTATTTGGTTTCATCATGCCTTTCTGTAAAAATGAACTGCTTAGAAGAATAATTTAGAATTAGATTTCTTAGTCCTATGATGTGATGAATCCTAATCAGAAAGTTGAAAGGTTGAATAGTAATTAACCTTAATCACTACAGTCACCTGTAATTCCATTTACTCAAATATATAACTCATTTCTTTTAAATCTGTGAGCGAGGGAACTTGAATAATGGATAAGACATTTTATGTAGTCTGCTCACAAGATATGAACTTATTCCTTCATTATGAGAAACCCACTTACAGCCCAGGACTATTAATAGATTTGTGTTTTACTATGTTGCTGTGGCTTGAGGCCATTCCGTCTTGTCCTGTCCCCTGCCACTTGGGAGAACAGGCCAGCTCCCTCCTCTCCACAACCTACTTTCAGGTAGTTGTAGAGAGTAATGAGCCTCCTCTTCTCTAGGCTAAACAACCCCAGCTCTCTCAGCCGCTCCTCATAGGGCCTGTTCTTCAGCCCCTTCACCAGCTTCGTTGCTCTTCTCTGGACTCACTCCAGAGACTTAACATACTTCTTGTGGTGAGGGGCCCAGAAGTGAACAAAGTATTCAATGAGCAGCCTCACCAGTGCTGAATACAGAGGGAGAATCACCTCCCTGGACCTGCTGGTCACACCATTTCTGATACAAGCCAGGATGCCATTAGCCTTCTTGGCTACCTGGGCACACTGCTGGCTCATGTTCAGTTGGCTGTCGACCAACACCCCCAGGTCCCTCTCCTCCTGGCAGTTTTCCAGCCAGACTTCTCCCAGTCTATAGCTCTGCATAGGGTGTTGTGCCCCAAGTGCAGGACCCGGCATTTGGCCGTGTTAAATCTCATGCCATTGGACACTGCCCAGCGGTCCAGCCTGTTCAGATCTCTTTGCAGAGCCTCCCTACCCTCCAGCAGATCAACACTTCCACACAGTTTTGTATCATCTGCAAACTTGCTAAGGGTACACTCAATGCCCTCATCCAGGTCATTGATGAAGATGTGGAACAGGGCTGGACCCAGCACTGAGCCCTGGGGAACCCCACTTGTAACTGTCCTCCAGCTGGATTTAACACCATTTACCGCCACTCTCTGGGCCCGGCTATCAAACCAGTTTTTTACCCAGGAGAGTGTGCGCCTGTCCAGGCCAGAGGCTGACAGTTTCCGTAGCAGAATGCTGTGAGAAACTGTGTCAAAAGCTTTACTGAAGTCCAGGAAGATCACATCCACAGCCTCATCCAGCAGTCGAGTTACTTTGTCGTAGAAGGCGATCAGGTTTGTTTGGCAAGACATGCCTTTTGTGAACCCATGTTGACTGGGCCTGATCATCCGGTTCTCTTGCAAGTACTTCTTGATAGCACTCAAGATCACCACTTCCATGACTTTCCCTGGCACTGAGGTCAGACTGACTGGCCTGTAGTTCCCTGGATCCTCCCTGCTACCCTTCTTGTAGATGGGCACAACATCAGCCTCCAGTCCAGTGGAACCTCCCCAGTCTTCCAGGACTGTTGGAAGGTGATGGAAAGGGGTTTGGCCAATACATCCGCCAGCTCCCTCAATACCCTAGGGTGAATCCCGTCTGGCCCCATAGACTTGTGGGTGTCCTGTTGGGCAAACAAGGCTCTGACCACCTCCTCTTGGACCATGGAAGCCTCGTATTGCTACTCTAGTTCCAGGGTTTCTACACAGAGGGAACAGCTTTCTTTACAATTAACGACTGAGGCAAAGAAGGCATTAAGTACCTCAGCCTTCTCCTCATTCCCTGTCACTGTTGTTCCTCCTGTGTCCAAAAGGGACAGTATGGTCTCCCTAGTTCTCCTTTTGTTATTTATATATTTATAGAAAGATTTTTTTTTATCTTTCATGGACTTTGCCAACCTGATTTCTAGTTGAGCCTTAGCCCCTCTGATTTTTTCCCTACACAACCTCACTTCCCTCCTGTAGTCCACCCAAGAGGCCTGTCCCCTCTTCCAGAGCCCATAAACATTCCTCTTCTACTTGATGTCACTCAAGATCTCTCTGTTCAACCAAGCTGTTCTTTTCACCTGCCGGTTTTTTTTTTTCCGTAACATGGGGATGGCTTTCTCCTGAGCTGCTAGGATCTCCTTTTTGAAGAGTTCCCAGCCCTCATGGGCTCCCTTGCCCTTAAGTACTGTCTCCCAGGAGACTTTGCCAACCAGTCTTCTAAAGAGTTCAAAGTCTGCCCTCTGGAAATTTAATGCAACTGTCCTGCTTACCACCCTCTTCACTTCGCCTAGAACAGAAAACCCTATCATCTCATGATCACTTAGTCTTAGGCGTCCCCATACTGCCACATCCCCCACAAGGCCTTCTCTGTTCACAAACAGCAGGTCCAGGAGGGCACCTTCCCTGGCTGGTTCATTAACCAGCTGTGCAAGGAAGTTGTCTTCCACACACTCCAGGAACCTCCTAGACTGCTTCCTTTCTGCTGTATTGTACTCCCAGCAGATATCAGGGAGATAGAAGTCTCCCACAAGGACAAGAGGCATCGATTTGGAGATTAACCCCAGCTGTTTATAGAAGAGCTCCTCAGCTGCTTCTCCTTGGCTGGGTGGCCTGTAACAGACTCCCATCACAAAATCTAGCTTCTTATGGACTCCTCTGATTTTAACCCACAGGCACTCAATCTCCTCATCACCACAATGCATCTCAGAGGTTTCCAAGTCCTCCCTTACAAAGAGGGCTACCCCGCCTCCTCTCCTACCCTTCCTATCCCTTCTGAATAGTTTATACCCCACCATAGCTGTACTCCAGTTACATGAGTCATTCCACCACGTTTCTGTGATGGCAACAACATCATAGGCTCCTTGCCCTCCAACAGCTTCCAGCTCTTCCTTCTTATTCCCCATGCTATTTGCATTGGTGTAAATGCACTTCAGCTTGGCTGCCGAGCCTTCAGCCCTCTTAGAGGGGACAGTGCTTGTTCCCAGTTGCCTGGTAACTGGAGTAGCTTGCACCAGAGTACCTGTATCGCCTTTACTGCTCCGAGGTGCACTCTCCCCCACTTTCTATGTGGTGATGTGCTGGTGGTCCTCACCACCACACCCTCTCCTAATTTCTAATGCCCCACGTCCAGGCTCGCTCTTGCCTAGCCTGGTCTCAATCCCCTCCCTCTCCACATCTAGTTTAAAGCTCGATTTATGAGCTTAGCTAAGCTTTTAGCAAGGGCCTTAGCCTCGCTAGGAGACCCACATGCCCCAACCTTAGCAACCGTGTCAGGAGGTGCATGAACCACCCTATGATCAAAGAATCCAAAGCCCCTTTCCTCGCACCAGGCTCGGAGCCAGGCATTAATCCAGTCCTTTTTAGTAAGTTGCGGGTCTACTCCATTTAGCCTAGGGATGGAGCAGAACACCACCTGTGCCCCAGAGCCCTCCATCATCTTCCCAAGGGCCCTGAAGTCTTTTTTGATGTCCTTAGCTTTACTGCTTGCTAGACCATCATTACCAGTCTGGACTACTACCAGAGGGTAGTAGTCTGTCTCATGGATCAGGGAAGGGAGTTTCCTTGCTACTTCCCTCCCTGATGCCCCTGGTAAGCAGCAGACCTCTCTGTGGAGCGGGTCAGGTCTGCAAATGGGTCCCTGCGTTCCTTTGAGGAGGGAGTCCCCTACAACAATCACCCTCCTCTTCTTCTTAGTGGGGGATGTTGTAATTTTCTTCTGAGGATTGTGTGGCCTAGGCAAAGATTCAAGGCTATGGTGGCCATCATCCTCAGGACTAGATTCCTCCCTGAGCACCTGGTACTTGTTCACCAGAGGGATCTCAGGTATTGTTGACTGCTTATAATTTATATACTCTGTACTTGGTTTAAGTGGTAGAAATACCATATTTTCCTATTCACAAAATTAATTTTGAGCCATGAAATTTAGCCATTAGAAGAAATCGACTACTCCTGCTAAAATTGTATCTCATTTCCCCACCAACAGAAAACTGGTGGCACCTTTGAGAGATCTTAGATTTTTTTTTCTTAGAATCTTCCATTTCTGTGATTTCCTGTTAAACTTGCTTCTGTTTATATGTTTGAAAGTTATGACTTTTTCTCTTACTAAAGGAAAAATATTTAACAAACTCAGAAAGGAAAAAATAACCTTCCGTAATGGTAAACTGGTAAACGGTGAATGAACTGTTTTTTTTTTCCCCCTGCTCCAGTGTTCTGTTGCTGTTAAACTCTGGTCAGCAGTATAAGCCATGTGTTAACCATGCCATATTGGCAATGATGAAGTCTTTCATCCAAATTATAAGTACAGTTAGTAACTTGTGTAATAAATATTCCCACCATATTTTTCCAAATAAACTGGCATGGGTTCACTACTCTAAATAGAAAGTGCTCAGTATTTAATTCACTAGGGACTTCTCCCTTCTCTCATCCCCCCCAGAATGGAATTAAAATTTATAACATATACATTTAGCAAGAATATTTTGATGTCAAAATGTCACTTAACATTCCTTGCCTGTTAACCATGAAATATTTTTCCAAGTCACATCAGTGGTAAAAAAGAAAGATCTAGTAGAGAGACTTTAGCACTCAAAAAAACAGATTTAATTTTTATTTTCACAAGCCATATAATATTAATAAGTTCCATTTTCAGCAACCACATTTATATTCTGATGGGTAGAAAAGATATAAATTTGTGGAGGATTTTTTTCAATAATGCTGCCTGTTCAATCAAATGAACTCATTACTGAGGTTGATAAAGAGTGGGTATTAATACTAAGCGTGCCCATTTAATGTTAAATGTACTATTCTGGCAGAAGAATATTTTCATCTCCAGATCACAACCGAAGTAATTAAAATTCAAGGCATTAATTATACTTCAGTTAAACCAAAATCTATTTCATAGGATTGTTTTGGCAGTGTGAGGAAGAAGTCTCTCTCCTCAACAGCTAGTGAGGTGGTTATGACAAATTATAAAATCACTGAAGCCAAGTAGAATTGTTCCAGTCAATTAAGTGTGGCTGTGAAGGAATATATACAATATGCAGGCAGAGGGGGAAAATACAGCAGTATTTTCAAGCTTTTCTGTCATGTGTAGACATTATTTAAGACCACAAATAATTTAAATTTGTTTTTTTTTCTCTCCATGCAGTCTGAAGAAGTCCATTGGTTTTGGTTGGTCGTGTGATTCTATATTAACATGTTAAAGGTCAATGACATGTCCATTGATCTATTTAGATTTCTGCTAGCGGCATGGCTCAAAGAGCTGCTTCTCTGTATGAGAAAATGTGTTTAAAAGCAGGAAACATGATAGAACAAACAACGCTTTGAACTTTAATGGAAATTTATGTACATTATTTATTTTTAATTAATCCTCATGGGACTACTCAGGAGGAATGTCTCTCTGGCATAATAAAGAAAATAGATGATACCAAGGCAAATGTTGAAATGGACAGGTTATACAAAAATGTGTGAAGTGCTGATGAATGCAGTGTCTGGGCAAGGCATTGATCGAGTAATGCTTACGTAGTTTGAAAATCTGAATTGGAAGAATGTTTTTATTTGACTTTGGTAAATAGAAATAAATCCCTATTTGTGTTAGCATGGAGCTGTTAGTGGCATGTACAGCATATTGCTTAGTTAGCTGTCTTTCTCCATGGTGGCAGTGAAGTCACTGAGCTCAGTTTGTTGTAAATGACAGTGTTGGTCTTGTAGCTAATGCTTCACATAAGTTTGCTTTTCATGGTAAACAGGGTTGTAGTACTGTCAAAGGTATTTCCTAATGGATTGGCACAGGTAAATTGGAAATATATGTAAAATTTTAAGGTTATAAACAGCCTAATATAACTATATGTGATCGTTTAAGTTGCACCAGAACTTTAGTCTTTAGTGCATGAGCACGGTGGTCCAAGTTTGACCCATAACCAGGATCCTTCTGTAGTTGCATTTGAATAAATATTGGCACTAAGTCATGCTAGGGAAAGGCCATGTGGCTTAGCAGAGTGTTTATCAGAGCTCACTAAACACATCCTGTTCTTAAAATTTCCAAGATATTTCTAATTAACCTTTGTGTACAAGTTCATTACAACACTTGCATAATGTATGACAATAGTTGCAGAGGGATTTGAATATTAGTTCTTAGTAATATGAAAGATCCCATGTTATTTCTTTGTAGGTTTTCATAATAGTTTTGATTATCTCCCAATTTTCTCATACGTGAAGATACTTAATGAGTAAGTCTTACTCTGTTGAGTGAAACTGAGCTTTTTAAGCGGTAATTGCACAAAAGATACAAATTGAAGTTGAATTTCCTATATCATTATTTCAGTCATTTTCTTCCTTCTGGAACTGGCTGACTCCAGTTACATTGCTTTATGGTCAAAGATAAAACTGCCTGTGAAGTTAGCAAAGCCTGTTAAACAAGTTGTCAAAACTGTTTCATACCTTACAGCTCAGTATGAAAGACAATTTTATACAGCTTGTAATTAAAGTCTTCTAGTGTCACCTTGTTGGGCAGCCTGGAGATAGATTGTTTATAGCTGCTGTTCATTATGATGGATCTGTAGGCTATTCAATTTCAATAATAAATGGTGAAAGAAACATCACTGTCTTAGCAAAATCGGCATGATAAAAAGGGAGGAGGGGTTTTTTTTGGTTTTTTTTTTTCAACAGGAACAGGTTTTAAATTAAAATTAAAAGATTATAAATGGAGTCCATAGTGTTATAGTAGGATTTGCATAGATAAATGTCAGACATCTTTCTGGGTGGTAGAGTATCCCGAGTTTCAGACATGTGAGAATATAGCACTTTGGGTGAGAACCTCATGTACTTCAGAGCAAGTATTTCCATTTCTACCAAGGACTACCTTCTGAAGTCTGACTAAAGGTAAACTTTAAAAAAATTTCTTGTTAATTAAATTACATATGTAGGCTGTGTTTCATTTGCATACAAAGTGAGAACTGACTAAAAGTACAAAAATTAAATACTGGTTTTAACCAGAAGCAGGTCTTATATTTCAGTAGGAATGGTTTCATCATAATAAAGCTAGCAGCTCTGACCTCCATTATTTTCTTTAAATTTATTAGAACCTAACCCTGTTCACATGGAAATCAAAGGACAAGGTGAGTTGTCCTGGATTCTTATTTACATATTTTATTTGAGCAAGTATGCTTGAATGCCTCCAAGCCAGAGAAAACTAACATGAGGTGTTTCGTAAATGTTTCTAGATTAGTAGTTCCTATGACCAAAGGAAGCTTTTTGGATAATGAAATACTAGCAAAAGCATTAGCACTTAGAACTGAAGCACAGATGAGTAGTGACATTTAAGAAATGATCTCATTATAGAGCAGTGATTCCTTGCAGAAGTTTGGCCATTTTGAAATGCAATAATATTATTTGAAGTAAAAATGTAAATTGTGTTGATTTCTTCAAAAGAAATGTGTAAATAGAAAATGACACTAGTGGATATTTAGGAAAGATGCCTAACAAAGGAAAAAACTCTTTCTGTAAATCACTTATAGAGAGTAAGGGACAAAGCTGGAAAAGAAATAACAAATGTTAACCATGTAGTTAGGGAGTGGAGGGCAGCATAGCTTTCTAAAATACCCCAAACAAAACCGATTCTGCGTGGATTTATCTGGCTGTTCTAAGATGTTCCCCAAATCACGCGGTAGTGAATTAACACAGCCTTTGGTCCCATATGCGATATCATAGCTGTGAAAACAACTCCCTCTTTTTGTAGTCCTGAGAAGTATCTGCATGCCAGCATTAAGTGTCATTGAAACATGTACTCATATATGGCAGTTTTTTTTCCAGAATATTTGTCAAGGAAAGGCATAAGTAGGCTTGAAAAAACAGCAGGACTTGATTCAAGGTTGGGTTTGCCATGGAAATATATTTATCTGATGTTGCATCTGAGGTAGCAAGAATTTTAGTGTGGCTGATGAACACTATTTAAAGTCTTACCTTTCTTCTATAAGACAGAGAAGCCAAGCTGCAACTCTTCCTTTCCCATGCTTTCTTATCTGCTCTAATCTATTGTGCATCTCAATTTCTGATCAAGTACTCGTTTTATCCTTCCATTAATCATGCTCACAAGCACCAAGTAATTACTGAATCCATGTGTTTATAGCTCCTGCTCTCTGTTTCCAAGTGTCACATCTGGATGCTTCCTGGTCTGCATATCCTCTTGTATGTAAAGAAGTCTTACTGATAACTATGCCAGTCTGTAAAAAGACTACAAGCATCCTGCTTATTAGCCAGTCTGCTACTTTACTGGTTATCTGTCATACTCTCTGCTCCATGTTGCACAGTTAGACGTCTTTATTTTTTCATGCCTTAATGAGACCTTTTAGATTCAGGGAAACACAGGCCTAAGTATTTCATGGGTTTGTCACATATATTACTTCTAAAACTTGAATTAGTACACACATCAATATGTTTTGATGTGTTTGGGAAGAAGAGAAATTATGAACCAGAATACATATGTTTTCTGATAGGATCAGAAAGCATAATCTTATTTATGTAGTTTACATAGATTCCTAAAATGGTCATTCCCTAATGGTCATTTTTAACTTGGGGGAAGTTATAAGTAGAGTCACATGAGGCTTTGTGCTTGGGCCTTTGCTGCCCAGAATACTTAAAACACTATGGAAAAGGATTTGAATTATAAGTTGTTAACATTTCCTGATGACAGTGAGTAGCAGGATTACCAGTGATGGTGAAACATTGTAGATTTGAACAAAAATCAGCAAAACTCAGTCACTGGGAAATAAAATGAGATTCAGTACAGAGAAATGTCCAATTAAGCACTGATGAAATGATGGGGTCTGATTAGTGTGTTACTACCCAGAATCAAGATCCTGGATTGAGGGGATTGATCACACAGACTTCAATCTGATGTATCGAAGACATTTTATTGAGCTTAGCTATTTCTTTATATACCCTTTTTAGTTACATAACTGGGTGCCCATGAGGGTATCTACAGTGTATTATTGGCTAAAGGTAACTGTCCATAAAGCTATTACTAACATATTATTGGCTAAACTACCATGCATGCTAAGAAACCAAGTTACACTAAAATTAGCTAGGTTGATATTTCTATTTAATTCTTTTTCCTTCAGCTGGTACTCATTCCCACCTAACCATGTTCTTGTATTCCTTGTATTTATCTTTCAGTTCTCTGTTTCAAGGCCTTCTTTTCTGTAAAATGTTCCCACAATTCCCTCTTTTTGTTTTTTGACGCCTAAAGCATTCAGGTGATACATATGATTGACTTGATGTTGTATACACTGTAACACATAGGATAATTGTTAAAGCAATCAACACCACTAAAAATAACATTCCTCCTTTGACCAACAGTTCTTATACCCATCCTGTTATCCACACATTCTTTTGAGAATCGATCACCTAGGGACATCCTTTAACTACTACCCACAGGATTAAGAGCATCCATAATGTTTACACCGTCCTCATTCTTGTCGACTATTTTCGTGGTCGGGGCTTAACAGTTGTCATACAGCAATGTGAGCTTGATCCACCTTGCAGGTGCCCAAACTGGTCCTGTATCTGTTACAACACAAGCATAATCTCGTCCCCATGTTAATAGCTTATACAGACCTGTCCATTGCCCATACTAACTGTTTTTCGATAGCATTTTCACATTGTTTTGTACTTGCTCTAATTTTGACGACATGGTTTGCATATGCTTCAGCATCAGTGCAATTTGATCATATCCTGCTAATCACAAAAAATTCATTACATATTGCACCTTCATCAATCTGTTTTGCAGTGTCTCTCCTGATTCTCCCCTTTTTTGTTTTGCTAACAATGTTTTTACTACTTGAGGGGTACATTCAATAGGACTTGGTAAATGGATATCAGTACTTCTTGGATAATCTGTTAGATCTACTTGTAAATTCAAAATATTTGCCATGCACCACTTAGCATATTTTTTTTGTCATTGGGATATAAATGATTGTTGAGTCTTGGCCTAATGACTGAACACTTCTTTTTCTTCCCTTGGTGATTATCATGGTAATCATTTTAAATCTAGTGACTATGTTTTTTGGTTTTTAGTTCGTTTTTAAGGTCGAAGTAGTAAAATATCCACTCAATAATTTGTAATGAATCATTTTACCCACAAGTCTATGGGGCCAGATGGGATACATCCTAGGGTTTTGAGGGAGCTGGCAGATGTATTGGCCAAACCCCTTTCCATCATCTTCCAGCATTCCTGGAAGACTGGGGAGGTACCTCTGGACTGGAGACTGGCTGATGTAGTTCCCATTTACAAGAAGGGTAGCAGGGAGGATCCGGGGAACTACAGGCCAGTCAGTCTGACCTCAGTGCCAGGGAAAGTCATGGAACAGGTGATCTTGAGTGCTATCATGAAGCACTTAAAAGAGAACCGGGTGATCAGGCCCAGTCAACATGGGTTTACCAGAGGCAGGTCCTGCCAAACCAACCTGATCGCCTTCTATGACAAAGTCACTCGGCTGCTGGATGAGGGAAAGACTGTGGATGTGGTCTTTCTGGACTTCAGTAAAGCCTTTGACACAGTTTCTCACAGCATTCTGCTACGGAAACTGTCAGCCTCTGGCCTGGACAGACACACACTCTCCTGGGTAGAAAACTGGTTGGATGGCCGGACCCAGAGAGTGGTGGTAAATGGTGCTAAGTCCAGCTGGAGGTCAGTGACAAGTGGTGTCCCCCAGGGCTCAGTGCTAGGTCCAGTCTTGTTCAATGTCTTCATCAATGACCTGGATGAGGGCATTGAGGGTACCCTTAGCAAGTTTGCAGATGACACAAAGCTGTGTGCAAGTGTCGATCTGCTGGAGGGTAGGGAGGCTTTGCAAAGGGACCTGGACAGGCTGGACCACTGGGCTGATTCCAGTGGCAGGAGGTTTAACACGGCCAAATGCCGGGTCCTGCACTTGGGGCACAACAACCCTATGCAGAACTACAGACTGGGAGAAGCCTGGCTAGAAAACTGCCAGGAGGAGAGGGACCTGGGGGTGTTGGTCGACAGCCGACTGAACATCAACCAGCAGTGTGCCCAGATGGCCAAGAAGGCCAATGGCATCCTGGCTTGTATCAGAAACAGTGTGACCAGCAGGTCCAGGGAGGTGATTCTCCCTCTGTATTCAGCACTGGTGAGGCCGCTCCTTGAATATTGTGTCCAGTTCTGGGCCCCTTACCACAAGAAGGATGTTGAGGCTCTGGAGCAAGTCCAGAGAAGAGCAACGAGGCTGGTGAAGGGGCTGGAGAACAGGCCCTATGAGGAGCGACTGAGAGAGCTGGGGTTGTTTAGCCTGGAGAAGTGGAGGCTGAGAGGAGACCTCATTACTCTCTACAACTACCTGAAAGGTGGTTGTGGAGAGGAGGGAGCTGGCCTCTTCTCCCAAGTGACAGGGGACAGGACGAGAGGGAATGGCCTCAAGCTCTGCCAGGGGAGATTTAGGCTGGAGATTAGGAGGAGATTTTTCACACAGAGGGTCATTGGGCATTGGAATAGGCTGCCCAGGGAGGTGGTTGATTCACCTTCCCTGGAGGTGTTTAAGGCATGGGTGGATGAGGTATTGAGGGACTTGGTTTAGTGTTAGATAGGAATGGTTGGACTAGAAGATCCGGTGGGTCCCTTCCAACCTGGTTGTTCTATGATTCTATGATTTGAATTTTCTCTAAAGACTGTCTGCACTAGGACCCAGCAGTTACTGTCAAGTGACCCTGGAGGAATGCAGAGTGTTCTCACAAATTGGCATTCCTCTAGAGAGATAACAGGGTTAACTCCTCTGGACTTCTTCAAAGCTGAAAGAAAAAAAAAACTTAGAAAGAAAGGAGAAGTGGGGGAGAGCAGGTAGGGGGGCACTCACACACATACAACTACAAGGCTAGGCTTTATACATGTATTTTCTCTCTCTCTCTCTTTCCTTTTCTCTTTCTTTTTATGTTTTGCCTGGCATTTTAAAATTTTTCCTTCTGAAGCCTTTCATTCCAAAGATCCCCAGATAAATCTACCTGTTTGCCAGCTTAGTGGACATTTGAGATTGAAAGGTCCCAGAGATATATTTTCAAGATTAATCAAAACCAATTTGTAAGTCTTAGGAACGTTTGAAGTACTTCAAACACACACACACACACACACACACACACACTCACACACACGACCACTCATTTCAAGGCTAGCTGAATACATTCATACAATGTTGGTTATCACTATTGGATCCACAATTTTTCTCTGTTATGCATATTTAAACTACACACGGTACGGGGAACACATAACACCCAAAATATGTACATGCATTATCTAATAAGGCTTATATCGATTGTCTAACAAATATTTCACTTATGGTAATATATTGTTCTTCTTTGCTCTGAGTGCTGTACTTTGCAAGTTCACGATTTTTGTAGTTTCTGCATTCATAGAATCATGGACTGGTCAGTTGAGCCAAAACTTCCATCTACCTGTATATAATTTCCCTTGCTTGAATTATTCCAGTAAAGCCTGCATTTATAACAAAAAGTCTTTCTGTCCAGTGTACAGTCAGGGCAGCAGCTATCAGCTGTGCTTGATAGGTAAATGATCCCAGCTGTTGTTGTAGGAGTTTTCAGACTGCACCATAACTTTTTATATGCGTCATTAGGATTTTTTGTCACTGATTGCAAGATTAAGGCTTCTGTAACTGCTTAGTTGTCTACCTGCTTGTTGAACACATCCCTCGATCTTATAAAAACCATATACGGGTCATGCCTGCTTCAACTTTCCAACGTCTGGTATCTTTATAAGTATTTGATAAAACAAAAAGCCGCATCTGTTGTAAATTTGCATTATTTAAACTGTCTTGATTCTTGAACTGCTACCAACATTGTTTAATTGTGCCCCAAGTGCAGGACCCAGCATTTGGCCGTGTTAAACCTCATGCCATTGGACTATGCCCAGCGGTCCAGCCTGTTGAGGTCCCTTTGCAAAGCCTCCCTACCCTCCAGCAGATCGACACTTCCACACCACTTCCTGTCATCTGCAAACTTGCTAAGGGTACCCTCAATGCCCTCATCCAGGTCACTGATGAAGACATTGAACAGGGCTGGACCCAGCACTGAGCCCTGGGTAACCCCACTTGTCATTGGCCTCCAGCTGGATTTAACACCATTTACCACCACTCTCTGGGCCCGGCCATCCAGCCAGTTTTCTACCCAGGAGAGTGTGCGCCTGCCCAGGCCAGAGGCTAATTTTTGGGCACCTGCAAGATGGATCAAGCTCACGTTGCTATGTGACAACTGTTAAGCCCCAGCCATTAAAACAGTCAATAAGATCAAGAAGGAATTTTGTTTCTAATGGTGTTAATTGCTTTAACAATTATCCTGTGTGTTGCAGTGTATACAACATCAAGTCAATCATACGTTTCAAATGAACGCTTTAGTCATCGAAAAACGAAAAGGGGGAATTGTGGGAACATTTTACAGAGAAGAGAGACTAAATGCTTTGGGACTGATTGATGCTGGGCAGTTCTAACAGGACCTTGAAGCAGAGAGCGGAAAAATAAAAAAGTACCAACTGAAAGGAAAACAACGGAAGAGAACTATCAACATAGTTAACTTTAGTGTAACTTGGTTTCTTAGCATGCGCAGTAGTTTAACCAATAATATGTTATTAGTAATAGCTTTATGGACAGCTACCTTTCACCAATAATACACTGTAGTCACGCTCGTGGGCACCCAGTTATGTAACCAAAAAGGATATATAAAGAAAAAGCTAAGCTCAATAGATCGAACAGTTGGTGATTGTATTGATCTCTGCATCTGATTCAGTGATCTCCTGTCAACAGTTTCTGATACAAGCCAAGATGCCATTGGCCTTCTTGGCCACCTGGGCACATTGCCGGCTCATGTTCAGTCGGCAGTCAACCAACACTCCCAGGTCCTTAAGGAAGGACCCCCTCCCTGGAACAGGGGACAGGCCTCCCCCACTCCCTGGAAGAGGGGACAGGCCTCTTGGGTGGACTACAGGAGGGTAGTGAGGCTGTGTAGGGAAAAAATCAGAGGGGCTAAGGCTCAACTAGAGATCAGATTGGCTAAGTCTGTAAAAGACAACAAAAAAATATTTCTATAAATATATAAACAGTAAAAGGAGGACAAGGGAGACCATACAGTCCCTTTTGGACACAGAGGGAACAGCAGTGACAGGGGATGAGGAGAAGGCTGAGGTACTTAATGCCTTCTTTGCCTCAGTCTTTAATTGTAAAGAAAGCTGTTCCCTCTGTGTAGATACCCCGGAAATAGAGGAGCAATACGAGGCTCCCATAGTCCAATAGGAGGTGGTCAGAGCCCTGCTTGGCCAACTGGACACCCACAAGTCTATGGGGCCAGATGGGATACATCCTAGGGTGTTGAGGGAGCTGGCCGATGTATTGGCCAAACCCCTTTCCAGCATCTTCCAACAGTCCTGGAAGACTGGGGAGGTACCTCTGGACTGGAGGCTGGCTGATGTAGTTCCCATTTACAAGAAGGGTAGCAGGGAGGATCTGGGGAACTCCAGACCAGTCAGTCTGACCTCAGTGCCAGGGAAAGTCATGGAACAGGTGATCTTGAGTGCTATCATGAAGCACTTAAAAGAGAACCGGGTGATCAGGCCCAGTCAACATGGGTTTACCAGAGGCAGGTCCTGCTAAACCAACCTGATCGTCTTCTATGACAAAGTCACTCGGCTGCTGGATGAGGGAAAGACTGTAGATGTGGTCTTTCTGTATTTTAGTAAAGCCTTTGACACAGTTTCTCACAGCATTCTGCTACGGAAACTGTCAGCCTCTGGCCTGGACAGACGCACACTCTCCTGGGTAGAAAACTGGTTGGATGGCCGGCCCCAGAGAGTGGTGGTAAATGGTGTTAAATCCAGCTGGAGGCCAGTGACAAGTGGTGTCCCGCAGGGCTCAGTGCTAGGTCCAGTCCTGTTCAATGTCTTCATCAATGATCTGGATGAGGGCATTGAGGGTACCCTTAGCAAGTTTGCAGATGACACAAAGCTGTGTGCAAGTGTCGATCTGCTGGAGGGTAGGGAGGCTCTGCAAAGAGATCTAAACAGGTTGGACCACTGGGCTGATTCCAGTGGCATGAGGTTTAACACGGCCAAATGCCGGGTCCTGCACTTGGGGCACAACAACCTTATGCAGAGTTACAGACTGGGAGAAGTCTGGATGGAAAACTGCCAGGAGGAGAGGGACCTGGGGGTGTTGGTCGACAGCCAACTGAACATGAGCCAGCAGTGTGCCCAGGTGGCCAAGAAGGCCAATGGCATCCTGGCTTGTATCAGAAATGGTGTGACCAGCAGGTCCAGGGAGGTGATTCTCCCTCTGTATTCAGCACTGGTGAGGCCGCTCCTTGAATCCTGTGTTCACTTCTGGGCCCCTCAATAGAAGAAGGATGTTGAGGCTCTGGAGCAAGTCCAGAGAAGAGCAACGAGGCTGGTGAAGGGGCTGGAGAACAGAACGTATGAGGAGCAGCTGAGAGAGCTGGGGTTGTTTAGCCTGGAGAAGAGGAGGCTGAGAGGAGACCTCATTACTCTCTACAAGTACCTGAAAGGAGGTTGTAGAGAGGAGGGAGCTGGCCTCTTCTCCCAAGTGACAGGGGACAGGACGAGAGGGAATGGCCTCAAGCTCCGCCAGGGGAGATTTAGGCTGGAGATTAGGAGGAAGTTTTTCACACAGAGGGTCATTGGGCATTGGAATAGGCTACCCAGGGAGGTGGTTGATTCACCTTCCCTGGAGGTGTTTAAGACACGGGTGGATGAGGTATTGAGGGACTTGGTTTAGTGTTAGATAGGAATGGTTGGACTAGAAGATCTGATGGGTCCCTTCCAACCTGGTTGTTCTATGATTCTATGATTCTGATTCTCCTCCAGGCAGCTTTCCAACCAGGCTTCTCCCAGTGTGTAGCATTGCTTGGGGTTTTTGTGCCCCAAGTGCAGGACCTAGCATTTGACCATGTTAAACCTCATGCCATTGGACATTGCCCAGCGGTCCAGCCTGTCCAGGTCCCCCTGCAAAGCCTCCCTACCCTCCAGCAGATCAACACTTGCACACAGCTTTGTGTCATCTGCAAACTTGCTAAGGGTACCCTCAATGCCCTCATCCAGGTCATTGATGAAGACATAGAAGAGGGCTGGACCCAGCACTGAGCCCTGGGGAACCCCACTTGTCACTGGCCTCCAACTGGAGTAAACTCCATTTACCACCACTCTCTGGGCCCGGTCATTCAACCAGTTTTCCACCCAGGAGAGTGTGTACCTGTCCAGGCCAGATGCTGGCAATTTCTGAAACAGAATGCTATGAGAGATTATCAAACGCTTTTTTCAATGATGTAACACTAAACAGCAAGTTACAAACAATTATGTTGACTCTTGGATACTTATTCTCATCCTAAAAATTGTTGTTCTTTTTAGCCATTAAGGCTAAATCAACATTAGGATGTTGAGGCTCTGGAGCGTGTCCAGAGAAGAGCAACAAAGCTGGTGAAGGGGCTGGAGAACAGGCCCTATGAGGAATGGCTGAGAGCGCTGGGGTTGTTTAGCCTGGAGAAGAGGAGGCTGAGAGGAGACCTCATTGCTCTCTAGAACTACCTGATGGGAGGTTGTGGAGAGGAGGGGGCTGGCCTCTTCTCCCAAGTGACAGGGGACAGGACGAGAGGGAATGGCCTCAAGCTCCGCCAAGGGAGATTTAGGCTAGACATTAGGAAAAAGTTTTTCACAGAAAGGATCATTGGGCATTGGAACAGGCTGCCCAGGGAGGTGGTTGAGTCACCTTCCCTGGAGGCGTTTAAGGCATAGGTAGATGAGGTCCTGAGGGACATGGTTTAGTGTTTGATAGGAATGGTTGGACTCAATGATCCGGTGGGTCTCTTCCAACCTGGTGATTCTATGATTCTATGATCATGGCATATCTTATATACTTGATGTCATTTCTTGCTGGAGATTTTATGCTACAAGGAATGGAAATGGGCATATGGGGTAGTTTTATTTCCTACGTTTTCCAGTTCTACCATAATGACTTTATGTGTAAGTCTTAAAAATAATTGTGACCAAATAACTGAGCTCTTGAATTCTGCATAATTATAGATGTCAATTACTGTAAAGTTTTTATAGTGCATTAAAGTCAGAGTTCAAGAATTAATTATTTAAAGTCAGTATATAAAAAAATCTGTCATCTAATTGTGTTCAGCAATACTGTCATCAAATTGTGTCAGCAATACTTTATGTCCCTTTTTTGACTATTTTAAATAGTACTCCATAATTCATTAGGATTTAAATAAAGTCAGTCTTTTAAGCTTTTTGCGGTCACTTACTTAGTAGTTTTAGACAAATACTTGAGTTCATAACTTAATTACCAAATAACTTATTTGAAGCATGACCCAAGTTTATTTCCCTACATGAATTTTATATGAAAGGATTAAGACTGCCCTTTTGAAAGCAATCCCAGTTCTTTTATTAAGACACCATTCCTTTTTGATCTCTTGTTCTCTAAAACCATGCAGATTTTTCTTTCTTTAACCGAGGTGCTGTTATGGATCTGTACTTAGGAAATAAGTGATATATTCAAATTCTTACTTAACATTTTGTGAAAAACTGAAATCCATACAAGATTAATATCCAACCATACATAAAAAAATTAGAATAACTCATAATAATTCAGAATGACTAATTAAAAAAAAAATAATAAATTCTGTGCTCCATATGGTGAAAGTATTGCTGTCAGTAAAAAAACAGAATTTCTGGGAAAATACTGAAAACCATATTTCAAAAAAACCTCTGGATGTTTTCTAGGCTTATGTAGAATTACCTCTTACACATTTTCTACCTCTGCTTAACTTTACAGTACTTCTTATTCCTAACATTGTCTCTTAGATGCTCATTGTCCATCACTCACATCACCTCCATTTGCTTCAATCACATCAAATGGTTTACCGTCATCATGAGTTTGTACAATTGTGAAGCATGCAAAAAAATGTTAGCTTTCTGTCCCAGCTCTCTACTCCTCTACTGTTCTGCAAGCTGCTTGTTCCTGCTGAAGAGTGACGAGAAAGGAGAGATTTTTGCAAAACTGATACAGAGAATGTGCCAGGTAAGCAGAGAAAGAGAGTGAATTGGAAGATGTCGCAGTCAGGAATGTTGAGGGAAGTGATGTCCTGAATGATCTGGAATGACAAGGTTTTGAACCACTGAGGTCAAAAGGAGTTTTGTAAAGTCTGAATGAAAAACAGTGGAATGCTGAGGAAAAGGACCTAGTTTGCCTAAATAGTTAGGGGAAAGGATACAGATGCATCATTATGATTTTTACCTCACAAAACATTCAAATTTGTTTAACCTGAAATGCCACCAAATAGTTATGTACCTAAAATGAAAAAGTGCTTAGTTGACTTACAGATGAGGATTAAGGCAACATCCAAAAGTTGCACATGAAGAAAATTCTCATTCTTTTGAAAGATACTTTTTCATTATGCCTTCCAAGAACAGAAATTAAACCAGGATCTAATCATATTTCAAATTACTTCAATGATAGCCTCACAAGTTCAAAATTTCTTTACCCATCATAGATTAGATATATACTTCAATTTATCTTACATGCTTTAAACCATTAACGTTGACTATCACCAGCTTCCTGTTTTATGAATGATACCATACGATTTGCCTGCTGTATTACATGAGTAGCTTCAATATGCTCCTGGTATCTCTAGAGACTTAATGTGTGTTTCATCAGCTCTTGCAAGCTGATAGCGGTGTCACATGTTCTTTTCCCTTTTCACATAGTGGAATACAAGCTGCTATGTAGTTTTCCATGTTTCAGGTTTTTTGATACAGTACATTTATTTTGTTATACTGAGGATGCTGATACATCAGAATGAACCAGAGAAATGTTGACAGCATGACCAACAGGCAAAGGGGGAAAAAAGGCAAATTTGGAATTGAAAGAGAGTATTGGATTATAATATACAAGATTTTACTATCTGATTTTTTAATAGAATTTTTTTTAAAACTTAAGATACTTAAATATCTTTAGTTAAAAGCTATGACTTTTTTTGCATTGCAGTTTGCCTTTCTCTTTGGATTTTGCTGGGGGTGGGAGGGGTTGACATTTCTTTGTATCTTACCATAGTGGACAGTAAAGCTGCACCAAATCCTGTTGTTCTCTCACAGGTTGCTTGTGGGAATCATGAGCCTTTTTGCGCTATCAAACATATGACCTGAGCTAGTTCAAAGAACAGGGAGAATATTTCACTGTAGTGGAACCTTTGATGGCTGTCTTTCAATTGAGTTACGGAGTAAACTTTGCCCACTGCTCAGTTCAGAGAGTCAGTTGTATATTTAAGCGTTCCTAGAGTTTCATCAAGACTGAGCAGACTTCTACTTTAAGAAAATGATTTTTTTTTTGGTGCATATTTCTGCAGGTTATTTATAGAACAGAGCTATTTGTAGTATGCACTCCAGAGTGTTTGAGAGAAGGTGCCATGTTGATTTTGCATACAGGGAAAATGACAGTGTCGGCCAGACTATCTGCTGCTATAACAGATGCACATATGTATTCTTTGCTAAGAGAAAGTGAGAGGGATGCCAGTTCTTCCATTTCATTGATCTTGTTCAGTGATCCTGATCTAGATTGTGTTATATCAATCATAATACTCTTGGGTCTAATTGTAAATGTAATATGACATACAGACTTTGATGGACCTGATTCCCCTTCTGGGTATTTATACTTCAGTCTGTGGACTAAATATGGGGGGGATTCTGTCTAAAAATTCTCTACACTGAATATGCGATGGAGAAAGAGAGAGAGAGAGTGAGAGGGAGAGGAAGAAACCAAAACTCCTCTAAGGGATGGTGTTAATGGATATTATTACTTCTTGGAGATTTTCCATGCAATTTATAGTATCTTCAGCTAGCTAATGAAACCAAAGTGACACTGACTCATTGCAATAAAGTTCTGAATATGGTTGATGAACACATAGTTCACACTCCAAGGATTACTTTATCCCTGTATATTCTGTGCCACAGTAGGTACTGCTAAATTGTGCAAAATAGATGTTGCACAGTTCAGTCGTATATGAAGCAGTAGGATACAATAGTTTAACACCACCTAATACTTCTAAGAGTATTTAAAATATATCATTATAGGGCAAATAAAGGATAATATCTTCAAAGGTTGTTTAGTACCAGTAGGATAGCATCATATTGTAAAAAAAAACTTAAACTGAGAATTTTATAATAGCTATGATATATCACGTGTGTTTATACAGAGATTACTCATGGGGTTTGTGCCCCAAGAGTAACTTGTTTCTTGTCCTCTATAATGGACCTCTGTGCATTCTGTTACTTCACACAACCTATCATCACTGCCTATTTTGACCCTCCCTATTTAGAGAGAGTTTGTTTGACCCCATACAGGTTTAAATCAATTATGCCTCATCATAACAGACAGTGTGTTAAGGAACCCTGCTTTGAATGGCTGTAATGTGCTAACAGGTGGTTTCCAAATGGAAAATGATTGATTTCCCCAGAGTTAGACATGCAGTTACTCAGATCTTGATTTTCCTGCCTCAGAGTATGCTCATATGAAAACAGAAGACTTATTAGATATGGTATTTGTAGAAATTGCTGCTTAAAATGATGCATTCTCTTGCTCAGAGTGTTTTCTGAGGGGTAATTTTGGGGGTTTTTTTGCCAGTAAAGCCAAAGTGTGAGTAAAGGCAAAATGCTGTTGTTGCAGTCTGAAGGAAATAGTTAAATCTCTTTCCTAATTGTAGGACTAAAAAAGCAAACAATGTAATGACTGGTTTTCAGTAAGTGGTGTAATATATATGCCAACAATTAATAGTAGAAATAATGAACTGTTTGAAAATAAACATCCAGTCTGGTGGTTCTTACAGTTGAACCAACTAAACTTTACATTCATTAATGCAGTATTTATAGTAAGAGTAGGCGGATTACAAGCTTCATCCTCCCTTTGATATTCCCAAACTCACTCTCCAAACCTAATCCAGTGCAGGCCAGCTCTACTGCAGAAGAGAATTAGGCAAGATTCATGTTGCATTTATTGACACTACCTGCATGGTAATGGTTTCTCTTTTCAAATGAACTCACCTAGAGAAAATTATCTGAACTTGGTCTCTCACTTTACATAGGCATATGAATAGTTAGCTGTCATCACTACTTACATAGATTTAAGATACTCTGTTTAAAAAAAGGTAGAACTGTCTAATCACATATAAATATCGTGAAACTTGGAAGTAACCAAGTTTTCTTCATGTATATGGCTTCTTTTTTTAGCTCCTTCTTCCCTGTTAATAAAAACTAAAAATGCAGTATAACGATTACTAAAGCATCCTTTTCATCCCTTGATGTGGCAGAGCTATAATACATATTGGTTCTACAGGCTAGAGTCAATGCTTTACTGCAGTTGTTGAGGCATTCCCCATACTGTTCTCCAGGTGTGCTTTGCTGCATCCTGTTTCTGCATGGGAGGAAACCCTGCAGTGCCCCGCTCTAATGTGCACTCACGTTTCAGAGGAATAGTTGAAAAATAAGCCAGTGCTGTAACACTCCAGTCAGTCCCACAGTGTGCACAATGGACAGGTTCAGGGCTTCAGGGCTCTGAAATCTGCTTTTGAGATGCCTCCAGGATATGCATCTTGGAGCGCTGAGTGCAAACCCAGAGCTGTGTCAAATACAGCTCAGAGAACTCGTCACAGCCCTGCCAGTATTGCAAATTAAAGCATAAGGAGTTACAGAAATAAAAACAAAGCTACTGAGAGATCTTTAATGCTTTCTGATGTAATCATATCTCCCAACTAATTTGTGTAATTTCTTTGTCCTTTTCTCTTTCAACAAAACTAAACTGAATTTGCTTTTGTATTTGTGCCCTGCTCTTCAATTCTGTTGAGTTCTTGGTATTTTACTGTTACATTTATCTGCATCATTTGTGGTCACTAGCATTTTTGATGCTATCACACTTTATGAATGAGATACTTTTAAACTCCTTTTTCCTTGCTAAGGAGGTGCTTTATAAAGATCCACTTCCTGTGTTCACGTACAATAAATTAAAGCCTACTTCAGAAATGCTGTAAGCATTTGGGCATGTGAGTACATTATCTAGTTGGATCCTTCTTGATGAAGTCATTTATTTATCTGTGTTATAAATTAAGGAAATAGTGAGGAACACATGGTGCAGTAGTTTAAATCAGAAAGTAGTGTGAGCGAAAAGATATGAACACTGCAAATGGAGACAGTATAGCAGGTATACAAAGACAAGCACCTAGTTGAGTGTAAGATTGCAATCGTACTGATTATTTTCCTAATGTATTGCTTCTTCCTGCCTCACAGTTTTTTTACATATTATTGATACCAGATGTTGTAGGACATATTCATTTGCCCAGCTTTAAGAGCCTTGTGAGTGCAACTCAGAAAAACATGCCTAATTTAGTTGTCCTAAATCACCCTCTGGAGGAGCCTCTCTTTTCCACTGAGGCATGTAGAGACTTTTTTCATATTATTGGCATCTGGAATTAAACAGTGTGAATATTACATACAATTAATTTCCCTTTCAGATAAACTTGGAAAGCATCTGTCAAAGTGAGAGCATTTATACAATTCCAGTAATATTTTGCTGAATAAAACCTCAAAGATAACTGAGACCAAATGATAACACAACTCTAATTTCAGTGGCTATGATTTCTGATATTAATTTTTACCTTTGAGAAAGAATTTGATTTTTTTTTTTCTTTTAATCAAAGTGGAGAATAAAAGATATGACTGAAGGAAGGGTTGTTTGTATGTTGTCCTGTATAGGGACTGACTGTTCTGTTCATTTGACTGATAATATTATGATGAAAAACTTGATAGTTCAGTGTCAATAAGAATATGTTTTGTCTTCACTCACACTAGTAGCTTTATGACCTCTAATTAAGGCATTCTTGATATTTGGTGCCTGTATAGTCAAGTATTTTGAGGTTAAAAATGTAAATTCAAAGCACTCTCATTTTCTCTACTTGCATACAAGTTTAGTGTTACAAAGGAGGAGTATGTTTCCTCCCCTCTGTATTGGCTACCAAAAGGACCGTTCCACACCTTGTCTGAACACTGGCAGGCACGGAGGTGACACCCTTTGCAGAGGTGTTCTCTGCCCTTTTGAGACTCCTAAAAGATTTTGACTCAGTCACTGATGTGTCTCTGCAGGCTGTAAAAGGCCTCAGAGTCAACTGTTGCAATGTTTCTTTTAATCCTACCTTTAATAATTTTGAACTGGAAGTAGCCAACTCACAGATAATGGCACAATGCTGAAAAAGGATCTTGAGATGTGGATGGCTTTAAAATAAAAGAATTACCAATGCACAAGAATGTTTTCTCATATTTCAGTGACAGAATATTTCAGAGAACTCTCTAGCCCATTTCCTATTTCCTTTGCCCTTGGTCTTCTGAGTAATATTTGCATTTTTCCCTAAAACAGCATATCTCCTCTCTGGATGGAAATTTCTGATAAGTGTTTTCCATTGAACTTCCTTCAACATCAACATTAAACAATCCCTTTGCCAAGGCACTTTAATTTAATTTACTTTTAATTGTAATTCAATTTTAATTTAGTCTTTTAGCCAATCCTGTAACACTGAATGAAAAATTAGTGGCAATGTTGTAACTAATAATGGAGATACTTAAACTGTAAAAAGCTGGAATGAGATTATCTCAGAAAAGAAAATTCCACCTATCTTTCATTGCATGTTTCAAGCCTGTTCCAACAGGTTACAGTTATGTCATATTTATCCAACTAGTTTTGATCCTTTAATTGCTACCTATCTAGGCTGAGATTTTAGCATAAGCACTCATGATGAAATTTCTCCATGAGAATATAATGGTTCTTTTTGCTTGCTTCCCATTAAAGGGCTGTAATTGTGGGAAGTGTGAAAAGTGCAGTGTGGGTGTTTTTCAGAAACTGAAGTGATTTTTATAGGAATGTGATAGTCACAGGTAGGCACAGTATTCTTTTTTAATCTGTTTACTTAAATATCTTCACGATTATCACAACCAGGTGAGAAAGCCAAACACAGCCTTGAATTTCCTTCCTGCTTTCTTTGAAGTATATATCAGGTCACTTTTGGTCAAGCTCAGGCTGCCGGATACCTTAGTTTAATTTAAGATTATTAGACACAGAAATGATCTATAAAATCTTACTGAAACTTATAATTGACTTTTTTTTATCCTAAAATTGCATCAAAAATCCTAGACAGGTCAGGAATCTTTCTTTTCCCCTTTTGTTATAGAGCTTCACGTGTAAACTGAATTTTGCAACAGCATATTGCTGGAAATCAGCATGCCTGGCTATGTGATCTGACCTAGCAAGCTTGCTCCTTCAATTTTCATTACCTTAAATGTGGAGATTATTCAACTCTTTATTTTGTAAATCAGGGGACAATAATCACATTACGTTAGAAAAGAATGAAGAATCCACCAGACAGGTAGATTCCTTACCTCCTGTTGCTTGGTCATCAAAAATGAGAAACATAATGTTCTTAGTGTTTCTGTCAAATTCTGTAAATTATTGCATTTTGAAATTGGGATATAGATGTCTCAATTCTCTTAGGTTTTATTCAAATTTCTATTTTACGGAAATCTGAAAATTCTGCTTTCCTTCATTTGATATAAGCATTGACTTATATTGTCTTAAAGCAGAATAGGCTCTTATTAATTTCTCGTCTTCTGAGGAGTATATTTTTTGGTTATTTTTTAGTATAGTCTTTATGTTTCCAAGGAAAATTTTGAGTAAGCGTTTGGATTTTGCCTTATCTGGATTGAGCCCACATTTACTGTTGAGATAAATCCTTGAAGAAATGTTAAAATCTTGGTAGAATATGAAACTTTCTGTTACATTACATTGCATTTCAGAATATTAAGATGATGTATGCATCTGGGGGGGCTAGTTTGCAGTTTAAGTGGAAAACTGCATTGCATAGTTCCTCGCTTCTTTTATGGCCACTCTTAGTGCACATTGCTGAGCTTTGCAAAAGGTCGCATAACCCCTTCGACAGTGTAAAATGTTTCTTTATGGTTGGTTTGTCCTTTGAGCTCTGAGAAGGAATCAGTATAAAGCCAGAAATATTGTACTGAGCAATGTTGGCTTCCTGCAGATAAGTGTGGAGTGTCAGGGTTTAGCCCCATCCTGGCTGAACTGGCAGCTAAACATGAGCAGTTGTGTCTTAGTCCTCCCCTCCTTCCCCCCCCCCCCGGGGAAAGGGAAATGAGAGGAAGAGACTTGTGCGTTGGAAACTAAAACTGCTTTAAAGAAACAATAATAATAACAAAGAAAATACCTTTATAAGAAAGCCCCTTGATGACTACATCACCACAGATGCTGTAGAGCAGGCACAGGGGAAGGGTCCCAGGATGGACTCAACAGCTAGAAAAAATGTCTCTACTTTAGCTCAAACCAGAACACTGAGGCAATCTGAATGCCTGAGCCTGACACTTGTGGAATGTATTTGCTTTTAAATGTGATTTGTGAATATATTTGTCATTGAAGGGTGGTACAAAGAATTACACCTAGTGTAATGTATTTAACTCATATGCTGATGCACGAACTCCTCCAAACTGTTGTGGCAACTGATAAAAAACCTGTAGTGAGGGCTTACCCAAAATTATTTTTAAATCTCAGTAATTTATCTTGAAAGACTCTGTGATCAATATTATATAGCACTGAGAGCCTGCTGCATTATTACCCTTTTTATTCAAGTCTAGAAAGATATTGATTTTCGTTTCATTTGTGTGCTGTTAAAACAAAGGAGAAAAGGAATTTTTTAATAGCAAGGGTATATGCCCACAGATTTATTTATTTAAAATTAAATAAAAGGTATGTAAGGCAATAGCTGAAATGGCTTTTGGAAAAAATAAAAGCATGTAAATAAAAAAGTAAGCAAGCAATAGCACTGAAAATAATTTATAGCAAGTTCATCTCTCCATCTGAGCTTTCAAAAAAAATTTTGCCATTGGATTCAAAGTAGTGTAGTGTAGAGAATAGATACTGCAAAACTCTAACATTAGTATAGATTGAGGCTACAAAAAAGAGTACTGTAGTTCTCTGTTTTGGTAGTTCACCCTCTTGTGGCTGCTTTTTTTTTTTTAATGTCTTTTATGACTTTCTTTGGAATGTGCAGGTAGCCAGCGGCTTAGACACTGCCAGTAAAAACAACAAAGATGCTCTTGTTCCCTCTTCTTCCCAGCATGCCAGCTACATGTGACATATCCTCCACCCCCTGCCCCCAGAAGCTGCTGAAGCGGGCTCCTGCTTTACCGAGTCAGCGATGTGGAACGGAACCAGACGAAGGTCATGCAGTCATGGAGGGTGATATATAAGAGCTTATAGTTAGATTTTAATAAAATATAAATATCCAGAGCTGAAAAAGAGAAAAGGAAAAGTAGTTATTGAACTCACAGGCTAAACACATCGAACATGGAGATCCTGAAACTATTGGAAGCACTCCAGCTCCCCGAGAAGGTAACAACCATGCAAATCAAAGCACACCAGAAAGTGAATTCGGAACTGGAAAGAGGAAATGAACTGGTGGACAGAGAGGCAAAACAGGCAGTCAAAGGGGAGGTAAAAACAGAAGGGGCTTTGACCGCCGATGGGCAATTCTCCCTGGAAGGAGAGCCCCAATATACCAAAAAAGATCAAAAGCTCACTGCAGATTTGGAAGGGTCATATAATGAGAAGGGATTAGTTCTCACCCCACAAGGTAAATTAATCATATGGGTTATAATAAAATAGAAGCACAGAAAAAGGCATTGGGGAGCAGAGGCCCTGTAGAAATGCCTAAACAGATAAATTGTAGCTAGAGATGTATGCATTACTGTGAGACAAGTGACTTGGCAGTGTGATATCTGCCTCCAGACTAATCCCAAAAATACCCCCACACTGGAAATGGGTCAAATGGGTAAAGGCAACAGGCCTGGATGACAATGGCAAATTGTTTTTTTTAGAACTTCCAAGAAAATGAGGGTATTGATATTTGTAAGTTCTAACCGATACCTTTTCAGGTTGGCCAGAGGCATTCCCTACCAGAACAACATGGGCCTAAGAGGTAACTGGAACATTAATACAAGAGATAATAGACCCTTTGGGGGGTTCCAGTGACTCATCTGTCACTTTGAGATGCATCCGGACACTAATCAGAAGACCGTACTCGTATATATTGGCCTAGGTTGCATATGTTTAAGAACTGCTTGTATTTCTATAGTAATAGATGAGACAATTCTAGATAGCAAGAATCATTCTAATTTTTGCATTTGTAATTTTGTAAAGATTGTCAGGTGTGACTTTTCTTACTTGGCACCAGTCATATCTTACCAGTCGATAAAGTCTAATTACACTATGTACCACAAATTATCACCTGTTCCTATTGGAATGAATCTTACACTGGTAAAACAATTAATGAAAAATCGGGATCTGATCAAGATATTGGATGAAGTCCAAGCAAGTGGGAGAAAGACCCTGAAAACAGTCCACCATGACACAGAGGAAATGAACAGGGTCCAATCAACCACCTCCCTGGGCAGCCTATTCCAATGCCCAATGACCCTCTGCGTGAAAAACCTCCTCCTAATCTCCAGCCTAAATCTCCCCTGGCGGAGCTTGAGGCCATTCCCTCTCGTCCTGTCCCCTGGCACTTGGGAGAAGAGGCCAGCTCCCTCCTCTCTACAACCACCTTTCAGGTAGTTGTAGAGAGTAATGAGGTCTCCTCTCAGCCTCCTCTTCTCCAGGCTAAACAACCCCAGCTCTCTCAGCCGCTCCGCATAGGGTCTGTTCTCCAGCCCCTTCACCAGCCTCGTTGCTCTTCTCTGGACTTGCTCCAGAGCCTCAACATCCTTCTTGTGGTGAGGGGCCCAGAACTGGACACAATATTCAAGGAGCGGCCTCACCAGTGCTGAATACAGAGGGAGAATAACCTCCCTGGACCTGCTGGTCACACCATTTCTGATACAAGCCAGGATGCCATTGGCCTTCTTGGCCACCTGGGCACACTGCTGGCTCATGTTCAGTCGGCTGTCGACCAACACCCCCAGGTCCCTCTCCTCCTGGCAGTTTTCCAGCCAGGCTTCTCCCAGTCTGTAGCTCTGCATAGGGTTGTTGTGCCCCAAGTGCAGGGCCCGGCATTTGACCGTGATAAACCTCATGCCATTGGACTCTGCCCAGCGGTCCAGCCTGTTTAGGTCCCTTTGCAAAGCCTCCCTACCCTCCAGCAGATCGACACTTGCACACAGCTTTGTGTCATCTGCAAACTTGCTAAGGGTACCCTCAATGCCCTCATCCAGGTCATTGATGAAGACATTGAACAGGGCTGGACCTAGCACTGAGCCCTGGGGGACACCACTTGTCACTGGCCTCCAGCTGGACTTAACACCATTTAGCACCACTCTCTGGGCCCGGCCATGCAGCCAGTTTTCTACCCAGGAGAGTGTGCATCTGTCCAGGCCAGAGGCTGACAGTTTCCGTAGCAGAATGCTGTGAGAAACTGTGTCAAAGGCTTTACTGAAGTCCAGAAAGACCACATCCACAGCCTTTCCTTCATCCAGCAGCCGATTCACTTTGTCATAGAAGGCGATCAGGTTGGTTTGGCAGGACCTGCCTCTGGAAAACCCATGTTGACTGGGCCTGATCACCCGGTTCTCTTGCATGTGCTTCATGATAGCACTCAAGATCACCTGTTCCATGACTTTCCCTGGCACTGAGGTCAGACTGACTGGCCTGTAGTTCCCCGGATCCTCCCTGCTGCCCTTCTTGTAAATGGGAACTACATCAGCCAGTCTCCAGTCCAGAGGTACCTCCCCAGTCTTCCAGGACTGCTGGAAGATGATGGAAAGGGGTTTGGCCAATACATCCGCCAGCTCCCTCAAAACCCTAGGATGTATCCCATCTGACCCCAAATGACCACCCCCGCCACAGAACTCACCGTCCTGTCGCTGGATGCAGCTGCATTCTCAGCAATGATGAACCCAGTCCATTCCTACATGGAATGAGGTAATCCAGGAAATCATAAGTTATGGTAGGAGAATGGGGTGGTCGATCACCAATCCTCAGACACATGAATCCAGGGAATCTTATTAGAGGATACGATTCCTGGATACCAATGTTGCTAGAGGCTCCAATTGATCCCTTCAAGGGAATCATGAGTGTCACCCCAGAGCCCCTGCAGCTACTTGTGATAATAGAGCTGGTATGGGATGGAATTATCTTTATCGGCAGGCAGTCAGTGCAGGCATTCCAAAAACTATGTTGCAACAGGCTTCTGTGGCAGAATTAACACAACTGCTACGGGCTGTGAAGGGACAGTGTCCCAAACCCCCTGACATTCCCTGTTCCCACTGCTCCTTCTCCCTCAAACAAAGCAGAAGAACAAGGAAATTTGATCCAGTCGGAGGACTCTAATCAAAAAAAACCTCCATTTCCTGGGACAGGCAGTGAGCCATCCTGAACCTCAGGTTCTGACCATACAATGGCTCACAAAACCAGTATGTGGCACAAAGCCCACTATTGTTCTACCTGACGGCAAGCAAAAAACTTGTGTTGAATTTCTGATAGATACTGGTGCACAAGTATCAGTGTTGTCACAAAAGACAGCTAAATTATAAGGTATAAAAGGCGGCTGACCTTACATTGAAGTTATGGGAACTGATAATACAAAACACCAATGTCCCACTGCACTTGTTAGAATTGGCTTGCCAGGACAAACAAAACAGTGCCTTACATGAGTTTTGATTGGTGCTGCCCATGTAAACATTTTAGGGTTTGATTTGTTACAGGGTAGATGGTGGAAACTCCCTAATGGTACAGTCTGGAGTTTTTGCTCATAACACAAATCCATTAGAATTTTCCCCTGAACCACAGGTGAATCAGGCATCTGTAAAACATATTTCCTTATTGGAGGTTTCAATTCCTCTTCCCCATTCTAAATTAACTAATGTAAAGAAGTATCCACTTCCAGCTGCAGCAATAAAAGGAATTGACGGGATGGTGCAGGATTTGGAAAACTGAGGCATAATATCATGAACACACTCCCCATACAACTCACACATTTGGCCAGTAGAAAAGCCAAACGGAGACTGGAGATTGACAGTTGATTTTAGACAGCTAAATGCTAATACTGATCCCTTGACAGCTGCAGTACCAAGTATTGCCGAGATAATTGTTAAAATCCAAAGTCGTAACCACCAGTGGATGGTTGCATTGGATGATAAGAATCATAGAATCATAGAATCATAGAACAACCATGGACTCGATGATCTGATGGGTCACTTCCAACCATTCCTATCAAATACTAAACCATGTCCCTCAGGACCTCATCTACCCGTGCCTTAAACACCTCCAGGGAAGGTGAATCAACCACCTCCCTGGGCAGCCTGTTCCAATGCCCAATGACCCTTTCTGTGAAAAACTTCCTCCTAATCTCCAGCCTAAATCTCCCCTGGAGGAGCTTGAGGCCATTCCCTCTCGTCCTGTCCCCTGTGACTTGGGAGAAGAGGCCAGCTCCCTCCTCTCCACAACCTCCCTTCAGGTAGTTGTAGAGATTAATGAGGTCTCCTCTCAGCCTCCTCTTCTCCAGGCTAAACAACCCCAGCTCTCTCAGCCGTTCCTCATAGGGTCTGTTCTCCAGCCCCTTCACCAGCTTTGTTGCTCTTCTCTGGACTTGCTCCAGAGCCTCAACATCCTTCTTGTGGTGAGGGGCCCAGAAGTGAACACAGTATTCATGGAGCAGCCTCACCAGTGCTGAATACAGAGGGAGAATAACCTCCCTGGACCTGCTGGTCACACCGTTTCTGATACAAGCCAGGATGCCATTGGCCTTCTTGGCCACCTGGGCACACTGCTGGCTCATGTTCAGTCGGCTGTCGACCAACACCCCCAGGTCCCTCTCCTCCTGGCAGTTTTCCAGCCAGGCTTCTCCCAGTCTGTAGCTCTGCATAGGGTTGTTGTGCCCCAAGTGCAGGACCCGGCATTTGGCCATGTTAAACCTCATGCCATTGGACTCTGCCCAGCGGTCCAGCCTGTTTAGGTCCCTTTGCAGAGCCTCCCTACCCTCCAGCAGATCGACACTTGCACACAGCTTTGTGTCATCTGCAAACTTGCTAAGGGTACCCTCAATGCCTTCATCCAGGTCGTTGATGAAGACATTGAACAGGGCTGGACCAAGCACTGAGCCCTGGGGAAAGGATATGTTTTTTTATTATTCCTCTGCAAGAAGAGGATAAAGCTCGTTTTCAATTTACGTGGAAAGGAGTTCAGTATTCCTTTAACAGACTTCCTCAAGGATATAAACATTCCCCAACTATCGCTCACAACACACTAGCAAAAGTATTACAAGAACTTAACTACCCTGAAGGTGTAGAGGTGTATCAATATATTGATGATATTCTAATAGCTGGAAACAGTGAACAGCAGGTGTCAGCGGCAATGCAAACAAGAGTGGATAAGTTAGAATCTTTAGGGCTAGACATTCCTTCTTCAAAAAGACAGGATCCAAGTGGAGAAGTTAAGTTCTTGGGAGTCTGGTGGATTAAGGGAATGGTAACAATCCCTTCAGATACCTTGCAACAGATAGAGGAAGATCAGACTCCCACATCTAGGAAGGATTTGCAACAATTGTTGGGAACCTTAGGGTACTGGAGGAAGCACATACCTGGCTTTTCTATCATTGCTTGACCATTATATAATCTTTTAAGGAAAACAAGTAAATGGAAATGGACTACTGTCCATCAACAGGCCCTGGACTTGTTGGTAGAGGAACTTAAGCTTTTTCAAAAGTTAGGTCCTATACATCCAACAGACCCTATACAGTTGGAGTGGGGATATAGTGAACATGGATCTCACTACAACCTATGGCAGAAGGGACGAGATGGATTTCATCGGCCTGTGGTTTTTTATTCTCAATCTTTTAATGATATTGAGAGTCGTTATACTGATTTGGAAAAGGGACTTTTGTCACTGGTGAGGGCATTGCAGCAGACAGAGAGTTTGTGTACAACTCAGAAGGTAATAGTTAGAGGACCTTTTAGATTGTTAGATGTCATCAAGGAAGGAAAAACTCCTCCTGAAGGGATAGCTCAGAAGCCCACTGTGAGGAAGCAGTATGCTTATCTCACTGGAATAGGAGACATTCTAACAATAGAAGAAGGAAGTGTAAAAAACCTCAAAGTTTCAAAAAGATGTAAACCCCACAACTGTGTTTAAGGCACAGACTCCTAATCCATCCCCAATCAAAGAAGCCCCTCCTTTGATGGAAGACAGTAATTTAGATGGTGTGTGGTTTACTGATGCCTCATCTCACAGAGAAAGAGGATCTTGGAAATATAGAGCTGTAGCTCTGGAGGTTAATACTAACCAAACACAGGTAGTTGAAGGGGATGGTAGTGCTCAAATAGGAGAGCTAAGAGCTGTGCTGCTAGCTGCCCAAAATGGAGCTACTTATATTTATACTGAATCATATGCAGCATATAAGGGAGTCACGGAATGCATAAGCCATCAGGAAAAAACTGACTGGGTGGTAAATAGAAATCCAGTATGGCAAGCAGAGTTATGGAAGCAACTGTTAGAAATTGGGAATGAATGATTGGTATATGTAGGTTGGGTGAAAGGATGTGATTCTTCTAAAACTATCCAGACTAGGTTTAATAACTGAGTAGATGATTTAACCCGTATTCATGCTATCAGCATTTCTCCATGAACTAGGATAGAAGAGGATGGAGATGGTTGGCAGAGGTTGTTAGAGTGGTTGCATATAAAATGGGGACACTCAGTCACACAAGATCTGTATCAGGAGTCATTGGCTAGAGGATGGCCAGCAACTCGTGAAAAGTGTACCCAGATAGTTACAGGATGTGCCTCATGTCATTTGAGATTAACACAGGATCACACTGCAAAAGCTCTACCTTTGTATATTTGTGATGAAAAGACACTGTGGCAAACTTGGCAGATAGATTATGTGGGACCATTTAGACCCTCCAGTGGCAAGAGATATATATTGGTGGGCGTGGAAGTAATTTCAGGTATTACCATGGCTACTCCTGTCCCAAAAGCATCAAGTAATTACACAGTATGGACTCTCCAGGAATGGTTTGGAGTACTTCTCACGGAAGAGATACAGAGGGACAATGGCTCACATTTCACTGGCCAAGTGGTACAGGACTGGGCAAAAGAGGAAGGAGTGCATTGGACCTTTCATACTCCACAGGCCAACAGAATACTACAACGCATTAATGGTTTGGTCAAAAAATATGCCAAAATAACTGAGGTGAAATGGGACCTCCGTGTATCCAAAGCAGTATTTCTGGTCAATAACCAATGGACTGGTGGTGGGAGTCCAAAAATTAAAGCCTTTTTGTCCTTGACACCAACCCTTCTTCCTGTAGATAACAGGAAATCAGGCCAATATCCTGATAAATATCATTCCGGACAACCAGTCTTGGTAAAGCTGCCTCATATTGGCAATGTCCCAATGATACTGACCAAACTGAAAAACATTTATACATGGGAGGCTCAGGATTACTCTGGGAAAACACATCAAATCTTAACCAGATGGATCATCCCATCCTTTTAATAGGACAGAGATATTTTCCCTTTTGTTTTACAGACAATGAATTGCACCTGACACAGAGGACTTGATTGGATCAAGATCGACTGTCCAGCAGGACAACTTCTGGTTGCATTACTTATAGTTATCACCTTAATTGTAATTGTAGTGTGGAAACCCAAGTTTTAACTCGCTAAGTACAACAGACATTGTTTATATATATTTTATGATGATTGTATGAATAGTTTTATAGTTAAGGATAAGTGTTGATAGACCTGAGTGAATTAAGAATTAAGCAATCTCTGCTAATTAATTATGTATAAAAATTTTGTATTAGTGTTAGCAACTATATTTTTGTGCTGTATTTACATGACATGCCATTTAAGGTGAATTGGAAAAAGCAAACTGATGAGGTAATGACCGACAAGTTAGCTTTTGATATGGTTAAGGGGTTTATCTGTCTGATAAATTTGACTGGTGGAGGATTATGCATAGACTTGCTAGAGAGTGCAGGCAAGGGAATACCATTTGGAGCATTTGATATAGACTTAAGATCAGTATATGATTCATTTAGACTGACAAGCAACATTCAAATGTTGTGGGAGACTCGGAAAACTTATGGAATGAATCCACAGCGACAGAGCTCAGAATGGATTATTCGAGCCAGGGTAGCCAATTTATCAGGTAATTTACAGTGTATCAGAGGATATACATACCAAACACCTTCACGATGGCATGTCAATAACAATGGGGGAAAATATCAGTGAAATGTGTGAAGTTTTTCCTTGGTGACCTCTCAGTGAGCAGTTTACACCACTTAAACATCCATACACCATATGGACTAATTTGTCCTGGTGTTTTGATTTTCCACGTAGATTGGGAAAGGATTGTAGCTGGCCAGGTAGGAGTTGTCGGTACAGTTATAATGTGTCAGCTTATTGTGCCTGGTCATTATATTTTTGGGCAGGGTTAAGACCACAACAAGGTCATCATCCTTTTTACCCTCTTAACCCTAAATCAATGGAGGTTAATGTACCGAATCCATTGTTTGCTTGACAGACTGTTTTAAACCGTTCCAATTTTGGGAACTATCTTAAACCCATATGGAAAGCAAGTGCATTAGTCACTGCATTGCAACGAGCTTGTTTATGTTATAATCATTCAATACCATTACCCAAGGAGATGGATCACTTGTCCCTATGTAACATGACTTTAGGTCCTACAGGGATGAATATGAATGTATTTGAGTGGAGTAATCTGACAGATGTGTAAGATCTTCAGAAGCCTTTTATGACAAATCCAGATGGGGCCATCTATCAACGATCCACTGGAACAGACGAATCTAATTGTGACACAGCTCTTTTCCCAAGCCGAAAGGGAACATCGTGGTTTTGTTCTGATGGAAATCTGTACTCTCACATAAACCCCAATGAACACTCTGGACTCTGTTGCGGAGTTGGGCTCCCAACAATGTGTCCCTCTAGAATGTTATGACATCCACCATCACCCCTATCAAAAAGACACAAATAAAAGGCAGGACTCTCTTATTTGGATTCATGGACAATGCCCAATTATTACTCATTTGGACAAAGAACATCTTTGGCCTTTAGATCAATCTAACGCGGTAAAGCTGTTAACAGTGCTTCTTTGGTGGCACTCAGCTGCAGGACGGTGAGTACTGTGGTGGGGACTGACTTTTGAGGCTCTGCGGTTTTTCCCCTGAGCTAAGATCCCAGAAAATCCCAGGAAGGGGAAGGGCTCCCGGCAGCTGATCCCGCGCGGTGCCTGATGGGGAGGGGGTGGTCCCGGTGGCTGACCCACTCCACAGAGAGGTCTGCTGCTTGCCAGGGGCATCAGGGAGGGAAGTAGCTAGGAAACTCCCTTCCCTGATCCATGAGATGGACTACTACCCTCTGGTAGTAGTCAAGACTGGTAATGATGGTCGAGTAAGTAGTAAGGCTAAGGACATCAAAAAAGACTTCAGGGCCATTGGGAAGATGATGGAGGGCTCTGGGGCACAGGTGGTGTTCTGCTCCATCCCTAGGCTAAATGGAGCAGACCCGCAACTTACAAAAAAGAACTCAATTAATGCCTGGCTCTGAGCCTGGTGCGAGGAAAGGGGTTTTGGATTCTTTGATCATAGGCTGGTTCATGCATCCCCTGACACTGTTGCTAAGGTTGGGGCACGTGGGTCTCCTAGTGGGGCTAAGGCCCTTGCTAAAAACTTAGATAAGCTCATAAATCGAGGTTTAAACTAGATGTGGAAGGGGGGGGGGGATTGAGTCCAGGCTAGGCAAGTGCGTGCCTGGATGTGTGGCACTAGAGATTAGGAGAGGATGTGCTGATGAGGACCACCAGCACATCACACCACATGAAGTGGGGGAGAGTGCACCCTGGAGCAGCAAAGGAGATACAGGTATACTGCTGCAAGCTACTCCAGTTAACAGGCAATTGGGAACAAGCACTGTCCCCTCTAAGAGGGCTGAAGGCTTGGCAGCTCAGCTGAAGTGCATTTATACCAATGCACGCAGCATGGGGAATAAGATGGAAGAACTGGAAGCTGTCATAGGGCAGCTTTCAGTCTCAAATGTCCACTAAGCCGGCAAAGGAGCCTATGATATCGTTGCCATCACGGAAACGTGATGGGATGACTCATATAACTGGAGTACAGCTATGGTGGGGTACAAACTCTTCAGAAGGGATAGGAAGGGTAGGAGAGGAGGTGGAGTAGCCCTCTTTGTAAGGGAGGACTTGGACACCACTGAGATGGATTGTGGTGATCAGGAGATTGAGTGCCTGTGGGTTAAGTTCAAGGGAGCCCATAACAAGGGAGATTTTGTGATGGGAGTCTGTTACAGGCCACCCAGCCAAGGAGAAGCAGCTGATGAGCTCTTCTATAACCAGCTGGGGTCAATCTCCAAATCAATGCCTCTTGTCCTTGTGGGAGATTTCAATCTCCCTGATATCTGCTGGGAGTACAATACAACAGAAAGGAAGCAGTCTAGGAGGTTCCTGGAGTGCGTGGAAGACAACTTCCTTGCACAGCTGGTGAATGAACCAATGAGGGAAGGTACCCTCCTGGACTTGCTGTTTGTCAACAGAGAGGGCCTTGTGGGGGATGTGGCAGTAGGGGGACGCCTAGGACTAAGTGACCATGAGATGATAGGGTTTTCTGTTCTAGGCTAAGTGAAGAGGGTGCTTAGCAGGACAGTTGCATTAAATTTCCAGAGGGCAGACTTTGGACTCTTTAGAAGGCTGGTTGGCAAAGTCTCCTGGGAGACAGTACTTGAAAAGCATCAGCAAAGCCATAGAATTCCAAATCTCAGCACTGCTGGAAAGCCATCAGCAAAGCTGTAATCACTTGGTCTGACCCTGGTTGTATCTGCACTGGCCAGGCCCTCTCCATTTGTGTCTCAGCAGAGGGGGGGGCATTGCGCTCGGTCTGTAGTTTCCCTGGTTTGATAAACAAGTAGGTACGGGATAAGGCGGTGTAGATGGAGCAGGCATAGGTATCCCGGAGGAAGGCATTGGTGCAACAGCAGTATTAGAATTTGAGCAGTCTCTATCCTTCCCAAGAATGGCAAGTTACTCCTTCAGTTGCTCAATTGTAGTCATGGGCAACTCGAGTTGATCCATTCTTTTTACTAAGGTTTGAAGGATATCATTTGTTGTATCCTGTGTTCCTTTAAGTGAAGAGCTGGGGAGTGTCGAAGTGGACATATCCAGTGGTGGAGGCAATAGCGCTTCTGGGTTAGGGCCTCCCTCTGAAGGTCCCACGACCACAGCTTCTGGTTTATCTTCAGTTGGTGCAGGAATAGTCACAGCGCAACTTCCAGCTTCCTCCTGCCCTGTCAGGGTTTTAGGAATAGCTCCAGGACCAGATACAGCAAGACGGCACATTTCTACGATACCATCTAGGATTTTTGGTCCAGGAGGCGCCTCACATGCCTTAAAAGGTTTAGTAAGCACAGAATGGAGCGAGTCAGGCTCGGTGCAGGGCGGGAGGGTGGTGGGAGGGAGGAGGGGTTTAGGATCTTCTGCACCTTTAGCATTATTTTCAATTTTTAGTGGGTTGTTTTCCTCATTCGGTTCTGGACCCAAGTTCAATGCTGCAAATACAGAGGCCGCAGCAGTTTGCTCACTTCTTAAATCTTCCAAAGTTTCAGATATAAATTTCCATAAAGTAGCAAATTTGGTGGCTTCCTTCCCCTCAGCCTCCCCATTGCTGTTAGTATCCTACAGCTGAATCCCTATGTCCTTCCAAGTAGCTCGGTAAAACATCAAACCAGCATCAGGAATAAGTCTCCTATCTCTGCTCCATTTCAATAGTTCAATTAGACAATTTTTGTCATATTTAATTCCTCTCTTGGAGAGAATGTAATGTAGGAGATTTACCACCGCTTGCCTGTCCTTAGAAAGCATAGAGCCCATGCTCTATAGAGGCAGCTTGGAACACAGCTGCTTTGAACAAAATTAAATACATTATCTGGCTATCCTTTGGTATTAATACTAATGGAAATAGTGTTCACAACATCAGTGAGACAGCATCCATACCCTTGCTTGAATGATTCCAGTACAGTCTGCATCAATGACCTCAGGTAAAACAAAAATTCCCAACTGAATTATTGATAATCATTCTAATTACAAGGTATTAAAGTCAACCCCAATGGTCCTTTTACATTTCATGGTATTGTGTGAAGTGCAGACGTTTGTAGCACTACTGCGATGATGGTGATCACATCTATTTCGGTGCTATCTCCGGTTCTTGCTCTGAGGTGAGAGCTGGTGCTTGCCATGGAGGCATCTGTGTTGGGACACGCCTTTGAACCATGCTTTGCTCCTGGTTTTCTGACAATACTGTCCCTTTCTTGTCCCATTTTTATACACACCAACTGGTAAAATGTTTACCCTTTCCACACCAAGGGCAGATTTTAGGCCCTCTATCCTGGTGTTGCATGTGGCAGTCTCTTAAAATGTATCTCCTTGCTGCGATTCTAACAGAACGTATTTCTGTCTCAGATTACAGTCAGGGCAGCAGCTACCAGCTGAGCTTGATAGGGATAGGTAAATGATCCCAGCTGTTGTTGTAGGAGTTTTCAGACTGCACCATATCTTTCTATATTTGCTGTTAGGATTTATTGTTGTGGATTGCAAAATTAAGGCTTCTGTAACTGTTCAGTTGTCTGCCTGCTTGTCGAGCACATCCCCCCATATATATGTCACACCTTTTTTCAGCTTCCCAATGTCCACTATCTTTAAAAGTGTTTGATAAAACAAAAAACACATTTGTTGCAAAATTGCATTATTTAAGCTGCCTTGATTCTTGAACTGCTACCAACATTGCTTAATTGAGTAGTTTCTTATCATATCTGTTAATAATCCCTTCTGTAATGCGAAACTGTCTGGGTTTAGCAGCAGCTGTAGCAGCAGTGGTGATTGGCCCTCCTTCAGTGACCCGCTCCACAGGAGCTAGATGGGTGGGAGGGTGGGGGACGGTGGCGGAAGCCCTCGGCCAGGCGGCTTGGCTCTGGAGGAGTTAATACGTTATCTTTTGCAGCCTTTGGAATCTCTTTTATTGCTTTGTAACTAATTAGTTCCTAGCACAGACCGTCGTACTGCATACAGATCAAAACTTGCAATATTTCAACTTCTCCCCGCTGCTGTACCTCCCTCCTAGTTTGTGCCCATTGGTCTGAGGGATGGGGGGGCAATGAATAAGGCTTCTTCTCGCGGTCTCTTAGACCTGGATCAAAGGGTTTATCGGCCTCCCTGTCAGGGGGTGCAGAGGCCAGCGCAGCCAGTTTACAGGTGTGGGAGGTTAGTGCACTCGGCTTGGAGTGATCACTTTGCTTTTTAGAGCTGACGTGCGCCTTTAACACTTCAAAAACTTTCTGCCAGGGACCAAGCAACTTAGTAGCTGATTTCAATAGTTCAGTTAGACAAATCTTGTCATATTTCATCTCTCTCTTAGAGAGGATGTATATTGGGGGGCTTTATCACTGATTGCTTGACCTGCGAAAGCGTGAAAACCCATCCTCCCCCCATCGACCGCCGCTTGCCTTATAGCAGATCCAAGGCTCCTGGAGTCCTTGTAAAGTGGATGCGTGTCTCATTCCAATCTGTATTCATTCAGAGCAGCTCTGGCAGGTAATTCGAATGCCCCACATTGGGCGCCATTTGCCGTAAAACAGATGCAGAGATCCATCTGATCAGTCAGCAAGCACCTTTATTCAGCTTAGCTGTCTTTCTATATACCCCATTCGGTTACATCACTGTGTGCCCACCAGGGTGACTACAGTGTACTATTGGCTAAAGGTAGCTGTCCATAAGGCTATTACCAACATATTATTGGCTAAGCTAGCATGCATGCCAAGAAACCAAGTTATACTAAAGTTAGCTATGTTGACAGTTCATGTCCATTGTTTTCCTTTCAGGTGGTACTCGTTCCCACCGAACTAGCTGCTGGGTTCCTCCCAGCTGGCCTGTGTTTATCTTTCAGCTCTCTGCTTCAAGGTCTTGTTAGAGTTGTTTAGTATCAAGCAGTCTCACAGCATCCAGGCCTTGTTCTCTGTAAAATCTTCCCACACTCTCCCACATACCAACACAGGTGTGTGGATATACAACCTAACTGTGAAACAAAACAAGACTCAGAAGTGGTCCTCAAAAACGTATTAATAAGAGTATTAATAAGTATTAATAAGTATTAATAAGATTTATGAGTTCCTCGCAATGGAAATATCCTGATCTATGACCCTAGAATCGTCTGGATTCATACATACTGGTGGGGGATGCATGGCAATCCATTGTTTCTCAGACCACTGGCACTACTGATAAGATTAGGCCGACTGGGATCCCAGATATTCAGAACGAACTATGAAAGACTGACAGGAGCAAGCAGAAATCGGAGCTCCCTCTCAGCTGGCCTGCGACCCCCCATCCCCCCCCTCCCCGTTCCCCCATCACCGACGTCTTTTGCAACCCACGGAAATGGACCCGGAGCGTTTGCAGAAACTTCACTCGTAGCAGCTTCGAGGAAACATCTAAAGACTCTATCACTGAACTCTGTACAGGTTGTATGGTCCTTCCCAAACCCTTAAAGGATGTTAATTTTGGTTTAGACTTAAGGTTATATTCTTGACTTAGATGTAATATCATAGGAAATAAAATGAATGTTTAAATACAATTCTCTGTCCTACTCTGTCGGCTTTCGGAGTGTGACAAATGGTAAAAAAAAAGTGTCTTTCAAATCTGTAACGGTTAAGTCCCAGTTTTGTGGTAACATTGTTGGCATTCCTTATTGCAATGCTCCCATAGGCTCAATAATCACATTTATTTTTCCCACGTCCTGTAATAAACACCATTTTCCGCTTTTCTTCTGTATTACCAACACTAGTGTGTTCCACGGACTGGTAGTTGTTACAATGTGTTCAACTTGTAATTGTTCTTGCACTAAAACTTTAAGGTGATGCAGTTTCTCGGTGCTGACGGGCCACTGTTCCACCCAGATCAGCTTATCTTTAGTCCAGATTAGAGGCAGGGTGGTCTACACCGCAGTGGCCGCCATTAAAAATGGGTGCTCAAAGTCAGACCCCATTGTGATGCACAGTCTCTACCAAATAAGAAAGTGGGAAGTGACAGAACTTATGGTTTAACAGTAGCCACACGACCTTCAGGTCCATATATATTTATGGAGTGTAAACTTTGTCATGGGCTAGTCACTCCCCCAGCCTTGTCAGAGCAGTAAGTGGCTTGGTCAATGGCCAATCTGTCAGCCACTCTGTTAAAGAAAAGACTGTTACATTGGCGCCGCTGTCTATAATACTGGTAAAATATTGTTCTCTATTGGTCTGTGAGTGTCGTGCTTTGCAGGTTAAGTTCGGCCATGATTTCTGCAGTTTCTGCGTCCATAGAATCACGGGCTGGTCAGTCGAGCCAAAGCCGCCTTCTCCCCATATGCAATTTGCCACTGTTCCACCCAGATCTCCTGAGCAATTCTAGTGACCTTTGGTATAAAGCAGGGGGGCAGAGGCGTCCAAGCCATTACTTGTATTGTTCCTGTAAAATCTACATCAATCAGTCCCAATAAAACAAACAATCCTTGCTTTGTGACAGATGATCGTCCAATTAACAGTGCACTAAATCCACTTCCTAAGGGGCCCTTAATTGCCATAGGGACGAGCTGAAATGCAGTGTGACATGTTTCTGTTCTTTGAAGGCAGTTAAATTTTCTGATTGTTGCAGGCCTTCGGTCACAAAGGACCATTCTGTGGGTGCCATAAATTACCCAGGGCTGCTGCAGCCGCTCCAGTCGGGCCGTGGGAGCTGGTTGGGGAAGAAGGCGGGGGGGGCGCTCGGCCGGGCAGCTTGGCTCCAGAACAGTTAGTACATTCTCTTTTGCAGCTTTTGGAATCTCCTTTATCGCTTCGTCACTAATTAGTTTCCAGCGTGTACCACCATCCTGCGCATAGATCACAGGAAAAGCTTGCAACATTTCAACTTCCCCTCCCTCCTTGCTTGTGCCCATCGGTCTGAGGGACGGGGTGGAGGTGGATCAGGCTTCTTTTTGGTATCTAACGGACCCGGATCAAAGGGGTTGTTGCCCCCCCCCCCCCACCATTGGGGGGGTGGGGGCTTAGTGTAGTTGTTGACAATCCTGCACACGGCTGTGAATTATCGCTGTGCTTTTTAGAGCCGACATCTGCCTTTAATGCTTCAAAACATTCTGCCAGGGACCGAACAACTTAGTAGCTGCCTTATCTGACCTAGTCGCTTTATCCCATAGTCGAACTCTGATCTTATTCCAGGTTTCTTGCTCAAATGCCGAGCAAATGTCAAAAGATGGCTCATGATCCCATGCCCGTGTCAAAATTGCTTTAAGATCATTAATATCTAGTGTTCGAGTTTGTTTCTTTAAAATACATTTAAATAAATCTTTTACATCTTTCTTTTCCTGGGTTTCTGTGTTTCCCATCCCCTTATCGGCAGTTCACCTTCCATCCAGCTTCATTTCAGTCCCTCCAAACGTTCTGCCGATTGTGCACCACCGGACTGTGCTCCTAATTCAACCTCCGTTCAGACCTGACACGGGTACTATTTGTGGTGTATTAAGACACACATGGACTCTGCTTTCATTTCAAGCTAAGACAAAATTTATTGTTACAAGCTCATCTTTATACCTTAGTGAAAATGTCAACAACAGTCCTGCAAGTCCTTCATAAAAATTTCCACAGTTTTTCTTCTCCTTCTCAGCTCCTCGTGACCACTGTTACTGTTTCTATGCTTTCTTGTTTTTGCCACTGATGTTGAATTTTCTCAGGCTGGAGGCTAGCTGGTTTTCAAAGCTCTCTGCAGTCTTATCTCCAGAGACTCAGCAGCATTTATGGTCATTTTTGCTCAGCATCTCTTCTGACACAGAGGTGTATGTATCCTAATAAGGTTCAGAAAGCACAAAATAAACGGTTACTGGAGCACGAAAGACCACCACCAGTGAGGGCACAGGTAAGTTCTGAAGAGTCAGAACCTGACAGTACCCTGGGTGTCAATAGTGCCCTGGGTACCCCCGTAGCTTCCCACACAAGGGCAAAGAGAGGCTGAGAGTGGAATGTATCCAAGTGCCTCTACAGGAAGCGGTGGGACCGGAGGGAAATTCAGTATTGATTAGAGTACCATATACTTCATCGGATTTAGAATCATGGGAAAATAAAGCAAAAGGTTATAGACTGGACCCCATGGGAGTGGCGAATCATTTCCAATATTTGGTCAGACAGCATAACTCTCATTGGAAGGATGTCCAGTTAATGCTAGAAAACATCACTGAAACCAAGAAGCAACTAATATTAAAAAAGGCTCAGGAGTTAAAGGATTATTTTCCCTTGCAGGATGCCCATTGGGTCAGCACATATGAAGCTGTTGGAGCAATATTGAGACTGGATAGCAAAAGGAATAGAGTGCTATCCCTAAACCAGTAAATTAGTCAGCAATGTATGCAATCCAGCAAGGGCCAAATGAATCCCCAACAGAATTTCTTGAGAAACTGAGAGATATGATCAGACATCAGACTCCTTTAGATCCTGAGTCAGAGGTCAAAATACAGCAATTAGTTCTACTTTTCATTGGGCAGTCTGCTAGGGATATACGAAGGAAGTTACAAAAGCTGTGAATGCCTGAGGGATGAAATTTGGAAAAGTTTCTTGATGAGGCTTGGAAAGTATTTAGCAAGAGAGAAGAGGAAGAGAAAAGAAAGGACCATAGAGCATCAGAGGAAGACCATAGAAAGCTAGCGTAGAAAGCTAGAAAGCTGCCAGGAGGAGAAGGACCTGGGGGTGTTGATTGACAGCCGACTGAACATGAGCCAGCAGTATGCCCAGGTGGCCAAGAAGGCCAATGGCATCTTGGCCTGTATCAGAAACAGCATGACCTGCAGTTCCAGGGAGGTTATTCTCCCTCTGTACTCAGCACTGGTGAGACCGCACCTCGAGTACTGTGTTCATTTCTGGGCCCTTCACTACAAGAAGGTTATTGAGGCTCTGGAGTGTGTCCAGAGAAGGGCAACGAAGCTGGTGAAGGGGCTGGAGAACAAGTCTTACTGAGGGAGCTGGGGTTCTTTAGCCTGGAGAAGAGAAGGCTGAGGGGAGACCTCATTGCTGTCTACAACTACTTGAAAGGAATTTGTAGAGAGGAGGGAGCTGGCCTCTTCTCCCAAGTGACGGGGACAGGACAAGGAAAAGGGGGGATGGCCTCAAGCTCCACCAAAAGAGATTCAGACTGGGCATCAGAAAAAAAATTTTCACAGAAAGGGTCATTGGGCACTGGAATAGGCTACCCAATGAAGTGGTAGAGTCACCATCCCTGGAGGCATTTAAAAGATGGTTGCATTCTTTTTTTTGATAGGAACGGTTGAACTCAATGATCCTGGAGGTCTTTTCCAACCTTGTGATTCTGTGAAAAGACAGGAGAGCTCTAGTAGCAGCTTTACAGCAGAGTGGAGCCCTAATAAAAGGAGAAACAGGAACCTCTGGAAATAAAGACCTCTGGAGGTCCCCTCTACGGGCTAATCAGTGTGCATGGTGTAAATGCACAGGGCATTGGAAGAAAGACTGTCCCCAGAGGAGGCAGGGAAATAGGAGGAATATGAGGGTCCCCAGAACCCAAGTCCTGGTGGATTAGGACAACTGATGGGGACCGGGGTAATCTATCCTAGTGGATCCACTGGTTATACTAAAGCTAGGGGAACAACAACGTGGGGGTTGAATTTTTAGTGGACATATTGGTGCATTGTTTTCAGTATTGAATCAAGCTCTGACACATATGGATGATGTCTTTGTAATGGTAAATGGAGCTATTGACCAGAGTGAAAAGGCATATTTTCTCCAACCTCTGAAGTTTGAATTGGGAAAACAGTTGGGGATTCATAAGTTTCTCTATATGCCAAACTCACCAAAAAAACACTATTGGGGCGAGCTTTATTAGAAAAGCTGGAAGCAGAAGTAAAATTTGGAAAAGAAGGAATAGAACTTAAGGTGGGAGATGACCAATTAATAGAACTTTTAAGTTTGGCCTTGGTAAGTCCCTGCGAAGAGATGAGAGTGCCAAAGGAAGTGAAGGACCAAGTATTCCCTGGGGTGTGGGCCACTGAAATGCCTGGCAGAGCAAAACCTGCCTTACCTATAATTGTCAAAATCAAGCCAGGAACCAAACCGGTGAGAGTGAGTCAATATCCCTTGAGGTTAAAAGATAGAAAAGGAATTTGCCCGATCACAGAGTGATTTTTAAAGTATGGGTTATTGGTGGAGTGCAAGTCTGAATATAACACTCCCATATTACCAGTAAAGAAGCTGGATGGGAAATACAGAGTAGTTCAGGATCTTAGGGCCATCAATAAGATAACTGAGGATTTATAACCTGTGGTGGCCAATCCATATACCTTGCTAACTAAACTAAAACCTGAGTTGGCCTGGTTTACCATACTGGATTTAAAAGATGCTTTCTTCTGCCTACCTTTGAACCCAGAGAGTCAATTACTGTTCGCCTTTGAGTGGGAGAATCCAGAGACCGGAAGTAAAACACGACTTATATGGACTGTGCTCCTATAAGGCTTTAAAAATAGCCCTACTCTCTTTGGCAACCAGCTGGATTTAGAACAATGGGAGCAACCGTCTGGGACCAGAACAGTGTTGCAGTATGTGGGCGATCTCCTGGTAGCCACTAAAACAGAGGAGCAAAATATAACATGGACTGTAAGCTTATTGAATTTTCTTGGTCTAAGTGGTTATCGAGTTTCTCCACAGAAGACTCAAATAGACCGGCAAAAGGTGACGTATCTGGGATATGAAGTCACAGCTGGTCAACAGACCCTGGGGGACCCTGGGAGCAGCATGGAAGGAGGCCATCTGCCAGACTCCCAGGCCACAGACAGTTAAGGAGCTCCGTACTTTCCTGGGAATGACAGATTGGTGTTGATTATGGATTTATAATTATGGACTTTTGGTGAAGCCGCTCTATAAGCTTTTAAAGAGTGACTCAAAGAATCTTGCTTGGAGTGGAGAAGCCATTCAGGCCTTCCACAAATTAAAGCGAGAGCTAATGCAGGCACCGATCTTAGGCTTACCAGATACTACAAAACCCTTTTGGTTGTTCTCTCATGAGAAGCAAGGGATCACACTGGGAATACTGGCTCAGAACCTTGGCCTGGACCAGAGGGCAGTGGCATACTTTTCCAAACAATTGGATGAAGTAAGTAAAGGCTGGCCAAGCTGCCTGAGGGCAGTGGCAGCAGGAGTACTTAACATCCAGGGCCAAAAGATGACAGTATTAACATCTCATACAGTGTCCACTCTACTGGAAGTGAAAGAGGGGCACTGGCTATCCCCACAAAGATTCCTCACATATCAGGCCATCATGGTGGAGCAGGACGATGTCCAGAGAACAGTAACTAACATTGTCAACCTAGCATCTTTCCTTAGCGGAGTTAAAAGGGAACCAGTGACTCATGATTGCCTGGAAACCATTGAAGCTGTCTACTCCAACCGACCGGACCTGAAGGAACAACCACTGGAGGATGCTGAGGATACATGGTATACAGACAGCAGCAGCTCATCAAAAATTATCAGTGCAAACAAGGTACACAGTGACTACTACAGACGAGGTAATAGTGTCTGGGTCCCTTGCCTCAAACACCTCAGCACAAAATGCAGAAATAATAGTTTTAACTTGAGCATTAGAGCTTGCTAAAGACAAATTAATATCTGGACAGATTCTAAATATGCCTTTTGAGTAGTTCATGCCCATGGAGCAGTCTGGAAAGAGTGAGGGCTATTGTCCATCCAAGGAAAGTATATAAAACACGCAAAGGAAAATCTCAAACTACTGAAGGCTGTACAACTACCAGAGAAAGTAGCAATTATGCATTGCAAAGCTCACCAAAAGGGAACAACTGCACAAGAAATAGGCAATTCCATGGTGGACTGGGAAGCAAAGAGGGTGGCTGAAAAGGGTATGGCAGAGATACAGTTTTTGATTCCAGATGGGAAAATTCAAATCAACCAAATTCCCAAATATTCAAAAGAAGACCAAAAGTTAATTTAGGGGGAAAGACAGAGGAGGATGGTTAGGTAAAGATACCACAAGAGAAGGTAGTAGTACCTAGCACATTACTCTGGGCTGTAATAATGGATGAGCTGAAGCCTTATATAAGTATCTGAGTAAAAGGATTGAGTCCTTACGAGATATTATATGGGAGGCTCTATCTGGTTCAAGCAGGAACATCAACACAAGTTGGTACTGAAGTATCGACTGACTATGGGAAATAAGCTTACAAAAATAACTCAGAAGATAGAAAACCTGGTCTCGGGAACCCCCTACTGGTGTCCTGGATTGGTTAATACATAATATAGGGCCAGGTGATTATGTATATGTCAGATCATTTTCAGAGTCACCCTTGGAGCTGAGATGGGAAGGACCATTCCAGGTTCTATTGACAACACATACAGCTGTTATGATACAGGAACAGGCATCGTGGATACATCACAACAGGGTGAAAAAGGCACCTAGATCTCCATGGAAGGTCACGCAAGTCCAACCAGGAAAACTATTTTTCTCACAATCATAATTATAATCCAGGGATGGGAAAATTCTTTTAACCTAAAATGATACTGAGTGGCCTTGGTCTCAAGTTTATGTCGAGTATACTGAGCCATGTGAATGTATGAATTTCTAAAATATTTACATTTATCTACTGTGGTTATGCATGGAAATCGGATGTATATCCAAGAGGAATGGAAGCGTTATGATCTAAAAGATAGAGTCCATGAACTTCTGGGGACTATAGGAGAAGAAATCAAAATAGGATGCCGACTAATTGATGGGACCACCTATAAAAAGGTATCCCAGATTACTATCTCAACTACTCCAACAAATAATAGCACAAAAATCTGCACTTCTGGTGAATTAGATTGTTGGTGTAACTTTACGCTGACACAGACTATTATGGTGGTTTTTCTCTGGGACAATGGTCCTGTTAGACTCCCAAACAAATTTAAAATAAGTGCCATACCTAGGCCTGTTACAACAGACACACACACAACAGTCATGTCTACCACACAACCCACGCCAGCACCCAAGCTCACACACAAAATTTATGAAATTGGACCGTATGTAATCAAAAATATAGGTCAGCAACAAATGTTGATGGCCTCCCAAATGTGTTGAGATGTTACTGCAAATTAATGTGCCTGACATTCAGCCAGCATGTTATCCTTTCCTAAAAACATCCTTTGAGGGCTGGACAACCTGACTGCAAAAATGAGTGCCCTTTAGGGGCCGAATACAGAGAGACTTAACTGGCATGTTAGGGACAGGATTGGGGGTCCTGAATGGAATTGACTCAGAAATATTGATGAATAGGTTGGCCACCGCAACTAGTGATTTGACAAAATTATGACAATCTTTGCAATCTTCTCTATTAGCATTAGGAAGTAGCCAGTGGCTTTTATCAAAAGTGTTGCCAGAGTGGAAAAAGGTGGAGGAACAGGACCGTCAATTAATAGTAAATGCACTCAGTGCGGTCCAGGACAAGGTTTCTTTGGCATTCAGTTGTATACAGGGACAATTATGGATGCATTCAGTGGCCGCCTTAATTATAAGAGAAGGTGGTGAAGGCACTTTCCCCACCAAAATCCAAAAAGTTGTTTGGGGCAGTGCCACCGACTTAGAGAGGGAGCTCCAATCGTTGTGGACTCTAGTAAACTTTACCTATGAACCCATCACTCATATTGCATTATTATACCCCATTATTGCATTAGGATTGAACCATGACAAAACTGTGCTCTAACCTTCTGAACATAGAGCATGGGCACAAAGGGTAAATGAGAAATGGTAAACTGTCAACTTAGAGTCTTACATTTCATGAAAGCAACAAGGATTTGTCTGTGAAAGTAACACAAGCAATACTCAGGACATCTGCCTCGACACTGAACAAAGCATTTGTCACTTTGAGATCCATCCAGACGTTAATTAGAAAACCGTACTTGTATATATTGTCCAAGGTTGTGCATGTTTAAGAACTGCCTGTACCTCTATAGTAATAGATGAGACAATTCTAGACAGAAAGAATCATTCTATCTGTAATTTTGTTAAGATTGTTGGGTGTGACTTTTCTTACTTAGCACCAGTCGTATCCTACCAGTTGATAAAATCAAATTACACTATGTTTCACAAATTATCACCTGTACCTATTGGAACGAATCTTGCATTGATAAAACAATTAATGAAACATCAGGATTTGATCAAAATCTTGGACGAGGTCCAAGAAAACTGGAGACACACCCTGATAACAGTCCACCATGACACAGAGGAAATAAACAGGGTCCTGAAAAGGATAAGAGAAGATATGAGTTATCATTGCTGGGATGTGCTATTTGGATGGTTCCTTACTGTGACTGGCATTCTACCGTGACTGGCATTCTAAATAAGTTTTATAACCCCATTTTTGTCCTGTTGATGTTAGTTTTAGTTAGCTTTGTTTTCTCTACTGCATTGTTTGTTTGGAAATAGAGAATGCTACAATGAATAACAATTTTGACTTCTATGTCTATTGCTCATGAGAATTCCTTTAAAAGTAATTTTCCAGCAAAATACTATTCAATTCCCCTTCAAGAGATGGATCATGTATGAAGCAAATGCATTTGCCTGAGTTTAAAGACAAGGGGGTATTGATAAACAGGCATACAGTATAGGGGGTGAAACTTAGGATAAATTTAGAGGGGACTTAGTTCATTGTAAACTGCACCATATAAGGAAAGGCTTAGTTCACTGTCATTCACGCTGTTTGTTAGTGAAGGACTTGAAGACCCTGGGTGTTGATAAGGAAGGAGCTGGTTTGCAGACATCTACTGATAAGAGGAAGCTGGAATGTAAGCATCAGCAGAAAGCTGGCTGCATCCTGCTTCGTGGTTTGGAAATCATAGAATCATAGAATAATAGAACAACCAGGTTGGAAGAGACCCATCGGATCTTCTAGTCTAACCATTCCTATCAAACACTAAACCAAGTCCCTCAAGACCTCATCCACCCGTGCCTTAAACACCTCCAGGGAAGGTGAATCAACCACCTCCCTGGGCAGCCTATTCCAATGCCCAATGACCCTTTCTCAGAAAAACTTCCTCCTAATCTCCAGCCTAAGTCTCCCCTGGCGGAGCTTGAGGCCATTCCCTCTTGTCCTGTCCCCTGTCACTTGGGAGAAGAGGCCAGCTCCCTCCTCTCTACAACCTCCCTTCAGGTAGTTGTAGAGAGTAATGAGGTCTCCTCTGAGCATCCTCTTCTCCAGGCTAAACAACCCCAGCTCTCTCAGCCGCTCCTCATAGGGCCTGTTCTCCAGCTGTGGGAAGATTTTACAGAGAACAAGGCCTGGATGCTGTGAGACTGCTTGATACTGAGCAACTCTAACAAGACCTTGAAGCAGAGAGCTGAAAGATAAACACAGGCCAGCTGGGAGGAACCCAGCAGCTAGTTCGGTGGGAACGAGTACCACCTGAAAGGAAAACAATGGACATGAACTGTCAACATAGCTAACTTTAGTATAACTTGGTTTCTTGGCATGCATGCTAGCTTAACCAATAATATGTTGGTAATAGCCTTATGGACAGCTACCTTTAGCCAATGGTACACTGTAGTCACCCTCGTGGGGACACAGTTATGTAACCGAATGGGGTATATAGAAAGACAGCTAAGCTGAATAAAGGTGCTTGCTGACTGATCAGATTGATCTCTGCATCTGCTTTACGGCAAATGGCGCCCAACGTGGGGCATTCGAATTACCTGCTGAAGCTTCTCTGAATGAATACAGATTGGAATGGGTCACGCATCCACTTTAAGAAGACTCCAGGAACCTTGGATCTGCTATAAGGCAAGCGGCGGTCGATGGGGGGAGGATGGGTTTTTACGCTTTCGCAGAACGAGCTAGCGGTGATAAAGCCCCCCCCAGTATATATCCTCTCTAAGAGAAAGATGAAATATGACAAGATTTGTCTAACTGAACTATTGAAATCAGCTACTAAGTTGCTTGGTCCCTGGCAGAAAGTTTTTGAAGTGTTAAAGGCACACGTCAGCTCTAAAAAGCAAAGCGATCACTCCAAGCCGAGTGCACTAACCTCCCACACCTGTAAACTGGCTGTGCTGGCCTCTGCACCCCCCGACAGGGAAGCCGATAAACCCTTTGATCCGGGTCCAAGAGACCGCGAGAAGAAGTCTTATTCATTGCCCCCCCATCCCTCAGACCAACGGGCACAAACTAGGAGGGAGGCACAGCAGCGGGGAGAAGTTGAAATATTGCAAGTTTTGATCTATGTACAGTACGACGGTCTGTGCTGGGAACTAATTAGTTACAAAGCAATAGAAGAGATTCCAAAGGCTGCAAAAGATAACGTATTAACTCCTCCAGAGCCAAGCCGCCTGGCCGAGGGCTTCCACCCCCATTTCCCACCCCCCCACCCGTCCAGCTCCCACGGAGCGGCTCACTGAGATGGGTGCTGCTCATCGTCACTGCTGCTACAGCTGCTGCTAAACCCAGACAGTTTCGCATTACAGAAGGGATTATTAACAGATATGATAAGAAACTACTCAATTAAGCAATGTTGGTAGCAGTTCAAGAATCAAGGCAGCTTAAATAATGCAATTTTGCAACAAATGTGTTTTTTGTTTTATCAAACACTTTTAAAGATAGTGGACATTGGGAAGCTGAAAAAAGGTGTGACATATATATGGGGGGATGTGCTCGACAAGCAGGCAGACAACTGAACAGTTACAGAAGCCTTAATTTTGCAATCCACAACAATAAATCCTAATAGCAAATACAGAAAGATATGGTGTAGTCTGAAAACTCCTACAACAACAGTTGGGATCATTTACCTATCCCTATCAATCTCAGCTGGTAGCTGCTGCCCTGACTGTAATCTGAGACAGAAATACGTTCTGTTAGAATCGCAGCAAGGAGATACATTTTAAAAGACTGCCACATGCAACACCAGGACAGAGGGCCTAAAATCTGCCCTTGGTGTGAAAAGGGTAAACATTTTACCAGTTGGTGTGTATAAAAATGGGACAAGAATGGGACAGTATTGTCAGAAAACCAAGAGCAAAGCAAGAACCAGAGATAGCACCGAAATAGATGTTATCACCATCATCGCAGTAGTGCTACAAACGTCTGCACTTCACACAATACCACGAAATGTAAAAGGACCATTGGGGTTGACTTTAATACCTTGTAATTAGAATGATTATCAATAATTCAGTTGGGAATTTTTGTTTTACCTGAGGTCATTGATGCAGACTGTACTGGAATCATTCAAGCAAGGGTATGGATGCTGTCTCACTGATGTTATGAACACTATTTCCACTAGTATTAATACCAAAGGATAGCCAGATAATGTATTTAATTTTGTTTAAAGCAGCTGTGTTCCAAGCTGCCTCTATAGAGCATGGGCTCTACGCTTTCTAAGGACGAACAAGCGGTGGTAAATCTCCTACATTACATTCTCTCCAAGAGAGGAATTAAATATGACAGAAAATGGTCTAATTGAACTATTGAAATGGAGCAGAGATAGGAGACTTATTCCTGATGCTGGTTTGATGTTTTACCAAGCTACTTGGAAGGACATAGGGATTCAGCTGTGGGATACTAACAGCAATGGGGAAGCTGAGGGGAAGGAAGCCACCAAATTTGCTACTTTATGGAAATTTATATCTGAAACCTTGAAAGATTTAAGAATTAAGCAAACTGCTGCGGCCTCTGTATTCGCAGCATTGAACTTGGGTCCAGAACCGAATGAGGAAAACAACCCACTAAAAACTGAAAATAATGCTAAAGGTATCACAGAATCACAGAACAACCAGGCTGGAAGGGACCCATTGGATCATCGAGTCCAACCATTCCTATCTTACACTAAACCAAGTCCCTCAGCACCTCATCCACCTGTGCCTTAAACACCTCCAGGGAAGGTGAATCAACCACCTCCCTGGGCAGCCTATTCCAATGCCCAATGACCCTCTGTGTGAAAAACTTCCTCCTAATCTCCAGCCTAAATCTCCCCTGGCGGAGCTTGAGACCATTTCCTCTTGTCCTGTCCCCTACAGAAGCTTCTAAACCCCTCCTCCCTCCCCCCGCCCTTCCACCCTGTGCAGAGCCCAACTTGCTCCATTCTGTGCTCGCTAAACCTTTTAAGGCATGTGAGGTGCCTCCTGGACCAAAAATCATAGATGGTATCGTAGAAACTCTCCGTCTTGCTGTATCTGGTCCTGGAGCTATTCCTAAAACCCTGACAGGGCAGGAGGAATCCGGAAGTTGCACTGTGACTATGCCTGCACCAACTGAAGATAAACCAGAAGCTGCGGTCGTGGGACCTTCAGAGGGAGGCCCTAACCCAGAAGCGCTATTGCCTCCACCCCCCGGATATGTCCACTTCGACACTCCCCAGCTCTGGACCTAGCTCTTCACTTAAAGAAACACAGGATACAACAGATGATATCCTCCAAACCTTAGTAAAAAGAATAGATCAACTTGAGTTGTCCACGACTACAATTGAGCAACCGACGGAGAAACTTGCCATTCTTGGGAAGGATAGAGACTGCTCAAATTCTAACACTGCTGTTGCACCAATGCCTTCCTCCGGAATACCTCTGCCTGCTACATCTACACCACCTCACCCCGTACCTACCTGTTTGTCAAATCAGGGAAACTACAGACTGAGCGTGATGCCCTCCCGCGCTGGGGCACAAATGTAGAGGGCCTGGCCAGTGCAGATGCAACCAGGGTCAGACCAAGTGATTCCAGCTTTGCTGTTGGCTTTCCGGCAGTGCTGAGGTTTGAAATTCTATAGCTTTGTTGATGTTTTCCCGGCAAAAAGTTGCAATTCGAAGTTTCATTGCTTTGCTGATGATTTCCCGGCAAAAACTGCAGGCTGGCATTCTATAGCTTCGCTGATGTTTTCCCGGCAAAAAGCTGCAGCCTGAATTTCTATAGCTTTGCTGATGTTTTCCCGGCAAAAAGTGCAGGCTGGCATTCTATAGCTTCGCTGATGTTTTCCCGGCAAAAAGCTGCAGCCTGAAATTCTATTGCTTTGCTGATGTTTTCCCGGCAAAAGTGACGGTTTGAAATTCTATGGCTTTGCTGATGTTTTCCCGACAAAACCAACAGTTTGAAATTTTATGGCATTGTTAAAGGTTTTCCGGCAGAGGTGCAACTAACAGACAGAGGATACACATGCTTACTTACAGAGGAAGGTGTTTGTTGGATTCCTACAAAATGGGTTTGCCCTTGGAAAAAGGAAGACCATTCGTAGCATCGAAAATTGTGGATCCACTAGCAATAACCAACATTGTATGACTGTATTTGGCTAGCCTTGAAATGAGTGGTCGTGTGTGTATGTGTTTGAAGTACTTCAAACGTTTGTAAGACTTACAAATTAATTTTGATTAATCTTGAAAATACATCTCTGGGACCTTTCAATCTCAAATGTCCACTAAGCCGGCAAACAGGTAGATTTACCTGGGATCTTTGAAGTGAAAGGCTTCAGAAGAAAAAGGCAAAAGTTTAGCCTTGAAGTTGCATGTGTGTGACTAACCCACCCCCCACCCCAACCCCCTCTAAGTTCCATTTTTCTTTCAGCTTTGCGGAAGCCCAGAGGACCAGAGGAGTTAACTGTATTATCTCTCTAGGGGAATGCCTGCATTCCAGCAGTCAGCGGCTGATGGGTCCTACTGCTCAACGTTCTTGGGATGATTGAGCTGACACTTGGAAAAAAAAAAAAAAAGAGGGGGGGAATCAGGGGAATCACAAAAGAGATTAATGGATTAATGCAGGTTCAATATTAAATGAATTTTCACAGGAGATGACTAGATTGTACCAATGCTAAGGTGCTTGAATGTCATTTAAATTAGAGAGAGTTTAAAAATCAGTTGCTATGGTCTGTTTAAGCTACTAACACGGGGAGGAGGTTATGTTTGTGTTTTAACAGATACAGGACCACTTTTGGGCACCAGTGAGATGGATCAAGCCCATGTTGCTGCATGACAGCGGTTAAAGCCTCAGCCACGAAAGCAGTCGACAGGAACAAGAAGGATTGTTGTTTTTAATGGTGTCGATTGCTTTAACAATTATCCTGTGTGTTACAGTGTATACAATACCAAGTCGATCATATGTTTCACCTGAACACTTTTGTCATCAAAAAACAAAAAGGGGGAATTGTGGGAAGATTTTACAGAGAACAAGGCCTGGATGCTGTGAGACTGCTTGATACTGAACAACTCTAACGAGACCTTGAAGCAGAGAGCTGAAAGATAAACACAGGCCAGCTGGGAGGAACCCAGCAGCTAGTTCAGTGGGAACGAGTACCATCTGAAAGGAAAACAATGGACATGAACTGTCAACATAGCTAACTTTAGTATAACTTGGTTTCTTGGCATGCACGGTAGTTTAGCCAATAATATGTTGGTAATAGCCTTATGGACAGCTACCTTTAGCCAATGGTACACTGTAGTCACCCTCGTGGGGACACAGTTATGTAACCGAATGGGGTATATAGAAAGACAGCTAAGCTGAATAAAGGTGCTTGCTGACTGATCAGATTGATCTCTGCATCTGCTTTACGACATCCAGCCCCTTCACCAGCTTCGTGGCTCTTCTCTGGACTCGCTCCAGAGCCTTTACATTGATACCTGAGAAAATGTAGACTACTTTTTGCTATTGATCCTTCTTTATTCTGATATTCTCCAATTATTTGGGCAAAGGTACAGGGAATATATGCTTTTAAAAGCTCGTATTAATCAGAGAAAAGAGATAAAACCTATCTGAAATCTCCCAGACAGGGATCTCCTCAGTCTATCATTTGGGATTTTAGTGTAGAAAATTTTGGGTCAGTCTCTGTAATACATTGTGTTCAGGCACCAGACATCGATCTATCTGTCTTTCTCAATACAAATCCTACCTTCTGTGAACCATAAACTCCTAGCAGAAGCAAACTCTAACCATTTCTCACATCAACAGAGCACACTGAGCACACATAACTTGGGGAAAAATTGCAGAGACAATTTGAAAGATTAGAAGGGAAAAAGCAGATTACTTCTGCTTCCTGCGCATAATTGGCCAAATCCTACAACAAGTCTTTATCTGGCATAAATCATCATCACTCCATTAAACCCTATTTTTTTCCCCAGGTGAAGGGCAGGCCCAGCACTTCTCCAGCTACCTGTAAACTTCAGGACAACCATTCTAGAGCATTTCTGAAGGAAAAAAATATTTTCATTTTAATCCTAAGAAGCACACCAGAGCAATCACCTATAGGAATTCCTGATGGGATTTTTTTCTAACAAATTATATGTCTGTACCAAATAATGCCCTTGTAAGCTAAAAGCAGAAGACAGAAAATCCCCAAATACCTTCTCTTCTGCAAGTACTAAATCTCTTAAGGATCAACACGTAAAAGCCCAGTTTCCTAAACCAGTTACTGGGCTGCCTACCTGGCTACATTTCCTGGTGCCCAGCCTGCCATTGTGGAGCAATGTGTGCCATGCAAAGAGAATACACAGAGGAAAATAAAGAGCATGGCAAGCATTCACTTGTCATATGTCACAGGAGATGGGATGCAACCTGTACTGATGAGCGGAGATGCTTCAAGAGGGGAGAAAAAAAGATAATCTTATCTAGTAAAGACAAATTTGTAGCTGACTGCACAGCCTGGGGGTTTCATGGACCAATCATTTCCAGATTTTTAGAAATCAAGGCTATAAAAACCTATATTCTTTTGAAATGCCTCACTTTTTAAGACAGATATTGTTTTACAGTACTCTAGCATGACAACCAGGGCCCTGGTTCATAACATACCCAAATCAACCAAAAGATGTTTGTTGATTTCATGGATTTGGCTTCATATATCCAGAAATCTCAGAGGTAAGCACCGCTTTACTGTGAGGATTTTAAAGTTTACCCTTTTCTGCATAGAACGGGTGCTTCAGACAGACCAGCTGCTGGATCTGTCCTACACAGGAAAAAGGGGACCTCTGAAGAGACAGGAAAAGAGAATATCTCTCCCAATAATGGGAGAAATCTGCTTTCTAAAGAGGAACATTTGAGCGTGCAACTGCAACTTTCCAGGGATGCAAGAGAATGTCTTCTATTTGTAAGTCATTGTTGTATAGAGGGATTTTTAAAAGAAGCTACAGGGATGTGTTTGGAGAAAGCCATATTAATTTCCTAATCTCTCTGCTCTAAAAAGACCAGAGTGGCCAGAAAGGTGACATTGCATCTCCTTCTTGAATTGCAAATAATTGAAATATCTCTGCTAGGAAAACATTTAGAGTTAAATAAGTGATAGTGGACCTGAATCCTTGTCTGCTGTAAATCACTGTCACTTTACTGACTTCAGAGGGGTTGGCAACTGATTCTGCCTAAGAACTTTGCCTGATCATGGGGTTGTGGTTAGTACCTTTCCAGGCAGAGCACTGAGTTTTCATTTACTGATTCTTGGTTGGGAAATGACTTGACTGCTATTCTCCTATCCCCTCCAGCTCAACCTTCTACTCAATATTTCAAATACATTGGATGAAGCTCAGCTTAATGGAAAAATTACCCATTTGAAATAAATAAAAGCTGTCTTTTCTCTAACTGCAGTTACAGGACAGGATGAAAGACACTTGAGGAACAAGGTTTACACCACAAACCTTCGGTTCTCTGCTACAGTGAATCAAACACTTAGGAACAGAGTTTGATATTCACTTGTATCTGGCCAAAGTTACCATACCCATGAATTATTCAAATATGTAATTATTGCATTTGATATGTCACTGGGTATAACTGTGGGAATGAGAAACAGTTTTTTAGTGCAGCTGATTGTATATGCCTTCCAAACCATACAGACATCAATTTAAGGTGCTCACATTGATGCAGCAGTTCACAACCCATTATTAAGATTCTTGCCAACTCCTGTAGCAGTTTTCCCCTGCAGAGTAAATTTCTTTATACCTATAGTACAAGTGCCAAACACTAACCCCTACAGCTTCAATTCATGGTTCTGCAGTAACTCTCAAAGGCTGGTAGTAAAAAGGTCAGATCATTTTCAGCCTACTGATCAGTATGAGTGAACATGAAGATCACAAAGATGACCAGAGGGCTAGACACCTCTGCTATGAGGACAGGCTAAGAGAGTTGAGGTTGTTCAGCCTGGAGGAGAAAAGGCTCTGGGAAGGTCTTATAGCAGCCTTCCAGTACCTGAAGGGGGCCTACAATAAAGCTGGGGAGGGACTTTTTGCAAGGGTATGTAGTGATAGAATCATAGAACCATAGAATTGTTAGGGTTGGAAGGGACCTTAAAGATCATGCAGTTCAAAGCCCCTGCCATGGGCAGGGACATCCCACTAGACCAGTCTGTCCAAGACCCCATCCAACCTGGCCTTGAAGGCTTCCAGGGATGGGGCAACCACAACTTCCCTTGGCAACCTGTTCCAGTGTCTCACCGCTCTCATAGTGAATAATTCTTCCTAACGTCTAGTCTAAACCTGCCCTTCGTCCTATCACCACAACCCTGTTGTACAGGGATGAGGTCCGGAAGGCCAAGGTGCAGCTGGAGCTGAACTTGTCAAGGAAAGTGAAGACTAACAAGAAGGGCTTTTTCTTTATCCCCCTTCACATCTAGTTTAAAGTCCTATCTACAAGCCCTGCAAGCTCCTGGGCAAAGACCCCCCCCCTCCCCCCCTCTGAGAAAGGTGGCTCCCATCTAATATCTATAATCCCAGTGCTGTGTAGGCCATCCCATTATCAAAAAACCCAAAGTTATTGTGGTGACACCAGCCACAGAGCCATGTATTAATTGACTGGATCTGTCTGTGCTGTGCTGTGTCACCACCCGTAAGTGGAATGAGTGAAGGAAACATCACCTGGGCCCCAGATTCCTTCAGTATCTGTCCCAAGGTCCTAAAATATCTTTTAATCCCCATTGGGCTTTGCATTGCTGCTTCATTGCCTCCCACGTGGAGCAGCAGTAGTGGGTAGTAGTCTGTAGACATCACCAGACTCGGAAGTTTCCTATCCACATTCCTTACACGGGCACCTGGGAGGCAGCAGACTTCCCTGTGAGTGTGATCTGTTCAACGTATCGGACCCTCAGTCCCCTTCAATAGAGAGTCTTCCACAACTATGACTCTTGTGTTGGTCCTTGTGGCAGTTGTGGCAATATAGTGTTTACTCCGTTTTGATCTCTGACCCTGCTCCAAGGTGGGTGTTTTAGTTTCAAGGGGCTTGATACATTCAGAAGTTGTTGGTGCATTCAAGTCTCCCCCTTCCTGTTATTTATGTGAAATTGTATTTCATATTGTTGAAGGTATTTGGATGGACCAAAAAGAAGAAAATCTATGTTTTTTTCTGAGAATTGAGATGTCATAGTCATAAGGAATAAGCAGATAGACAAGTTGTGCTAAGAATATCATATTCCTTTGTCTTTTCAGGTCAAATATCTACTGATAGTTCATGTGACTTATTTTATTGTTGTTGTTATGTGCACTGTTAGCAATTAACCATCTTTTTTTCTCTATGTCAGTGTTGGCAGCTTTAAATGGTTTTGTGCCAGATTGAAACATGTATGAATAGGAACAGAATGTATGAACTGGGAAAACAGCTTAAACATTTGCTTTCTCAATTATTTTAATGTTTGAATCCATGACTATAGGGCTCAAAGCATGAAGCTAGTACTACAGTTGCTCGAGAAGCTATCCACATTTCGAACACCACCCCTGTATTGTCTTCTACACTCTTGAAGGATAAAAGAGAAAGGGAGAGGTTAAAAAAGCTTCAAGCTGTTTCTGTGCATCAGTTAATTACTAAACAGAGAAACATATGTTCTGGTCTGAAGATGGATGGTAGGAGGATAGGATTTTGTGATAAATCTGTTTTATGGGAGGACGTTGGGGTTTTTTTTTCTCTTTCTTCTTTTTTTCTTTTCTTTCCCAAGGGAATATGTAAAAAGACTGTTCTAATAAATTATTTGTCAAAGTAGCAAAAAAATGAAGAAATCTTCTGGGACTGCAGCTCAGGGCATCTAATCTTCCTGATACTGCACAGCATCTTCCAGGAAACTGGTAACATTGGAGTGCATGGCTTCTCCTGGACTGCTCTTTTCTTTCATGACAGAATCACAGAATCACAGAACAACCAGGTTGGAAGGGACCCATCAGATCTTCTAGTCCAACCATTCCTATCTAACACTAAACCAAGTCCCTCAATACCTCATCCACCCGTGCCTTAAACACCTCCAGGGAAGGTGAATCAACCACCTCCCTGGGCAGCCTATTCCAATGCCCAATGACCCTCTGTGTGAAAAACCTCCTCCTAATCTCCAGCCTAAATCTCCCCTGGCGGAGCTTGAGGCCATTCCCTCTCGTCCTGTCCCCTGTCACTTGGGAGAAGAGGCCAGCTCCCTCCTCTCTACAACCTCCTTTCAGGTACTTGTAGAGAGTAATGAGGTCTCCTCTCAGCCTCCTCTTCTCCAGGCTAAACAACCCCAGCTCTCTCAGCCGCTCCTCATAGGGTCTGTTCTCCAGCCCCTTCACCAGCCTCGTCGCTCTTCTCTGGACTTGCTGTATAAATGATTAGCAGGCAGAAACTGGGGTAGCCTCTTGGAGAGTGCTTTGGTTCCTCCCCGTTTCTTCCACAGGAAGTCTTGGCAGTGGGACATGCTGAGGAAGCTTCATGACCTTCTCATGATGATCACCAATGGCTTTATGTAACTGATATTACTCAAGAGCTGTTTTTCTATTTTAATCAGCCAAGATGATAAAGAAAGGAACTAGCAATCTGTCTCAGAGTGCATTTGAAGACTGTTTTGCAACTGTAAACTTTTCATTCACAGTGAGTTGTGTCTCTGCATGACCATGAATTAGTTTGTGCAGTTTTGAGCACACCATTAGGTTCCCATAGATCCCTAATTGGTCTTTCTGAGTTTTCTGTTTCTTTTTACAGGTTGCAAGGAGAAGTAGTGGTTAATGTGCAAAGCAGCCTTTTGATGACCTGCTACCAGGTTGGAATAGCATGTTGCCTCTCTTCAGCAGAAGCTGAATGGAGTCCACTGCATGGTAACTACACTGAACAACCCCTAAATCAGAAGTAAATGGAGGGACTTTTTACAAGGGCATGTAGTGAGAGAACGAGAGGGAATGGCTATAAATTGGAGAGGGGAGCATTTAAACTGGACATTAGGAAGAAATTCTTCACGATGAGGGTTGTGAGACACAGGAACAGGTTTCCCAGGGAGTTGTGGATGCCCCATTCCTGGAAGTGTTCAAGGTCAGGTTGGATGAGGCCTTGTGCAACCTGATCTAGTGGGAGGTGTCCCTGCCCATGGTAGGGGGGTTGCAACTGGATGATCTTTAAGGTCCCTTCCAACTCAAACCATTCTATGATTCTATGATCTATGTTCCAGATGCTTGATGCACAAAACCACCATCTCAATGATGTACTTTTCAAGAGATTGCAACAGAAACAAATAGATATTGGTGCTTACTGGGTTATTTAGGCCAGAGATACTTTTTTCTGGTTCTGCCTGTCAGTGTATTTTTCTGACTGCTGTGAGGGATCTTTCTTGGTACTTCTTGCTCCTCCAGCTAAGGAGAGGATCTCATTCTTCTGAACTTTTCCCTCTTATCATTCAACTCATTTTTATCTCACTAGAGGGAAATAAGAATAACAGAAGAGCAAGGATCTTCCTCTCAGCCTGTGGCAAAAGAGAAGAAACACCATGCATATGGACTGATTACTAGCACAGGAGAAATACATTCCTCTTCCTTACCTCGCTTTCAAAGTGCTGCTACCCAGAATATGAGGGGATCTCAGCCAGACTACTAAGATGGATGGAGGAAGCTGTAGAAAGTGCTGGCAATTGGTTAGACCAGAGGCCCAAATTCTTTTCTTCCCCCAAGCATTTGAAAAATAATTAAGGTATTAGTTATTAATACAATTGGTTATTAATATAACTGTCCCCTTAGTGAATGGTTTCCTTGTTTTTGTTACTAACCAGTGAAGGGTAAGATCTAGAAACATCAGGGAAGCATTTTCTGCTGGGAAGGCAACGATAGGGTATTCAAACCACAGGAGTCTTCACCTCTGTGGGAAGGGTGCTGAGGAAGAGCTCTCATCCTTGTCCCCCCGACCGCCTGCCCCTCAGCACTTCCTTGCTACTTCAGCCCATTTAGTTTCTATGATTTCTCAGTTTCTCTTTCTCCATGTTTATTACTCTTATAGAGAATGAAGGTTTTCCTTTAATTGCCTTGAGAGGTCTTTACCTCGCTGTGTTCTCTACACAATGAACTAGTTGCTGTCTTGTAAATTTTTAGTGCTGTAAAGAATTTCAGGAAACAAACTGTATGTAAGTAGCTCTGTAATGTATGTATGCATTAGAAGGTATTGTATTGTGAGGTTATTTATGGGTACTGGAATACTCAATAAAGGAGTACATCTACAAATTAAGGGCGTAGCACTTCAGCTGTTTTCCAGGGTCTAATAGGGTTGGATAACTTCAGAACATTTAACTTTCCACTGACTTTTAATCATGTCCAAGTGAGATCCATCTATCCGATTATCCATTCCAGCTATCCCTCCATCTGTTCATCCACTAATCTTTTAACATATGATATACACGTTAAAACTGCTATTAAATATTTCACATGTGTAGGATGAGCTAATTGGAATCTCAGAATATTAGAATCATAGAATCATAGAACAACCAGGTTGGAAGGGACCCATCGGATCTTCTAGTCCAACCATTCCTATCTAACACTAAACCAAGTCCCTCAATACCTCATCCACCCGTGCCTTAAACACCTCCAGGGAAGGTGAATCAACCACCTCCCTGGGCAGCCTATTCCAATGCCCAATGACCCTCTGTGTGAAAAACCTCCTCCTAATCTCCAGCCTAAATCTCCCCTGGTGGAGCTTGAGGCCATTCCCTCTCGTCCTGTCCCCTGCCACTTGGGAGAAGAGGCCAGCTCCCTCCTCTCTACAACCTCCTTTCAGGTACTTGTAGAGAGTAATGAGGTCTCCTCTCAGCCTCCTCTTCTCCAGGCTAAACAACCCCAGCTCTCTCAGCCGCTCCTCATAGGGTCTGTTCTCCAGCCCCTTCACCAGCCTCGTTGCTCTTCTCTGGTCTCTCTCCAGAGCCTCAACATCCTTCTTGTGGTGAGGGGCCCAGAAGTGAACACAGGATTCGAGGAGCGGCCTCACCAGTGCCGAGTACGGAGGGAGAATCACCTCCCATGACCTGCTGGTCACACCATTTCTGATACAAGCCAGGATTCAATTGGCCTTCTTGGCCACCTGGGCACACTGCTGGCTCATGTTCAGTCAGCTATCGACCAACACCCCCAGGTCCCTCTCCTCCAGGCAGTTTTCCAGCCAGGCTTCTCCCAGTCTGTAGCTCTGCATAGGGTTGTTGTGCCCCAAGTGCAGGACCCGGCATTTGGCCGTGTTAAACCTCATGCCATTGGACACTGCCCAGCGGTCCAGCCTGTTTAGGTCCCTTTGCAGAGCCTCCCTACCCTCCAGCAGATCGACACTCGCACACAGCTTTGTGTCATCTGCAAACTTGCTAAGGGTACCCTCAATGCCCTCAACCAGGTCGTTGATGAAGACATTGAACAGGGCTGGACCTAGCACTGAGCCCTGGGGAACCCCACTTGTCACTGGCCTCCAGCTGGACTTAACACCATTTACCACCACTCTCTGGGCCCGGCCATCCAGCCAGTTTTCTACCCAGGAGAGTGTGCGCCTGTCAAGGCCAGAGGCTGACAGTTTCCGTAGCAGAATGCTGTGAGAAACTGTGTCAAAGGCTTTATTGAAGATCAGAAAGACCACATCCACAGCCTTTCCCTCAGTCATTTTGTCATAGAAGGTGATCAGGTTGGTTTGGCAAGACCTGCCTCTGGTAAACCCATGTTGACTGGGCCTGATCACCCGGTTCTCTTGCATGTGCTTCATGATAGCACTCAAGATCACCTGTTCCATGACTTTCCCTGGCACTGAGGTCAGACTGACTGGCCTGTAGTTCCCCGGATCCTCCCTGCTACCCTTCTTGTAGATGGGCACTACATCAACTAGCCTCCAGTCCAGTGGTACCTCCCCAGTCTTGCAGGACTGCTGGAAGATGATGGAAAGGGGTTTGGCCAATACATCCGCCAGCTCCCTCAATACCCTAGGACGACCACTCCTAGATGATGACTCCTACATGATGACTCCTAGACTTTACCTAAACTACTGCTACTAGACAACAACTCCTATATTCCTCCTACATGATGACTTCTAGACAATGACTTCTAGACCCTTCTTTAAGACAACTCCTAGACTCCTTTTAGACTCTTCCTAGATGACAACTCCTAGTCGATGACTCCTAGATGACGACTCCTAGACTCCGATTCATAGACTATGACTCCTAGATGATGAATCTTAGACAACGACACCTAGATGATGACGCCTAGACTCCTCCTAGATGACGGCCCCTCGAAAATGACTCCTAGACAACGACTCCTATACTCTTCCAAGACTACTCCTTGATGTTGACTCCTAGACGACGACACCTAGACGACAACTGCTAGATGACGAAACCTAGACTCCTCCTAGATGAAGACTCCTAGACGATGTCTCCTAGATTACGTCTCCTAGACACCTCCTAGACAATGACTTCTTGACAACGACTCCTAGCTTCCTTCTAGACGATGACTCCTAGAGGACAACTCCTAGATGATGACTTTTAGACAACGACTACTAGTGTAGACCTATCCTAGATGATGACTGCTAGACTCCTCCTAGAAAATTACTCCTAGGCGATGACTCCTTGACTCCTCCTAGCTGATGAGTCCTAGATGATGACTCCTAGACTTCTCTTTGACGATGACTCCTAGACGACAACTCATACACTCTTCCAAGATGAGGACTCCTACACTCTTCCTAAATTTTGACTCCAAAGTGGCGGCTATTAGACTCCTCTTAGACGATGACTCCTTGATGACAACTCCTAGACTCCTCCTAGAGAGCGACTCCTAGATGACGACTCCTAGACAGCAACTCCTAGACTCCTAGTCTAAACCTTCCCTGGTGCAACATGAGGCCATTTGCTCTTGTCCTATTGCTTGATACATGGGAGAAGAGACCAACACACTCCTTGCTACAACCTCCTTTCAAGTAGTTCTAGAGAGCATTAAGCTCTCCCCTCAGCCTCCTCTTCTCCAGGCTAAACAGACCCAGTTTCCTCAGTCACTCCTCATAAGACTAGTTCTCCATCCACTTCACCAACTTTGTTTCCCTTCTCTGGACATGCTCCAGGACCTCAATATCTTTCTTGAAGTGAGAGGTCCAAACTTGAACACGGTGTTCAAGGTGCGACCTCACTAGTGCTGAGTACAAGGGCATAATCCCTTCCCTATTCCTGCTGGCCACACTTTCTGATACAAGCCAGGATGCTACTGACCTTCTTAGCCATCTGGTGACACTACTAGCTTATGTTCAGCCATCTGTCAACCAGTACTCTCACGTCTTCTTCCGATGGACAGCTTTCCAACCATGCTTCTCCAAGCCTGTAGTGCTGCATGGAGGTTTTGTGACCTAAGTGCAGAACCTGACACTTAGTCTCGTTGAACCTCATACAACTGTAGGAGCCCAGGAAGAGGTCAGGAAAGTGGCAGCTCTATTGGCCTTTAATACTGGAGACAAAGGACTGATTGAAGGCAGAATATGTGCCATGAAGGAGTACTTATCAGACAGAGATAGGAAAAAGGGTAGAGGGTCTCTTGGCCCTATCTGCCTCAAATATCCCTGCAGGGTCTCTTTTTTGATTTAAAGTGCACCGCCTCTTCTCTTTTTCTCTTTTTTTTTTTTTTTTGATTAGCATGAGACTCTACTTTTTCCTCCTTTTGATTAATGCATGGCCTATCATACTATTGTGTTCGGTGTTGCGTGTTTCACACATATATATGTTGTGATTAGCACTGCATATTTTACACATGTTGTAGTATTGTGTTTGGAGCCACGCATTTTTAGTATTGCATTTGTGTTTGAGGTCACATATTTTGATTCTTTAATTAAATAGAATGGGCACATATTGGCAATAAGTTGGTTTGTGTCTATGGATCTTTGATGCTTATTCACTGCATTTCTAACTGGGAGAATTAAGGAATTTTAATCTACTCTCCCCTTATGGGATGAGACAAATTGACCTCGACCCATTGATCCAGCTGGATCAATTGCTGCCCGACTAGAAAAACTATTTCTATAGTTACATCATGTAAATGCTCACAAACCCAAGAGCCGAGTCACTGAGGAACATTGAAACAACCAGCAAGTGGACAGGGCTGCTAAGGTGTTCCAAACAGATTTGGACTGGCAGCATAAAGGTGAACTATTTCTAGCTTCTGTACATAAATTACTGAGAGAGTAGACAGAAAAGGTGGTGCTTTTTTCTTTTAAGGTTCAAAGCCTGATGTCCTCTTTCAAAGATAAAAATAAATAAAATAGTACAGTAAGCCTATAATTTCACCAAGACACCTTTTTTTTAAAAGAAATTTTTTGTTTCATTAAATCAGCAGCAGATTTCTCACACCTGAACAAAAATCCTGAATACATTTTCCCTTGAATTCTTAAAATAGTGATCTTATTCTTAACTATTCATAGAATCATAGAACAACCAGGTTGGAAGGGACCCATCGGATCATCGAGTCCAACCATTCCTATCTAACACTAAACCATGCCCCTCAGGACCTCATCTACCCGTGCCTTAAACACCTTCAGGGAAGGTGAATCAACCACCTCCCTGGGCAGCCTATTCCAATGCCCAATGACCCTCTGTGTGAAAAACTTCCTCCTAATCTCCAGCCTAAATCTCCCCTGGCGGAGCTTGAGGCCTTTCCCTCTTGTCCTGTCCCCTATCACTTGGGAGAAGAGGTCAGCTCCCTCCTCTCTACAACCTCCTTTCAGGTAGTTGTAGAGAGTAATGAGGTCTCCTCTCAGCCTCCTCTTCTCCAGGCTAAATTCCTATTCCTGGCAGCCCCTTCTGAGACTACAATTCAGCTTCTTGCAAAAATATATTTTCTTGCCGTTTTGAAACATAAATACCCCTCAGCTCCAGGACTCTTCTCAAGCAACCCCAAATTAAAGCAAGAGCCAAAATAAGCCTTTGATGTAATGCTGCATCAGTCTTCTTCATTCAGAGGTAGGTGGAAAATAATTAGGAGCCTATTTCTAGCGCAGCCCTCTTACTAACTTTCTATGTCCTGCCAGATCCTGTCCCCAGACCTTGCTCTTCCTCTGTTTGCTTTGTGCAAAGAGGAATTAATAACATTCAACTTTGCAAATAGTTTCATGTGTATTTAAGGTAGAAGTCATGCCGTAGCTTTAATGGTGATGATCTAAGATTATAAGTGAAACAACATTTGTAAGGAGAGGTAATATCTTTTATTAGTCCAGTTGATATAGCTGGGGAAAAAATGGCAGACTTCCTTGTGTGCCTGAAAGCTTGTCTATTTTTTTCCAACTATATCAGTTGGTCTAATAAAAATATATTACCTTTCCCAGCAAGACTTGTCTCATTTGAGGAGTAAAGCATGTAGGCTGATTATTTAAACCTGTTTTTTTGTCTGTATTGAGGGATCAGACATTTCCCCACCTAGGTGGCCAGGGGAAAAGCAGTCCAAGTTGGTATTCCCTTCTCTTATCTTCTGTGATCAGCAGTAGTGGCTCATCTCACAGGCATGATTCTATGCAGAGAAACTCTGACAGACCCTGTTTTCTGATCCTGGAGATGTCCTTTCTTTTTTGCTGTTCTGCTCCCATATGAAGCACCACATGCCCTTTCCTCACCCATGTGACTGTCCTTTATTTATAAAATTGTTGTGCATGTGTGCGTGTGGGCAACCATAGAAACATCCCCAAGTTGCCGAGCAAGATGATGAGTATTTTCTAATGTATTTAGTACAAGTAACAATGTAAACCACAGGCAAAAAGTACAGCAAGGAGAATAGGTAAAATACTTAAGACAGGGAAGTCTTTGGAAGGAAGGTTTTTTTTCTCGGCTACAAATAAATTGCCAGCCCCTGCCATGTCCGGGAGAAGCATTTTGGTTGGGGTTTTTTTCTGTTGTTGGGGTTTTTTTCTTTTTTTTTTAATTACATAATAAATGGCTGAAAATACAGAGCAGCTGAAAAGAATCTAGAAGCAAGTAGCAGGCTTTCAGCAATGGCAAAATCCAAGTCGTATGCAAATGGCAGCAGTAATCAGAGGACAGTTATTGCTTATGCTTGGCTTTACTACCAGGGAAAGCATTAGATCATCTATTTAGATCCGGATAGTCAGTTATGCCAAAGGTTTAATCAAATATTAAACATGGTCAGTAAACTTAAACCCTCACTGGACATGCAGGAGTTCTGTTCCTTTGCAAGCAAGCACTCTAAGATGAGAAAGTTTTCTCCCATCTCTGTCTGATTGGGATTTTTGTGACTGGAGGGATCCTCTTTTTAGATAGGGACCCACGCTGATGTATGTCTTGGTAAATACATATCCATATGGGGGTTTGCATGTGTGTCTCTTACCCTGTCAAGTACAGACTGAGTTAGGTTTTTTTTCCTGCAAGTTCACATCTTTCTTTCTCAGATAATTTCCTGTGTGCTTCTAATCATTCACCCCATATGCTGTTCTGTGTTTATCTGTCCCTCTCCAAATACAATGGTTTTTTTTTCTCTCTTGCTCCCTCTCATCATCCGCTCAGCAGTTAGAAAAGTGTGTGCATGTAGATCTGTATGTGTGGGTATTTGCAAACCCACGAAGGTAGATGCACATATCTGTCTGCATATTGATAAATAATGCACATACAAAGCCACTTCTACCCTCTTCCTACATACATGTGCACTGTATTTACACCCTCCAGCCCCTTATTTATTCTGACTAGGGGCACTCGGAGATAGAACTCAGAGATAGCAGAGAGTAATGGTTTAAAATGTCACTTTTCCCTTCTGTTATTCATTCCCTCTGATTCTCTTAGTCCAAAGAACTAGGTGGAAGCAATGGTAAGTTGTGGGCATGAAAGATTTCACTGTGGCATGTATGCTGGGACAAGTGGCCGATGCCTTGGCGTACTTTTGATATTAGCAGCAAGCATAGAGCAAACGGCCGGTGATCTCATGCTTGCTAGCTTGTTGAGAGCTTGGAATCTTTTTAAGACCTGTGAGTTAATAAGATAAGAATGCATTAGACTGAAAACATGAAGATAAGGGGCACATCTGTAGAAAATAGTGGGTTGCACTCTATCGTTGTACTGTAGGATTCTCACAAGTGGAAATTCACTGGGATTGCTGTTACTGGATACAGAAACACTATATAAGGTTTGCATCCACTCAATAAAGGTGATCTCGCTTGTTGCCTCATCGACGGGGTCCATGCCTTAATTGCTACAAATGGCGCCCCACTTGAGAGGGACCCACACCTCTCAGGGCAAAAACTGATATTCAGAGTCATAACCGCTGGATAGAAGCGGCCGTAGCAACGCCCAGTTGGATGATTTTTGGCCAGTGTGGAGCAATGAAGCAGTCCGGACGAGTAAAGGCCTTGAAAAAAGGTGAGCAACTGGGAAATCGGGAATAACGGGGTCTTCGCTGTCTGTGGAGGAGTGGAGTACACTAAATATCTTAAAATCAAATTTAAAGAAACAGGATGTTAAGTATGCTGAGCGACGACACAGGACTTTATTAAAATGGATACAGGGTCGGGATCTGGGTTTAGATTTGACTCCTGCATATGATATAAAAGTCTGGGATGCCGCAGGATTTAAATTGTGAGATGCAGCTACCAGGGACGACTCTGGGGCGCTAAGCCTGTTATCGACCTGGAGATTAGTGATCAAATCATAAAAAAACTTGAGATCGTGAAAAGATTTAGTGGAACCACGGAAGACGCAGGAGGACAGTAATATTCCGTATTCAGAGCCCAGTGCAGGGCCATCAGTGGTTGCCGATAATCCCTTTGATCCAGGGCCAGCAGATCATGAAAGAACTTTGCTTTATTTTCATCTGTGGAGTTGCAGTGACCTCAAACAGCTACAAACTTTCCCTAAGATTTGTTTGCAGGTGTCCGGAGACTCAAAAAGCTGTAGAGAAAGTACTTACTGTGCCACAGGCTGCAGGGGGGCCACTGCCCCAGGCTGAGGGGGAGCCGCCCGCTGCCACCACTGCCGCTGACGCTTTCTGTAACGCAGGCAGTTTTGGAAACGATGTTGGTAGCAGGTCAAGAATTAAGCCAGTTTAAATAATGCAAGTTTACAACAGGTGCTGCTTTTTGGCTTATCAAACGCTTATAGATACCGATAGTCAGAAAGTTGAAACAGGCATGACCTATATAAGGCATTTATAGACAAATTGAAGGATGCACTCAACAAGCAGGTAGACAACCGAGCAGTTACAGAAACCTTAATTTTGCAATCAGCAATAAAATATCCTAATGACAAACGTGAAAAGGTTTTGAGCGGTCTGAAAAATCCTACAGAAACAACTGGAATCATTTACCTATCAAGCACAACTGATGGCTGCTGCCCTCACTGCAAATCAGGACAGAAAGATATTCTGTTATAGATGCAGCAAGGAGAGACATTTTAAACAAGACAGCCACACGCAATGCCAGGATAGAGGGCCTAAAATCTGCCCTTGGTGTGGAAGGGTAAACACTTTACCAGTTGGTGTAGATTAAAATGGGGTAAGAATGGGACAGTATTGTTGAAAAACCAGGAGCAAAGCATGGTTCAGAGGCGTGTGCCGACACAGATGCCTCCACGGCAAGCAGCAGCTCTCACCTTAGAGCAAGATCCAGCTGCAATGCCTGGATGGACGTGTCCACCACCATCGCAGTAGTGCTGCAATCGTCTGTATTCCACACAAGACCACTGAACGTAAAAGGACCATTGGAGGGTGGTTTTACTGCCTTGTTTTAGAATGATTATCAAGAACTCAGTTGGGAATCTTTGTTTTACCTGGGATCATAGATGCAGGCTTTACTGGAATAATTACAGTATGGGTATGGGCGCCATCTCCACTAGTATTAATACCAAATGATGGCTGGATAGCACGATTAATTTTTTTCAAAGCAGCTGTATTCAAAGTTGACTCTAGAGAGCGTGGCTCCCAAGGTTTTGGGTCCACGAGAATCCCTGAAATACATTTGGTTTAGTCTTACAAACTCAGCGTCCTATATTGAAGTGCACATTTAGTTTTTTAAAAAAGGGAGAAAGCCAGAACATCTTAAAATGCCTGTAGTGCAACACTTTGTTGTGCACGTTCTACTAATCTTGTGGGGGAGAGATGTGTTAAGTACAATGGGAATAGGCACTGGAACAAGTGAAAAAGTGGTTGCATTGCAAAAGTTAGTGGAGGACTAAATAGCTCAAGGGCATGCTGTCCCAATTAATAGTCCTTGGAACACACCTGTATTTGTGATAAATAAGAACTCTGGAAAATGACGTTTATTACATGACTTTTCTAGACAAACTACAAGAGGCCTTAAATGAGCAGGCAGGCCATATCGCTGCTAGAGAAGGTTATGCTTAAACAATAAGCCTTAGAGAACACAAAAAACCAGACTTAGTGCACTGTTAATGGCATGATCACCCGTTACAAAGATTGCTTGTTTTACTGGAATTGACTGATGCCAACTTTATGAGAGCAATACAAGTAACGGCTTGGACACCTATGCCTCCTCAGTTTATACCAAAGGGCACTAGAATTACTCAGCTGATTTGTTTTCCAGTAATTGTACCCCATGCAGAAAATTGCATAACGGGAGACTGAGGTTTTGGCTTGACTGACCATTCTGTGATTCTAAGAACGCAGAAAGTACAAAATCATGAACCTCCAAAGTACGAGACTCACTGAGCAATCAAGAACAAAATTTTACCAGAACTGAAATACTTGTTCTGTTATTATCAACTAGTCATGATCAACATCATATGGATGCAATGAGCTAGCTTTGAAATGAGTGGTCATGTGTGTGTGTGTGTGCATGCGTGTGTGTGTGTGTGCTTGAAGCGCTTCAAACGATTGTAGGACTTAAAAATTGGTTTTGAATCATCTCAGAATGAAATGCTTCAGAGGGAAAATATTTAAAATACCTAGCAAAACAACAACAAGAAAAAAAAAGATTGAGAGAGAGGGGAAAAAAAATGGAAAAAGCCCAGCCTTGTGGCTGTGTGTGTGTGAGTGCCCCTCTTTCACCTAACTTTCTCCCTGAATGTGTTCTTTTAAGCTTCATAGAATCATAGAATCACTAGTTTGGAAAGGACCCACTGGATCATCGAGTCCAACATTCCTATCAAATACTAAACCATGCCCCTCAGCACCTCGTCCACCCGTGCCTTAAACACCTCCAGGGAAGGTGAATCAACCACCTCCCTGGGCAGCCTCTGCCAGTGCCCAATGACCCTTTCCGTGAAAAATTTTTCCCTAATGTCCAGTCTGAATCTCCCCTGGCGGAGCTTGAGGCCATTCCCTCTTGTCCTGTCCTCAGTCCCTTGGAATAATAGGAAGTGTAAAGGGTCATGAATATGTAACAGGCGCTTATGAATAGTCATGTCTTTGCACTATAACTATCTGCTTGTTAGACCATACGGTGTGCGAATTAAGAGGATTACCCCCTCACACCCGCCAGCAAATTGACACATACCTACTTTATAACATTTAATTGACTTATAGAGTTTGATTCTGCAAAACAGTAGGACTTGAGAAAAATAAAAAGTTTATTAAAGATTGGAATAACCAGATATTGTTTACAGTGTTCAGTTTAAAAGATGCATTTTTCTGTCTGCCACTAGCAACAAGGTCAAAAGCATTTGAAGGAGAAAGTCCTACCTCTGTTAGGAAAACCCAACTCACCTGGATGTTGCTTCCGCAAGGTTTTAAAAAATAGCTCAATAATTTTTGGAAATCAATTAGCATGAATAATTGTAGCATGGGATTCTCCCTCTAGAGATAAAATCCTTCAACAATATATGGACGATTTGGTAATAGTAACTGAAACTAGACCTAAGTGCATTCAGTGGACGGCAAGTTTGTTAAATTTTCTTAGATTAAATGGCTATTGAGTCTCTCAGCTGTTTTGCGGAATCAAACTCTACGACTCAATGAAGAGTTATAAAGCAGGTATCTATTTCGCTGGCAGGTGCGAAGTGGATTGCTCTGCCCAACTTGCACACCGTTTCTTCTAACAACAGTTACTTATAGTGTAAAGACATGCATATTCATAAACACCTACTACATATTCATGATCTTTTTCTGCTTTGTATTATAATTAGTTCTAGAAGGATCTTTCCAGTCTCATGCTTGCGCAGTGCCTTCTGGTGGTCATGGGCTGGGGTCTCAGAGATGAAAAAACCTTCATCTTCCTCGTGAACAGTCCCTGAACTCAATTTGTGTGCAGGCGCAGTCTCATCCTACTTGATTGAGGGGATTGAGTCCAGGCTAGGCAAGTGCGTGCCTGGATGTGGGGCACTAGAGTTTAGGAGAGGGTGTACTGGTGAGGACCACCAGCACATCACCACACACAAAGTGGGGGAGAGTGCACACTGGAGAAGCAAAGGAGATACAGGTATACTGCTGCAAGCTACTCCAGTTAACAGGCAATTGGGAACAAGCACTGTTCCCTCTAAGAGGGCTGACGGCTTGGCTACTCAGCTGAAGTGCATTTACACCAATGCACGCAGCATGGGGAATAAGATGGAAGAACTGGAAGCTGTTGTAGGGCAAGGAGCCTATGAAAGGAAGCAGTCTAGGAGGTTCCTGGAGTGCGTGGAAGACAACTTCCTTGCACAGCTGGTGAATGAACCTACGAGGGAAGGTGGTGGAAGGGGCATGTGGTGCTTCATATGGGAGCAGAACAGCAAAAAAGAAAGGACATCTCCAGGATCAGAAAACAGGGTCTGTCAGAGTTTCTCTGCATAGAATCATGCCTGTGAGATGAGCCACTACTGCTGATCACAGAAGATAAGAGAAGGGAATACCAACTTGGACTGCTTTTCCCCTGGCCACCTAGGTGGGGAAATGTCTGATCCCTCAATACAGACAAAAAAACAGGTTTAAATAATCAGCCTACATGCTTTACTCCTCAAATGAGACAAGTCTTGCTGGGAAAGGTAATATATTTTTATTAGACCAACTGATATAGTTGGAAAAAAATAGACAAGCTTTCAGGCACACAAGGAAGTCTGCCATTTTTTCCCCAGCTATATCAACTGGACTAATAAAAGATATTACCTCTCCTTACAAATGTTGTTTCACTTATAATCTTAGATCATCACCATTAAAGCTACGGCATGACTTCTACCTTAAATACACATGAAACTATTTGCAAAGTTGAATGTTATTAATTCCTCTTTGCACAAAGCAAACAGAGGAAGAGCAAGGTCTGGGGACAGGATCTGGCAGGACATAGAAAGTTAGTAAGAGGGCTGCGCTAGAAATAGGCTCCTAATTATTTTCCACCTACCTCTGAATGAAGAAGACTGATGCAGCATTACATCAAAGGCTTATTTTGGCTCTTGCTTTAATTTGGGGTTGCTTGAGAAGAGTCCTGGAGCTGAGGGGTATTTATGTTTCAAAACGGCAAGAAAATATATTTTTGCAAGAAGCTGAATTGTAGTCTCAGAAGGGGCTGCCAGGAATAGGAATTTAGCCTGGAGAAGAGGAGGCTGAGAGGAGACCTCATTACTCTCTACAACTACCTGAAAGGAGGTTGTAGAGAGGAGGGAGCTGACCTCTTCTCCCAAGTGATAGGGGACAGGACAAGAGGGAAAGGCCTCAAGCTCCGCCAGGGGAGATTTAGGCTGGAGATTAGGAGGAAGTTTTTCACACAGAGGGTCATTGGGCATTGGAATAGGCTGCCCAGGGAGGTGGTTGATTCACCTTCCCTGAAGGTGTTTAAGGCACGGGTAGATGAGGTCCTGAGGGGCATGGTTTAGTGTTAGATAGGAATGGTTGGACTCGATGATCCGATGGGTCCCTTCCAACCTGGTTGTTCTATGATTCTATGAATAGTTAAGAATAAGATCACTATTTTAAGAATTCAAGGGAAAATGTATTCAGGATTTTTGTTCAGGTGTGAGAAATCTGCTGCTGATTTAATGAAACAAAAAATTTCTTTTAAAAAAAAGGTGTCTTGGTGAAATTATAGGCTTACTGTACTATTTTATTTATTTTTATCTTTGAAAGAGGACATCAGGCTTTGAACCTTAAAAGAAAAAAGCACCACCTTTTCTGTCTACTCTCTCAGTAATTTATGTACAGAAGCTAGAAATAGTTCACCTTTATGCTGCCAGTCCAAATCTGTTTGGAACACCTTAGCAGCCCTGTCCACTTGCTGGTTGTTTCAATGTTCCTCAGTGACTCGGCTCTTGGGTTTGTGAGCATTTACATGATGTAACTATAGAAATAGTTTTTCTAGTCGGGCAGCAATTGATCCAGCTGGATCAATGGGTCGAGGTCAATTTGTCTCATCCCATAAGGGGAGAGTAGATTAAAATTCCTTAATTCTCCCAGTTAGAAATGCAGTGAATAAGCATCAAAGATCCATAGACACAAACCAACTTATTGCCAATATGTGCCCATTCTATTTAATTAAAGAATCAAAATATGTGACCTCAAACACAAATGCAATACTAAAAATGCGTGGCTCCAAACACAATACTACAACATGTGTAAAATATGCAGTGCTAATCACAACATATATATGTGTGAAACACGCAACACCGAACACAATAGTATGATAGGCCATGCATTAATCAAAAGGAGGAAAAAGTAGAGTCTCATGCTAATCAAAAAAAAAAAAAAAAGAGAAAAAGAGAAGAGGCGGTGCACTTTAAATCAAAAAAGAGACCCTGCAGGGATATTTGAGGCAGATAGGGCCAAGAGACCCTCTACCCTTTTTCCTATCTCTGTCTGATAAGTACTCCTTCATGGCACATATTCTGCCTTCAATCAGTCCTTTGTCTCCAGTATTAAAGGCCAATAGAGCTGCCACTTTCCTGACCTCTTCCTGGGCTCCTACAGTTGTATGAGGTTCAACGAGACTAAGTGTCAGGTTCTGCACTTAGGTCACAAAACCTCCATGCAGCACTACAGGCTTGGAGAAGCATGGTTGGAAAGCTGTCCATCGGAAGAAGACGTGAGAGTACTGGTTGACAGATGGCTGAACATAAGCTAGTAGTGTCACCAGATGGCTAAGAAGGTCAGTAGCATCCTGGCTTGTATCAGAAAGTGTGGCCAGCAGGAATAGGGAAGGGATTATGCCCTTGTACTCAGCACTAGTGAGGTCGCACCTTGAACACCGTGTTCAAGTTTGGACCTCTCACTTCAAGAAAGATATTGAGGTCCTGGAGCATGTCCAGAGAAGGGAAACAAAGTTGGTGAAGTGGATGGAGAACTAGTCTTATGAGGAGTGACTGAGGAAACTGGGTCTGTTTAGCCTGGAGAAGAGGAGGCTGAGGGGAGAGCTTAATGCTCTCTAGAACTACTTGAAAGGAGGTTGTAGCAAGGAGTGTGTTGGTCTCTTCTCCCATGTATCAAGCAATAGGACAAGAGCAAATGGCCTCATGTTGCACCAGGGAAGGTTTAGACTAGGAGTCTAGGAGTTGCTGTCTAGGAGTCGTCATCTAGGAGTCGCTCTCTAGGAGGAGTCTAGGAGTTGTCATCAAGGAGTCATCGTCTAAGAGGAGTCTAATAGCCGCCACTTTGGAGTCAAAATTTAGGAAGAGTGTAGGAGTCCTCATCTTGGAAGAGTGTATGAGTTGTCGTCTAGGAGTCATCGTCAAAGAGAAGTCTAGGAGTCATCATCTAGGACTCATCAGCTAGGAGGAGTCAAGGAGTCATCGCCTAGGAGTAATTTTCTAGGAGGAGTCTAGCAGTCATCATCTAGGATAGGTCTACACTAGTAGTCGTTGTCTAAAAGTCATCATCTAGGAGTTGTCCTCTAGGAGTCATCGTCTAGAAGGAAGCTAGGAGTCGTTGTCAAGAAGTCATTGTCTAGGAGGTGTCTAGGAGACGTAATCTAGGAGACATCGTCTAGGAGTCTTCATCTAGGAGGAGTCTAGGTTTCGTCATCTAGCAGTTGTCGTCTAGGTGTCGTCGTCTAGGAGTCAACATCAAGGAGTAGTCTTGGAAGAGTATAGGAGTCGTTGTCTAGGAGTCATTTTCGAGGGGCCGTCATCTAGGAGGAGTCTAGGCGTCATCATCTAGGTGTCGTTGTCTAAGATTCATCATCTAGGAGTCATAGTCTATGAATCGGAGTCTAGGAGTCGTCATCTAGGAGTCATCGACTAGGAGTTGTCATCTAGGAAGAGTCTAAAAGGAGTCTAGGAGTTGTCTTAAAGAAGGGTCTAGAAGTCATTGTCTAGAAGTCATCATGTAGGAGGAATATAGGAGTTGTTGTCTAGTAGCAGTAGTTTAGGTAAAGTCTAGGAGTCATCATGTAGGAGTCATCATCTAGGAGTGGTCGTCCTAGGGTATTGAGGGAGCTGGCGGATGTATTGGCCAAACCCCTTTCCATCATCTTCCAGCAGTCCTGCAAGACTGGGGAGGTACCACTGGACTGGAGGCTAGTTGATGTAGTGCCCATCTACAAGAAGGGTAGCAGGGAGGATCCGGGGAACTACAGGCCAGTCAGTCTGACCTCAGTGCCAGGGAAAGTCATGGAACAGGTGATCTTGAGTGCTATCATGAAGCACATGCAAGAGAACCGGGTGATCAGGCCCAGTCAACATGGGTTTACCAGAGGCAGGTCTTGCCAAACCAACCTGATCACCTTCTATGACAAAATGACTGAGGGAAAGGCTGTGGATGTGGTCTTTCTGATCTTCAATAAAGCCTTTGACACAGTTTCTCACAGCATTCTGCTACGGAAACTGTCAGCCTCTGGCCTTGACAGGCGCACACTCTCCTGGGTAGAAAACTGGCTGGATGGCCGGGCCCAGAGAGTGGTGGTAAATGGTGTTAAGTCCAGCTGGAGGCCAGTGACAAGTGGGGTTCCCCAGGGCTCAGTGCTAGGTCCAGCCCTGTTCAATGTCTTCATCAACGACCTGGTTGAGGGCATTGAGGGTACCCTTAGCAAGTTTGCAGATGACACAAAGCTGTGTGCGAGTGTCGATCTGCTGGAGGGTAGGGAGGCTCTGCAAAGGGACCTAAACAGGCTGGACCGCTGGGCAGTGTCCAATGGCATGAGGTTTAACACGGCCAAATGCCGGGTCCTGCACTTGGGGCACAACAACCCTATGCAGAGCTACAGACTGGGAGAAGCCTGGCTGGAAAACTGCCTGGAGGAGAGGGACCTGGGGGTGTTGGTCGATAGCTGACTGAACATGAGCCAGCAGTGTGCCCAGGTGGCCAAGAAGGCCAATTGAATCCTGGCTTGTATCAGAAATGGTGTGACCAGCAGGTCATGGGAGGTGATTCTCCCTCCGTACTCGGCACTGGTGAGGCCGCTCCTCGAATCCTGTGTTCACTTCTGGGCCCCTCACCACAAGAAGGATGTTGAGGCTCTGGAGAGAGACCAGAGAAGAGCAACGAGGCTGGTGAAGGGGCTGGAGAACAGACCCTATGAGGAGCGGCTGAGAGAGCTGGGGTTGTTTAGCCTGGAGAAGAGGAGGCTGAGAGGAGACCTCATTACTCTCTACAAGTACCTGAAAGGAGGTTGTAGAGAGGAGGGAGCTGGCCTCTTCTCCCAAGTGGCAGGGGACAGGACGAGAGGGAATGGCCTCAAGCTCCACCAGGGGAGATTTAGGCTGGAGATTAGGAGGAGGTTTTTCACACAGAGGGTCATTGGGCATTGGAATAGGCTGCCCAGGGAGGTGGTTGATTCACCTTCCCTGGAGGTGTTTAAGGCACGGGTGGATGAGGTATTGAGGGACTTGGTTTAGTGTTAGATAGGAATGGTTGGACTAGAAGATCCGATGGGTCCCTTCCAACCTGGTTGTTCTATGATTCTATGATTCTAATATTCTGAGATTCCAATTAGCTCATCCTACACATGTGAAATATTTAATAGCAGTTTTAACGTGTATATCATATGTTAAAAGATTAGTGGATGAACAGATGGAGGGATAGCTGGAATGGATAATCGGATAGATGGATCTCACTTGGACATGATTAAAAGTCAGTGGAAAGTTAAATGTTCTGAAGTTATCCAACCCTATTAGACCCTGGAAAACAGCTGAAGTGCTACGCCCTTAATTTGTAGATGTACTCCTTTATTGAGTATTCCAGTACCCATAAATAACCTCACAATACAATACCTTCTAATGCATACATACATTACAGAGCTACTTACATACAGTTTGTTTCCTGAAATTCTTTACAGCACTAAAAATTTACAAGACAGCAACTAGTTCATTGTGTAGAGAACACAGCGAGGTAAAGACCTCTCAAGGCAATTAAAGGAAAACCTTCATTCTCTATAAGAGTAATAAACATGGAGAAAGAGAAACTGAGAAATCATAGAAACTAAATGGGCTGAAGTAGCAAGGAAGTGCTGAGGGGCAGGCGGTCGGGGGGACAAGGATGAGAGCTCTTCCTCAGCACCCTTCCCACAGAGGTGAAGACTCCTGTGGTTTGAATACCCTATCGTTGCCTTCCCAGCAGAAAATGCTTCCCTGATGTTTCTAGATCTTACCCTTCACTGGTTAGTAACAAAAACAAGGAAACCATTCACTAAGGGGACAGTTATATTAATAACCAATTGTATTAATAACTAATACCTTAATTATTTTTCAAATGCTTGGGGGAAGAAAAGAATTTGGGCCTCTGGTCTAACCAATTGCCAGCACTTTCTACAGCTTCCTCCATCCATCTTAGTAGTCTGGCTGAGATCCCCTCATATTCTGGGTAGCAGCACTTTGAAAGCGAGGTAAGGAAGAGGAATGTATTTCTCCTGTGCTAGTAATCAGTCCATATGCATGGTGTTTCTTCTCTTTTGCCACAGGCTGAGAGGAAGATCCTTGCTCTTCTGTTATTCTTATTTCCCTCTAGTGAGATAAAAATGAGTTGAATGATAAGAGGGAAAAGTTCAGAAGAATGAGATCCTCTCCTTAGCTGGAGGAGCAAGAAGTACCAAGAAAGATCCCTCACAGCAGTCAGAAAAATACACTGACAGGCAGAACCAGAAAAAAGTATCTCTGGCCTAAATAACCTAGTAAGCACCAATATCTATTTGTTTCTGTTGCAATCTCTTGAAAAGTACATCATTGAGATGGTGGTTTTGTGCATCAAGCATCTGGAACATAGATCATAGAATCATAGAATGGTTTGAGTTGGAAGGGACCTTAAAGATCATCCAGTTGCAACCCCCCTACCATGGGCAGGGACACCTCCCACTAGATCAGGTTGCACAAGGCCTCATCCAACCTGACCTTGAACACTTCCAGGAATGGGGCATCCACAACTCCCTGGGAAACCTGTTCCTGTGTCTCACAACCCTCATCGTGAAGAATTTCTTCCTAATGTCCAGTTTAAATGCTCCCCTCTCCAATTTATAGCCATTCCCTCTCGTTCTCTCACTACATGCCCTTGTAAAAAGTCCCTCCATTTACTTCTGATTTAGGGGTTGTTCAGTGTAGTTACCATGCAGTGGACTCCATTCAGCTTCTGCTGAAGAGAGGCAACATGCTATTCCAACCTGGTAGCAGGTCATCAAAAGGCTGCTTTGCACATTAACCACTACTTCTCCTTGCAACCTGTAAAAAGAAACAGAAAACTCAGAAAGACCAATTAGGGATCTATGGGAACTTAATGGTGTGCTCAAAACTGCACAAACTAATTCATGGTCATGCAGAGACACAACTCACTGTGAATGAAAAGTTTACAGTTGCAAAACAGTCTTCAAATGCACTCTGAGACAGATTGCTAGTTCCTTTCTTTATCATCTTGGCTGATTAAAATAGAAAAACAGCTCTTGAGTAATATCAGTTACATAAAGCCATTGGTGATCATCATGAGAAGGTCATGAAGCTTCCTCAGCATGTCCCACTGCCAAGACTTCCTGTGGAAGAAACGGGGAGGAACCAAAGCACTCTCCAAGAGGCTACCCCAGTTTCTGCCTGCTAATCATTTATACAGCAAGTCCAGAGAAGAGCGACGAGGCTGGTGAAGGGGCTGGAGAACAGACCCTATGAGGAGCGGCTGAGAGAGCTGGGGTTGTTTAGCCTGGAGAAGAGGAGGCTGAGAGGAGACCTCATTACTCTCTACAAGTACCTGAAAGGAGGTTGTAGAGAGGAGGGAGCTGGCCTCTTCTCCCAAGTGACAGGGGACAGGACGAGAGGGAATGGCCTCAAGCTCCGCCAGGGGAGATTTAGGCTGGAGATTAGGAGGAGGTTTTTCACACAGAGGGTCATTGGGCATTGGAATAGGCTGCCCAGGGAGGTGGTTGATTCACCTTCCCTGGAGGTGTTTAAGGCACGGGTGGATGAGGTATTGAGGGACTTGGTTTAGTGTTAGATAGGAATGGTTGGACTAGAAGATCTGATGGGTCCCTTCCAACCTGGTTGTTCTGTGATTCTGTGATTCTGTCATGAAAGAAAAGAGCAGTCCAGGAGAAGCCATGCACTCCAATGTTACCAGTTTCCTGGAAGATGCTGTGCAGTATCAGGAAGATTAGATGCCCTGAGCTGCAGTCCCAGAAGATTTCTTCATTTTTTTGCTACTTTGACAAATAATTTATTAGAACAGTCTTTTTACATATTCCCTTGGGAAAGAAAAGAAAAAAAGAAGAAAGAGAAAAAAAAACCCCAACGTCCTCCCATAAAACAGATTTATCACAAAATCCTATCCTCCTACCATCCATCTTCAGACCAGAACATATGTTTCTCTGTTTAGTAATTAACTGATGCACAGAAACAGCTTGAAGCTTTTTTAACCTCTCCCTTTCTCTTTTATCCTTCAAGAGTGTAGAAGACAATACAGGGGTGGTGTTCGAAATGTGGATAGCTTCTCGAGCAACTGTAGTACTAGCTTCATGCTTTGAGCCCTATAGTCATGGATTCAAACATTAAAATAATTGAGAAAGCAAATGTTTAAGCTGTTTTCCCAGTTCATACATTCTGTTCCTATTCATACATGTTTCAATCTGGCACAAAACCATTTAAAGCTGCCAACACTGACATAGAGAAAAAAAGATGGTTAATTGCTAACAGTGCACATAACAACAACAATAAAATAAGTCACATGAACTATCAGTAGATATTTGACCTGAAAAGACAAAGGAATATGATATTCTTAGCACAACTTGTCTATCTGCTTATTCCTTATGACTATGACATCTCAATTCTCAGAAAAAAACATAGATTTTCTTCTTTTTGGTCCATCCAAATACCTTCAACAATATGAAATACAATTTCACATAAATAACAGGAAGGGGGAGACTTGAATGCACCAACAACTTCTGAATGTATCAAGCCCCTTGAAACTAAAACACCCACCTTGGAGCAGGGTCAGAGATCAAAACGGAGTAAACACTATATTGCCACAACTGCCACAAGGACCAACACAAGAGTCATAGTTGTGGAAGACTCTCTATTGAAGGGGACTGAGGGTCCGATACGTTGAACAGATCACACTCACAGGGAAGTCTGCTGCCTCCCAGGTGCCCGTGTAAGGAATGTGGATAGGAAACTTCCGAGTCTGGTGATGTCTACAGACTACTACCCACTACTGCTGCTCCACGTGGGAGGCAATGAAGCAGCAATGCAAAGCCCAATGGGGATTAAAAGATATTTTAGGACCTTGGGACAGATACTGAAGGAATCTGGGGCCCAGGTGATGTTTCCTTCACTCATTCCACTTACGGGTGGTGACACAGCACAGCACAGACAGATCCAGTCAATTAATACATGGCTCTGTGGCTGGTGTCACCACAATAACTTTGGGTTTTTTGATAATGGGATGGCCTACACAGCACTGGGATTATAGATATTAGATGGGAGCCACCTTTCTCAGAGGGGGGGAGGGGGGGGGTCTTTGCCCAGGAGCTTGCAGGGCTTGTAGATAGGACTTTAAACTAGATGTGAAGGGGGATAAAGAAAAAGCCCTTCTTGTTAGTCTTCACTTTCCTTGACAAGTTCAGCTCCAGCTGCACCTTGGCCTTCCGGACCTCATCCCTGTACAACAGGGTTGTGGTGATAGGACGAAGGGCAGGTTTAGACTAGACGTTAGGAAGAATTATTCACTATGAGAGCGGTGAGACACTGGAACAGGTTGCCAAGGGAAGTTGTGGTTGCCCCATCCCTGGAAGCCTTCAAGGCCAGGTTGGATGGGGTCTTGGACAGACTGGTCTAGTGGGATGTCCCTGCCCATGGCAGGGGCTTTGAACTGCATGATCTTTAAGGTCCCTTCCAACCCTAACAATTCTATGGTTCTATGATTCTATCACTACATACCCTTGCAAAAAGTCCCTCCCCAGCTTTATTGTAGGCCCCCTTCAGGTACTGGAAGGCTGCTATAAGACCTTCCCAGAGCCTTTTCTCCTCCAGGCTGAACAACCTCAACTCTCTTAGCCTGTCCTCATAGCAGAGGTGTCTAGCCCTCTGGTCATCTTTGTGATCTTCATGTTCACTCATACTGATCAGTAGGCTGAAAATGATCTGACCTTTTTACTACCAGCCTTTGAGAGTTACTGCAGAACCATGAATTGAAGCTGTAGGGGTTAGTGTTTGGCACTTGTACTATAGGTATAAAGAAATTTACTCTGCAGGGGAAAACTGCTACAGGAGTTGGCAAGAATCTTAATAATGGGTTGTGAACTGCTGCATCAATGTGAGCACCTTAAATTGATGTCTGTATGGTTTGGAAGGCATATACAATCAGCTGCACTAAAAAACTGTTTCTCATTCCCACAGTTATACCCAGTGACATATCAAATGCAATAATTACATATTTGAATAATTCATGGGTATGGTAACTTTGGCCAGATACAAGTGAATATCAAACTCTGTTCCTAAGTGTTTGATTCACTGTAGCAGAGAACCGAAGGTTTGTGGTGTAAACCTTGTTCCTCAAGTGTCTTTCATCCTGTCCTGTAACTGCAGTTAGAGAAAAGACAGCTTTTATTTATTTCAAATGGGTAATTTTTCCATTAAGCTGAGCTTCATCCAATGTATTTGAAATATTGAGTAGAAGGTTGAGCTGGAGGGGATAGGAGAATAGCAGTCAAGTCATTTCCCAACCAAGAATCAGTAAATGAAAACTCAGTGCTCTGCCTGGAAAGGTACTAACCACAACCCCATGATCAGGCAAAGTTCTTAGGCAGAATCAGTTGCCAACCCCTCTGAAGTCAGTAAAGTGACAGTGATTTACAGCAGACAAGGATTCAGGTCCACTATCACTTATTTAACTCTAAATGTTTTCCTAGCAGAGATATTTCAATTATTTGCAATTCAAGAAGGAGATGCAATGTCACCTTTCTGGCCACTCTGGTCTTTTTAGAGCAGAGAGATTAGGAAATTAATATGGCTTTCTCCAAACACATCCCTGTAGCTTCTTTTAAAAATCCCTCTATACAACAATGACTTACAAATAGAAGACATTCTCTTGCATCCCTGGAAAGTTGCAGTTGCACGCTCAAATGTTCCTCTTTAGAAAGCAGATTTCTCCCATTATTGGGAGAGATATTCTCTTTTCCTGTCTCTTCAGAGGTCCCCTTTTTCCTGTGTAGGACAGATCCAGCAGCTGGTCTGTCTGAAGCACCCGTTCTATGCAGAAAAGGGTAAACTTTAAAATCCTCACAGTAAAGCGGTGCTTACCTCTGAGATTTCTGGATATATGAAGCCAAATCCATGAAATCAACAAACATCTTTTGGTTGATTTGGGTATGTTATGAACCAGGGCCCTGGTTGTCATGCTAGAGTACTGTAAAACAATATCTGTCTTAAAAAGTGAGGCATTTCAAAAGAATATAGGTTTTTATAGCCTTGATTTCTAAAAATCTGGAAATGATTGGTCCATGAAACCCCCAGGCTGTGCAGTCAGCTACAAATTTGTCTTTACTAGATAAGATTATCTTTTTTTCTCCCCTCTTGAAGCATCTCCGCTCATCAGTACAGGTTGCATCCCATCTCCTGTGACATATGACAAGTGAATGCTTGCCATGCTCTTTATTTTCCTCTGTGTATTCTCTTTGCATGGCACACATTGCTCCACAATGGCAGGCTGGGCACCAGGAAATGTAGCCAGGTAGGCAGCCCAGTAACTGGTTTAGGAAACTGGGCTTTTACGTGTTGATCCTTAAGAGATTTAGTACTTGCAGAAGAGAAGGTATTTGGGGATTTTCTGTCTTCTGCTTTTAGCTTACAAGGGCATTATTTGGTACAGACATATAATTTGTTAGAAAAAAATCCCATCAGGAATTCCTATAGGTGATTGCTCTGGTGTGCTTCTTAGGATTAAAATGAAAATATTTTTTTCCTTCAGAAATGCTCTAGAATGGTTGTCCTGAAGTTTACAGGTAGCTGGAGAAGTGCTGGGCCTGCCCTTCACCTGGGGAAAAAAATAGGGTTTAATGGAGTGATGATGATTTATGCCAGATAAAGACTTGTTGTAGGATTTGGCCAATTATGCGCAGGAAGCAGAAGTAATCTGCTTTTTCCCTTCTAATCTTTCAAATTGTCTCTGCAATTTTTCCCCAAGTTATGTGTGCTCAGTGTGCTCTGTTGATGTGAGAAATGGTTAGAGTTTGCTTCTGCTAGGAGTTTATGGTTCACAGAAGGTAGGATTTGTATTGAGAAAGACAGATAGATCGATGTCTGGTGCCTGAACACAATGTATTACAGAGACTGACCCAAAATTTTCTACACTAAAATCCCAAATGATAGACTGAGGAGATCCCTGTCTGGGAGATTTCAGATAGGTTTTATCTCTTTTCTCTGATTAATACGAGCTTTTAAAAGCATATATTCCCTGTACCTTTGCCCAAATAATTGGAGAATATCAGAATAAAGAAGGATCAATAGCAAAAAGTAGTCTACATTTTCTCAGGTATCAATGTAAAGGCTCTGGAGCGAGTCCAGAGAAGAGCCACGAAGCTGGTGAAGGGGCTGGATGTCGTAAAGCAGATGCAGAGATCAATCTGATCAGTCAGCAAGCACCTTTATTCAGCTTAGCTGTCTTTCTATATACCCCATTCGGTTACATAACTGTGTCCCCACGAGGGTGACTACAGTGTACCATTGGCTAAAGGTAGCTGTCCATAAGGCTATTACCAACATATTATTGGCTAAACTACCGTGCATGCCAAGAAACCAAGTTATACTAAAGTTAGCTATGTTGACAGTTCATGTCCATTGTTTTCCTTTCAGATGGTACTCGTTCCCACTGAACTAGCTGCTGGGTTCCTCCCAGCTGGCCTGTGTTTATCTTTCAGCTCTCTGCTTCAAGGTCTCGTTAGAGTTGTTCAGTATCAAGCAGTCTCACAGCATCCAGGCCTTGTTCTCTGTAAAATCTTCCCACAATTCCCCCTTTTTGTTTTTTGATGACAAAAGTGTTCAGGTGAAACATATGATCGACTTGGTATTGTATACACTGTAACACACAGGATAATTGTTAAAGCAATCGACACCATTAAAAACAACAATCCTTCTTGTTCCTGTCGACTGCTTTCGTGGCTGAGGCTTTAACCGCTGTCATGCAGCAACATGGGCTTGATCCATCTCACTGGTGCCCAAAAGTGGTCCTGTATCTGTTAAAACACAAACATAACCTCCTCCCCGTGTTAGTAGCTTAAACAGACCATAGCAACTGATTTTTAAACTCTCTCTAATTTAAATGACATTCAAGCACCTTAGCATTGGTACAATCTAGTCATCTCCTGTGAAAATTCATTTAATATTGAACCTGCATTAATCCATTAATCTCTTTTGTGATTCCCCTGATTCCCCCCCTCTTTTTTTTTTTTTTTCCAAGTGTCAGCTCAATCATCCCAAGAACGTTGAGCAGTAGGACCCATCAGCCGCTGACTGCTGGAATGCAGGCATTCCCCTAGAGAGATAATACAGTTAACTCCTCTGGTCCTCTGGGCTTCCGCAAAGCTGAAAGAAAAATGGAACTTAGAGGGGGTTGGGGTGGGGGGTGGGTTAGTCACACACATGCAACTTCAAGGCTAAACTTTTGCCTTTTTCTTCTGAAGCCTTTCACTTCAAAGATCCCAGGTAAATCTACCTGTTTGCCGGCTTAGTGGACATTTGAGATTGAAAGGTCCCAGAGATGTATTTTCAAGATTAATCAAAATTAATTTGTAAGTCTTACAAACGTTTGAAGTACTTCAAACACATACACACACGACCACTCATTTCAAGGCTAGCCAAATACAGTCATACAATGTTGGTTATTGCTAGTGGATCCACAATTTTCGATGCTACGAATGGTCTTCCTTTTTCCAAGGGCAAACCCATTTTGTAGGAATCCAACAAACACCTTCCTCTGTAAGTAAGCATGTGTATCCTCTGTCTGTTAGTTGCACCTCTGCCGGAAAACCTTTAACAATGCCATAAAATTTCAAACTGTTGGTTTTGTCGGGAAAACATCAGCAAAGCCATAGAATTTCAAACCGTCACTTTTGCCGGGAAAACATCAGCAAAGCAATAGAATTTCAGGCTGCAGCTTTTTGCCGGGAAAACATCAGCGAAGCTATAGAATGCCAGCCTGCACTTTTTGCCGGGAAAACATCAGCAAAGCTATAGAAATTCAGGCTGCAGCTTTTTGCCGGGAAAACATCAGCGAAGCTATAGAATGCCAGCCTGCAGTTTTTGCCGGGAAATCATCAGCAAAGCAATGAAACTTCGAATTGCAACTTTTTGCCGGGAAAACATCAACAAAGCTATAGAATTTCAAACCTCAGCACTGCCGGAAAGCCAACAGCAAAGCTGGAATCACTTGGTCTGACCCTGGTTGCATCTGCACTGGCCAGGCCCTCTACATTTGTGCCCCAGCGCGGGAGGGCATCACGCTCAGTCTGTAGTTTCCCTGATTTGACAAACAGGTAGGTACGGGGTGAGGTGGTGTAGATGTAGCAGGCAGAGGTATTCCGGAGGAAGGCATTGGTGCAACAGCAGTGTTAGAATTTGAGCAGTCTCTATCCTTCCCAAGAATGGCAAGTTTCTCCGTCGGTTGCTCAATTGTAGTCGTGGACAACTCAAGTTGATCTATTCTTTTTACTAAGGTTTGGAGGATATCATCTGTTGTATCCTGTGTTTCTTTAAGTGAAGAGCTAGGTCCAGAGCTGGGGAGTGTCGAAGTGGACATATCCGGGGGGTGGAGGCAATAGCGCTTCTGGGTTAGGGCCTCCCTCTGAAGGTCCCACGACCGCAGCTTCTGGTTTATCTTCAGTTGGTGCAGGCATAGTCACAGTGCAACTTCCGGATTCCTCCTGCCCTGTCAGGGTTTTAGGAATAGCTCCAGGACCAGATACAGCAAGACGGAGAGTTTCTACGATACCATCTATGATTTTTGGTCCAGGAGGCACCTCACATGCCTTAAAAGGTTTAGCGAGCACAGAATGGAGCAAGTTGGGCTCTGCACAGGGTGGAAGGGCGGGGGGAGGGAGGAGGGGTTTAGAAGCTTCTGTAGGGGACAGGACAAGAGGAAATGGTCTCAAGCTCCGCCAGGGGAGATTTAGGCTGGAGATTAGGAGGAAGTTTTTCACACAGAGGGTCATTGGGCATTGGAATAGGCTGCCCAGGGAGGTGGTTGATTCACCTTCCCTGGAGGTGTTTAAGGCACAGGTGGATGAGGTGCTGAGGGACTTGGTTTAGTGTAAGATAGGAATGGTTGGACTCGATGATCCAATGGGTCCCTTCCAGCCTGGTTGTTCTGTGATTCTGTGATACCTTTAGCATTATTTTCAGTTTTTAGTGGGTTGTTTTCCTCATTCGGTTCTGGACCCAAGTTCAATGCTGCGAATACAGAGGCCGCAGCAGTTTGCTTAATTCTTAAATCTTTCAAGGTTTCAGATATAAATTTCCATAAAGTAGCAAATTTGGTGGCTTCCTTCCCCTCAGCTTCCCCATTGCTGTTAGTATCCCACAGCTGAATCCCTATGTCCTTCCAAGTAGCTTGGTAAAACATCAAACCAGCATCAGGAATAAGTCTCCTATCTCTGCTCCATTTCAATAGTTCAATTAGACCATTTTCTGTCATATTTAATTCCTCTCTTGGAGAGAATGTAATGTAGGAGATTTACCACCGCTTGTTCGTCCTTAGAAAGCGTAGAGCCCATGCTCTATAGAGGCAGCTTGGAACACAGCTGCTTTAAACAAAATTAAATACATTATCTGGCTATCCTTTGGTATTAATACTAGTGGAAATAGTGTTCATAACATCAGTGAGACAGCATCCATACCCTTGCTTGAATGATTCCAGTACAGTCTGCATCAATGACCTCAGGTAAAACAAAAATTCCCAACTGAATTATTGATAATCATTCTAATTACAAGGTATTAAAGTCAACCCCAATGGTCCTTTTACATTTCGTGGTATTGTGTGAAGTGCAGACGTTTGTAGCACTACTGCGATGATGGTGATAACATCTATTTCGGTGCTATCTCTGGTTCTTGCTTTGCTCTTGGTTTTCTGACAATACTGTCCCATTCTTGTCCCATTTTTATACACACCAACTGGTAAAATGTTTACCCTTTTCACACCAAGGGCAGATTTTAGGCCCTCTGTCCTGGTGTTGCATGTGGCAGTCTTTTAAAATGTATCTCCTTGCTGCGATTCTAACAGAACGTATTTCTGTCTCAGATTACAGTCAGGGCAGCAGCTACCAGCTGAGATTGATAGGGATAGGTAAATGATCCCAACTGTTGTTGTAGGAGTTTTCAGACTACACCATATCTTTCTGTATTTGCTATTAGGATTTATTGTTGTGGATTGCAAAATTAAGGCTTCTGTAACTGTTCAGTTGTCTGCCTGCTTGTCGAGCACATCCCCCCATATATATGTCACACCTTTTTTCAGCTTCCCAATGTCCACTATCTTTAAAAGTGTTTGATAAAACAAAAAACACATTTGTTGCAAAATTGCATTATTTAAGCTGCCTTGATTCTTGAACTGCTACCAACATTGCTTAATTGAGTAGTTTCTTATCATATCTGTTAATAATCCCTTCTGTAATGCGAAACTGTCTGGGTTTAGCAGCAGCTGTAGCAGCAGTGACGATGAGCAGCACCCATCTCAGTGAGCCGCTCCGTGGGAGCTGGACGGGTGGGGGGGTGGGAAATGGGGGTGGAAGCCCTCGGCCAGGCGGCTTGGCTCTGGAGGAGTTAATACGTTATCTTTTGCAGCCTTTGGAATCTCTTCTATTGCTTTGTAACTAATTAGTTCCCAGCACAGACCGTCGTACTGTACATAGATCAAAACTTGCAATATTTCAACTTCTCCCCGCTGCTGTGCCTCCCTCCTAGTTTGTGCCCGTTGGTCTGAGGGATGGGGGGGCAATGAATAAGACTTCTTCTCGCGGTCTCTTGGACCCGGATCAAAGGGTTTATCGGCTTCCCTGTCGGGGGGTGCAGAGGCCAGCACAGCCAGTTTACAGGTGTGGGAGGTTAGTGCACTCGGCTTGGAGTGATCGCTTTGCTTTTTAGAGCTGACGTGTGCCTTTAACACTTCAAAAACTTTCTGCCAGGGACCAAGCAACTTAGTAGCTGATTTCAATAGTTCAGTTAGACAAATCTTGTCATATTTCATCTTTCTCTTAGAGAGGATATATACTGGGGGGGGCTTTATCACCGCTAGCTCGTTCTGCGAAAGCGTAAAAACCCATCCTCCCCCCATCGACCGCCGCTTGCCTTATAGCAGATCCAAGGTTCCTGGAGTCTTCTTAAAGTGGATGCGTGACCCATTCCAATCTGTATTCATTCAGAGAAGCTTCAGCAGGTAATTCGAATGCCCCACGTTGGGCGCCATTTGCCGTAAAGCAGATGCAGAGATCAATCTGATCAGTCAGCAAGCACCTTTATTCAGCTTAGCTGTCTTTCTATATACCCCATTCGGTTACATAACTGTGTCCCCACGAGGGTGACTACAGTGTACCATTGGCTAAAGGTAGCTGTCCATAAGGCTATTACCAACATATTATTGGTTAAGCTAGCATGCATGCCAAGAAACCAAGTTATACTAAAGTTAGCTATGTTGACAGTTCATGTCCATTGTTTTCCTTTCAGGTGGTACTCGTTCCCACCGAACTAGCTGCTGGGTTCCTCCCAGCTGGCCTGTGTTTATCTTTCAGCTCTCTGCTTCAAGGTCTTGTTAGAGTTGCTCAGTATCAAGCAGTCTCACAGCATCCAGGCCTTGTTCTCTGTAAAATCTTCCCACAGCTGGAGAACAGGCCCTATGAGGAGCGGCTGAGAGAGCTGGGGTTGTTTAGCCTGGAGAAGAGGATGCTCAGAGGAGACCTCATTACTCTCTACAACTACCTGAAGGGAGGTTGTAGAGAGGAGGGAGCTGGCCTCTTCTCCCAAGTGACAGGGGACAGGACAAGAGGGAATGGCCTCAAGCTCCGCCAGGGGAGACTTAGGCTGGAGATTAGGAGGAAGTTTTTCTGAGAAAGGGTCATTGGGCATTGGAATAGGCTGCCCAGGGAGGTGGTTGATTCACCTTCCCTGGAGGTGTTTAAGGCACGGGTGGATGAGGTCTTGAGGGACTTGGTTTAGTGTTTGATAGGAATGGTTAGACTAGAAGATCCGATGGGTCTCTTCCAACCTGGTTGTTCTATTATTCTATGATTCTATGATTTCCAAACCACGAAGCAGGATGCAGCCAGCTTTCTGCTGATGCTTACATTCCAGCTTCCTCTTATCAGTAGATGTCTGCAAACCAGCTCCTTCCTTATCAACACCCAGGGTCTTCAAGTCCTTCACTAACAAACAGCGTGAATGACAGTGAACTAAGCCTTTCCTTATATGGTGCAGTTTACAATGAACTAAGTCCCCTCTAAATTTATCCTAAGTTTCACCCCCTATACTGTATGCCTTGTCTTTAAACTCAGGCAAATGCATTTGCTTCATACATGATCCATCTCTTGAAGGGGAATTGAATAGTATTTTGCTGGAAAATTACTTTTAAAGGAATTCTCATGAGCAATAGATATAGAAGTCAAAATTGTTATTCATTGTAGCATTCTCTATTTCCAAACAAACAATGCAGTGTGCTCTGTCGATGTGAGAAATGGTAGGAGTTTGCTTCTGCTAGGAGTTTATGGTTCACAGAAGGTAGGATTTGTATTGAGAAAGACAGATAGATTGATGTCTGGTGCCTGAACACAATGTATTACAGAGACTGACCCAAAATTTTCTACACTAAAATCCCAAATGATAGACTGAGGAGATCCCTGTCTGGGAGATTTCAGATTTTTTATCTCTTTTCTCTGATTATTACAAGCTTTTAAAAGCATATATTTCCTGTACCTTTGCCCAAATAATTGGAGAATATCAGAACAAAGAAGGATCAATAGCAAAAAGTAGTCTACATTTTCTCAGGTATCAATGTAAAGGAGGTCAGACATGGCACACTGGGAAGGGACCAATATACAGTTGGGAGGTGTCTGTTTTGCATTTGGCTAAAGTCTGTTCATTGTGACAAAGGAGCAGGTGAATCCTGTTGCCCACACAGCTGGTAAGGTAGAAGTGATACCTATGTCCAACTGACAAACGAGGCTCAGGACCACACTGAAATCTAGTCTCTCTCTGTGCATGAAGGGGGAATGGAAAGGACCAGAAGAGCCGGCTCATGGGAGCAGTAGAGACACTACCCTGCTGCTGCCTGAAGAGCCTAGAACTGCCTCCTAATGAATGTGAGTGGCTGGTCACAACTGGAGGTGAGTTGTTCCCCATTTGTTTGTGCTCCACAGAGTGGCAGGGATCCACTCTCCATCAGAAAAATCCAACTGAACAAAATTCTTCATATTAGTTGGCACATCTGTCTCAGGCCAGAGCAGAACCCTGGTCTTAATAAATGACACTTATTAAACTCAGATGAAAATGTAATCTGGAGAGACTGAGGGGGTGAATAGAGGAAAGAATATGCAAATTAGCTTATTATCAGTTTGTTGGCAGATGTAGCAATTATCAGATGTAGCAATTATCAGATATCATTTGTTCTACTGGCAACAGGGAACTGGGACTCGTTAGCTGAAATCTTAATTTCATTTTGCTGAGGCAGAATCATTAGAGAAGCTTATGCTATAGCTATGATTCCTGTTTGTCAGACCTTGGTAGAGAATGGGGCATTTTTCTTTTTCCCTTTTCTACCAAATAGAGCGTTGAAGGAGCATAGAGCCCAACAGAGTCCAAGGACAGGGAAGATGGAGGGAGCAGCCTTGCCTTTGTCATTAAAAGACTGCTGAGTAAAGTTCCCAGTGCTGCAGTACAGAGAGGATGGGAAGCTCCTTAGGACAGGAACCCCTGACATTTCCAATGCAGTACCAGTTATAGATACTCCTATATCCTTTGTCATTTTCCCTCCGTAACAAGGTTTATAAACACTCCTCATCTGGCTTCAGGAGCATTTTGCACTCTGCAGGTGCCAGTGGAAAAGACTCTACAAAGGCTGAGATCTTCTCGGTGGCCAGGTCAGGGAAACTCATAGCAGCTCTGCACTGGCTGGCTGCCCAAGCCAGTTCTGTGGCATTTTGTGGAGCACAAAGGAGAAGGCACAGGCACTGAGATGCTTAAGGCAGCCCACACATTCAGAGCTCAACCCCAATGGTCCCAAGTTGCCCCCTTCAGGCACAGCTCACACCCCACTACCAGTTCAGCCAGTTGCTTGGCATTAGCATTCCTGGCCAGGAGTCTTCACATGAAACACTGAATCCAGAGCTCTTAGGAGGAAGAGCTGCCTTTCCCATTTCACATTGAGCAGAGACAAGCTTCTTGGGGCTGACATAGCAATTTATTGCCAACTCTTGAAGACTGGCTGGACAAACTGCTTTTTGCAAGTTGCTTTGTTTGGTTTAGATTTAGTTTCTCCCCACAGGGCTTCAAGTGGTCTTTGGTGTGCTCCAGAAGAAAGCAAGAAAGGGTTTTATAGTTATAGACTTTCCAAGGTAGTGCTCAAATTGCAGCCTGTCAGAAAATATCAAAAGAAGGAGAAGAGAAATCTTGACGTCATAAACTTTTAGCGTTGATTAGTTTGTTGGTGTCAGGAATCTTTTTGTGTTTGGGTCAGACTGTCTGTGAAATTGTCCCCCCACCCTTTAATCTATTCCCTGCATTCCCATGGAGAAGGAGGAGCCAGTATCTGCTTTCCTGGAGTTCTGCTTCAGAGGAAGAAACTGAATGGACTTGCATACCTGCAGTGAGAGGCTGGTGTTTGGCTTTTTTTCAGAGACTCATCTTCTCAATGTGCCCTTTGGCAAGAGGCTGAGCACCTTTGATTTGCTGTGAAAAGGAAGAATCAGTTGCAGATATGAGCTTCTCTGGAGATGGTCAGAGGTTGTTCTTACCCTGGAGAGTGCGAGAGAGGAAGAGGGAGTTGCAGAGATGGGCAACATCTTTCTGACATTTGCCATGGACTCCACCATTGCTAGCAGGTTTCATTCACAGCCATGGAAGTGAGCAAGACAGGCACTCAATCCCACCTCTACTCCACCACCATTCCTCACTCAGGTAATTGTCTACCCTTAGATATAGGGAGGAGTACCAAAGGTTTAGGCTAACATGACCCTGCCATTTCTACAAGACTAGTGAGAAACTTGCTGAATTCATTGCAAGACAGAAAGCTTCATCTGACATCTTAGTGATGGCCCATGTTAAATGACCTCTTGGGTCTCACCTTGGTTCCTCCTAAACACAACTCTATAACACCAAGCCCTTACTGCTACACAAATTGGCAAGTGCATTTTGAGAGTTGAGGACCAGAAGAGGGAAGAGAGCCGAAAACCTGTTGGATCTCTAGGGATAGCCTCTCTAGGCACATCAGCCAGTGAAAATTTTCACTGCCAAAGTCTTTTCATGGTCACCTTTCACAATATCTTTGTCATGTTGGCACTAAAAATGTAAAACAAAATAAAACAAAAGATAGAATCATAGAATTCCTTGGTTGGAAAAGATCTTTTATACTGAGTCCAAACATAGCTGTCCACTACTAAACCATATCCCTGAGGGCTTCATCTACCCGTCTTTTAAATACCTCCAGGGATAATGACTTGAACATCTCCCTGGGCAGTCTGCTTCAGTGCCACAAAACAATTTTTCCTAATGTCTAATCTGAACCTCCCCTGGCACAACTTGAGGCCATTCCTTCTCATCCTATTGCCTGTCCCTTGAGAGAAGAGACCAACGCCCACCTCGCCACAAACTCCTTTCAGGTAGTTGTAAACAGTGATAAGGGCTTCCTTTTTCTCCTTTTCTCTAGGTTAAACAAACTCAGTTCTCTCAGCTGCTCCTTGTAAGACTTATTCTCTAGCCCCTTCATCAGCTTCATTGTTCTTCTCTGGACACGCTCCAGAGCCTCAATGTCCTTCTTGTAATGATGGGCCCAAAACTGAACATAGTATTTCGTAGCGATTGAGGCACGGGCCCCGTTCTGAGAAGACAAATGAGATCACTTTATTGAGTGGCATGGCAATCAGGAGAAGTCCCTGGTGACTGGAAGAAGGGTAACATTGTGCCCATTTTTAAAAAGGGTATAAAAGACGACCCTGGGAACTATCAACCTGTCAGCCTCACTTCTGTGCCTGGGAAGATGATGGAACAGACCCTCCTAGAAGCTGTGCTAAAGCACATGGAAGACATGGAAGTGATTACTGGCAGCCAGCAAGGCTTCACTGGGGGCAAGTCTGAGGGGACTGATCACATGGACTTCAATCTGATGGATCGAAGACATTTTATTGAGCTTAGCTGTTTCTTTATAAACCCTTTTTAGTTACATAACTGGGTGCCCACAGGGGTATCTGCAGTGTATTATTGGTTAAAGGTAGCTGTCCATAAAGCTATTACTAACATATTATTGGCTAAACTACTGCACATGCTAAGAAACCAAGTTACACTAAAATTAACTATGTTGATAGTTCTCTTTCATTGTTTTTATTTCAGTTGGTACTTGTTCCCACTTAACTAGCTCTTGTATTCCTTTCAGCTGGCCTTTGTTTATCCTTCGGCTCTCTGTTTCAAGGCCTTGTTAGAATTGTTCAGTATCAATCAGTCTCACAGCATGCAGGCCTTGTTCTCGGTAAAATGTTCCCACAATTCCCTCTTTTTGGTTTTCAACTAAAGCATTCACGTAAAACATACAATTGACTTGACATTGTATACACTGTAACAGACGGGATAATTGTTAAAGCAATTAAAAATTAAAAATTGTTAAAGCATTAAAAATAACATTCCTCTTTTGACGAACAGATCTCATACCCATCCTGTAATCCACACATTCTTTCAAGAATTGATCACCCAGGGACCTCCTTTAACTACCACCCATAGGATTAAGAGCATCCATAATGTTTACATCCTCATTCTTGTCGACTTCAGCCTCTGGCCTGGACAGACACACACTCTCCTGGGTAGAAAACTGGCTGGATGGCCGGGCCCAGAGAGTGGTGGTAAATGGTGTTAAGTCCAGCTGGAGGCCAGTGACAAGTGGTGTCCCCCAGGGCTCAGTGCTAGGTCCAGTCCTGTTCAATGTCTTCATCAATGACCTGGATGAGGGCATTGAGGGTACCCTTAGCAAGTTTGCAGATGACACAAAGCTGTGTGCAAGTGTCGATCTGCTGGAGGGTAGGGAGGCTTTGCAAAGGGACCTGGACAGGCTGGACCGCTGGGCAGTGTCCAATGGCATGAGGTTTAACACGGCCAAATGCCGGGTCCTGCACTTGGGGCACAACAACCCTATGCAGAGCTACAGACTGGGAGAAGCCTGGCTGGAAAACTGCCAGGAGGAGAGGGACCTGGGGGTGTTGGTCGACAGCCGACTGAACATGAGCCAGCAGTGTGCCCAGGTGGCCAAGAAGGCCAATGGCATCCTGGCTTGTATCAGAAACAGTGTGACCAGCAGGTCCAGGGAGGTGATTCTCCCTCTGTATTCAGCACTGGTGAGGCTGCTCCTTGAATATTGTGTCCAGTTCTGGGCCCCTCACCACAAGAAGGATGTTGAGGCTCTGGAGCAAGTCCAGAAAAGAGCAACGAGGCTGGTGAAGGGGCTGGAGAACAGACCCTATGAGGAGCGGCTGAGAGAGCTGGGGTTGTTTAGCCTGGAGAAGAGGAGGCTGAGAGGAGACCTCATTACTCTCTACAACTACCTGAAAGGTGGTTGTGGAGAGGAGGGAGCTGGCCTCTTCTCCCAAGTGACAGGGGACAGGACAAGAGGGAATGGCCTCAAGCTCCGCCAGGGGAGATTTAGGCTGGAGATTAGGAGGAGGTTTTTCACACAGAGGGTCATTGGGCATTGGAATAGGCTGCCCAGGGAGGTGGTTGAGTCACCTTCCCTGGAGGTGTTTAAGGCACGGGTGGATGAGGTCCTGAGGGACTTGGTTTAGTGTTAGATAGGAATATTTGGACTAGAAGATCCGATGGGTCCCTTCCAACCTGGTTGTTCTGTGATTCTTTTGTGGTTGGGGCTTAACAGTTGTCACACAGCAATGCGGTCTTGATCTACCTCACTGGTGCCCAAACTGGTCCTGTATGTGTTAAAACACAAGCATAACCTCGTCCTCATGTTAACAGCTTATACAGACCTGTCCATTGACCATAATAGCTGTTTTTCAATAGCACTTTCACATTGTCTTGTGGCATGACTTGGTAAATAGATATCAATACTTCCTGGATAATCTGTTAGGTCTGCTTGTAAATTCAAACTATTTGCCATGCACCACTTAGCATATTCTTTTGTCACTGGGATATAAATGATTGATGAGTCTTGGCCTAATAACTGAACACTTCTTTTTCTTTCCTTAGTGATTATCATTGTAATCATTTCAAATCTAGTGACTATGGGTGATTTTTGTTTGTTTTTAATGTTTATGTGGCAAAATATCCACTCAATAATTTGTAATGAATCTTTTGAATTTTCCTCTGTCATTGACTCGATTATCCCTAAAGGTTGTCTGCGCTAGGACCCAGCAGTGGCTAATGAGGGACACGGGAGTGCAGAGTGTTCTCACAAATTGGCATTCCCCTAGAGAGATAACACAGTTAACTCCTCTGGACTTCTGCAAAGCTGAAAGAAAAAAAAAAGCTTAGAAAGAAAGGAGAAGGAGTGTGTGTAGGGGGGTATTCACACACATACAGCTGAAAGGCTGGGCTTTATCCATTTTTTTTTCTCTCTCTCTTTCCTTTTTTTAATGTTTTGCTAGGTATGTTCTAATTTTTCCTTCTGAAGTCTTTCATTCCAATGTTCCCCAGGTAAATCTACCTGTTTCATAGAATCATAGAATCATAGAACAACCAGGTTGGAAGGGACCCATCTGATGATCGAGTCCAACCATTCCTATCAAACACTAAACCAAGTCCCTCAAGACCTCATCCACCCGTGCCTTAAACACCTCCAGGGAAGGTGACTCAACCACCTCCCTGGGCAGCATATTCCAATGCCCAATGACCCTCTGTGTGAAAAACCTCCTCCTAATCTCCAGCCTAAATCTCCCCTGGCGGAGCTTGAGGCCATTCCCTCTTGTCCTGTCCCCTGTCACTTGGGAGAAGAGGCCAGCTCCCTCCTCTCTACAACCTCCCTTCAGGTAGTTGTAGAGAGTAATGAGGTCTCCTCTCAGCCTCCTCTTCTCCAGGCTAAACAATCCCAGCTCTCTCAGTCGCTCCTCATAGGGCCTGTTCTCCAGCCCCTTCACCAGCCTCGTTGCTCTTCTCTGGACTTGCTCCAGAGCCTCAACATCCTTCTTGTGGTGAGGGGCCCAGAACTGAACACAGGATTCAAGGAGCGGCTTCACCAGTGCTGAGTACAGAGGGAGAATCACCTCCCTGGACCTGCTGGTCACACCATTTCTGAAACAAGCCAGGATGCCATTGGCCTTCTTTGCCACCTGGGCACACACCGAAGCAAAGAAGGCATTAAGTACCTCAGCCTTCTCCTCATCCCCTGTCACCGTTGTTCCCTCTGTGTCCAAAAGGGACTGTATGGTCCCCTTGTCCTCCTTTTATTGTTTATATATTTATAGAAAGATTTTTTGTTATCTTTTACAGACTTAGCCAATCTGATCTCTAGTTGAGCCTTAGCCCCTCTGATTTTTTCCCTACACAACCTCACTTCCCTCCTGTAGTCCACCCAAGAGGCCTGTCCCCTCTTCCAGAGCTTATAAATATTCCTTTTTTTCCTAATGTCACTCAAGATTTCTCTACTCAACCAAGCTGTTTTTTTCCCCTGCCGGCCTTTTTTCCAGAACACGGGGATGGCTTTCTCCTGAGCTGCTAGGATCTCCTTTTTGAAGAGCTCCCAGCCCTCATGGGCTCCCTTGCCCTTAAGTACTGTCTCCCAGGAGACTTTGCCAACCAGCCTTCTAAAGAGTTCAATGTCTGCCCTCTGGAAATTTAATGCTACTGTCCCGCTTAGCACCCTCTTCACTTAGCCTAGAACAGAAAACCCTATCATCTCGTGATCACTAAGTCCTAGGTGACCCCCTACTGTCACATCCCCCACAAGGCCCTCTCTGTTGACAAACAGCAAGTCCAGGAGGGCATCTTCCCTCGTAGGTTCATTCACCAGCTGTGCAAGGAAGTTGTCTTCCACGCACTCCAGGAACCTCCTAGACTGCTTCCTTTCTGCTGTATTGTACTCCCAGCAGATATCAGGGAGATAGAAGTCTCCCACAAGGACAAGAGGCATTGACTTGGAGATTGACCCCAGCTGTTTAAAGAAGAGCTCATCAGCTGCTTCTCCTTGGCTGGGTTGCCTGTAACAGACTCCCAGCACAAAATCTCCCTTCTTATGGGCTCCCTTGATCTTAACCCACAGGCACTCAATCTCCTCAGCGCCGCAGTCCATCTCAGAGGTGTCCAAGTCCTCCCTTACAAAGAGGGCTACTCCACCTCCTCTCCTACCCTTTCTATCCCCCCTGAAGAGTTTATATCCCACCAAAGCTGTACTCCAGTTATATGAGTCATCCCACCACGTTTCCGTGATGGCAACGACATTATAGGCTCCTTTGCCGGCTTAGTGGACATTTGAGACTCAAAGGTCCCAGAGATATATTTCTAAGATTAATCAAAACCAATTTGTAAGTCTTACAAACGTTTGAAGCACTTCAAACACACAAACACACATCCACTCATTTCAAAGCTAGCTGAATACATTCAATGTTGGTTGTCACTATTGGATCCACAATTTCTCAATGCTATGGATATTTAAACTACAGCACTTAAAATATGTACATGCATTATCTAATAAGGCTTATATCTTGTCTTATATGCATATGGTTGTACTCGATGATCCGATGGGTCTCTCCCAACCTGGTGATTCTATGATTCTATATCAATCGTCTAACAAATATTTCACTTCTGGTAATTTGGGGCGGCGGGGGGGTGGGTTTTTTCTTTTGGTTTTTGTTGCTCTGTGAGTACACAAGTCCTGTATGACCAAACTAGCAGCTTTCTATGATGGGATAAGCACAGCAGTCGACATTGGTAAACTGAGGAACGTGATCTATCTAGACTTCTGTAAAGCCTTTGACATGATCCCCCACAACATCCTTCTCTCTAAATTGGAGAGATATGGATTGGATGGGTGGACTGTTCAGTGGATAAGAAATTGATGGGATTGTAATATTTAAAGAGTAGTGATCAATGGCTCGAAGTCCAGATAGAGATCTGTGACAAGTGGTGTCCCTCAGGGGTCCATACTAGGCCGGGTGCTGTTTAATATTGTTATCAATGATATTGACAGTGAGACTGAGTGCACCCTCAGCAAGTTTGCAGATGACACAAAGCTGAGTGGTGTAGTTGCCACACCGGAAGGATGAGATGTCATCCAGAGGGACCTGGACAAGCTGGAGAAGTGGACTTCTGAGAACCTCATGAGGATCAACAAGGCCAAGTGCAAAGTCCTACACCTGGGTCTGGGCAATCTCCGTTTTCAGTACACAGAGGGGGATGTCATGATTGAGAGCTTCTCTGCAGAGAAGGACTTGGGGGTTCTTCGGCTGCAGGATGGTGAGTTCTGTGGTGGGTATGGACTTTTGGAGGTGCTGCGATTTTACCCTGAGCCACGATCCCTGAAAATCCCAGGCAGGGGAAGGGCTCCCGGCAGCCGGCTCGGACAGCTGATCCCACGCAGTGCCTGACGGGGAGGGGGCGGTCCCGGTGGCTCCTGCGGGAGATTTAAACGGCCCCCTGGGAGCGCAGCGACCTGGAGCGTGGCAAAGAGGAGTGTGGAAAAGAGGTGCATGGCAGTTTGAGCAGCAGTTTGAACGGGCAGGGCGAGATGGCAGGGCGCAGAAAGGACCCTAAGACCAGAGAGGAGACAGCAAAGACCATGGTGGCTACACGGCAGAAGGTTAAAGCTGCTTCGAGTGCTGAAGCCAGCAGGAGAGATGCTGCTACCCAGACGGAGCCACAGTGGGTACATGCAGCTGCCCAGACCATGAGCTGCAGGCAGTGCCCCCCTCTCAAATTAGCTCGTGCCTCTGCTTCTGTTACTGGCTCCACTTGTGAAAGCTGCCTCTGAGTGGATGAACTTCTTCGTATGGTGGAGGACTTAACTGAGGAAGTAAAGAGACTAAGGACTATCAGGGAATGTGAGAGGGAGACAGACCTGTGGAGCAGTGCCCTCTCACTACCTCAGCAACCTGCTGCACCTGGTATGCCCAATCACCATCCATCTGCAAACTGCAAGGTTGGGGTTATAAGAGATAGGGACTGGCAGCAAGTTCCTGCCAGACAAAGGAAGCCTGCTCCCCTCAAGCAGTCAGCAAAACCTGAGATCCCCCTGGCGAACAAGTACAAGGTGCTCCAGGAGGAATCTAGTCCTGAGGATGATGGCTACCATAGCCTAGAATCTTTCCCTAGGCCACACCATCCTCAGAGAAAAATAAAAACATCCTCCATTAAGAAGAAGAGGAGGGTGATTCTTGTAAGGGACTCCCTCCTCAAAGGAACGGAGGGACCCATTTGCAGACCTCACCCACTCCACAGAGAGGTCTGCTGCTTACCAGGGGCATCAGGGAAGGAAGTAGCTAGGAAACTCCCTTCCCTGATACATGAGACAGACTACTATCCTCTGGTAGAAGTCTAAGTAATGATGGTCTAGTAAGCAATAAGGCTAAGGACATCAAAAAAGACTTCAGGGCCATCGGGAAGATGATGGAGGGCTCTGGGGCACAGGTAGTATTCTGCTCCATCTCTAGGCTAAATGGAGCAGACCCGCAACTTACAAAAAAGAACTCAATTAATGCCTAGCTCTGAGTCTGGTGCGAGGAAAGGGGCTTTGGCTTCTTTGATCACAGGGTGGTTCGTGCACCCCCTGACACTGTTGCTAAGGTTGGGGCACATGGGTCTCCTAGCGGGGCTAAGGCCCTTGCTAAAAACTTAGATAAGCTCATAAATCGAGCCTTAAACTAGATGTGAAGGGGGAGGGGATTGAGTCCAGGCTAGGCAAGTGTGTGTCTGGATGTGGGGCACTAGAGATTAGGAGAGGGTGTACTGATGAGGACCACCAGCACATCACACTACATGAAGTGAGGGAGAGTGCACCTTGTATCAGCAAAGGAGATACAGGTATACTGCTGCAAAGCTACTCCAGTTACCAGGCAATTAGGAACAAACACTGTTCCCTCTAAGAGGGCTGAAGGCTTGGCAGTTCAGCTGAAGTGCATTTACACCAATGCACGCAGCATGGGGAATAAGATGGAAGAACTGGAAGCTGTCGTAGGGCAAGGAGCCTATGATGTCGTTGCCATCACGGAAACGTGATGGGATGACTCATATAACTGGAGTACAGCTATGGTGGGGTACAAACTCTTCAGAAGGGATAGGAAGGGTAGGAGAGGAGGTGGAGTAGCCCTCTTTGTAAGGGAGGACTTGGACACCTCTGAGATGGATTGTGGTGATCAGGAGATTGAGTGCCTGTGGGTTAAAATCAGAGGAGCCCATAAGAAGGGACATTTTGTGCTGGGAGTCTGTTACAGGCCACCCAGCCAAGGAGAAGCAGCTGATGAGCTCTTCTATAACCAGCTGGGGTTAATCTCCAAATCAATGCCTCTTGTCCTTGTGGGAGACTTCAATCTTCCTGATATCTGCTGGGAGTACAATACAGCAGAAAGGAAGCAGTCTAGGAGGTTCCTGGAGTGTGTGGAAGACAACTTCCTTGCGGAACTCGTGAATTAACCAACGAGGGAAGGTGCCCTCCTGGACTTGCTGTTTGTCAACAGAGAGGGCCTTGTGGGGAATGTGACAGTAGGGGGTCGCCTAGGACTAAGTGACCATGAGATGATAGGGTTTTATGTTCTAGGCTAAGTGAAGAGGGTGCTAAGCAGGACAGTTGCATTAAATTTCCAGAGGGCAGACATTGAACTCTTTAGAAGGCTGGTTTGCAAAGTCTCCTGGGAGACAGTACTTGTGGGCAAGGGAGCCCATGAGGGCTGGGAGCTCTTCAAAAAGGAGATCCTAGCAGCTCAGGAGAAAGCCATCCCCGTGTTCTGGAAAAAAGGCCGGCAGGGGAAAAAAACAGCTTGGTTGAGTAGAGAAATCTTGAGTGGAATTAGGAAAAAAAGGAATATTTATAACTGAGGTTATGTAGAGAAAAAATCATAGGGGCTAAGGCTCAACTAGAAATCAGGCTGGTAAAGTCTGTGAAAGATAACAAACAATCTTTCTATAAATATATAAATAATAAAAGGAGAACTAGGGAGACCATACAGTCCCTTTTGGACACAGAGGGAACAACGGTGACAGGGGATGAGGAGAAGGCTGAGGTACTTAATGCCTTCTTTGCCTCAGTCTTTAATCGTAAAGAAAGCTGTTCCCTCTGTGTACAAACCCCAGAACTAGAGGAGCAATAAGAGGCTCCCATGATCCAAGAGGAGGTGGTCAGAGCCTTGCTTGCCCAACTGGACACCCACAAGTCCATGGGGCCAGACGGGATTCACCCTACGGTACTGAAGGAGCTGGCGGATGTGCTAGCCAAACCTCTTTCCATCATCTTCCAGCAGTCCTGCAAGACTGGCGAGGTACCTCTAGACTGGAGGCTGGCTGATGTTGTGCCCATCTACAAGAAGGGTAGCAGGGAGGATCCGGGGAACTACAGGCCATCAGTCTGACCTCAGTGCCAGGGAATGTCATGGAACAGGTGATCTTGAGTGCTATAATGAAGCACATGCAAGGGAACCGTGTGATCAGGCCCAGTCAACATTGGTTCACAAAAGGCATGTCCTGCCAAACTAACCTAATCGCCTTCTATGAGAAAGTGAGTCGACTGCTGGATGAGGGAAAGGCTGTGGATGTGGTCTTCCTGGACTTCAGTAAAGCCTTTGACACAGTTTCTCATAGCATTTTGCTTAGGAAACTGTCAGCCTCTGGCCTGGACAGACGCACAGTCTCCTGGGTAGAAAACTGGTTGAATGACCGGGCCCAGAGAGTGGTGCGAAATGGTGTTAAATCCAGCTGGAGACCAGTGACAAGTGGGGTTTCCCAGGGCTCAGTGCTGGGTCCAGCCCTGTTCAATGTCTTCATCAATGACCTGGATGAAGGCATTGAGGGTACCCTTAGCAAGTTTGTGGGTGACACAAAGCTGGGTGGAAGTGTGGATTTGCTGGAGGGTAGGGAGGCTCTGAATAGACTGGACTGCTGGGCAGTGTCCAATGGCATGAGGTTTAACACGGCCAAATGCCGGGTCCTGCACTTGGGGCACAACAACCCTATGCAGAGCTACAGACTGGGAGAAGCCTGGATGGAAAGCTGCCTGGAGGAGAAGGACCTGGGGGTGTTGGTTGACAGCAGACTGAACATGAGCTAGCAGTGTGCCCAGGTGGCCAAGAAGGCAAATGGCATCCTGGTTTGTATCAGAAATGGTGTGACCAGCAGGTTAAGGGAAGGTATTCTCCTTCTGTACTCAGCACTGGTGAGACTGCTCCTTGAATACTGTGTCCAGTTCTGGGCCTCTCACCACAAGAAGGATGTTGAGGCTCTGGAGTGAGTCCAGTGAAGGGCAACAAAGCTGGTGATGGGGCTGGAGAACAGTTGAGGGAAGTGATTTTGCCGCTCTATTCCTCCCTTGTGAGACCTCATCTGGAGTACTGTGTCCAGTTCTGGAATCCTCAATGTAAGAAGGAGATGAAGCTGTTGGAACAGGTCCATAGGAGGACCATGAAGATGATCTGAGGGCTGGAGCACCTCCCATATGAGGACAGGTTGAGAGAGTTGGGCTTGTTCAGCCTGGAGAAGAAAAGACTCCAAGGGGATCTTATAGCAACTTTCCAGTACCTGAAAGGGGCCTACAAGAAAGCTGGGGAGGGACTATTCATAAAGGCTTGTACTGATAGGATGAGGGGGAAGGGGTATAAACTGGAGAGGAGCAGATTTAGACTAGACATTAGGAAGAATTTCTTCACAGTGAGAGTAATGAGGCACTGGAACAGGTTACCAAGGGAAGTCGTGGCTGCCCCGTCCCTGGAGGGGTTCAAGGCCAGGTTGGATGGGGCCTTGGGCAGCCTGATCTAGTGGGATGTGTCCCTGCCCAGGGCAATGGGGCTGGAACTAGATGATCTTTAAGGTCCCTTCCAACTCGAACTATTCTATGATTCTATGATCTTTCCCTTTAAGTACTGGAAGGTTACTATAAGGTCTCCCCAGGGAGTTCTCTTCTTTCAGCTGAAAAACCCCAACTCTCTCAGCCTGTCCTCATATGGGAGATGTTCTATCCTTCTGATCATCATTGTGGCCCTCCCCTGTGGAGACATAGTATAGGGAAGAAGGGTTTGATGCTGTGGGCCTTGTTGACATCGAGCAACTCCGACAAGACCTTGAAACAGAGAGCTAGCTAGGTGGGAAGAAGCAGCAACTGAGAGAAAAACAAAAGAAGTAAAATACCAACATGGTTAATTTTAGTTTAACTTTTTTATTAGCATGTGCATATTTTCAGCCAATAATATGTTAGTAATAGCCTTGTGGACAATCACCTTTAGCCAATAATAAACTGTAGATAGGCGCATGGACAGCCTGTTGTGTAACCCAGAAGGGTATATAAAGAAACAGCTAACCCAATAAAGGGTCTTTGATCCATCAGACTGAAGTCCGTGTCTCAGTCCCCTTGTTGAATGGTGATCCCGATCGTGATGCGACTGGCAGCCTGATTCTGGAAGACAACCAGAGATACTGAAGACAACAGGAGATACTGCAGTACACTGGGTCGATAAAGAACACCCCATCACGGTGTGTCCGGAGGGGAACACTCGGCTGATGAATCGTCTACTGGCTGGACCAAGTAGGCACAGAGCTTGAGAAGGAGAAGAAATAGAAGAAGTTCCGGAACTACCTGTTCTCATCAGGATCAGGTGAGCAGCCGAGATCGTAATGGGTATGAATATGTGAGCAGAAGAAAAGTCAGTGTTGAAGATGTTTAAGCATATTTTAAAGAAACAGGGGGTGCATATAGAAGGTAAAACCTTAGAACTTTTATTGACCTGGTTAAAGAGTAAAGGAATGACCCCAGAGAGCTCTAAAGAGTTTGATTTAAAAAAAACATTGAAGAACGCAGAAGGACAGTGATATTCCATATTCGGAATAGAGTGCAGGGCCTGCCGATAATCCCTTTGATCTGGGACCAACAGCCCCTGAAAGAATTTTGATTTATTTTCATCCACAGAGGTGTGGTGATCTTAAACAGCTACAAACTTTTCCTGAGATTTGTTCGCAGTAGGCTGGAGACTCGAAAACCTGTAGAGAAAGTACTAACTGCTCCACTACTGCCGCAGTGAGGCCGCTGCCCTGGACTGAGCAGGGGCCACCCGCCACCGCTGCTGCTGCCACTTTCTGTAACCCAGGCAGTTTCAGCATTACAGAAGGGACTGCAACAGATAAATAATGCAATTTTACAACAGGTGCAACTTTTTGCCTTATCAAACACTTATAAAGATACCAGATGTCAGAAAGTTTAAACAGGCATGACCTATATGCGGCATTCATAGACAGATCAAAGGATGCACTCGACAAGCAGGTAGACAACCAAGCAGTTAAAGAAGCTTTAATTTTGCAATCAGTCATCGATAAAAAAAACCCCTAATGACAAATATAGAAAGATACGGTGAGGTCTGAAAACTCCTACAACAGCATCTGGGATCATTTTCCTATCAAGCACAGCTGATGGCTACCGTCCTGACTGTACACCAGGACAGAAAAATGTTCTGTTATAGATGCAGGCTTTACTGGAATAATTAAAGCAAGAGAAATGGTATACAGGGAGACAGAGGTTTTGGCTCAACTGACCAGTCCATGATTCTATGAATGCAGAAACTACAGAAATAATGAACCTGCAAAGTACGTCACTCAAAGAGCAACGAAGAACAATATTTTACCGGAATTGAAATATTTGTTACACAATCAATATAAGCCTCCCCAAAGCTCAGTGCTGGGTCCAGCCTTGTTCAATGTCTTCATCAATGACCTGGATGAAGGCATTGAGGGTACCCTTAGCAAGTTTGCAGATGACACAAAGCTGTGTGGAAGTGTTGATCTGCTGGAGTGTAGGGAGGCTCTGCAAAGGGACCTAAACAGGCTGGACCGCTGGGCAGAGTCCAATGGCATGAGGTTTAACACGGCCAAATGCTGGGTCCTGCACTTGGGGCACAACAACCCTATGCAGAGCTACAGACTGGGAGAAGCCTGGCTGGAAAGCTGCCTGGAGGAGAGGGACCTGGGGGTGTTGGTCGATAGCTGACTGACCATGAGCCAGCAGTGTGCCCATGTGGCCAAGAAGGCCAATGGCATCTTGGCTTGTATCAGAAATGGTGTGACCAGCAGGTCAAGGGAGGTTATTCTCCCTCTGTACTCAGCACTGGTGAGACCACTCCTTGAAACCTGTGTCCAGTTCTGGGCCCCTCACCACAAGAAGGATGTTGAGGCTCTGGAGCGAGTCCAGACAAGAGCCATGAAGCTGGTGAAGGGGCTGGAGAACAGGTCCTATGAGGAGTGGCTGAGAGAGCTGGGGTTGTTTAGCCTAGAGAAGAGGAGGCTGAGAGGAGACCTCATTACTCTCTACAACTACCTGAAGGGAGGTTGTAGAGAGGAGGGAGCTGGCCTCTTCTCCCAAGTGACAGGGGACAGGACAAGAGGGAATGGCCTCAAGCTCTGCCAGGGGAGATTTAGGCTAGAGATTAGGAGGAAATTTTTCTGAGAAAGGGTCATTGGGCATTGGAATATGCTGCCCAGGGAGGTGGTTGAGTCACCTTCCCTGGAGGTGTTTAAGGCACGGGTGGATGAGGTCCTGAGGGGCATGGTTTAGTGTTTGATAGGAATGGTTGGACTTGATGATCTGGTGGGTCTCTTCCAACCTGATGATTCTATGATTCTATGATTATTAGCTAATGCATGTGCATATTTTAAGTGTTGCATGTACCCGGTACCGTGTGTAGTTTAAATATCCATAGCATTGAGAAATTGTGGATCCAATAGTGAAGACCAAAATTGTATGAATGTATTCAGCTAGCTCTGAATTGTGTGTGCGTGTGTGTTTGAAGTGCTTCGAATATTTGTAAGACGTACAAATTGGTTTTGATTAATCTTGAATATGCATCTCTTGGACCTTTCAATCTCAAATGTCCACTAAGCCGGCAAACCGGTAGATTTACCTGGGGATCCTTGGAATGAAAGACTTCAAAGGGAAAATATTTAGAACAGCTAGCAGAACAAAAAAAAAGGAAAAAGAAATGCATAAAGCCCAGCCTTGCGGCTGTGTGTGTGTGTGAGTGCCCCTACTTCTCCTAACAGTCTCCCTGAATGTGTTCTTTTTAGCTTAATGGAAGTCCAGAGGAGTTACTGGTGTTGTCTCACTAGGGGAATGCATATTTGTCAGAAATCTCCCTTATCAGATCAGCAACTGCTTGGCCCTAGCGCAGACAACTATAAGGGATATTAAGCCAATGAACAGAGGAAAATACAAAAGCTTCATTACAAATTATTAAGTGGATATTTTACCACATCATCCTTTAAAAAAAACAAAACCAAAACCAAAACAAATCATTTATATCCCAATGACAAAAGAATATGCTAAGTGGTGCATGGCAAATAGTTTGAATTTACAAGTAGTTCCAACAGATTATCCAGGAAGTATTGATATCCATTTACCAAGTAATAAATTGTTTTCCTCTTTACAAACATTACAAATAGAACAGAAGCCTTTATATAGAGAGTAACTGGTTGACAGTCCTACAATATTTACTGATGGCTCAGGAAAAATAGTTATTATGGGCAATGAGAATTCAAAATCAGAAACCAAAACTGGTCTTGTGAGATCTGATAACTATGACCAAAAAAGGAAATGGAAAAGAAATGGAGATGTTGGTTGACACCGGAGCTGACGTCACGGTGATAGCAAAATCACACTGGCCTTCTGATTGGCCTCTATCGGCATCAGACGGAACATTGACAGGAGTCAGAGGCTTTCTGGGTGAAACAATGTGAGCCAAAAGGTCATGAATTTTGTGTTGCCCGATGGCGGGTATTGTTTCACCAGACCTAATGTGGTGGCAATCCCCATGAACCTCATGGGGAGGGATCTGTTATCACAATTGAAATGTGTCATCAGTACACCAGCAAAGGCTCCTTTTCAATAATGACCACTGGTCAGTGACCGACACTCAAGCTAAAGTGGAAAACGGATAAACCGGTCTGGGTAGATTAGTGGCAACTATCAAAAGAAAAGGTCGCAATCCTACAACAGTTAATTTTAGAGCAATTGCAACTTGGACATGTTAAAGAATCTGTCAGTCCATGGAATACGCCAGTGTTCGTGATCCCGAAGAAATCAGGGAAGTGGAGACTATTACATGACATACAAAAGATCAATGAAGTAACGGAAGATATGGGATCATTACAGCCAGGACTACCATCACCGACGATGATTCTGAGACATTGGAACATTTTGATCATAGATCTCAAAGATTGTTTTTTTACTATACCCATTTGCCCAGAGGACAGCTGTGGTAAACTGAACCCGTGCAGGTACCCCAGGCAAGATCACAGACAATCAATATGATTGGAAATCAAGTCGTTCATTAGCAAGCAAGCAAGCCTTTTGTACTTTTCTGCTATCTTGTCTAATGTTTACGTAATGCTTGGCTAAAGCCCAAAGTTTCCCCTAGTAGTTTTTGTATAAGTAATCTTGCATGTAGACTACCTTCTTGTTCTCATGCTGTAGCTTCTTCTCAACCTTGATGTATTCCAAGCTTCTCCCTAACAACCTGATAAGGCCACATCGTTAGACTAGCATACATTCCCACAGACAGCGACAAGTTTGCCTTTTCAGTGCCAGAAGTAAATAAGCAAGCACCTATCAAAAAAGTATCAATGGGTAGTATTGCCACAAGGCATGAAGAACTCACCAACAATTTGTCAACAATATGTGGCCAAGGCACTGGAACCTTTTTGTTAAGAACAGCCGCGTTTGATAGTCGTTCGTTATATGGATGACATTTTGATAGCGGGACAGGATCAACTTGAACAATGTCAAATAGAGCTTGTAAATGATTTACAACAATTAGTGTTATCCGTAGCCCCAGAGAAGGTGCAGGCCCAACTACCATGGAAGTATTTGGATTGGAAGATGCTTGACAAAACTGTTGTACCACAAAAGTTGACAGTATGGGTTGACATCAAAGCACTAAATGATGTGCAAAAGATGTTGGGAAATATGAATTGGGTACGATCATTGCTGGGAATAGACAATCAGATGTTAAAACCTTTATTTAATTTATTGGAGGGCAATACAGATTTGAACGCCCCATGATAATTGACAAAAGAGGCAGAATGGGCATTATAGCAAATTGAGAAAGTCGTTGAACAGTGACAAGGACATCGAGTGGCATTTGAACAGCCTGTGCGTTTATTGTTAATTGATAATGAAGTTCAGCCTGTGGGAATTATAATGCAGTGGTCGGAAGATAGAGCGGAAAATTATAATCATAGAATCATAGAATAACCAGGCTGGAAGAGACCCACCAGATCATTGAGTCCAACCATTCCTATCAAACACTAAACCATGCCCCTTAGCACCTCGTCCACCCATACCTTAAACACGGATAAATTAAGAATTATAGAATGGTTGTTCCTTAAACACCAAATGAACAAAACAATATTGACCAGACCTGAAGCTTTTTGCCATGCTGATAATTAGAGGTAGAGAAAGAATTTTAGAGTTAAGAGGGTGTGAGCCAGATATCATTATAATTCCCATGAAGGAAGAATACTTACAGTGGTGTTTGCAAAGCAGTTTAGCATTGCAAGTGGCATTAGAAAATTATACAGGACAATTAAAGACACACCATCCTAGTAGTAAGTTATTGAAGAGAAAACAAAACTAAGCCCGGTGCCGGTGCAAGGCCAGACTGTTTTTACAGACAGAAGTGAAAGAACAGGAAAAAGCAGTTACTGTATGGTTGGAGGGAAAAGAATGGAGAAACGTAACATTTTTAATACAGGCATCTCCACAAATTGTAGAGTTAAAGGCGGTGGTTAAGGCTTTTAATAAATGGCCCAACCAACCTTTGAACGCTACCACCAATTCAATCTATGTAGCAGGAAATGTGCAAAGAATGGAAAGATCATTTCTGAAAGAGGTTTCAAAACAGCAATTATTGTTAAAATAACTGCTACATTTTTTGAATCAGCAAATGGTCATGTATTATATATGCCATCATAGGAGTCACACCAGTTTGCCAGGGTTTTGCGCAGAAGGAAATGCTAGAGCAGACAAGTTAACGCAGCCTGGTTTTTTTTAGCATCATAACCAACGCCTGATTTGTGGCAGCAGGTACAAATTTCTCATGACTTTTTTCATCGGTCAGCAAAAGTATTAAGGAGACAGTTCAATTTACCTATTGCAGAGGCAAAAGCAATTGTGCAAGCCTGTCCGGATTGTCAGAAAGTTACTAAAGGTCCGTCATTTGCGGTGGTCCCACTAGGATTAAAGTCGTTACAGTTGTGGCAAGCTGATGTGACTCATATTGCAGAGTTTGGAAGACTGAAATATGTAGATGTTTCTATAGACATATAGTCAATGGCAGTTGTATTGACCACGCTATCAGGGGAAAGATCACATGTACAGACACTCTTTCAACAAGCTTTTGTCACTTTAGGAATTCCGCAGATAATCAAGACAGATAATGGACCAGCATATGTTTCAGAGAGTACGCAAGCCTTTCTAAGAAAATGGGGTGTATCATGATATAAAACAGGAATCTCTCATTCCCCCACTGGCAAACCATTATTGAACGTACCCATCGAGTGGTAAAAATGTTGTTAGCAAAACAAAAAGGGGGGGGGGGAATCAGGAGAGACACCTGAAAAGAGATTGATGAACGTGCAATATGTGGTGAATTTTTTGTGATTAGTGGGACATGATCAAATTGTGCCGATGTTGAAGCATATGCAAACCATGCCATCAAAATTAGAGCAAGTACAAGACAATGTAAAAGTGCTGTTGAAAAACAGAGAAGGGCAATGGACAGGTCCATATAAGCTATTAACATGGGGACGAGGATATGCTTGTGTTTTAACAGATACAGGACCAGTTTAGGCAGTAGCAATGAGGATCAAGCCCGTGTTACTGTGTGACCACTGTGAAGCTCCAACCATGAAAGCAGACGACAAGAATGAGGAGGATGTTAACATTATGGATGCTCTTAATCCTATGGGTGGTAGTTGAAGGAGATCCCTGGGTGATCGATTCTCAAAAGAATATGTGGATAACATTTGCAAATGTGACAGGTCAAGACTCATCTTGTCTCTCTTTAGCTACCCCAGGAGATTTGTTTAGAACGTGTCTTATGTGAATGATAACTCGACCCTCGCAGTACGTAATGCCACAGATGTCAAAAACTTGATACTAAGTTTAAAGTACACTGACTTGGAGCCTCAAGAGATAGGACTGTAAGTACACTGAAAAAGGGGAGCTGATATTTTGGTATGGACAGGAAGTCCCAGGAAATTGGAAAGGATCTTCTAGCTACCAATTCGTTTATCCTGAAAGCAGGTGATATAATCATAGAATCATAGGATTACTAGGTTGGAAAAGACCCACCGGATATCGAGTCCAACCATTCCTATCAAATACTAAACCATACCCTTCAGCACCTCGTCCACCCCTTCTTTAAACACCTCTAGGGAAGGTGACTCAACAACCTCCCAGGGCAGCCTCTACCAGTGCCCAATGACCCTTTCTGTGGAAATTTTTTTCCTAATATTCAACCTAAACCTCCCGTGGTGGAGCTTGAGGCCATTATCACTTGTCCTGTCCCCTGTCACTTGGGAGAAGAGGCCAGCTCCCTCCTCTCTACAACTTGCTTTTAGGTAGTTGTAGAGAGTAACGAGGTCTCCTCTCAGCCTCCTCTTCTCCAGGCTAAACAACCCCAGCTCTCTCAGCCGTTCCTCATAAGGCCTGTCCTCCAGTCCCTTCACCAGCTTTGTTGCTCTTCTCTGGACTCACTCCAGAGCCTCAACATCCTTCTTGTGGTGAGGGGCCCACAACTGAACACAGGATTCGAGGAGCGGTCTCACCACTGCCGATTACAGAGGGAGAATAACCTACCTGGACCTGCTGATCACACTGTTTCTTGTGGGAAACCTTGGCTGGTGTGTGAACTTAAACATTGGCCTTGAATATATACCCATGTATCCTTGGAGAAGCTGGAAGGTGCCAAGAAGAGCCGAGTAAACAAGATTAGGAAGCTTCCAGGCCGCAGGTGGATTCATCCAATTATGAAGTTACAACTTAGAAGAAGTAATCCAATTATGAACTGTTGGGTTTTAGCTAAAACAATCGTGCAGCTCGGGAAGGGGTATAAAAAGTCTTGTAAAAGCAATAAAGCAGGTCTTTTGGCCCACAACTTCTATGTGTCGTGGATTGCTCTAACCCCAACAGTTTCTGATAGAAACCAAGATGTCATTGGCCTTCTTGGCCACCTGGGCACACTGCTGGTTCATGTTCAGTTGGCTGTCAACCAACACCCCCAGGTCCTTCTCCTCCAGGCAGCTTTCCAACCAGACTTCTCCCAGTCTGTAGCACTGCATAGGGTTGTTGTGCCCCAAGTGCAGGACCCAGCATTTGGCCGTGTTAAACCTCATGCCACCAGTCCAGCCTGTTCAGGTCCCTTTGCCAAGCCTCCCTACCCTCCAGCAGATCCACATTTCCACCCAGCTTAGTATCATCCGCAAACTTGCTAAGGGTGCACTCAATGCCTTCATCCAGGTCATTGAGGAAGACATTGAACAGGGCTGGACCCAGCACTGAGTCCTGGGGAACCCCACTTGTCACCGGCACCTTGCTGGAGTTAGCTCCATTTACCACCACTCTCTGGGTCTGGCCATTCAACCAGTTTTTCACCCAGGGGACTGTTCACCTGTCCAATCCAGAGGTTAACAGTTTCCGTAGCAGAATGCTGTGAGAAACTGTGTCAAAGGCTTTACTGAAGTCCAGAAAGACAACATCCACAGCCTTTCCCTCGTCCAGCAGCTGAGTCACTTTGTCATAGAAGGCGATCAGGTTGGTTTGGCAAGACCTGCCTTTGGTAAACCCATGTTGACTGGGCCTGATCACCCGGTTCTCTTGCATGTGCTTCATGATCGCATTCAAGACTTTCCCCTGTTCCATGACTTTCCCTGGCACTGAGGTCAGACTGACTGGCCTGTAGTTCCCCGGATCCTCCCTGCTACCCTTCTTGTAGATGGGCACTACATCAGCCAGCCTCCAGTCTAGAGGTACCTCGCCAGTCTTGCAGGACTGCTGGAAGATGATGGAAAGGGGTTTGGCCAGCACATCTGCCAGTTCCCTCAATACCCATGGCTGGATCCCATTCAGCCCCATAGACTTGTGGGTGTCTAGTTGGGCAAGCAAGGCTCTGACCACCTCCTCTTGGATCATGGGAGCCTCTTATTGCTCCTCTAGTTCTGGGGTTTGTACACAGAGGGAACAATTTTCTTTACAATTAGAGACTGAGGCAAAGAAGGCATTAAGTACCTCAGCCTTTTCCTCATCCTCTCTCACTGTTGTTTCTTCTGCATCCAATACAGACTGTATGGTCTCCCTAGTCCTCCTTTTATTGTTAATATATTTTTACAAATATTTTTTTTATTATCTTTCACAGACTTGTCCAACCTGATTTCTAGTTGGGCCATAGCCCTAGTTATTTGTTTCCCTGCATGATCTCAATTCCCTCCTGTAGTCCACCCAAGACACCTGTCCCTTCTTCCAAAACTCATAAACATTTCTCTCTCAAGATCTCCCTACTCAACCAAGCTGTTTGTTTCCCACCATCGGCTCTTTTTCCAGAACACGGGGATGACTTTCTTCTAAGCTGCTAGTATCTCCTTTTTGAAGAGCTCCCAGCCCTCATGGATTTCCTTGCCCTCAAGTACTATCTCCCATGAGACTTTGCCAACCAGCCTTCTGAACAGTCCAAAGTCTGCCCACTGGAAGTTTAATGCAACTGTCCTGCTAACCACCCTCTTCACCTCACCTAGAATTGAAAACCCTATCATCTCGTGATTACTTTGTCCCAGACGTCCTCCTACTGCCACATCCCCAACAAGGCCTTCTCTGTTCACAAACGACAGGTCCAGGAGGGCACCTTCCCTTGTTGATTTGCTCACCAGTTGTGTGAGGAAGTTGTCTTCCACCCACTCCAGGAACCTCCTAGACTGCTTCCTTTCTGCTGTATTGTACTCCCAGCAGATATCAGGGAGATTGAGGTCATCCATGATGCATCGATCTAGAGACTATCCCCAGTTGTTTATAGAAGAGCTCATCAGCTACTTCTTCTTGGCTAGGGGGTCTGTAACAGACTCCCATCAAAAAATCTTCCTTCAGTGTGTCATGGTATTGTGGAGGAGGAAGAGAAACCATAGGAATTAATACAAATTATAGTCCAAAGAATTTACCACTTGGCATTTTCCTCATATGTTGCAATCGACCCTGGACAGGTATCCCCTCAAGACCTAGGGGGGAACCCTGTATTCTAGGGCAGGTAACCATGTTTATGCCATCTATGCAACAACTACTGCCGCAGCACAAAAAACCCAAAAGTCGAGCTAGACGTAGTGTTACTTATAATGTAGATTGTAATAGTCCGGTACAGAATTGGGATCATACTTCCCGAAATTTAGCTGCCCTTTTTTCACCACAAGTAGGAGTAGCCAAAGCATCGAGTGTGTTAGATAAATTAAGCTGTTGGCTTGCAAAACAGGTGAATTTAACTTCTAAAGTATCAACAGCACTTAGAGCAGATGTATATTCAAAATCGAGCCACACTTCAAAATCGAGCAGCAATAGAGTTTTTATTATTAGGACAAGACCATGGATGTGAAGAGTTAGAAGGAATGTATTGTATGAATTTGTCAGACCATTCAGAGCCATAAAGAAATTATAAGGTATGACAAAACAATTGACACATGGACAAGGATTTTCAGCAGTATTTGGGACAATGGGATGGGTATGAGAACTGTTGGTTAAAGGAGGAATGTTATTTTTAATGGTGTTAATTGTTTTAACTATTATCCCCTGTGTGTGTTACAGTGTGTACAACACTTCACCTAAATGCTTTAGTTGAAAAACAAAAAGGGGGTATTGTAGAGACATTTTATAGGGAAGAAGGGCTTAATGCTATCGGCCTTGTTGACATCGAGCAACTCCAACAAGACCTTGAAACAGAGAGCTAGTTATGTGGGAAGAAGAAGCAACTAAGAGAAAAACAAAAGTAGTAAAATATCAACATGGTTAAGTTTAGTTTAACTTTTCTATTAGCATTCACATATGTTCAGCCAATAATATGTTAGTAATAACCTTGTGGACAATCACCTTTAGCCAATAATAAACTGTAGATAGGCTCATGGACAGACTGTTGTGTAACCCAAAAGGGTATATAAAGAAACAGCTAACCCAATAAAGGTTCTTCGATCCATCAGACTGAAGTCCATGTCTCAATCTCCTCGTCACTCCCCTTGTACACACTCTAACAGATCCATGTCCTTCCTATGTTAAGGACTCCAGAGCTGGATGGAATACTCCAGGTGAGGTTTCATGAGAGTGGATCAGAGGAAGAGAATTACCTCCCTTGACCCTCTGGTCACACTTCTTTTGATGTAGCCCAGCATACTGGGCTGCAAGCGCACATTGCCAACTCATGTTGATCTTCTCATCCACCATCACCCCCAAGTCCTCTTCAGGGCTACTCTCAATCCATTCTTTTCCCAGCCTATATTTGTGCTTGGGATTGCCCTGACCCAGATGCAAGACCTTGCACTTAGCATTGTTGAACCTCATGAGGTTCACACAGGCTCACCTCTCAAGCCTGTCAAGGTTCCTCTGGATGGTATCTCTTCCCTCCATTGTGATGACCACATGAAACAGCTCATTGTAACTGAAAAGGGTTTATAAAGAAACAGCTAAGCTCAATAAATTGAACACTTGCTGATCATATTGATCTCTGCATCTGATTCCCTGATCTCCTGTCAACATTTGGTAGTGGTTGTGGAGAAGATACTATTTGCAAAAATACATTGAACAACACTATATATGACCCAACATCTGAATGTGTACAAGAACGCAACCAGCAATGGGCAGTTTTGTATATTTTCTATTATTTTCTTATAAAGAATATTTTCTTTATTATTATTATAATTGTTTCATTAAAGCTGTTTTAGTTTCCAACCAACAAGTCATCCCTGGAAGGGGGAAACTGCTCATATTTTAGCTGTCAGTCATAGAATCATAGAATAATCAGGTTGGAAGAGACCCACCGGATCATCGAGTCCAACCATTCCTATAAAACACTAAACCATGTCCCTCAGGACCTCATCTACCCGTGCCTTAAACACCTCCAGGGAAGGTGACTCAACCACCTCCCTGGGCAGTCTGTTCCAGTGCCCAATGACCCTTTCTGTGAAACATTTTCTCCTAATGTCTACCCTAAATCTCCCCTGGTAGAGCTTGAGGCCATTTCCTCTTGTCCTGTCCCCTGTCACTTGGGAGAAGAGGCCAGCACCCTCCTCTCTACAACCTCTCCTCAGGTAGTTGTAGAGAGCAATGAGGTCTCCTCTCAGCCTCCTCTTCTCCAGGATAAATAACTCTCAGCCGTTTCTCATAAGGCCTGTTCTCCAGCCCCTTCACCAGCTTCGTTGCTCTTCTCTGGACTCGCTCCAGAGCCTCAACATCCTCCTTGTGGTGAGGGGCCCAGAATTGAACACAATATTCAAGGAGCGGTCTCACCAGTGCCGAGTACAGAGGGAGAATAACCTTCCTGGACCTGCTGGTCATGCCGTTTCTGATACAAGCCAGGATGCCATTGGCCTTCTACGACAAAGATGTTAATCACTAATTTAATTTTGTAAACACTGAAATGATCCAGTGGGAGGTATCCCTACCCATGGCAGCGGGGGTTGGAATTAGAAGATCTTTATGGTCCCTTCCAACTCAAACCAATCTACGATTCTATGAAATTAGCAGCAAACCATAAACTAATTTTTATTAACAGAATGTAGGCCAATCATCATCTTGAAAGCATAAACAAAGCTTTAAAAAAAAAGGAATATCATAGCAACAGACAGTTCATAAAAATGGACAGAATGAAACAAAGAAAAACTTAGATGAATTGTGGAAATAACAGTACTATGTCACTAATATGTGTTTCAATACTGCTGAGAAGCCAATAGTCACAGAGCATGTTCAAGATTCTGCTTCTGGTTGCAGCTTGTGCAGATGCTCTCTCTGGCTAGATGTAACTCAAAATAGTAATGGACCAGGCTCACAACCACGTGAGAACACAAAGCATGCCACTTACCTTATAATTCCTGTAATGCTCAATTGGTGAGAATCAGCAGCAGGGACAGAATCACAGAATCATAGAATCATAGAAATGTGGGGACATTTTACAGAGAACAAGGCTGAGATGCTGTGAGACAGATTGATACTGAACAATTCTAACAAGAATCATAGAATCATAGAACAACCAGGTTGGAAGGGACCAATCGGATCTTCTAGTCCAACCATTCCTATCAAACACTAAACCAAGTCCCTCAAGACCTCATCCACCCGTGCCTTAAACACCTCCAGGGAAGGTGACTCAACCCCCTTTCCATCATCTTCCAGCAGTCCTGCAAGACTGGCGAGGTACCTCTAGACTGGAGGCTGGCTGATGTAGTGCCCATTTACAAGAAGGGTAGCAGGGAGGATCCGGGGAACTACAGGCCAGTCAGTCTGACCTCAGTGCCAGGGAAAGTCATGGAAGAGGTGATCTTGAGTGCTATCATGAAGCACATGCAAGAGAACCGGGTGATCAGGCCCAGTCAACATGGGTTTACCAAAGGCAGGTCCTGCCAAACCAACCTGATCGCCTTCTATGACAAAGTGACTTGGCTGCTGGATGAAGGAAAGGCTGTGGATGTGGTCTTTCTGGACTTCAGTAAAGCCTTTGACACAGTTTCTCACAGCATTCTGCTATGGAAACTGTCAGCCTCTGGCCTGGACAGGCGCACACTCTCCTGGGTAGAAAACTGGCTGCATGGCCGGGCCCAGAGAGTGGTGGTAAATGGTGTTAAGTCCAGCTGGAGGTCAGTGACAAGTGGTGTCCCCCAGGGCTCAGTGCTAGGTCCAGCCCTGTTCAATGTCTTCATCAATGACCTGGATGAGGGCATTGAGGGTACCCTTAGCAAGTTAGCAGATGACACAAAGCTGTGTGCAAGTGTCGATCGGCTGGAGGGTAGGGAGGCTCTGCAAAGGGACCTAAACAGGCTGGACCGCTGGGCAGTGTCTAATGACATGAGGTTTAACACGGCCAAATGCCGGGTCCTGCACTTGGGGCACAACAACCCTATGCAGAGCTACAGACTGGGAGAAGCCTGGATGGAAAACTGCCAGGAGGAGAGGGACCTGGGGGTGTTGGTCGATAGCTGACTGAACATGAGCCAGCAGTGTGCCCAGGTGGCCAAGAAGGCCAATGGCATCCTGGTTTGTATCAGAAATGGTGTGACCAACAGGTCCAGGGAGGTGATTCTCCCTCCGTACTTGGCACTGGTGAGGCCGCTCCTTGAATCCTGTGTTCACTTCTGGACCCCTCAGCACAAGAAGGATGTTGAGGCTCTGGAGCAAGTCCAGAGAAGAGCAACGAGGCTGGTGAAGGGGCTGGAGAACAGACCCTATGAGGAGCGGCTGAGAGAGTTGGGGTTGTTTAGGCTGGAGAAGAGGAGGCTGAGAGGAGACCTCATTACTCTCTACAACTACCTGAAGGGAGGTTGTGGAGAGGAGGGAGCTGGCCTCTTCTCCCAAGTGACAGGGGACAGGACAAGAGGGAATGGCCTCAAGCTCCACCAGGGGAGATTTAGGCTGGAGATTAGGAGGAAGTTTTTCACAGAAAGGGTCATTGGGCATTGGAATAGGCTGCCCAGGGAGGTGGTTGAGTCACCTTCCCTGGAGGTGTTTAAGGCACGGGTGGATGAGGTCTTGAGGGACATGGTTTAGTGTTTGATAGGAATGGTTGGACTAGAAGATCCGATGGGTCCCTTCCAACCTGGTTGTTCTATGATTCTATGATTCTATTACTTTCCAAGGTTTAATTTTAATGTTATGAAACTTTGCAACAGTCAAAATTCTTGCTTATTTGGAGCTGATTCCAGCTCTCTGCTTGACTTTGGCTTTGAGATTAGTAAGGATTCCAAACAGAGGTGATTACAGAAGAAGACACATCTGTTTAGCACAATTCGTTCCTCACACAAGACATTATCATTTTCAAAGAAAGGGCAGTGTCTGAAAAACACCATTTTAAGGAAAACATACTGTCAGAGAAAGAAAACATGCTATCAGAGGGACACTCTGTCCAACCTTCAAACCACAACTTCTTAGTCAAAACCTACCTTTACTTTAGCTTAAATCAAAATATTCCACATATTGTATCAATACAGCCCCATTAACAGCTGCTCTATCAAACACTGCAAACTTATCAGCTACCCTACAGGCAGCTGCACATCCATGGATGACAGTATTAGATATAAAGTATATGTACTTTATGGTTCCCTTGAAGAAAGATTTTAAAAAAAGTGCACTTTTAATTAGGAGGGAATACAATATTCATTCAGACCACAGGGGTATAAACATTCATCCACAATTGCTCATACTGCACTTGCTGAAATTTTACAATCTCCCTCCCGCAGGTTGTTATGGAATTCTGATTGAAGGAACTTCTTCTGGAAAGGTGGGGGAAGTGGCAGCAGCAGTGTGTCAAGCACTGAATAAAAGCACTTGAGGTTTCACCGGAAAAATGTCAGGGACCAAGTATAGAAGCAAACTTGGTTTGTGGCAGGCAGTGCAGTAATCCTCCAGATACTTTAAGAAAAACTGAAGTGTGCACTGTTAGGGTCCAAAATATTTTGCAAAGACGACGAGGCAGAGTTACTAGCAACCAAAATGTTTATTACCAATTTTAAAGATAAATGTGCATAAGATTTCATAGCCGATCGATCAGCGGTCACCCCATGGCCAATCTGGAGTGAACCCCGAAATGAAAATTCGAGCCCCTCTTATAGGAGTTAGACCCTCAGCCAAACAAAGACTACCAAAGACATGTAATTAAGACACGATTCTTTACGACCTAGATAACAATGTCGTTATGTTGGCACATTCCAAAGGGGGCCTTTTGTTTATAGATAGGTCTTATCTGCAGACTCATAAGAGTCCTGTCTCCCCTTGAGGAAAAGATAAATCCTGTCATTCCCCTCTCTCCCTTGAGGATCAGCAAAGGTTAAAAAGGTCACTACACTCCTCAATTTTTTTTTTTTCCCCCCCCACCCCGGGTCATCTGGTTCAGTTTCTAGGGGTTCATACTTGGTAAGGACCAGCATTTTTATTGCAGTGATTCGGTCTTGTACAACATTACAGTATACATTGGTACACCATACGGGTTAGCAAAACTGATAGTTCTCATGTTATAATATTGAGAAAAGATTGTTTTGACTAGGGCAAATTAACAGCTAATTCATGCCCTTAAAGTCAGCAAATTACTTAGGGCATCTCAATAACAGATAATCAGCTTCAGTTTTATTCTCCAAAATTGATGCCTTACATACCTACAGACACATACTATAACTCATGGGCATGGCTACTCCAGGTATTAAATGGAAGTCAGCATAGTTTCAGATTTATATGGCAGTTTTGATAACCCTGTATAGTTTTTTAAGGTTTGAAGGCTCACAGGGACTCCCAAAATACATAGCGTACATCACAGAAGCAGGTTTTTTTCAAACGTTTACAGAGGTATTCCACTTGTGGGAAAATAAGGCTTTCAATAGTATTACAGTTCTCAAAGGTGTCAAGTATTCTGTTGTCCACTGACTGGTAGACGATTTTCTTTTCTTGATCCGAGTTTTCCCACTCGGACTGCTGCGAAGGCTGTCAGCAATACTTCGTATGGTCCATTCTGCTGTTTTCAGTGGTTATCCTGCAAAATCTTCAACAAAAACCTCATTTCCGGGTACAGATTGATCTTAAACTTTTATGTCATGCAGCTTGTTTCTCAAACGAGTTCAGCCAATATTATTAGCTGATTAGGCAAATTCTCACTTAGTTCTGTGAGATCCCTTCTTGTATACTTCAACTGGTACACAGGGTTAATACTTAGTTTTTTTTCTTACTACTTCAAGACTTTAGCAAGGTCAAAAGAAGTGCTTGATGCCAGTATTGTCTTTGTTTTACACTCTTAGCTGTTTACTGTTCTGATGATTTACTTTCTCCACCCGGCTTCAGGACTGTGATCAGTATGGAGAGTGTAACTACTAATCCGTTCTTAAAAGCTCATTAATCTTTTATCATTTTAACATAAATGTATACCTCTACCTAACAATATTAATGCAGGCACTCTAAACAAGGTATAATTTCAACTAACAAAGTTTCTGACCAGCCTGAGAAAGCATCTGTGAGTGCTAGTAAATGTCAGCACGTTCTTTCCCATTTTATTGGGAGTTCAGAGGTACCTCAAAAGGTTTGTTTTGTTTTCTTGCCATATTGAAAATCAATTCTCTATCTTAAACCAGAATCACAGATTTGAAGTTTACCGTCCAGAACTAAAGCAGTTTTATTTCTGCATTTTTCTGTGGCCATCTTGGCCTCAAAATCTCCTGCCAATTTGTTACTAATTTTATGACCAGTATTACCTCTTTGGTGACCTTTGTAGTATGTGATCTTTTTGCTGATTCTAGTACTTGCTTTCTGGGCTGATGTTCCTGGGGTAACACTCTGGCTCCGATTCTTCATTCCACGAAGCTGCTTCTGTCGGTGTACCAGGAGTTTTACTCATCTTGCTGGTTTTAAAGCAGCTTCCCTAAGGAAACATGCTGGATTCACAGTGTTAGTGGTGAATATAATCACATTTTGATCTAGAGGGGGCAGCCAGTGGCTTTTCTGCCCCAGCACCGCTGAGACTGTGCGTGATATCCAGTCCTTTTTACAGGGGCTTAGCTGCTGTGTGAGCACATCTAGGGCCATCCCCTGTTTTTCATGAGCTTTTCATAAACACCAACCTGTCATTCCCAGATGGGTTCTGAGTTCCTTTGCCATTCCTGGCATGAGTGTGCAGCAAATAGCTTCCTTCTGGGCTGTCTGTGTCTTCTGGAGATCTCGAATCCAAAGTAGGCAAGTTGTCGCTGTATAGGCTGGGCTTTCTGCTGAAAGTCCTGACACCTGCTCAGTTCAAAAGTCCAATAAACTTACAGCCCGTCGCTCACAGTCATCTTCTGTTTGTGTGGCTCTCAGGAGGTCACATACTGCAGCAGGGTTCCAGTCTCAAGCTTTCAGGTTCCAGTCTCAAGTTTTCAGGTTCCAGTCTCAAGCTTTCAGGTCTCGAGCTAACTGGTCTTCAGAAATAGTTCAGCTGTTTACAATACTTTGAGGTAATACTGTTCAGGTTAGTTGCATTTTACTACCAGTTTCTGGGTTTTCTTATTTAAAGGCAAGTCAGCCAATTGCTTTCAGCCAATAAAAAGCAGGAGAGGGCATCTTTCAAATCCAGTACGGTAAACTACGATTCATTTTAACACTGGTTGGCAAGGTACAGGTATTTACTACTACTGAATGTAGCTTATATCTTGTTCCTTTATAGGAAATATTGGAGCATTATATTTTGCCTCACATTTCTCTAATAACTCATATTGTCAATAATTAATTCTATCTTCTATACAATTTCCCTAATCACAGAGGGTGTTACCTGACATGGGCCAAATTTACCTTTTCATGCTTCAGATTGCTAGTCTTTCAGATATCTCAGAAGTCCACATGTCTGGATAAACCTGCTTCAGAACTTTTGTTGTCACGGTGTTCTTTTACCTGTCTTAAAGACAAACTCAATACTTTGATTAGTTCATGATCTCTCACTTTAAAATTCATATCTCCTGCCCCAAATACTGTTTCCATCTCTAACTGCTTTAGTAAATCTCACAGAATCACAGAATCACAGAACAACCAGGTTGGAAGGGACCCATCGGATCTTCTAGTCCAACCATTCCTACCTAACACTAAACCAAGTCCCTCAAGACCTCATCCACCCGTGTCTTAAACACCTCCAGGGAAGGTGAATCAACCACCTCCCTGGGCAGCCTATTCCAATGCCCAATGACCCTCTGTGTGAAAAACCTCCTCCTAATCTCCAGCCTAAATCTACCCTGGCGGAGCTTGAGGCCATTCCCTCTCGTCCTGTCCCCTGTCACTTGGGAGAAGAGGCCAGCTCCCTCCTCTCTACAACCTCCCTTCAGGTAGTTGTAGAGAGTAATGAGGTCTCCTCTCAGCCTCCTCTTCTCCAGCCTAAACAACCCCAGCTCTCTCAGCCGCTCCTCATAGGGTCTGTTCTCCAGCCCCTTCACCAGCCTCGTCGCTCTTCTCTGGACTCGCTCCAGAGCCTCAACATCCTTCTTGTGGTGAGGGGCCCAGAACTGGACACAGGATTCAAGGAGTGGTCTCACCAGTGCTGAGTACAGAGGGAGAATCACCTCCCTGGACCTGCTGGTCACGCCATTTCTGATACAAGCCAGGATGCCATTGGCCTTCTTAGCCACCTGGGCACACTGTTGGCTCATGTTCAGTCGGCTGTCGACCAACACCCCCAGGTCCCTCTCCTCCTGGCAGTTGACCTTGAAACAGAGAGGCAAAAGATAAACAAAGGTCAGCTAAAAGGAATACAACAGCTAGTTCAGTGGGAACAAGTACCTACTGAAAGAAAAACAATTAAAGAGAATTATCAACATAGTTAATATTAGTGTAACTTGGTTTCATAGCATGTGCAGTAGTTTAGCCAATAATGTGTTAGTAATAACTTCATGGACAGCTACCTTTAACCAATAATACACTGTAGATACCCTCATGGGAACCCGGTTATGTAACTGAAAAGGGTTTATAAAGAAACAGCTAAGCTCAATAAATTGAACACTCGCTAATCATACTGATATCTGCGTTTGATTCTGTGATGCTCCCATCAACATAGAATCATAGAACAACCAGGTTGGAGGAGACCCACAGGATCATTGAGTCCAACCATTCCTATCAAACACTAAACCATGCTCCTTAGCACCTCGTCCACCCATGCCTTAAACCAGTAGGTTGGAAAAGACTCACAGGATCATCGAGTTTAACCATTCCTATCAACCAACAACCATGCCCCCCAGCACCCCATCCACCCATCCCTTAAAGACCTGAAGGGATGGTGACTCAACCACCTCCCTGGGCGGCCTGTTCCACTGCCTGTTCCTTTCAGTGAAGATTTTTTTTTTCTTATGTCCAGCCTGAACCTCCCCTGGAAGAGAGTGAGGCCATTCCCCCTTGTCCTGTCCCCTGTCACTTAGTCTCCCCTCAGCCTTCTCTTCTCAAAGCAAAACAATCCCAGCTCCCTCAACTGCTCCTCTTAAGGCTTGCGTATTCATTGCTCTTCTGTGGACACAATCCAGAGCTTCAAAATATTTCTGGTGGTGAGGGGTCCAGAACTGAACACAGGATTCAAGGAGCGGTCTCACCAGTGCCAAGTACAGAAGGAGAATCACCTCCCTGGACCTGCTGGTCACACCATTTCTGATACAAGCCAGGACGCCATTGGCCTTCTTGGCCACCTGGGCACACTGCTGGCTCATGGTCAGTCAGCTGTCAACCAACACCCCCAGGTCCCTCTCCTCCTGGCAGTTTTCCAGCCAGGCTTCTCCCAGTCTGTAGCTCTGTATAGGGTTGTTGTGCCCCAAGTGCAGGACCCAGCATTTGGTCGTGTTAAACCTCATGCCATTGGACACTGCCCAGCGGTCCAGCCTGTTTAGGTCCCTTTGCAGAGCCTCCCTACCCTCCAGCAGATCGACACTTCCACACAGCTTAGTATAGTCTGCAAACTTACTAAGGGTGCACTCAATGCCTTCATCCAGGTCATTGATAAAGACAATGAACAGGACTGGACCCAGCATTGAGTCCTGGGGAAACTCACTTGTCACTGGCCTCCAGATGGACTTAACACCATTTAGCACCACTCTCGGGGCCCGGCCATGCAGCCAGTTTTCTACCCAGGAGAGTGTGCGCCTGCTCAGGCCCGAGGCTGACAGTTTCCATAGCAGAATGCTGTGAGAAACTGTGTCAAAGGCTTTACTGAAGTCCAGGAAGACCACATCCACAGCCTTTCCCTCATCCAGCAGTCGAGTCACTTTGTCATAGAAGGCAATCAGGTTAGTTTGGCAGGACCTGCCTTTTGTGAACCCATGTTGACTGGGACTGATGACCCGGTTCTCTTGCATGTGCTTCATTATAGCACTCAAGATCACCTGTTCTATGACCTTCCCTGACACTGAGGTCAGACTGACTGGCCTGTAGTTCCCTGGAACCTCCCTGCTACCCTTCTTGCAAATGGGCACAACATCAGCCAGCCTCCAGTCTAGAGGTACCTCCCCAGTCTTCCAGGACTGCTGGAAGATGATGGTAAGGGGTGTGGCCAGCACATCTGCCAGCTCGTTCAATACCCTTGAGTGGATCCCATCCGGTCCCATGGACTTGTGGGTGTCCAGTTGGGCAAGCAAGGCTCTGACCACCTCCTCTTGGATCATGCGAGCCTCATTTTGCTCCTCTACCTCCTGGGTTCGTCCTCAGAGGGAACAACTTCCTATACAATTAATGACTGAGGCAAAGAAGGCATTAAGTTCCTCAGCCTTCTCCTCATCCCCTATCACTGTTATTCCTTCTTCATTCAATAGGGACTGTATATTCTCCCTAGTTCTCCTTTTATTGTTAATATATTTATAGAAAGATTTTTTTATTATCTTTCACAGAAGAGCTCCCAGCCCTCATGGACTCCCTTGCCCTTAACGACTATCTCCCATAGGACTTCGCCAACCAGCCTTCTGAAAAGTCCAAAGTCTGCCCTCTGGAAGTTTAGTGCTACTGACCTGCTAACCACCCTCTTCACCTCACCTAGAACTGAAAACCCTATCATGTCGTGTTCGCTTTTTCCTAGGTGTCCTCCTACCACCATATCCCCCACAAGACCTTCCCTGTTCACAAACAGCAGGTCCAGGAGGGCAGTTTTCCTTGTTGGTTCATTCACCAGCTATGCAAGGAAGTTGTCTTCCATGCACTTCAGGAACCTCCTAGACTGCTTCCTTTCTGCTCTACTGTACTTCCAGACGATAGGTGGAGGACTGAAATCTCCCACAAGATCAAGAGGCATCCATCTAGAGACTACGCCCAGCTGTTTATAGAAGAGCTCATCAGCTGCTTCTTCTTGGCTGGGTAGTCTGTAACAGACTCCCATCACAAAATCTGCCTTCTTTTGGGCTCCTCTGATTTTAACCCAAAGGCACTCAATCTCCTCATCGCCGTTGGTAAATAGTCGGTTGGACTTTATCACTGTAGCTGTGGGATTTTTAGGAGTGGAAATTCACTGGGGTAACTGCTAGCTGGGTAGAGGGACACTATTTAAGGCTTTCCTTCTGCACAATAAAGGGATCTTGTTGGGCACCTGAAAAAGAGTTCCATGCCTCAATTGCTACATATATTTCCCACTTACATGCATATGTATAAATTTTCCCAGAGATCAGATTGGCTAAGTCTGTAAAAGACAACAAAAAATCCTTCTATAAATATATAAACAATAAAAAGAGGACAAGGGAGACCATACAGTCCCTTTTGGACACAGAGGGAACAACAGTGACAGGGGATGAGGAGAAGGCTAAGGTACTTAATGCCTTCTTTGCTTCGGTCTTTAATTGTAAAGAAAGCTGTTCCCTCTTTGTAGAAACCCCGGAACTAGAGGAGCAATACGAGGCTCCCATGGTCCAAGAGAAGGTGGTCAGAGCCTTGCTTGCCCAACTAGACACCCACAAGTCCATGGGGCAAGATGGGATACATCCGAGGGTTTTGAAGGAGATGGCGGATGTATTGGCCAAACCCCTTTCCATTATCTACCAGCAGTCCTGCAAGACTGGCGAGGTACCTCTAGACTGGAGGCTGGCTGATGTAGTGCCCATCTACAAGAAGGGTAGCAGGGAGGATCCGGGGAACTACAGGCCAGTCAGTCTGACCTCAGTGCCAGGGAAAGTCATGGAAGAGGTGATCTTGAGTGCTATCATGAAGCACATGCAAGAGAACTGGGTGATCAGGCCCAGTCAACATGGGTTTACCAAAGGTAGGTCCTGCCAAACCAACCTGATCGCCTTCTATGACAAAGTGACTTGGCTGCTGGATGAAGGAAAGGCTGTGGATGTTGTCTTTCTGGACTTCAGTAAAGCCTTTGACACAGTTTCTCACAGCATTCTGCTTCAGAAACTGTCAACCTCTGGCCTGGACAGGCGCACACTCTCCTGGGTAGAAAACTGGCTGCATGGCCGGGCCCAGAGAGTGGTGGTAAATGGTGTTAAGTCCAGCTGGAGGTCAGTGACAAGTGGTGTCCCCCAGGGCTCAGTGCTAGGTCCAGCCCTGTTCAATGTCTTCATCAATGACCTGGATGAGGGCATTGAGGGTACCCTTAGCAAGTTAGCAGATGACACAAAGCTGTGTGCAAGTGTCGATCTGCTGGAGGGTAGGGAGGCTCTGCAAAGGGCCTGTTCTCCAGCCCCTTCACCAGCCTCGTTGCTCTTCTCTGGACTCGCTCCAGAGCCTCAACATCCTTCTTGTGCTGAGGGGCCCAGAACTGGACACAATATTCAAGGAACGGCCTCACCAGTGCTGAATACAGAGGGAGAATCACCTCCCTGGACCTGCTGGTCACACCGTTTCTGATACAAGCCAGGATGCCATTGGCCTTCTTGGCCACCTGGGCACACTGCTGGCTCATGTTCAGTCGGCTGCCGACCAACACCCCCAGGTCCCTCTCCTCCTGGCAGTTTTCCAGCCAGGCTTCTCCCAGTCTGTAGCTCTGCATAGGGTTGTTGTGCCCCAAGTGCAGGACCCGGCATTTGGCCGTGTTAAACCTCATGCCGTTGGACACTGCCCAGTGGTCCAGCCTGTCCAGGTCCCCCTGCAAAGCCTCCCTACCCTCCAGCAGATCGACACTTCCACACAGCTTTGTGTCATCTGCAAACTTGCTAAGGGTACCCTCAATGCCCTCATCCAGGTCATTGATGAAGACATTGAACAGGACTGGACCTAGTACTGAGCCCTGGCGGACACCACTTGTCACTGGCCTCCAGCTGGACCTAACACCATTTACCACCACTCTCTGGGCCCGGCCATGCTGCCAGTTTTCTACCCAGGAGAGTGTGCGTCTGTCCAGGCCAGAGGCTGACAGTTTCCGCAGCAGAATGCTGTGAGAAACTGTGTCAAAGGCTTTACTGAAGTCCAGAAAGACCACATCCACAGCCTTTCCTTCATCCAGCAGCCGAGTGACTTTGTCATAGAAGGCGATCAGGTTGGTTTGGCAGGATCTCATTAAGGTCTAGGGGCTCCTAACTAACAAATTGAGGTATACTCGTTTGTTTTTCAATTCATACATAACAGATTACCCTAGGAATGCTTTCTCAGTTTGGCCGGCAGCTTCTATTACAAACACAATATTTCATTTTGATCTACAGGAATCAGTTGCTGGTTTACACAGAGGTTCCCGTACTTATCAAGAACATAACTTTTTGCATTTTTCAACTTACTTTACTCAAGTTCAGCTATAGTACCCAATTCCGATTCTTTTATTTTACCCAAGTTCAGTTACCACACTCGATTCTGATTTTTACAGTTTGCTCATTGACTATTTCTTGATTTCAGACTCCATTCTTACATCACGTTCTCTTGCTGCTTCAGGTGATGTTGCAAACTGATAAACAGATCTGCACATATTATTTTTTTCAACTTTCTTCATAATTTACACTTGGGGCACAGGGTCATAAATGCAACGAGCTGCACCCCAACAACCAACTTGCATTGCCTCTTGTTGGTCTGCTGACTGCAAATTAGAACAACAATAAATAAACAGGCTCTGCTGCCAAGCAGCAGATGGATTAGGGAGAGGAAACAAGTGTTCTCTCAAGGCCTGAACTTTTGTCTTTAATATCCTGATATAAAACCTGAGGGGTAAGACAAAGCTCTATCACCTCTCTGGTGAAGGATTAATCAGGTTCCTGAAGTGGAAGGTACATTCTATAGCATCAACATGAACAAAAAGGAAGGAGAATTCATCTTTGGACAGCCCAGAGATACTTTTCTTTGCCCTGTGGCTTTTCAGGACAATTCTTTTTGTCCTTTGCTACCAGGAAATTTTACTTTCACAAGACCTGTTCAGAGAAAGACCCAAACGCAACATAAACATTCTAGCTCATGTTTTGATATAGAGCAACATTAATTACAACAAGGTGTTACAGCCTCTTGGTGGAACACCAATTCTTTTGTGATTTAAGATCTTGGTGATCTAAAATACCTTAGCTGTTTTTTTTCTTTTAAATGCAGCCACTCTACCAGCTTCTCAAATCACTTGCAGATTTTCTTTGTCCTGGATCTTACATTCAGGACAACTCAGACCTTAACTATTTGTTACTTACAATAAACCATGTACAATCTGGACAAGATTCATCTTATTTTTGCAACAAAACAAATACAATCCTGCACAAATATCTCATTCCACTGAATGAAGGAACAAATCATGTTAACAAAAGGAAATTGATAGTTTAGCTTGTTCATTACTTGAAAACAAAGACAGTTTTACAGCAGAGACAAAAGACAGACTTGAAGACTTAACAGGTCCCTAGGGAATTAAGAAAGTACCATCAGAGGCGAACGGGACAGACAAAAAATGTGAGGACATTTAACTACTTAACTAGGATTTCTTGGAACTCACACACATACCAATATTAACTTATTCACTTCAAAACACACAAGAACCACACATTCACTTCAAAGCAACTTACAGTACCACAATTTCAATTTCTGTGATTAATATTACCCCACAAGGGGAAAATTTAAAATGTACCCTTTATCTGAGGATTGCCGTCTGTTCCCGCAGGGGTCCAGCTGAGGAAGAGGAGTCCCTCCGAAAAATTTTTCGGGGGTACCCAAGGGAGTCCCATAGATCAGTGGGCCTCGCAGCCAAACAGAGGGTTTCACACTTAACATTTTAATTTAGCTATTAAGGCAGGTACATTCTATTCCAAGCTGGAGAAAATTCAGAATTGGTCTTCAAAGTGTTTCTGACAATTAGTGATTTCAAAACTTTATATACACAAAATTATTTTCATATTCTCTCTGAAGTTACAAGCAGACTTTTCCCGCAGATAAACTTAACTACTTCAAGTCCCCAAACTGTCCCTTTAACACTTCACACATAAGTTACAAAGCAGCCTTCACAACCCCCCCCCCAGGGCCCGATCCTTATCAAGCAACCGCTTTTTTAACTCTTAACTTTCTTGCAAGCAGAATAGGAAAGATTTTTTTTTTTTTTTTTTTCCCCCCTGTTTCGGGAGGGCAGAACAGACTCTGATTCTGCATCAAATACTCTCTAGGATCAGATAAATTTAGGTAAGGGTAACCATATGTTAAGAATACAGTTCTTACGAGATGGATCAAATCCTGGGGGTTCTCAGAAAATGGTATGTGTGCTGCTGTTTATTCTGTGACATGCCCGGTAGAATTACATGACACAGGTTCGGGTACAATTTCGGAGGGGCAGGCAGTTCAGGTATTTTCTCATGTTTTAGGTGGACTTAAAAGTCCTTCATTTGTATTTTCAGGTTCCAATTGATCTTTTTGTGCCGGGTAAGGGGAGGTAAAACCAGTTTCAAATCTCTCCGGTCCCCATCCAAAGTTTTCGGAGCTCGCCGTAGTGGCAAGGTTGCAGTCTTAGTTTGGATGGGACCCACGGTTTGAGCCTGGAAGTTGGCTCTTCTACGAAATAACGCGATGCCAAAATATACAGGGTCTGATTTGGGTGATTGTCCATTACAACAGATTGAACCGAATAGATTGCCTGAAGGGCAAACGTTCCTTGGGGTGGCCAACCCACTTGGAACGTTGGCCATTCGAGCTGGCAAAGCATTTTTAATTTTCCCACATGTACTGTGTCTCCCGTGAGGGCAGCTCTATTTTGGTAATTTTTAAATGCCGAATTGTCAATTCAAGCTGACTGGCATCAGATCTACTTTGACTCTGCCCCATTTTGTATCTCAAGAACACCCTAAAAGCAACGATAAACACAACCATAATTACAGTACCACAAATCCGAGGTGCCAAACGCGAATACCAAAAACAAACATCAAGTTCCGATACCGAGAGAAACCAAGACAGAACCAGAATGAGGGAGGCCAAGGACTCGCCTCCGCCTCCCCTCCCAGAGCAGCCGAGCGTCCCCAGCATTGCTCCGACCCTGAGAACGGCCACCGCGTCCGGTGGATCCAAATTTACGTTCTCTTTCTTTGGGTCTTCAGTACAGATTGGGCCCCCAGAGAAATCAGAATCAGACCAGGTTATACTCACCTTCCTCAGAGGGAAGCTGGTTTTAGAATCAGAATTTGCTTTTTCCATTTCAGAATCAGAAATCAGATCTCCTGTCCTGCCGTGTTAGCAAAATCTATCCCGATGAGCCCCCAAACTGTTAGGGTCCAAAACATTTTGCTAAGACGACGAGGCAGAGTTACTAGCAACAAAAATGTTTATTACCAATTTTAAAGATAAATGCGCATAAGATTTCATAGCCGATCGATCAGCGGTCACCCCATGGCCAATCTGGAGTGAACCCCGAAATGAAAATTCGAGCCCCTCTTATAGGAGTTAGACCCTCAGCCAAACAAAGACTACCAAAGACATGCAATTAAGACACGATTCTTTACGACCTAGATAACAACGTCGTGATGTTGACACATTCCAAAGGGGGCCTTTTGTTTATAGATAGGTCTTATCTGCAGACTCATAAGAATCCTGTCTCCCCTTGAGGAAAAGATAAATCCTGTCATTCCCCCCTCTCCCTTGAGGATCAGCAAAGGTTAAAAAGGTCACTACATGCACAAGTAGGAGAGAAATAAGAGCAGCTGTTTTGGCGGCACAGAATGGAGCAAAAATCATATTTGTAGCCTTTTATGCTGTCTGGGCTTGTGCCACACAGTGACTCTGTCAGTGGGAAACCTTGAACTCAGAATTAAATAGATCTCCAATCTGGAGAGACAGTCTGGCAATTTTTACTAGATAGAGACAGAGAAACACCTTTTAGGAGAGGATGGATAAAAGCTCATGCAAGCCAAACCAGCCACCCAATGGAATCAAAAGGTAGATGAGCTAACTAAAATTAGGCCAAACACCTTAAAAGCTGAGTGATATCGATTAGGAGAATGGTTACAACAAAACTTAGGCCACATAGATAAAGAAGCACTTTGCCGCACAGAATAAAGACTGGCCTATTAACAGGAAAATCTGTGAAAATGTTCTTATGGAATGTCCTCAGTGTAGACTGAAATTACAAGCAGATCATCCTGCTAAAGCATCACCTCTACCTATTGATGAAAAGAAAACTTTATGGTCTACATGGTAAATTGATTATAGCGAACCATTCAAATCCTCTGTGAGATAAAAATACATCCTCACAGGAGTGGAGGTAGTCTCTGGCTTGCTTATGGCAACTAAACCAAAACTTAAGATTAGGCAAGGAGTCTGTCTTGACCCGGTCAAGGGAGGAGGAAAAATATGGGTTCGTTTTGTCTGTGTGGCGATTCGGAGAACAAAGGGTTACTCCCAGGGTGAATATCAAACAGTGTTTATTTCCAAGGGGCACAACAACGAACCCAGGTACCCAACCGCTCGGAGTTACAGAAATATAAATCCCCAGTCCAAGCAGTCACGCACGCCGTGAGGTCAGGGGTAGAGGTAGAGAGAATCAGAGAAAAGGATAGGAAGAGGGCAACACAGATTGTATCACCACGTGGTCCAGGCTGCTCCGGGTCCAGGTCTGCGTTTCAGTCCCAGCTCAGCAGGCACCTCAGTTCTGGCACGACAGTGGGCCTGGGCAGGAACCCTCCAGGTTCCTGCTGGGCACGGCGCCCCTGGGGTCCACGCTGGCCCGGGCCGCATGGCGACCACCCTGGCCAGCCACGTGGCGACCCCCGGGTTCCTCTGGCCGCGTGGCTACCTGGCCACCTTGCCTCCTGGCGACCCCCCGCCCCCCTGCTTCCGTTCCCTGCCCCCCGGCCACCTGAGCAGCCGGGGAGGGCGAGGGGAACGAGTTAGTGGCGGGGGCAGGCTTCAGAGAAAAGCAGTGTCACTGGAGAAACAAATGTTTAAGGCAAATAAACAAGGAGTCTGTCGTGACAGAGTCACTATAGGAGAAAATAGAAGTCTTAAAAAGATATGTTTGTTTTTCAGTCAAGATGCTCTGTTCAAATTAAGTTTGTCATTACAAAGTGGAACCAGTGGGATCAGCCTTAGTCTAAAAGTTAATAACACCACAAAGGTAATTTTTCCAATGCTAAATAAACTTCATTTATTTAAGCTATAGAACAACATTTAATGGCAATTCCTCATCCTAAGCTTTTTGCATTAAGTCTCACACAGCTCTCACATTAAATTCCTTTTCTTCTTCTGTGAGATGCCTAAAGAAGCTTTACTGTGGCCAACTTGTAGGGCAATGTACTCAACTTTCTGTACAGGGATACAAAAAGTATCAATGATCACTTTGTTTCTGCAAGAAGTGTGTTCAAAGACATCTACGGGAGCATCTTTTTGAAGTATGGTCATTTCTGGCAGCCAATCTTACAAAACCCCTTAAATATAACAGAACATGCCAGCTGTTTGCCAGGTTCTGCTTTCCAACACTTTGCACTTCCATGAACTGTCAGAACACACAGCGAATTTGATTCAAGAATATCTTATCCCAACTTTTTATTCTGCTAAGAAAGGAACAGTAGTTAGTAGATCAAAAGAGAAAGAAGAAAAGAGTGGAATTATATTACATCTGTTCACAACCTGGTTCCGTTCCACTTTGAACAGACACAATTCTTTTGTGTTGGATCTCCTTCCTGAATTACAAATGCATGTTAGTTTCACACTGCACTTGCTAAGGGTGCACTCAATGCCTTCATCCAGGTCATTGATGAAGACATTGAACAGGACTGGACCCAACACTGAGCCCTGGTGGACACCACTTGTCACTGGCCTCCAGCTGGACCTAACACCATTTACCACCACTCTCTGGGCCCGGTCATGCAGCCAGTTTTCTACCCAGGAGAGTGTGCGTCTGTCCAGGCCAGAGGCTGACAGTTTCCATAGCAGAATGCTGTGAGAAACTGTGTCAAAGGCTTTACTGAAGTCCAGAAAGACCACATCCACAGCCTTTCCTTCATCCAGCAGCCGAGTGACTTTGTCATAGAAGGCGATCAGGTTAGTTTGGCAAGACCTGCCTTTTGTGAACCTATGTTGACTGGGCCTGATCACCTTGTTCTCTTGTAAGTGCTTCATGATAGCACTCAAGATCACCTGTTCCATGACTTTCCCTGGCACTGAGGTCAGACTGACTGGCCTGTAGTTCCCTGGATCCTCCCTGCGACCCTTCTCATAGACGGGCACAACATCAGCCAGCCTTCAGTCCAGTGGAACTTCCCCAGTCTTCCAGGACTGCTGGAAGATGATGGAAAGGTGTTTGGCAAGCACATCTGCTAGCTCCCTCAATACTCTTGGATGGATCACATTCGACCCCATAAACTTGTGGGTGTCTAATTGGGCAAGCAAGTCTCTAACCATCTCTTCATGGATCACGGTAGTCTCATTCTGCTCCTCTAACTCCTGGGTTTGCACACAAAGACTGAGGTAAAGAAGGCATTAAGTACCTCAGCCTTGTCCTCATCCCCTGTCACTGTTGTTCCCTCTGTATCCAATAGGGATGCATCATCTCAGCATCATTCAGAGATGTCTATGGTTGCTCTTTCCCTTTGTATGCTTACATGCAGACCTTTAGCTTCACACATTATTTGTGATTCTATTCATGAACAGAGGGTTTTTCTGCAACAAAAAGCTGGCAATTGAAAAAACTGGTTCCCCTCCTGTGGGGAAGATAATATGAAAGACTACTGGAATACCACAAACCCCAAAAGATGGTTTCCTGTGCTGGTAATGTGGTAACTGTGAATTCAGATTAACACTCATTGGTAGCAGCTTATGCTTTTAAGCCTTTCTTTGGCTTTATGACCAGTTCTGTGCAAGCAATAGACAATGCTCTATTTTTTCTCCTTCTAAAATCAGCGTTACTACCCAACTGAATTTCTTCTTTTATGTCCCTCTGTCTGTGAATAACTAATTTCTTGTATCCAGATATGTTTTGCTATCTTCCTAAGTTCAAGAATGGAATCTAATGACTTCATTTTCAGTTTTCTATTGATGCCTAACCAACATTGTGCTTTCATATAACATAATAGAATAGCTTATGTCAGGTCTTTCTAGAGACTGACTCATATAAAGGTTATGGTACTGACTTTGAAATTCAAGTGATAAAGGCATTGGCAAAGAATTAGCAAGCACCAGTGTTCAGCATTGCAATCCATAAGACTGTTTCACATTCTAGTTATAACAGTAAACACCTTAATTGGCAAGGCACATCAAAATGCAGGAGTTGAAAGCAAGACATACAGTAAGAGACTGATACATTTGAGTGTGATACTATGACTGAAGTGCATGATAGGGTTAGAGATAAGTGAGCTAGAAGACAAAGAATATTAGATGAGCATGCACCCTGCCATCACAGATGGCTTTGGTTGCTTTAGACAGCCATGTGTTAGATTTTTTTTAAAAAAAATGCTTTTCGTGAATACCCTCTCAACATGCTTTCTGTGGTCAGCAGACTGTACTGTTGGTTTCTACTAGCAAGTTGGTCTCACAACAGGTTGGAGTACCTATTTGCAGTACTTTTCAGATGGTGATAAAACATTAGACACTTTCTGAGCCACATGGAAAACTCTTGTCCTTCATTGGAGGGTTGCTGCAACCAGGAGCAGCTTTGGCAGTGCAGTTTATCTCCTCTGATTCTTAGGCAAGTGGTAACTCATCCTCTCCAACACAGGAGAAAAGTCGTACGTGTTGAAGTATGCATAAAACCACACTAAGCAAACACTGCAAGTGTACTGTGCAAACTTGAATGTCAAGCACTAAAGCCACTAGCTGCTGATTTGCTATATTTCTCAGTTGTGAAATAAAAGTCCTGTAAAGTCTGTCATTTAGTAGTGTAGGCAAAATTAAGGTGGCACATTCATGCATTGAGGTTTTGGCTGGATGGAGTAAATCAGTTAAATGGTGGTTAAAATTATCTCTAGAAGTTCTGGATCATATTCAGTCAGAGTACACCCTTAGAGATGTTGATATATGTAGCTCCTTATTTTGAAGTTGTCGTGGTTGGAGCAGCCAACGACATGAAGTTGTGAGCAAAAGGACTTCTTTATGGTTTTACAAGACTTTTTATACCCTTTCTGGGACTGTGTGTTCATATATGATTGGTTTAGCTGAAGACCAACAGTTCATAATTGGATGACTCTTTCTCTGTTGTAACTTCATAATTGGATGATTCCACCTGCAGCCTGGCAGCTTCTTAATCTTGTTTACTCAGCTCATCTTGACACTTTCCAGCTTCTTCAAGGATACACAGGTATCTGTTCAAGGCCAATGTTAAGCTTGCATCCTGATCCCTCAGAGTAGCCAAGGTTTCCCACATGAAGTGATGTAACTTATTGAAAATGCCAAAAAAACCCAACAAACCAAACCACAAGCCTTACGGTTCACTCTCCTCTCCCACTTTTTTCCTATTTAAAAAATAAAATAATCCCCCAAACAATTGGAAAGATATTTTTAAACAGTATTTTTATCACTGACTGTTATCTGGATTGAACTATCCATTTCAGATTTGATGGGAACTTTTTTTTAATTGCTTGCCAATTACTATCACTGACAAAACAGACTTGATTTGGGGAAATTGATTTACTGTCAATTGTAACAGAGCAGGATAATGAGAAATAAGAACACATCTAAGAACAACTAATCACCTACACACATACCCCCACATCCTTCTTCCCAGGCTCAGATTCACTCCTAGCTCTTCTACCTCCTCCTCTCCCTGAGCAGCCCAGGGTGATGTGGAATGTGAGTTGTGGTCAGTTCATAACATTTTGTATCCGGTTCCTTCCTCCTCACACTCTCACATCGAGATCGCTTCCCTTTCAGAGGGAGAAGTTTCCATTGCCAGACAAAATTATTCCAAACATACCAATAATGCATTTGCCCTGGGAATTGTTCATTCAACTTGAGCCACAAAAAATGCAGCCTATCATAATAAAAACTGCACACCTCAGGCCACCATTGGTTTGCAGTTCTAAGGGTGGTCAATGCGGACCAGGTATCCTGATACAGTTCCAGTGCCATTTTCTTAGATAACCCTGGGTTTCATCTATTTTCGACCAATTGATTAGCAATTCACCTAAAGGTGTCCCTTTCACTATACTGTGTTCGGTCCCCATTATTATTAGCTCTCACCTCCTTGTCACAGTCCACTCATAAGCAGATGCGTGATGGTTCGTTTCATTTATGATTTCAGAGTGCGATGGGAAAAAGGCAATAATTTAACAAGTCAAGGGAGTTAAATTTCAATCTAAACTGGTGATTTATTAATTGTGACTTACGATAGAAAAAGACAGAGAACAAGGAAAGAGATGGGGGGAAAAGGGAAGAAAAAGGGGTTTATAGCTACCACCACAGGTCCACAGATGGCCGGCATCTCTGAGAGTCCTGGTTCAGAAGGCGTTTCACTGTTTCTGTCTTCGATTGAGGTGATCCTGTGGGGGGGTGGGGGTGTGTGTCTTCTTCTGTCTCCTTCTTCTCTCCCCCCAAATTCAGCTGCTCCGGAACTGTCTTTTATGCTAGTGAATATACCTGTGACCTGCCTTTGTCTGTGGACATGCGCCAATCTCCACCTAGCAGGTCACACATGCCAAGAGAGGAGTGTCTGAAGGTCTCTTCCCCTTGCGCATGCGCTCCTTCTGGCAGAGGTGGTCGACCTGGGGTCTCCCGATGAAGACCAGTAGTTATCATCACCTTGAACTTTGGTTAAACTATTCTCTGTGCATGCTCTGTTGGGGTATGGGTCTGTGGTAAGTCCTGTCATTAATTTTCCTGTCTTTTCCTCCTTGCTTCATGGATCTTTCACAATGGTAGGGAGCAGGGAGGTTTGGAGCCTGGTACAAGACATTTTTGAGATAAGGAGGTAGGTACAGGTAGTTAGGTACAAAGCATCTGTTCCATACCAGTTTTTTTGACCATTTCCCTAAGGCCTGCATCTGTGCTTAGCACCTTTGTTTGAGTTATATTCATTCCAATAGGTACAGGCATTAACTCATAAATCAGTGTGAGGTTAGATTTTAGAATTTGATGGGAATTGACTGGAGCTGAGTAAGAGAAGTCACATCCTGTGATTTCAGTAAAATTACAAACACAAAAATTTGTGTGATTATTGGTATAAGTCATTACATTTTCTACTGTTACATTATTATAAGCAGTTCTCAAGCATATACTGTAGTGTACGGAGAGAAATGTAGTATTGGCGATTGGAAGATTCATGCGATGTACGGAAAGAATAGGGAACGTAGGCTGCCAACGTGGCTTTAAGGAGGTGTGGCAGTGGCGAGAACCCGGTTTGTGGGAAGGTACCAGAGTACAAATTCCAATACAGAGTACAAAGTAGAAAGTTAGGGCTCAACAGGACAAAGTCAAATACAAAGTACAAAGTCAGGGCGCAACACAACAAAATCAAATACGGAGTACAAAGTACAAAGTAAGGGCGCAACAAAACGAAGTCAAATCCTGAGTACAAAGTACAAAGTTAGGGCGCAACACAACGAAGTCAAATACAGAGTACATTGTCGTATTGGCGATCGGAAGATTCATACGATGTACGGAAAGAATAGGGAACGTAGGCTGCCAACGTGGATTTAAGGAGGTGTGGCAGTGGCGAGAACCCGGTTTGTGGGAAGGTACCAGGAGACGTGGTTGTCTTTAAGAGACTATATAAGGCTGTGTTGTTATTGAATAAACGCTTTTGTAGCAACCCCATATTGGTGTCTGTGTTACTTGACCCAGAGGCGGGGGTGGTCTCTGTGCCGTTCTCTGCCGGACGGGTTGATGTTGTAGGGCTTACTGCGACATTTGTCGACCCCGACGTGATATCGAGAGACGGTGTACCGCAGAAGGCGGGGCAGGGTCCGGACCATGGACATTGTTAAGGTCGTACAGACGTGTGCTCGAGGATGGGAATGGGTTTCTGTGAAACTGACAGCAATTAGAAGCTGCGTCGAGCGGCTCCTGAAAGATGGGGCGATTAGCAGCCCAGGGAATATATTATTCCTAGAGAGCTGGGACAAATGCAAGTCTGCTTTGGCGGACTACGATAGGCATGCAAAAGATTCTAAGGATTTGAAGACGTGGGGGGATATTATCCGACTTATTGGAAAGGCCCGGGAGGAGCGGGATACTTGGGAGGCAGCCCGGGAGGCGTTGTTTTTCAACAGGGTGGATAGTTTACAGACAGAGGGGAAAGATGAGGGAGAAGAGGTCGAGGGTGGTGAAGGCGTCGCGAGTCGTGCGGTAGCTGTTAATTTGTCTGAGGAGAACGATAGGGCCACTGCGGCCACAGGAGCCTTAGATAGTAATAATGGACCGAGAGTGCACGCCTTGGGTGCAGAGCCATCAGCGGCTGCCGATAACCCCTTTGATCCGGGTCCGGGAGACACGGAGAAGGGGCGTGAGCCACAGCGGCGTGGTGGGAAAGTTGGGATATTGTAAGCTTTATTCTGTGTGCGTAACAGCAATCCGGCAACCCCCCCTCTCCCCTGTTCCCGCAGCTCCGAATGGAGTGGCTTACAGCAACCGCTGAGAGAACTCTGCCTTATTTTCATCAGCGGAGGTGCAGGGACCTTGAACAGCTGCAGACCTTTCCTGGGATTTGTTCGTGGGAGGACAGAGACTCAGGGTCCTACAAGGGAGGTGTTGACTGTTCTGCTGGCACCGCGGGGGATGGGGGGGGGCACTGCCCTGCGCGGAGGTGGGGGGTGCGCTTGGGCCACTTGGGCTGCTGCAGGGACTGTTAACAGATACAATAAGAAATGGCTCAATTAAACAACACTGGTAATAGGTCAAAAATCAAGGCAGTTTAAATAACGCAATTTTACAACAGAAGCAACTTTTTGGTTTATCAAACACTTTTAAAGATACCAGACGTTGGAAAGTTGAAACAGACATGACCCGTATATGGTGTTTATAAGATCAAAGGATGTGCTCAACAAACAGGTAGACAACTAAGCAGTTTCAGAAGCCTTAACCTTGCAATCAGTGACAAAAAATCCTAGAGATGAATATAGAAAGATATGGTGCGGTCTGAAAACTCCTGCAATAACAGCTGGGATCATTTACCTATCAAGCATAGCTGCTGCCCTGACTGTAATCTGAGACTGAAATGCATTCTGTTAGAAACACGCAGCAAGGAGAGACATTTTGAAAGGACTGCCACACACAATGCCAGCATATAGGGCCTAAAATCTGCCCTTGGTGTGGAAAGAGGAAGCATTTTGCCAGTTGATATAGATTCAAAATGGGATAAGAACGGGACAGTGTTGTCAGAAAACCAGTAGCAAAGCACGGTTCACCGGCACGTACCAGCACAAATGCCTCCACAGCAAGCAGCAGCTCTCACCTCAGAGCAAGAATCAGAGACAGCACCGAGATAAATATGATCATCACCATCGCAATAATGCTGCAATTATCTGCACTTCACACAATACCATGAAACGTAAAAAGACTATTGGGGGTTGGTTTTACTGCTTTGTAATTAAAATTATTGTCACCTTATTGGAATAATTCAAGCAAGGGAAATTATATACGGGGAGATAGAGGTTTTGGTTCAACTGACCAGTCCATGATTTTATGATTGATGTATTACCATAACCGAAACATATTGATATAAGCCTTATTAGATAATGCATGTACATATTTTAAGTGATGTGTGGATCTAGCAGGGATAAGCAACATTGTATGAATGTATTTGGCTAGCCTTGAAATGAGTGTGTGTGTGTGTGTGTGTGTGTGTGTGTGTGTGTGTGTGTGTGTGTTTGAAGCGCTTCAAACTTTCATAAGACTTACCAATTGGTTTTGATTAATCTTGAAAATATATCTCTGGGACCTTTTAATCTCAAATGTCCACTAAGCCGGCAAACAGGTAGATTTACCTGGGGATCTTTGGAATGAAAGGCTTCAGAAGGAAAAATTTTAAAATATCTAGCACTGTATGTGTGTGAGAGTGTGTGTGTGTGTGTCTCTCCCCGCCCCCCCACCCTTCCTTTCTGAGTTTTTTTTTCCTTCAGCCTTTGCAGAAGTCCAGAGGAGTTAACCTTGTTATCTCTCTAGGGGAATGCCAATTTGTGAGAACACTCTGCATTCCAGGGTCACTCATCAGAAACTGCTGGGTCCTAGTGCAGACCGTCTTTAAAGAAAATTCAAATGATTCATTAACAAAAAATTCTAAGTGGTGCATGGCAAATATTTCGAATTTACAGGTAGATCTAACAGCTTATCCAGGAAGTATTGATATCCATTTACCAAGTCGGTTATACATTTCACCTGAACGCTTTTGTCATCGAAAAACAAAAAGGGGGAATTGTGGGAAGATTTTACAGAGAACAAGGCCTGGATTCTGTGAGAATGCTTGATACTGAGCAACTCTAACGAGACCTTGAAGCAGAGAGCTGAAAGATAAACACAGGCCAGCTGGGAGGAACCCGGCAGCTAGTTCGGTGGGAACGAGTACCATCTGAAAGGAAAACAATGGACATGAACTGTCAACATAGCTAACTTTAGTATGTACCCCTCAAAAGGCACTTTTAGCAAAACAAAAAGGGAAGAATCAGGAGAGACACTGCAAAACAGATTGATGAAGGTGCAATATGTAATGAATTTTCTGCAATTAGCAGGAGATGATCAAATTGTGCCGATATTGAAGCATATGCAAACCGTGTCATCAAATTAGAGCAAGTACAAGACAATGTGAAAATGCTATTGAAAACAGTTACTAGGGGCAATAGACAGGTGTGTATAAGTTACTATAGGCAATGAGCAAGTGTGTATAAGTTACTAACATGGGGGCAAGGTTATGCTTGTGTTTTAACAGATACAGGACCACTTTGGACACCTGCAAGGTGGATCAAGCTCACGTTGCTGTATGACAACTGCTAAGCCCCAACCACGAAAACAGCCGAACAGCGAGGACTCCACAGACGACGATGCCATCTTCTCTTTGCGAATTGTTAAGTCATTTCTTGAATATACCCCTAGATTGGTCTGATCCTAATACTGATCATATAATAGAAAAGTCACGACATTCCTGGAGAAAACGCAAGTGCCTTATAATTACACCTGACTGTGGTTGTGGCCCAATATTGCTTTTGCATGCTTAAACAGTTTGTTCCATAATTAAAAATAGATAAGTAAGTTAATTAGATTTTATAATTTTTATAGCACTTAAGTTACGCGAGTTATCTTATTTAGCAATGATATTTTAAGATACTAGTATAGAAGCAGTTAACAGTTAGCCATAGTTATTTGCATTATTACCATAATCGAGTAGAAAGTTGTTATTTGTAGAAATACGTTATTGATTTTTATGACTGTGTGTTTTTCTAGTTTTAGTGCCTGGATTCCTGCACAGCCAAAAGATGAATGTATGGGTAACCCTAGTCAATCTGACAAACCAAGACGCTATATGTTTGTCCCTTTCCTCCCCAGGCAACCCTTTTTTACCTGCCTGGTAGGCGTACCGATTGATAATTGGCCCTGTCCTAAAGGTGTACCATCCTACAACATCTCTGATCCAAGATGGAACGTTATCCCCTATAATAGCCAAGGTCAAGCAATAGTTGAGCGCGCAAATAAAACCTTAAAAGACAAGATTCAGATTCTTGAGGGGGGGGAAGGGTATGGTGAAAGACAGGCCATACCAAAGCACCTCCAAGCGAAATTTTAATGCGAGCCTTGCACTCATTGAACCACCATATAAGGGGAGATGAAACTAAAACAGCAGTAGAGAAACATTGGGCAAAGAAAATGGTGGAGGAAGGACCCGAAATAATGGTCAAATTCCCTGACACAGGAGATTGAGAAGAGGGGTGGCAATTAGTAACATAGGGACGTGAATATGCAGCCATCAAAAAGACGAAAAAATTCAGTGGGTATCTGCAAGATGGGTAAAACCGAATCTCAAAAGGGGGTTTTAACGTTTTAATTTAAGATCCTTTTCAGGCGGAGGATTGAGGAATCCATCGTAACCAACTTATCTGTACCACCTGTGGCCGTTGTGACCCCTAGATCTTGTATGCATGTCCATATTGCCAGGAACGGTGGTGGGTTCGTAAGTCACGAGAGCATGAACCACGTTACTGCACAGGCCATGACTGCACAACAGACAAAGAATTTTGAAGAAACAATGAGCCTGTTAGCAAATGAGAAAGAGGACTGGCAACAGGCTTGTGATGATGCCCTTGCAGCAGCTGCATCAAGAGTGTGATGATCTCAGAGACCTACGGAGTTATTATAGTCATATCAGACTTAAATACTAATCAAGTAGTAACGCAAGGCCTTTTGAAATTCGCAATAGTAATGTAGGTTAATCTGTCATGAGGGAGGGGGAAATGTAGTGTACGGAGAGAAATGTAGTATTGGCGATCGGAAGATTCATGCGATGTACGGAAAGAATAGGGAACGTAGGCTGCCAACGTGGCTTTAAGGAGGTGTGGCAGTGGCGAGAACCCGGTTTGTGGGAAGGTACCAGGAGGCGTGGTTAGCTTTAAGAGACTATATAAGACTGTGTTGTTATTGAATAAACGCCTTTGTAGCATCCCCATATTGGTGTCTGTGTTACTTGGCCCGGAGGCGGGGGTGGTCTCCGTGCCGTTCTCTCCCGGACGGGTTGATGTTGTAGAGCGTACTGCAACAATATACAACCTTTGCCAATGTAAATTATTACAGTTTTAGGGTCAACCTCAACACGAACTTCAAAATGGCAAACCTTTTGGTCAGTGTCTAGGCAAAAATCTTGTCGTTACTTTCACAAATAAATCCTAGTTGTTCCCGCACAATACAGGATTCGAGGTCTACCGTTTGCCATTTATCATTCACCTTTTGGTCCCATGCTCTATGCTCAAAAGGATATAGTCCCATTGTGATTCAAGCGTAATGCAAAAACAGGATAACTCAAAGATACTGAAGCATTGCGAATGGTTAACACGTAAACTGTGACAGTGTTCTTAATAGGATCATAGGTAAAATTTACCAACTTCCACAAAGATTGGAGGTTCTTTTCAAAATCATTAGTATTATCCCAAACTATTTTCTGAATTTCTGCAGGAAAAATGCCTTCTTCGCCTTCTCTAATAATTGATGTGGCCACTGATTACATCCACAATTGAGCCTGGATGCAACTGAGAGCAAAAGAAATATTATTTTGAGCTACACTGAGCGTGTCTAGAATTAGTTCATGATCTTTTATGTTCACCTTTTCCCATTTTGGTAATACGTTGGACAGCAGCCACTGATGTGTTCCCAAAGACAAAAGGGAAGATTGTAAAGGCTGTTGTACTTGTGCCAAATCAAAAGTTGTAGCAGCCAATTTGTTTAATAATACCTCTGAATCAATGCTATTCAGAACCCCCAATCAAATTTCCAAAACACCAGTCAGGTCTCTCGATATTCGTCTTCGAGAAGATCTACATAACCAGGTGGTCCATCCCTCATAAGAGGTGCGTAAGAAGGGAGAACAGGCAGGTTGAATTTCTGAAACATTATTTTGCATCAACAATTCAACTCTTTTGAGAGACCATTCTGGTTTAAATAACATTTGTTGTTGGCTGGTGTTTCCAATTAAAAATGGTCCAACCTCATAAATCATTGGTCGTAGTGTTGATTTGGGAGGAACCATAGGTGTTAAAACTTCTATTATTAATTATTAATCTTTCACAATGGTAGGGAGCAGGGAGACTTGGAGCCCGGTACAAGACATTTTTGAGATAAGGAGGTAGGTACAGGTAGTTGGGTACAAAGCATCCATTCCGCACCAGCTTTTTTGGCCATTTCCCTAAGGTCTGCATCTGTGCTTAGCACCTGAGAGAAAATGTTGAGGTAGAAATCAATCTGTTGACCAACTCTTACACTCCTCACCACAAAAAAAGTGATTCAGCCAACCCCCTGCACTCAAGTTCCCCAGGTGAACTCTCCTTTTGCCGTCAGTGGGTTGTTGACTTGCAGGGGACTGTAGCAGCTGGTGGATTCAAGCAAGTCAGCAAAGTCCCTTCTGGGGTGCCAAAACTGTCGCAGAATTCTTTATTGCCAAGCAAGGAAGGAGGTGCAGACACCCTTAAGTATAAAATTCCAAAGGGAAATTCTTTACTGCGATGTGCATGCAGTGCCCCAGCCTAGTTCTGAAGGACCCTAATCATTAGTAACGCACAGGTCATATAGAATATACAGGTGGGCTATTGCCCAATTACAGTCCTAAGCTTATCTATAGTTGGCCAATCCTTTGCGTGGCTGTGTGATCAGAGACAGGGGTCTGGACTGTCAACCCAAAGGTAATCCTTTGTCTGCTGCATACTCATAACTGGTTTGTTATCAGGCACCGTTTGTTATCAGGCAAAGTTGTCGTAACTAGCTGAGCTTTTGTGCTTCAGTATCCTCCCTTCTTGAGTTCTTGGAAAACTTACTGAAGCGAGGGTAAAATTCCTATTAAATTTGTACTTTTCTTCACAGTGGGCCCATTTCTCAGTGGAGTAGGGGACCTAGTGATCAAGAACATCATAAAAGTCAAGGTACTCAATGCTTTTTTTGCTTCAGTTTTTACTGGTAAGATCTGCTCTCAGGTCCCTGAACCAGTTAGCACAGTTTGGGGGAGTGAATCATAGAATCATAGAATAACCAGATTGGAAGAGACCCTCTGGATCATCGAGTCTAACCATTCCTATCAAACAGTAAACCATGCCCCTTAGCACCTCATCCACCTGTGCCTTAAACACCTCCAGGGAAGGTGACTCAACCACCTCCCTGGGTAGCCCGTTCCAGTGCCCAATGACACTTTCTGTGAAAATTTTTTTCCTAATGTCCAGCCTAAACCTCTCCTGGCACAGCTTGAGGCAATTGCCTCTTGCCCCATCCCCTGTCACTTGGGAGAAGAGGCCAGCTCCCTCCTCTCCACAACCTCCTTTCAGGTAGTTGTAGAGAGCAATGAGGTCTCCCCTCAGCCTTCTCTTCTCAAGGCTAAACAACCTCAGTTCCCTCAGCCACTCCTGGTAGGACTTGTTCTCCAACCCCCTCACCAGTTTCATTGGTCTTCTCTGGACTCGCTCCAGAGCCTCAACATCCTTCTTGTGGTGAGGGGTCCAGAACTGAACACAGTATTCGAGGAGCAGTCTCACCAGTGGCAGTAGCACAGTACAGGAAGAAAGTTAGGGAGCACTTAAGCCAATTGGACATATGTGAGTCCATGAGCCCAGATGGGATGGATATAAGCGTGTTGAAGGAGCTGGCCAATATCATTCAGAGGCCACTGTCTATCATCTTTGAAAGGATAATGAGAACACCTTCCCTCTACTCCTCCCTTCTTCCCAGGTTCCATTCACTCCTATACCACCCTCCCCGCCCCTTCCCGTTCCCCAAGCAGGACAGGGTGATGAGGAATGGGGGTTGCAGTCAGTTCATTATGCTTTGTCTCTGTGACTCCTTCCTCCTCATGCTTCTTCTGCTCCAGTGTAGGGTCCCTCCCATGGCGTACAGTCCTTCCCACAGTCTCCAGTTCTTCACAAACTGCTCCTGCATGGGTCCTTTCTATGGGGTGCAGACCTTCAGGAATAGACTGCTCCAGCATGGGCCTCCCATGGGGTCACAAGTCCTGCCAAAAAACTTGCTGCAGTGTGGACTCCTCTCCATGGGTTGCAGTTCCTGCCAGAAGCGTACTCCTGCGTGGGGTCTGCTCGGGCTGTGGGGTGGATCTCTGCTCCACCGTGGACCTCCATGGGCTGCAGGGGGACAGCCATGGTCCTCCCAGGGGCTGCAGCAGCGCCTGGAGCACCTCTTCCCCCTCCTTGTTCTCTGACCTTGGTGTCTGCAGGGTTGTTTCTCTCACATATTCTCACTCCTCTCTCCCAGCTGCTGTTGTGCAGCGTATTTTACCATGATATATATCCTTTCACAAGCACAGGTCACTAGGCATGAGGAGTATCCCGACACTCGCAAAGTCCTTCTGTAGCGAGGGCGTACCCAGGCAGCTCTGTGATTAGCTGAGGAAAGAGAAGACGGGGTGGGGCTTACTCCTTCCAGCTGCTCTTTCTCTCAGTCACGTGTAGTTGACGACGGTTGGGTTTCTGAGCTGCACTTCCTAGTCACCGAGAATGTGAGGTGGTGGATGCAGTGTCCGGTTTGGTTGGCGGTAGTGGTAACTTTTATCTCCAAATTGCATTTTTAGGTGGCATGGAAGACGCAATAGGTGAGTCACTGGGGAGAGGGTGTGCTGCTGCTCATATCTCTCTCCGCTGTGGCAGGGCCACCCTGTGCGGCCACCCGCTCTTGTCCCTAATTCCTTTCTCATAAGGATTCCTGCTGGTGGTGAAGGTCGCGCCGGGCTGGACTGCTGCTGCCTCTGGAGCACGAGCGTCCTAGACCATTGCGGCAGCACGGAGCGGGGCGGGGAGCACCCGGAAGCATTGGGGGGGTGGTGGTAGTTGTGTGTATGGTAGCCGGGCTGCACCAATTCGTCCCCGTACTCAGGAATGTGAGTGGCGTCTTGGGACACACTCCTCAATGGGAACCATAGGAGAGACGTTTCACCATGCTACGGAGTAGGCGACGACTGGTCAGGAGTAGGGAGAATAACAACAGATCTCGGCAGTCTTCTGCAAGCCGCCTGGAATCCCAGTTGCTGATCCCTCGGTCGCTTTCTTTCATCCACGTAGGCAGAGAGCTCTGCAGTACCTGCTACTGGGGAGCTGGGGGCAGTCTACACAGCAGAGCTTGAAAGCCTGATGCTGCTCAGGAGATAAAACACATTCGGGTTGCTTCTCTAAATCCCCGTGTTGTTCCTGATGCAGGCACCAAGAAAAGGCTAAACAAGAAAATGCAATAGCTGCTTTCCAAACTCAACACTGTGTTTAGGTGTCTTCTTTTGGTAGTTCTCCTTTACAGAGGATCTCTTCTTAGGCTAGAAGAAAAGGAAATAAGAGAACCATTCAAGTTGGAAGGGACTTCTGGAGGTCTGTAGTCCCACCTCCTGCTTAAAGCAGGGTCAAGACTGAATTCAGACCAGCTTGCTCAGGGTTTCCTCTGGTCAGGGCTTGAAAATCTCCAAGACTGGAGACTACAACTTCTCAGGCCCCTGTTCTACTGCTTGACTGTCCTCACGGCGAAAAACAGTTTCTTTATAGCCAGTGGGAACCTTACTTGCTTCAATTTGTGCAACACTGTGAAGAACCTGGCCCTGTCTTCTTGATAGCTGCTATTCAGAGCCTTTCCTCTTATGTCTGGGCTCTGCTATTATGGTTAGCTTCTCTGTGACAGTTTTATTGTTCTTCTCAGCCTGGACATTTTAGCCTGATGACTACACAAAAGATGTGGCTGTATGCCTTGGGAGAAGGGCAAGTATAGGACCGATAACAAAAAGTAGAAAATGCCCTTTAGAGTTTGCTGCTTCGTTGGCTGCTGAGAAATAGCTCAGTCTCTGCGATTTTGCTGCTGTATGAGACAGATCAAAGGTGCTTAATCAATGTTCAATTCTATCTAAATGGTGCATGAGAATATGATTATGTAATGCGTAGAATCATAGAAGCAGGACCTGGCATATGGCCTTCTTAAACCTCATGCCATTGGACTCCAGGGAGGTTATTCTCCCTCTGTACTCAGCAATGGTGAGACCGCTTCTTGAATCCCGTGTTCAGCTCTGGGCCCCTCACCACAAGAAGGATGTTGAGGTTCTGGAGCAAATCCAGAGAAGAGCAACAAAGCTAGTCAAGGGGCTGGAGAACAGACCTTATAAGGAACAACTGAGAGAGCTGGGGGTGTTTAGCCTGGAGGAGGCTGAGAGGACACCTCATTGCTCTCTACAATTAACAAAAAGGAAGTTGTGGAGGGGAGGGAGCTGGCTCCTTCTCTTAAGTGACAGGGGACAGGACAAGAGGGAGTGGCCTCAAGCTCTGCCAGGGGACATTTAGGCTAGACATTAGGAAAACTTTTTCATGGAAAGGCTCATTGGGCAGTGTCAGAGGCTGCCCAGGGAGGGGGTTGATTCATCTTCCCTGGAGGTGTTTAAGGCACAGATGGACAAGGTGCTGAGGGGCATGGTTTACTGTTTGATAGGAACAGTTGGACTCGATGATCTGGTGGGTCTCTTCCAACCTGGTTGTTCTATGATTCTATGACTGCCCAGTGGTGCAGCCTCTTCAGATCCCTTTGGAGCATCCAAACCCTCCAGCAGATCCATGCTTTTCCCCAGCTTAGTGTCACCCTCAAACTTGCTAAGGGAGCACTCGATGCCTTCATCCAGGTCATTGATAAAGACATTGAACAGGGCTGGACCCAGCACTGAGCCCTGTGGAACCCCACTTGTCACTGGCCTCGAACCTGATTTAACACCATTTCCTACCAGTCTCTGTGCCCTCCATCCAACCAGTTTTCAACCCAGGAGAGTGCGAGCCTGTCTAGGTCAGAGGTGACAGTTTCTGAAGCAATATTCTGTCAGTAACTGTGTTGGAATTTAAAGGACAGAGAATGAAAAATAAACGGAGAGAAGCTCAGCCTGAATTCATTAACTCGTCTCTATGCTGCCTCCGGGTGGCACAATTGCGGTACTGCAGGGCGAATCCATTCACGCGGCTCTCTGCTGCCACCGGGTGACCGAAACGCGGTACTGCAGGTCGTATCGATTAACACGGTTCTCTGCTTCCACCTCGTGACCGAAACGCAGTACTGCAGACCGGGTGCCCCTTACGCGCAGGGGAACGAGAGAGCCAAGCTCTCTGCTGTGAGTGGGAGACTTGAAGTATAACGTGTTGGTGGCTTAATGAAAGTTTTTATGTAAGTAGCACGGCTAGGCTTGATTTAAATTACGTATGTTAATGACATATACATTATTTATCCATTAAGTATCAGTAATCCTTGTAAAAAGTTCTCAAGATTACAGTGAATATTTTACTCTTTCAGATATGATTTCAAGAAGCATAACAATAAGTTCCATACAATACGGGTTCACAAAAGGCAGGACTTGCCTAACAAACCTGACGACCATCGGAGATAACGTAACTCGAAGTAAGTCTCTAGAAGAGTCGGGGTGGTTTAGAAGGGTCCTGAGGGTCTCTAGAATGCTCTGGGGGCACTTTGAAGAGTCCTGGGGTTCTCTGGATGGTCTACGGGCATTTAGATGGTTCTGGGGGTCTCTGGAATAGCCTGTGGGCCTTTAGAATGGACTTGGGTGTATCTAGAAGGGTCTGGGGGCCTTCAGAATGGCTCTGGGGTGATCCAGAAGGGTCTTTGCATCTTTAGAAGGGTCCTGTGGGCTCTAGAAGGGTCTGGGGACCCTAACACTAGCCCAAACACCTAACCCTAACCCTAAACTTAACCCTCACCCTAACACTAACACCTAATCCTAACATAACACTAACATTTGCCCTAATGCTAACAAAAAGATAACCCTATCCCCTGAGCCTAACCTTAACCCCAACGCTAACCCTAACCAAAATCCCAGGGTCCTGGGGGTCTCTAGAAAGGTCGGGGGCGGGGGGGGGGCATTAGAATTGGCCTGGGGGTCTCTATAATGCTCTGGGTGCACTTTGAAGAGTCCTGGGGTTCTCTTGAAGGGTCTGGGGGCCTTTAGATGGACCTGGGGGTCTCTGGAATGGCCTGTGGGCCTTTAGAAGGGTCCTGGGTGTATCTAGAAGAGTCTGGGGGGCTTTAGAATGGTTCTCGGGGCTCTAGAAGGGTCTTTGCATCTTTAGAAGGGTCCTGGGTGTCTCTAGAATAGTCTGGTGGCCTTTAGAAGAGTCCTGTGGACTCTAGAAGGGTCTGGGGACCCTAACCCTAGCCAAAATACCTAACCCTAATCCTAAACCTAAATTTAACCCTAATCCTAAACCTAACCCCTAATCCTAAACCTAACCCTAACACTTGCCCTAACCCTAACCCAACGGTAAACCTAACCCTAACACTTAACCCTAAACCTAAATTTAAACTTAACCCTAATCTTAAGCCTAACCCTAACACTGACTCTAACACAAACCCCTAAACGTAACCATAACCCTTACCATTACAAAAACCCTAAAACAACCCTAACCATAACCCTAACCCTAGCCCGAATATCTAAACCTAACCCTAAACCTAAATTTAACCCTAACCTTAACCCTAACCCTAACACTTGCCCTAACCCTAACCAAACGGTAACCCTAACCCTAACCCCTAAACCTAACCCTAACCCTAATCTTAACCGCAACGCTAACCCTAACCATAATTCCAGGGTCCTATGGGTCTCTAGAAAGGTCGGGGGGGGGGGGGGGGGCTTTAGAAGGGTCCTGATGGTCTCTAGAATGCTCTGGGGGCACTTTGAAGAGTCCTGGGGGTCTCTGGAATTGCTTGTGGGCCTTTAGAAGGGTCCTGGGTGTTTCTAGAATGGTCTGGGGGCCTTTAGAAGGGTCCTGTGGGCTCTAGAAGGGTCTGGGGACCCTAACCCTGACCCTAGCGCAAATACCTAATCCTAACCCTAAACCTAAACTTAACCCTAACCTTAACCCTAACTCTAACACTAACCCTAACCTTAACCCTAATCTTAAGCCTAATCCTAACACTAACACAAAAACCTAAACGTAAACCTAACCCTCTGGAGGTCTCTGGAATGGCCTGGGGTCCTTTAGAATGGACCTGGGTGTCTCTAGAAGGGCTCTGGGGGGCTCTTGAAGGGTCTGGGGACCCTAACCCTAGCCCAAGTACCTAACCCTAAACTTAACCCTAAGCTTAACCCTAATCCTAAGAATAAGACCTAATCCTAAACCTAACCCTAACACTTGCCTTAAACTTAAAACACCAGTAACCCTAATCCATAAAACAATCCCTAAGCCTAATCTTAACCCCAATGCTAACCCTAACCCAAATCCCAGGGTCCTGGGAGTCTCTAGAAAGGACAGGGGGGGCTTTAGCAGGGTTCCAAGGGTCTCTAGAATGCTCTGAGGGCTCATTGAAGAGTCCTGGGGTTCTCTAGAAGAGTCTGGGGACCTTAAGATGGTCCTGGGGGTCTCTGGAATGGCCCGAGGTCCTTTAGAATTGACCTGGGTGTTTTTAGAAGGGTCTGGGGTCATTTAGAAGGGCTCTGGGGGGCTCTAGAAGGGTCTTGGCATTTTTAGAAGGGTCCTGGGTGTCTCTAGAATGGTCTGGGGGCATGTAGAAGGGTCCTGTGGGCTCTAGAAGGGTCTGGGGACCCTAACCCTAGCCCAAATACCTAACCCTAAACCTAAACTTAAAGCTAAGCTTAACCCTAACACTAACCCTAACACCAAATCCTAAACCTAACACTTGCCCTAACATTAACCAAACGGTAACGCTAACCCTAAACCTTAACCCTAAACCTAAACTTAACCCTAACCTGAAGCCTAACCCTAACAGTAACTCTAACACAAACCCCTGAACGTAAACATAACCCTTACCCTTACAAAAACCCTAACACAACCCTAACCCTAATCTTAACCCCAACGCTAACCCTTACCTAAATCCCAGGGTCCTGGGGGTGTCCAGAAAGGTCAGGGGGCCTTTAGATGGTCCTGGGGGTCTCTGGTACGGCCCGGGGTCCTTTAGAATGGACCTGCGTGTAACTAGAAGGGTCTGGGGGCCTTTAGAAGGGCTCTGGGGGGCTCTAGAAGGGTCTTTGCATCTTTAGAAGGGTCCTGCATGTGTCTAGAATGGTCTGGGGGCCTTTAGAAGAGTCCAGTGGTCTCTAAACAGGTCTGGGGACCCTAACCCTAACCATAGCCCAAATACCTAAACCTAACACTAAACCTAAACTTAACCCTAAGCTTAACCCTAACACTAACACCTAATCCTAAACCTAACCCTAACACTTGCCCTAACCCTAAACCAACGGTAACCCTAACCCTAACCTTAAACCTAATCCCTAAACCTAACCCTAATCTTAACCCCAACGCTAACCCTAACCCAAATCCCAGGGTCCTGGGGGTCTCTAGAAATGTCAGGGGGGGCTTTAGAAGGCTCCTGAGGGTCTCTAGAATACTCTGGGTGCACTTTTAAGAGTCCTGGGTGTCTCTAGAATGGTCTTGGGGGATCTAGAATTGCCTGTGGGTCTTTAGAAGGGTCCTGGGTGTATCTAGAAGGGTCTGGGGGACTTTAGAATGGTTCTCAGAGGCTCTAGAAGGGTCTTGACATCTTTAGAAGCGTCCTGGGTGTCTCTAGAATGGTCTGGGGGCATTTAGAAGAGTCCTGTGGTCTCTAGAAGGGTCTGGGGACCCTAACCCAAACCCTAGCCCGAATACCTAACCCTAAACTTAACCCTAACCTTAACGCTAACCCTAACACTAACACCTAATCCTAAACCTAACCCTAATACTTGCCCTAACCCTAACCCAATGGTAAAACTAACCCTAACCCTAAATCTAAACCTAAACTTAACCCTAAGCTTAACCCTAACCCTAACACTAACACCTAATCCTAAACCTAACCCTAATCTTAACCCCAACGAAACCCTAAACTAAATCCCAGGGTCCTGGGTGTCTCTAGAAAGGTCAGGGGGTCTTTAGAATGGTCCTGAGGGTCTCTAGAATGATCTGGGGCAAATTTGAAGAGTCCTGGGGTTCATTAGAAGGGTCTGGGGGGCTTTAGATGGACCTGGGGGTCTCTGGAATGGCCTGTGGGCATTTAGAAGGGTCCTGGGTGTATCTAGAAGAGTCTGGGGGGCTTTAGAATGGTTCCCCGGGGCTCTAGAATGGTCTTGGCATCTTTAGAAGGTTCCTGGGTGTCTCGAGAATGCTCTGGGGGACTTCAGAAGAGTTCTGTGGGATCTAGAAGGGTCTGGGGACCTTAACCCTACCCCGAATACCTAACCCTAACCCTAAACCTCACCCAAAACTTAACCCTAACCCTTACACTAACACCTAATCCTAAACCTAACCCTAACACTTTCCCTAACCCTAACGCAACAGTAACTCTAACCCTAACCCTAAACCCTAACCCTAGACTTAACCCTAATCTTAAACCTAACCCTAACACTAACTCTAAAACAAACCCCTAAACGTAACCATAACCCTTAACCTTACCAAAACCATAACAAAACCCTAACCCTAACCCCTAACCCTAACCCTCATCTTAACCCCAACGCTAACCCTAACCCAAATCCCACGGTCCTGGGGGTCTCTAGAGAGGTAATGGGGGGTCTTTAGAAGGGTCATGAGGGTCTCTAGAATTCTCTGGGGGCACTTTGAAGAGTCCTGTGGTTCTCTAGAATGGTCTGGGGGCCTTTAGATTGTCCTGGGGGTCTCTGGAATGACCAATGAACCTTTAGAAGGGTCCTCGGTGTCTCTAGAAGCGTCTGAGGGGCTTTAAAATGGTTCTTGGGGGCTCTAGAAGGGTCTTGGCATCTTTAGAAGGGTCTTGGTTGTCTCTAGAATGGTCTGGGGGCCTTTAGAAGAGTCCTGTGGGCTCTAGAAGGGTCTGCGAACCCTAACCCTAACCCTAGCCCGAATACCTAACCCTAACACTAAACCTAAACTTCACCCTAAGCTTAACCCTAACCCTAACCATAACACCTAATCCTAAACCTAACCCTAACACTTGCCCTAACCCTAACCAAACGGTAACCATAACCCTAAACCTAACCCTAACGCTAATCTAAATCCCAGTGTCCTGGGGGTCTCTACAACGGTCAGGGGGGCTTTAGAATGGTCCTGAGGGTCTCTAGAATGCTCTGGGGGCAGTTTGAAGAGTCCTGGGGGTCTCTGGAATGGCCCGGGGTCCTTTAGAATGCACCTGGGTGTCTCTAGAATTGTCTAGGGGCCTTTGGAAGGGTCTTCTGGGCTCTAGAAGGGTCTGGGCACGTTAACACTAACTCTAGCCCAAATACCTAAGCCTAACCCTAAACCTAACCTTAACCCTAACCCTAAAACCTAATCCTAAACCTAAACCTAACACTTGCCCTAACCCTAACCCAACGGTATCCCTAACCCTAAACCTAAACTTAAACCTAATCTTAAGCCTAACCCTAACGCTAACAATAACCCCTAACCATAACCATAACCCTTACCTAAACCCTAACATAAACCTAACCCTAGCCCTAACCATTAAACCTAAACCTAACCCTCATCTTAACCACAATGCTAACCCTAACCTTAATCCCAGTGTCCTGGGGGTCTCTAGAAAGATCAGGGGGTCTTTAGAATGGTCCTGAATGTCTCTAGAATGCTCTGGTGGCACTTTGAAGAGTCCTGGGGTTCTCTAGAACGGTCTGGTGGCCGTTAGATTGTCCTGGGGGTCTCTGGAATGGCCTGTGGGCCTTTAGAAGGGTCCTGGATGTCTCTAGAAGGGTCTGGGGGGGCTTTAGAATGGTTCTTGGGGGCTCTAGAAGGGTCTGGGGACCCTAACACTAACCCTAGCCGAAATACCTAACCCTAAACCTAAACTTAATCCTAACCTTTACCTTAACAGTAACACCTAATCCTAAACCTAACCCAACAGTATCCCTAAACCTAACCCTTACCCCTAACCCTAATCGTAAGCCTAACCCTAACACTAACTCTAAAACAAACCCCTAAACATAACGATAACCCTTACCCTTACCAAAACCATAACACAACCCTAACCCTAACCCCTAAACTTAACCCTAACCCTAATCTTAACCCCAACGCTAACCATAACCTAAATCCCAGGGTCCTGGGGGTCTATATAAAGGTCGGGAGGGGGGGGCTTTAGAAGGGTCCAGAGGGTCTCTAGAATGCTCTGGGGGCACTTTGAAGAGTCCAGGGTTTCTCTAGAATGGTCTGGGGGCCTTTAGAAGTGTCCTGGGGTCTCTAGAAGGGTCTGGGGACCCTAACCCTAGCCTGAATACCTAACCCTGACCCTAGCCCGAATACCTAACCCTGACCCTAAACCTAAATTTAACCCTAACACTAACACCTAATCCTAAACCTAACCCTAGCACTTGCCCTAACCCTAACCCAACGGTAAACCTAACCCTAAACCTAAACTTAACCCTAACACTAACACCTAATCCTAAACCTAACCCTAGCACTTGCCCTAACCCTAACCCAACGGTAAACCTAACCCTAAACCTAAACTTAACCCTAATCTTAAGCCTAACCCTAACCCTAACTCTAACACAAACCCCTAACCGTAACCATAACCCTTACCCTTACCTAAACCCTAAAACAACCCAAACCCTAACCTTACCCCTAGTCCTAACCCCTAAACCTAACCCTAACCCTAGCCCAAATACCTAACCCTAAACTTAAGCCTAAGAATACCCCAAATCCTAGCAGTTACACTAAGACCTAATCCTAAAACTAATCCTAACACTTGCCCTAATCCTAACCAAATGGTTACCCTAAGCCTAACCCCTAAACCTAACCCTAACCCTAATCTTAACCCCAATGCTAACCCTAACCTAAATCCCAGGGTCCTGAGGGTCTCTAGAAAGGTCGGGGGGATTTAGAATGGTCCTGAGGGTCTCTAGAATACTCTGGGGGCACTTTGAAGAGTCCTGGGGTTGTCTAGAAGGGTCTGGGGGCCTTTAGATGGTCCTGGGGGGTCTCTGGAATGGCCTATGGTCCTTTAGAATGGACCTGGGTGCCTCTATAATGGTCTGGGGGCCTTTAGAAGAGTCCTGTGGGCTCTAGAAGGGTCTGGGGACCCTAACCCTAACCCTAAACTTAACCCTAAGCTTCACCCTAACCCTAACACCTGATCCTAAACCTAACCCTAACACTTGCCCTAACCCTAACCCAACAGTAACCCTAACCCTAGCCCAAATACCTAACCCTAACCCTAAACTTAACCCTAATCTTAACCCTAGCCCTAACCCTAACACTAACACCTAATCCTAAACCTAACCCTAACACTTGCCCTAACCCTATCAAAATGGTAACCCTAACCCTAACCTCGAAACCTAACCATAATCTTAACCCCAACGCTAACCCTTTCAAAATCCCAGGGTCCTGGGGGGTCTCTAGAAGGGTCAGGGGGGCTTTAGAAGGGTCCTGGGGGTCTCTAGAATGCTCTGGGTGCACTTTGAAGAGTCCTGGCGTTCTCTAGAAGGGTCTGGCGGCCTTTAGATGGTCCTGGGTGTCTCTGGAATAACCTGTGGGCCTTTAGAAGGGTCCTGGGTGTCTCTAGAATGGTCTGGGGGCCTTTAGAAGGGCTCTGGGGGGCTCTAGAAGGGTCTGGGAACCCTAACCCTTACCCTAGACCAAATACCTAACCCTAAACCTAAACTTAACCCTAACACTAACACCTAATCCTAAACCTAACCCTAACACTTGCCCTAACCCTAAATCAACGGCAACCCTATCCCCTAACCCTAAAAATAAACCTAATCTTAACCCTAACCTTAACCCTAACACTAACACTAACTCAGACACCTAAAACTAAACCTAACCCTAACCCAACCGTAACCATAACCATAACCCTAACCCTAACCCTAACCCTAACCCAAACTTAAATTTAACCCTGCTCTTAAGCCTAACCCTAAAACTAACCCTAACACTAACCCCTAAACCTAACCATAACCCTTACCCTTACCAAAACCCTACCACAAACCTAACCCTAACCCTAATCTTAACGCCAGTGTTAACCTTAACCCAAATCCCTGGGTCCTGGAGGTCTCTAGAAAGGTCAGGGTGGCTTTAGAAGGGTCCTGAAGGTCTCTAGAATGCTCTGGGAGAACTCTGAAGAGTCCTGGGGTTCTCTGGAGTGTCTGTGGGCCTATAGATATTCCTGGGGGTCTCTGGAATGGCCCGGGGGCCTTTAGAAGGGCTCTGGGTGCCTCTTGAAGAGTCTTGGTATCTTTAGAAGGGTCCTGGGTGTTTTTAGAATGGTCTGGGGGCATCTAGAAGGGTGCTGTGGGCTCTAGAAGGGTCTGGGGACCCTGACCCAAGCCCGAATAACTAACCCTAACCTAACAGTAACCCTAAGCCTAACCCTAACCCTAAGCCTTACCCTAACCCTAACACTAACACCTAAAACTAAACCTAACCCTATCCCAACCGTAACCCTTACCATAAGCCTAACCCTAACACTAAACTTAAACTTAACCCTACTCTTAAGCCTAACCCTAACACTAACCCCTAAACCTAACCATAACCCTTACCCTTACCAAAACCCTAACACAACGCTAACCCTAACCCTAATCTTAACGCCAGCGTTAACCCTAACACAATTCCCTGGGTCCTGGCGGTCTCTAGAAAGGTCAGGGTGGCTTTAGAAGGGTCCTTAGGGTCTCTAGAATGCTCTGGGGGCACTTTGAAGAGTCCTGGGGTTCTCTGGAGGGTCTGTGGGCCTTTAGATGGTCCTGGGGGTCTTTGGAATGCCCGAGGGCCTTATAGAAGCGTCCTGGGTGTCTCTAGAATGGTCTGGGGGCCTCTAGAAGGGTCCTGTGGGCTCTAGAATGGTCTGGGGACCCTAACCCTAACGCAAGCCCGAATAACTAACCCTAAACCTAACCATAACCATAACCTTAACTCTAACACTAACACTAAGACCTAATCCTAAACCTAACCCTAACACTTGCCCTAACCCTAATCCAACCGTAACCCTAACCCTAACACTACACCTAACCCTACCCCTAAGCCTAACCCCTAACCCTAATGCCTAACCCTAAACCCTAACCCTACCCCTAACACCAAGCCCCTAACCTTAACCCTAACCCCTAAACGTAACCCTAACCCTAACCCCTAACTGTAACCCTAACCCTACTCTAAACCCTAACCCTTACACTAACACTAACCCCTAAACCTAACCATAACCCTTACCCTTACCAAAACCCTAACACAACCCTAACCCTAAGCCTAACCCTAAAATTAACACTAAACCTAACCCTAAACTTAATCCTAACCCTAAACCTAAACTTAAACTTAACTGTAATCTTAAGCTTAACCCTAACACTACCCCTAACACTAACCGTGACACTTAACCCCTAAACCTAACAATACCCTTACCAAAACCCTAACACAACCCTAACCCTAAACCTAATCCTAACACCAAAGTTAACCCTAACCAAAATCCCTGGGTCCTGGTGTTCTCTGGAAAGCTCATGGGGGCTTTAGAAAGGTCCCAAGGGTCTCTAGAATGCTCTGGGGGCACTTTGAAGAGGCCTGGGTTTCTCTGGAGTGTCTGTGGGCCTTTAGATGATCCTGGGGGTCTCTGGAATGGCCCAGGGGCCTTTAGAAGGGTCCTGGGTGTCTCTAGAATGGTCTGGGGGGCTTTAGAAGGGTCCTGTGGGCTCTAGAATGGTCTGGGGACCTGTAAGAGTCGGTCAAAGGATTGATTTCTGTCTCAACATTTCTCCTCATTTTTAGGCCTCTTTAGGCCTCTGAACTTGACTGTATAAAACAGAAACACAGCTCTCAGAAAACCGGTCTCAGAAACTCAGCCAGAACTGGTACAGAACGAATGCTTTGTACCTAACTACCTGTACCTGCTCCCTTATCTCGAAAATGTTTTGTACCTGTCTTCAAGCCTCCTTGCTCCTGACCATTGTGAAAGATCCATGAAGCAAGGAGGAAAAAGACAGGAAGATTAATGACCACAGGCCCACAGCCAGCAGAGCATGCGCACAAGGTGATGATGACTACTGGCCTTCATTGGGAGACCCCAGATCGACCACCGCCGCCAGAAGGAGCGCGTGCGCAAGGGGAGGAGACTCACAGACACTCCTCTCTTGGCATGTGGGGCCTGCTAGGTGGAGACTACCACATTCCCATGGGAAAGGCAGGTTACAGGTGCATTGACTGGCATAAAAGACAGCTCCACAACAGCTGAACGAGAGGGGCAACAGGAAGATCAAGACAGAAGACCCCCTCCACCGTGGGACCACCTCCAAGAAAGACCGAAACAACGGAACACCTTTCTGCACCGGGACTCCCAGAGACTCTGGACACCTGTGGACCCGTGGCGGTAGCTATGAACCTCATCTCCTTCTCTCTCTCCTTCATATCTCTTTCCTTGTTCTCTCTCTTTTTTCTATCATAAGTCGTTTTATGGACATTATTAATAAAGTGCCTGTTGAGATCGAAATTTGACTCCCTTGACTCTCTCTCTCTCTCTCTCTCTCTCTCTCTCTCTCTCTCTCTCTCTTTGAGTTATTATTTTGCAACTCTGAAATCAGAAATGAAACAAACCATCACGAGTCCGCTCACGAGTGGACCGTGGCATTAAATTGGCGTCACGGACAGGATTTTAGAGTGCAAAACGGGAGTTTAATTTTGACTTGGTAACTCCTCAAGGAAGAACAGGCACGCTCACCCTGCTTGTGAGTTACTTCCTTGAGACGCTCACCCTGCTTGTGAGATTTTTGAATGGTGTTAACTCCTCGAGGAGATGTGGGCACGCTCACCCTGCTTGTGAGAGGATCTTGAGAAAGTGTGGGACACTCACCCTGCTTGTGAGTTACTTTCTCAAGTGATTTTAAATAGTGTCAACTCCTCGAGGAAGTGTAGGCACGCTCACCCTGCTTGTGAGAAGATCTTGAGAAAGTGTGAGACACTCACCCTGCTTGTGAGTTACTTTCTCAAGTGATTTTTTGAGTTTCTTGTTTCTTCTTGTTTCTTTCCTTTTCTTTCTTCGAATCTTTGGGTGAGGGAAAGATGACAGGACAACAGGAGAATGGAGGCTCCCAGTTAGGTAAAGATCAAGATACATTTTTTGCGTTCTTGGCTAAATATGTTGCTCAACCTTCTCCTATTGGGGAAGACTGGGCTCGAGAAAATTGGAAAGATCTGCTGAGTGTAATAGACCGAATTTCTTTACTCCAAAATGAGGCCAAGTCTAAGTTCCTTCGGTCAGGAAAAAATAAGGCCATAGTCTGTGCTGTTTTGGGTGCCAGCTTGGTTGCAGCCATTAACGAGCATCGTAGGCAACATAGTAATGAAGGAAAAATCAGAGAATCCTTAGAAAATCTAGTGCACCGTCACCAAAAGACAATCTCCAACCAGGAAAAGGAAATAGAAATCTTAGAAAGCCTTGTGCACTGTCACCAAGCGACAATCTCTAATCTTGAGAAAGAAATCCATTCATTGAAAGTTGCTTTCGAAGTGAATAATATCACCAATTCACAGAACACTAGTTCTCAGGATATAGTATCATCGGGATCAGAGAAAAGGGCTATCCGTCAAATTAACCCAATGTATCCACAAAAGGAATTGGAAGAAATAAGAAATCTTGATATAAATCCCCCTCATTTAAGGCCCTTAATTAAAACTGAATATTCTTATATTAATGAGGAGGATACAGAACCCCATATATGCACCAAGGAAATACCGTATACTGCCACCGAACTGGCAAAGTTAAAAAAGGAGTATGGGCGTCTTATCAAAGAATCTGAAACAGAATATGTGTGGCGTGTATCTTTAACTGGTGGTGATCAAATTCAGTTGAGTGAAAAAGAGGCTGAGGGTTACTGGGGCCACGGAGTTTTCTTAATAACAGGTGATTGCCGGGCCCCATGGTCCTTAACCCAGCGAGCTGCTTATTGGGCTGGAGGGTTAAACCCTCTGGATAGGGGCGATCCCTTGGCAATTACCGGCACAGCAGACCAATTACTAGAAAGTGTACACAAAGCTGCTTGCCTACAAATGATACACGAGAGAAAGTTAGTTCCAGGATGTGAATCACCAATGATGTTGCCTGTTAATCCAGAAATTATGACTCCCCTGATAAGGGGACTCCCCAAGTCACTTAAACCCACAGGGATAAATATCCAGAGAACTATAGCTACTGTGGGTCCTGTGGAGAGGCTAGAGGCTTTTCTGCACGGACGTGACAATAACAGAAATGCAGGCAGTACCCTCACAGACTCTTATGCTAATTCCTCCAATTATTCTACACCAGCTGCCCCAGGTAACAGAACCTTTACTAGATCTAAGGTCTGGACATGGGGGGAGGTAGCACGAGAATTAATTGATTACAGTAGGAAATATGGTCTTGTGAGGCCTTTTGAAGAAAGATCAAGGGGCATCCGACATGTAAGAGTTAAAAATACACTCCTCCATACCAATAAAACTGCAGAAACTGATGAAGGACAACCCCAATCTAAAACTTTTCCATCCCGACATTATTGGTGGCGTTTAGGGCTTAAAAGGGGAATTCCTAAAGATAGAATGGATGGTTTATCTTTAGAAAAATTGAGCAAACTGGTAACCCAGTGGCATGTGCCAAGATCATATTCCTTTCCTTCTCTGGAAGAAAGGGCACCTGTCACGCCTTCAGCTCCCTCTCTCACTGACGGTGCAAACAACACATCAAAGCAAATCTCTTCCCCAGAGCAGGGAAACTAGAATCTCCATTTCCTGACAGTGGGCGAGGAAATGGAGAATGGATTTATATTTGACAGCTCACTAAAACTGAAAAGGGGGATCTATTTATCACAGCAATTGTGGGTCCCAAACGTGCACCAGTGACCTTTTTAATTGATACAGGTGCACAGATTTCTGCCCTGACTGAGGAGGATGCTAAAAGGTGTGGAGTCTCCCCCTTAAAACGAAATCTATCTGTGCTAAATGCTTAGGATCAACAGAAATCATGAACATTGCTCCGGTAAAATTAACCCTGCCGGGGGGAGATAGCCCAACTACTATTGTAATGGAAATTGGTGATATACCCTTTAATTTGTTAGGAATGGATGCCCTCAAGGGAAAACAATGGGAAGATACCGATGGATTACTCTGGTCCTTCGGAATACCCCGACTACACATAAGATTATTGCAAGAAGCTCCCTCGTTACCATTTAGCAAAATCACTAATGTTAAGCAGTACCCCCTTCCTTTGGGAGCTAAAGAGGGCATAAGACCTGTTATACAAGAAATGAAAGAACAGGGAGTTGTGATAAACACTCATTCTCCTTTCAACTCCCCTGTATGGCCAGTGAAAAAACCTAATGGAAAGTGGAGGCTTACAGTGGATTTTCGGAGGCTAAATGCCAATACCGACCCACTGACTGCTGCAGTCCCAAATTTAGCAGAACTGATAATATCTATTCAAGAAAAGGCTCATCAGTTCATGGCAACAATAGATGTCAAAGACATGTTCTTTATGGTACCTTTAAAATCAGAAGATAGAGATCGTTTTGCCTTCACTTGGGAAGGGCAGCAGTATACATTCACTCGACTCCCCCAGGGGTATAAACATTCCCCTACACTGGCCCATCACGCACTAGCCTTGGAGCTGGAGCAAATATCAAAACCTGAGGGCATCTCCATCTATCAGTACATCGATGATACATTAATAGAGGGTGATAAAAAAGAGGAGGTAGAGGAAATTCACCAGAATATAATTTCCCACTTAGAAACTTTGGGCCTGCAAATTCCCCCAGAGAAGATCCAAAAACCCTCACAAGAAGTAAAATTTTTAGGTGTATGGTGGAAAGGGGGAATAACCTGTATCCCACCTGACACACTCACCTCCTTAGAACAAATTAAAATACCAGAGTCTAAAAAAGAGCTACAACATGCCTTAGGTCTTTTAGTGTTTTGGAGAAAGCACATCCCAGACTTCTCCATCATTGCTAGACATCTTTATGATTTGCTCAGGAAAGGTATCAAATGGGAATGGACTCCTGTCCAAGAAGAGGCACTGAGACTGTTGGTTTTTGAAGCTACTACACATCAGGCCTTAGGTCCTATTCATCCTACAGACCCTTTTCAGGTGGAATGGGGCTTTTCCTCATCGGGACTGTCAGTACATCTATGGCAACGAGGTCCTGAGGGCCCAACCCGACCTGTGGGATTTCATTCTCGCAGTTTTAAGGATGCTAAAAAAAGGTATACTACTTGGGAGAAAGGTTTGTTTGTGGTTAGCCTGGCTTTTGTTGAAGTAGAAAAAATAGCGCGCAATCAACCTATTGTGTTGAGAGGCCCATTCAAAGTGATTAAAACAATCACTGCTGGAACTCCTCCCCCAGACGGAGTTGCACAGAAGGCCTCTGTGAGAAAATGGTATGCGCAGATTGACCATTATTGCACTATTTTTTTCTGTGACAGAAGGTGCCTCAAAGAATCTTTCTATCCAAGAAACAGACAATCTGGATATCAGCCAAGATAGACCTGTCTCAGTCATCCGGGTGGTCCCTCCTTTTTCCCAGGACCAAACAATAAATGCCTGGTTTACCGATGCTTCTGCTAAAAGAGAGAAGAAGCTATGGAAATACCGAGCAGTTGTTCTCCACACTTCTTCTGATGAGCAGATCATCACCGAAGGACTGGGTAGTGCCCAAGTAGGTGAATTAGTTGCAGTATGGAGTGTTTTCCAGCGAGAAGCCCAAACTACCTCTCCTGTTCATATTTACACAGACTCATATGCCGTGTTCAAGGGATGCACTGAATGGCTTCCCTTTTGGGAGCAAAATGATTGGGAGGTGAACAGAATACCAGTGTGGCAAAAGGAAAAGTGGCAGGAGATCCTAGAGATTGCAAACCAAGGCAACTTTGCTGTTGGCTGGGTTGCTTCACATCAGTCAGATTGAGGTACAGCTGGGGAGTGGAATAACAGAGCCGATGAACTGGCCAGACTTGCTCCTGTACAAAAGGATCAAACCTCTGAGGATTGGGAGCGTCTGTTTGAGTGGTTGCACGTTAAGCGTAAACATACTGGTGCTAAAGACCTATATCGAGAAGTCCTCGCTCGTGGCTGGCCAGTTACCCGAGAAATGTGCAAAACCTGTATATCAGCCTGTGAGCAATGCTGCACACGACTTGAAAGACACCCGCTAGAAGATGATCCTTTGCATTTGAGAGAGGGTAAAGGTTTATGGGATGCCTGGCAGGTGGACTATATAGGTCCCTTTAAAAAATCAGGGGGAAAACATTTTGTGCTGGTTGGCGTTGAAGTAATATCAGGTTTAGTTCAGGCTGAAGCTTTTAATAGGGCTACAGGAGACAATACTGTGAAAGCACTAAAAGAATGGTTTGGAACTTTTCCAAAACCTCAAGAAATACAATCTGATAATGGCTCTCACTTCACTGCTAAGGTTGTGCAAGAGTGGGCAAAGGCTGAAGGGATTAAGTGGGTCTTCCATACCCCCTACTACCCTCAAGCTAATGGAATAGTAGAAAGAACCAATGGCCTTCTAAATCAACTCCTGAAACCCCATGAGGGGAATTGGGATGTCCGACTGTGGGAAGCTGTTAAAGGTGTAAATGACCATTGGGGAGTAAATGGATGCCCAAAAATCACTGCTTTTTGCCCAAAGGCTCCTACCCTAACTTCCACTGTAAAAGAACCTGATGATTCTGAAGGACCATCTTATTTCTCAGGACAACCAGTTCTGGTGGAACTCCCTACTGTGGGAAGTGTGCCATTGGTACTAAAAACCCCTTTAAATAAATATGCATGGATTGCCACCAACGCCCTGGGAAAAGAACATAAAATTAATACCCGCTGGATTGTCCCATCATTTTAATTCTTTTCTGCCTGAAGAGGGCAAGTTTTACTTTTGTTTTTTCAGAAGAACCCCGTGGGACATTGAAAGCTCCTACAGAAGAAGTATGAATAGAAGTTGAAAACGTACGTGTGGAGATGGCCTATAAAATCTTAATCGGTTTGTTTGTACTTTTCAGCATCATACCCCCTACTTATAACCAAAACGATCCCGAATGGCCTTGGTCCCAAGCCATCATAGGGTATTCTAGCTCCAGTGGAAATTATCCCAATGACAGACGTCCAAATTTGGCTGTAGTAGTAATGCATGAAAATGAAGTTTACCATTCGTCTGAGTGGGGCTGGGACAAGAATGAGTGGATTAGAACCCTCTCTGCTATCCTTGATGAAGAAATTCGGGTAGGGTGCAGAAAAGTAGAACTTGGATCACAACCTGGAAGAGTCTCTGCTATCTCCGTTGCTGGCAGCTTTTTAGATTTTAATTTGGTATCCAAAATTCACCCGGGCCTTTCAAAACAAATATGTCCCACCAAGGGTTGGAAATGTATTAAGCAAAATGCTTATTCTTTGTGTTACTGTCAGAAATTTACTGGTAATAATAATCCTTTGGACCCAGATGGAGTTAATGTAGAAGTTACCAAATCTTGCAAAAGGGAGCAAAGCATTTGCTGGTTCAGTTTTACTATGGTTAATCCTGTCTCTGTGATGTGCGATTGGAGAGCTGACCCAAAAACTAATCCAAAATTATTAGGTTTAATTCAAAGATTCCAGATAAATGCGGTAGCTAAACCAAAACTTGTTGCAATACTCACACACCAAGGCAGAGACACTTCTCTCACTTTAAATGAGAAGGAAACAGTTTCTCCTTTTGTCATTACTCGAGGTGATGACATTTACATAAGATGTCGATTAATGTCTAAATCCCTCATTGAGCCAGCAAACAGCTATAGTATTGGACCACATGGTCTTGTTCAACCATGCAGAACCCAAAATGAAGATTGTTGATTAAATTTTACTGCAGTAAATTCTTCTCATAAAGTCATGTGTGGAAAAAATAACACCAAACATTGGGGAAAATTAATGATAGAAGTTTTAACACCTACGGTTCCTCCCAAATCAAAACTCCAACCAACAATTTATGAGGTTGGACCATTTGTAATTGTAAACACTGGTCAACAACAAATGTTATTTCAACCAGAATGGTCTCTTAAAAGGGTTGAATTGTTGATGGAAAATAATGTTTCAGAAATTCAACCTGCCTGTTCTCCCTTCCTACACACCTCTTATGAGGGATGGACCACCTGGTTACGTAGATCTTCCCGGAGACGAGTATCGAGAGACCTAACTGACATTTTGGGAACCGGATTGGGGGTTCTGAATAGCATTGATTCAGAAGTATTATTGAACAAATTAGCTGCTACAACTTTTGATTTGGCAAAAATACAACAGCCTTTACAATCTTCCCTTTTGGCTTTGGGAACGCATCAGTGGCTGTTGTCCAACGTGTTACCAGAATGGGAAAAAATGAATATAAAAGATCATGAACTAATTCTAGATGCACTTGGTACAGTCCAAAGTAATATTTCTTTGGCTCTCAGTTGCATCCAGGCTCAATTGTGGATGCAAACAGTGGCTGCATCAATCATTAGAGAAGGTGAAGAAGGTACTTTTCCTACAGAAATCCGAACAATTGTTTGGGACAATGCCAATGATTTTGAAAAGAACCTCCAGTCCTGGTGGAAGTTGGTAAATTTTACTTATGATCCTATTCAGAACACTGTCATAGCTTATGTATTAACCATTCGCAATGCTTCAGTATCTTGGCTTTATCCTGTTTTAGCTCTAGGTTTGAATCACAATGGAACTGTACTTTATCCTTTTGTGCATAGAGCATGGGCCCAAAAGGTGAATGATAAATGGCAAACAGTGGACCTGGAATCCTGCATTGTGCAGGAAGAACTAGGATTCATTTGTGAAAGTAACGCCATCCGAACGCAAGATTTTTGCCTAGACACTGATCAAAAGGTTTGCCATTTTGAAGTTCGCCCTGAGGTTGACCCTAAAACTGTAATAATTTACATTGGCAAAGGTTGTGTGTGCTTGAGAACTGCTTGCGCCAATATAACAGTAGAGGATGTAATAGCTTATACCAGTAATCATACGAATTTTTGTGTTTGTAATTTTACTAAAATCACAGGGTGTGACTTTTCCTACTCAGCTCCAGTCACTTCCCACCAAATTCTAAAATCTAACCTGACATTGATTCATGAAGTAAAGCCTGTACCTATTGGAATCAATATAATTCAAACAAAGAAATTATTACAACATCAAGATTATATCCAAATATTAGAAGAAGTTAAGAAAGACGGACAAAAAACTCTGATAACAACTCACCATAGTGTAGACGAATTACAACAAATTATGAAAAAGGTGAAAAAGGATGGAGAACATAATTGGTGGGATACACTTTTCGGGTGGTCGCCTACTGCTACAGGCATCCTGAATAAGCTGTATCACCCTGTTGTAGTTCTCCTGATTCTTTGCCTAATCTGTATGGTCCTCTGTGCAATATTGTATATTCTTAATTGGCGAATGATAAAGCGAATGCAAATTTTGTCATCTGAATTCAATGCACAAAAGTCCTTGAGTGTCAAACAAATGTCCTTGAGCGTCATATCCAACATAGACATCCCAAAATATATTGATGTTGAACGGGATGCAAGACAAAAAATTATGTAAAAACTTCTCCTCTCTTTCCTTTCCTTTTTTCTCTCTCCTTTTCTCTCTGAGTGCTACTGCCACGTTGTCCTGAAGACAACTGATCCTGAAGATAAATGTTGAGCCACCGGGTGGTGTAAGAGTCGGTCAAAGGATTGATTTCTGTCTCAACATTTCTCCTCATTTTTAGGTCTCTTTAGGCCTCTGAACTTGACTGTATAAAACAGAAACACAGCTCTCAGAAAACCGGTCTCAGAAACTCAGCCAGAACTGGTACAGAACGAATGCTTTGTACCTAACTACCTGTACCTGCTCCCTTATCTCGAAAATGTTTTGTACCTGTCTTCAAGCCTCCTTGCTCCCGACCATTGTGAAAGATCCATGAAGCAAGGAGGAAAAAGACAGGAAGATTAATGACCACAGGCCCACAGCCAGCAGAGCATGCGCACAAGGTGATGATGACTACTGGCCTTCATTGGGAGACCCCAGATCGACCACCGCCGCCAGAAGGAGCGCGTGCGCAAGGGGAGGAGACTCACAGACACTCCTCTCTTGGCATGTGGGGTCTGCTAGGTGGAGACTACCACATTCCCATGGGAAAGGCAGGTTACAGGTGCATTGACTGGCATAAAAGACAGCTCCACAACAGCTGAACGAGAGGGGCAACAGGAAGATCAAGACAGAAGACCCCCTCCACCGTGGGATCACCTCCAAGAAAGACCGAAACAACGGAACACCTTTCTGCACCGGGACTCCCAGAGACTCTGGACACCTGTGGACCCGTGGCGGTAGCTATGAACCTCATCTCCTTCTCTCTCTCCTTCATATCTCTTTCCTTGTTCTCTCTCTTTTTTCTATCATAAGTCGTTTTATGGACATTATTAATAAAGTGCCTGTTGAGATCGAAATTTGACTCCCTTGACACACACACACTCTCTCTCTCTCTCTCTCTCTCTCTGAGTTATTATTTTGCACTCTGAAATCAGAAATGAAACAAACCATCACGAGTCCGCTCACGAGTGGACCGTGACAGGACCCTACCCCTAACCCAAGCCCGAATAACTAACCAACCCTAACCCCTAACCCTAACGCCTAACGCCTAACCCTAACGCCTAACCCTTAACTCCTAACCCCTAACTCCTAACCCCTAACTATAACCCTAACCCTAACCCTATGGTCTTGGGGCCTTTAGAAGAGCTCTGCGCAGCTCTAGAATGGTCTTGGCATATTTAGAAGGGTCCTGGGTGTCTCTAGAATGGTCTGGGGGCCTTTAGAAGGGTCCTTTGGGCTCTAGAAGGGTCCGGGGACCCTAACCCTAACCCAAGCCCGAATAACTAACCCTAACCCAAAACCTAACCTTAACCATAACCCTAACCCTAAGACTAACACTAACACCTATAAACTAAAACTAACCCTAAACCCTAACCCTAAACCCTAACCCTAAACCCTAACCCCTAACCCGAACTCTAACCCAACCCTAACCCCTAATTGTAACCCTAAACCTAACCCTAACCCTAACCCTACTCTTAAGCCTAACCCTAACACTAAACCCTAAACCTAACCATAGCCCTTACCCTTACCAAAACCCTAACCCTAACTCCTAACCCCTAACCCTAACTCAAACCCTAACCCCTAACCCTCACCCTAACTCTAAACCCTAACCCTAACCCAAACCCTAACTCTTAACCCTACCCCTAACACTAACCCCTAAAACTTACCATAACCCTTACCCTTACCAAAATCCTGAACCTAACCCTAACACCTAAACCTAACCCTAGCCCTAATCTTAACCCCAACGGTAACCTTAACCAAATCCCAGGGCCCTGGGGATCTCTTGAAAGGTCAGGGGGTCTTTAGAAGGGTCCTGAGGGTCTCTAGAATGCTCTGGGGGAACTTTGAAGAGTCCTGGGGTTCTCTGGAGGGTCTGTGGGCCTTTAAATGGTCCTGGGGGTCTCTGGAATGGCCCGGGGAAATTTAGAAGGGTCCTGGGTGTCTCTAGAACGGTCTGGGGGCCTCTAGAATGGTCCTGTGGGCTCTAGAATGGTCTGGGGACCCTAACCCTAACGCAAGCCCGAATAACTAACCCTAAACCTAAGCTTAACCGTAACCCTAACCCTAACACTAACACTAACACAAAACTAAACCTAACCCTAACACTTGCCTTAAACCTAATGAAACCATAACCCTAACCCTACCCCTAACCCTCACCCTAATCCTAAACCTAAACTTAACCCTACTCTTGTGTCTAACCCTAACACTAACTCTAACACTAACCCCTAAACCTAACCACAACCCTTACCCTTAAAAAAAACCTAACACAAACCTTACCCTAAACCTAATCTTAACGCCTAGGGGAATTATAGAAGGGTCCTTGGTGTCTCTAGAAGGATCTGGGGGCCTTCAGAAGATGTCTGGGGAGCTCTAGAATGGTCTTGGCATCTTTAGAAGGGCCCTGGGTGTCTCTAGAAGGATCTGGGGGCCATCTAGAAGAGTCCTGTGTGCTCTAGAAGGGTCTGAGGACCCTCACCCTAACCCAAGCCTGAATAACTAAACCTAACCCTAAACCTAACCTTAAGCCTAACCTTAACCCTAACCCTAACACTAACACCTAAAACTAAAACTGACCCTAACCCAACCGTAACCCTAACCCTAAACCTAAACCTAACCCTAATCCTAAACCTAAACTTAACCCTACTCTTAAGCCTAACACTAACCCTAAAACTAACCCTAACACTAATCCCTTAACCTAACCATAACCCTTACCGTTACCAAAACCCTAAAACAACCCTAATCCTTACCCTAACCCTAATCTTAACGCTAATGTCAACCCTAACCCAAATCCCTGGGTCCTGGGGGACTCTTGAAGGGTCTTGGTATCTTTAGAAGGGTCCTGGGTGTCTCTAGAATGGTCTGGGGACCTCTAGAAGGGTCCTGTGGGCACTAGAAGGGTCTGAGGACCCTGACCCTAACCCAAGCCCGAATAACTAACCGTAACCCTAAACCTAACCTTAACCCTTACCTTAACCCTAACACTAACACTAAGACCTAAAACTAAACCTAACCCTAACACTTGCCCTAAACCTAATTCAACTGTAACCCTAACCCTAACACTAACCCTAACACTAACCCCTAAACCTTACCATAACCCTTACCCTTACCAAAACCCTAACACAACCCTAACCCTAAACCTAACCCTTCCCCTAACCCTATACCTAACCCCACCCCTAACCCGTAACCCCTAACCCTAACCCTAATGGTAACCCTAACCCACCAACCCTAACCCCTAACCCTTAACCTAATCCCCAACCCGGGGACTTAACCCTAAGCCAAGCCTGAATAACTAACCCTAACTCTAACCCTAAACTTAACCCTAACATTAAGCCTAACCCTAACACTAACTCCTAACCATAAACCTAAACCTAACCCTAACCCTAACCTAACCCAAACTTAACCCTAACCCTAAACCTAACCCTAAACTTAAGCCTAACCCTAACCCTAACACTAACCACTAAACCTAACCATAACCCTTACCCTTACCAAAACCCTAACACAACCCTAACACTAACCCTAAACATAAACATAACCCAAACCCCTAAACTTAACCCTAACCCTCAACCCTAACCCTAAACCTAAACTTAACCCTAATCTTAAACCTAAACCTAAAACTAACCCTAACACAAACCCCTAAACATAACCATAAGCCTTACCCTTACCAAAACTCTAACACAACCTTAACCCTAACCCTAACCCTAACCCTAACCCTTATCTTAAAACTAACGCTAACCCTAACAAAAATCCCAGGGTCCTGGGGGGTCTCTTGAAAGGTCAGGGGGGCTTTAGAAGGATTCTGTGGGCTCTAGAAGGGTCTGGGGACCCTATCCCTAACCTAAACCTAAACTTAACCCTAATCTAAAACCTAACCCTAACACTAAAACTAACACCTAAACCTAACCCTAACACTTGCCCTAACCCTAACCCAACGGTAACTCTAAACCTACACTTAAGCCTAATCTTAAGCCTAACCCTAACAATAACCCTAACAGAAACCCCTAAAAGCAACCATAAACCTTACCCTTACCAAAACTCAAACAAAGCCCTAAACCGAACCCTAAACGTAATCCTATCCCTAACCCCTTATCCTAACCCTAACCCTAATCTTAACCCTAACAGTAACCCTAACCCAAATCCCAAGGTCCTGTGGGTCTTTAGAAAGGTCAGGGAGATTTTAGAATGGTCGTCAGGGTCTCTAGTATGCTCTGGGGGCACTTTGAAGAGTCCTGGGGTTCTCTGGAAGGTTCTGGGGGCCTTTAGATGGTCCTGGGGGGTTCTGAAATTACCCAGGGGGCTTTGGAAGGGTCCTGGGTGTCTCTAGAATGATCTGGGGACCTTTAGAAGGGTGTTGTGGACTCTAGAAGGGTCTGGGGACCCTAACCATAACCCTAGCCCGAATACCTAACCCTAAACCTAACTTTAACCCTGTACTTAAATCTAACCCTAACCCTATCACTAACACCTAACCTTAAACCTAGACCTAACACTTGCCATTACCCTAACCCAACATTAACCCTAACCCTAATCCTAACAATAACCCTAACCCTAAATGTAAACCTAAACCTAAACCTAAACTTAAGACTAATCTTAAGACTAACCCTAACACTAACCCTAACACAAACCCCTAATCATAACCATAAGCCTTACCCTTACCAAAACTCCAACACAACCCTAACCCTAACCCCTAAACCTAACCCTAACACTAACCTTAACCCTAATGCTAACCCTAACGCAAATCCCAGGGTCCTGGTGGTCTCTAGAAAGGTCAGGGCATATTTAGAAGGGTCCAGAGGGTCTCTTGAATGCTCGGGGGGCACTTTGAAGAGTCCTGGGGTTCTCTAGAAGGGTCTGGGGAGCTTTAGAATGGTTCTCGGGGGCTCTGGAAGGGTCATAGGATCTTTAGAAGGGTCCTGGGTGTCTCTAGAATGGTTTGGGGGCCTTTAGAACGGTCCTGTGGGCTCTAGAAGGAGCTGGGGACCCTAACCCTAGCCCGGATACTTAACCCTAACACTAAACCTAAACTTAACCCTATCCTTTACCCTAATCCTAACCCTAACACTTACAATAACACCTAAACCTAAATCTAACTCTTGCCCTAACCCTAACACTAAACCCTAACCCTAACCCTAAACCTAAACTTAACCCTAATCTTTAGCCTGAACCTAACACTAACCCTAACACCAACCCCTAAACCTTACCGTAACCCTTACCCTTACCAAAACCGCAACACAACCCTAACCGTAACCCAAAACCTAACAGGAACCCTGAACCTAATCCTAACCACTCAACCTAACCCTAACCTTAATCTTAAACGTAACACTAACCCTAACCAAAATCCTAGGGTCTTGGGGGTCTCTAGAATGGTCTGGGGGCACTTTGAAGAGTCCTAGGGTTCTCTGAAATGGTCTGGGGGCCTTTAGATGGTCCTGGGGGTCTCTGGAGTGGCCTGGGGGCCTTTAGAATAGTCATGGGGGTCTCTAGAATGGTCGGGGGGCATTTAGAAGGGCTCTGAGGGGCTCTAGAAGGGTCTTGGCATCTTTAGAAGGGTCTTGGGTGTCTCTAGAATGGTCTGGGGGTCTCTAGAACGGTCCTGTGGGTTCTAGAAGGGTCTGGGGATCCTAACCCTATCCCAAGCCAGAATACTTAACCCTAACAATAACCCTAACCCTAACACTGACACCTAAAACTAAACCTAAACCTAACACTTGCACTAACCCAAACCCAAGGGTAAACCTAACCCTAACCCTAACCCCTAACCCTAAACCTAAACTTAACCCTACTTTTAAACCTAAACCAAACACTAACCCTAACACTAACCCCTAAACCTAACCATAACCCTTACACTTACCAAAATCCTAACACAACCCTAACCCTAACCCTAACAACTAATCCTAACCCTAACCCTAAGTTTAATGCCAACGTTAACCTTAACCAAAATCCCAACACAACCCTAACCCTAACCCTAACAACTAATCCTAACCCTAACCCTAAGTTTAATGCCAACATTAACCTTAACCAAAATCCCAGGGTCCTGAGTGTCACTAGAAAGGTCAGAGGGGGCTTTAGAAGGGTCCTTAGGGTCTCTAGAATGCTCTGGGGGCACTTTGAAGAGTCCTGGGTTTCTCTGAAGGGTCTGTTGGCCTTTAGATGGTCCTGGGGGGTCTCTGGAATGGCCTGGGGGCCTTTAGAAGGGTCCTGGGTGTCTCTAGAAGGGTCTGGGGTCTTTTAGAAGAGTCCTGTGGGCACTAGAAGGTTCTGGGGACCCTAAACCTAACCCTAGCCCGAATACCTAACCCTAAACCTAATCCTAACCCTAACTCCTTACCCTAACCCTAACCCCTAATCCAAATCCTAACCCTAACCCAAACCCTAACACTTACCCTAACCCTAACCCAAAATAACACTAACCCTAACCCTAACCCAAAAGAACCCTAGCCCTAACCCTAACCCCAAACCTAACCCAAACCCTAACACTTACCCTAACCCTAACCCAAAATAACACTAACCCTAACTCTAACCCTAAACCTTAAAACAAACCTTGACTCTAACACTGAACCTAACCCTGACACTGACCCTAACCCTGACCCTCACTTTGACCATGACCCTAACCCTAAACCTAAATCTAACACCAACCCTAAACCTAACCCTAACCCATAACCCTAATCCTAACCCCTAAACCTAACACTATCCGTAACCCCTATACCTAACCCTAACCTTAAAACTAACACTAACTCTAAACTTAATTCTAATTCTAACCCTAAACCCAACCCTAACATTAACCCCTACCCTAATCCTAACCCTTACCCTGATCCCTAAGCCTAATCCATAACCCCTAAACACTAACCATAACCCAAAATCGAACCCCTAAAACTAACCCTAACCCACCACCGCGACTGTAACCTAAAGCTAACTCTAAGACTAACCACTAACACTTTTTCTAACCCTAAACCTCACAATAACCATAATCATAACTCCTAAACCTAACCTTAACTCTAGTGACCCTAAGCCTAACGAATTTGACCATAACCCTACCCCTACACATAATAATGAGAAAGCAGGAGGAATGGGTGGGGCAAGGGAATGAGAGTGGCTGAGAATGGAGCGCAGGAAGAAGCAGGTAATGGTAATTGCCTTGTCTTGCTAAATAAGTGGAGAGTGGGAACAATCGGGTCACGAGACCGGGCTTTGTGTGAGAATAGAAGGAGTGTGGCAATAGTCTGGTCGTAGGACTATGTGCAGCATGGGTACGGGCGGGGCGGAGGATCCAGCAGGGGAAGAGCCACAGCGTGGGAAGGGTTCGGGTGTTGGAAACGAGCAGAAGTTATGATGGTGTGATGAATGGGAATGGGTGGGTTGTTGGACATAGTTGGAGTGTGGGAATTGGTAGGGCATGGAAAGAGGCAGGGCTTTGGATGGGGCAGATCATGGGAAAAGGTGGGGCTTAGGAATGGGCTGGGCGTGGGAAATAGTCCGGTCCTTGGAACTCTAAACTTAATCCTAACCCTAAGGCAAGTACTGCTCAACCTAAGGCTAACCCTAATGTCGCTAACCCGAACCACAAACTAAACAATAACCCTAACCTTAAAACTAATCTCGATAACCCGAACCCTAGTGACCCTAAGCCTAACGACTCCGACCGTAACCCTAGCCCTACGCAGGATTCTTTAGGAAGCAGTAAGAACTCTTCTTTACATCATAGAGATCAAATCTCTTCTGTTATGCGAGGGTTAAAATTTGCCATATAATCCATCTACAATCTTTCTAGATTTTGAATATTCATTTACCAATAAATGAAATATAGAGTAGGGTTTGATAATAGAAAGAGGATTTTGGTAATTGTCTAGAATTTGACGTATTTTAAATCTTTGGTATCTACTTTTCCTTCTTTTCTGCAGTGAAAGAGTAGCGATTAGGTAGCGATGACTAGAAATTTAGAAATTTCAAATTAGAATTTTCCTCCACCAGATCCATATTTCTCCCTGTTTAATGTCACCTGCAACTTATTTATTTTGTAACCCCTTCCTCCTACACTCTGCAGCGGGGACATCTGGCACCATTTTGTACAATAGAGAAGGTTGCCTTCTCAGTTGTTTCTTAAGTGCCACCGTAGAAGAAAGAAATACTTGAACAACTTTCTCTATTTATTCCTGGCAGGCAGCTTGAGAGACAAATTACACAATATAGATAGGAAGCAGCATAATGCATGCACATTTTTTCCTCCTCCTCCACATCAGTTTCTTTCAACTGCCTCTGGAAGATGCTCAATTTTTTGACCTTTTGAGGTTCACAGCTTAACTTACCGAAGAACATTGCCAGGAAATGTTCTGTTTACTCTCCCCTCAAATTAAGTTTTGTTTTAGGAAGAAAATATAGGACAACTTGAAACAGATATCCACTTCAACACAAGATAACTGGTTATGCAAAGGAAGTATGGATACGTAAGAAGGAACCTTAGTGGAAAGTTCTTTAAACTAGCTGATGTTTTTTTCCTTGAGATCTCTGCATTTACATTTTTAAAAAACCCAGAAAGCATGCCAAGAAAAACCCTAAACCACTCTTAACTTAATTAGTTCCGTAATTAGTATTCAAAGATCTTTATGTGAAGCTCTGGTTTTGAGATGACTGAATACACCAATTTTCTCCTCTCCAAAGTGTGGCAGAGTGGTGAACTAAAAATTCCTAGTCTTTAAGTGTCACACCAAGCTGATAGGTGTCGTTTTGGAATGGGCGGGGTGTGGGAACTGTAAAGGCGTGGGAGAGGGTGGGGCATTAGGATAGGAGATACGATGTTACAGGTGAGAGGTGATGTGGTGGAGAGTGGGATATAGGTGTAGAGTGGGAAGGGAAAGAAGGCGAAGAAGACATCAAGGGAAATAGGCAGAGGGTAGGAACGGGCAGGACTGCGTCCGGAGCATGGGATCGGGTGGGGTGAGTGAAAGAGGCGGGGCACGGGAACGGCTGGGAGTGGAAAACAGGCAGGGCACGGGAACGGGTGGAGCGCGGGAACGGGCAGGGTGCGGGAATAGAGAGATCGGGGGAACGGGCAGGCTGTAGGAAATAGGTGGTGCGCGGGAATGGGCGGGGCGCGGGAAAAGGCAGAGTGTGGGAATGGTTGGGGTGTGGAAACGGGCAGGACGTGGGGTCAGGCAGAGCATTTGAATGGTTGGGGCGAGGGGACGGGAAGAGCGTGGGAACAGGTAAAGCGTGGGAATGGGTGGGGAAGTGAAACAGGCAGAGCTTGGGTACAGGCAAAGCCTGGGCACGGGTGGGGAACTGGAAGAGTCAGAACGTGGGAATGGGAGGGGCGTGGGAATGGGAGTGGCTGAGAATGGAGCGTAGGAAGAAGCAGGTAATGGGAATTGCCTTGCCTTGCTAAATAAGTGGAGTGTGGGAACACTCGGGTCACGAGACCGGGCTTGGTGTTAGAATAGAAGGAGGTCTGTTGGCTGTGGGTCTGTGGCCACTAATCTTCCTGTCTTTTCCTCCTTGCTTCATGGATCTTTCACAATGGTCGGGAGCAAGGAGGCTTGAAGACAGGTACGAAACTTTTTTGAGATAAGGAAGCAGGTACAGGTAGTTAGTTACAAAGCATTCGTTCTGTACCAGTTCTCGCTGAGTTTCTGAGACTGGTTTTCTGAGATCTGCATTTCTGATTTATACAGTCAAGTTCTGAGTCTAAAAATGAGGAAAAATCATAGAATCATAGAATCAATAGGTTGGAATAGACCCATCGGATCATCGAGTCCAACCATTCCTATCAAACACTAAACAATGTCCCTCACGACCTCATCTACCTGTGCCTTAAACACCTCCAGAGAAGGTGAATCAACCACCTCCCTGGGCAGCCTATTCCAATGCCCAATGACCCTCTGTGTGAAAAACTTCCTCCTAATGTCTAGACTAAATCTCCCCTGGTAGAGCTTGAGGCCATTCCCTCTTGTCCTGTCCCCTGTCACTTGGCAGAAGAGGCCAGCACCCTCCTCTCTACAACCTCCTTTCAGGTAATTGTAGAGAGCAATGAGGTCTCTACAAAATGTTGAGACAGAAATCGATCCTTTGACCGACTCTTACACGCGCCTGTCACGGTCCACTCATAAGCGGACTCGTGATGGTTCGTTTCATTTCTGATATCAGAGTGCAAAATAATAACTCAGAGAGAGAGAGAGAGAGAGTTCTCTAATAACTCAAAGAGAGAGAGAGAGAATGGTTCCAAACCATTCTTTTAGTGCTTTCACAGTATTGTCTCCTGTAGCCCTATTAAAAGCTTCAGCCTGAACTAAACCTGATATTACTTCAACGCCAACCAGCACAAAATGTTTTCCCCCTGATTTTTTAAAGGGACCTATATAGTCCACCAGCCAGGCATCCCGTAAGCCTTTACCCTCTCTCAAATGCAAAGGATCATCTTCTAGCAGGTGTCTTTCAAGTCGTATGCGGCATTGCTCACAGGTTGATATACAGGTTTTGCACATTTCTCGGGTAACTGGCCAGCCACGAGCGAGGACTTCTTGATATAGGTCTTTAGCACCAGTATGTTTACGCTTAACGTGCAACCACTCAAACAGACGCTCCCAATCCTCAGAGGTTTGATCCTTTTGTACAGGAGCAAGTCTGGCCAGTTCATCGGCTCTGTTATTCCACTCCCCAGCTGTACCTCCAGCTAACTGATGTGAAGCAACCCAGCCAACAGCAAAGTTGCCTTGGCTTGCAATCTTTAGGATCTCCTGCCACTTTTCCTTTTGCCACACTGGTATCCTGTTCACCTCCCATTCATTTTGCTCCCAAAAGGGAAACCATTCAGTACATCCTTTGAACACAGCATATGAGTCTGTGTAAATATGAACAGGAGAGGTAGTTTGGGCTTCTCGCTGGAAAACACTCCATACTGCAACTAATTCACCTACTTGGGCACTACCCAGTCCTTCGGTGATGATCTGCTCATCAGAAGAAGTGTGGAGAACAACTGCTCGGTATTTCCATAGCTTCTTCTCTCTTTTAGCAGAAGCATCGGTAAACCAGGCATTTATTGTTTGGTCTTGGGAAAAAGGAGGGGCCACCCGGATGACTGAGACAGGTCTATCTTGGTTGATATCCAGATTGTCTGTTTCTTGGATAGAAAGGTTTTTTGAGGCACCTTCTGTCACAGAAAAAATATTGCAATAATGGTCAATCTGCGCATACCATTTTCTCACAGAGGCCTTCTGTGCAACTCCGTCTGGGGGAGGAGTTCCAGCAGTGATTGTTTTTATCACTTTGAATGGGCCTCTCAACACAATAGGTTGATTGCGCGCTATTTTTTCTACTTCAACAAAAGCCAGGTTAACCATAAACAAACCTTTCTCCCAAGTAGTATACCTTTTTTCAGCATCCTTAAAACTGTGAGAATAAAATCCCACAGGTCGGGTTGGGCCCTCAGGACCTCGTTGCCATAGATGTACTGACAGTCCCGATGAGGAAAAACCCCATTCCACCTGAAAAGGGTCTGTAGGATGAATAGGACCTAAGGCCTGATGTGTAGTAGCTTCAAAAACCAACAGTCTCAGTGCCTCTTCTTGGACAGGAGTCCATTCCCATTTGATACCTTTCCTGAGCAAATCTTAAAGAGGTCTAGCAATGATGGAGAAGTCTGGGATGTGCTTTCTCCAAAACACTAAAAGACCTAAGGCATGTTGTAGCTCTTTTTTAGACTCAGGTATTTTAATTGGTTCCAAGGAGGTGAGTGTGTCAGGTGAGACACAGGTTATTCCCCCTTTCCACCATATACCTAGAAATTTTACTTCTTGTGAGGGTTTTTGGATCTTCTCTGGGGGAATTTGCAGGCCCAAAGTTTCTAAGTGGGAAATTATATTCTGGTGAATTTCCTCTACCTCCTCTTTTTTATCACCCTCTATTAATGTATCATCGATGTACTGATAGATGGAAATGCCCTCAGGTTTTGATATTTGCTCTAGCTCCAAGGCTAATGCGTGATGGGCCAATGTAGGAGAATGTTTATACCCCTGGGGGAGTCGAGTGAATGTATACTGCTGCCCTTCCTAAGTGAAGGCAAAACGATCTCTGATTTCAAAGGTACCATAAAGAACATGTCTTTGACATCAATTGTTGCCATGAACCGATGAGTCTTTTCTTGAATAGATATTATTAGTTCTGCTAAATTTGGGACTGCGGCAGTCAGTGGGTCGGTATTGGCATTTAGCCTCCAAAAATCAACTGTAAACCACCACTTTCCATTAGGTTTTTTCACTGGCCATACAGGGGAGTTGAAAGGAGAATGAGTGTTTATCACAACTCCCTGTTCTTTCATCTCCTGTATAACAGGTCTTATGCCCTCTTTAGCTCCCAAAGGAAGGGGGTACTGCTTGACATTAGTGATTTTACTAAATGGTAACGAGGGAGCTTCTTGCAATAATCTGATGTGCAGTTGGGGTATTCCGAAGGACCAGAGTAATCCATCGGTATCCTCCTACTGTTTTCCCTTGAGGGCATCCATTCCTAATAAGTTAAAGGGTATATCACCAATTGCCATTACAATAGTATTTGGGATCTCTCCCCCCGGCAGGGTTAATTTTACCGGAGCAATGTTCATGATTTCTGTTGATCCTAAGGCATTTAGCACAGATAGATTTCGCTTTAAGGGAGAGACTCCACACCTTTTTGCATCCTCCTCAGTCAGGGCAGAAATCTGTGCACCTGTATCAATTAAAAAGGTCACTGGTGCAAATTTGGGACCCACAATTGCTGTGATGAATAGATCTCCCTTTTCAGTTTTAGTGAGCTGTCAAATATAAATCCATTCTCCATTTCCCCACCCACTGTTAGGAAATGGAGATTCTAGTTTCCCTGCTCTGGGGAAGAGATTTGCTTTGATGTGTTGTTTGCACCGTCAGTGAGAGAGGGAGCTGAAGGCGTGACAGGTGCCCTTTCTTCCAGAGAAGAAAGGAATGTGATCTTGGCACACGCCACTGGGTTACTAGTTTGCTCAATTTTTCTAAAGATAAACCATCCATTCTATCTTTAGGAATTCCCCTTTTAAGCCCTAAACACCACCAATACATTCGGGATGAAAAAGTTTTAGATTGGGGCTGTTCTTCATCAGTTTCTGCAGTTTTATTGGTATGGAGGAGTGTATTTTTAACTGTTACATGTCGGATGCCCTTTGATCTTTCTTCAAAAGGCCTCACAAGACCATATTTCCTACTGTAATCAATTAATTCTCGTGCTACCTCCCCCCATGTCCAGACCTTAGATCTAGTAAAGGTTCTATTACCTGGGGCAGCTGGTGTAGAATAATTGGAGGAATTAGTGTAAGAGTCTGTGAGGGTACTGCCTGCATTCCTGTTATTGTCACCTCCGTGCAGAAAAGCCTCTAGCCTCTCCACATGACCCACAGTCGCAATGGTTCGCTGGATATTTATCCCTGTGGTTTTAAGTGACTTGGGGAGTCCCCTTATCAGGGGAGTCATAATTTCTGGATTAACAGGCAACATCATTGGTGATTCACATCCCGGAATTAATTTTCTCTCATGTATCATTTGCAGGCAAGTAGCTTTGTGTACACTTTCTAGTAATTGGTCTGCTGTGCCGGTAATTGCCAAGGGATCGCCCCTATCCAGAGGGTTTAACCCTCCAGCCCAATAAGCAGCTCGCTGGGTTAAGGACCATGGGGCCCGGCAATCACCTGTTATTAAGAAAACTCCGTGGCCCCAGTAACCCTCAGCCTCTTTTTCACTCAACTGAATTTGATCACCACCAGTTAAAGATACACGGCACACATATTCTGTTTCAGATTCTTTGATAAGACGCCCATATTCCTTTTTTAACTTTGCCAGTTCGGTGGCAGAATAGGGTATTTCATTGGTACATATATGGGGCTCTGAATCCTCCTCATTAATATAAGAATATTCAGTTTTGATTAAGGGCCTTAAATGTGTGGGATTTTTTATCAAGTTTTCTTATTTCTTCCAATTCCTTCTGCGGATACATCGGGTTAATTTGACGGATAGCCTTTTTCTCAGATCCCGATGATACTATATCCTATGAACTAGTGTTCTGTGAATTGGTGAATTATTCACTTCGAGAGCAACTTTCAATGAATGGATTTCTTTCTCAAGATTAGAGATTGTCACTTGGTGGCAGTGCACAAGGCTTTCTAAGATCTATATTTCCTTTTCCTGCTTGGAGATTGTCTTTTGGTGACGGTGCACTAGGTTTTCTAAGGATTCTCTGATTTTTCCTTCATTACTGTGTTGCCTATGATGGTTGTTAATGGCTGCAACCAAGCTGGCATCCAAAACAGCACAGGCTATCGCCTTATTTTTTCCTGACCGAAAGAACTTAACCTTAGCCTCATTTTGGAGTAAAGAAATTCGGTCTATTACACTCAGCAGATCTTTCCAATTTTCTCGAGCCCAGTCTTCCCCAATAGGAGAAGGTTGAGCACCATATTTAATCAAGAATGAAAAAAATGTATCTCGATCTTTACCTAACTGGGAGCCTCCATTCTCCTGTTGTCCTGTCATCTTTCCCTCACCCAAAGATTTGAAGAAAGAAAAGGAAAGAAACAAGAAACTCAAAAAATCACTTGAGAAAGTAACTCACAAGCAGGGTGAGTGTCCCACACTTTCTCAAGGGTTTCTCACGACTTTCAGTCACTCAAGGAATCAACTCACAAGCAGGTTGAGTCTACCTACACTTCCTCTTGTGGGGTTACCACTATTTAAAATCACTTGAGGAAGTAACTCACAAGCAGGGTGAGCGTGCCTGTTCTTCCTCGAGGGGGGTTACCAAGTCAAAATTAAACTCCCCTTTTTGCACTCTAAAATCCTGTCCGTGACGCCAATTTAATGTCACGGTCCACTCGTAAGCGGACTCGTGATGGTTTGTTTCATTTCTGATTTCAGAGTGCAAAATAATAACTCAAAGAGAGAGAGAGAGAGAGAGAGAGAGAGAGAGAGTGTCAAGGGAGTCAAATTTCGATCTTGACAGGCACTTTATTAATTATGTCCATAAAGCGACTTACGATAGAAAAAGAGAGAGAACAATGAAAGAGATAGGGAGAAGAGGGAAGGAAAAGAGGTTCATAGCTACCACCACAGGTCCACAGATGTCCAGAGTCTCTGGGAGTCCCGGTGCAGAAGGCGTTCCGTTGTTTCGGTCTTCGTTGGAGGTGATCCCATGGTGGAGAGGGTCTTCTGTCTTGGTCTTCCTGTTGCCCCTCTGATTCAGCTGTTGTGGAGCTGTCTTTTATGCCAGTCAATGCACCTGTAACCTACCTTGCCTGTGGAGATGTGCCAATCTCCACCTAGCAGGCCCCACATGTCAAGAGAGGAGTGTCTGTGGGTCTCCTCCCCTTGCGCATGCGCTCCTTCTGGCGGCGGTGGTCGACCTGGGGTCTCATGATGAAGGCCAGTAGTCATCGTCACCTTGTGCGCATGCTCTGTTGGCTGTGGGTCTGTGGTCATTAATCTTCCTGTCTTTTCCTCCTTGCTTCATGGATCTTTCACAATGGTCTTGAAGACAGGTACAAAATATTTTTGAGATAAGGGAGCAGGTACAGGTACAAAGCATTCGTTCTGTACCAGTTCTTGCTGAGTTTGAGACCAATTTTTCTGAGATCTGTGTTTCTGTTTTATACAGTCAAGTTCTGAGGCTAAAAGTGAGGAAAAATGTTGAGACAGAAATCGATCCTTTGACCAACTCTTACAGCGCCCGACGGTTCAATGGTTGCAGCTCATGAGGCCCTGCCCCCTGCCCCAGGCCCCACCCACCTGCACCTTGTTGGGACCCCAAGCATTCATTTAGGGGCTTAATTAGCACATTGGGGGTTCAGCCGGGGCAGGTGGCTGAGCCCCCAAATAACAAAGTAATTCTTTGTTATCTGTAATGGTAATTACAGATAATTACTGTAATAATATTACTGTATAATAAAAATAAAAAATATATAAAATATAAATATAATAAAATATATAATATATTTATATATAATATATATATAAAATAATAAAATTTTAAAATACCGTAATATTAATAATTCTTTGTGCAGACAGCTTGGGGAGTGAGAGAGTTCATCAGCAATGATGAATTTGCATTACTTCCCATGAATCTCCTTTCAATTGGTCTTTGACCATGATAATTCTCTCCCTCTCTCAAAATTCACTGTGTAGCTTCCACACTGGCTCTGCCAGAGGCTGCCCCTCGAGGCAGTGGGGTAACAACCATCACTGAGCATCACTGAGGATGGGGCAACGGCATTTAGGGGGACTGGGGGCAACTGGGGAAGGGGACTGGGGTACCTGGGGCACAACTGGAGGGAATTCAGGTTCCTGGTTGGGATCTGGGGAGGCAATTGCAGTCCCTGAGGGGCAACTGGGAGGCAATTGGGGGGAAATTGGGGTTCCTGAGGCGCAATTAGGGGGTAAGGGGAGCATCTGGCGGGGGGGGCATCTGAGGGGTATCAGGGGGCAATTAGTGGAGGAGTTGAGGTTCCTGAGTGGAGTCGCAGACACCAACTGGGGAGGCCCAGCCCAGTTGAGGGCTGACAGGGAGAGGGCAACCCAGTTTAGGAGGTCTCAGTCCAGTTGAGGGGTGATGGGGAGGGGGAGGGCAGCCCAGTTTGTGAGGGCCCAACCAACTTTCAGGCAACCCACTCCGGGTTTCTGCTGCACACTGCGGGATTTGTGCCCCCTCCCCAGGTTTAAGTCATCTTTTGTGGTATTTGTGAGGAGATCAGAGGTGAAAGGCGTGGGCTAGGGGAGTTTGGGGAAGGATATAGCAGTGAAAGTCATATTCTAGGGGCATTTGAGAGGAGATCAGAGGTGAAAGTCATGGGTTAGGGGAGTTTGGGGAAGGAATTTTGTGTGAAAGTCATCTTTTCAGGGAATGTACAAGGAGATTAGTGGTGAAAGGCACGGGACAGGTTAATTTGTTGAAGGAATTTGGAATGAAAGCAATATTTTGTGACATTTGAGAGGAGATAAGAGATGAAAAGCATATGATAGCAGGGTGAGGGGAAGGATTTAGCAATGAAAGTCATCTTTTAGGGGCATTTGTCATGAGATAAGAGCTGAAAGGCATGAGTTAGGGGAGCTTTTGGAAGGGATTTGGGGTGAAAGCAATATTATCCATGAATCATAGAATCATAGAAAAACCAGGTTAGAAGAGACCCACTGGATTGAGTCCAACCATTCCTATCAAACACTAAACCATGTCCCTCAGCACCTCGTCCACCAATACCTTAAACACCTCCAGAAAAGGTGACTCAACCACATCCCTGGGCAGCCTATTCCAATGCCCAATGACCCTCTGCGTGAAAAACTTCTTCCTAATCTCCAGCCTAAATCTCCCCTGGCGGAGCTTGAGACCATTCCCTCTTGTCCTGTCCCCTGTCACTTGGGAGAAGAGGCCAGCTCCCTCCTCTCTACAACCTCCTTTCAGGGAGTTGTAGAGAGCAATGACGACTCCTCTCAGCCTCCTCTTCTCCAGGCTAAACAACCCCAGCTCTCTCAGCTGTTCCTCATCAGGTCTGTTCTCCAGCCCCTTCACCAGCTTTGTTGCTCTTCTCTGGACTTGCTCCAGAGTCTCAACATCCTTCTTGTGGTGAGGGGCCCAGAAGTGAACACAGGATTCGAGGAGCAGTCTCACCAGTGCCGAGTACAGAGTGAGAATAACCTCCCTGGAACTGCTGGTCACACCGTTTCTGATACAAGCCAGGATGCCATTGGCCTTCTTGGCCACCTGGGCACACTGCTGGCTCATGTTCAGTTGGCTGTCAACCAACACCCCCAGGTCCCTCTCCTCCTAGCAGCTTTCTAGACAGACTTCTAGTCTGTAGCTCTGTATAGGGTTGTTGTGCCCCAAGTGCAGGACCCGGCATTTGGCCGTGTTAAACCTCATCCCATTTGTCTCAGCCCATTGATCCAGCCTTTTCAGATCCCTTTTGGAGCATCCCGACCCTCTAGCAGATCCACACTTCCACACCGCTTAGTGTCATCTGCAGACTTGCTAAAGGAACACTCGATGCCTTCATCCAGGTCATTGATGAAGACATTGAACAGGGCTGGACCCAGCAATGAGCCCTGGGGACAGCACTTGTAACTGGCCTCCAGCTGGAGTTAACTCTATTTTCTACCACTCTCTGGGCCACCCAACCAGTTTTCCACCCAGGAGAGTGTGCGCATGTCCAGGTCAGAGGTGACAGTTTCCACAACGGAATGCTGTGAGAAACTGTGTCAAAGGCTTTGCTGAAGTCCAGGAAGATCCATCCACAGCCTTTCCCTCATTCAGCAGCCAAGTCACTTCATCACAGAAGGCGATCAGGTTAGTTTGGCAAGGCCTGCCTTTTGTGAACCCGTGTTGACTGGTCCTGATCCACCAGTTCTCTTATATGTGCTTCATGATAGCACTCAAGATCACCTGTTCCATGACTTTCCCTGGCACTGAGGTCAGACTGACTGGCCTGTAGTTCCCCGGATCCTCCCTGCGACAGTCATCTAATAGACCCAAAAGATGACTATCACCCCCTGTCCCTTCCCCAGGCACCACACAGCCTAATCCATACTATCCAAAACCATGATTTTCACCTCAAATCCTCTGAAATTTCCCTTCAAAAGCCCCCAAAATGTGATTTTTTTTACCCAAAATTCCCTCCATAAGTCCCCCAAAATGCAACTTTCACCTCAAATCGCCTCACAATTCCCTCCAAAACATGACTTTCAACCCAAATCCCTCCCCCAAAACCCCTCAGACTATATCTTTCCCCTCAAACACTCTCAAATTCCCACTCATACTCTCTCCAAATATGATTTTTACCCCAAGTCCTGTTACAAACTCCCTCTAAATCCAACTTTTACCACACAACTCCTCACAAAAGACAACTTTACACCCCAATGCATTTCAAACTCTGCTAAACCATGACTTTTCCTTCAAATCTTCTCAAGTTTCCCCTCAAACTGCCCCAAAAATTTGATTGTTTTACCTCACATCCTCTCACAAAATCTCCCAAAATGCAACTTTTACCATGCACCTCCTCACAACATCTCTAGGACTATTTACACCCCAAATCTCTTCCCCAAATTCCCCCAAACCATGTCTTTCATCACAAATACTCTTGCATTTTGCTTCAAACTCCCCCATATGTGATTTTTTACCCTAACTGCCCTCACTAAATCCCTTAGTGCTTGCTCCCAGGCAGGGAGCATCTCAGCTTATCAAGAGCTATGACAGTCGCTTCCTTTGGCTTTGCCGGCTCCCCTCTTTGGCTTCTCTGGTGCCTAATATGAGGTCGAGTTGGTTCCCAGCCCACAAATACCACTCTCCCTGCTCCAAACTGATTGAATCTGGAAGCATCCAGCTGGAGGGACCGTGTTAGGGTGGTGGGGAATAAGCCAGGCTCATGCCCACAACGGTTCCCCCTGCAAATGCAGCAACTCCCTACAGGGCAGTGCCTGCCCCCTCGCTGCTGCCTGCAATCCGTGTCCCCCCAGAGCAAATCCAACCTTTCTCTCCCCTCCCCAGGCACCCACAGGCCACTGCCTGTCCTGCCACTACCTCCTACCCGTGATGGCACCTGGGACGTGAGTAGCATCCAGTACTGCGGGTGGAATAGAGGAGATGGGTGCTGGTGCTGCCCTGCTGGGTGGGACACAGGGCTCGGGCGTCCGACCCTGCCAGGTGCCCTGCACAGCCCTGTCCGGCAGCAGGGGGACAGTGACCCCTGTGCAGGGACAGGGCGCTGCCATAGGATACAAGTCCTTTGCTATGTGTGGGTCTCCAGGCAGAAAGGTTCCTGTCCCCTCCGTGGGGTCAGTGCTGTGGTTCCAGGCAGGGCAGCAGCCATAGCTGTGCTCACTCTGTACCAGTTGCTGGATGCTGCCCTCTGTTCTCCCAGTCTCATCAACTTTGGGGACCTGCACAGCCTCCTGCAGGCCATGCTTCAGCACCTGGGGCTGCAGGACCTTCCTGTCCAGCTGGTAGGACATAACACGATGCTTCTCCTGGGGGGTAGCCACAGCTTGGTGTCCCCCAGCAAAGGAGGAACAGGGTGGAGGTCCTGGAAGAGGGCTTGAGCCACTTGTCCCTGTGAAGGACATGCAGCCTCTGTGAGCAGCCCCTGTGAGCAGCTGTGAGGGGACTGTGAGCAGCCTCTGGGGCAGAAGGAGAAGGACACAAGCAAGACCAGCATCTGCAAGGTGAGGCTCTGCCTGGTGCCCTGCATGCTCCCATGCAGGATGCCTGCTCCTCCAGGGCCTGCACTGTCACTGTGCTGCCCTCAGACCAAGGTCTGGCTTTAGACCCAGCACATAACAGTGTGTGTTGCTGTACTGCGGGAGGGAGATGGATTCTGGGGCTGAAATGCAGTTTGTGGGGAAGAACTGGTGCTGAAATGCTGTTCCGCTTGCTCTGGGTCCTCACCACCTATGGGTCTGGCACAGCCAACAGTGGCTGCACTGATGGAGCTTAACCCCATGCTGCCTGCGAACTCTGAGCTGGTGGACAGAGGGTCTGGAGATCCTGGTCCCCAGGGACCCTCCGCTGGGGCTCACCCCTGCCACTCCTCTCTTCCAGACTCTGTGCAAGGAGATCTGTTCATGTCTGCTTCTGCTCAACCTTTGCTAGGAGTTAAATCTCCATGGCAGGGCCTACAATACTTGAGGGTTCTGTCAGCTCATGATTTCATTCCTCCCTGTGCTAGTAAAAGGAGAACCAGGAAGAATATTCAGTCCTTATTGGATGCAAAGGGAACAACTGTGCCACAGGATGAGGACAAGGTTGAGATACTTAATGCCTCCTTTCCCTCAGTCTTTAATAGTAAGGAAAGTTGTTCCCTGCATGTAAATACCCAGGATCCTGAGGAGCACAACAAAGTTCCCATGAACCAAGAGAAAGTGGTTAGAGGCTTGCTTGCCCAATTAGAAACTCACAAGTCTATGGGGCCAGATGGGATCCATCCAAGAGTATTGACGGAGCTGGTGGATGTACTGACCAAACACCTTTCTACCATCTACAAGACTGCTGGTCTTGTCTGACTGGGGAAGTTCCACTGGACTGGAGGCTGATGTTGTGCCCATCTACAAGAAGGGTAGCAGGGAGGATCCAGGAAACTACAGGCCAGTCAGTGTGACCTCAGTGCCCGGGAAAGTGATAAGGCCCAGTCAACATGGGTTTACCAAAGGCAGGTCCTGCCAAACTAACCTGATCACCTTCTATGACAAAGTGATTCAGCTGCTGGATGAGGGAAAGGCTGTGGATGGATCTTCCTCGACTTCAGCAAAGCCTTTAACACAGTTTCTCACAGCATTCTGCTACGGAAACTGTCAGCCTCTTGCCTGGACAGGCACACACTCTCCTGGGTGGAAAACTGGTGGGATGGTAAATGGTGTTAACTCCAGCTGGAGGCCAGTTACAAGTGGGGTTCCCCAGGGCTCAGTGCTGGGTCCAACCCTGTTCAACGTCTTCATCAACAACCTGGATGAAGGCATTGAGGGTACCCTTAGCAAGTTTGCATATGACACAAAGCTGTGTGCAAGTGTCGATCTGCTGGGTGGTAGGGAGGCTCTGCAAAGGGACCTAAACAGGCTGGACCACTGGGCAGTGTCCAATGGCATGAGGTTTAACACGGCCAAATGTCGGGTCCTGTACTTGGGGCACAACAACCCTATGCAGAACTCCAGACTGGGAAAAGTCTGTCTGGAAAGCTGCCTGGAGGAGAAGGACCTGGAGGTGTTGGTCGACAGCCAACTGAACATGAGCCAGCAGTGTGCCCAGGTGGCCAAGAAGACCAATAGCATCCTGGTTTGTATCAGAAACGGTGTGACCAGCAGGTCCAGGGAGGTTCTTCTCCCTCCGTACTCGGCACTGGTGAGGCCACTCCTCGAATCCTGTGTTCACTTCTGGGCCCCTCACCACAAGAAAGATGTTGAGACTCTGGAGCAAGTCCAGAGAAGAGCAACAAAGCTGGTGAAGGGGCTGGAGAAGAGACCTGATGAGGAATGGCTGAGAGAGCTGGGGGTGTTTAGCCTGGAAAAGAGGAGGCTGAGAGGAGACCTCATTGCTCTCTACCACTACCTGAAAGGAGGTTGTGGAGAGGAGGGAGCTGACCTCTTCTCCCAAGGGACAGTGGACACGACGAGAGGGAATGGCTTCAAGCTTCACCAGGGGAGATTTAGGCTAGACATTAGGAAAAAAAATATTCACAGAAAAGGTCATTGAGCACTGGGAGAGGCTGCCCAGGGATGTGGTTGAGTCACCTTTTCTGGAGGTGTTTAAGATATTGGTTGACGAGGTGCTGAGGGACATGGTTTAGTGGCTGATGGGAATGGTTGGACTCGATGATCCGTTGGGTCTCTTCCAACCTGGTTGTTCTATGATTCTATAAGTACTATTTTTAGTTAAAAAAAAAGACAACTCACATTTTAAAATGAAAAAATTTATTAACAATAATAAACAATCAGCAGAATAAATTTTCACACTTGAATTCTTTTTTTGTATAAAAAAGTGTCTGAGAGTTTAAAAATAATAAAAATTTCTGCCCAAATCCTCTTTTTATTTTCACTCTCTAAATCCAATTTTAATTAAAAACATAAATTCAGCAAATAACAATTCTACAAGTTCTGTGCAAGAGTTTAGAAATTAGCAACACTCTTTCAACTTTCCCACACTGAGAAGAAACAGCCTAAATTTTAAATTTAAGCAGTGACTATTGCATGGGGCTTTGTGAGAGGAAATCATGGAAGGGGAGTCCAGGAGGAGAGGATTGAGCTGGATTTTAACTGTGAAAGTAATTTGCTTTGTGGGTATTTTTGCCTTTTCCAAGAGAAAAGGAGCCACACAGAGATTTGAAGAGGTTTAATTTGAGAACTTTGCTCAGTTCAGCTCGACCTCCTTGAACGTCAGCAAAGTCTCCTGATGACCCCAAGAAGAGTTCTCAATGCTGAGAACAGACATGGTGAACGAGATACTTCAAGAGAAGGAAGCAGGAAGCTCTTGAAGTATCTTAAGCCCAAACCTGACCCTACACCATAACCCTCACCGTAACCCTAACCCCGAACCCTTTAACCCTAACCCTAAAACCTGACCCAAACCCTCAACCCTGACCCTATCCCTAAGCTCTACCCCCAACCCCCAACCCCACCCCTTCCACTTCCCCCCACCCCACCCCTACCCTCACCCCATCCTCTCCCCCTTACCCCAAACCCCTACCCCTTTCCCTATAACTACCCCCTACCCTTATCCCTAAAACTACCCCCTACCCCTACCCACTACACCTACCCCTAGCCCTACACTCTACCCCTAAACCTACATCCTCCCCCTACCCCCGTACACCTACCCCCTACACCTACCTACCATTAACCCCTACCACCTACACCTACCCCTACCCCAACCCTCTACACCTACCCCTACACCTTACCACTCCCCCTTACCCCTACACCTACCCCTACCCCAGCCCCTACACCTACCCCTAACCCTAAACCCTACACCTACCCCTATACCTACCCCCTACACCTCCTCCCTACCTCCTGCACCTACCCCTACACCTGCCCCCTACACCTACCCCCTACCACTACACCTACCCTTAAACCTACCCCCTAGCCCCTACACCTATGCCCTACCACTCCTCCCTACCCCTACACCTATCCCCGCACCTCTACCCCCTACCGGCCTACACCTACCCCCTAAACCTACCCCTAAACCTAACCCCTAGCCCGTACACCCACCCCACCAACTACACCTACCCACTACCCCTACGACTACCCCCTACCCTTACCTGCTACCCCCTACCCCTATCCCCTACCACCTACCCCTACTCCCTACCCCTATTCCTTACCCCCTACCCTCCCCTGTACCCAACCCCTCCCTCCTCTTCCCATCCCCTTCCCCCTACCCCCACCCCCCTACCCCCCCCCCCCCCCCCCCCCCCCCCAAACCCTGTTAGGGTTAGGGCACCATTAGGTTTAGGGTCAGGGTTATGGTGCTGCTGGGGTTAGGGTCAGGGTTTGGTTTAGGGTTAGGGTTTTCATTAGGGGTAGGTTTAGGTTTAGCATTAAGATTTAGGATTAGGGTTCCCATTAGGATATATGTTAGGTTTAGGGCTTCAGTAGGTTATGGTTAGAGTTAGAGCTAGGGTGAGGTTTGGGGTTAGGTTTGGGTTAGGGTTAGTTTTAGGCTTAGGAGGGGAGAGCAGCCTCCTAAGAAAAACACCTTCCCTGGGAGCGTTACTTGGGGTTGTGGCTCTTAAATTGAGTCTTTAGGTCATGCCCTTTGCTCCTAACTCATAATAATCAAATGGTTTGGGTGGAAGGGACCTCAGAGCCCATCCAGTTCCACCCCTGCCATGGACAGGGACACCTCCCACTGGACCAGGGTCTCCAAGCCCCATCCAGCCTGGCCTTGAAAATCTCCAGGGATGGGGCAGCAACCACTGCTCTGGGCAAACTGGGTCAGGCTCTCACCAGCCTTACATCTCCTCCCCAGGCCCAGGGGAGAAGTTTTGGGAAGCTGAAACTTCTTTAACCTGAAAGAAGAAGTGAAACTTGAAGCCCACATCAAGTTCTCTTCCTCTGCAAAGGTGGCAAGATGTAGGTGGGGGCTGCTGGGATGCTCCTTCTGCTCTGGGGACGTGCAGCTGGGTATTACCCAGCACCCCTGGTCGCCCCAACTGCAAACTTCTTGCGGAAATAAGGCATGTGACTCTGGAAAGAAAAGGAAAAATTCTTGGAACACCAAGTCGAGGCAGAAAATAAGCACAAGTATCTAACAGGGGGAAACCCACTTCTCCAAAAGACATCAGGGCCAGGTATCCCTAACCCACCAGCTGCGGCATCTCGTGTAGTGAAGTAGGAAGCAGACACCAGATGTAAGGATGGAGAACACAGCTCTGCCCTTCCAAGGACACTGGGAAGCTCCAACCCCACCAGCTATGCACCAACCCCAGAGCGAGGGATAGAACCTCACTTTCCTGCTCCAGGAACAATCAGCAGCTGCTGTGGAACTCGGGACCCAGTGGAATGGTTGGAAGATGCAAGGAGCGTGAGGTTGAGCATGAGAAGGTTCTTCCCCCAGAGGGTGGTGGAGCCCTGGAACAGCTCCCAGGGAAGCAGCCACAGCCTGACAATGTTCCAGAAGGGTTTGGCCAATGCCCTCAGCCCCACGGTGGGAATGTCGGGGTGTCCTGTGCAGGGACAGGACTTGGAATCAATAAGCCTCATGGGTCCCTTCCAACTCAGGACAATCTAGGATTCTGTAACTTTCCCTGGCTCTTGCATCTGAGCAAAGACATCTGGAGCCAGTTTTAACTCCCACTCACCTGTGTAAATGTTAATGGTTTGTCTCTGGTGATATAGTCTGCGTACTTGCAGACAAAGACTCCACAGTCGCTTCTGTTCTCTTGCTGACGTATTTCCTAAGGAATGCAAAGAAAGAGAATTTTCCAGTACCATAAAAGAGAGGCAGTTTGGAAGCAGCATACGTTACCCATCCTAACAGACACTCAGGATAATCCATTCACCATCACACAACTCAGGGAACAGACCTGACTGACCGCACATCAGCTCCTCACTCCCTTCACCTGGGGGTTACAATCCAAGCTCTTGGCAGGTTGAGAAGGGAGAGCAGCCTCCTAAGAGAGGCGCCCTCTCTGTGAGGTTTACTTCGGGTTGTGGTTCTCAGATTGAGTCTTTAGGCCGTGCCCTTTGCTACTAACTCGTAATCATGGAATGCTTTGGATTGGAAGGGGCCTCAAAGCCAATCCAGTCCCACCCCTGCCATGGGCAGGAACACCTCCCACTGGACCAGGCTGATCCAAGCCCCATCCAGCCTGGCCTTGAACACCTCCAGGGATGGGGCAGCCACCACTGCTCTGGGCAACCTGGGCCAGGGCCTCACTGCCCTCATCGTGAGGAATTTGGATTGCACATTAGGACAAAAATCTCCCCCCTCCCAATTTAAAGCCAATCCCCCTTGCCCTATCGCTCCATGCCCTTGGTAAGCCCCTTCCCAGCTTTCCTGGAGCCCAACTCAGGGAAACACACGCTCAACCCTCTGTTTGTCACACACCAGGACTTGTGCTCCCAACAATAATTATCCCAAATTCAAAGGTCATTTCCAAAGCCTGTGTTCTCCAACAAGAGCCAAACAGATTAAGTTTGTCTTGGGAAGTGGGGGAAAAGTCAGATTCACCTGAACGTGGCAGACTAATTCAAACAAATGAAGCAGGCAGTCAGCAAGGAGAGGTCACACTGAAAGATTTCATCCCAGCATGGTTATGACCAGGTTGGATGGTGCTTTGTGTGAGCTGGTGTGGAAGGTGTCCTGCCCATGGCAGGGGCTGGAACTGGATGGGATTTAAGGTCCCTCCTGCCCCAAACCACTCTGCGATTCCATGGTTTCCTGGGTCAGCTGCAGCCTAAGGTGGCACGGTAAGAACATGAGATGCTTATGGCTGTTTTCTATAAGCTTGGACTTAGGGAGTGTCAAGACCTCTAAAGAGAAGGAGCATTCACATCCCAGTAGTGCTCACGTATGTGTGACGTCATACTGTGAAGGGTCCACTCTGAAGGATCCAGCTTCACTTGTCTTTTGTCCTGACTTTCTTCTTGCAGGTATTTGCTGTTGAAAACAAATCAAAGTCATTCTTTGCCTCTAGAATGTAGGTCAACAAAAACAGAGCTGCTGTAGGATCATGGGGAGCTGAGCAGCAGGTCAACCAAACATCAGAGCATCCTTACAGCAGCTGATTTATGGCTTTCAGAGGAAAAATCCAAGTCTTAAATTTACAGACATAACGAGAGGCTGTGAGGTATCATTTACTGGTCAGGAATGAGACCAGTGATTCCAGTAGAGGCTTCCACAAATGCGTAAGTTCACTCCTTAAAGCCCGGTTGTTTCATTCCTAGTGGGGGCAGTGCAGGTGGCACCAGGTTAGCGTGTATTGGGCAGCGAGGCTGTGTGTGTGTGTGGTGGGAAGGGGGCAGAACCCAGGTACCCAAGACCCTGACTGCAGGGGACTGTGTGATACCAGGTAAGCAGGCAATGTCACATGACTCACAGCAAGGCAAAGATTCCTGCTTCATTATCTAAAAGAAATGTGGAAACCTGCAGTTGTGTCCCAGGGACAAGTTCAGACAAGGTCCAAAAGCCTTCTCATAATTCACAGTGAGAGTAGCACCCAAGCAACTGGTTACTTGCAATAGAATTTCACAGATTTTGTCCCCACTCTTGAGTGCCATGGAGTTCAGCTTAGTTGTCTTTCTATATACCCCATTCGGTTAAATAACTGTGTGCCCACGAGGGTGACTACAGTGTACTATTGGCTAAAGGTAGTTGTCCATAAGGCTATTACCAACATATTATTGGCTAAGCTAGCATGCATGCCAAGAAACCAAGTTATACTAAAGTTAGCTATGTTGACAGTTCATGTCCATTGTTTTCCTTTCAGGTGGTACTCGTTCCCACCGAACTAGCTGCTGGGTTCCTCCCAGCTGGCCTATGTTTATCTTTCAGCTCTCTGCTTCAAGGTCTTGTTAGAGTTGTTCAGTATCAAGCAGTCTCACAGCATCCAGGCCTTGTTCTCTGTAAAATCTTCCCACAATTCCCCCTTTTTGTTTTTTGATGACAAAAGCGTTCAGGTGAAACGTATGATCAACTTGGTATTATATACACTGTAACACACAGGATAATTGTTAAAGCAATTAATACCATTAAAAATAACAGTCCTTCTTGTTCCTGTCGACTGCTTTCGTGGCTGAGGCTTTAACCACTGTCATGCAGCAACATGGGCTTGATCCATCTCACTGGTGCCCAAAAGTGGTCCTATATCTGTTAAAACACAAGCATAACCTCCTCCCCATGTTAGTAGCTTAAACAGACGATAGTAACTGATTTTTAAACTCTCTCTAATTTAAATGATATTCAAGTGCCTTAGCATTGGTACAATCTAGTCATCTCCTGTGAAAATTCATTTAATATTGAACCATTAATCTCTTTTGTGATTCCCCTGATTCCCCTCTTTTTTTTTTTTTTTTTTTTTTTTAAGTGTCAGCTCGTTTAGCAGTAGGACCCATCAGCCGCTGACTGCTGGAATGCAGGCATTCCCCTAGAGAGATAATACAGTTAACTCCTGTGGACTTCCGCAAAGTTGAAAGAAAAATGGAACTTAGAGGGGGGTGGGTGGGGAGTGGGTTAGTCACACACATGCAACTACAAGGCTAAACTTTTGCCTTTTTCTTCTGAAGCCTTTCATTCCAAAGATCCCAGGTAAATCTACCTGTTTGCCGGCTTAGTGGACATATGAGATTGAAAGGTCCCAGAGATGTATTTTCAAGATTAATCAAAATTAATTTGTAAGTCTTACAAACGTTTGAAGTACTTCAAACACATACACACACGACCACTCATTTCAAGGCTAGCCAAATACAGTCATACAATGTTGGTTATTGCTAGTGGATCCACAATTTTCGATGCTACAAATGGTCTTCCTTTTTCCAAGGGAAAACCCATTTTCTAGGAATCCAACAAACACCTTCCTCTGTAAGTAAGCATGTGTATCCTCTGTCTGTTAGTTGCACCTCTGCCGGAAAACCTTTAACAATGCCATAAAATTTCAAACTGTTGGTTTTGTTGGGAAAACATCAGCAAAGCCATAGAATTTCAAATTGCAACTTTTTGCCAGGAAAACATCAGCAAAGCTATAGAATTTCAGACTGCAGCTTTTTGCCGGGAAATCATCAGCGAAGCTATAGAATGCCAGCCTGCACTTTTTGCCGGGAAAACATCAGCGAAGCTATAGAATGCCAGCCTGCACTTTTTGCCGGGAAAACATCAGCAAAGCAATGAAACTTCAAATTGCAACTTTTTGCCGGGAAAACATCAGCAAAGCTATAGAATTTCAGGCTGCAGCTTTTTGCCGGGAAAACATCAGCGAAGCTATAGAATGCCAGCCTGCACTTTTTGCCGGGAAAACATCAGCAAAGCTATAGAATTTCAGGTTGCAGCTTTTTGCCAGGAAAACATCAGCAAAGCTATAGAATGTCAGCCTGCAGTTTTTGCCGGGAAAACATCAGCAAAGCTATAGAATTTCAGGTTGCAGCTTTTTGCCAGGAAAACATCAGCAAAGCTATAGAATGTCAGCCTGCAGCTTTTTGCCGGGAAAACATCAGCAAAACTATAGAATTTCAAACCTCAGCACTGCCGGAAAGCCAACAGCAAAGCTGGAATCACTTGGTCTGACCCTGGTTGCATCTGCACTGGCCAGGCCCTCTACATTTGTGCCCCAGTGCGGGACGGCATCGCGCTCAGTCTGTAGTTTCCCTGATTTGACAAACAGGTAGGTATGGCGTGAGGTGGTGTAGATGGAGCAGGCAGAGGTATCCCGGAGGAAGGCATTGGTGCAACAGCAGTGTTAGAATTTGAGCAGTCTCTATCCTTCCCAAGAATGGCAAGTTACTCCTTTGGTTGCTCAATTGTAGTTGTGGACAACTCGAGTTGATCCATTGTTTTTACTAAGGTTTGAAGGATATCATTTGTTGTATCCTGTGCTTCTTTAAGTGAAGAGCTAGGTCCAGAGCTGGGATGTGTCGAAGTGGGCATATCTGGGGGGGGAGGCAATAGTGCTTCTGGGTTAGGGCCTCCCTCTGAAGGTCCCGTGACCGCAACTTCTGGTTTATCTTCAGTTGGTGCAGGCATAGTCACAGTGCAACTTCCAGCTTCCTCCTAACCCATCAGGGTTTTAGGAATAGCTCCAGGACCAGATACAGCAAGATGGTGAATTTCTGTGATACCATCTATGATTTTTGGTCCAGGAGGCGCCTCACATGCCTTAAAAGGTTTAGCGAGCACAGAATGGAGCGAGTCAGGCTTGGCGCAGGGTGGAAGGGTGGGGGGAGGGAGGAGGGGTTTAGAAGCTTCTGTACCTTTAGCATTATTTTCAGTTTTTAGTGGGTTGTTTTCCTCATTCGGTTCTGGACCCAAGTTCAATGCTGCGAATACAGAGGCCGCAGCAGTTTGCTTAATTCTTAAATCTTTCAAGGTTTCAGATATAAATTTCCATAAAGTAGCAAATTTGGTGGCTTCCTTCCCCTCAGCTTCCCCATTGCTGTTAGTATCCCACAGCTGAATCCCTATGTCCTTCCAAGTAGCTTGGTAAAACATCAAACCAGCATCAGGAATAAGTCTCCTATCTCTGCTCCATTTCAATAGTTCAATTAGACCATTTTCTGTCATATTTAATTCCTCTCTTGGAGAGAATGTAATGTGGGAGATTTACCACCGATTGCTTGTCCTTAGAAAGCATGGAGCCCATGCTCTATAGAGTCAGCTTGGAACACAGCTGCATTGAACAAAATTAAATACATTATCTGGCTATCCTTTTGTATTAATACTAGTGGAAATGGTGTTCACAACATTAGTGAGACAGCATCCATACCCTTGCTTGAATGATTCCAGTACAGTCTGCATCAATGACCTCAGGTAAAACAAAAATTCCCAACTGAATTATTGATAACCATTCTAATTACAAGGTATTAAAGTCAACCCCAGTGGTCCTTTTACATTTCATGGTATTGTGTGAAGCGCGGACGTTTGTAGCACTACTGCGATGATGGTGATCACATCTATCTCGGTGCTATCTCTGGTTCTTGCTCTGAGGTGAGAGCTGGTGCTTGCCATGGAGGCATCTGTGTCGGGACACGCCTTTGAACCATGCTTTGCTCTTGGTTTTCTGACAATACCGTCCCATTCTTGTCCCATTTTTATACACACCAACTGGTAAAATGTTTACCCTTTCCACACCAAGGGCAGAATTTAGACCCTCTATCCTGGTGTTGCATGTGGCAGTCTTTTAAAATGTATCTCCTTGCCGCGATTCTAACAGAACGTATTTCTGTCTCAGATTACAGTCAGGGCAGCAGCTACCAGCTGAACTTGATAGGGATAGGTAAATGATCCCAGCTGTTGTTGTAGGAGTTTTCAGACCGCACCGTATCTTTCTATATTTGCTGTTAGGATTTATTGTCGTGGATTGCAAAATTAAGGCTTCTGTAACTGTTCAGTTGTCTGCCTGCTTGTCGAGCACATCCCCCCATATATATGTCACACCTTTTTTCAGCTTCCCCGTGTCCAGTATCTTTAAAAGTGTTTGATAAAACAAAAAACACATTTGTTGTAAAATTGCATTATTTAAGCTGCCTTGATTCTTGAACTGCTACCAACGGTGCTTAATTGAGTAGTTTCTTATCATATCTGTTAATAATCCCTTCTGTAATGCGAAACTGTCTGGGTTTAGCAGCAGCTGTAGCAGCAGTGACGATGAACAGCACCCATCTCAGTGAGCCGCTCCGTGGGAGCTGGACGGGTTGGGGGGTGGGAAATGGGGGTGGAAGCCCTCGGCCAGGCGGCTTGGCTCTGGAGGAGTTAATACGTTATCTTTTGCAGCCGTTGGAATCTCTTCTATTGCTTTGTAACTAATTACTTCCCAGCACGGACTACCGTGCTGCACACAGATCAAAACTTGCAATATTTCAACTTTTCCCCGCTGCTGTGCCTCCCTCCTAGTTTGTGCCCGTTGGTCTGAGGGATGGGGGGGCAATGAATAAGACTTCTTCTTGCGGTCTCTTGGACCCGGATCAAAGGGTTTATCGGCTTCCCTGTCGGGGGGTGCAGAGGCCAGCACAGCCAGTTTACAGGTGTGGGAGGTTAGTGCACTCGGCTTGGAGTGATCGCTTTGCTTTTTAGAGCTGACGTGTGCCTTTAACACTTCAAAAACTTTCTGCCAGGGACCAAGCAACTTAGTAGCTGATTTCAATAGTTCAGTTAGACAAATCTTGTCATATTTCATCTTTCTCTTAGAGAGGATATATACTGGGGGGGCTTTATCACTGCTAACTCGTTCTGCGAAAGCGTGAAAACCCATCCTCCCCCCATCGACCGCCGCTTGCCTTATAGCAGATCCAAGACTCCTGGAGTCTTCTTAAAGTGGATGCGTGTCTCATTCCAATCTGTATTCGTTCAGAGAAGCTTCAGCAGGTAATTCGAATGTCCCACACTCGGGCGCCATTTGTAGTAATGCAGATGCAGAGATCAATCTGATCAGTCAGCAAGCACCTTTATTCAGCTTAGCTGTCTTTCTATATACCCCATTCGGTTACATAACTGTGTGCCCACGAGAGTGACTACCGTGTACCATTGGCTAAAGGTAGCTGTCCATAAGGCTATTACCAACATATTATTGGCTAAGCTAGCATGCATGCCAAGAAACCAAGTTATACTAAAGTTAGCTATGTTGACAGTTCATGTCCATTGTTTTCCTTTCAGGTGGTACTCGTTCCCACCGAACTAGCTGCTGGGTTCCTCCCAGCTGGCCTGTGTTTATCTTTCAGCTCTCTGCTTCAAGGTCTCGTTAGAGTTGTTCAGTATCAAGCAGTCTCACAGCATCCAGGCCTTGTTCTCTGTAAAATCTTCCCACAGATGTCCATTTTGAAGGCACTGCTAAGGACATAACTTGCATCCCCGTGGCAAAATGTGGCCTTAATCTCTCTCTCCATGGCTTAAAACAAGCAATTAAATGGGGAAGGACTCATGAAATGGAGTAATGAGCACGCTAACAAGCTTTCAGCTGCAAGAAAGCCTGCAGTGAAGCTCAGGTACCAGCTTTTTGCCAAGTTAGTAATAGCCCTTCGTTGTCAGCTCAGCACCCCAACTTTCAGCTTCAGAGCCCAGCTTTGTCCTGGTTTGTTTTCACAAAAGGAAGCCGATATCCAACCTGTGGGCACCAAACACACTAAAGCAGCTGAAAAATCAACAGAAGTAGAGCAAACCCTTTTGCCATGTATTGCTGCAGCCCTTGCCATACTGAGGGTTAAGTAAGGGAAATTGAGGCAGCTACGCTCAAGTCAGGCAACCACCAGTCCAGGCTGTGCATCTGACTGGCTTCAAGACCAATGTTGCCACCTAAGTCTGGGTAAGGAATGCAAATAAACCAATAAGTCCCCTTCTTGGTTGAATCTGGGCTGGAAAATTAAGCACAGCACCTGGTTTACCTTCTACTGAGCAGACTGTGTAAACCCTTGGAAAGGACAAGTTAGCCTCTGCCTCTCTCCAGACATGGTCAATTAGATCAGCACGACCGTGACTCCAAAGAATAAAAGCAGCCAAAATTCAGGTGAGCAGGGGAAGCTGGGCTCCCACTCCCCCTGAACAGTGTAACTAAGTTAACTCCTCCAGCCACTGCAATGCTCAGCACGCACACAGGGCTCTGTGGGGTCCTGAGGGACCAAAGGCAGCTCTGTGGGACCCTGAGAATGCACACAAGATGCTCAGCTGCTCCCCAAGCAATGCAGCACTATACATCAGCCAAAGCTTATTTTTCAGGTTCCACCACCACAGTAGAACAGGACAAAATCCTTTTAAGAGGCTCTGCCTCTTAACCAGGTGAATCGGGTTAGTACTGCTGTGTTCTTAAGCCTGGCCTAGCTTTTGTCCTGGTAGCAGAAGCCCCAAAAACTCTTAGGTGAGCTCAACTGAAGGAGCACGTGGAGCATAATAAAAATCAGCATTACTGCTGACACTAGCACTGTGTCCTGTCTAACAAACCATCACCTATGGTACCTCCGTGATTGGAGGAAAGTCATCTGCCTTTTTGCCTGAGTCTGGCAATTTGCTTGCTTCCACACCAATGCTGGATGATTTTCTGGATGTAACAGTTGATTGACGTAATCGGGATAACACATCTTCTGAGTTGTCGGCTCCATTCTGTTTCTGTTGGGCAAAAGGACATGAAGTGAGCTAGGAAACACACATTTTTTGCTAGGTGATAGTGCAGAAAATCTTGCCGATGTATAACACTGGAAGGATTTTTGTACACACATCCAGTTAGCAAACTGCAAAGTTACTTTTTATTGGGGAGCACATTCCAGCCATGCAGCACTGCCCTCAAAGCTAAGCAGAGGCAGGAGAGAAACAAGGTCAGTTAGGCATTAAGAACCCCTGCAGAGCCTCCACATGTGCCTATGAAATTGAGATTGAAATTAACAGCTCCAATTTCCACGATTAAAACTGTGTGATCTCAATCCCAAGCAGAGATGGAAGTCAGAAGTGTACAGCCAACCTCACAAAACAAGCCAGGACTAAAGATACCACAGCCCAGCTCTGCAGGACAACTAAGTCTGGGCACAAGGCTTTTAAGCTGTGCCCAACACAGTAAGTGTGGAGAAGAGAAAGAGCATAGTGTGATGCACTTGTGATAGTCCAGAAACAAACAAATGGCAGCAGGAAACCCTTGGTGATAGCACTACTTCTCACACAACATTCCCGCTTTCCCTGAGCAAACCAACCGCCACAAACACATTACTCACTCAGCAATACATGAGTGAGAAGGGCAAGGATTTCTGATCACAAAGAGCTGTATTTGCTTAAGAAGTGAAATCATGAATAACACAGACTTACCTTTGCAGCTGCAAGTTTTCTTCGTCTCTTCTCCTCCATAGTGTTCTCCGCCCTGTGAGGTGAGGGAGAGAAAAAGAGAGGAGTGAACTGTCTATCTGTACTGTCCCATGGAATTGTTCTGGATAAGAGACACACACAGAGCTCAATGACAGGAGAAGGGTGATTACAAGAGACTCTACCTGGTCACATCACCTCTTTGAGGCACCTGTGGGCCGCAAACATCTCCATCTTTGAAACCTACACAGAAAAGTAGCCCTATGAGAGCAAGAAGCCAGCTTTCATTTACCATCAGATGCATAAAGTGCTTGCTTGCTGGGTGATAAATACAAAAAAATCTTGTAATGACGACTGCAAGGTCAGGAAGTTTGAACTTGGGCAGTTTCATAAAATATCATAGAATTGTTTGGTTGGAAAAGACCTTTGAGATCACCAAATGCAACCCATACCCATCCACTCCTAAACAGGATCCCTGAGCACCTCATCTCTTAGCAGCCTGGTGCAGTGGGAGGTGTCCCTGCCCATGGCTGGAGGGTGGGACTGGATGGGCTTTAAGGTCCCTTCCAACCTAAACCATTCCATGATTCTACCAAAAGCAGAGCACTAATACATTGCTGGCACCAAAGGAAACCACCAGTCAGCAAACCAGTTTAACGAGCCCACTCTGCAGAAGGGAACTCCTTCAGCAGTTACACATCTGCAGCTCGCTACCTGTCACAGAAATAGCTACGTGCAGCACTAGAAATGGATTAAAGGCTGACAACTCCCAGTCAAGCAAGGGATGCCTGAGGGTGAGCAGCAATATATCGTGCTCTGCTGCTGCAAACAGCCAGGTGCTGTCATGTTCTGCATGGGGCAGAGTCACATCTGCAGCCACAAAACTGCCACAATAATGTGTCTTGAGGGCCATTTTAAACAGTTTTTCAGTACACTAAAATGCTTACAAGGGCATTTTAGCCAGTAGCTACTGTTGGGGGCGGTTCTGTCCCCCTCTTTCTTTCCCAACTCCCCCAGCCCCTTCCAGGAGGAAAAAAAAAGTTATTAGGACCTACAAGCTAAAATTAATGTTTAAAACAATTTCTTCTGGCAAGTCAATGATGGACATACAACTGTAGGACTGCTCCCAAGGCAGCTCTTGCACGGAGATGATGAGATAAATGCCCCAGTCCAGAGGCAACACAAGGATGCAGAGAAGAATTCATATTCCAGCAGTGCCAGACGCAACCCAGATGTCGCTACTTCAACACTCTAAGCTCAGAGGGTGCAGCTGCACCCCAAACACAGCAAGGTGAAAAAGAAGTGAGTTAATGGTGCAATGTCAGCCTTACCAGATTCTGGTGTTCCTAGTGCAGAAACTCTTCGTTTCTTAGCTGGATGTTCATAAGAAAGGGACTGAGCCTGAAGCAAAACCAAAAAATGTAGCAATGTGAGTATAACCTCAATGTGAATCCAAGCAGACAAACTCCCTGGAATTTGGTAAGCTGTGTCATGACCTGGGGACCATTATTTGCCAGTTGAGATGTTAGCAAAACACAAACCTCTGCAGGAACTCTGACAAGTACGCTTCTTTAAAAAAAAAAAAATAATAAGAGCTCCCATACGTGCAGTGATTAAAAGAACACAAGCTTGTGTCTGTCTCCTCTCTGGGGGTGTTCAAGGCCAGGCTGGATGGGGCTTTGATGCAGTGGGAGGTGTCCCTGCCCATGGTAGCTGGCTGGAGCTGGACGGGCTTTAAGATCCCTTCCAACCCAAACCATTCTAGGATTCTTACTGACAAAGTGCAGCAGTTTAGCCCTTGGAGTATATTTTATATAAATAGGAGTTAACGACTCTCTCAGGAACAAACAGTTAGAGGGTGACTGTTCCTCTTATGGGGCAATAAGAAAAGTAACGCTACACCTTTGAGTCAGACTAGAGCCAAGCAGTTCATGACACACTTTTACAGATCCGGCATCCTACAGGACTCCACTCCCAGATTGGTGGAGAACCACCCAGCAGAAAGAGGTTTAATCAGAGGAAGCATCCATTTTTTTCTCGTACTGTAATGTATTTTAATTACCTAACTACAAGCTGCAAGTGCTAGAGCAGAGTAGGCAAACCTGAGGAAAGCAAACCCTGCATGCAAGAGCTGCCAGCTACAAACGTGAAAGAACCCACAGCCATACAGGCTCAGAGCAAGCCAAACTTCATGATACATTCGGGAGAGCTACCTCCTGTTTCCTCCTGCAAAGACTCTACCTACACCCCGAATCCTTGCTCACCTCTGCTGCAGGCTCTGCAATGGGAGAGGCATTGCTGACTAAAGCCTCCTGGCCCTCATTTTTGGCCTTGAATGGCAAACCCTCTGCAGCAACACCTTTGTCACCTTCCTCTTCACGATCAGAGACAGCGTAATCTGAAAAACAAAAGCAGGCAACATAACAATATGATTTAAAACAGGATTAGGATTTCTACTTGTGTTAGAGCCCATTTTCTTATTCCACCTAACGCAGCATAACCCATTGCACACACCCTCCCGCAACAGCAGTTGGTGGTGATATAAGCTGGGGAGGGTCTCTTGATGAGGGGAGGGAAAGATAGCACAAGGGGGAACAGCTTCAAGTTGGAAGTGGTGAGATTGAAATGAGATCTTAGGGAGAAATGTTTTGTTGTGAGGGTGGGGAGGCCCTGGCCGAGTGCTCCCTGGGAGCCAAAAAGCCAGCACCAGTAAGCACCCAGCTGGCTGTGTCACTGCTCCAGACACACTCAATTTCTCAGAGCTGCTGCAGTCCCTCTGCACAAACCTCTGTGGCCTCCAGTGAATCCCCAGCTGCTTTCCCGGCCATGTAGATATAGGAACAGTTCCCATTGGGTGTTTTGTGATGGACTATGTTAAAAATAAAGTGTATTTTGTATAGCATCTGATTAGGCACAGTGTGAATATTTAGTGGGTTTTGGGGTATTTGTTTGTTTTTTTACTTTAGTTAAGGGATGTATTACTTTGGACATAATGCATGGCTGAAAATCATTCCCCGTTGTCCTGTCCCTGCACTCCTTGATCAAGAGCTCCTTCCCAGCTTTCTTGGAGCCCCTTTCATTACTAGAAGCGGCTCTGAGGGCTCCCCAGAGCCTTCTCTTCTGTTCTAATAACTTGAGTAAAACTTGATTTCACAGAGTGCTTGATAATTTGGGCTTTAATGGTAACTGTGGTTTATGCTAAAAGTCATAGAATCATAGCATGATTTGGGTTGGAAGGGGCTTCAAAGCCCATCCAGTTCCACCTCCCGGCCATGGGCAGGGACACCTCCCACGGGATCAGGATGCTCAAGCTCCATCCAACCTGACCTTGGACACCTCCAGGGATGGGACAGCCACGACACCCCTGGGCAACCTGGGCCAGGGCCTCCCCAACCCTGACTCCCTGAGTAAAACTTGATTCTCATGAGTATTTGTGATTTTCACTGAGTATTTGGGCTTTTAGGATGACTGTGCTCAGTGCTAAATGTCCAGTGTTAAAATATTCCTCCTCCCCAAGTACCAACCCCTGGCACAGCCCCCTGCTCCCCACCCCCGACCTCCTGAGCTCAGGATCTTTCCTGCACACCTGGTGATAGGAATGGGAGGTGAAGTGGAGGGAGGTGGGAGACGATGCCCCCATCAGTATTGCTGCCTCAGCCCAGCACCAGCACCAGCTCTGCTTGCTCCTCCTATTCAGAAACCCCCAAAAACAGGCATTTGGCCACTCCCGGCCCAGTGTTTCTCTGCACAAATCAGGGCTGTTTCTTTCTCAGTGAGGTTTTGTTCCTGGTCTTTTCAAAGTTTTGTTGCTGTTCTGTCTATTTCTGGAGCAGAGTTGAGGCCCTGGGGCTCCCCTGGGCCCTTCAGGTGAGATCTGGCAGCACCAGACAGAAACACAGAAAACACAGTTAAATAAGTCTTGGTTCCCACCCAGACCCTGTGTATGGCTTGAGGTCAGAGCACAGCAGCAGCAAAAGGATCACCAGGACCATCCCTCTCAGCACCGCCAGGGTGGTTTGAGTGTTGTGAGGATTTTCCTGGAAACTGGAGTTGCTTCCTGATCTCCCCTTGAGAGAACTTGTCCAGAGATGGTGCTTTGGGCCCAGCCTTGACTGCTCCTGCTTGTCCAGGGACATGAGCGTAGTGCTGAAGAGCTCTCGGGAGGAGATGCCAGGCCCTCCCTCTGAGCTTCCGTCTCCAAAGGAAGCAGTGCCCCCTCTGCCCTCGCAGCCAATGGGAACAGCAGCCTCGGCAAACAGACCTGCCTGCTCCACCCTTTCAGCAAATGGGAACAGCGGTCTCAGCACCCACACCCGCCCCCTCTGCCCTCCCAACCAATGGGAACAGTGGCTCCGCCCCTCACTGTCCCAGCAATCACTCTGCCCTTTGTAGTTTTGTGTGACATGCGTAGAAGAGTTGTGGTTAAACCTTAATTCCACTTTGAAAGGAGCAGTGCAGAGGTCCCACAACTTTTACCTTTGCTCAGTCCCAGAGGAGGAGCGAGGAGGGGTGGGGGGTCTGCCCTCTGTCTCCATCCCAGGAGGAGGAGAAGGGAGTCTGCGTTCTGTATCCCTCCCGAGACAAGGAGCCAGGAGGCTCTGCCCTTGTTCCTCCCTCGTTCCTCACTCGTTCCTCCCTGGTTCACACTTTGTCCCTCCCTAGTTCACCCCTCATTCCTCCCTCCTCCCTCATTCACCCCCATCCCCTCCTTGTTCCCCCCTTGTTCCCCCATTGTTCCCCCCTTGTCCCTCCCTCATCCCTCCCTCATCACTCCCTCATTCCTCCCTCATCACTCCCTCATTCCTCCCTCAATCAGCTGTCATTCCCCCCTTGTTCCCCCCTCGTTCCCTGCTCGTTCCTCCCTCATTTACCTCTATCCCTCCCTAGTTCACCCCTCATTCCTCCCTCCTCCCTCATTCACCCCCATCCCCTCCTTGTTCCCCCCTCGTTCCCCCATTGTTCCCCCCTTGTCCCTCCCTCATCCCTCCCTCATCACTCCCTCATTCCTCCCTCAATCAGCTGTCATTCCCCCCTTGTTCCCCCCTCGTTCCCTGCTCGTTCCTCCCTCATTTACCTCTATCCCTCCCTCCTTCCTCCCTTGTTCCCTTCTCATTCTTCATTCCTCCCTTGTTCATCACCCATTCCTCCTTCCCCATTCCTTCCTCGTTCTGCCCCAGGAGGGGGAGTGTGAAGCCACCAGGGCTCTGCTCTGGTTCTACCCTGGGTGGTGGAGAGAGGAGGCTCATGTCCCCCTCAGCTGGGGGCGGCATGTGCTGCTCCCTGCGTACCCAGGATGGCCCAGAGCAGCTCCATACCACAAAGCTCCTTGGAAAAACCAAGCGTGACAGAGCTGTACTGGACCAGAGATCTCCTGTCCCGTCGACTGCCTCCATCTCTCCTGGCTTTGTCCCCAACATCTTCTCTCGCACTCCAGGCCAGTGAGGTGAGTTCTGCATGCTGTGCACTATGGAGAACCACGTCATCCAGGTTTTCAGTAGCAGCAGCAGCGAAATACAGCCCATGTCCTTCATCAGAGACATCAAGAGCAAGGATAGCTGTGCTCCCCTTTCATAGCCATGAGGGGTAACAGTGATCGATGCAGGAGCAGAACCTTTGAGATTGGACAGAGTTTTTGCAGACTGCTCTTTGGAGCTGACTCTTGGAGCCTGCCAGGGGGTCAATGTGGGGCTTCCCGCGTGGCCAGCCTAAGTCTGACATCTGGTTTGGGTTGAGGGGGCTCAAGCCCCAGATTCCCTGCCCCGAGGGAGGGAAGGGCTGCATGTGTCACAGTGTGTGCTGGGACTGATTCCTCCCTCTCCTGCAGAGATTGCCCAGCACATCCGCTTTGGCCGCCAGGAGGATGCACATGAGTTCCTGCGATTCGTCATCAATGCCATGCAGAGGGCCTGCCTGAACGGCTGTTCCCAGTACATGGGGCCTGTGGCAGCCCTTGACACTCTTTTCTGCTGTCCACTCACAGGTCCCATGGGTGTGTGGGAAGGGACTGTGGGGCAAACGTGTCCCCCGGGGTGGCTTGGAGGGAGGTGACCTGTGGGGTGGCTGTTGCGGAGGGGCGGTGTGAGATCCTGTGCTGCTGTCTCTAGGTTGCATCACCAGAGTGAGACAACAACACTGGTTCACCAGATCTTTGGTGGTTACCTGCGGTCCCATAGTGAGCGCTGGCTGCCGGGGCCTGTCACTCTCGGGGCTGCTGCTTTCCTGAGAGCCTTGCAAGAAATATCTTTTGGGAAAATTACTATGTGTAAATTATCCGGAACTGCAGCTGGTCCATCCTATGATCCCTGCGGGCCACGATGCCTCCTGTGGAGATGGAAAAAGCTGTTGGCTGTGGGTCCCCAGCTCATTGCCACCAGCAAAGGAGCCCATATTGCCAGCTCTCTGGCAACTCTTGCTGTCCCTACACACATGGAATTGGCAGCCTTCCTCCTTGCCAGGTTGTGAATCCTGGTGCCCGAAGGCAGAGGGGGGAATCCTGCACTGTCTGCGCTGTGCTGGGGTGGTGGTGGGTGCTGGTGTTGTGTCAGGGTGTGCTCATGGCTTTTTCTTTTGTGGTGAAGGGCAAAGCCTGCAATTCGACCTCCGACATCTACGAACCCTTCCTAGACCTGGCGGTGGAGATTGAGGTACTGTGGCAGTGTCGGGATTGGGAGGAGCTTGGCTCTCAGAGGGGCTGTTCCTGCAACTGCATGGTTACTGCCTCAAGGTTCCTTAACCTGCTGTCAAGTCCCAGTGCAGGCGACAGGGAAGCAGGTTCTGTTGTTGCACCGCCTCATACTGTGTGTTTTCCCTTGGGGCCAGAAGAGAGCCAGGCTGTCACGTGGACAGGCCACATTTGCCCTGACCTCACCTCTCTCCTTGCAGGAAGTTGAATGCATCCAGCAGGCACTGAACTTGTTTGTGAGGCCAGAGACGCTGTGTGAGGAGAACACGTACCTGTGTGACAAGTGAGTGTGTGGGCCTGTGGCAGGAAGGGGGCCGCGGGTGTGACGGGGGAAGCAGAGAGGGATCTCTACCTGCCCCATGGCTAAACCTGGGAGGTTTGTGGCCATGGAAGGCTGCAAAGGAGCCACTTGACCAGGGCTGGCAATCACAGTTCCATCTGTGCTGGAAGACCTTGAATAGCTCGAGCTCTTCCTGTGCAGGTGCAAGACCAAAGTGCCAGCGATCAAATGCTAAAGTATCCACCGAGCCTTCAGTGTTCTAACACTCTTGCTGAAGTGCTTTTCCATCTTCACTGGAGGCAAAATCACAAAGGTGAGTACCTGGCACTCCAGAGCTAGGACTGTCTCCTGACCCGAGGCCCTGCTGCCCAGAACAGGGTTGGAGGTGCATGGTGCAATTCGTGCTGCAGCCCTTCTCCAGCCATGCAGTGGGAGTTCAGCTCATCCTGGTGTCTTGCTCACTGTGACCTCTGCCTGGGGAGAGCGAGTTCTCCTCTCTCAAGACATGAGACTCAGAGAACAGCGGAGCTCTTGCTGCAGGAAGAAAGTAGTCTGCTGTGTGGGCTTCTGAGGCATCATCTCTCCACAGGACGTGATGTACCCTGAGTTCTTGGACATCTGACCTTACATGTCAGAGAATGAAGGGGACCCTATAAAGTATGAGCTCTATGCTGTGCTGGTGCACTCTGGGTTCAGCAGCCACTCAGGGCACTACTACTGCTATGTGAAGGTGAGCTCAGTGTGTTCTCTTGACACGTGCTCTGGGCTGGGTGCTGCTGGGTCCTCGTGGGTCCCTGTAGTGCGCAGGGAAGAGGGCGCTCAGCAGATATGGAGCACTGGATGGGGTGCTCAGACTCTGCTCCATTGCAGGAATCCTGGGGATCTTCTGGGCCCCTGGGCTGCCTGTGCATTTTGTGGAGCAGAGCATCCACCAGGCGCTGTTACTGCTGCTCTTTAGGCCAGGAAGATCCTCGGATGCAGCCCGACACTGTTCTCTCTTCTTCTGCAGGCCAGCAATGGGCAGTGGTATAAAATGAATGATTCCATAGTCCACCTCACCAGCATCAAGGAGGTTGTGAAACAGCAGGCCTACCTGCTCTTCTACCTGAGGGGAGAGCAACTGTGTCTCCCAGCCCCTCTGCCCACTGCTCTTGGTGTTTGGGACAGGGCTAGTAGCACGAGCCAGGGTGTGGGACGGAGCTGGCTCAGAGGAGGGAGGCAGGGAGAGGTCCAGCCTTTTGTGGATCAAGAGCTGTAGATCAAGAGCATCTTGCTTCCTTAGAGCTTTGCTCCTGTTTCTTTTTTTCATCTGTGATGAGAGTGTTGCGGGTGCTCCCCTCACAATTAACACATGCGCTTCTCTGCCTTCACCAGCACCAGTACAAGCTTTGAGGGACCCGTTGCCGTGGCTGTATCCGTCCTGCCCTGTCAACCAGTGATGGGCCAGGTGAGTCCTGAAGGTCCCTTCCTTGGGGCCACTGCCCCTCTGTCCACTTAGCCAGGCCAGGGGTTGCAGCTTTGGAGGAAGGTGGGTGCCAGGGAGGACTGTTTGCAGAGGGGATCCTGCTGAGCCAAGTGTTCCTGGGTGAGACAGAGCCAGGAGCAATCTTCAGTATCTTTGGTGTGACAGAGTTGTATCTGTCAGCATGACAAAGCTTTACATCTCTACAATGCCAAGTAACTAAGGATTTAATGACAGTATCTAAACATTGATTAGTCTTCAGCTAATTATGGAACAGACTGGTAGGTTAGTGTTACTAGCAGCTGCCTTTAGAGGACAGAAATCAGCTAGTGAGGTGATGTGGGGATAGAGCAGGTATCTGGTTGGGCTGTGATAAGAGCTTACACCTGCTGAAGCATGGTGTATATAACCTGTTCTCTGCTCTGCACACCTCTATCTGAGGGCTGCAGCACCTGAAAGTGTTCTCAGCCACTGTCCCTTTAGACAGATAAGGTGTCAAAGCAAAGCAGAGCAGCTTCAGGATCCCCATGCTGTGCACAGGGGGCAAATCAAGACGGGAGATGGGATTTGTGCAGAGTTTGTCTCCTTAGCCTCACTATGATAAATTCACAGCATCCTTTGCACAGGTTTCCTGGTGAATTCTGTTTATTTGGGAGCTTTGACACACAGAAGCTTGGTACTCCAGTTACAAAAATACCCATCTCTGCTCCCTTATAGCATTTTGTGTGGTGTTGTGCTTTCCCTATTCCCTCCTTCCACCTGCTCTTCCAAGGGGACCATAGTCCTGCTAGCAGGATCAGTCTGTCACTATGGAAATCTTGGTCACAAATGAAGATTTCACAGCAAGATGGTGGTATTAAACTCAGAATTTTACATATGCCTCTGGCTCTGGGGCGAATTGGGCCTCATCACTGAGTGCAGTGAAAGATGCAGCTGCTTCCCTGTTTTGCCCAAGGTGGTGATGGCTAAGGAGAGCCAGGGTGGTGGAGGGACCCCGTAGAGGCAGCCAGGGAAACCTCCTCAGCTGCACCGCGCGTCTTTTGCATCCATCTGTTGGAATGTGGGTCAGCAACCAGTCCTGCAGCATTAATGCCTCCTCCTCAAAGCACACTCCAGCTTTTCTTCTGAAGTGCTGTGCTGCAGAGCTGTAATGTCAGCAATCAGCAGAGTGAAGTGAGGGAAGAATACTTGAAAGGGTTCTGTAGGGAGGGTAGTTGTGGAGCCCCCTGAACATCAGCGTGAGGGATTAAAACTTCTGAGAAGCGTGGTTGGGGTAATGAGTAATGCAAAGACAGCAGGGGTAACAGGAGTAATCCAAATATGCCATCTTCACGTTACTTCCCCCTAAGCATTGCTAAGTTTAGCTGTATTGCTTCCAAGAACTGCTCATCTAAATCCCAGGGCCTGCCTTTGAAAATTTCAGCACGTCCCCTGTACTGCAAAATCAAAGCTGCTTCCCTGCTGAGTATACCTTTGATCAGAACTGTGAGAAATATTTGCAACCATGTGAAACTTGAATGATTTGGGGTTTAATTACACACTTGGAACTCAGACCATTTTCATGAAAGGCATTGCGAAAGTTCACCAACCCTCTAATGGAACCTTTGATGGAAGCTCACAGGTTGGCTAGACTTTTTTTTTTTTTTTTTTTCTGAAACTAGCTAAAAGTGACTGCATTTTGAGATCAGAGGGTCCTCAAGAAAAGAGCCAGCCAAATTTTGTTGCACTTACAGCTGCTGTATGCTGTAATGCTGCCATAAAGGGTAATTCTGCTGGGAACCAGAATCTGAGTTTGTGTTTGTACCTGGGAGAGAAGGTGGCAGGAGGTGCTTGCCTCAGGGATGCTGTTTTGCCTAAGAGCAATCCCTTTTACAGGCAGCCTGGCCTGCTGCTGGGATTCATTTCCACATCCAGTTCCCAATCAGTACAAGTGATGTACACATGAATTACAGAGTCATCAACTGCTGCCTGAGAAGCAGGAACAGCGTTTGGTCCAGTAAGGGGCAGGGCAGGCAAAGACTTCTTCAAGTAACAGCAAGTTTTTCTTTCTAACATGTTGCGCTTCTTGATAATTGTATTATTTTCACCGAGATGTTATAGTAAGTGCCTCCGTAGCACCTTGTAATTCTGACAAATAAATTACATCACAGCAATTTAACCACAGAGGTAGCACCTTTAACTGGCATATTTCACTTTAATGTGTCTAGAGGCATTTATCCAGAAAGCCCTGCAAAGGCAAAGCAGATTATTTTTCCTACAATCTGTGTAACTCCCCATTTAGTTGTTTTTATCATCCAAATAGGAGGCTACTGCTCTAACATGTTCAACAGTTAGAAGCTTCAAGGGGCAAAGAACAAAATCCAGCATCACAGAAAAAATAAGTATCTTTAGCTTTAGCATTAACTGACTTAACACTTTACCCAGTAATACCAAACCCCATTGTTCCTGAAATTCAAGCATAATGAAGATTTTGAGCTTTCTGAGATTCTGACAGGTACATTGAGGAACTTTTCTTACACAGACTTCTCTGAAGTCCTGACTGTTTTCATTGCTGATATCACCATCCCTCCCAAAGCAAAAAGTTGGCTAAGAGAGTACCAGAAAAAGACAAAAAAACAATAAAAAAAACCCCCAAACCCCTTAAGTGCAGGAAAATCTTTATTATCACCCCTAGCAAAGCTGCTTAAAGACAGAGAAGTACTTACTAACCAGCTCAAATCAATATCTCTAACAACAACAACAAAATCCACTTCTCAGCTCACATCAGCAAACCTACAAGAATGTTAGAAGCCACCCTCCTCAGGAGGGTGAATATTCAGCTTCCTGCCTTATTTGCTGAATTGGGTATTTTTTCCCCCTTCATGCAAACAAGCAGTTAATTATTTACAAGCCTGTCTGTAATGCTCTAGTTTACATCCTGGAGTTTACATGATTTATTAAACAAAATTACATTTAAAAAGAAATCTTGTCATAGATATGTCATCCTTAAAGGAGATGGAACAGTTTTTCCTAAGAAGTAAATAAATTAAGAAATTGCTGAAGATGCCTTCTTTTGTTTGCAGCTGTTTACCCACTTAAATAAACATCTCCATCCTCGCTTTCATTCACACGTTTTGTGATGAAGTCTCATTAGTTGACTAACCTTTCTGAGTGTGTTGGGGTTGCAGCAGGAACTGCTTCATGAAGAAGATGATGCATTAATCATGCATTCCTAGAGGACTGTCTGAAAAATCTGCGAAGATAACTGGTAACTCGATGTTTATTAGTGGCACAGAGAGCATAACAGTGAGAAATTAAAAGGGTATTTAACCCCTGCTAGGTTATATATTTTTTAACATAAGCCTAAGTTCCTTCCTGCTGTGAGTAATGAGATTTTGTCTGACAAAACATTTGATGGTCGATGGTTTGGATGAAAAGCCTTAAAAATGTAGAAAAAGAGATTCCATCTTTCTATTTCATTTTTTTCTTGAAACAATATCCCATTTAGAATGAAACTGCTGCTGCATATTCCTGAATGTTAGTCGTTACAGAAACACACTGTGATGCTGCAAAGCCCGAGCCGTTTCTTATTGGGGAAGCATTCTGTACTTCTAGGAGCTGGACCTTCTCTAAATTCAAAGTCCACAGACTCCAAATACCATTAGCTGAGCAGTGTCTCCCTTAAAGTGGAAATAAGCTTAATGCATTTAAGGCTGAGTCCAAATGGTTGGATCTGAATTACAAATAAACATATCAATCATTTTGCCTTCGTGCCTACCTGTATCAATCATGATCTTCCCCTCGACCACAGGAGCACTGTTCCTACTCTTCCCACTGCTTTAAGTATCAATGTACTTGCACTTGGCACAGGTGACCTGCAGTCTCTAACTCATCCTTTGTCAGGTAAAATGCCTTCTAATTTCCTTTTCTTGACAAGCAGGTGTCATCCATAAGTCCTAGAGCAGTAGGTTCATTTGTTATTGCAGGAAAAGTTGTAACTTAAGAGAAGTTTCCCTGTAAAATCTGTAAACAATAGGAATTTGGCTGCGAGCAAAAGTCAGAAATATTCAAATAGAAATAAAATTCACATTTGGGCAGTGGCAGTTCTTAAATCACCAAGTCAGGTTACTAAGAGATGCACATGGAGACTTTTGAACTGATGCCCAGTGTACTTTTCAAATACCCAGTTGGGCTTTGATGTTGAAATCCTGGTGTGAACTTCGCTTGCCTGGGTTATCGGGAAGATCAGGCTAGATAATCATAGCAGTCCCTTCTGGCCTTAAAACCTCTGGCAAGCTAAAGCAGTGGATCTGAATATGAATTTTTCAACACTGACACTGATGTCTCTCTCCTTTTGCAGAGTTGAGCGATGGAGATACTTGACAGCAGCTGAATCGGCGCAGCAGCTCATGCCCGAGCAGCATCTGTGCAAAACACTCGGAGCAAAATTATTGCAAAATATTGCTTTCTACCGTGCTAGGGATGTAATCAACAGAGTGGATTATGTTCTCTCTTTCCAACTGTTGACAGCAGAGGTTCGCTCCCAGCCCTCTGATTTTGAGCAGGCTGGAATTACTCTAACAAATGGAATGACTCGAGGCTTTTGGGAGTGTGAATGGAGTGAGACTGCAGCCTCGGGGGATGCAAAAAATGAGCCGTGCTTTCCTCTAGTCTCAAAATACAGGAAAGACATGTGCATGATCACAGGTAAGAACACCTGCCTAAGGTGAGATCTGAGCACTCCCCACAATGATGAGATAAAACTGTGACTAAACCTACTCTCAGCTCTCTGCTGAACCCAGTTAAGGATGGGCCCACGAGCCCCTGCAGCATTGGGGGCAAAGAGAGACAGTGCAACAGATTTGCCGTGGGAAAGACAGACCTTACTGAGCAAAGAAACAAACCCCCTCTGGATTGCAGCTTCTGTCAAACTACAGTGCTGCTACCTGCTTCTATTCCCTACTTAATGAATATTCTCTGAACAAAAGAAAAGGATGAGCAAATCATCATTGGATGAAAAGTATCTCAAGACTCACTGATCTTCCTCTACCTATGAGACTGGAGTGGAACTTTTTGGTTGATAGCAGCAGACTAACAGTAGCAGACGTGAGAGCTTCTCTGGCTGACTCTGTGTGCCCAAGTTGTTACCTAAAGGTACCATATCCTCATGAAAATGGGAGCCTGGCAGCTTGGGGTCTACTAGTTCTCACCTTGGACTTCAGGGATGTCAGGCAGATCAAGATAGATAATTTGTGATGTAGGGAAACTGAGAGCACCACTATATGTTAGTGACTTCAGTGCAGAGCTGCTGAGCAGTCAGCAAATTACCTGGAGAGTCACTAGGAGCTTTTCCATTAGCACCAGTGGGCACTGGATTAGAGGTTTAGGCTCTTAACTGAGACAGATGCATCCTGCAGTATTCTTCAGCCTGATCTGTGAGCACTGAGCAATGCTCAGGAATTGCTCTGCAGGCTCAAACCCCCTGCCAATCCAGACTGGGACTAAGAACAGACAGGGAAGTTCTTGTCTCAGTCTTAGTCCTCCAAGCCCAATCACTGCTGAAGGTTTGCTCATTTCCTCAATGTGTGTTTTGCATTATTGAGATGGTAGCAGCCCTTATTTGTAGCTATTTATCCCCTTCCTTCATTGGTAGCCAAAGCATCTATCTCAGACAGGTTTTACATGGGCTTTTCTTAGCAGACCTTGCCTGCTGTACCCTAGAATGAAAATTCTGGATGTGCTACCTCATGCAAAGAACCTTGAAGAGACCAGCAGAGTCCCCAGGACACACGGTGCCCGGTAAGTAGCTGTGTGAGCAGCTTTTCTAGAGCACATATTTTTCTAGCATGTTGTACTATGATGCACTTATGATAGAATCACCAGCTTGGAAAAGACTCTCCGGATCACTGAGTCCAACCAACTTGTATAACAAGGCTCTCCTCCTGCTTTGTACATCTGATGAGGCAACTCTTGTTTCAGAGAGCTGGCAGAAGGTGAGATAAAATGTAGAACTTGCTTTGGGTTCCAGCTTCTAACACTGTCTTTACAGCTGAGTCCTTCTTGCCTGGGCAATTTTGGCTTGATATTACACAGAGCCTCATCTGCTTCAAACATGGGATTAGCAAAGCATTCAAAATGCGGAACAACTCCCAAACCCATCATCCATTGAATAAACAACCACAGGCCTTCACAGGGGGAAATCAATTCCCATTAGTATTATGCACAGTGCAATAGAAGCAATTTTACTTAGCTCAGCCTTAAATGCCACTGTATGTCCTACTTTGCAGAAACTGATAGTTCCATTCAGCATAATGATTTCCAATTAGATCAATGTTTTTGAGCAAATTCTCTTGTCCAATCCACAGAGTAGATTTGAGATCCCCAGCCTGCAGCAGGTGTGTATAGACAGGTCTGAAAACATAATTGGAGTCATAGGAGGTCAGGTTATGCCACACACATGTAAGGTAACCAAGCTCCAGGCCAAAGGGGTTTCACTGTGTTCATTAAGGAGCTCATTTCTGTAGGAGCACCCAGAGGTCTTATCTTGCAGGAATTACACAATTGTTTAAGTTGGAAGAGACCTTTAAGATCATAAAGCCCAACTGTAAACCTAACACTGCCAACTCTACCACTAAGCCGTGTCCCTGAGCACACAGGAGTTTAGACATGGACAAGGAAATCTGGTCAGTGACAAACAGATATTCAGAGTGTGGTCTGCAAACTCCTGCTAGCTTTTTGAACAGGTGGTGACCAAAGAAGAGAGAATTTTGAAGGCACTCTGGTGTTGGGGTGATGGTTGAACCAGATGATCTTGGAGGTCTTTCCCAACCTTTACAATTCTCCAAAGTGCAAAGAAAAACATGGTAAAGAACACCAAATAACTCATGACTTCTTTCTAAGAAGTCGACCTCACCAGAGGAGGGTGCTGGTCTCTTCTCCCAGGTGACAGGGGACAGGACAAGGGGGAATGGCCTCAAGCTCACCCGGGGAGGGTCAGGCTGGACATTAGGAAAAAATATTTCACGGAAAGGGTCATTGGGCACTGGGACAGGCTGCCCAGGGAGGGGGTTGAATTTCCTTCCCTGGAGGGGTTTAAGGGATGGGTGGACGAGGTGCTGAGGGACGTGGTTTATTTATATTGATGGGAATGGCTGGACTCGATGATCCAGTGGGTCTCTTCCAACCTGGTGATTCTATGTAGTAACAAATGTCATTTGACACACTGATAAGGAATAGTGAGGAAATTGTGCATCCCCTCTACACATCTGCAAGGTTCATGCAGAGAGAAACAAATCCCTTTTCATTCACCTCTGGAATCACCACAACCAAATGAGTGTAAGGGTATAAAGGGCCTTATTTCTGTAGACTGAAAGTATGTACCAATTGTGGTACTGATGTACAAAATGGCAAGAGTAGTGTCTTGCTTACACTTTCAGTACTCAAAATACTAAATCCTAAAGGAAGAAGGGATTTTCCAGGATTTTAGATAAGATCTGTGCATCTTCCCACAAATCGGGATAGGCAAAGAAGTCTCAGAAAGCTTAAAGTCACAAATGAGCTTTGAAAGCTTCACCTATGGCTGAAGCAAACTTTGCATCCTGCATAAATGTGGCCAACTCTGTAGCTTTGCCTCAGTGGGAAAAGGGGATCATAGAATCATAGAATCATAGAACAACCAGGTTGGAAGGGACCCATCGGATCTTCTAGTCCAACCATTCCTATCAAACACTAAACCAAGTCCCTCAAGACCTCATCCACCCGTGCCTTAAACACCTCCAGGGAAGGTGACTCAACCACCTCCCTGGGCAGCCTATTCCAATGCCCAATGACCCTTTCCATGAAAAACTTCCTCCTAATCTCCAGCCTAAATCTCCCCTGGTGGAGCTTGAGGCCATTCCCTCTTGTCCTGTCCCCTGTCACTTGGGAGAAGAGGCCAGCTCCCTCCTCTCTACAACCTCCCTTCAGGTAGTTGTATAGAGTAATGAGGTCTCCTCTCAGCCTCCTCTTCTCCAGGATAAACAACCCCGGCTCTCTCAGCCGCTCCTCATAGGGCCTGTTCTCCAGCCCCTTCACCAGCCTCGTCGCTCTTCTCTGGACTTGCTCCAGAGCCTCAACATCCTTCTTGTGGTGAGGGGCCCAGAACTGGACATAGGTTTCAAGGAGCGGTCTCACCAGTGCTGAGAACAGAGGGAGAATCACCTCCCTGGACCTGCTGGTCACACTGTTTCTGATACAAGCCAGGATGCCATTGGCCTTCTTGGCCACCTGGGCACACTGCTGGCTCATGGTCAGTCGGCTGCCGACCAACACCCCCAGGTCCCTCTCCTCCTGGCAGTTTTCCATCCAGGCTTCTCCCAGTCTGTAGTTCTGCATAGGGTTGTTGTGCCCCAAGTGCAGGACCCGGCATTTGGCCGTGTTAAACCTCATGCCATTGGACACTGCCCAGCGGTCCAGCCTGTTTAGGTCCCTTTGCAGAGCCTCCCTACCCTCCAGCAGATCGACTGTCGATGTGGTCTTTCTGGACTTCAGTAAAGCCTTTGACACAGTTTCTCACAGCATTCTGCTACGGAAACTGTCAGCCTCTGGCCTGGACAGGCGCACACTCTCCTGGGTAGAAAACTGGCTGGATGGCCGGGCCCAGAGAGTGGTGGTAAATGGTGTTAAGTCCAGCTGGAGGTCAGTGACAAGTGGTGTTCCCCAGGGCTCAGTGCTAGGTCCAGTCCTGTTCATTGTCTTCATCAATGACCTAGATGAGGGCATTGAGGGTACCCTTAGCAAGTTAGCAGATGACACAAAGCTGTGTGCAAGTGTCGATCTGCTGGAGGGGTTCAATTGATCAAGTTCCTTTGACAGTCTTCTCTGGACTTTGACCATCAATTCCTCTCCTTTTACCTGCTTGGAGTTGCCTCCATTCTTTAGGAGCAGTTTGCCAGAGGAATGTGTTCTGTAGAGATTTGTCACTACTCTCCATTGGCACATGTGTCCCTCTGCAGGTGAGCTGGAATGTATGGTTCTGCTCTGTCGCTGTATCTTTAATCTCCAGGAGACTTCTTGGTACAAAACACTCTTCGAGAGGGTTAAACTTGCTCTGCTCTTTACTAACCTTGTCTCTGTTTGGTCCCTTAGGGCATGTCAATAGTAAGACAGGTAAGGGTTTTGTCACGGGTGTAGGTGGACTTGCAGGTGTGCTGGGAGCTGGGCAGCCCAGAGCAGAGAGTGTCTGTTTTCCCAGTTGCAGGACAGGTGTGTGTCCCCAGAGTTGGATCAGGTGAGCAGGGTGCCAAGGGACACAAAGCAAGGAATGAGTGGTGGGCTTCCAACAGCCATGTGAAGCTAGAGAGGACATGCTGCAGTTCATAAGGGCTTGTTAGGTTTGATGCAGGCTGAAAATGCTTGCTCTGTCCATGCAGTCTGAGTCAATACCACTGGGAAGGGACAGAACAATATCTGATCTACCAAGTCCTTTCAGATCCAGAATGACTTTGTGTTGTACCAGCTCTGGCAGTGCTGCTTCCTTGGCACAGTTTTGTTCCATAGGTATCTTCTCATCCCTGCATGCTACCCTCGGAGCCCTCCAAGCTCTAACATTTCTTGTGTGGCAGTAAAGAATGCTCCAAGAGGCATTTTTTTCCCTGCCACCAACTAGGTATGGAAATGATCTCTGATATATTTGTAATGCTCTTACATACCTGCCTCTAGCAAAGTCCCAGCTCAGCAAACTCACTTTTTCTCCGCAGTCTGAAAAAACTTTAGTGCAATCGGTATGTTTCCTACTAAAGAAAGAAGCAACTTGCTTGGTGGGGATTAGACCTAATAGTTGGACCTTTCCAGTCTGCTTCCTGGGTCCATGGCAGGTACAGTTCCATCCCAGTTCTGAGGCTGCTTTATCCTCTCTCCCCACACTCTTGGATCCAGTGAGGAGTCTCCTCTGAAGGAGCAGGTTTGAGCTCTCTGCCTGGGGACTTGCTGGTGCAGCTGGCAAGTCTGAGCAGCCTTGAGCAGCTCACAAGCTGAGTGCAAGCTTGAAAGCCCAGAGGGTGTTCAGTGACGAATGAAAATATTATGGAATGGGAGCTGGAAGTTATTTCCTTATTTTCTGACCTATTGTTAGTGCAGTTGGAGGGGAAGTAGCAAACTCCGCTGTTCTGATCTTTGCCTGTAACAAGCTCTCCAGTACCCCTGCAAGGAATTTAATTTTAGCTTGATGGGCTTTAGAATTTAATTTTCAGTGGTTCAGAATTTGTGACCCTCTGGTGCACCTGAGTTCATGGAATACAAAAGAATTTGCTGCTTCTCCTCACTACATAAAGATACTTGGTTGAATCTCTCTTATAAGTTTTTGAGCTGGGGATCTGAGGCATGAAGAAAATAAAGGACTCATGAATATTCTTTAGAACCAGCTCTGTGTATTCCTAGAGCTAGGCTTCAAAGCTTTGCCACTTACTTTCCAATCATTTGTGGAAGATGTGGGATTTTTTCTTTATTTCTTTGTTAGCAACAAAGTTTGGCCAATGCAAAATTGCCCTGAATCCTTGCAGTCCACCTGCATCCCTGTGGTGACCAGCTCGCTGAGCTGGATCTGTAGTTTTTGTTATCAAATCATCCAGGAGCAAGTTGTTTCCATTTTACTGTTTGCAGTACAAGTGACCAGATAGGTTTTGCAGAGTGTGGTGGGCAGTCAGCGTTGGCTCAAAATAGACTAGAGGGGAGGGCTGATACCTCTGATTTTAGTGGTTTTAGGGGAGATTTTCTTACTGGTTGTACTCTGCAGGCTGGGCGCCAGCACAGGTGGCACTAAGCTCGCTCTTCAGTCCCCCTGACCATCTGGAAAATAGGGAATCCAGTTCAACATAGTTGGGATCCAGGGATGAGGGACCCCACCGTGGGCTAGAAACAGCATGAACAGCACCTGCTTACTGCTCATTTGCATTGGGAAAAAGTTGACCCAACTGAAGACTGTGGACACCATGATGGACAGGGGTGTCTGTGGCTACTTACAAATCCTTTCTCCTGCCCATCTCCTGCTGAGCCTCACCTGCTCCATGGATCCCATCTGCTTTTGAATGAGATGTGGTTCTGCAGCTCACAGAACTCTCTGGCAGCGTGGCTCTGGGGAGGAGGAGGCCGTGTGAGTTCACATCCAGCCCTGGCATATGGTCTTCATCAGCTGTGGCCCCAGTTGTGGTGGGAGAGGGCAAGGCAGGGCTTTCCCTCCATGTTCACTGACCTTGGGCAGTGCTGCCCAGTGCGACCTTTGAGCTGTTAAAAGCCAAAGCGGAGAGAAGTACAACTACAGACTGGGCAGAGAGTCAATTGAGGGCAGCCCTGAAAAGAAAGAATTGGGGGTGCTGAGGGATGATAAACTCCATATGAGCCTGCAATGTGCAATTGAAGCCCAGAAACCAGCAGTGTCCTAGGCTGTATCCAAAGCAATGGGCCCAGCAGACGTGGGAGAGGATTCTGCCCCTTTGATGAGACCCCAGCTGGAGCCTTGCAGCCAGTTCTGGAGGCTGAGAGAGTTGGGGTTGTTTAGCCTGGAGAAGAGAAGGCTGTGGGGAGACCTTAGAGCAGCTTCCAGTACTGAAAGGGGCTCCAGGAAAGCTGAGCAATGGGTCTGGATCGGGGAGTGCAGGGATAGGACAAGGAGAGGATGTTTTTAAGGGGAGAGAAAGGAGATTTAGGTGAAATCTTAGGAAGAAATTGTTTCCTGTGAGGATGGTGAGGCCCTGGCCCAGGCTGCCCAGAGCAGTGGTGGCTGCCCCATCCCTGGAGGGGTTCCAGGCCAGATTGGATGGGGTTTGGAGCAACCAGATCCAGTGGGAGGTGTCCCTGCCCATGGCAGGGGTGGAACTGGATGGGCTTTAAAGTCCCTTCCTACTCAAGCCATTCTATGATTCTTTCACTGGCAGGATCAGGGCATGCTGTCTCTATTAACACAAATCTTTTTGTATAATGGCTATTTGAAGCTCTTAAATATTTGCTGGCCAGGTTTGAATCTTGCTTTTAGTCCTCTGATGTAGTTGTCTAGGCCTTTCTAGCAGCCATTGGGTGACATAACATGTCCATTCTCACCTTTTTCCAGGCAGGTGAGACAAGAAGCAGTGCTAAGAACAAAGGTCACTGAGCCAATTGTTAAGACTCTCCCATTTGTCTGTCAAATAGTCAGGATGAACCCGAAATTAGTGATAAAACTGCAACTGGGGAACTTGGGAGTGGGACTGATGAGCAGCTTCATCACGGGCTAATGAGCAGTCTGGCTGCTCTCCATCCTAGTGGAAGTTGGTACAAGACCCCTGGGGTGGTACAGGAGGAGAATGTGCAGGCTGGGAAATGTCCAAATAGAGCATTAAAATCCAGCATTAACTGAGTGGAAGCCTGTGATTAAATGTGACAGGAGCATGAGGACTGATACATTCTCAAAGAGACTCTATTTGTGTGATACAAAGCCCAAGGAATAGATTATAGATGTGCTGGTTTAGTCTTAGAGCTTCTAGGTGGCTGGAAACGCCTTTTGTTCCAGATAGTGGAGGAAGCTGCCTGAAAAAAAAATAAAAAAGCAGTCTCTTGGGTTTTGATTATTGAGGAAGAGTAGAGAAAAAGGGAGAACTGGGAAGAGCTGTGGGTGAACTAGCAGATATGGGAGGTGGGAGGTGATCTGGGAGGAGCTGCTGAGGGTGACAGAGAAGGATGAGGACATTAGGATGAGGCTGGGGATGGCAAGATGTATCTGATGTGTATGGCGTTGGAGCCGCTAATCAAGCATTTGTATCTCCTGTCTCATAAAGAGTTGACAATCCTCATCTCCATCCCTTTGTACTGGAGGTCGGTGAGAGTTTTAACAGCTTTGTGCTGCTCCTCGTTATTGGTTAACTGAAGGACTTGCTGTGGATCTGAACATGCAAATCCTGCTGATTGAATGTGTAAGAAATCAGCACTGCTGGATTGTAGGATAGTTTTTCTTCTTGGCTTTTAATTTTTAAGGAATCCATGAGTTGAGGGCATGAGTAAGTTGGCAAAGTCAAGATCTTGAAAGTCAGGCACTGTCATTCCATCCTGAATTGGCCTCTGTGACTCTGTGGGATGTAATTCATTTTAATGAACTGTTCATGTGCAAGAGTTAACCTGCACCTGCTTTTCCTGCCTCCTCATGCTCCTGGCAGCATCACCCCTGCAGGGGTTGGGGGATCATCTGTTTTCTTTGTGGCAACAGCAAGTTGCACGGATGATTAACTGGGATTCAAGGCACCTTCCCTTGACAGGCAACTATTTCAGCATGTGCTAAAATGTGTTTGGGAATCATGTCCTAAGGCATAGGAGCCTCAGAGGATGGAAGTAACTTAACATTCTCCATGGTGACCAAAATAGATGATACAAATTATAGTTGTTCAAGAGATGATTGAAAAGCCTCTGTTGCAACAGGACACATAATGTAAACCTGCCCAGCGCAGGGGTTAGAGCCCTTTCCAGAAGCGTTGATGGTCTTTCTTAATCAGCATCTAATTTCTTGTGACACAATGATCTTGTTGCACAGGATCTTTTAGTTTGGAATAATCTCTTGGAAGCCTTTGACGGTGTGTTTAACAACCTGAGAGAAGTGACTTCCCTCGGAAGGATATAGAATAGGGTGAGATAGTTTGCAGTGTAACATCAGTTGTTCCCGAAGAGCTAATGTGAATCTCTTGCTAGTTATAGATTGAAGGCAGCAATGGGATCTTGCCTGTTATACTTCTGATGAAGGAAGTTGCAGTGTCTTGAAAGGAAAACTGTCTGTGACTGACATATTTTTCTTCAGCAGCCAGGGTAATAAGTTATTTCTGTGCAAAACCTGAGATGTAATTATTCCTAATGGTGTCATATTGACTTGCTCTTGTAGTGCTAGGCAGAAAGGTAGTTCCTGTAAATAAAGGAAACTAAACCAAATTAATAATGAGAAGGACGACTTCACAGGTGTATGCCTGAATGAAGAGAGTGGAGAGATGTGTGGGAACACTTACTCCAATCAGAACAACAAATTTTCCAGCAAGTTATTTCTGATCCTTTCTGTCCATTCCTCTCAGCATTCATAGAAGGAGATATTGTTTGGGAGAACTTCTGTGGGAAAAGAAGCATATGAATATTAATGAGAATTACAAGAAATGACATGCAACTCTGTGCAAAATCTGTGTGAGACTTTGCACAGTTTTGCAGCATCTCTGGTAGCAAATGTGGGTGCAAATGTAGCATTAACTGTCTTATCAAGCCCCATAGGCAATAAATAGCTGCTAGTCACACTAAATGAACTCTAGTGAAGTCCTTGGTTTAGATCTCTTGCCTAGAATATTAAGTTCAGAGAAATAAATATAAATGTATTTTACTGATCTGTTAGAGTAGGAAGTGGAGAAAACACCTTCTGACCTCAATGAGGTCAGGTTTTCACCTTAGGCTCTTCAAGCACAAGTTGTGAACTGAATTTGTGAGCAAAATAGAGCTGAATTTATTAGTTAAACCTGTGACTGAGCAACCGTGCAAAGTCTTACACTGGGACCTGGGACTGCTGCTTTCAAGTAGAAAATGAACCAATAACAAAGAGGGCAAAGCTGCAGCTCTCTGAATGGAGAGAGAAATGTATTAATATAAGTAAAACATCAGCTGTTTAGCATTCAAGATTGTGTTCCTGTTTTGTTTGAATACACATCTGAGATGGTCTGAGACCAAGAGGTTGTGATTTGTTTCATCCCCCTCCGTCTCCCCCGTAGACAGTGTGTGGTAATCCTGATGCTGGCTGAGGCGTTGTTAGTGCATCTGCTATTAATCTGGGTGCTACCAATCCCTTTACTCCTTTTGGTTTTCTCTATGGTTACTTCTGGGCTTCTACGTAAATCTGAATTAGTGATTAATTTTCAGTGAGATCTCTGCTTAACCAGCATGGGCTGCTCTCTTGCAAAGGTTGGTTTTATTTTTTCTTTTTTTTTTTTAGGAGTTAGGGGCTGGTGGTGCAGGTTTGCTTGGTTTTGTTCTGTTTGCTTTTGTGTTTTTGTTCTCTTGTTGTTTGTTTTAAAAGGTGCTTACCCTTGCCCTCTTGTTCATATTTAAACACAAAGTGTTTGAAATTATTCCATTTTATTTTGAAGGAGTGCTAATAGCTTCTCTACGTTCCCTTTTCTGCTGCTTTCTTGTGTTCTTGTATTCCCTGACCCTGCAGGATCCAACAGATGTGCTGTAGCTTCTGGTTGAATAGGGTTGCACCTAAAGCACCTCTCAGAAGAATAATAACCTACTCACTCTAACCAAGCTACGACAAGGCAAAAGTTAATAGAACGGGGTCTAAGTTCATGGGGACATTTGGAAATATCTTCTTGATTCTGAAAACTGTGGTCCATTGGTCCTTCTCTCCATAGTGCTTTGGGAAATAATAGCAGGAAGAGAGACAATCATATTAAAGGTGGTTAGAGAGCTGCCACCTTTTGGTACAAAATTAGGGAGAGCTGTTGCCAACACTGACTTGGAGAAAAGTCACTCTGGAGCAAGGATGTGGATAGAGATGGTTCATCAGTCTCACTAAGAGCCAATACACAGCTAGACTTGAAATGCTGCCTCTCCCTCCATCTACCATTCAGGGGCAGAGATAGTGATAAAGGGAACAGTGCCTCACGTTCATGTGCAGTTTTACCTCCTGCCGCTCTGTGTTTAAATGCTTCTGATGAAAATCTTGAGTGGCTTCACTCATTGGAGAAGGTGGATGCTGTATAGGCAGGTCATAGGTGAGTTTTTCAGTGTGAGCATTTGTGCAGTTGAAAGAACATGAGGCCAAAAGAGAAATCACTCTTTCTTTAAGAAGTAGGTTCCTTGGAGGAGATAAGAGATGCCATCTAGAAATGCTTGGATGTCCCTTCCCAGGCTTTGGGATGGGAGGTTGGAATGCACATATCTGTAGGGATCTCTAATCCCTCCTTATTGGCTCTTGTATGAATGGGGTCGATACTTCAGCTGGGAAATGGCTGATGCCCATGCAGCACCTGACACCAACTTGTGTTGGGGTTAACCCCTCCCTGCCAGGTCCCAGGGGGCACTGGGTTACTGTGTCTCACTGGATGGGAGGTGCTGGGAGCAGCCAACTGCAGACAACTAGCAGGTGTCTAAGGTTTTTAATGACCATCTTCAGGGTTGGTAATGGCAGTAATATTTTATTAAGTGAGAAAGCTTCATTACTCTGTATGCTTCAGCTTAGAGTTAAATAGTACTATAATTTTACTTTACGATATGTTCAAGACCTTCTTTTGCAACTTGGAGTGGTACTTTCTCAGAGGAGTAAGTTTCTTGACTCTAAAGACAGTGTTTGCATGGACAAAGATGCAGAATCTTGTCTGACATCTGTATTGTACGTGCAGCACATAAGTCATCAGATGGAGGCTGTAATTATTATTTCTGTCCGTGTTAGGAAGTTAGTGTCCTTGCTTCTATTCCAGAGTAAGAGTATTGGTAGTGAATAACTGAGAGGATGCTGCAAAGGAAACTTGGTTGATATGCAAAACACAAGATGTCAAGGTCTGACATTCTTCATCACTTATGAGACCAGCATCTAATTACTCATAAGTGAACGTAAATCGCTCCTAAAACATTATGCATCCTCTATCAACCAGAATAATGAATGATAACAAATGTTACAGCACACAAAACAGCAAGAAAACAAAAGTGAAGCATGAAATTAAATTAAAGAAATAAAGCAGAAAAAATGAGAATGCTACTATCCCTTGCTTTATTAATACTTCTCCTCTGGAAGGATCTCCAAGATCCATGGGTACGATGGATGCTTGCTGCCTCCAGACAGATCTGACCACACATAAATAAATATTCATGCATCATTTATATAGAGCTGCTGGCACACAACAGTTTTTTTTTTTTCCAATTCATTGTGGACTTGCAATGAGGCAGACGTAGTATGCCATAGTATTTCCTTTTCTCAGCATCCTACAGCTTTTCTCTAAGTGTAGATGAAGAAGAGAACATCATCGCTTCTTTCCATCTTTATATATTCTGTAGCCAATTTTCTTTAAACGTTTTTGTCTCTGCAGTGCCATAAACACACCAAGTCTATTCTGTGCCTGAAGTGTTAGTGCTGTCATTTTCACCCTTCCTTTTTCTGTCCATTCCTAGTTTCCTTTGGAGATGTGGGTAGGAGAGGTGGTTGCTGTTGCTATTTATCACATTTGTGTTGTTTTTACTCAAATGATTAGTTGTTGAGGGTTTTTTCCCCCACTGGTAAATTTGAAAAAAAAAATGTTGATCTGCAAAATTACTTGATAAGCACGTGGAAAAAGAGAAATATTCTTTGGAAACTTAGATTACAGAAAATGTTTGGTCTATAACCTTTCCCATACTTGGTGAACTCTGCTCCTTTTTAAAAGCTGAGAAGTAGTTATGGAAAAGTATGTTTTTTTAACTCACAGAAAGGCAAGTTTGGAGACTGCACAGAGGCATCATAAGCCCATCTCCAGCTGATGTCTTGTGGGATTCTGGTACTTAACTGCAGGTTAGCTCATAAACCTCCTCCCTTGCCATGCATTTTAAAATTAATATTTCTTTCAGGACAGAGATAACTGACTGAGCTGGCTTTTGGGACAGAGGAAGGTGATTGTTATTCACGTTTCAGCAAAAACCATCTGATGCTTTACATTGCCCATATGCTGCTGAAGCCTTGCTCCTAAGGGTCCTTTATTTAGAAGAACAGCTCTTGGGCAGAGAGCCTCATAAAACATGAACAAAGCAGTTATCTTACATCAGCACTTACTGCAGTGGCTGTTCCTGTGTGCTTGTGTAATGCAGTTCCCATCCAAACAATGAGTCAGAGATTGGAAAGGGCAGAACTATCCCCAGGGAGGTTTTAAAGTAGATCCCAGGCTGAGCAGCAGTTGAGCCGCACGTGGTGTATTTGCTAGTGGGATGTGAGTGGGTGAATTGTGCGTCACTTGGCTTGCGACTCCTCCCCAATGCTGTCACGTCATAGCAAATAGCAGGAAAACTCCCCAGGGCATAAGTAAACCTTGGCCTTGGGCTAGATTCTCCAATAACATTTGCTTCCAGTTCTGTAGGTTAACTTTTATGGGGGCGATACACACCTACAGACCTGGTAGTCTTCGCTGCTGCCCCCAGTGCTCTTCTCACATTTCTGTGTCTGTCAATACCAGAAGATATTTCCTTCTGTCCTGTTTTTGCCTCATGGTGCCCTCCTGGAACCGTATTTGTGACCTCCTCTGGACTCCTTCCTGTTCAGAGGTCTCCAGAACTCCAGATGAGGATTTATCTGAGCAGAGCAGTGGAATACCCTCCTTGACCTGCTGGTCACACTTCTGATGCATCCCAGGATACAGTTGGCTAACTCTTACCATGTAGGATTTTAACATAATTTGTGTAGAACATCATTAGTTAGTTATCTGTTAGTTTCTTATCTGTTTCTCTTCTGTGAGATAAGACCAGTGGTTAATACCAGTGCACCTGGAAGCCTTGCATCCTGTCTCCACTTCATTCATTCTCCTCCTGCTATTTTAGTCTCTCTTCAGATGTTTACTCAATGGATTGGTTGCAGGCAATAGGCACAATTTGTGCCCTGGTTTCATGCGGTGACCTGGTGAGTCACATGGCTTCACGCTGTTCTCTTGCTTTGGGAACACATTATCAACAAAAATATCTGCAGGGTGAGATTTGCCACCTCTGCCCCTGAAGTGGCCAGAACTCATCTAATGCTGATGAATTCACAGCACTGAATTCATGGCAAGAGGCATTTTATTTTTGCTCAAGAGCTAGTGTGTCTGAAGAGCTGTGCTCATACAAATTCACAACATGGATTATGACTTTAATAAACCAACATAATTTTTCCAGAAGAAGCCCTGCCAAGGTGTCTTGACCTTGTTCCTTCTCCTTAGCCCACACAGGTAGTGTATTCAGAATTCCCTGTTTATACCTGCTGATAATCCGCTGTAACTAATGAACAAACCTTTTGTGGAAACTCCTAGTGTTTTCATAAACACGAATTACAATATATACTCAGTTATTCAAAATGAAATAGTACATCAAATAAATGCATTTTATTGTTATCTCATTATAAATTATTAAGCACTTCCAGCAAAGTACTTGCTGTATATGCAGATATAAATGTAAGATACCTATTTAAAGGGCCTTACAGGAAAATAGACAAACCTCCAAATTAAATATATGCTGTAAATTCCACGCAGTTCAATGGAGGTTGCCAAAGCAGTCACTGTACACCAATATTTATTGAAGACGATGCCTTTCTGCTACAGATGGTGAACGTGGTGAACTGACCTCAATTTCTCACTATGATGCTGGTCAAGTCTTTTTGAAAGCAACAGCAAATTGTATTGATTATGAAAAATGTTCATAAAGCACTTTTGTTTTTGAGAGGGAGAAGTGGGTGCATACAGCCTGCTGGGACTTAGTTGCAAACTGAAGGGTGAGGAAGGGTGAGGGGAAGGTTTAGAATCATCCCAGCTCCAAACCTGTCCACAAGCCATGTGTCTCTTGGGAGCTGTAGTTCAGACCTCCCATGTCCTCCTCTCCTCCTGCAGGCCAATGTTCTAGACTAGGTGGTGTCCATCAGTGGTTGCCCTAGGGCAGGGAGTCTCCTAATGTGCCTTGACATTAGCATGGCAAATGGCCTGTCCTGCCCCATGGGAACAGCTGTCCTCCTGGGAGGAGCCGTGCAGCAAAGGGGGACCTCACTTCAAACAGGTACTATCCTCTGGGAAACTGTGGAAGTGCCCAGGAACAAGCAGAAGTACCAGTCCAAGTGTTCTCACTCTGGAGGAAAAGGGAAGGTGTCTGTGCTTTGGTTTTGCTATTCCCAGTGATGGGACTTCCTTCGGGAGCCTAAGGAGCACAGAAATACTTGAATCATAGAACAACCAGGTTGGAAGGGACTCATCGGATCTCCCAGCCCTCATGGGCTCCCTTGCCCTCAAGTACTGTCTCCCAGGAGACTTTGCCAACCAGCCTTCTAAAGAGTTCAAAGTCTGCCCTCTGGAAATTTAGTGCTACTGTCCTGCTAACCACCCTCTTCACTTCACCTAGAACAGAAAACCCTATCATCACGTGATCACTAAGTCCTAGGCGACCCCCTACTGTCACATCCCCCACAAGGCCCTCTCTGTTGACAAACAGCAAGTCCAGGAGGGCACCTTCCGTCATTGGTTCATTCACCAGCTGCGCAAGGAAGTTGTCTTCCACGCACTCCAGGAACCTCCTAGACTGCTTCCTTTCTGCTGCATTGTACTCCCAGCAAATATCAGGGAGATTGAAGTCACCCACAAGGACAAGAGGCATTGACTTGGAGATTGACCCCAGCTGTTTAAAGAAGAGCTCATCAGCTGCTTCTCCTTGGCTGGGTGGCCTGTAACAGACTCCCATCACAAAATCTCCCTTCTTATGGGCTCCCTTGATCTTAACCCACAGGCACTCAATCTCCTCATCGCTACAGTCCATCTCAGAGGTGTCCAAGTCCTCCCTTACAAAGAGTGCTACTCCACCTCCTCTCCTAACCTTTCTATCCCTCCTGAAGAGTTTATATCCCACCAAAGCTGCACTCCAGTTATATGAGTCATCCCACGACATTTCTGTGATGGCAACAACATCATAGACTCCTTGCCCTACGACAGCTTCCAGCTCTTCCATCTTATTCCCCATGCTGCGTGCATTGGTGTAAATGCACTTCAGCTGAGTAGCCGAGCCTTCAACCCTCTTAGAGGGGACAGTGCTTGTTCCCAATTGCCTGTTAACTGGAGTAGCTTGTACCAGAATACCTATATCTCCCTTGCTGATCCAGGGTGAATTCTCCCCCACTTCCTGTGTGGTGACGTGCTGGTGGTCCTCACCAGCATGCCCCCTCCTAAACTCTAGTGGCCCACATGCAGGCACGCACTTGCCTAGCCTGGACTCAATCCCCTCCCCCTTCACATTTAGTTTAAAGCTCGATTTATGAGCTTAGCTAAATGCTCCAGTTCTCTTGTACATGGTGTTTCACAAAGAGCTGGAGTTTGCTTGCAACCTATTGGCTTTTAGAGCATGCTAATGGACAGCCCTTAAGGGCTAGTAAAACTTGGAATCTGCCATATGTCTGTATTCTGATTTTTGGAGGAGAATTTGATGGCTGGACTGGCAACCCTGCAAGCTGAAGTGTATCTGATACTTCCCCTGGCATTGTGCCTTGTGCTCCCTCATGAAAAAAACACTTACAAAGCTTAATTTCAGTGCTGTTAAACTGGTTACTTTTCTTCTGAAGGTGATACAAAGGAGCCAAGTGCATTTTTAATTTTATTTTTTAAGACCTAGAAGGAGGAAGATGAGTGCAGATTAGCAGATGTGTCTCGTTAGTGTCATTTGTCTTGGTGAGAGCCCTGTGAGACTTGATGTTTCACAGGTCCTGGAGGGAAGGCAACTGTACAAACCCTTCAGCTCATTAAAGAGAGGCCATGATAGTAGAAACACTGATGCCTCTCAAGGCTGTTTTTTATGTGAGTCTCCACCCTATTCACTCTTGTCTTGCCCTCCTGACACCTCTAGCGCTGTCCTTCAGCCTGGACCTATTGAGGTCCTATTGCTTTTGAGTGAGGTTTAGGTGGTCAATTGCTGAATTAAGAAGGATAACAAGGTGCTCAAGCTTTTTCTCTGAGTGCTAGTTTAGGTCTCTTTCCTCAGCCCTATATGTGATTTTTGGGACTGAAGAAATAATTACGTACCCACAAAACACCTACTCCTTTGTCAAACTCAGCTAAAATTTAACCAACTGTTGCAAAAAATCTTGGGAAAAACAGTCTGGGAGAACCAACATAGGCAGTGCGGCTAAATAAATCCAGTTTTCTCTGGAAACTGGGCTAAAATTGTCTCAGAAAGACACTGAGAGTTCATCAGTGCAATGTCTGCATTGTTGGACAGCAATTAAATATTCATTCTTGGAAAAAACTGAAGGGAATTTCAAGGTGCACCTTGGCAAAAGCTGAATTGACAAAGTCTCTCTTGGTGGAGTGTCATGGATTTAGGGACAACCTATTAACACTGGATTGTTTGCTTTCTGTTCCCATTTCCTAGGCTAAAGTTCCCAAGGAAGCTCTTTTAACATTAGGTATCAAGCTGGACTCATCAAATATTTTTTGGAGTAGACAGGTTTTAAGTAAAATATGTGTTGAGTGCTCTTCTTCCTTTGCCTGATAGATGAAGCATTCAGAACAAACCAGGAAGTAGCTTTAAAAATTAAAGACCTTAACGTATCTTTTAAAGGATAAAGTGGAAAATATTTAATTGTTTACTCCAGGGAAAAATTAAAAACTACCATGAGGTTATTCCCAACTGTGAAAGTTGAATGAAATCTTCTCAGCCAAGAGGGACAACTGTGTCCTGGTGTGCATCCAGCACATTGTTGCCAGCTGGTAAAGGGAGATGGTTATCCTGCTCTATTCCACACTGGTGTGGCCCCACCTTGAGCCCTGTGTGCAATTTTTGGGTTCCAAATGATTTAAAAAAAAGATCTAAAACTACTGGAGAGTGTCCAGACGAGGCCACAAAGTTGGTGAAGGGTTTGGGGGGGAAGTTACAGGAGGAGAGGCTGAAGTCATTTGGTCTGTTCAACCTGGAGAAAAGGAGAGTGAGGGGAGACCTCATCACAGTCTCCAGTTTCCTCTCAAGGGGAGCAGGAGTAGCTTGATTGATCCTCTTGATCCCTTCCGACTCAGGACATTCTGTGACTCTATGATCATGCTAAACCCACCCTTGAACTAACCTGGAGAATCGTGAATCAGTGGAAAACTGTGTGAGTTGAGGACTGCAGCCTAGTGAGAGTTTTGCTAAAGGTTAGTGCAGAAGTGTTAAGCTTTCTGTGCTTGGACTCAAGCCTGGAAATTGCATCCTAGCTCTATGGATCATCACCAAAGGGGACGTCTATCTAACAGTTCTGTGCCATAAAAAGATAAGCATGTTCTGATAAAAGCTTTCTGTGTTCTCCAGTGCAGAGCTTTGCTTGCAAATTTGCTCTCAGATGGTGCAACAGCAGGTAAATTTGGATTAAAATAAGACAAAACTTAATTTTAATAAATTAAACCCCAAAAAGGACAGTGTCAGCTTTGTGAGCAAATCTAGTACAGAATACTGTACCCACGTGATCAAACTGGACACTGGCCTTTTCAGTAGCACTTATTAAGGATCTCATACCTGATTTCTGTGATTCCAGCAGCCGATACCCATGTAAGGTTGTTATTGAGTATATACCAAGGCTGTGCCCAGGGACACACAAAACTCCGATGTTTCTGTCAGCTCTGGAGTGGCTGAAAAAATCAAGACTCTCCAAAATAAGAAGGTGTTGTCTGTGGATATGTAACTCTGAAATGTCACACCTGGGAATACAAGTCTGGGATGATGAAAGGTGACTAAAGGTTTATGCCAGATGTTATGAAGAGATGGTCTCCATTGCTTTCCCCTCCCCACCAGAAGTCTCCTCTGTGTTTTTTTCTGAGTGCTGACCTTGGCAGGAGGCAGGATCCCAACCTTGGACAGGCAGCAGGCAGGGGGCTGGTCTAGGGGGTGCTTGCCATGTTTCTGTATTGGCTGTTCACAGTTCTGAGAATGTGAGTATAATTGGGAGGATGTATTTTTAATTGTGTTTTTTGTGAAGCCCTTGGTTATAAGCAAATTAACTTTGATCTCTGGCTGCTGAATGAAAGGCTTTTGTCTGGATTGGGTGGAAGAAGTTCCCTTAAATAACAAGGATAAAGGAAAACACAACGTTGATGAGGGCTAATAATACTTCTGTGGGATAGAAACAATAAGCCCTCAATGCAAGCTTAGGGTAAGGAGAGCTTTCCAAATGCTGTAGTGTGAGCTGGCTCACCATGTGAGACCGAGCCTCAGTGCAAAAGCTGAAACGGCAATTGCAAAAACAGTTACTAATGATAATCGTTTGAGTATGAGCCTCATTTCTGCTTTTCTGTGAGAAAATGCAAAGCAATGTCAGAAGTTCTTTATCATGGACAGGTACCTTGTGCCATCGTGGTACTCTGTGTGGTGGTGAATGGCTGTATCCTCACATCCCTGGGCTGCTTGTTCACCTGTGGAATCAGCTCTTCCTCTTCCTGGGCTACTTTAATTCTTTTTTTTTTTTATACTTGTTTGTAGCAGTGTTCACAAATTGGTTCAGCAAAGTGTATGTGTTGATGTCACTGGTGTTTAATTGATGCTCCTGGTTTCTAGAAGATAGATGGAACTGAGGCAAATGTGTTGGCTCATGCTGAGTATGCAGCTTGGTTTAAGGAGTACTCAAAGGATGAGTATGTGTTTGCATATAAGATTTCTAAGTAGATGGATGGTCTAGATCAGGGCATGAAAAAGGATAGTGAAGGACATAGATCTGTTGAAGTGAGTCCAGAGGAGGCCACAGAGATGATCCGAGGGCTGGAGCACCTCCTGTCCAAAGGCAGGCTGAGAGCTGGGGTTGTTCAACCTGGAGAAGAGAAGGTTCCAGGGAGACTTTCAAACAGCTTCCAGTCTGGAAAGGGGCTCTAGGAAAGCTGTGGAGCTGCTCTGGATCAGGGAGGGCAGGGACAGGACGAGGAGGAAGGGTTTTCAGCTGCAAGAGGGGAGATTGAGGTGAGATCTTAGGGAGAAATGTTTTGCTGTGAGGGTGGGGAGGCCTTGGCCCAGGTTGCCCAGAGCAGGGGTGGCTGCCCCATCCCTGGAGGGGTTCCAGGCCAGGTTGGATGGGGCTTGGAGCAACTGGATCCAATGGGAGGTGTCCCTGCCCATGGCAGGGGTGGAACTGGATGGGCTTTAAGGTCCCTTCCACCAGAAAATAAAAAAGTGGTCAAGTGATTGTAAAAAAATCAGTGCTGTTCTACTGCATGAGTGGCCAAGCAAGGAGCTGAAATCATTGTGGATGGAGAGGGCTGGTGGTGAACACCAGGGGCTCAGGCTTGTGCAGGGGGAACATTAAGCAGGACTTTCTCCTGCAATTGAACAGAGCAGTTGTTTTTGAGGCTGTAAAAGTGGAGCTTGTTGCTGTGGTGTTATTTTAGTACAAGTTGTGTGACTTTACCTTGCTCTGAACTCCAAAATCTTTCTGGCCAGGAACGGGAATGCTGCCTTAGCATGAGCCCAGAAGCAAGAAGCCGTGGGAACTTGCCAGAAAGGGTGGCGAATCAAAGATGTGCAGCTTGGTATAGAAACAAAGTTTAAACTGGTAACAAAGCAGCAAGGTCTCAGATGCAGAGTCCATACAAATTCTGAGTATTGCTCACTTTTGCTGCTTCCTCTCCCTTCAGAGAGGCAGCTGTGTAATAATCTGTTACTCTGGCAGAGAGAGGGGCCATCAAGTGATTCCCACAGGATTGATTTGCCCTTGGGCGGCTATGGGCTATACCTCATCCAACCAAGTCCCCACGGTGCTGTATATCTGAGATAGTGAATAATAATCTTAATGCCATGTAGGATGGGAAAGGGGATCTGAAGGTAATGGCAAGGATAGTAACTTTGCATGGTCACAGTGGTAGGACAAGGCAGGAAACTAGAAGGGAGTTCACCTTGTGGATCTGTTCTAAAGGCAATGAGCCAGCAGGCTGCTTCCATTTCTGTTTGCAAGGACAGGGAGGGGAAAGGCAAGGAGGAGAGATGCCCCTTTCCTGCCTCACCTGTGTATGGGCAAACAGTTCTGTCCACTTTAGTCCCATTCCTGACACTCTGTCACTGTGCCTGGAGCAAATTCTTCTGGCTTCTCAGGTATTTCCAGGGAAGAACTGCTTTGCAGGACGTGTCCAGCCATGCACTCTAAATTTTTCTCCTTTTAGCAGAGCCGAGCAAATCACTGTGAGTGACTTCTAGTCCCAGAAGTGATTCCTTCCCGTCTATTACAGCTCTGAGTGTTTTAAACTGAGCAATAGGTGTTCCTCACTTGAGAGTCTTGAAATCGCAGTTATTGCACAGGATGGGAGAGGGAACTGCCAGCCACAGGTGCTGGTTGTGCCCTGCTAGAACTGTCTGAACTCAAGACCTTGTTACCAAACATAGACTTGCTGGGGCAGCTCACGCTTTTCACTACATTTGCTGCTTTCATACAGCTTAAGATGGGAGGCTTGAAAGACACTTTCTTTCAAGCAAACCTCCTCCTGGAATACTTGGCTCAGCTGCTAAATAGACAGGAAACTCACTCGATTGAAAAGGACTTTGTGTTGCCCCCGTGAAGCTTTCATCTAATGCCCTCCAAGCGCACCAGAAGTACTATCGTGGTAAAATCTTTTATGAGAGTGTCACAGAGATTAAGAGGTATAAATGTCAGCCCATCCACAACTCCCTGTCACTTAGTAGAGGTGCTGGTCCAACAGACAAGGAAAAAATGGAGATTTTTCTTTTCTGTCCTCCACTGAGACCTTTTCTGATAGAAAGGAAAGCACTTCTCTCACACGAGAAGTGGCCAGAGGGAGGTGGCAATAATGTAAGCTTGCTGCCCTCTTGAATGGGGCAGAACCAGCCCCAAAGGGCAGCTGGTCTGATGTGTCCTAATCATGTTTAAGCACCCCTGGGGGAAGGGAGCCCTGCTCACAATTTGCTTCCCACAGGAAGACAAAATGGAATTATCAGGTCTGACTTTTCCAAAAGATATGGTGTAAGTTCTCATGTATGTGTCGTCTTGGTCTGCCCTGAGCTGATCTTGTGCAATGCTGTGTTTTTCACTGTGATTCCTCAGTCAGTTGTGAGCCCTTGCACTGCACACAGAAATGTTGTCTGCCCAAAGGATGTGGCACCATGTAGTGGGAGCTTCTGCAGGGCAAGATGTTCTTGAAAGACACGGCCTGATGCAAAGCAGAAACCAGCCAGGGGTCAGAACTGTTTGAAGATCTTGCACAGCAACTTCTAATACCATATCTCCTCCCTCTGAATCGTATTGCACAACTTCTGCTGATGGAAAGTCAGTCTGAGTCATTCACTCTCGAGAAAGTAAACAGAAGCTGAATGTTGCTTAGAGCAATGACTCTGGCTATTGGAAAGACTTGGTGGTGAGAAGTGATGGAGCTGACATTTTGTGGCTGGATGCTCTGAGCTTTATAAGTACCTGCTTCCAGGTGCAAAAAGTAGGATCCTTTAAAGGTATTTCATAATATTCAACTTTTCATGTAAGTTAAACTGTGAGTCAGAAGATCCTATTTTGATCTTAATGTGAGGGGAAGTTAGAGGGGAAGTTGTATGAAGAGTAAGAAAAGTTCCTTGGTCTGTTTGGCCTGTGGAAAAGGAGACGGAGAGGAGAACTCATCATGGTCTACAGCTTCCTCGCAAAGTGAGGAGGAACCGATGCTGATCTCTTCTCTCTGGCGGCCAATGATAGGACTCAGGGGATGGCAGGAACATGTGCCAGGGAGGGTTAGATTGGTTGTCAGGAAGAATCTCTTTACCCAGATGGTGGTTTAGCACTAGAGCATCTCCCAAGAAAGCAGTCACAGCACAGGCTGGATATTAAGAAAAGGCTCTTCATCCAAGGGTTGTGGAGCATTGGAACATCTCCCCAGGGAAGCAGCTGAGCTGCCAAGCCTGACAATATTCCAGAAGCATTTGGATGACACACTTGGACACATGGTATGAATGTTGGGGTTGTCCTGTTCAGGGACAGGAGTTGGACTTGATAATCCTCGTGGATCCCTTCTAACTTGGGACATTCTGTGATTAAGGTACTTGAGAAAAGACAGTTCCTATTTCAGATAAGTGAATTATCCTATTTCCCCCCCTTGTTGTATTTTGAGGAGTGTTACTATGTCCAGCACATATTTCTTCACTAAAGCCACTTCCGTGGCTTGAAAGACTCAATTGTGAGTCACATGGGCAAACATTTGACAAGTCATTTATCTAGTTACAATTTGCAGAGATGACATGTAATTTGAATAGTGTGTGTAAAAATCCTAGTACTGGTTTAGTAGCCTTATTATTAGTCTGTCAGTAAAATTAACGTTCTCTTTGCACGAATCATCACTTCAGTCTTCCTATCTGCAGAAACAGAGAGGTTAGGATATGGGCTGAGGTGTCTTGACAACTGAGAAGTCTGTTGTATGCCAGCACCTTTCACTGCTGCAAGCGGAACAGGCATTTTCCAAGACTGCCTTGCGTTAAAAGAGCACATCCCAATGACCAAGTTAGAAGGACAACAAGAGTGTGACAGGCAGACTTCAGTGTGAATCCACAGGCACGACTCACCCAGCAATTGGCTCCTTTCCAGTCAAATGGTTGAAATTTTCGGTTTGGATGGAGGAGCCTAAAGGAAAAGTGCAGGAAGTGAAATATTAGCAACAAGCTCTGCAAAACCACAAGCAACTCTAAGGTATAATGAGAAAGGGAGATCCCCTTCCATGCTTCTCCCCTCTCTGCATTGGGATTTTCAACAAAGACAGTCAGGGAGAGGCAGGAATGGGCTGTTCCATGGGAGAATAGAAGTCAGGAGTGGAGCATGACAGCAAGGCAGATGTGTGGACTGTAATGTCTTGTTGCAGTCCCACAGGACCTGACAAAGACGAGGGGGTGCAGTAGCAGTCATTAAGGTCAGTCACTTGCAAACAGGTTCAAAGTGACAGATCCTTGCTGCAGGCAGAAAGTCAAGTCAAGCTCAGTAAGATGCAAGGCTCAAGCACAGGCTTACCTGTAGTTAGTCCAAGCAGACACCAAAGACAAAGCCTTGAGCCAATTAGGTGGCTCTGGCAAGGGTCCTCACATCTCCTTCCCCACAGCCTGATAACCTGGTTGCAGCTGGACCAGATCAGAGCTGACTCTTGAGTACAAGCAGTCAGAGACCTTAGTGGGTGCATTTTCAGGTGTGACTTTCGAACTCTCACAATGCAGGATCCCTAGTTTCAAAACACTGGAGAGGCTGGGAGCAGATTGAGGGAACCATAAGGACACTGCACTCCCAGATAGCCTCATCCTCTATGCAAATGACATTTCTTTACTTTTCCTTTCAGTGAGAGTGCATAAACCATGAACCCGTTGCTGGAAGAATGGGCACAGGTTATAGATGGCTGTAAATATTCTATTGTGTGATGGCAGGAACCTGTAGGAGGGGAAAATGAACTGTCAGCTTGAGAAGTGAAAGAACAAAGCCATTAATAAGAGCATCAGAAAAGACTGCAGAACATGACACTGCCTAAAAGCGCGACTGCAATGTGGAATGACTGCCAGCAAGATGATATCTACTGCAGCTTTGCCAGGGATGTCCCAGGCAAATAGGACCTTTCAGCAGATACCCCTAAGGCTTGGCCTGGACCCTCTGAGGAGGTGCTGCAACGATGTGTAGGCAGATAAGGACCTCTCAGAATAAAGTTGGACCTTCATAACGCTCTCTGTCCTCCCTCAGAAGTGAGGATGCATATGGGAGCATTCAAATGCTGTTCATGGCAAGCTGTCTGCTTAAACCCATGATGAGCATTGAATCACTGAATTGTTAGGGTTGGAAAAGACCTTTAGGATCATCAAGTCCAACTGTAAACCCAATGTTGTCAAATCCACCGATAAACTGAGCCCCCAAGCACTGCGTCTTTTGAATACATCCAGGGATAGTGAATCCATCGCTTCCCTGGGCTGCCAGTTCCAGTATCTGGCAACCCTTTCAGTGAAGAATATTCCCTAATATCTAGTTTAAACCTCCCCTGGTGAGATGGGTTGAAACGAACATGAAACACCATAGAAGAGCCAACCATTAAAGCACATTAATTGGTGAGGTAACCAGACATTTATCTCTTTGTAGCCATTTGTGGTCAGCTATAAATAGAAGAAAACTGAACACTTTGAACTCGTTTGCCAACTCTCTTTGCTCCTGAATTTTGATGACGACTCTCTTAATCGTAAGGTTTTTGTAAAGCAATTTATTCTGCAATTTCTTTTAAGTTACCTGAAGGTTTCTCCACCTTTTATATAGTCTTGGGTGAAACTGTTCAGCCCTGGCACTGGAAAGTACCAGAACAGGCTGACCAAGGCTGCCTGTGGGATATACATTCTTCAAGACTGTCAAACCATAGCTGGACAAGGCACTGAATGACCTGATCTAACCTTGAAGTTGACTGTTTTCAATTATTCTATGATTCTAAACTCTCAATGCTACTGTAAGACTAGAAAAGAGATGTTTTATTAAAAGCTGAAATGTTTATTCAATCTTTTAAATCTGCACATGCAGGAAAGGAGAGTGATTTCTTTTGTCTATGATACAATTCTAAGATTTCAGGATAATCTGATGAAAACTTTGATGTCATCTCTGCCTTGCTTTTTTTTTTTTTTTTTTTATTCCAGTCCCAGAATACTATGATAAGGGCTTTGCAAACCAAAGAGTCAGAAGTTATTTGTAAAGAAAGCAAGGTAAGTGTGCTCCTGGCCACTTTTGATTTTGATACTTAGCATTATGTATTGAAATTTCAAGCTATCTTGAAAGCCAACTAGAATGAGACAGCCCAAGAACTTCATTCTCCTGGAAAAGCTCTTTGTGTGGGAGAAGAAAGAAGGTGGCATTTAAGGGCGAGAAAAGGAGTCAAGGAAGAGTAAACTTAATCATCAGTCAAGTCGTATTTAAGGCACAGTTCATTTCTGTCAGTGTTGTATCTACCATTGGGGTTTACCTGAGCTGGCTGCCTCGGAGGGGAAACCTGAGTGGCTCGTCTGCACTGGCTCTGTGGAGCTGACTGTGTTGGCATCAGCTCCCCTTTCCACGAGGAGGCAAGAGGTGGCTGCACTCTGCTATTAAGCAAGACTGAGACCTACTAAAATGATCCAGTGGTGCAGCTGTGCAGGTCACAGTGTCTATTTAGCTCACTCTGACCTGATGCTGATCTCTCTTTGGGAAGTGAGAGGTGCCTGTGTCCTCTGGCAAAGGAGCTGAGCTGTCTGTGTAAATAACTGATGGAGACTGAGGGCTGCTGGAGTGGAGAGGAAGCCACGCACAGCGTGAACTATTCAAAGGGGAAGGCTCTGGTCTGATATGTTGGGTAGAGGCAATTGCATGGTGAGAATGGACCAGGAAGCATCCCAATATGACATTTGGAATGATATGGCTAGTGTGTGATGGGATGTGATTAATTACACAATTAGTATATGAAATGAATGGGGTTTGCCTTATGCTTAGCATGAAAAATGGAGTAATTAATGTAATTTAACAAAGACCATAATGCTAAAATACCCAACCAACCAAAAACCAACTTGGAGAATCCATGCCTTGATACAAGAGAGAGATCGAAATGCTGCACAGGGGAGAGAGGAATGCAATTTCTGGGCTCCGTGTTTCCAGGTAGTGGAACCTGTTTACATAAAGACTATTTCACAGCTGGATTTGTTGCTGTGCCTTCTGAATGAAGGACGTGAGCATTTGAAGTCCCATCTTGTACTAGCTCCATGGTTTTAGTGGGGTGGGGAAAGTTGGCAGTTGGAAGAGGATGCACATTAATTCTAGTTAATAACTAAAAGCAGAGTATGGAAAAGCTGAAATGATCCTTTATTGTGAGACAGATGACAATAGAAGGAATAGAGAAAAATGTTGTAAAAAAGAGCCTGTTTTAGAGAAATGGTGTGAGGGAGAAGGCTCTTTTTTGTTTATTTTCTTAAAATGCAGTGTTTTAGCATAGATTTTTTTCCTTTTTATTTTCTTTATTTTATATATATATATATCTCTTCACAGCTGAAAAAGTTAGCAGAGAGCCTGGCACTCTGGGTCCCTGAAGGACAGGGTCAGGTTTGTAAATAATCCATATAAAATAGGGCAGTTGTAGAAGGATTAGGGCAGCAATTATCTCCAGATAAGGCATCCTGGCTTGCTGAACACTAATTCACCTACACAACAAGGACTCTTGAAATGCATGGCAAGGAAAGACAGAAGAGAGTATTTTTAATGTTTCTCTCCCTGTATAGCACTTCTTTCTGTCCCCTTTTAGGCCAGCAATGACTCTGATAGTACTAAGCATACCTGCTTTCATGCTCTGTCTCGTTAAATTCATGCTTAATCTCTGCTACTGCATATAGGAGATGCTAACTTGGAACAGGAGTTCCTAGTAAAGCTTGAGAGCACAGAGGGGAGTGAAGAAGAGGTTTGTGGGGAGGCATCCAGCAGCTGAAGCATTAAAAAATGTGACTTTATAAATCCTTCATCCCCTCCATCTTCCCAGAAAGGTTTCTCAGCAACTTCCTTATGGAAAATTGAACACTGCTCTGGCAGGGGAAAAAGCTCATATAACTTCTGTGCTTCAGGATAGTCCAACTCTGTCATTTTGGAGCAGGAGAGATTCCCTTGGCCTCTTTTCTAGGTTTGCCTTGTCTCAGAGCAAAGTTAAACTAAGTAAAGCATCTTTCATTCTATCTGAAGATGTAGCCTGCAGGTTACAAGAGTGGAGAAACATCAGAAAATTAGTTAGGAGCTTCTGGGACTTGCATTAGGAAGGAGGCTGCTGAGTGCTAATCTGCCATGTGAGGCTGGCTGAGATTGCACTTGTGCTGCTGCTTGAGTTTGTGCCAGCTTCCCTGCACCTCCCATCCCTGTCCGTATGTCCATTCTCATCTTTGACGAGCTGGTCATCTTGATTTGCTGTGAGTTGCCATTGGGTCTTCGTGTACTTTGGAGGAAATGAGTGACACATGACATGGGAGACCATAGTTCCCCTTCTTGCTTTACAGAACATAGTTTATTGCCTCAGTCGGGTTTCTTTAATTAGCTCAAAGTGCGGGAAAAGTGGTTTCCACGTGACTTGGATGCACAGCATTTGTTTTTCAAGTGTTATCATTGTCATTGGCCAACAATTATAAGCGATGGAGCTCCCACAGTCGGCATCACAACCAATGCATTTTAGAGAAACAGAAGAAATACAGGTTTTGCCTGAAGCCTTAAATAACCTTTTCTTTGGAGTGACAGTGCCCCCCAGCTGATTTCCTGCTATTGGATGATGTAAAGCAAGAAGGATAGGGTCCAGAGGAGGCCCAAAAAGTGACCTGAGTGCTGGAGCATCTATCCTCTGAGGACAGGCTGAGGGAGTTTGGGTTTGAGAGGGAGCAGTGTAGGAATATTAGCATCTGTTAAGCCTGCAACAGTGCAGCCATTTTGAGGAGATTTGTGGCAAATTAGATGTGTACTTTTCCATCTTTCCCAACAGGACTTGGGGAAAAAACAGAGTATAAGGTAGGTTCCAATTACTGGGACAAAACTTTTCATGGCCAAAAGAATCTACTTTCATTATTTAGGATGTTTTGCAAACTTGAGTCAGGCACAGGCAAAAAATGAAGGACAAAAAATAATTTCTTACGCTACAAAATGAGATGCCAACAATTTCAAGTTTGACACAACTTTATCTAGAAATATCCTTCAGTTCCTTTTAGAAAAACTTTTAAAAGTCGATCCTGAAAACGTCTTGTGTGTCTCCCTAAATCCTAACCTGCTCCAAGCACAGAATTGCCCTTCCATGGGACTGTTCACATTCCTAGATGCATTTCTCACTGAGTGTCTTTCTTAAGAGAAGGAGAATGATAGTACTTTTCTTTGTGTAAAAGGTCCCTAAAGGGAGAACAGGAAGCTTTCTGTACACATTGCACAGGCTGACCTTGTAAAAAGGTGCCACTTCAGGAGGGAAAGAATAGCTGCACACTGTGCTTTTCAGCCTGTACTTTTGAGCATTGAAACTATTGAAATGTGGTTGAAAGGATTTTGGAAAAGTGGGAGGGGGAATCAAAATAACAACAACAACAAAAAAAATCAAACAAAAAAACCCTCCATCAAACAAATCCAACCTGGAAACGCTGCTCCAAAAATAATTGGTTGCGTTATGCCCCCACACAGGCTCAGCTCACAACAGCCTAGCCCTGAGAGGCTTTTTCAGAAACAAGTGCTGCTCCTCCAATGGTACCAGTAGCAAATGGTCTCATTCCCAGCATGTGCCCAAGCAGCTGGTACATTATTAGCTTGTGCTTTTTCCTACCCCCAAACCCTGTGGTTTTTACCTGTTGAAAAAAAAAAAGTCTAAAGAGGAATCAGAGTGATGGATTCAGAAGGCAGAAACTGGCTGCCCAGGTCAGACAGGGAGTCATCACGGAGACTGCACCCACCAGCCAGCCTCACACTTATGTGAGACGTGGGAGAGGTAAAAACCAGGCTGCTCCACTCTCAGTTCTGGCATCTGGGGAAGGTGCATTGGCACAGGTGCTCTTGGCTGCAACAGCGTTTCTCCTGTGGTTCTCAATCATGAAAGGTCCCCGTGAGAGATATTCTCCAAATAGAAGTGGTGAAATCTGCTGTGGCAAACACTCTGCTGCTCCTCCCCAGTTCAGGGCTCCAGCCCTGGGAGAGGGCTGACAGCAAATCAGAGCTGAGTTCAGAAAAAATTGCAGAGAAAACAACATGGTGCTTGGACCAGAAAAATGATCCAAGGTCTGGATGGAGCATCTTGTCTATGAGGACAGGCTTAGAGAGTTGGGGTTCATCAGTCTGGAGAAGAAAAGCCTCCAGGGAGACCTGTGAGCAGCTTCCAGTCTTGAAAGGGGCTCTAGGAAAGCTAGGGATGGACTTGTTACTAGAACATGGAGCGCTAGGATGTGGAAGAATGGCTTTAAATTGGAAGGCAGAACATTTAGATTGGACGTTAGGAAGAAATTCTTCATGGTGAGGGTGCTGAGACACAGGCACGGGTTGCCCAGAGCAGTGGTGGCTGCCCTATCCCTGGAGGGGTTCCAGGCCAGGTTGGATGGGGCTTGGAGCAACCAGATCCAGTGGGAGGTGTCCGTGCCCATGGCAGGGGTGGGACTGGATGGGCTTTGAGATCCTTTCCAACCAAACCCATTCTAGGATTCTATGATTCACTGGAAGCAGGATGGGCTTCTCCTTTTGGATGCTCACATCAGAGCAAATCTGTGGTCCCATTGGTTGGTGCAGCAGTGCACAGGTGCGAGAGCGAAGAGCAGCAGAGATGGGGCCCACGGGGCCAAAGCACCATTCCAGTTCTCTCCCTTGACCCCATCAGGTTTATTAAACCTCCTAGCTGCTTTTCTACTGTCTCAAAGTTTAATACGCTTCCAGCTCCTGAAAGATAATGAATGTGTTTTGCAGAGGTCTAGGGAGGGTAGCAGAGCCTCATAGGAAATGGGGGTTTATCACACATCTGTGAGCACAGAGAGGAAGCATTCAGCACTGAAATCACCGTGCTTTTTGGTTTTTCCTCTTCAGCAGTTAGATCCCATAAGCAAATGATACTTCTAAAGGACTTATTGAAGGAAAATATTAAATGGCCTCCTTTTAGGTTTTAGGTTAGTATCAAGGGAACAGTATAAACTGGTGGTCTAGGAAAGGTGACTCTGTACCTAACGATCTTATACAATATTAAGACCTACTTCATCACCTGATTCTTGAGGATGGGACTTTCCTCTGTCCAAGGACCCTCCTGCTGCTGTCCCACCTGGAGAGCCTTGTGAGAAATGCTGAGATCCCCAGATCAGCCAATAACCACATCCCACATAGCCAAGTAGCTTCATGGAAGGATGAAACTTATGCAAACAGGGATCTACAAAACCCCAGATTTAATAAAATATATCCTGCCCAAGCCTTATGAAATACATCTGCCTGCAGAGCGAAATGCCAAGTTTAATTTTTAGTTTGGCTTAGGAGAACTGGTCAGGATGAAAATGACTGCATGGATTGGTGAACAGTCACCTGCAAATGTTTGCACACACCTTCTTTTCCTCCTCTTTATTTTCTTGGGTGTCTGACTCCAGCAGAGGGTTTGTGAAAGGAACTGAGAGTGCATAGTTGATTTTGAATGCCTTGGAGATTTGAACTGAACAGTCTATAGTCCATATGGAAGCACAAAGGCATAAATGCAACAGCTGAGACTAGTGATCTGTCTAGTTGGGGCAGATTTGTTTGGTAGGGGTGCAGGAGCATTGCCCTCTTCTCCCCTCTTCTGCCCTTAACTGGTGCTGTATGTCTTGCCAATGCTGTGTGATTGAAAGCAGCTGTGAGGCTTCCCAGACCACCTCTGTAACCAGACCATCTCTGTAACCAGACCATCTATTTCCAGGCCAGTGCTTTGTGCCTCACGAGTTTCCAGATGAAAAGTATTCAGCAAACCGCACACAGGTTAGGAATGTAAGAACTGCTCCATGCAGGAAGGTTCTTGGTCTATGCTAGTATCTGCCTTGCAGGCAGAAATAGGATCCTTTCCAGCTTTCCCAGTTTTTGATCATCTTAAAATACTTCCACATCTTTGGTGCCTGCATCTGTTACTGTTGCCTGTCTTTTAACAACCTGAAATGACTGTGGGTTCCGTGGATCAGCTTCTTGCTGGATAGAAACACGCCCCCTTTCCTTGGTCCATATTTGCTTTTTTTTTCTTTCCACTGGCTCTGCAAAACCCGAGAGAGAAAAGTCTGTCACCAGGGTTAGAAAGCTGCTGTGGATATATCGCATATCATTTTTTTTTAAGCAGGCAAGCGCAGTGAAGTGTACGTGGTACCCACCAGCTGCAGAATTACAGCTCTTCAGTGACTCATTCCCCTGCCCCTCCTGCCCCAGCTCTCCTTCTGCAATGGAGAAGAGGTTAAATATTCAGAACAGCAAACAGCAGGAGGAAAACTGGAAAGATTAAAACAGAATGATCCCACCATGCCCTGGAAGTGAGTGTTTCTGTTGCTGCAGACACTAGGCAGCTCCTTGTAGAAGAACATGAAGCTGGGGTCTGTACTTTCAAAGTCAGATTTCAAAACCACATCAATGAGTGAGTAACAGACCCTTCCTGCTATAAATATTTGAACAGCAGCTTGTTAATTTTTGTTACGCTGAACGTGGATTAATTGCTATTTTATTATGAAGTTCAGCTTCCATTAGTTTAGGATTTACATCTTAAATGATAACATCGGCCTTCCTCTCGAACAAAACATTTTGTAACCTAGATGAGTTCATTAAATTCTTGAAAATGAACTGACAGATTAAAGGGAGCACCAAGATCCTGATGTGTTTTACAGTCACAAGAATACTCATTTGGAGTTTTATAAAGCAACGTTGTGCGTTTCAGATAGTTCATCTTCTAATAAATTGTGATAAATGCTGCTGCCTTTTGAAATGCTGTTGCTGCTTGTAATCTGTCATTAATAGTTAGGCTTCTGCATCTATATTTTCCCCTCTCAAAAGCTAATAAGATGTCATTATTTTATTGCATTACATTGTTAATGACACAAACAACTAAAGATATAACAAAGGGACCCTCTGAATGTTGCGCTTTCTCCTAATTAACCTCAACTGCTGCAGAATTATCCCTAGGGTCCTGTGGTGACACACCTACTGTGGCCAACCAGGAGCATTCAGTGCTCTGAGCCCCAAGGGCAGAAACTGGGGAGGGTCACACTTGCACTGCTAACTCATTTCCAGCAAGAAGTGTAGATTTATCCAGAGCTGGATGGAAACTCGCTTGTCTGTTGCATTGGGAAGGCTCAGATCAGGCCTGGAGTAACACCAGGATGCCTGTTGTAATGTAGAAGAGGCAGATTCAGACCTGAGGAGCATGTATAGTTATGTGTCAGAAGACATGTGATCAATTATTCTTGATTATTCACATCGGGTGTAAGTGTCATGTACACACAGGGTAATGAGCACATGCCTGAGCCTCCTTTCTGGCTCAGGTCAAAAGCCTTGGTCTCTTCTGCCTGCTCTGTGCAGGTTTTGCCACCACAGAGCTGGCCTAGGCCATCTACGTTAGCAGAAAGCACTGGAGAGGTAGGGTGAAAAGGGTAGGTTTTGGGGTTGCCAAGAGCTCCATGCAAAACAAAAGGGAAGCTCTGGCATTGGAACAGACCTCTTGGAACCATTTCTTGGCTTTATCAGGAAAGCTGGTACCCTCGGCACAGGATGGTCTGCAGGCTTTGTTAGACTCTTGCTTTTACTGAGAGAGTCTGTTGTGGGTGGAGGATGGAGCCCCAGGAGAGCTCCTGACTCTGCTTCTCTACAGGACCTTGTTCTGAATGCAAAGGACTAAACAAATAAACACACGTGTGAGGAAAATGGCACAGGGCTTAATGCAGAGGCAAGGCTTTCAGAAGTATTATGGGAGAGGTTCATTTAATCCCAAAAAGATCCATAGGATAACGGCACAGGAGTGGCTCGCTGGACCTCTTTACCCTTGTCTGCTGGAGGTTCCATGGGCTTTTGGGTGATTGATTTATGTGCATTGCTCTGAGGATTGGATGATCCAGATGACTAACAATGAGATTTAGGCTTGAATTTATTTCACTTGAGGTAGTTAAATGTGATGCTTTTGTCCTCCGGGTTTTCTGTCTGAACTTAATCAAAGTTGGTGATGAGCACGAGTTTTTTCCTGTTAAAGGGTATTTAGTGACCTTACATGGAGTGGTCTTGGCAAGTCAGGCAAATGAGTGGACTAAATAAAAAAGCTGAGAGAACAGGGAGTGTTGGGATCAGCTGCTCACACACAGGAGTATGGACTGTTGGAGAGGTTTTACTGCTGCTCTTAGTGTTCTAGTGGCTCAAGGCAGTACAGGAAAATGTCTCCCAAGGGCACCATCAAATCAGTTCCCTTCACATTTGCTTTTACTCCTTGATTTTGCCTTCAAAAAGAAAGTTTTGAGTAACACCACCTCTTCTGATGTTAAATGTGTAACCACTGCATGAGCAACCTGTCTGACTCTAGGTTTTTTCTCAGTGCGAGGTTGGGTATGCTTCTCCAGTCCCAGCTCTGCATTTCTCTGACTTGGAGAGTCTCTACCCCTTTGAAAGTAATGCAGAATATTGTTTTTCCTGAGATTTCTAGAAAGAATCTGGAGTATTCCCCTCACAGATGCCACAGATGCAGAAATTAGAGGTTTCTCTTAGCCATCAATATTTAAAAAGAACTCTAAGACAACCTGGTTACTTTTCCAGGAATTGGAAATCCTGGGGAGCAGCCAGTCCTTACCAAGGAGGACAGGAGCAGCCAATCACCATCTCCTGCTTAAGCAGGAGGTAACCTGGGCCAAAGAGTGGGGAGACTGGGAGGGTGGGAGTCAGTGGAAGTGGGAGGAAGAGACATGCCCCTGACTTTGAGCTGTGCCTGATCATTTCTCCAGTGGAGCACAACCAAGCAGAGCCACGGCTGTGTCAACCCCCCAGCTGGCAACTCAGGCCTGCTGCCACTGCTGAGTCATCCCTCAAAGACTGCAGCATGAGGGCTGCTGGATTGGGTTTATACAGGGGGTGCTCTGCAGCCCCGTGGAGCTGCAATGTCCCTCTGGGTAGGCTCTGAAATGGATACTTTAATTACGTAATTAGGTAGGCATGCTTTACATTGCAAGTGTGTTTTCATGGCTATTTCAGATCTGTTCAAATGTTTGCAGAGCTTCTGTGGTTGTTAATTAACAACTGGATGCAAATATGCAGAAAGTGAAGACACACGCATTTTGGGTGCACTCACACAGACGTTCCTCACCTCGTGCCCCTGTGCTGTCCTACAAGATTTGATGATGTCCCTGATGACAGTAGTAGCTGTGCTTGCCCTAAGGATCTTGTTCCCATGGGCTCACGGCAGCAGGGAGGGCCTTGCTTTTGCGGAACATGGTACTGTAGCCCACCAAGGTGTTAGCATTGGCGTGACAAACACATAACACTCCGGGAAGGATTATATGTGGTGCTTTATTGTGAGGCCCCGGGAACCGGGGGCCGGTACCCAAATCTGGTTCCGACGACTGTTACAACGTGACCCAATTTATCCTCACGAGGTTTTGCAATCGAATGTATATTCAACAGGTTACATCATTGGCTAATGCATATGTATGTTTCGATAATTTCATCAGCAAGTTTTTATCAGCTCTTACTGTGCTTGCGCCTCCTTTAGCAACAAACAATCAGTTTGTTACATTAATCTTATGCTTTCTATGAGGAACAGCTATGTGAGTATTCTAACTCACAGCTCAATAGACCACAAAGTAACAACTCAAGGTCTAATGAAGAAAAGTTACCAGTGAGAAACAAGAGAAGCATTATAGCAGAACAATCACTTAATGTTGTAAAAGAAACTTTGAGCCTGTATAGGTCTTTGTATTCATGGTCTTGTTAGCATTCATAAGTAACTAACATTTCTTTCTCTACCACTAGGTTTTAAGATTTCTTATAACTTTAAAACTACTACATACATTTAAATAATTTCTTTTCTTGATTTACAACTAATTCAAACTACTGTATATAATAAAGTTTTAGATTCTTGCTCCAACAAAGGTACCCAGTGAAATCTGGATCTAAGCACATTTCTGTCCAAGATTCCTAAAATGCGGCAAAGTGGATTTAAGTGGTTGAGTCACCTTCCCTGGAGGTGTTTAAAGGACGGATGGATGGATGAGGCACTGAGGGGCATGGGTTAGTGATCCATAGGAATGGTTGGACTCGATGATCCAGTGGGTCTTTTCCAACCTGGTGATTCTATGATTCTATGTTTAAGTGTGAGGGGGTTCATGGTAAGTGCAGGGGTTGATTAAGCAGAGGGAGCAATTTGATGTGACAAGGCAAGGTCCACAGCTGTTTCTATCTCAGGAACCAAGCTAATGCAAATTCAGAGTGGTTCCCACTGAGATCTGGTCCCAGAAATATTCGGAAATAGTTTTTGCCTGCCCTTTACAGAGGGAGAATAAAATCAGCGTTGCCTTGGGTGACATCGTTTGTGTCTCCCTGTCATCCTGCAGTGCATCATCCTGAGACTTCACAAGAAAAAAACTACTATACCTCTGGAAAGAAAGCATCTGTGATGTCTTGAGATGTTTAATCAAAACAGATGCTGATTTTTACAGAGGGAGCACTGGATGCCTAATATTCTGTCTAAACCTCCTGTGGTGCAACTTGAGACCATTTCCTATCAAAGGATTAATTACTTCATTTTCAGGATTGCCAACTAATTAGATCAATGCCCAATGTAATCTTCTGCTTAGTCATTTCAGTTGGACCCTCCAGAATTAAAGAATGCTTTTCCATGAAAATAGCTCCTTTCCTGTTTACTTTAATCAATTCTGGTTGCTTTGGCGTCGCGTTTGTCTGCTCTGTCAGGTGGTTGCACAAAGTTGTAATAATGTAAGAGGATCCTGAAGTAGGTGGTGGTAGGTGTAGGTCTCCATTGATGCCATAAGGTTACAAAACAACAGGGAAATAGCTGCAGAGGTTTTTCAGATCCGAACATTTCCAGGTTGTTGTTAACTTGTAAGCCGGTGGTGCAGAGCAGGTTGTGTGGGCAGGGAGCCATCCGGGGGCACCTTACAGGCTCTTTGCTCCCTCAGAATATTATTTTGTAAGCATCTCTGGGCAAAGGGCATCTTGCTGTTGGCTGTGAATTCACAGATGTGCCTAAAGCGAGACAAATACTCATGATTTTTTATTTTTTTCTTTTACCAACTGAAACATTAGAGAAGAAAAAAGATTCAGGTCAAAGAAAGGCAGGAAATGATCCTATTTATTGCAGTCATTGAAACCTAAACAGCTGCCGTGGCTCCTGAGAAGTACTTTTTGTTACATCCAAGTGTGTTGTGTCCCTCTCATATCTTGTTTTGGAACATTCCTCTTTTTGATTTGAAAATATCAACCCAAAACAAAAAGAAAGAAGTTTCCACTAGCAAATATTGGCCTCAAAAGTTTCAGTTTCACACATTTTCTCTGCATTGCCAATGCAAGGTGAATCCAAGTGGCGCTGATCCTTTTGAGAACCTGACTTGCATTGAATTGATTATAACTTGGTAAAAACCCCTGTGGCTCAGTCCTGCGTGTACCAGCAGGATGGGATGCTGAATTGCTCCTCTCCGGTTCAGTGCTTTGGCCAAGGATGAGTCCTTCTCTGTGCTCTCAGCCAGGCTTGTGTGACAAGGACAGACAGGGAATACAGGTTTCCATGTGCTCCGACATCACCTGCTGCAGCTGCTCAGGACTGTTTGCAACGAAAAATGCAGAAGCAGATGCACAAACCCAACACTGAGTCAGGACACCCAAGACTTATTCCACCTCCTCCCAGCTTGCAGGGTATTGACTACTTGAGCACATTTCTGAGCATCTTCTGCTTTCCTCAGGCTCCCTTCTCATCTCCTCTTTCTTTTTTAGTTTTCTTGGGCTCCTCCTAGGAAGTGCCCCATAGATTTGCTCTCCCTCTTATGCTGGCAGCAGCAGCAGAAGCCAATGAGTCTCAAATATTCTTACTTCTACCTTCAGGGCTCTGGCTCTTGGCAAGCTTACAAAAATCTAGTGGTGAACTGTGCTTGAGAAATCACCCCTCTCTTGCCTTGCAGTGCCACACTTGGAAGCCATCTGAATTTTGCTTAATCAAGATCCTTTTAATCTCCATTAAAATTTTCTTAAACCAACATTATGTGTGTGGAAGCGTTATTGTTCATTTGACTTCTGCAACCAGAAAGAAGAAAGGATACACAAAACAACTGAGAATAAGGTTGAGAATATAACCACGAAGATGAATGGAGAGCTGGATCACCTCCCATGTGAGGGCACGCTGAGAGAACTGGAGTTCAGCCTGGAGAAGAGAAGACTTCAGGGAGACCTTACAGCAGCTTCCAGGACTAAAAGGGGCTCCAGGAAAGCTGGGGAGGGACTTTGGATCAGGGAGTGCAGGGGCAGGACAAGGGAAGAGATTCTAAGGTGGGAAGATTGAGGTGAGATCTTGGGAGGAAAGGTTTTCCCGAGGGTGGGGTGAGGGTGGGGAGGCCCTGACCCAGGTTGCCCAGAGCAGTGGTATTTCTAGTGATTCCTTTTATCATGCAAGGATCAAATTATTTCAGTGCTCTGATTCCCAGGGCTGGGCTGCCTCCAAAAAATATGCTAGTGACACTTTAAGAACACTGAGACCCCCCTCTATGCTCTTTTATGATATTAAATGTCACCTCTTCCCTCATTTTATCACATTATTACAGCCTTTTCTTGCCTGGAAGGAATCAAATTAATGAGAACTGAAAGAATCCAAGGTGTCTGCCCATACATCTCTCATAAAATCATCTTCCACATTACAGAACAAGCTCTGAGGTGATGCCATGAGGCAAAAGACTAAACCAATTTAAATGAGGCTGATTAGAGCCTTTCCAAAACCACCCCAACCCAAACCTGAACAACACTGATGCCTATTTTAAGGTACTAATAAAGAGAGCAGAAAATTGTTTTAGCAGAAATGCTGGGTTTGTTTGCTTTGCTAAGGCAGAGCAGACCCATTGTAGGGACGTCTTGTTGTTTATAAAGGCCTATGTTTGCTCATCTTGTTTATGGACAGCTTCTAGCAGTGGTTTTTGGGTAGCCACCCTCAAGTTAGTAATGTATTCCTCTCATGGCAGTTGTGAGCACAGAGCAGGGGACATTGGTAATGGAGTATGGAACTGCACCCAGGCCAGCAGTGTCTGAAATCCCCTCCTTTCTGTCTCTTGGAGTGAGTCTAGAGGAGGCCACAAAGATGATCCAAGGGCTGGAGCATCTCCTGTCTCCAGGACAGGCTGAGAGAGTTGGGGTGGTTCAGCCTGGAGAAGAGAAGGCTCCAGAGAGACCTTGGAGCAGCTTCCAGTGCTGAAAGGAGCTCCAGGAAGGCTGGGGAGGGGCTCTAGATCAGGGAGTGCAGGGAGAGGAGTGTAATAGGTAAAAGAGGGTAATTTGCTGAACAAACAGGTTGGGAGGCGGTCTCACCATTCCAAATGTAAAAGTGTTCTGTTACCATTGTCGACAATAGCATAAGTCTTTTGAATAAATGTTGTGTTTGTATTGAAATAAAGAAAAGGGAAAAGTGTGTTGGGTTGACCTTTCAGGAGCTGCCCCAGTACTATTGCAGGGTAGTACAGCATCTGGTGGGAAGCTGGACCATTGGGAAAACCAAATCACAGCGCTCTGCTGCCTGAGGAGGATCCCCATGGAAGATTTCTGTGGAAGAAGTAAGGAAATTTCAAGGAGACTCCGAGAAATGTATATACGGGACTCCTTAAGGAGCTATAACTTTTGCGGGTCCAGAGAAACTGAGATTCTCTGAACCGCCCAACGCTGCCCTTTACTTTCCTATTTAATAAATACTTAAAGAATGTAATTGGATTCTATTTGCTTTATTTAACTATAACAGTAGCTCAGTCCAGAAGCACAAGCAGAGCTGCTCAGTCCTGTGGGGAAAGCATTGGTGCCAGCACTCACGATTCCCTGGGAGTCTCATTGCCTACCAGGACTTAGGTGGTTGCAGTCCCTCAATCTCCACAGGTCAGGAGCACAATTATCATTCCTGTGCTACTCCTTGCTTAGTATTCCCTTTCCCTAGGACGTCTTCTGAAAGGTGAGGCTTGCCAGAAAAAGCCAGAGGCCTCACAGAGCCTCTTTGGGACCAACACCTTCCTCACAGAGAAAGGGGTCCCCGGCTGTCTGCCTGGCTCTCAGAGATGCATTTGCTTCTGCAGGCACTGTCAGCCTAAAGATGCGGTTTCCTGGGAGTCTATGACCAATGCTGAAAGAAGGAACCAAGCTTCTTCTCCCAGGCTGCCATGGGCTTGGAGCACATGCTTGGCTGCTTTTGAAAATCTTCCCCAAACAGCCTTAATAAGGAAAGGAAATTAAAAAAAAAAAAAAAAGATTGAAAGCCCAGGACAGTGCCAAAATCCCTTTTCTTTGAGATTTGAGGTGAAAGGCATGAGCAAGGGAAGCCTGTGGAAGGCATTGGGGTGAAAGCCATATTTTGGCCCCCCCCCCCCTCCCCCAACCTGGCCTCGGACCCCCCCCCGGGGATGGGGTGGCCACAACTCCTCTGGGCAACCCGGGGCAGCACCTCTCTGTCCTCAGGGGAGAATGTTTTTGCTAGAGATCTCACCTCAGTCCCCTCACACCCCTCTCCAGCTCCCCAAAACACAACCTTCACTGCAAATCTCCTCGCTGCTAGACCCAAACAATGACTATCGCCCCCTGTCGCTTCCCAAGCTCCCCAAAACGGCTACTTTCACCTCGAGCCTTTTCTAATTTCCCCTCAAATTCTCCCCAATTGTGATTTTTTTTTCAACCTCTGACCCCCTCATTAGCTCCCCAAATGGTGATTTTAACCTCAATCTCCTCTCAAACTCACCAAAACTGTAAGTCACCCACATCACCTCACAGCCCTCCCAAGACTCTCCAAAACCATGACTTTCAGCTCAAATCTCAAATTTCCACCCAATTTGCCCTGAAAAAGAATTGTTTTATCCCAATTCCCCTCATAAAATCCCCCAAAACACACATTTTACCACAAATCTTCTCACAAAAGCCCCAAATCCCTTCCCCAATTCTACCAAACCAAGGCTGTCACCTCAAATCCTCTGAAATTTCACTTCAAAATCCCCCAAATGAGATATTTTACCCAAAATTCTCTCCATAAATCCCCCAAAATGCAACCTTCACAAATCTCCTCACAATTCTCTCCAAAAGGTGAATTTCACCTCAAATACCTTTCCCAAGCACACATAAACTATATCTTTCCCCGCAAATATTCTCAAATTCCCACTCATACTCTCTCCAAATTGATTTTTACCCCAAGTCCTGTTACAAACTCCCTCTAAATCCAATTTTTACCACACATCTCCTCACAAATGCCCCCAAAAGACAACTTCACATCCCTGTGCCTTTCAAATTCCGTCGAACAACGACTTTTCCTTCAAATCTTCTCAAGTTTCCCCTCAAACTGCCCCAAAAATTTGATTGTTTTACCCCACATCCTCTCACAAAATCTTCCAAAATGCAACTTTTACCATGCACCTCCTCACAACATCTCTAGGACTATTTACACCCCAAATCTCTTCCCAAATTTCCCCAAACCATGTCTTTCATCACAAATACTCTTGCATTTTGCTTCAAACTCCCCCATATGTGATTTTTTTACCCTAATTGCCCTCACTAAATCCCTTAGTGCTTGCTCCAAGGCTGGGAGCATCTCAGCTTATCAAGAGCTATGATAATCGCTACCTTTGGCTTTGCCGACTCCCCTCTTTGGCTTCTCTGGTGCCTAATATGAGGTTGAGTTGGTGCCCAGCCCACAAACATCACTCTCCCTGTTCCAAACTGATTGAATCTGGAAGCATCCAGCTGGAGGGACCGTGTTAGGGTGGTGGGGAATAAGCCAGGCTCAACCCCCTATGGTTCCATGCTGCCTGCGAATTCTGAGCTGGTGGACAGAGGGTCTGGAGATCTTGGTCCCCAGGGACCCTCCGCTGGGGCTCACCTGTGCCACTCCTCTCTTCCAGACTCTGTGCAAGGAGATCTGTTCATGCCTGCTTCTGCTCAACCTTTGCTAGGAGTTAAATCTCCATGGTAGGGCCTACAATACTTGAGGGTTCTGTCAGCTCATGATTTCATTCCTCCCTGTGCTAGTAAAGGGAGAACCAGGAAGAATATTAAGTCCTTATTGGATGCAAAGGGAACAACTGTGCCACAGGATGAGGACAAGGCTGAGGTACTTAATGCCTCCTTTCCCACAGTCTTAAATAGTAAGGAAAGTCCCAGGATCCCGAGGAGCACAAAAAAGCTCCCATGAACCAAGAGAAAGTGGTTAGAGGCTTGCTTGCCCAATTAGAAACTCACAAGTCTATGGGGCCAGATGGGATCCATCCAAGAGTATTGACGGAGCTGGCGGATGTGCTGGCCAAACACCTTTCTACCATCTACAAGACTGCTGGTCTTGTCTGACTGGGGAAGTTCCACTGGACTGGAGGCTGATGTAGTTCCCATTTACAAGAAGGGTAGCAGGGAGGATCTGGGGAACTACAAGCCTGTCAATCTGACCTCAGTGCAAGGGAAAGCAATGGAACAGGTGATCTTGAGTGCTATCATGAAGCACTTACAAGAGAACAAGGTGATCAGGCCCAGTCAACATGGGTTCACAAAAGGCAGGTCCTGCCAAACCAACCTGATCGCCTTCTATGACAAAGTGACTCGGTTGCTGGACGAGGGAAAGGCTGTGGATGTCGTCTTTCTGATCTTCAGTAAAGCCTTTGATACAGTTTCTCACAGCATTCTGCTATGGAAACTGTCAGCCTCTAGCCTGGACAGGCGCACACTCTCCTGGGTAGAAAACTGGCTGGATGGCCGGGCCCAGAGAGTGGTGGTAAATGGTGTTAAATCCAGCTGGAGGCCAGTGACAAGTGGTGTTCCCCAGGGCTCAGTGCTAGGTCCAGCCCTGTTCAATGTCTTCATCAATGACCTGGATGAAGGCATTGAGGGTACCCTTAGCAAGTTTGCAGACTATACTAAGCTGTGTGGAAGTGTCGATCTGCTGGAGGGTAGGGAGGCTCTGCAAAGGGACCTAAACAGGCTGGACCGCTGGGCAGTGACCAATGACATGAGGTTTAACACGGCCAAATGCCGGGTCCTGCACTTGGGGCACAACAACCCTATGCAGAGCTACAGACTGGGAGAAGCCTGGCTGGAAAACTTCCAGGAGGAGAGGGACCTGGGGGTGTTGGTCGACAGCCGACTGAACATGAGCCAGCAGTGTGCCCAGGTGGCCAAGAAGGCCAATGGCATCCTGGCTTGTATCAGAAATGGTGTGATCAGCAGGTCCAGGGAGGTGATTCTCCCTCTGTACTCAGCACTGGTGAGACCGCTCCTTGAATACTGTGTCCAGTTCTGGGTCCCTCACCACAAGAAGGATGTTGAGGCTCTGGAGCGAGTCCAGAGAAGAGCAACAAAGCTGGTGAAGGGGCTGGAGAACAGGTCCTATGAGGATTGGCTGAGAGAGCTGGGGTTGTTTATCCTGGAGAAGAAGAGGCTGAGAGGAGACCTTATTGCTCTCTACAACTCCCTGAAAGGAGGTTGTAGAGAGGAGGGAGCTGGGCTCTTCTCCCAAGGGACAGGGGACAGGACAAGAGGGAATGGCTTCAAGTTCCGCCAGGGGAGATTTAGGCTAGACATTAGGAAAAAAAATATTCACAGAAAAGGTCATTGGGCACTGGGAGAGGCTGCCTAGGGATGTGGTTGAACCACCTTCCCTGGAGGGTTTAAGGGCTGGGTGGATGAGGTGCTGAGGGACATGGGTTAGTGACTGATTAGAACGGTTGGACTCGATGATCCGATGGGTCTCTTCCAACCTGGTTGTTCTATGATTCTATGATTCTATAAGCACTATTTTCAGTTTAAAAAAAAAAAACTCACAGTTTAAAATAAAAATTTTTATTAACAATAATAAACCATCAGCAGAACAAATTTTCACACTTGAATTCTTTTTTTGTATAAAAAAGTGTCTGAGAGTTTAAAATAATGAAAAATTTCTGCCCAAATCTTCTTTTTATTTTCACTCTCTAAATCCAATTTTAATTAAAAACATAAATTCAACAAATAACAATTCTACAAGTTCTCCACAAGAGTTTAGAAATTAGGAACACACTTTCAACTTTCCCACACTGAGAAGAAACAACCTAAATTTTAAATTTAAGCATTGACTATTGCATGGGGCTTTGTGAGACGAAATCATGGAAGGGGTGTCCAGGAGGAGAGGATTGAGCTGGATTTTAACTGTGAAAGTAATTTGCTTTGTGGGTATTTTTGCCTTTTCCAGGAGAAATGCATGATCCATTCCTCCCTTGTCAGGAATTTACCCATTAATGTACCTCCCAGCAGGCCACAGTTCCCATGGGTTCAATTTTCAAAGAAATTTTTTTTAAAAAAAAGGAAAGCCAGAAAGATTTTGCTGATACATTTGTTTCAGAAAAATGATTTAATCTAAGAACGCTGGTTAGAGCACAGGGAGGTTTCAAACTTCTGGGGCAGCAGCATTGCTGAATAGGAACCACACAGAGATTTGAAGAGGTTTAATTTGAGAACTTTGCTCAGTTCAGCTCGACCTCCTTGAAGGTCAGCAAAGTCTCCTGATGACCCCAAGAAGAGTTCTCAATGCTGAGAACAGACATGGTGAACGAGATACTTCAAGAGAAGGAAGCAGGAAGCTCTTGAAGTATCTTAAGCCCAAACCTGACCCTATACCATAACCCTCACCGTAACCCTAATCCTGAACCCTTTAATCCTAACCCTAAACCCTGACCAAAACCCTCAACCCTGACCCTACCCCTAACCACTACCCCCAACCCCACCTCTTCCACTTCCCCCCACCCCACCCCTACCCCTACCCCTAAAACTACCCCCTACCCCTACCCGCTCCACCTACCCCTAGCCCTACACCCTACCCCTAAACCTACACTCTACCCCCCTACACCTACCTACCATTACCCCCGACCCCCTAACCCTACATCTACCCCTACAAACTACACCTACCCCTACAACCTACACCTACCCCTACACCTACACCTTACCCCTCCCCTTACCCCTACACCTACCCCTACACCTACCTCTACACCTACCCCCACACCTACCTCTACACCTACACACTACCCCCTACACCTACCCCTAACCCCTACACCTACCCCCTACACCTACCCCTACACCTGCCCCCTACACCTACCCCCTACCCCTATAAATCCCTTTCCCCTATAACTACCCCTACCGCCTACATCTACCCCTATACCTGCCCCCTACACCTACCTACCCCTACTCTCTACCCTTACCCCCTATCCCTACACCTACCACTACCGCTAAACTTATCCCCTAGCACCTACACCTACCCGTACCCCTACACCTATGCCCTAACCCTCCCCGATACCCCATACTACTCCCCACTACCCCTACACCTACCCCTATACCTACCCCTACCCTCTACCCCTACGACTACCCCCTACCCCTACCTGCTACCACCTATCCCTACCCGCTACCCCCTACCCCTATCCCCTACACCTACCCCGAACACCTACCCCTACCCTCTACACCTACCCCCTATCCGCTACCCCCTATCCCTAACCCTACCACCTACCCCTACTCCCTACCCCCACACCTATTCCTTACCCCCTACCCGACTCTGTACCAAACCCGTACCCCCTCGTCCAATCCCCTTCCCTCCCCCCCCCCCCCCCAAACGTACATCCCCCCTCCCAACCCCTTTAGGGTTAGGGCACCATTAGGTTTAGGGTCAGGGTTATGGTTATGGTACTGCTGGGGTTAGGGTCAAGGTTTGGTTTAGGGTTAGAGTTCGCATTAGGGGTAGGTTTAGGCTCAGCATTAAGGTTTAGGATTAGGGTTCCCATTAGAGTATACGTTAGATTTAGGGCCTCAGTAGGTTAAGGTTAGAGTTAGAGCTGGGGTGAGGTTTGGGGTTAGGTTAGGGTTAGTTTTAGGCTTAGGAGGGGAGAGCAGCCTCCTAAGAAAAACACCTTCCCTGGGAGCGTTACTTGGGGTTGTGGCTTTTAAATTGAGTCTTTAGGGCATGCCCTTTGCTCCTAACTCATAATAATCAAATAGTTTGGGTGGAAGGGACATGAGAGCCCATCCAGTCCCACCCCTGCAATGGACAGGGATACCTCCCACTGGACCAGGGTCTCCAAGTCCCATCAAACCTGGCCTTGAAAATCTCCAGGGATGGGGCAGCAACCACTGCTCTGGGCAAACTGGGCCAGGCTCTCACCAGCCTTAAATCTCCTCCCCAGACTGAGGTGAGAAGATTTGGGAAGCCGAAAGTTATTTACCCAAAAGAAGAAGCGAAACTTGAAGCCACATTAAGGTCATCAAGGCTTTTATAGGCTTCTATAGGGCGGTTAAGGCTTGTATAAGGTGGTTAAGGATTGCATAAGACGGTTCAGACTTGTACAAGGTAGTTCAGGTTTGTATAAGGCAGTTCAGGCTGTATTGGATTGTAAAAGGCAGTTCAGGCTTGCGTAGGCTTGCATAAGGCGGTTCAGGCTTGTATAGGCTTATATAAGGTGGTTCAGGTTTCTATAGGCTTGTATAATGCAGTTCAGGCTTGTATAAGGCTTTTCAAAATTGTATAGGCTTGCATAGGGTAGTTTAGGATTGTATAGTCTTATATAACATGGTTCAGGCTTGTAAAGGTTTGTATAAGGCGGTTCAGGCTTGTATAAGTTTGTTTAAGGAGGTTTAGGCTTGCAAAGGCTTGTATAGGTTTGTATAAGGCGGTTCAGGCTTGTATAGGTTTGTATAAGGCGGTTCAGGCCTGTATTGGATTGTAAAAGGCAGTTCAGGCTTGCATAGGCTTGTATAAGGTGGTTCAGGCTTCTATAGGCTTGTATAATGCAGTTCAGGCTTGTATAAGGCTTTTCAAAATTGTATAGGCTTGCATAGGGCAGTTCAGGATTGTATAGTCTTATATAACATGGTTCAGGCTTGTAAAGGCTTGTATAAGGCAGTTGAGGCTTGTATAAGTTTGTTTAAGGCAGTTTAGGCTTGCAAAGGCTTGTATAGGCTTGTATAAGGCGGTTCAGGCTTGTATAGGCTGGTGTAAGGCGGTTAAGGCTTCTACAGACTTGTATAAGACAGTTCAGGCTTCTATAGGCTTATATAACACGGTTCAGGCTTGAATAAGGCAGTTAAGGCTTGCATAGGGTGTATTAAGACGGTTTAGGCCTGTATAATACCATTCAGGTTTGTATAGCCTTGTATAATGTCATTCAGGATTGTATAGACTTGTATAAGGCAGTTAAGGCTTGTATAGGCTTGATAAGGCGGTTCAGGCTAGTATAGGCTTGTATAATGACGTTCAGAATTGTATAGGCTTGTATAAGGTAGTTCAGGCTTGTATAGGCTTGTAAAGGCTTATATAATGCGGTTCAGGTTTGTATAGGCTTGTATAAGGCGGTTCAGGCTTGTATATGCTTGTATAAAGCAGTTGTATCAGCGGTTATGGTTGGACTCGATGATCCGATGGGTCTCTTTTAACCTGGTTGTTCTTGATTCTATGATTCTATGATTTTAAGGTTTGTATAGGCTTGTATAAGACGGTTCAAAATTGAATAGACATCCATAAGGCAGTTAAGGATTGTATAGTCTTGTATAACACGTTTCAGACTTGTAAAGGTTTGTATAAGGCAGTTTAGGCTTGTATAGGTTTGTATAAAGCAGTTAAGGCTTGTACAGGCTTGTATAAGGCAGTTCAGGCTTCTATTGGCTTGTATAAGGCGGTTCAGGCTTGTATGGTCTTGTATAAGGCAGTTCAGGATTGTATAGTCTTGTATAAGGCGGTTCAGGCTTGTATAAGCTTCTGTAAGATGGTTCAGGCTTCTCTAGGCTTGTATAAGGCAGTTCAGGATTGCATAGGCTTGTATAACACGATTCAGGCTTGTATAAGGCTGTTAAGGCTTGTATAGGATGTATAAGACAGATCAGGCTTCTATAAGGAGGTTCAGGTTTGTATAGTCTTGTATAAGGCATTTAAGAATTTATAGGTTTGTGTAAGGCGGTTCAGGATTGTATAATGCGGTTAAGGCTTGTATAATCTTGTATAAGGTGTTTCTGGCTTCTATAGGCTTGTATAATGCGTTTCAGGCTTGTATAGGTTTGTATAAGGCTGTCCAGGCTTGTACAATCTTGTATAAGGCAGTTGAGGCTTGTATAGTCTTGTATTACACGGTTCAGGCTTGTATAAGGAGGTTCAGGCTTGTATAGGCTTGTATAAGTCATTATAGTATTCTATAGGCTTGTATAAGGCGGTTCAGGGTTGTATAAGGAGTTAAAGGCTTGTATAGGCTTGTATAAGGCTGTACAGGATTATATAGGATTGTATAAGGTGGTTCAGGCTTCTATAGGCTTGTATAATGCGGTTAAGCTTTGTATAGTCTTTTATAAGGCGGTTCAGGCTTGTTTAGGATTGAAGAAGGCACTTCAGGTGTGTATAGACTTGTATAAGGCGGTTCAGGCTTTTTTAGGATTGAAGAAGGCACTTCAGGTGTGTATAGGCTTGTATAAGGCGGTTCAGGATTGTGTAAGGCGCTTCAGGCTTGTATACATTTGTATAAGGAAGTTCAGGTTTTTATAAGGCGGTTCAAAGTTGTATAGGCTTGTATAAGGTGGTTCAGGCTTGTATAGGCTTGTATAAGGCGGTTCAGGTTTGTACAGGTTTGTATAAAGCGGTTCAGGCTTGTATAGGCTTCAATAGGGCAGTTCAGGATTGTATAGTCTTGTATAACATGTTTCAGACTTGTAAAGGCTTATATAAGGCGGTTCAAGCTTGTATGGGTTAGTATAAATCGTTTCAGGCTTGTATAGGCGTGTATAAGGCGGTTCAAGCTTGTATGGGTTAGTATAAATTGTTTCAGGCTTGTATAGGCGTGTATAAGGCGGTTCAGGCTTCTATTGGTTTGTACAAGGCGGTTCAGGCTTGTATAGTCTTGTATAAGGCGGTTCAGGCTATTATAGGCTTGTATAAGACCATTCAGGCTTGTATAAACTTGTGTAAGACAGTTCAGGCTTCTACAGGCTTGTATAAGACAGTCAAGGCTAGTATAGGCTTGTATAAGACAGTTAAAGCTTGTATGGATTTGTATAAGACAGTTCAGGCTTCTACAGGCTTGTATAAGACAGTCAAGGCTAGTATAGGCTTGTATAAGACAGTTAAGGCTTGTATGGATTTGTATAAGACAGTTCAGGCTTCTACAGGCTTGTAGAAGAGTGTTAAGGCTTGTATAGGCTTGTATAAGACAGTTCAGGCTTGGATAGGCTTGTATAACATGGTTCAGGTTTGTATAAAGATGTCAAGGCTTGTATAGGATGTATAAGATTGTTCAGGCTTCTATAAGGCGGTTCAGGTTTGTATAGGCTTTTATAAATCGGTTCAGGCTTGTTTAGGTTTGTATAAGGCTGTTCAGGCTTGTATAGGTTTGTATAATGCGGTTCTGGCTTGTATTGGATTATATAAGGCGGGTCAGGCTTGTATAGGCTTGTATAAGTCGGTTCAACCTTGTATAGTTTTGTACAAGGCTGTTAAGGCTTGTATAGGGTGTATAAAATGGTTCAGGCATCCATAAGGCGGTTCAGGCTTGTGTAGGCTTGTATAAGGCATTTCAGTCTTTTATAGTCTTCTATAAGGCAGTTCAGGTTTGTATAGGCTTGTATAAGGCGGTACAGGCTTCTATTGGCTTGTATAAGGCAGTTCAGGCTTGTATATTCTTGTATAAGGCGGTTCAGGATTGTATAGGCTTGTGTAAGTTGGTTGAGGCTTCTATAGACTTGAATAAGACAGTTCTGCCGTTTATAGGCTTATATAACATGGTTCAGGCTTGAATAAGGCGGTTAAGGATTGTATAGGCTTGTATAATGCCTTACAGGATTGTATAGGATTTTAAAGTCTTGTATAAGGCGGTTCAGGTTTGTATAGGCTTGAAAAAGGTGCTTCAGTCTTGTATAGGCTTGTATGAGGTGGTTCAGTCTTGTATAGGCTTGTATAATGCGGTTCAGACTTGTATAGGTTTGTTTAAGGAGGTTCAAGAATGTATAGGCTTGTATAAAGCAGTTAAGGCTTGTATAGAGTAGTATAAGATGGTTCAAAATGGTATAGGCTTCCATAGAGACGTTCAGGCTTGTAAAGGCTTTTATAAAACGGTTCAGGCTTGTATAGGCTTTTATAAAACGGTTCAGGCTTGTATAGGCTTGTACTATGCAGTTCAGGCTTGTATTGCATTATATAAGGCGGTTCAGGCTTGTATAGTCTTGTATAAGGCGGTTCAGGCTATTATAGGCTTGTATAAGACCGTTCAGGCTTGTATAAACTTGTGTAAGACAGTTCAGGCTTCTACAGGCTTGTATAAGACAGTCAAGGCTAGTATAGGCTTGTATAAGACAGTTAAGGCTTGTATAGGTTTGTATAAGACAGTTCAGGCTTGGATAGGCTTGTATAACATGCTTCAGGCTTGTATAGGCTTGTATATGGCAGTTTAGGCTTGTATAGGCTTGTATAAGGCGGTTTAGTTTTGTATAGGCTTGTATAAGGCGATTCAGGCTTGTATAGGCTTGTATACGGCAGTTTAGGCTTGTATAGGCTTGTATAAGGCGGTTTAGTTTTGTATAGGCTTGTATAAGGCGATTCAGGCTTGTATAGGCTTGTATACGGCAGTTTAGGCTTGTATAGGCTTGTATAAGGCGGTTTAGTTTTGTATAGGCTTGTATAAGGCGATTCAGGCTTGTATAGGCTTGTATACGGCAGTTTAGGCTTGTATAGGCTTGTATAAGGCGGTTTAGTTTTGTATAGGCTTGTATAAGGCGATTCAGGCTTGTATAGGCTTGTATACGGCAGTTTAGGCTTGTATAGGCTTGTATAAGGCGGTTTAGTTTTGTATAGGCTTGTATAAGGCGATTCAGGCTTGTATAGGCTTGTATACGGCAGTTTAGGCTTGTATAGGCTTGTATAAGGCGGTTTAGTTTTGTATAGGCTTGTATAAGGCGATTCAGGCTTGTATAGGCTTGTATATGGCAGTTTAGGCTTGTATAGGCTTGTATAAGGCGATTCAGGCTTGCATAGTCTTGTATGAGGTGCTCTTAGTATGGTATAGTCTTGTATAAGACGGTTCAGGCTTGTATAGGCTTGTATAAGAGAGTTCAGTTTTGTATAGGCTTGTATAAGGCAGTTAAGGCATGTATAGGATTGTATAAGGCAGTTCACGGTTATATAGGCTTGTATAAGGCGGTTCAGTATTGTATAAGGCCGTTTAGGCTTTTATAAATCGCTTTAGTCTTCTATACACTTGTATAAGTCAGTTCAGTCTTGTATAAGGCGGTTCAGGCTTGTTTAAGACAGTTCAGGCATGTATAGGCTTGTATAATGTGGTTCAGAATTGTATAGGATTGTATAAGGCGGTTGAGGCTTGTATAGTCTTGTATAACTCGGATCAGGCTTGTATAAATCGGTTCGGGTTTGTATAGGCTTGTATAAGGCTGTTTGGGTTGTATAGGAATGTACAAGGCAGTTCAGTCTTTTATAGGGTTGAATAAGGCCCTTCTGGCTTGTATAGGCTTGTACAAGGCAGTATAGGCTTTTATAATGTGGTTCAGGATTGTATAGGTTTGTATAAGGCGGTTCAGTCTTTTATAGTCTTGTAAAGGCGGTTCACTCTTGTATAGTATTGTATAAGGGTATTCGGTATTTTATAAGTCGGTTCAGGACTGTATAAGGCATGTCAATCTTGTATAATCTTGTATAAGGTGATTCAGGCATTTTAGGCTTGGAAAATTCGGTTCAGGTTTGTAAAGGCTTGTGAAAGATTCTATAAGTCGGTTCACGCTTTTATAGGCTTGTATAAGTTGGTTCAGCCTAGTATAGGGTTGTATAAGGCAGTTCAGCCTTGTATAGGCTTGTATAATGCGATTCAGGCTTGTATAGGCTTGTATAAGTTGGTTCAGGCTTCTATAGACTTATATAATATGATTAAGCCTTGTATATGCTGGTATAAGACGGTAAAGGCTTGTATAAGGCACTTCAGTCTTGTATAAGGCTTGTATAAGGCAGGTTAGGCTTGTATAGGCTTGTATAAGCTGGTACAGTCTTGTATAAGCTTGTAAAGGCTTGTATAAGGCAGTTCAGGCTTGCATAGGCTTGTATGAGGGGTTTCAGGCTTGTATAGGCTTGTATAAGGATGTTCAGGCTTGTATAGGAATGTATAAAGCAGTTCAGTCTTGTATAGTGTTGTATAAGGCAGTAAAGGTTTGTAATAAGGCGGTACAGGCTTGTATAGTGTTGTATAACACGGTTCAGGTTTGTATAGTGTTGTATAAGTTGGTTCTGGCTTGTGTAGACTTGTATAAGAGTGTTCAGTCTTTTATAAGGTGGTTCAGGCTTGTATAGTCTTGTTTATGGTGGTTCAGGCTTGTATAGGCTTGTATAAGGCGGTTCAGGCTTGTATAGGTTTGAATAAGGCGGTTCAGGCTTGTATAGGCTTGGACAAGACGGTTTAGGCTTGTATTATGCGGTTCAGTTTTGTATAGGCTTATATAATTCGGTTCAGGCTTGTTTATGCTTGTATAAGTCGGTTAAGGCTTGTATAGGCTTTTATTGGGTTAAAATCAGAGGAGCCCATAAGAAGCTAGATTTTGTGATGGGAGTCTGTTACAGGCCACCCAGCCAAGGAGAAGCAGCTGATGAGCTCTTCTTTAAACAGCTGGGGTCAATCTCCAAGTCAATGCCTCTTGTCCTTGTGGGAGACTTCAATCTCCCTGATATCTGCTGGAAGTACAATACAGCAGAAAGGAAGCAGTCTAGGAGGTTCCTGGAGTGCGTGGAAGACAACTTCCTTGCGCAGCTGGTGAATGAACCAATGACAGAAGGTGCCCTCCTGGACTTGCTGTTTGTCAACAGAGAAGGCCTTGTGGGGGATGTGGCAGTAGGGGGTCGCCTAGGACTAAGTGATCATGAGATGATAGGGTTTTCTGTTCTAGGTGAAGTGAAGAGGGTGGTTAGCAGGACAGTAGCATTAAGTTTCCAGAGGGCAGACTTTGAACTCTTTAGAAGGCTGGTTGGCAAAGTCTCCTGGGAGACAGTACTTGAGGGCAAGGGAGGCCATGATTCCTGGGAGCTCTTCAAAAAGGAGATCCTAGCAGCTCAGGAGAAAGTCATCCCCATGTTCCGGAAAAAAAGACCGGCAGGAGAAAAAACCAGCTTGGTTGAGTACAGAACTCTTGAGTGACATTAGGAAGAAAAGGAATATTTATAGGCTCTGGAAGAGGGGACAGGCGTCTTGGGTGGACTACAGGAGGGAAGTGAGGTTGTGTAGGGAAAAAATCAGAGGGGCTAAGGCTCAACTAGAAGACAGATTGGCTAAGTCTGTAAAAGATAACAAAAAATCTTTCTATAAATATATAAATAATAAAAGGAGGACAAGGGAGACCATACAGTCCCTTTTGGACACAGAGGGAACAACGGTGACAGGGGATGAGGAGAAGGCTGAGGTACTTAATGCCGTCTTTGCTTCAGTCTTTAATTGTAAAGGAAGAGGTTCCCTCTGTGTAGAAACCCCGGAACTAGAGGAGCAATACGAGGCTCCCATGGTCCAAGAGGAGGAGGTCAAAGCCTTGCTTGCCCAACTGGACACCCACAAGTCTGTGGGGTCAGGTGGGATTCACCCTAGGGTTTTGAGGGAGCTGGCGGATGTATTGGCCAAACCCCTTTCCATCATCTTCCAGCACTCCTGGAAGACTGGGGAGGTACCTCTGGACTGGAGGCTGGCTGATGTAGTGCCCATTTACAAGAAGGGTAGCAGGGAGGATCCGGGGAACTACAGGCCAGTCAGCCTGACCTCAGTGCCAGGGAAAGTCATGGAACAGGTGATCTTGAGTGCTATCATGAAGCACTTGCAAGAGAACCGGGTAATCAGGCCCAGTCAACATGGGTTCACAAAAAGCAGGTCTTGCCAAACCAACCTGATCGCCTTCTATGACAAAGTGACTCGGCTGCTGGATGAGGGAAAGACTGTGGATGTGTTCTTTCTAGACTACAGTAAAGCCTTTGACACAGTTTCTCACAGCATTCTGTTATGGAAACTGTCAGCCTCTGGCCTGGACAGGCGCACAATCTCCTGGGTAGAAAACTGGCTGGATGGCCGGGCCCAGAGAGTGGTGGTAAATGGTGTTAAGTCCAGCTGGAGGCCAGTGACAAGTGGGGTTCCCCAGGGCTCTGTGCTAGGTCCAGTCCTGTTCAATGTCTTCATCAATGACCTGGATGAAGGCATTGAGTGCACCCTTAGCAAGTTTGCAGACTATACTAAGCTGTGTGGAAGTGTCGATCTGCTGGAGGGTAGGGAGGCTCTGCAAAGGGACCTAAACAGGTTGGACTGCTGGGCAGTGTTCAATGGCATGAGGTTTAACACGGCCAAATGCCGGGTCCTGCACTTGGGGCACAACAACCCTATGCAGAGCTACAGACTGGGAGAACCCTGGCTGGAAAGCTGCAAGGAGGAGAGGGACCTGGGGGTGTTTGTGAGGAGAGGGACAGGGGACAGGACAAGAGGGAATGGCCTCAAGCTCTGCTAGGGTAGGTTTAGGCTGGAGATTAGGAAGAAGTTTTTCACACAGAGGGTCATTGGGCACTGGAATAGGCTGCCCAGGGAGGTGGTTTATTCACCTTCCCTGGAGGTGTTTAAGTCATGGGTATATTAGGTCCTGAGGGACATGGTGTAGTGTTTGATAGGAATGGTTGGACTCGATGATCCGATGGGACCCTTCCAACCTGGTCGTTCTATGATTCTATGGTTCTATAAGGCGGTTCAGGCTTGTATAGACTTGTGTAAGGCTGTTCAGGCTTGTATTGGCTTGTAAAAGCGTTTCAGGCTTATATGGGCTTTTAAAAGGTTGTTCAGTCTTGTTTAAGTCTGTTCAGACTTTTATAGGCTTGTATAAGGCGGTTCAGGCTTGTATAAGTGTCACGGTCCACTTGTAAGCGGACTTGTGATGTTTCGTTTCATTTCTGATTTCAGAGTGCAAAATAATACTTCAGAGAGGGAGAGCGTCAAGGGAGTCAAATTTCGATCTTAACAGGCACTTTATTAATTATGTCCATAAAGTGACTTACGATAGGAAAAGAGAGAGAACAAGGAAAGAGACAGGGAGAAGAGGAAAGGAAAAGAGGTTCATAGCTACCACCACGGGTCCACAGATGTTCAGAGTCTCTGGGAGTCCCGGTGCAGAAGGCGTTCCGTTGTTTCGGTCTTTGTTGGAGGTGATCCCATGGTGGAGAGGGTCTTCTGTCTTGGTCTTCCTGTTGCCCCTCTGATTCAGCTGTTGTGGAGCTGTCTTTTATACCAGTCAATGCACCTGTAACCTGCCTTGCCTGTGGAGATGTGCCAATCTCCACCTAGCAGGCCCCCCATGCCAAGAGAGGAGTGTCTGTGGGTCTCCTCCCCTTGCACATGCGCTCCTTCTGGCGGCAGTGGTCAACCTGGGGTCTCATGATGAAGGCCAGTAGTCATCGTCACCTTGCGTGAATGCTCAGTTGGCTGTAGGACTGTGGTCATTAATCTTCCTGTCTTTTCCTCCTTGCTTCATGGATCTTTCACAATGGTTGGGAGCAAGGAGGCTTTAAGACAGGTACAAAACATTTTTGAGATAAGGAAGCAGGTACAAGTAGTTAGGTACAAAGCATTCGTTCCGTACCAGTACTGGTTGAGTTTCTGAGACCGGTTTTCTGAGATCTGCATTTCTGATTTATACAGTCAAGTTCTGAGGTAAAAAATGAGGAAAAATGTTGACACAGAAATCGATTCTTTGACCAACTCTTACAATAAGGCAGTTGAGGCTTGTATAGGTTTGTATAAGGCGGTTCAGGATTGTATTGGGTTGTATAAGGAGGTTGAGGATTGTATAAGCTTGTAAAGGCTTGCAAAAGCTGATCACGCTTTAATAAGGCGGTTCAGGCTTGTATAGACTTGTAACAGTCGGAACAGGCTTGTATAGGGTTGTATAAGGTGGTTCAGGATTTTATAGGCTTGTAAAGGCTTGTATAAGGCGGATCAACTTGTAAAGTGTTGTACAAGGCGGTTCAGGATTGTATAGGCTTGTATAAATCTGTTCAGACTTGTATAAGGTGGTTCAGCCTTGTATAAGTCGGTTCAGAATTTTATAGGCTTGTATAAGGCGTCTAAGGATTGTAAAAGGTGGTTATGGCTTTTATGAGGCGGTTAAGGCATGTATAAGGTGGTTAAGGATTTTATAGTCTTGTATAAGGTTGTTCACTCCTGTATTTTATTGTATAATATTATTCAGTCTTTTATAATTCGGTTCATGCTTGTATAGGCTTTTATATGGCGGTTCAGGCTTGTATAAGGCGATTCAGGCTTATAAAATGTGGTTCAGGATTGTATAGGCTTGTATAATGTGGTGCAGGATTGTATAGTCTTGTATAATGTGGTGCAGGATTGTATAGTCTTGTATAAGGCGGTTCAGAATTGTATACGCTTGTATTAGGCGGTTCAGGCCTGTAGAGTCTTGTATAATCTGGTTCAGGCCTGTATAGTCTTGTATAAGGCGGTTCAGGCTTATATACACTTGTATAAGGGAGTTCAGGTTTGTATAAGGCGGTTCAGGTCTGTATAGACTTGTATAAGTCCGTTCAGGCTTTTATAGGCTTGTATAAGACGGTTCAGGCTTGTATAATGTTATTCAGGTTTCTGTAGAATTGTATAAGTCAGTTCAGGCTTGTATAGGGTTTTATAACATATTTCAAGATTGTATAGGCTTGCATAAGGCAGTTCAGGCTTCTATAAGGCACTTCACGCTTGTATAGGCTTGTATAATGTGTTCAGGTTTCTATAGGCTTCTATAAGGTGGTTCAGGCTTTTATAAGGCTGTTCAGGACTGTATAGGCTTGTTTAAGGCGATTAAGTTTTGTATAGGCTTTTATAAGTCAATTCAGGCTTGTACAGGATTTTATAATGCATTTCAGATTGTATAGGCTTGTATAAGACAATTCAGGCTTGTACAAAGCGGTTCAGGCTTATATAGGCTTGTTTAACACAGTTCAGGCTTATATAGGCTTGTATAAGGCGGTTCAGGCTTGAATATGCTTGTATAAGGCAGGTGAGGATTATATAGGCTTGTATAAGGCTGTTGAGGCTTTTTTAGGACTGTATAAGGCAGGTCAGGATTGTATAGCATTGTATAAGGCGGTTCTGGCGTATATTGGCTTCTATAAGGCGATTCAGGATTCTATAATAATGTACAGGACTGTATAAGCTTGTATAAGGCGGTTCAGGCTGGAATAGGCTTGTATAAGGCGGTTCAGGATTGTATAAGGCGGTTCAGGGTTGTATAACGTCGTTCAGTCTTGTATAGGATTTTATAAGGCAGTTCAGGCTTGTATATGATTGTATAAGGCGGTTCAGTCTATAGGCCTTCATAAAGAGGTTCAGGATTTTATAGTTTTGTATATGGCAGTTCAGGCTTGTATAAGGCGGTTCAGGCTTGAATAGGCTTGTATATCATAGGTCAGGCTTATATAGGCTTGTATAATGCTGTTCAGGCGTGTATAATATTGTATAAGCCTATTCACTATTGTATAGTATTGTAAAAGTTGTTTCAGGCTTGTATAGGCTTCTATAAGGCGATTCAGTCTTGTGTAAGGATGTACAAGACGGTGAAAGATTGTTTAAGGCGGTTCAAGCTTGTACAGGATTTTATAAGGCAGTTCAACCTTGTCTAGTCTTGTATAAGGCGGTTCAGGCTTCTGTGGACTTGTATAACACAGTTCAGGATTGTATAGGCTTGCATAAGGCATTTCAGGTTTATATAGGATTGTATAAGTCGTTTCAGGCTTCTATGGGTTTGTATAAGTCAGTTAAGGATTGTATAGGCTTGTATTAGTCAGTTCAGGAGTGTATAGGCTTGTATATGCATTGTATAGGCTTTTATAACGCGGTTCAGACTTTTATAGATTTATATAAGACGGTTCAGGCTTGTATAGGCTTGTATAAGGCCGTTCTGATTTCTATAATTTTGTATAAGGCAAATCAGGCTTGTATAGGCTTCCATAAGTTGGTTCAGGTTTCTATAAGCTTTTATAAGACAGTTCAGTATTTTATAGGCTTGTATTAGGCGGTTAAGAATTGCATATTTTTGTATAAGACAGTTCAGGCTTCTATAAGTCGGTTCAGGCTTGTATAGGATTCTATAAGTCGGTTAAGGCTTTTATTGACTTGTATATGCTTGTATAACACGGTTCAGGTTTGTATAGACTTATATACGGCGATTCAGGCTTGTATAGGCTCGTATTAGGCCGTTCGGTCTTCTATAGTCTTGTATAAGTATATTCAGGCTTGTATAGATTTCTATAAGGCAGTTCAGGCTTGTATAGTCTTTTATAAGGTGGTTCAGGCTTGTATACGCTTCTATAAGGCGATTCAGGCTTGTATACGCTTTTATAAGGCGGTTCAGTCTTGTATAGGTTTGTATAAGGTGGTTCAGGCTTGTATAAGGCGGTTCAGGCTTGTGCAGGCTTGTATAATGTCTTCAGGCTTGTACAGGCTTCTATAAGGCGGTTCGGGTTTTTATAAGGCTATTCAGGACTGTATAGGCTTGTATAAGGCGATTAAGGCTTGTATAGGCTGGTATAAGGCAATTCAGGCTTTACAGGCTTGTATAAGTTGTTTCAGGCTTGTATAAGGCAATTCAGGTTTGTATAGGCTTGTATAACGTGGTTCAGGCTTGAAAAGGCCTGTATAAGGCAGGTCAGGCTTATATAGGCTTGTATAAGGCTGTTCAGGCTTGTATAGGCTTCTATGAGGCGGTTCAGGATTCTATGAGGTGGTTCAGGCTTGAATAGGCTTGTATAAATCAGGTCAGGCTTGAATAGGCTTGTATAAATCAGGTCAGGCTTGAATAGCCTTGTATAAGATGGTTCATGCATGTATAATCTTGTACAAGGCAATTCAGGATTGTATGGGCTTGTGAAATGTGATTCAGGTTTGCATAGGTCTGTTTAAGGCGGTTCAGGCCTGTATAGGCTTGTATAAGGTGGTTCAGGCTTGTATAGGCTTGTATAAGGCTGTTCAGGATTGTAGAGTCTTGTATAATGCAGTTCAGGATTGTATAGGTTTGTATAAGGCAGTTCAGCCTTGTCTAGGCTTGTATAAGTCGGTTCATACTTGTATAAGGCGGTTCAGGCTTGTATAGTCTTTTATAAGGTGGTTCAGGCTTGTATAGTCTTTTATAAGGTGGTTCAGGCTTGTATACGCTTTTATAAAGCGGTTCAGTCTTGTATAGGTTTGTATAAAGCGGTTCAGGCTTGTATAAGGCGGTTCAGGCTTGTATAGGCTTGTATAATGTGTTCAGGCTTGTATAGGCTTCTGTAAGGCGGTTCGGGCTTTTATAAGGCTATTCAGGACTGTATAGGCTTTTATAAGTTGACTAAGGCTTGTATAGGCTGGTATAAGGCAATTCAGGCTTTACAGGCTTGTATAAGTCGTTTCAGGCTTGTATAGGCTTGTATAAGGCAATTCAGGCTTGTATAGGCTTGTATAAGGCGGTTCAGGCTTGAAAAGGCCTGTATAAGGCAGGTCAGGCTTATATAGGCTTGTATAAGGCTGTTCAGGCTTGTATAGGATTCTATGAGGCGGTTCAGGATTCTATGAGGCAGTTAAGGTTTATATAGGCTTGTATAAGGCTGTTCAGGCTCGTATAGCCTTGTATAACGTAGGTCGGACTTGTATAGACTTGTATAAGGCAGGTCAGACTTGTATGGGCTTCTATAAGCGGTTTAGGCTTGTGTAGGCTTGTATAAGGCAGTTAATGCATGTATAGGCTTGTATAAGGCAATTCAGGCTTGGGTAGGCTTGTATAATGTGTTTCAGTCTTGTATAGGCAAGTATAAGGCGATTCAGGCTTGTATAGCCTTATATAAGGCGGTTCAGGCTTCTATAGTCTTATATAAGGCGGTTCAGGCTTGTATAGGCTTGTATAAGGCCGTTCAGGTTTCTATAGTCTTGTATAAGGCAGTTCAGGCTTGTATAGACTTGTATAGACTAGAGAAGAGGAGGCTGAGAGGAGACCTCATTACTCTCTACAACTACCTGAAAGGAGGTTGTAGAGAGGAGGGAGCTGGCCTCTTCTCCCAAGTGACAGGGGACAGGACAAGGGGGAATGGCCTCAAGCTCCGCCAGGGGAGATTTGGGCTGGAGATTAGGAGGAAGTTTTTCACACAGAGGGTCATTGGGCATTGGAATAGGTTGCCCAGGGAGGTGGTTGGGTCACCTTCCCTGGAGGTGTTTAAGGCATGGGTAGATGAGGTGCTGAGGGACATGGTTTAGTGTTTGATAGGAATGGTTTTACTCGATGATCTGATGGGTCCCTTCCAACCTGGTTGTTCCATGATTCTATGATTCTATCATTCTATAAGTCAGTTCATGCTTGTATAGGCTTGTATAAGACGGTGCAAAATTGCATAGGCTTGCATAGAGCAGTTCAGGATTGTATAGTCTTGTATAACACGGTTCAGGCTTGTAAAGTCTTGTATAATTCGGTTCAGGCTTGTGTAGGATTCTATAAGGCGTATCAGGCTTTTATACGCTTGTATAAGGTGGTTCAGGCTTGTATAGGCTTGTATAATGCGCTTCAGGCTTCTATAAGGTGATTCAGGGTTTTATAGGCTTGTATCAGTTTGTTCAGGCTTTTATAGACTTATACAAGGCGTTTCAGACTTGTATATGCTTGTATAAGGCGCTTCAGGCTTGCAAAGGCTTGTGTAAGGCAAGTCAGGCTTGTTTAGTCTTGTATAAGATGGTTCAGTCTTCTATAGGATTGAATAAAGTGGTTCAGGCTTGTATAGTATTGCATAAGTCGGTTCAGGCTTGTATAGGATTCTATAAGGCAGTTCAGGCTTCTGTGGGCTTCTCTAAGGCGTTTCAGGATTGTATAGGCTTGTATAAGGCAGTTCAAGCTTGTACAGGCTTGTATATGGCAGTTCAGGCTTGTATTGTCTTGCATTAGGTGGTTCAGGTTTCTACACGCTGTAGAAGGCAGTTCAGGCTTGTAGAAGGCAGTTCAGGCTTCTAGAAGGCAGTTCACATTTATATAGGCTTGTATAAGGCTTTTCACGCTTGTATAGACTTTTAAAAGGTAGATCACGGTTGTATAGACTTGTAGAAGGCAGGTCAGGCTTGTATAGGCTTGTATAAGCGGTTCAGGCTTGTATAGGCTTGTATAAGCGGTTCAGGCTTGTATAGGCTTGCATAAGGCGGTTCATGCATGCATAGGCTTGTATAAGGCAATTCAGGCTTGTATAGGCTTCTATAATGTGGTTCAGGCTTGTATAGGCCTGTATAATGCGGTTCAGTATTGTATAGGCGTGTATAAGGCGGTTCAGGCCTATACAGGCTTGTTTAAGGAGGTTCTTGCTTGTATAGGCTTGTATAAGGCTGTTCAGTATTGTATAGGCTTGTATGATGCGGTTCGGGATTAAATAGGCTTGTATAAGGCGGTTCAGTCTTCTATGGACTTTACAAGACTGAACCATGTTATACAAGACTATACAATCCTGAACTGCTCTATGCAAGCCTATACAATTTTGAACCATCTTATACAAGCCTATACAAGCGTGAACTGACTTCTAGAATCATAGACTTACAGATACAGCAGCAGGAGATGAAGCATGAGTAGATGCAGGAGAAAATGCAGCAGGAGGAGTTGGAGTAGGAGACGCTGCAGCAGGAGAGGGAGACACCCATTCAGAAGCAGCAGGAGAGGGAGACACACATTCAGAAGCAACAGATGCATCAGCAGGGAGGTGGTTGAGTCACCTTCCCTGGAGGTGTTTAAGGCACGGGTGGATGAGGTCTTGAGGGACTTGGTTTAGTGTTTGATGGGAATGGTTGGACTAGAAGATCCGATGGGTCCCTTCCAACCTAGTTGTTCTATGATTCTATGATCAGAAGGAGATGCAGAAGGATATAAAGCTGCAGGAGATTCATGAGGAGATGCAGCAGCAGGAAATGAAGCAGGAGATGCAGCAGAAGGTTTTACAGCAGAAGATCATAGAATCATAGAACAACCAGGTTGGAAGAGACCCATCGGATCATCAAGTCCAACCATTCCTATAAAACACTAAATCATGTCCCTCAGCACCTCATCTACCCGTGCCTCAAACACCTCCAGGGAAGGTGACTCAACCACCTCCCTGAGCAGCCTATTCCAATGCCCAATCACCCTCTGTGTGAAAAATTTCCTCCTAATCTCCAGCCTAAATCTCCCCTGGCAGAGCTTGAGGCCATTCCCTCTTGTCCTGTCCCCTGACCCTTGGAAGAAGAGCCTAGCTCCCTCCTCTCTACAGTGTCCTTTCAGGTACTTGTAGAGAGTAATGAGGTCTCCTCTCAGCCTCCTCTTCTCCAGGCTAAACAACCCCAGCTCTCTCAGTCAATCCTCATAGGGCCTGTTCTCCAGCCCCTTCACCAGCTTCGTGGCTCTTCTCTGGACTTGCTGCAGAGCCTCAACATCCTTCTTGTGGTGAGGGGCCCAGGGTAGGAATGGGCAGGGCTGCATCCGGAGCGTGGGATCGCGTGGGGCGAGCGAAAAAGGTGGGGTGCGGGAACGGGCTGGGCGTGGGAAACAGGCAGGGCACGGGAATGCATGGGGCACGGGAACGTGCGGGGCGTGGGAATAGAGAGATCGCGGGAACGGGCGGGGCGTGGGAACAGGTAAAGCGTGGGAATGGGTGGAGCGTCAAAACAGGAAGAGTGTGGGAACAGGAAAAGCGTGGGAATTGGTGGGGAAGTGAAACAGGCAGAGCCTGGGCATGGGTAGGGAACTGGAAGAGTCAGAGCGTGGGAATGGGAGAGGCAAGGGAACGAGAGTGGCTGAGAATGGAGCGCAGGAAGAAGCAGGTAATGGGAAATTGCCTTGTCTTGCGAAATAAGTGGAGAGTGGGAACAATCGGGTCACGAGACCGGGCTTGGTGTGAGAATAGAAGGAGCGTGGCAATAGTCTGGTCGTAGGACTATGTGCAGCATGGGTACGGGCGGGGCGGAGGATCCAGCAGGGGAAGAGCCACAGCGTGGGAAGGGTTCGAGTGTTGGAAACGAGCAGAAGTTATGATGGTGTGATGAATGGGAATGGGTGGGTTGTTGGACATAGTTGGAGTGTGGGAATTGGTAGGGCATGGAAAGAGGCAGGGCTTTGGATGGGGCAGATCATGGGAAAAGGTGGGGCTTAGGAATGGGCTGGGCGTGGGAAATAGTCCGGTCCTTGGAACTCTAAACTTAATCCTAACCCTAAGGCAAGTACTGCTCAACCTAAGGCTAACCCTAATGTCGCTAACCCGAACCACAAACTAAACAATAACCCTAACCTTAAAACTAATCTCGATAACCCGAACCCTAGTGACCCTAAGCCTAACGACTCCGACCGTAACCCTAGCCCTACGCAGGATTCTTTAGGAAGCAGTAAGAACTCTTCTTTACATCATAGAGATCAAATCTCTTCTGTTATGCGAGGGTTAAAATTTGCCATATAATCCATCTACAATCTTTCTAGATTTTGAATATTCATTTACCAATAAATGAAATATAGAGTAGGGTTTGATAATAGAAAGAGGATTTTGGTAATTGTCTAGAATTTGACATATTTTAAATCTTTGGTATCTACTTTTCCTTCTTTTCTGCAGTGAAAGAGTAGCGATTAGGTAGCGATGACTAGAAATTTAGAAATTTCAAATTAGAATTTTCCTCCACCAGATCCATATTTCTCCCTGTTTAATGTCACCTGCAACTTATTTATTTTGTAACCCCTTCCTCCTACACTCTGCAGCGGGGACATCTGGCACCATTTTGTACAATAGAGAAGGTTGCCTTCTCAGTTGTTTCTTAAGTGCCACCGTAGAAGAAAGAAATACTTGAACAACTTTCTCTATTTATTCCTGGCAGGCAGCTTGAGAGACAAATTACGTACCTCATAATATAGATAGGAAGCAGCATAATGCATGCACATTTTTCCCTCCTCCTCTACATCAGTTTCTTTCAACTGCCTCTGGAAGATGCTCAATTTTTTTGACCTTTTGAGGTTCACAGCTTAACTTACCGAAGAAAATTGCCAGGAAATGTTCTGTTTACTCTCCCCTCAAATTAAGTTTTGTTTTAGGAAGAAAATATAGGACAACTTGAAACAGATATCCAATTCAACACAAGATAACTGGTTATGCAAGGGAAGTATGGATACATAAGAAGGAACCTTAGTGGTAAGTTCTTAAAACTAGCCGATGTTTTTTTCCTTGAGATCTCTGCATTTACATTTTTAAAAAACCCAGAAAGCATGCCAAGAAAAACCCTAAACCACTCTTAACTTAATTAGTTCCGTAATTAGTATTCAAAGATCTTTATGTGAAGCTCTGGTTTTGAGATGACTGAATACACCAATTTTCTCCTCTCCAAAGTGTGGTAGAGCGGTTCCAAGACAGAGATTGTGAGTGGTGAACTAAAAATTCCTAGTCTTTAAGTGTCACACCAAGCTGATAGGTGTCGTTTGGAATGGGCGGGGTGTGGGAACTGTAAAGGCGTGGGAGAGGGTGGGGCATTAGGATAGGAGGTACAATGTCACGGGTGAGAGGTGATGTGGTGGAGAGTGGGATATAGGTGCAGAGTGGGAAGGGAAAGAAGGCGAAGAAGACATCAAGGGAAATAGGCAGAGGGTAGGAACGGGCAGGGTTGCGTCTGGAGCGCGGGATCGGGTGGGGCGAGTGAAAGAGGCAGGGCGTGGGAACGGGCTGGGCGTGGGAAACAGGCGGGGCACGGGAATGCATGGGGTGCGGGAACGGGCGGGGCGCAGGAATAGAGAGATCGTGAGAACAGGTGGGACATGGGAAATAGGTGGTGCGCGGGAAAAGGCAGAGTGTGGGAATGGTTGGGGCATGGAAACGCGCAGGATGTGGGGCCAGGCTGAGCGTTGGAATGGTTGGGGCGAGGGGATGGGAAAGGCGTGGGAACAGGTAAAGCGTGGGAATGGGTGGAGTGTCAAAACAGGAAGACCGTGGGAACAGGAAAAGCGTGGGAATTGGTGGGGAAGTGAAACAGGCAGAGCTTGAGTACAGGAAGAGCCTGGGCATGGGTGGGGAACTGGAAGAGTCAGAGCATGGGAGTGGGAGGGGCAAGGGAACGAGAGCGACTGAGAATGGAGCGTAGGAAGAAAAGGTAATGGGAAATTGCCTTGTCTTGCGAAATAAGTGGAGAGTGGGAACACTCGGGTCACGAGACCGGACTTGGTGTGAGAATAGAGGAATCCTAAAACTGAACTTCTAACTTAACCATAACCTTGACCCTAACCGTAAGCATAACCCTAAACCTAACCCCTAAAACTTACCATAACCCTTACCCTTATCAAAATCCTAACACAACCCCTAAACCTAACGCTAACCCTAACCTAAATCCCAAGGTCCTGGAGGTCTCTAGAAGGGTCGGGGGGCTTTAGAAGGGTCCTGAGGGTCTCTAGAATGCTCTGGGGGCACTTTGAAAAGTTCTGGGGTTCTCTAGAAGGGCTCTGGGGGGCTCTACAATAGTTTTGGCATCTTTAGAAGGGTCCTGGGTGACTCTAGAATGGTCTGGGGGCCTGTAGAAGAGTCCTGTGGACTCTAGGAGTGTCTGGGGACCCTAACCCTAACCCTAGCCCGAATATCTAAACCTAAACTTAACCCTAACCCTAACACTTGCCCTAACCCTAACTCAACTGTAACCCTAACCCTAAACCTTACCCTAACCCTTAACCTAAATCTAAACTTAATTCTAATCTTAAGCCTTACCCTTATATTAACCCTAACACTAACTCCTAAACCTAACCACAACCCTTACCCTTATCAAAACCCTATAATAACCCTAATCCTAACTTTAACGCTAACCCTAACCAAAATCCCAGGGTCCTGGGGGTCTCTAGAAGGGTCTGGGGGACTTTAGATGGTCCTGGGGTTCTCTGGAATGGCCTGTGGGCCTTCAGAAGGGTCCTGTGAGTCTCTAGATGGATCTTGGGGACATTAAAATGGTTCTTGGGGTCTCTAGAAGGGTCTTTGCATCATTAGGAGGGTCCTGGGTGTCTCTAGAATGGTCTGGGGGCTTTAGAACGGTCCTGTGGGCTCTAGAAGGGTCTGGGTACCCTAACCCTAACACTTAACCCTAATCTTAACCCTAATTCAAACACTAACACCTAATCCTAAACCTAACCCAACGGTAAACCAAACCCTAACCCTAACTCGAACACTAACCCTAACACTGACACCTAAAACTAAACCTAAACCTCGCCCTAACCCTAACCTTAACACTAACCCTAACCCTAACCTTAACACTAACCCTAACCCTAAACTTAACCCTAATCTTACGCATAACCCTAACATAACACTAACCCCTAAACCTAACCCTAATCTTAACCTTAACGCTAACCCCAACAAAAATCCCAGGGTCTTGGGGGGTCTCTAGAAAGGTCAGGGGGGCTTTAAAAGGGTCCTGAGGGTCTCTAGAATGCTCTGGGGGCACTTTGAAGAGTTCTGGGGTTCTCTAGAAGGGTCTGGGGGCCTTTAGATGGTCCTGGGGTTCCCTGGAATGGCCTGTGGGCCTTCAGAAGGGTCCTGTGAGTCTCTAGATGGGTCTTGGGGACATTAAAATGGTTCGGGGGTGCTCTAGAAGGGTCTTTGCATCTTTAGAAAGGTTCTGGGTGTCTCTAGAATTGTCTGGGGGACTTTAGAAGGGTCCTGTGGGCTCTAGAAGTGTCTGGGGATGCTAACCCTATCCCTAGTCCGAATACGTAACCCTAAGCCTAAACCTTACACTAACACTAACACCTAAAATTAAACCTAACCCTAACACTTGCCCTAACCCTAACCCAACGGTAACTCTAACCCAAACTCTAACCCTAAACCTAAATCTCAACTTAACCCTAATCTTAAGCCTAACCCTAACACTGCCACCTAAAACTAAAACTAACACTTGCCGTAAACCTAACAAAAACTTAACCCTAACCCTAAACCCTAACCCTAAACCCTAACCGTAAACTTAACCCTAACCTTAACCCTAACACCTAACCCTAAAGATAAACCTAACACTTACCTTAACCCTAACCCAAATCCCTGGGTCCTGGCGGTCTCTAGAAAGGTCAGGGGGGCTTTAGATGGGTCCTGAGGGTCTCTAGAAAGCTCTGGGGGCACTTTAGATTGTCCTGGGTGTCTCTGGAATGGCCTGTGGACCTTTAGAAGGGTCCTGGGTGTCTCTAGAAAGGTCTGGGGGCCTTTAGAAGAGTCCTGTGGGCTCTAGAAGGGTCTGGGGACCCTAAACATAACCCTAGCCCAAATACCTAACCCTAACCCTAAACTTAACCCTAATCTAAAGCCTAACTCTCACACTAACCCTAACATGTAAATGTAACCATAACACTTACCCTTACCAAAACTCTAACCCTAACGCTAACCCTAAACCAAATCCCAGGGCCCTGGGGGTCTCTAGAATTCTCTGGGGGCACTTTGAAGAGTCATGGGGTTCTCTACAAGAGTCTGGGGGCATTTAGATGGCCTGGGGACCCTTAGAAGAGTCCTGGGGTTTTCTAGAAGTGTCTGGGGGCCTTTAGATGGTTCTGAGGGTCTCTAGAAGTATCTGGGGGCCTTTAGAAGGACCCTGGGTGTCTCTAGAATTGTCTGGGGGCCTTTAGAAGAGTCCTGTGGGCTCTAGAAGGGTCTGAGGACACTAACTCAAACACCAATACCTATCCCTAACCCTAAACCTAATCTTAACCCTAAACTTAATCCTAACTCTAACCCTAAACATAAACCTAACACTTACCCTAACCCTAACCCTAAATTTAACCGTAATCTTAAGCCTAACACTAACCCCTAAACCTAACCATAACCCTTACCCTTACCCTTACCAAAACCCTAACCCTAATCTTAACCCTAACCCAAATCCCAGGGTCCTGGGGGTATCTAGAATGCTCTGGGAGCACTTTTTAAAGTCCTGGGTTTCTCTAGAGGAGTCTGGGGGTCTCTGGAATGGCCTGGGGGCCTTTAGAAGGGTCCTTTGGGCTCTAGATGAGTCTTGGGACCCTAACCCTAACCCCTAAACCTAACTCTAATCCTAACCCTAACGGTATCCGTTGCCGTGGCCCTACCCCTAACCCCTAATCTAACCCTAACCCAAACCCTTACTCTCACCCTAGCCCTAACAGTCACCCCTATCCCCTAACCCCTCACACCTGACCTAACACAACCCTTATCCTTACCCTGACCCTAACCGTGACCATGACACTGACCCCTGACCCCGACCTTGACCTTTTCACCTGACCTTTTGATCTAAACCTTTGACTTTTTGACCTGACCTTTTGCCCTGACTTTTTGACCTTTTGACATTTCATCCTGACCTTTCCACCTGATCGTTTCACCTTTCCATCTGATCTTTGAGCTGACTTTTTGACCTATGACCTTGAGCCTTTGACCTGCACCTTTGCTATCTGAGCCTTTACCCTGACCGTTGACGCCTGACCTTTGCTCTTGACCCCTGAGCCTTGACGACTGACTTTTGACCTTCTGACTTGTGACCCTTCCTTTATCAACTAATTTTGATATTTACTTTTGACATATGTTGAGTGGGTGCTTAATATGTTTTTTGGTGAATGTTTGGGGTGGGTGTTTTGTACAGATGTGGTACTGAAGAAAAGTTTTTTCATGTAATTTGTACAGTTGTTTTGTTAATTAGTAGGAGGGTCAATTTGTTTCTGGGATAATGGCGAGGGTGGGTGTCTTGCGCAGGTGTACTTGTGAAAGAAATTTTTTTAATTTAACTTGCATATTTGTTTCTGTTATTTGTGGAGGGGTGGTTGATAAGGTTTTGGGTCAATTGTGGTGGGGGAAAAAGAAATTTTTAGATTAATTTGAATAATTGATAGTGTTGGTAGCTTGGGGGGTGTTTAATCACTTTATGGGTGATTGCTAGGGCTGGGTGTTTTGGTCAGGTGTCCTCGTCAAAAACATTTTAATTCCTTCATTTGTATACTTTTTTTTTTTTTTTTTGCAGTGTTGCGTGTTTAGTTAGTTTGTTTTTTTAATGTTGCGGATGGTAGTATAGGTGGGGTTCTGAATTTTTTTTTTTTACCTCAGTTGTAGAATTAGTTTACTTGTTCATGGAGACAGTGGTTAAGTACTTTTGTTGTGACCTTAGGGGGCGGGGCGATGAAGGGGTGGAGCAATGAGGGGGTAGGGTGGTAGAGAGTGTAATTAGTGGGGGGATGGTGTAGTGAGTGGGAGATAATGTGAAAGTGGAAGTGAGTGGGGTGGGGTTTGTAGGGGTGCTGGGTATAGGTAGTGGGGGAGGGTAATTTTCCCTATATAGTATTATATATAAAGAGAAGAAAAATATATAGTCTGGTGCAGCATCGTGCAGCGGTAGAAAAGTGTAACTTTTTTTCACAGTAATTTCTTTTTTTAATTATATTTTTTATTCCGAGCGAACAAACCTGGTTCTAGGTCGGCTCTGATTCAAAAACTTAATCAGAATTCTAAAACTTGAGTCAAGACTATAGAATTCCGATTCAAGGAAAGAAAGAAAAGGAAAGACAAAAATTAACTGGCACAACAAGAAAAAAACTGACACATCACCAAAAAACCTTTATTGCAGTGTCAAAGATGAGAGTTATTATTTCCTTTATAAGTGAAAAAGAATAACAGCATTTTTTAAATAACAAGACATGGAAAAAAGATCACAGAGTACAAAATAAAAAGTCAAATACAGAGTACAAAGTACAGAATACAAAGTTAGGGCGCAACACAACCAAGTCAAACACAGAGTATAAAGTCGGGGTGCAAAACAACCAAGTCAAACATAGAGCCTAAAGTCCAGAGTACAAAGTTAGGGCGCAATACAACCAAGACAAATACAGAGACCAGAGTCAAAAGTTAGGGCGCAACACAACCAAGACGAATACAGAGTCCAGAGTCCAAAGCTAGAGTGAAAAACAAACAAGTCAAATACAGAGTACAAAGTCAAATAATGAGTACAAAGTACAAATTTAGGGCACAACACAACAAAGTCAAATACAGAGTACAAAGTACAAACTTAGGGAGCAACAAAACAAAGTCAAATACAAAGTACAGAGTACAAAGTTAGGGTGCCACAGAACAAAGTAAAATACAGAGTAAAAATTCAAATACAGAGTACAAAGTCAAATACAGCGTACAAAGTTAGGGCGCAACCCACCAAAGTCAAATAGAGCGTACAGAGTACAAACGAAGGACGCGACACAACAAAGTCAAATACAGAGTACAGAGTACAGACTACAAAGTTAGGGCGCAACACAACAAAGTCAAATACAGAGTACAAAGTCAAGTACAGAGTACAAAGTAAAAAGTTAGGGTGCAACACAACCAAGTCAAATACAAAGTACAAAGTACAAAGTTAGGACGCAACACAACAAAATCAAACACAGAGTACAAAGCACAAAGCAAGGACGCAACACTACAAAGTCAAATACAGAGTACAAAGTACAAAGTTAGGGCGCAACACAACAAAGTCAAATACAGAGTAGAAAGTTAGGGCGCAACAGAACAAAGTCAAATAAAGAGTACAAAATACGATGTTAGGGCGCAACACAACAAAGTCAAATCCAGAGTACAAAGTACAAAGTTAGGGCGCAACAAAACAAAGTCAAATCCAGAGTACAAAATACAAAGTTAGGGCACAACACAATAAAGTCAAATAGAGAGTCCACAGTACAGAGTCCAAAGTTAGGGCGAAACACAACAAAGTATAATACAAAGTACAAAATGAAATACAAAGTAGAAAGACAAATACAGAGAACAAATTCGAAAACAGAGTACAAAGTACAAGGTTAGGGCGCAACACAACAAATGCAAATACAGAGTACAAAATACAAAGTTAGGGCGCAACACAACAAAGTCAAATACAGAGTACAAAGTACAAAGTTAGGGATAACACAATCAAGTCAAATACGGAGTCCAGAGTCCATAGTTGGGACGCAACAAAACAAAGTCAAATACAGAGTAGAAAGTTAGGTCGCAACAGAACAAAGTCAAATAAAGAGTACAAAGTACAAAGTTAGGGCGCAACACAACAAAATCAAATACAGAGTACAAAGTACAAATTTAGGGCACAACACAATAGAGTCAAATACAGAGTACAAAGTTAGGGCGCAACACAACAAAGTCAAATACAGAGTCCATTAACAAATACAGAGTACAAAGTACAAAGTTAGGGGCAACACAACAAAGTCAAATACAGAGTACAAAGTACAAAGTTAGGACGCAACAGAACAAAGTCAAATACAAAGTAGAAAGTTAGGGCGCAACACAACAAAATCAAATACAGAGTACAGAGTACAAAGTAAGGGCGCAACACAACAAAGTCAAATACAGAGTACATTAACAAATACTAAGTACAAAGTACAAAGTTAGGGCGCAGCACAACCAAGTCAAATACAGAGTACAAAGTACAATCTTAGGGCGTAACACAACAAAGTCAAATACAGAGCACAAAGTTAGGGCGCAACACAACAAAGTCAAATACAGAGTACAAAGTGCAAAGTTAGGGCGCAAGAGAACAGAGTCAAATACAGAGTACATTAACAAATACAGAGTACAAAGTACAAAGTTAGGGGGCAACAGAACAAAGTCAAATACAGAGTACAAAGTACAATCTTAGGGCGTAACACAACAAAGTCAAATACAGAGCACAAAGAACAAAGTTATGGCGCAAGAGAACAGAGTCAAATACAGAGTACAAAGTTAGGGCGCAACACAACAAGGTCCAATACAGAGTACAAGGTTAGGGAGCAACACAACAAAGTCAAATACAGAGAACAAAGTAAAATAATGAGTACAAAGTACAAAGTCAGGGCGCAACACAACAAAGTCGAATACAGAGTACAAAGTACAAAGTTAGGGTGGAAGAGAACAGAGTCAAATACAGAGTACAAAATTAGGGCGCAACACAACAAAGTCAAATACAGAGTACATCAACAAATACAGAGTACAAATTACAAAGTTAGGGGGCAACAAAAGAAAGTCAAATACAGAGTACAAAGTACGATATTAGGGCGCAACACAACAAAGTCAAATACAGAGCACAAAGTACAAAGTTAGGGCACAACACAACAAAGTCCAATACAGAGTAGAAAGTTAGGGCGCAACACAACAAAGTCCAATACAGAGTACAAAGACAAATACAGAGTACAAAGTACAAAGTTAGGGCGCAACACAACAAAGTCAAATACAGAGTACAAAGTACAAAGTCAGGGCGTAACTAAACAAAGTCCAATAGAGAGTACAACGTTAGGGCGCAACACAACAAAGTCGAATACAGAGTACAAATTCAAATACAGAGTACAAAGTAGAAAGTTAGGACGCAACTCAACGAAGTCAAAAACAGAGTAGAAAGTTAGGGCGCAACACAACAAAATCAAATACAGAGTACAAAGTACAAATTTAGGGCACAACACAATAGAGTCAAATACAGATTACAAAGTTAGGGCGCAACACAACAAAGTCAAATACAGAGTCCATTAACAAATACAGAGTACAAAGTACAAAGTTAGGGGCAACACAACAAAGTGAAATACAGAGTACAAAGTACAAAGTTAGGGCGCAAGAGAACAGAGTCAAATACAGAGTACAAAGTTAGGGTGCACACAACAAAGTCAAATACAGAGTACAAATTCAAATACAGAGTACAAAGTAGAAAGTTAGGGCGCCACACAACAAAGTCAAAAACAGAGTAGAAAGATAGGGGGCAACACAACAAAATCAAATACAGAGTAAAAAGTACAAAATAAGGGCGCAACACAACAAAGTCAAATACAGAGTACAAATACAAAGTTAGGGCACAAAAAAAAAAAGACAAATACAGAGTACAATGTACAAAGTCACGGCGCAACAAAACAAAGTCCAATACAGAGTACAACGTTTGGGCGCAACACAACCAAGTCAAATACAGAGAACAAAGTAAAATAATGAGTACAAAATACAAAGTTAGGGCGCAACACAACAAAGTCAAATACAGAGTACATTAACAAATACAGAGTACAAAGTACAAAGTTAGGGGGCAACACAACAAAGTCGAATACAGAGTACAAAGTACAATCTTAGGGCGTAACACAACAAAGTCAAATACAGAGTACAAAGTAAAAAGTTAGGGCAAAAGAGAACAGAGTCAAATACAGAGTACAAAGTTAGGGCGCATCACAACAAAGTCAAATACAGAGTACAAAGTAAAAAGTTAGGGCAAAAGAGAACAGAGTCAAATACAGAGTACAAAGTCAGGGCGCATCACAACAAAGTCAAATACAGAGTACAAAGTAAAAAGTCAGGGCAAAAGAGAACAGAGTCAAATACAGAGTACAAAGTTAGGGCGCAACATAACCAAGTCAAATACGGAGTACAAATTCAAATACAGAGTACAAAGTAGAAAGTTAGGGAGCAACAGAACAAAGTCAAATACAAAGTAGAAAGTTGGGGCGTAACACAACAAAATGAAATACAGAGTACAAAGTACAAAGTAAGGGCGCAACACAACAAAGTCAAATACAGAGTACATTAACAAATACTAAGTACAAAGTACAAAGTTAGGGCGCAGCACAAACAAGTCAAATACAGAGTACAAAGTACAAAGTCAGGGCGCAACAAAACAAAGTCCAATACAGAGTACAACGTTAGGGCGCAACACAACCAAGTCAAATACAGAGAACAAAGTAAAATAATGAGTCCAAAATACAAAGTTAGGGCGCAACACAACAAAGTCAAATACAGAGTACAAAGTAAAAAGTCAGGGCAAAAGAGAACAGAGTCAAATACAGAGTACAAAGTTAGGGCGCAACATAACCAAGTCAAATACGGAGTACAAATTCAAATACAGAGTACAAAGTAGAAAGTTAGGGCGCAACACAACAAAATTAAATATAGAGTACAAAGTACAAAGTAAGGGTGCAACACAACAAAGTCAAATCCTGAGTACAAAGTACAAAGTTAGGGCGCAACACAACGAAGTCAAATACAGAGTACAAAGTACAAAGTTTGGGCGCAACTAAACAAAGTCCAATGCAGAGTACAACCTTAGGGCGCAACACAACAAAGTCAAATACAGAGTACAAAGTACAAAATTAGGGCGCAACACAACAAAGTCAAATACAGAGCACAAAGCACAAAGTTAGGGCGCAAGAGAACAGAGTCAAATACAGAGTACAAAGTTAGGGCGCAACACAACAAAGTCAAATACAGAGTGCAAATTCAAATACACAGTACAGAGTAGAACGTTAGGGCACAACAGAACAAAGTCAACTACACATTAGAAAGTTAGGGCTCAACACAACAAAATCAAATACAGAGTACAAAGAACAAAGTAAGGGCGCAACACAACAAAGTCAAATACAGAGTACAAATTCAAATACTGAGTACGAAGTACAAAGTTAGGACAAAACAAAACTAAGTCAAATACGGAGTAGAAAGTGCGCAACACAAAAAAGTCAAATACAGATTACAATGTACAAAGTTAGGGCGCAACACAACAAAGTCAAATACAGAGTACAAAGTACAAATTTAGGGCACAACACAATAGAGTCAAATACAGAGTACAAAGTTAGGGCGCAACACAACAAAGTCAAATACAGAGTACATTAACAAATACTAAGTACAAAGTACAAAGTTAGGGCGCAGCACAAACAAGTCAAATACAGAGCACAAAGTACAAAGTCACGGCGCAACAAAACAAAGTCCAATACAGAGTACAACGTATGGGCGCAACACAACCAAGTCAAATACAGAGAACAAAGTAAAATAATGAGTCCAAAATACAAAGTTAGGGCACAACACAACAAAGTCAAATACAGAGTACAAAGAGAAAAGTTAGGGCGCAAGAGAACAGAGTCAAATACAGAGTACATTAACAAATACAGAGTACAAAGTACAAAGTTAGGGTTCAACACAACAAAGTCAAATACAGAGTACAAAGTACAATATTAGGGCGTAACACAACAAAGTCAAATACAGAGCACAAAGTACAAAGTTATGGCGCAAGAGAACAGAGTCAAATACAGAGTACAAATTTAGGGCACAACACAACAAAGTCAAATACAGAGTACAAATTCAAATACACAGTACAAAGTAGAAAGTTAGGGCACAAAAAAAACAAAGTCAACTACAAAGTAGAAAGTTAGGGCGCAACACAACAAAGTCAAATACAGAGAACAAAGTAAAAAGTTAGGGCAAAATAGAACCGAGTCAAATACAGAGTACAAAGTTAGGGCGCATCACAACAAAGTCAAATACAGAGTACAAAGTAAAAAGTTAGGGCAAAAGAGAACAGAGTCAAATACAGAGTACAAAGTTAGGGCGCAACATAACCAAGTCAAATACAGAGTACAAATTCAAATACAGAGTACAAAGTAGAAAGTTAGGGCACAATACAACAAAATCAAATATAGAGTACAAAGTACAAAGTAAGGGCGCAACACAACAAAGTCAAATCCTGAGTACAGAGTACAAAGTTAGGGCGCAATACAACAAAGTCAAATACAGAGAATAAAGTAAAATACAGAGTACAAAGTAGAAAGTTAGGGCGCAACACAACAAAGTCCAATACAGAGTACAAAGTTAGGGCGCAACACAACAAAGTCGAATACAGAGTACAACATTAGGGAGCAACACAACGAAGTCAAATACAGAGAACAAAGTAAAATAATGAGTACAAAGTACAAAGTTAAGGCGCAACACAACAAAGTCAAATACAGAGTACAAAGTACAAAGTTAGGGTGCAAGAGAACAGAGTCAAATACAGAGTACAAAGTTAGGGCGCAACACAACAAAGTAAAATACAGAGTACATTAACAAATACAGAGTACAAATTACAAAGTTAGGGGGCAAGAAAAGAAAGTCAAATACAGAGTACAAAGTACAAATTTAGGGCACAACACAATAGAGTCAAATACAGATTACAAAGTTAGGACGCAACACAACAAAGTCAAATACAGAGTCCATTAACAAATACAGAGTACAAAGTACAAAGTTAGGGCGCAAGAGAACAGAGTCAAATACAGAGTACAAAGTTAGGGCGCAACACAACAAAGTCAAATACAGAGTGCAAATTCAAATACACAGTACAGAGTAGAACGTTAGGGCACAACAGAACAAAGTCAACTACACAGTAGAAAGTTAGGGCTCAACACAACAAAATCAAATACAGAGTACAAAGAACAAAGTGTGGGCGCAATACAACAAAGTCAAATACAGAGTACAAATTCAAATACTGAGTACGAAGTACAAAGTTAGGACACATCAAAACAAAGTCAAATACGGAGTAGAAAGTTAGTGCGCAACACAAAAAAGTCAAATACAGATTACAATGTACAAAGTTAGGGCGCAACACAACAAAGTCAAATACAGAGTACAAAGTACAAATTTAGGGCACAACACAATAGAGTCAAATACAGAGTACAAAGTTAGGGCGCAACACAACAAAGTCAAATACAGAGTACATTAACAAATACTAAGTACAAAGTACAAAGTCACGGCGCAACAAAACAAAGTCCAATACAGAGTACAACGTTAGGGCGCAACACAACCAAGTCAAATACAGAGAACAAAGTAAAATAATGAGTCCAAAATACAAAGTTAGGGCACAACACAACAAAGTCAAATACAGAGTACAAAGAGAAAAGTTAGGGCGCAAGAGAACAGAGTCAAATCCAGAGTACATTAACAAATACAGAGTACAAAGTACAAAGTTAGGGTTCAACACAACAAAGTCAAATACAGAGTACAAAGTACAATATTAGGGCGTAACACAACAAAGTCAAATACAGAGCACAAAGCACAAAGTTATGGCGCAAGAGAACAGAGTCAAATACAGAGTACAAAGTTAGGGTGCCACACAACAAAGTCAAATACAGAGTAAAAAGTACAAACTTAGGGCGCAACAGAACAAAGTCAAATACAAAGTAGAAAGTTAGGGCGCAACACAACAAAATCAAATACAGAGTACAAAGTTAGGGCGTAACACAACAAAGTCAAATACAGAGTACAAATTCAAATACACAGTACAAAGTAGAAAGTTAGGGCACAAAAAAACCAAAGTCAACTACAAAGTAGAAAGTTAGGGCGCAACACAACAAAATCAAATACAGAGTACAAAGTTAGGGCGCAACACAACAAAGTCAAATACAGAGTACAAATTCAAATACACAGTACAAAGTAGAACGTTAGGGCACAAAAAAAACAAAGTCAACTACAAAGTAGAAAGTTAGGGAGCAACACAACAAAGGCAAATACAGAGTACAAAGTACAAAGTTAGGGCAAAATAGAACAGAGTCAAATACAGAGTACAAAGTTAGGGCGCATCACAACAAAGTCAAATACAGAGTACAAAGTAAAAAGTTAGGGCAAAAGAGAACAGAGTCAAATACAGAGTACAAAGTTAGGGCGCAACATAACCAAGTCAAATACAGAGTACAAATTCAAATACAGAGTACAAAGTAGAAAGTTAGGGCACAACACAACAAAATCAAATATAGAGTACAAAGTACAAAGTAAGGGCGCAACACAACAAAGTCAAATCCTGAGTACAAGGTACAAAGTTAGGGCGCAACACAACAAAGTCAAATACAGAGTACAAAGTACAAAGTTTGGGCGCAACTAAACAAAGTCCAATGCAGAGTACAACGTTAGGGCGCAACACAACAAAGTCGAATACAGAGTACAAATTCAAATACAGAGTACAAAGTACAAAGTTAGGGCGCAACACAACAAAGTCAAATACAGAGTACAAAGTACAAATTTAGGGCACAACACAATAGAGTCAAATACAGAGTACAAAGTTAGGGGCAACACAACAAAGTCAAATACAGAGTACAAAGTACAAAGTTAGGGCGCAAGAGAACAGAGTCAAATACAGAGTACAAAGTTAGGGCGCAACACAACAAAGTCAAATACAGAGTACAAATTCAAATACAGAGTACAAAGTAGAAAGTTAGGGCGCAACACAACAAAATCAAATACAGAGTACAAAGTACAAATTTAGGGCACAACACAATAGAGTCAAATACAGAGTACAAAGTTAGAGCGCAACACAACAAAGTCAAATACAGAGCACAAAGTACAAAGTTAGGGCGCAACAGAACAAAGTCAAATACAAAGTAGAAAGTTAGGGCACAACACAACAAAATCAAATACAGAGTACAAAGTACAAAGTTAGGGCGCAGCACAACCAAGTCAAATACAGAGTACAAAGTACAAAGTCAGGGCACAACAAAACAAAGTCCAATACAGAGTACAACGTTAGGGCGCAACACAACCAAGTCAAATACAGAGAACAAAGTAAAATAATGAGTCCAAAATACAAAGTTAGGGCGCAACACAACAAAGTCAAATACAGAGTACATTAACAAATACAGAGTACAAAGTACAAAGTTAGGGGGCAACACAACAAAGTCGAATACAGAGTACAAAGTACAATCTTAGGGCGTAACACAACAAAGTCAAATACAGAGTACAAAGTAAAAAGTTAGGGCAAAAGAGAACAGAGTCAAATACAGAGTACAAAGTTAGGGCGCATCACAACAAAGTCAAATACAGAGTACAAAGTAAAAAGTTAGGGCAAAAGAGAACAGAGTCAAATACAGAGTACAAAGTCAGGGCGCATCACAACAAAGTCAAATACAGAGTACAAAGTAAAAAGTCAGGGCAAAAGAGAACAGAGTCAAATACAGAGTACAAAGTTAGGGCGCAACATAACCAAGTCAAATACGGAGTACAAATTCAAATACAGAGTACAAAGTAGAAAGTTAGGGAGCAACAGAACAAAGTCAAATACAAAGTAGAAAGTTGGGGCGTAACACAACAAAATGAAATACAGAGTACAAAGTACAAAGTAAGGGCGCAACACAACAAAGTCAAATACAGAGTACATTAACAAATACTAAGTACAAAGTACAAAGTTAGGGCGCAGCACAAACAAGTCAAATACAGAGTACAAAGTACAAAGTCAGGGCGCAACAAAACAAAGTCCAATACAGAGTACAACGTTAGGGCGCAACACAACCAAGTCAAATACAGAGAACAAAGTAAAATAATGAGTCCAAAATACAAAGTTAGGGCGCAACACAACAAAGTCAAATACAGAGTACAAAGTAAAAAGTCAGGGCAAAAGAGAACAGAGTCAAATACAGAGTACAAAGTTAGGGCGCAACATAACCAAGTCAAATACGGAGTACAAATTCAAATACAGAGTACAAAGTAGAAAGTTAGGGCGCAACACAACAAAATTAAATATAGAGTACAAAGTACAAAGTAAGGGTGCAACACAACAAAGTCAAATCCTGAGTACAAAGTACAAAGTTAGGGCGCAACACAACGAAGTCAAATACAGAGTACAAAGTACAAAGTTTGGGCGCAACTAAACAAAGTCCAATGCAGAGTACAACCTTAGGGCGCAACACAACAAAGTCAAATACAGAGTACAAAGTACAAAATTAGGGCGCAACACAACAAAGTCAAATACAGAGCACAAAGCACAAAGTTAGGGCGCAAGAGAACAGAGTCAAATACAGAGTACAAAGTTAGGGCGCAACACAACAAAGTCAAATACAGAGTGCAAATTCAAATACACAGTACAGAGTAGAACGTTAGGGCACAACAGAACAAAGTCAACTACACATTAGAAAGTTAGGGCTCAACACAACAAAATCAAATACAGAGTACAAAGAACAAAGTAAGGGCGCAACACAACAAAGTCAAATACAGAGTACAAATTCAAATACTGAGTACGAAGTACAAAGTTAGGACAAAACAAAACTAAGTCAAATACGGAGTAGAAAGTGCGCAACACAAAAAAGTCAAATACAGATTACAATGTACAAAGTTAGGGCGCAACACAACAAAGTCAAATACAGAGTACAAAGTACAAATTTAGGGCACAACACAATAGAGTCAAATACAGAGTACAAAGTTAGGGCGCAGCACAAACAAGTCAAATACAGAGCACAAAGTACAAAGTCACGGCGCAACAAAACAAAGTCCAATACAGAGTACAACGTTTGGGCGCAACACAACCAAGTCAAATACAGAGAACAAAGTAAAATAATGAGTCCAAAATACAAAGTTAGGGCACAACACAACAAAGTCAAATACAGAGTACAAAGAGAAAAGTTAGGGCGCAAGAGAACAGAGTCAAATACAGAGTACATTAACAAATACAGAGTACAAAGTACAAAGTTAGGGTTCAACACAACAAAGTCAAATACAGAGTACAAAGTACAATATTAGGGCGTAACACAACAAAGTCAAATACAGAGCACAAAGTACAAAGTTATGGCGCAAGAGAACAGAGTCAAATACAGAGTACAAATTTAGGGCACAACACAACAAAGTCAAATACAGAGTACAAATTCAAATACACAGTACAAAGTAGAAAGTTAGGGCACAAAAAAAACAAAGTCAACTACAAAGTAGAAAGTTAGGGCGCAACACAACAAAGTCAAATACAGAGAACAAAGTAAAAAGTTAGGGCAAAATAGAACCGAGTCAAATACAGAGTACAAAGTTAGGGCGCATCACAACAAAGTCAAATACAGAGTACAAAGTAAAAAGTTAGGGCAAAAGAGAACAGAGTCAAATACAGAGTACAAAGTTAGGGCGCAACATAACCAAGTCAAATACAGAGTACAAATTCAAATACAGAGTACAAAGTAGAAAGTTAGGGCACAATACAACAAAATCAAATATAGAGTACAAAGTACAAAGTAAGGGCGCAACACAACAAAGTCAAATCCTGAGTACAGAGTACAAAGTTAGGGCGCAATACAACAAAGTCAAATACAGAGAATAAAGTAAAATACAGAGTACAAAGTAGAAAGTTAGGGCGCAACACAACAAAGTCCAATACAGAGTACAAAGTTAGGGCACAACACAACAAAGTCGAATACAGAGTACAACATTAGGGAGCAACACAACGAAGTCAAATACAGAGAACAAAGTAAAATAATGAGTACAAAGTACAAAGTTAGGGCGCAACACAACAAAGTCAAATACAGAGTACAAAGTACAAAGTTAGGGTGCAAGAGAACAGAGTCAAATACAGAGTACAAAGTTAGGGCGCAACACAACAAAGTAAAATACAGAGTACATTAACAAATACAGAGTACAAATTACAAAGTTAGGGGGCAAGAAAAGAAAGTCAAATACAGAGTACAAAGTACAAATTTAGGGCACAACACAATAGAGTCAAATACAGATTACAAAGTTAGGACGCAACACAACAAAGTCAAATACAGAGTCCATTAACAAATACAGAGTACAAAGTACAAAGTTAGGGCGCAAGAGAACAGAGTCAAATACAGAGTACAAAGTTAGGGCGCAACACAACAAAGTCAAATACAGAGTGCAAATTCAAATACACAGTACAGAGTAGAACGTTAGGGCACAACAGAACAAAGTCAACTACACAGTAGAAAGTTAGGGCTCAACACAACAAAATCAAATACAGAGTACAAAGAACAAAGTGTGGGCGCAATACAACAAAGTCAAATACAGAGTACAAATTCAAATACTGAGTACGAAGTACAAAGTTAGGACACATCAAAACAAAGTCAAATACGGAGTAGAAAGTTAGTGCGCAACACAAAAAAGTCAAATACAGATTACAATGTACAAAGTTAGGGCGCAACACAACAAAGTCAAATACAGAGTACAAAGTACAAATTTAGGGCACAACACAATAGAGTCAAATACAGAGTACATTAACAAATACTAAGTACAAAGTACAAAGTCACGGCGCAACAAAACAAAGTCCAATACAGAGTACAACGTTAGGGCGCAACACAACCAAGTCAAATACAGAGAACAAAGTAAAATAATGAGTCCAAAATACAAAGTTAGGGCACAACACAACAAAGTCAAATACAGAGTACAAAGAGAAAAGTTAGGGCGCAAGAGAACAGAGTCAAATCCAGAGTACATTAACAAATACAGAGTACAAAGTACAAAGTTAGGGTTCAACACAACAAAGTCAAATACAGAGTACAAAGTACAATATTAGGGCGTAACACAACAAAGTCAAATACAGAGCACAAAGCACAAAGTTATGGCGCAAGAGAACAGAGTCAAATACAGAGTACAAAGTTAGGGTGCCACACAACAAAGTCAAATACAGAGTAAAAAGTACAAACTTAGGGCGCAACAGAACAAAGTCAAATACAAAGTAGAAAGTTAGGGCGCAACACAACAAAATCAAATACAGAGTACAAAGTTAGGGCGTAACACAACAAAGTCAAATACAGAGTACAAATTCAAATACACAGTACAAAGTAGAAAGTTAGGGCACAAAAAAAACAAAGTCAACTACAAAGTAGAAAGTTAGGGCGCAACACAACAAAATCAAATACAGAGTACAAAGTTAGGGCGCAACACAACAAAGTCAAATACAGAGTACAAATTCAAATACACAGTACAGAGTAGAACGTTAGGGCACAAAAAAAACAAAGTCAACTACAAAGTAGAAAGTTAGGGAGCAACACAACAAAGGCAAATACAGAGTACAAAGTACAAAGTTAGGGCAAAATAGAACAGAGTCAAATACAGAGTACAAAGTTAGGGCGCATCACAACAAAGTCAAATACAGAGTACAAAGTAAAAAGTTAGGGCAAAAGAGAACAGAGTCAAATACAGAGTACAAAGTTAGGGCGCAACATAACCAAGTCAAATACAGAGTACAAATTCAAATACAGAGTACAAAGTAGAAAGTTAGGGCACAACACAACAAAATCAAATATAGAGTACTAAGTACAAAGTAAGGGCGCAACACAACAAAGTCAAATCCTGAGTACAAGGTACAAAGTTAGGGCGCAACACAACAAAGTCAAATACAGAGTACAAAGTACAAAGTTTGGGCGCAACTAAACAAAGTCCAATGCAGAGTACAACGTTAGGGCGCAACACAACAAAGTCGAATACAGAGTACAAATTCAAATACAGAGTACAAAGTACAAAGTTAGGGCGCAACACAACAAAGTCAAATACAGAGTACAAAGTACAAATTTAGGGCACAACACAATAGAGTCAAATACAGAGTACAAAGTTAGGGGCAACACAACAAAGTCAAATACAGAGTACAAAGTACAAAGTTAGGGCGCAAGAGAACAGAGTCAAATACAGAGTACAAAGTTAGGGCGCAACACAACAAAGTCGAATAGAGAGTACAAATTCAAATACAGAGTACAAAGTAGAAAGTTAGGGCGCAACTCAACAAAGTCAAAAACAGAGTAGAAAGTTAGGGCGCAACACAACAAAATCAAATACAGAGTACAAAGTACAAATTTAGGGCACAACACAATAGAGTCAAATACAGAGTACAAAGTTAGAGCGCAACACAACAAAGTCAAATACAGAGCACAAAGTACAAAGTTAGGGCGCAACAGAACAAAGTCAAATACAAAGTAGAAAGTTAGGGCACAACACAACAAAATCAAATACAGAGTACAAAGTACAAAGTTAGGGCGCAGCACAACCAAGTCAAATACAGAGTACAAAGTACAAAGTCAGGGCACAACAAAACAAAGTCCAATACAGAGTACAACGTTAGGGCGCAACACAACCAAGTCAAATACAGAGAACAAAGTAAAATAATGAGTCCAAAATACAAAGTTAGGGCGCAACACAACAAAGTCAAATACAGAGTACATTAACAAATACAGAGTACAAAGTACAAAGTTAGGGGGCAACACAACAAAGTCGAATACAGAGTACAAAGTACAATCTTAGGGCGTAACACAACAAAGTCAAATACAGAGTACAAAGTAAAAAGTTAGGGCAAAAGAGAACAGAGTCAAATACAGAGTACAAAGTTAGGGCGCATCACAACAAAGTCAAATACAGAGTACAAAGTAAAAAGTTAGGGCAAAAGAGAACAGAGTCAAATACAGAGTACAAAGTCAGGGCGCATCACAACAAAGTCAAATACAGAGTACAAAGTAAAAAGTCAGGGCAAAAGAGAACAGAGTCAAATACAGAGTACAAAGTTAGGGCGCAACATAACCAAGTCAAATACGGAGTACAAATTCAAATACAGAGTACAAAGTAGAAAGTTAGGGAGCAACAGAACAAAGTCAAATACAAAGTAGAAAGTTGGGGCGTAACACAACAAAATGAAATACAGAGTACAAAGTACAAAGTAAGGGCGCAACACAACAAAGTCAAATACAGAGTACATTAACAAATACTAAGTACAAAGTACAAAGTTAGGGCGCAGCACAAACAAGTCAAATACAGAGTACAAAGTACAAAGTCAGGGCGCAACAAAACAAAGTCCAATACAGAGTACAACGTTAGGGCGCAACACAACCAAGTCAAATACAGAGAACAAAGTAAAATAATGAGTCCAAAATACAAAGTTAGGGCGCAACACAACAAAGTCAAATACAGAGTACAAAGTAAAAAGTCAGGGCAAAAGAGAACAGAGTCAAATACAGAGTACAAAGTTAGGGCGCAACATAACCAAGTCAAATACGGAGTACAAATTCAAATACAGAGTACAAAGTAGAAAGTTAGGGCGCAACACAACAAAATTAAATATAGAGTACAAAGTACAAAGTAAGGGTGCAACACAACAAAGTCAAATCCTGAGTACAAAGTACAAAGTTAGGGCGCAACACAACGAAGTCAAATACAGAGTACAAAGTACAAAGTTTGGGCGCAACTAAACAAAGTCCAATGCAGAGTACAACCTTAGGGCGCAACACAACAAAGTCAAATACAGAGTACAAAGTACAAAATTAGGGCGCAACACAACAAAGTCAAATACAGAGCACAAAGCACAAAGTTAGGGCGCAAGAGAACAGAGTCAAATACAGAGTACAAAGTTAGGGCGCAACACAACAAAGTCAAATACAGAGTGCAAATTCAAATACACAGTACAGAGTAGAACGTTAGGGCACAACAGAACAAAGTCAACTACACATTAGAAAGTTAGGGCTCAACACAACAAAATCAAATACAGAGTACAAAGAACAAAGTAAGGGCGCAACACAACAAAGTCAAATACAGAGTACAAATTCAAATACTGAGTACGAAGTACAAAGTTAGGACAAAACAAAACTAAGTCAAATACGGAGTAGAAAGTGCGCAACACAAAAAAGTCAAATACAGATTACAATGTACAAAGTTAGGGCGCAACACAACAAAGTCAAATACAGAGTACAAAGTACAAATTTAGGGCACAACACAATAGAGTCAAATACAGAGTACAAAGTTAGGGCGCAACACAACAAAGTCAAATACAGAGTACATTAACAAATACTAAGTACAAAGTACAAAGTTAGGGCGCAGCACAAACAAGTCAAATACAGAGCACAAAGTACAAAGTCACGGCGCAACAAAACAAAGTCCAATACAGAGTACAACGTTTGGGCGCAACACAACCAAGTCAAATACAGAGAACAAAGTAAAATAATGAGTCCAAAATACAAAGTTAGGGCACAACACAACAAAGTCAAATACAGAGTACAAAGAGAAAAGTTAGGGCGCAAGAGAACAGAGTCAAATACAGAGTACATTAACAAATACAGAGTACAAAGTACAAAGTTAGGGTTCAACACAACAAAGTCAAATACAGAGTACAAAGTACAATATTAGGGCGTAACACAACAAAGTCAAATACAGAGCACAAAGTACAAAGTTATGGCGCAAGAGAACAGAGTCAAATACAGAGTACAAATTTAGGGCACAACACAACAAAGTCAAATACAGAGTACAAATTCAAATACACAGTACAAAGTAGAAAGTTAGGGCACAAAAAAAACAAAGTCAACTACAAAGTAGAAAGTTAGGGCGCAACACAACAAAGTCAAATACAGAGAACAAAGTAAAAAGTTAGGGCAAAATAGAACCGAGTCAAATACAGAGTACAAAGTTAGGGCGCATCACAACAAAGTCAAATACAGAGTACAAAGTAAAAAGTTAGGGCAAAAGAGAACAGAGTCAAATACAGAGTACAAAGTTAGGGCGCAACATAACCAAGTCAAATACAGAGTACAAATTCAAATACAGAGTACAAAGTAGAAAGTTAGGGCACAATACAACAAAATCAAATATAGAGTACAAAGTACAAAGTAAGGGCGCAACACAACAAAGTCAAATCCTGAGTACAAAGTACAAAGTTAGGGTTCAACACAACAAAGTCAAATACAGAGTACAAAGTACAAAGTTAGGGGCAACAAAACAAAGTCAAATACAGAGTACAAAGCACAAAGTTAGGGCGCAAGAGAACAGAGTCAAATACAGAGTACAAAGTTAGGGTGCCACACAACAAAGTCAAATACAGAGTAAAAAGTACAAACTTAGGGCGCAACAGAACAAAGTCAAATACAAAGTAGAAAGTTAGGGCGCAACACAACAAAATCAAATACAGAGTACAAAGTAAGGGCGCAACACAACAAAGTCAAATCCTGACTACAAGGTACAAAGTTAGGGCGCAACACAACAAAGTCAAATACAGAGAACAAAGTACAAAGTCAGGACGCAACACAACAAAGTCCAATACAGAGTACAAAGTACAAAGTAAGGGCGCAACAAAACAAAGTCAAATCCTGAGTACAAAGTTCAAAGTTAGGGCGCAACACAACAAAGTCAAATACAGAGTACAAAGTAGAAAGTTAGGGCGCAAGAGAACAGAGTCAAATACAGAGTACAAAGTTAGGGCGCAACACAACAAAGTCAAATACAGAGTACAAATTCCAATACAGAGTACAAAGTAGAAAGTTAGGGCTCAACAGGACAAAGTCAAATACAAAGTACAAAGTCAGGGCGCAACACAACAAAATCAAATACGGAGTACAAAGTACAAAGTAAGGGCGCAACAAAACGAAGTCAAATCCTGAGTACAAAGTACAAAGTTAGGGCGCAACACAACGAAGTCAAATACAGAGTACATTGTCGTATTGGCGATCGGGAGATTCATACGATGTACGGAAAGAATAGGGAACGTAGGCTGCCAACGTGGATTTAAGGAGGTGTGGCAGTGGCGAGAACCCGGTTTGTGGGAAGGTACCAGGAGACGTGGTTGTCTTTAAGAGACTATATAAGGCTGTGTTGTTATTGAATAAACGCTTTTGTAGCAACCCCATATTGGTGTCTGTGTTACTTGACCCAGAGGCGGGGGTGGTCTCTGTGCCGTTCTCTGCCGGACGGGTTGATGTTGTAGGGCTTACTGCGACATTTGTCGACCCCGACGTGATATCGAGAGACGGTGTACCGCAGAAGGCGGGGCAGGGTCCGGACCATGGACATTGTTAAGGTCGTACAGACGTGTGCTCGAGGATGGGAATGGGTTTCTGTGAAACTGACAGCAATTAGAAGCTGCGTCGAGCGGCTCCTGAAAGATGGGGCGATTAGCAGCCCAGGGAATATATTATTCCTAGAGAGCTGGGACAAATGCAAGTCTGCTTTGGCGGACTACGATAGGCATGCAAAAGATTCTAAGGATTTGAAGACGTGGGGGGATATTATCCGACTTATTGGAAAGGCCCGGGAGGAGCGGGATACTTGGGAGGCAGCCCGGGAGGCGTTGTTTTTCAACAGGGTGGATAGTTTACAGACAGAGGGGAAAGATGAGGGAGAAGAGGTCGAGGGTGGTGAAGGCGTCGCGAGTCGTGCGGTAGCTGTTAATTTGTCTGAGGAGAACGATAGGGCCACTGCGGCCACAGGAGCCTTAGATAGTAATAATGGACCGAGAGTGCACGCCTTGGGTGCAGAGCCATCAGCGGCTGCCGATAACCCCTTTGATCCGGGTCCGGGAGACACGGAGAAGGGGCGTGAGCCACAGCGGCGTGGTGGGAAAGTTGGGATATTGCAAGCTTTGTTCTGTGTGCGTAACAGCAATCCGGCAACCCCCCCTCTCCCCTGTTCCCGCGGCTCCGAATGGAGCGGCTTACAGCAGCCGCTGAGAGAACTCTGCCTTATTTTCATCAGCGGAGGTGCAGGGACCTTGAGCAGCTGCAGACTTTTCCTGGGATTTGTTCGTGGGAGGACAGAGACTCAGGGCCCTGCAAGGGAGGTGTTGACTGTTCTGCTGGCACCGCGGGGGATGGGGTGGGGGGGCGCTGCCCTGCGAGGAGGCGGGGGGGGTGCGCTTGGGCCACTTGGGCTGCTGCAGGGACTGTTAACAGATACAATAAGAAATGGCTCAATTAAACAACTGGTAACAGGTCAAAAATCAAGGCAGTCTAAATAATGTAATTTTACAACAGAAGCAACTTTTTGGTTTATCAAACACTTTTAAAGATACCAGACGTTGGAAAGTTGAAACAGACATGACCCGTATATGGTGTTTATAAGATCAAAGGATGTGCTCAACAAGCAGGTAGACAACTAAGCAGTTTCAGAAGCCTTAACCTTGCAATCAGTGACAAAAATTCCTAGAGATGAATATAGAAAGATATGGTGCGGTCTGAAAACTCCTGCAATAACAGCTGGGATCATTTACCTATCAAGCATAGCTGCTGCCCTGACTGTAATCTGAGACAGAAATGCATTCTGTTAGAAACACGCAGCAAGGAGAGACATTTTGAAAGGACTGCCACATACAATGCCAGCATATAGGGCCTAAAATCTGCCCTTGGTGTGGAAAGAGCAAACATTTTGCCAGTTGATATAGATTCAAAATGGGATAAGAACGGGACAGTATTGTCAGAAAACCAGTAGCAAAGCACGGTTCACAGGCACGTACCAGCACAAATGCCTCCACAGCAAGCAGCAGCTCTCACCTCAGAGCAAGAATCAGAGACAGCACCGAGATAAATACGATCATCACCATCGCAATAATGCTGCAATTATCCGCACTTCACACAATACCATGAAATGTAAAAAGACTATTGGGGGTTGGTTTTACTGCTTTGTAATTAAAATTATTGTCACCTTACTGGAATAATTCAAGCAAGGGAAATTATATACGGGGAGATAGAGGTTTTGGTTCAACTGACCAGTCCATGATTTTATGATTGATGTATTACCATAACCGAAACATATTGATATAAGCCTTATTAGATAATGCATGCACATATTTTAAGTGATGTGTGGATCTAGCAGGGATAAGCAACATTGTATGAATGTATTTGGCTAGCCTTGAAATGAGTGTTCGTGTGTGTGTGTGTGTGTGTGTGTGTGTGTGTGTGTGTGTGTGTTTGAAGCGCTTCAAACATTCGTAAGACTTACCAATTGGTTTTGATTAATCTTGAAAATATATCTCTGGGACCTTTTAATCTCAAATGTCCACTAAGCCGGCAAACAGGTAGATTTACCTGGGGATCTTTGGAATGAAAGGCTTCAGAAGGAAAAATTTTAAAATATCTAGTACTGTATGTGTGTGAGAGTGTGTGTGTGTGTCTCTCCCCGCCCCCCCACCCTTCCTTTCTGAGTTTTTTTTTCCTTCAGCCTTTGCAGAAGTCCAGAGGAGTTAATCTTGTTATCTCTCTAGGGGAATGCCAATTTGTGAGAACACTCTGCATTCCAGGGTCACTCATCAGAAACTGCTGGGTCCTAGTGCAGACCGTCTTTAAAGAAAATTCAAATGATTCATTAACAAAAAATTCTAAGTGGTGCATGGCAAATATTTCGAATTTACAGGTAGATCTAACAGCTTATCCAGGAAGTATTGATATCCATTTACCAAGTCGGTTATACATTTCACCTGAACGCTTTTGTCATCGAAAAACAAAAAGGGAGAATTGTGGGAAGATTTTACAGAGAACAAGGCCTGGATTCTGTGAGAATGCTTGATACTGAGCAACTCTAACGAGACCTTGAAGCAGAGAGCTGAAAGATAAACACAGGCCAGCTGGGAGGAACCCGGCAGCTAGTTCGGTGGGAACGAGTACCATCTGAAAGGAAAACAATGGACATGAACTGTCAACATAGCTAACTTTAGTATGTACCCCTCAAAAGGCACTTTTAGCAAAACAAAAAGGGAAGAATCAGGAGAGACACTGCAAAACAGATTGATGAAGGTGCAATATGTAATGAATTTTCTGCAATTAGCAGGAGATGATCAAATTGTGCCGATATTGAAGCATATGCAAACCGTGTCATCAAATTAGAGCAAGTACAAGACAATGTGAAAATGCTATTGAAAACAGTTACTAGGGGCAATAGACAGGTGTGTATAAGTTACTATAGGCAATGAGCAAGTGTGTATAAGTTACTAACATGGGGGCAAGGTTATGCTTGTGTTTTAACAGATACAGGACCACTTTGGACACCTGCAAGGTGGATCAAGCTCACGTTGCTGTATGACAACTGCTAAGCCCCAACCACGAAAACAGCCGAACAGCGAGGACTCCACAGACGACGATGCCATCTTGAGTCTCTTTGCGAATTGTTAAGTCATTTCTTGAATATACCCCTAGATTGGTCTGATCCTAATACTGATCATATAATAGAAAAGTCACGACATTCCTGGAGAAAACGCAAGTGCCTTATAATTACACCTGACTGTGGTTGTGGCCCAATATTGCTTTTGCATGCTTAAACAGTTTGTTCCATAATTAAAAATAGATAAGTAAGTTAATTAGATTTTATAATTTTTATAGCACTTAAGTTACGCGAGTTATCTTATTTAGCAATGATATTTTAAGATACTAGTATAGAAGCAGTTAACAGTTAGCCATAGTTATTTGCATTATTACCATAATCGAGTAGAAAGTTGTTATTTGTAGAAATACATTATTGATTTTTATGACTGTGTGTTTTTCTAGTGTTAGTGCCTGGATTCCCCGCACAGCCAAAAGATGAATGTATGGGTAACCCTAGTCAATCTGACAAACCAAGACGCTATATGTTTGTCCCTTTCCTCCCCAGGCAACCCTTTTTTACCTGCCTGGTCGGCGTACCGATTGATAATTGGCCCTGTCCTAAAGGTGTACCATCCTACAACATCTCTGATCCAAGACGGAACGTTATCCCCTATAATAGCCAAGGTCAAGCAATAGTTGAGCGCGCAAATAAAACCTTAAAAGACAAGATTCAGATTCTTGAGGAGGGGGAAGGGTATGGTGAAAGACAGGCCATACCAAACCACCTCCAAGCGGAAATTTTAATGCGAGCCTTGCACTCATTGAACCACCATATAAGGGGAAATGAAACTAAAACAGCAGTAGAGAAACATTGGGCAAAGAAAATGGTGGAGGAAGGACCCGAAATAATGGCCAAATTCCCTGACACAGGAGATTGGGAAGAGGGGTGGCAATTAGTAACACAGGGACGTGGATATGCAGCCATCAAAAAAAAAAAAAAAAAAAGAAAATTCAGTGGGTACCTGCAAGATGGGTAAAACCGAATCTCAAAAGGGGGTTTTAACGTTTTAATTTAAGATCCTTTTCAGGCGGAGGATTGAGGAATCCATCGTAACCAACTTATCTGTACCACCTGTGGCCGTTGTGACCCCTAGATCTTATATGCGTGTCCATATTGCCGGGAACGGTGGTGGGTTCGTAAGTCACGAGAGCACGAACCACGTTACTGCACAGGCCATGACTGCACAACAGACAAAGAATTTTGAAGAAACAATGAGCCTGTTAGCAAAAGAGAAAGAGGACTGGCAACAGGCTTGTGATGATGCCCTTGCAGCAGCTGCATCAAGAGTGTGACGATCTCAGAGACCTACGGAGTTATTATAGTCATATCAGACTTAAATACTACTCAAGTAGTAACGCAAGGCCTTTTGAAATTCGCAATAGCAATGTAGGTTAATTTGTCATGGGGGAGGGGGAAATGTAGTATTGGCGATCGGAAGATTCACGCGATGTACGGAAAGAATAGGGAACGTAGGCTGCCAACGTGGATTTAAGGAGGTGTGGCAGTGGCGAGAACCCGGTTTCTGGGAAGGTACCAGGAGGCGTGGTTATCATTAAGAGACTATATAAGGTTGTGTTGTTATTGAATAAACGCCTTTGTAGCATCCCCATATTGGTGTCTGTGTTACTTGGCGCGGAGGCGGGGGTGGTCTCCGTACCGTTCTCTCCCGGACGGGTTGATGTTGTAGGGCGTACTGCGACAGTACATTAACAAATACAGAATACAAAGTACAAAGTCAGGGCGCAACACAACCAAGTCAAATACAGAGTACAAAGTACAAAGTCAGGGCGCAACAAAAGAAAGTCCAATACAGAGTAAAAAGTACAAAGTCAGGGCGCAACACAACAAAGTCCAATACAGAGTACAAAGTTAGGGCGCAACACAACAAAGTCGAATACAGAGTACACAGACAAATACAGAGTACAAAGTAGAAAGTTAGGGCGCAACACAACCCAGTCAAAGACAGAGTACAAAGCACAAAGGTAGGGCGCAACACAACAAAGTCAAATACAGTGTACAAAGAACAATATTAGGGCGCAACACAACAAAGTCCAATACAGAGAACAAAGTAAAATAATGAGTACAATGTACAAAGTTAGGGCGCAACACAACAAAGCAAAATACAGAGTACAAATTCAAATAAAGAGTACGAAGTAGAAAGTTAGGGTGCAACAGAACAAAGTCAAATACAAAGTAGAAAGTCAGGGCGCAACAGAACAAAGTCAAATACAAAGTAGAAAGTCAGGGCGCAACACAACAAAGTCCAATACAGAGTACAAAGTTAGGGCGCAACACAACAAAGACAAACAAAGCATACAAAGTACAAAGTTAGGGCGCAACACAACAAAGTTAAATACAGAGTACAAAGTACAATATTAGGGCGCAACACAACAAAGTCAAATACAGAGCACAAAGTACAAAGTTAGGGCGCAAGAGAACAGAGTCAAATACAGAGTACAAAGATAGGACGCAACACAACAAAGTCAAATACAGAGTACAAATTCAAATACAGTGTACAAAGTAGAAAGTTAGGGCGCAACAGAACCACGTCAAATACAAAGTAGAAAGTTAGGGCGCAACACAACAAAATCAAATATAGAGAACAAAGTACAAAGTAAGGGCGCAACACAACAAAGTCAAATACATAGTACATAAACAAATACAGAGTACAAAGTACAAAGTTAGGACGCAACACAAAGAAGTCAAATACAGACTACACATTTGGGGCAGAACACAACCCAGTCAAAGACAGAGTACAAAGCACAAAGGTAGGGCGCAACACAACAAAGTCAAATACAGTGTACAAAGTACAAAGCCAGGGCGCAACACAACAAAGTCCAATACAGAGAACAAAGTAAAATAATGAGTACAAAGTACAAAGTTAGGGCGCAACACAACAAAGCAAAATACAGAGTACAAATTCAAATAAATAGTACAAAGTACAAAGTTAGGACGCAACACAAAGAAGTCAAATACAGACTACACATTTGGGGCAGAACACAACAAAGTCAAATACAGAGTACAAAGTACAAAGTTAGGGCACAACAAAACACTGTCAAAAACAGAGTACAAAGCACAAAGTTAGGGCGTAACACAACAAAGTCTAGTACAGTGAACAACGTCAAATACAGAGTACAAATTAAAAAATAGGGCGCAACACAACCAAGTCAAACACAGAGTACAAAGAACAAAGTAAGGGCGCAACACAACAAAGTCAAATACAGAGTACAAAGTACAAAGTTAGGACGCAACACAAAAAAGTCAAATACAGACTACACAGTTCGGGCAGAACACAACAAAGTCAAATACAGAGTACAAAGCACAAAGTTAGGGCACAACACAACACAGTCAAAAACAGAGTACAAAGCACAAATTTAGGGAGCAACAGAACAAAGTCAAATACAGAGTACAAAGTACAAAGTTAGGGCGCAACACAACAAAGTCAAATATACAGTACAAAGTACAAAGTTAGGGTGCAACAGAACAAACTCAAGTACAGAGATCAAAGTTAGGGCACAACACAACAAAGTCAAATACAATGTACAAAGTAAACTACGGAGAACAGAGTACAAAGTTAGGGTGCAACACAACCAAGTCAAATACATATTACAAAGTACAAAGTTAGGGCGCAACACAACAACGTCAAATACAGAGTACAAAGTTAGGGCTTAACACAACAAAGTCTAATACAGTGTACAACGTCAAATACAGAGTACAAATTAAAAAATAGGGTGCAACAAAACAAAGTCAAATACAGAGTACCAAGTACAAAGTTAGGGCGCAACACAACAAAGTCAAATACAGAGTACAAAGTACAAAGTAAGGGCGCAACACAACAAAGTCAAGTACAGAGTACAAAGTACAAAGTTAGGGTGCAACACAACCATGTCAAATACAGAGTACAATGTACAAAGTTAGGGCGCAACACAAAAAAGTCAAATACAGAGTAAAAAGTTAGGGTGGAACACAACAAAGTCAAATACAGAGTACAAAGTACAAAGTTAGGGCGCAACAGAAACAAGTCAAATAAAGAGTTCAAATTAGGGCGCAATACAACGAAGTCAAAAACAGAGTATAAAGTCAAATACAGAGTACAAAGTACAAAGTTAGGGTGCTACAAAACAAAGTCAAATACAGAGTTCAAAGGGTGCAAAACATAAAAGTCAGAGTATAAAGTGAAATACAGAGAACAAAGTAGAAAGTTATGACGCAACACAACAAAGTCAAATATAGAGTACATAGTACAAAGTAAGAGCGCAATACAACAAAGGCAAATAGAGAGTACAAAGTACAAAGTTAGGGTGCTACAAAACAAAGTCAAATACAGAGTACAAAGTTAGGGCGCAACACAACAAAGTCAAATGCAGAGTACAAAGTTAGGACGCAACACAGCAAAGTCAAATACAATGTAAAAAGTCAACTACGGAGTACAGAGTACAAAGTTAGGGTGCAACACAACAAAGTCCAATACAGAGAACAAAGTAAAATAATGAGTACAAAGTACCAAGTTAGGGCGCAAGAGAACAAAGTCAAATACAGAGTACAAAGTACAACGTTAGGGCGCAAGAGAACAGAGTCAAATACAGAGCACAAAGTTAGGGCGCAACACAACAAAGTCAAATACAGTGTACATTAACAAATACAGAGTACAAAGTTAGGGCGCAAGAGAACAAAGTCAAATAGAGCGTACAGAGTACAAAGTCAGGTCGCAAAACAAAAATATCAAAGAGAGAGTACATAGTACAAAGTACAAAGTTAGGGCGCAACACAACAAAGTCGAATAGAGCGTACAGAATACAGAGTAAAAAGTTAGGGTGCAAAACTTCAAAGACAAATATAGAGTACAATGTTAGGTCGAAACAAAACATAGTTAAATACAGAGAACAAAGTCAAATATAAAGTACAAAGTCAAATAGAGAGTACAAATTAAAAAATTAGGGCGCAACACAACAAAGTAAAAAACAGAGTACAAAGCACAAAGCTAGGGCGCAACGCAAAATAAACAAATAGAGTACAAAGAGTACAAAGTTAGGTCGCAATAGAACAAATTCAAATACAGAGTATAAAGTAAAAATCAGGGCGCAACACAACAACGTCAAATACAGAGTACAAAGTCAAATACAGAGTAAAAAGTACAAAGTTAGGCCTCAGAATAACAAAGTCAAACACAGAATACAAATTACAAAGTTAAGGTTCAAAACAACAAAGTCAAATACAGAGTACAAAGTAAAAAGTTAGGGCGCAACACAACAAAGGCAAATCCATAGAACAAAATACAAAGTTAGGATGCAACACAAGAAAGTCGAATAAAGAGTACAAAGTCAAATACAGAGTACAAAGTACAAAGTTAGGGTGCAACACAACAAAGTCAAATACAGAGTACAAAGTACAAAGTTAGGATGCAACACAAAAAAGTCAAATACAGAGTAAAAAGTTAGGGTGGAACACAACAAAGTCAAATACAGAGTTCAAATTAGGGCGCAACACATCGAAGTCAAATACAGATTATAAAGTCAAATACAGAGTACAAAGTACAAAGTTAGGGTGCTACGAAACAAAGTCAAATACAGAGTTCAAAGTTAGGGCGCAAAACATAAAAGTCAAATACAGAGTATAAAGTCAAATACAGAGTACAAAGTACAAAGTTACGGCGCAACACAACAAAGTCAAATATAGAGTACAATGTACAAAGTTACGGCGCAACACAAGAAAGTGAAATACACAGTACAAAGTCACATACAGAGTACAAAGTACAGACTCAGGGCGCAACACAACCAAGTCACATAGAGAGCCAAAGTTCAAGAGTACAAACTTAGGGCGCAACAGATCAAAGACAAATACAGATTGCAGAATCCAAAGTTAGGGCGCAACACAACAAAGTCAAATATAGAGTACAATGTACAAAGTTACGGCGCAACACAAGAAAGTGAAATACACAGTACAAAGTCACATACAGAGTACAAAGTACAGACTCAGGGCGCAACACAACCAAGTCACATAGAGAGCCAAAGTTCAAGAGTACAAACTTAGGGCGCAACAGATCAAAGACAAATACAGATTGCAGAATCCAAAGTTAGGGCGCAACACAACAAAGTCAAAGCGAGAGAGTCCTAAGTAAAAGCGATAGAGTGCAATGTCAAAGGGAGAGAGTCCAAATGTAGGGCGCAACACAACAAAGTCAAAGCGAGATAGTCCAAAGGTAGGGCACAACCAAACAAAGTAAAACTGAGAGAGTCCAAAGTCAAAGCGAGAGAGCCCAAAGTCAAAGCGAGAGAGTCCATAGGTAGGGCGCAATTCAACAAAGTCAAAGCGAGATAATCCAAAGGTAGGACGCAACCCAATAAAGTCAGAACGAGAGAATCCACAGTCAAAGCGAGAGAGTCAAAAGGTAAGGCGCAACCCAACAAAGTAAAAGCGAGAGAGTCCAAAGTGAAAAAGAGAGTCCAAAGTCAAAGCTCAACCCAACAAAGTCAAAGCGAGAGACTCCAAAGTCAAAGCGAAAGAGTCCAAAGGTAGGGCGCAACAAAACTAAGTCAAAGCGAGAGAGTCTAAAGGTGGGGCACAACCCAACAAAGAGAAAGAGAGACAGTCAAAAGTCAAAGCGAGAAAGTCCAAAGCCAAACTGCAACCCACAAAGTCAAAGCGAGAGAGTCCAAAGTCAATGCGAGAGAGTCCAAAGTCAAAGTGAGACAGTCCAAAATCAAAGCGAGAGTGTCCAAATATAGGGCGCAACCTAACAACGTCAAAGCGTGAGAGTCCAAATGAAGGGCGCAACCCAAAAAAGTCAAAGCAAGACAGTCCAAAGGTAGGGCGCAACCCAAAAAAGTAAAAGCGAGAGAGTCCAAAGTCAAAGTGCAACCGAAGAAATTCAAACCGAGAGAGTCCAAAGACAGGGCGCAACCCAACCAAGTCAAAGTGAGAGAGTCCAAAGGTAAGGCGCAATCCAACAAAGTAAAAGCGAGAGAGTCCAAAGGTAGGCCATAACCAAAAAAAGTCAAAGCCCGAGAGTCCAAAGTCAAAGCGAGAGAGTCCAAAGGAAGGGCGCCACCCAACAAAGTCAAAGCGAGAGAGTCAAAAGATAGGGCGCAACCCAACAAAGTAAAAGCGAGAGTCCAAAGTGAAAAAGAGAGTCCAAAGTCAAAGCTCAACCCAACAAAGTCAAAGTGAGAGACTCCAAAGTCAAAGTGAAAGAGTCCAAAGGTAGGTCGCAACCAAACTAAGTCAAAGCGAGAGAGTCTAAAGGTGGGGCACAACCCAACAAAGAGAGAGACAGTCAAAAGTCAAAGCGAGAAAGTCCAAAGTCAAACTGCAACCCACAAAGTCAAAGCGAGAGAGTCCAAAGTCAATGCGAGAGAGTCCAAAGTCAAAGTGAGACAGTCCAAAATCAAAGCGAGAGTGTCCAAAGGTAGGGCGCAACCAAACAAAGTAAAAGCGAGAGAGTCCAAAGTCAAAGTGCAACCGAAGAAATTCAAACCGAGAGAGTCCAAAGACAGGGCGCAACCCAACCAAGTCAAAGCGAGAGAGTACAAAGGTAAGGCGCAATCCAACAAAGTCAAAGCGAGAGAGTCCAAAGGTAGACCGTAACCAAAAAAAGTCAAAGCCCAAGAGTCCAAAGTAAAAGCGAGAGAGTTCAAAGGTAGGGGACAACCCAACAAAGTCAAAGCGACAGAGTCCAAAGTCACAGCGAGAGAGTACAAAGAAAAAGTGAGAGAGTCAAAAGGCAAAGTGAGAGAGTCCAAAGTCAAAGTGAGAGAGTCCAAAGGTAGGGCGCAACCCAACAAAGTAAAAGCGAGATAGTCCAAAGTCAGAGAGTCCAAAATCAAGGCGAGAGGCTCCAAATGTACGGCGCAACCCAACAAAGTAAAAGCGAGAAAGTTCAAAGGTAGGGCGAAACCCAACAAATTCAAAATGAGATAGTCCGAAGTCAAAGTGAGAGAGTCCAAAGTCAAAGCGAGAGAGTCCAAAGTCAAAGCGAGAGAGTCAAAACTAAACGTGAGACAGTCCAAAGGTAGGGCACAACCGATCAAACTCAAAGCGAGAGAGTCCAAATTCAAAGCGAGACAGAACATAGTCAAAGCGAGAGATTCCAAAGGTAGGGCGCAACCCAACAAAGTCAAAGCGAGACAGTCAATAGTCAAAGCGAGAGAGTCCAAAGTCAAAGCGAGAGAGTGCAAAGTCAATGCGAGAGAGTCCAAAGTTAGGGCGCAACCCAACAATGTCAAAGCGAGACAGTCAATAGTCAAAGCGAGAGAGTCCAAAGTCAAAGCGAGAGAGTATAAAGTCAAAGCGAGAGAGTCCAAAGTCAAAGCGCAATCCAACAATGTCAAAGCGATAGAGTCCAAAGTCAAAGCGCAACCCAACAACGTCAAAGTGAGGGAGTCAAAAGGTAGGGCGCAACCCACAAAGTCAAAGCGAGAGAGTTAAAAGGTAGGGCGCAACTGAACAAATTCAAAGCGAGAGAGTCCAAAGGTAGGGCGCAACCCAACAAACACAATGCAAGAGAGTCCAAAGGTAGGGCACAACCCAACAAAGTCAAAGCGAGATAGTCCAAAGGCAAAGCGCAGCCAAACAAAGTAAAATAAGAGAGAGTCCAAAGTCAAAGCGAGAGAGTGCAAAGTCAATGTGAGAGAGTCCAAAGGTAGTGCGCAACCCAACAAAGTCAAAGCGACAGAGTCCAAAGAAAAAGTGAGAGAGTCAAAAGGCAAAGCGAGAGAGTCCAAAATCAAAGCGAGAATGTCCAAAGGTAGGGCGCAACCCAACAAAGTCAAAGCGAGAGAGTCCAAAGTCAAAGTGAGAGAGTCCAAAGTCAAAGCGCAACCAAACAAAGTCAACGCGAGAGACTCAAAAGTCAAAGTGAAAGAATCTAAAGGTAGGGCGCAACCCAACAAAGTCAAAGCGAGAGAGTCCAAAGTCAAAAAGAGAGTCCAACATCAAAGCGCAACCCAACAATGTCAAATCGAGAGAGTCCAAAGTCAAAGCGAGAGAGTCCGAAGGTAGGGTGCGACCCAAAAAAGTCAAAGCAAGAGAGTCCAAAGGTAGGGCGCAACCAAAGCAAGTAAAAGCGAGAGAGTCCAAAGGTAGGGCGCAACCCAACAAAGTCAAAGAGAATGAGTCCAAAGTCAAAGCGAGAGAGTCCAAAGTCAAAGCGAGAGAGTCCAAAGTAAAAGCGCAACCAAACAAAGTCAATGCGAGAGACTCAAAAGTTAAAGCGAAAGAATCCAAAGGTAGTGCGCAACCCAACAAAATCAAAGCGAGAGAGTCCAAAGTCAAATAGAGAGTCCAACATCAAAGCGCAACCCAACAAAGTCAAATCGAGAGAGTCCAAAGTCAAAGCGAGAGAGTCCAAAGTCAAAGCGCAACCAAACTTAAAAGTTAAATATCCTTGGGAAGAACGCCACCTTACTTAACTGAGAACGGTGCGGTTGGGATAATAGGGCAAGGCCCCCCAGAGCGGCCCCAGGTGCTTTGGTGGGTCTTATCTAACCAAATCAGCAGAGCACATATGTCCCACATAGCTGCCTTAGCAAAAATGATTTCAAAAGGTCGAACCTCCACCATTAAGCACTTTGGGAGTGAGCCACAGACAATATGGATACCACTCAAGAAAAGTCAGTGGGAAGAAGTGGTCAGCAGACATGATGAAGTTGCCATCGCATTAGAAGGGTACTCAGGAGATATTAAATGTGGCTACACATTAGAGTTATTTACGTATCTTCCCTTACTAACACCCGACTTGAGAGTACGAGTGTTTAATGAACCCAAGCCAGGCCGAACAACCTTTACAGACGCATCGTCCATAACTAAAACCGCCGTGGTTGTTTGGAAGGAAAATGACCTTTGGAAAAGAATCAAAATAACGGAACCAGACGCTAGTGTACAATATTTAGAGGCCCTTGCAGTAACTCGAGCCATTACCTTATGGCCTGAAGAACATACTAACATTGTCACAGACTCCATGTTTGTGTTTAAATTGGTGTCAAACATGACCACCCCTGGGTGGGCAGGAACCACAATAGCAGCAATGCTAGAAGAGGCGCTACAACAACGCTGCACTACGATTTCAATCATACATGTAAGGAGCCACGACAAACAAAATGGCTATTTTCAAGAGGACAATAGCAGAGTAGATGCAACAGCGAAAGGAATCTGGACGCTGAGCCAAGCACGGGACGTGCACAATTATCTCCACATCGGTGCAAAGGCATTGGCGAAGCACTGCAATATTCCCTTAGCAACCGCCAGAGACGTTGTTGCCACGTGTCCTTATTGTCAACGATCTCCATTATGGAGTGCAGGTGTCAATCCTAGAGGACTTCAGGCCAATCAGATATGGCAAACAGGTTTTACCATATGTCCTCTCTTGAAACCACGACCATGGCTCGCTGTAACCGTAGACACTCATAGTGGCTACATTGTTGCAACTCAACATAAGAAAACAACGGCTCAAGCGGCTCAACATCATTGGACAACAGCAATAGCGTGGCTAGGTATCCCACAAACTATAAAGACAGACAATGGATTCTGTTTTACTGCGTTATCTACGAAACTGTGGGCTGAAAAATGGGGGATAAAACTTTTACATGGTATTCCCTATAATAGCCAGGGTCAAGCAATAGTTGAGCGCGCAAATAAAACATTAAAAGACAAGATTCAAATTCTGGGGGAGGGGGAAGTGTATGGTGAAAGACGGGCCATACCAAACCACCTCCAAGCAGAAATATTAATGCGAGCTTTGCACTCATTGAACCACCATATAAGGGGAGATGATACTAAAACAGCAGTAGAGAAACATTGGGCAAAGAAAATGGTGGAGGAAGGACCCGAAATAATGGTCAAATTCCCTGACACAGGAAATTGGGAAGAGGGTTGGCAGTTAGTAATGCAGGGATGTGGATATGCAGCCATTAAAAAAGACGATAAAATTCAGTGGGTTCCTGCAAGATGGGTAAAACCGAATATTAAAATGAAAAAGGGAGATGGAAATGAGGGGAATCATAAAAGAGATTAGTGCGTTAGTGCTTTAATAATTACCCAGTGTATAAAAAAAAAAAAAAAAAAAAGAAAAGAAAAGGGGGGGGAATTGTGGGAAGATTTTACAGAGAACAAGGCCTGGATGCCTTGAGACTGCTTGATGCTGAGCAACTCTAACGAAACCTTGAAGCAGAGAGCCGAAAGATAAATACAAGCCAACTGTAAGGAGCCCAACAGCTAGTCCGGTGGGAGCGAATATCACCCGAACGGACGGTACACATGCTTACTTACAGAGGAGGGTGTTTGTTGGACTCCTATAAAATGGTCTACCTTTGGAGAAGAGAAGATCATTCATAGCATTGAAAATTGTGGATCCACTAGCAATAACCAACATTGTATGACTGTATTTGGCTAGCCTTGAAATGAGTGGTTGTGTGTGTGTGTTTGAAGTACTTCAAACGTTCGTAAGACTTACAAATTCACTTTAACTAATTTTGAAATATACATCTCTGGGACCTCTCAATCTCAAACGTCCACTAAGCCGGCAAACAGGTATATTTACCTGGGATCTTTGGAATGAAAGGCTCCAGAAGAAAAAGACAAAAGCTTAGCTTTGGAACTGCATGCGTGTGACTGCCCCCCGCCCCCCCCCCCGCCTTTTTCCTTTTTCCTTTTTCCTTTCTTCTTCTTCCTCTCTAAATTCCTTTTTATTTCAGGCTTCCAGAAGTCCAGAAGAATTAACTGTGTTATCTCTCTAGAGGAATGCCCTTAAGATCCTTTTCAGGTGGAGGAGTAAATGTCTGAAGACGAAGGAATCCATCGTAACCAACTTATCCGTACTACCTGTGGCCATCGTGACCCCTGGGTGCCCTTGCAGCAGCTACATCAAGAGTATGACGATCTCAGAGACCTATGGAGTTATTATAGTCATATCAGACTTAAATACTAATTAAGTAGTAACGTAAGACCTTTTGAAATTCGCAATAGTAATGTAGGTTAGTCTGTCATGGGGGAGGGGGAAATGTAGTGTACGGAGAGAATAGGGAGTGTTGACGACCGGAAGATCTCGCGATGTACGGAGAGAATAGGGAGTGTTGGCGACCGGAAGATCTCGCGATGTACGGAGAGAATAGGGAGTGTTGGCGACCGGAAGATCTCGCGATGTACGGAGAGAATAGGGAACGTAAACTGCCAGCGTGGCATTGAGGGAATTGGTGTAGTTAGTAAACACTTAGCGAGTAGACATGCCGTTATCTGTAAGCTTAGCGATAAGTAAGTAGGAAGTATAGCTCTAGCGAGAACCTGATTTGTGGAAAGGTACCAGGAGGTGTGGTAAGTCTTAGAGACTATATAAAGCTATTTTGATATCGAATAAACGCCATTGTAGCATCCCCATATTGGTGTCTGTGTTGCTTGGCCCGGAGGCAGGGGTGGTCTCTGTGCCATTCTCTCCCGGACGGGTTTATGTTGTAAGGCGTACTGCAACACTTCGTTTAGTGTTAGATAGGTATGGTTGGACTAGAAGATCCGATGGGTCCCTTCCAACCTGGTTGTTCTGTGATTCTGTGATTCTCTGATTCTGTAAAGCGCAACACAACAAAGTAAAAGCGAGAGAGTTCAAAGGTAGGGCGAAACCCAACAAAGTCAAAGCGAGAGATTCCAAAGTCAAATACAGAGAGTACAAAGAAAAAGTGAGAGAGTCAAAAGGCAAAGCTAGAGAGTCAAAAGGCAAAACAAGAGAGTCCAAAGTAAAAGCAAGATAGTCCAAAGGTAGGGTGCAACCCAACAAAGTCAAAGCGAGAGAGTCCAAAGAAAGGGTGGAACCCAACAAAGTCAAAGCGAGAGAGTCCAAAGGTAGGGCGCAACCCTACAAAGTCAAAGCGAGAGAGGCCAAATGTAGGGCGCAACCCAACAAAGTCAAAGCGAGAGAGTCCAAAGTCAAAGCGAGAGAGTCCAAAGTCAAAGCGCAATCCAACAAAGTCAAAGTGAGAGAGTCCAAAGTCAAAAAGACTTCAGGGCCTTTGGGAAGACCATGGAGGCCTCAGGGGCACAGGTGGTGTTCTGCTCCATCCCCAGGATACATGGAGCAGACCCGCAGAATACTAAGAAGAACTCAATTAATGCCTGGCTCCGAACCTGGTGCGAGGAAAAGGGCTTTGGGTTCTTTGACCATGGAGTTGTTCGTGCACCCCCTGACACGGGTGAAAAGGTTGGGACACGTGGGTCTCCTAGTGGGGCTAAGGCCCTTGCTAAAAACCTAGCTAAGCTCATAAATCGAGCTTTAAACTAGGTGTGAAGGGGGAGAGGATTCAGTCCAGGCTAGACAACTGCGTGCGAGAGAATCCAAAGGTAGGGCGAAACCCAACAAAGTCAAAGCGAGAGAGTCCAAAGGTAGGGCGCAACCCAACAAATTCAAAGCAAGAGAGTCCAAAGTCAAAGCGAGAGTCCAAAGTCAAAGCGAGAGAGTCCAAAGTCAAAGCGAGAGAGACCAAAGGTAGGGCGCAAACCAACAAAGTCAAAGCGAGAGAGTCCAAAGTCAAAATGAGAAAGTGAAAAGTCAAAGCAAGAGAGTCCAAAGGAAGGGCGCAAGCCAACAACGTCAAAGCGAGAGAGACCAAAGTAACAGTGAGAGAGTCGAAAGTCAGAGCGAGAGAGTCAAAAGTCAAAGTAAGAGAGTCCAAAGGTAGGGCGCAACCCAACAAAGTCAAAGCAAGAGAGTCCAGAGTCAAAGCGAGAGAGTCAAAAGTCAAAGCGAGAGAGTGCAAAGGTAGGGCACAACCCAACAAAGTCAATACAAGAGAGTCCAAAGTTAGGGCACAACCCAACAAAGTCAAAGCGAGATAGTCCAAAGGTAGGGCGCAAACGATCAAAGTCAAAGCGAGAGAGTCCAAAGAAAGGGTGGAACCCAACAGAGTCAAAGCGAGAGAGTCCAAAGTCAAAGCGCAAACAAACGAAGTCAAAGCGAGAGAGTCCAAAGTCAAAGCGAGAGAGTCCAAAGGTAGGGCACCAGCCAACAACGTCAAAGCGAGAGAGTCTAAAGGTAGGGCACAACCCAACCAAGTCTAAGTGAGAGAGTTCAAAGTCAAAGCGAGAGGGTCCAAAGTCAAAGCGAGAGAGTCCAAAGGTAGGGCGCAAACCAACAAAGTCAAAGCAAGAGAGTCCAAAGTCACAGCGAGAGAGTCGAAAGTCAGACTGAGAGAGCCCAAAGTCAAAGTAACAGAGTCCAAAGGTAGGGCGCAACCCAACAAAGTCAAATCGAGAGAGTACAAAGGTAGGGCGCAACCCAACAAAGTCAAAGCGAGAGAGTCCAAAGGTAAGGCGCAACCCAACAAAGTCAAAGCGAGAGAGTCAAAAGTCAAAGTGAGAGAGTCCAAAGTAAAAGCGAGAGAGTCCAAAGGTATGGTGCAACCCAACAAAGTCAAAGCAAGAGAGTCCATAGTCAAAAAGAGAGTCCAAAGTAAACGGGCAAAAAAAGAAAGTCAAAGCGCAACCAAACGAAGTCAAAGTGAGAGAGTCCAAAGTCAAAGTGAGAGAGTCCTAAGTCAAAGCGAGGGAATCAGAAGTCAAAGCGAGGGAGTCAAAAGTCAAAGCGAGAGAGTCAAAAGGTAGTGCGCAAGCCAACAAAGTCAAAGCGAGAGAGTCCAATGTTAAAATGAGAGAGTCCAAAGTCAAAGCGAGAGAGTCCAAAGGTAGGGCGCAACCCAACAAAGACAAAGCGAGAGAGTCGAAAGGTAAGGCGCAACCCAACAAAGTCAAATCGAGAGAGTCATAAGTCAAAGCGAGAGAGTCCAAAGTAAAAGCGAGAGCCCAAAGGTAGGGCGCAAGCCAACGAAGTGAAAGAGAGAGAGTCCAAAGTCAAAGCGAGACAGTCCAAAGTCAAAGCACAAACCAACAAAGTCAAAGCGAGAGAGTCAAAAGTCAAAGCAAGATAGTCCAAAGTGAAAGTGAGAGAGTCCAAAGTCAAAGCGAGAGAGTACAAACTCAAAGCGCAACCCAACAAAGTCAAAGCGAGAGAGTCCAAAGTCAAAGCGAGAGAGTCCAAAGTCAAAGCAAAGGAGTCCAATGTCAAAGCGAGAGAGTCAAATGTCAAAGCGAGAGAGTCCAAAGGTCGCGCGCAACCAAACAAAGAACAAGGAAGAGACTCCAAAGTTAGGGCGCAAAGCAACAAAGTCAAAGCGAGAGAGTCCAAAGTCAAAGCGAGAGAGTCCAAAGTAAAAGCGAGAGAGTCCAAAGGCAGGGCGCAACCCAACAAAGTCAAAGCAAGAGAGTCTAAAGTCAAAAAGAGAGTCCAAAGTAAACGGGCAACCCAACAAAGTCAAAGCGCAACCAAACGAAGACAAAGTGAGAGAGTCCTAAGTCAAAGCGAGGGAATCAAAAGTCAAAGCGAGGGAGTCAAAAGTCAAAGCGAGAGAGTCCAAAGGTAGTGCGCAAGCAAACAAAGTCTAAGCGAACGAGTCGAAAGTCAAAGCGAGAGAGTCCAATGTCAAAATGAGAGATTCCAAAGTCAAAGCGAGAGAGTCCAAAGGTAGGGCACAACCCAACAAAGACAAAGCGAGAGAGTCCAAAGGTAAGGCGCAACCCAACAAAGTCAAATCGAGAGAGTCATAAGTCAAAGCGAGAGAGTCCAAAGTAAAAGCGAGAGAGTGCAAAGGTAGGGCGCAACCCAAAATAGTCAAAGCAAGAGAGTCCAAAGTAAATGGGCAACCCAACAAAGTCAAAGCGCAACCAAACGAAGACAAAGTGAGAGAGTCCAAAGTCAAAGTGAGAGAGTCCTAAGTCAAAGCGAGGGAATCAGAAATCAAAGTGAGGGAGTCAAAAGTCAAAGCGAGAGAGTCAAAAGGTAGTGCACAAGCCAACAAAGTCAAAGCGAGCGAGTCGAAAGTCAAAGCGAGAGAGTCCAATGTCAAAATGAGAGAGTCTAAAGTCAAAGCGAGAGAGTCCAAAGGTAGGGCGCAATCCAACAAAGTCAAAGTGAGAGAGTCATAAGTCAAAGCGAGAGAGTCATAAGTCAAAGCGAGAGAGTCCAAAGTAAAAGCGAGAGAGTCCAAAGGTAGGGCGCAAGCCAACAAAGTGAAAGCAAGAGAGACCAAAGGTAGGGAGCAACCCAACAAAGTCAAAGCGAGAGAGTCGAAACCCAAAGAAAGATAATCCAAAGTGAAAGTGAGAGAGTCCAAAGGTAGGGCACAACCCAACAAAGTCAAAGCGAAATAGTCCAAAGTGAAAGCAAGAGAGTCCATTGTCAAAGCGCAACCCAACAAAGTAAAAGCGCAACCCAAAAAAGTAAAAGCGAGAGAGTCCAAAGGTAGGGCGCAACCCAACAAAGTCAATGCGATAGACTCGAAAGTAAAAGCGAGAGAGACCAAAGTTAGTCCGCAAACCCCCAAAGGCAAAGCAAGAGAGTCGAAAGTCAAAGCTAGAGGGTCCAAAGGAAGGGCACAACCCAACAAAGTCAAAGCAAGAGAGTCCAAAGTCAAAAAGAGAGTCCAAAGTAAACGGGTAACCCAACAAAGTCAAAGCGCAACCAAACGAAGTCAAAGTGAGAGAGTCCAAAGTCAAAGTCAGAGAGTCCTATGTCAAAGCGAGGGAATCAGAAGTCAAAGCGAGGGACTCAAAAGTCAAAGCGAGAGAGTCCAAAGTCAAAGCGCAATCCAACAAAGTCAAAGCAAGAGAGTCCAAAGGTAAGGCGCAACCCAACAAAGTAAAAGCGAGAGAGTCAAAAGTCAAAGCGAGAAAGTCCAAAGTCAAAGCGAGAGAGTCCAAAGGTAGGGCGCAACCCAACAAAGTCAAAGCCAGAGAGTCCAAAGGTAGGGTGAAACCTAACAAAGTAAAAGAGAGAGAGTCCAAAGGTAGGGCGCAACATAACAAAGTCAAAGCAAGAGAGTCCAAAGTAAAAGCGAGAGAGTCCAAAGTCAAAGCGAGAGAGTCCAAAGTTAAAGCGAGAGTCCAAAGGTAGGGCACAACCCAACAAAGTCAAAGCAAGATAGTAAAAAAGTAGGGCACAACACAATAAAGTCAAAGCGAGAGAGTCCAAAGTCAAAGCAATTGAGACCAAAGTTAGGGCGCAACCCAACAAAGTCAAAGCGATAGATTGCAAAGTCAAAGCGAGGGAGTCCAAAGGTAGGGCACAAGCTAAAAAAGTGAAAGCAAGAGAGCCCAAATGTAGGGCGCAACCCAACAAAGTGAAAGCAAGAGAGCCCAAAGGTAGGACGCCACCCAACAAATTGAAAGCAAGAGAGTCCAAAGTCAAAGCGAGACAGTCCAAAGTCAAAGCACAAACCAACAAAGTCAAAGCGAGAGAGTCAAAAGTCAAAGCAAGATAGTCCAAAGAGAAAGTGAGAGAGTCTAAAGTCAAAAGCGCAACCCAAAAAAGTAAAAGCGCAACCAAAGAAAGTGAAAGCGAGAGTTCAAAGTCAAAGCGAGAGAGTCCAAAGGTAGGGCGCAACCCAACAAAGTCAAAGCGAGAGAGTCCAAAGGTAAGGCGCAACGCAACAAAGTCAAAGCGAGAGAGTCAAAAGTCAAAGTGAGAGAGTCCAAAGTAAAAGCGAGAGAGTCCAAAGGTAGGGCGCAACCTAACAAAGTCAAAGCGAGAGAGTCCAAAGTCAAAAAGAGAGTCCAAAGTAAACGGGCAACCCAACAAAGTCAAAGCGCAACCAAACGAAGTCAAAGAGAGAGAGTCAAAAGTAAAAGTGAGAGAGTCCTAAGTCAAAGCGAGGGAATCAGAAGTCAAAGCGAGGGAGTCAAAAGTCAAAGCGAGAGAGTCCAATGTTAAAATGAGAGAGTCCAAAGTCAAAGCGAGAGAGTCCAAAGGTAGGGCGCAACCCAACAAAGACAAAGCGAGAGAGTCGAAAGGTAAGGCGCAACCCAACAAAGTCAAATCGAGAGAGTCATAAGTCAAAGCGAGAGAGTCCAAAGTAAAAGCGAGAGCCCAAAGGTAGGGCGCAAGCCAACGAAGTGAAAGAGAGAGAGTCCAAAGTCAAAGCGAGACAGTCCAAAGTCAAAGCACAAACCAACAAAGTCAAAGCGAGAGAGTCAAAAGTCAAAGCAAGATAGTCCAAAGTGAAAGTGAGAGAATCCAAAGTCAAAGCGAGACAGTCCAAAGTCAAAGCGCAACGCAACAAAGTCAAAGCGAGAGAGTCCAAAGTCAAAGCGAGAGAGTCCAAAGGTAAGGCGAAACCCAACAAAGTCAAAGTGAGAGAGTCAAAAGTCAAAGCGAGAGAGTCCAAAGTAAAAGTGAGAGAGTCCAAAGGTAGGGCGCAACCCAACAAAGTCAAAGCAAGAGAGTCCAAAGGTAGGGTGCAACCTAACAAAGTGAAAGCGAGAGAGTCTAAAGGTAGGGTGCAACATAACAAAGTCAAAGCAAGAGAGTCCAAAGTCAAAGCGAGAGAGTCCAAAGTTAAAGCGAGAGTCCAAAGGTAGGGCACAACCCAACAAAGACAAAGCAAGATAGTCCAAAGATAGGGCACAACTCAATAAATTCAAAGCGAGAGAGTACAAAGACAAAGCAATAGAGACCAAAGTCAAAGCAATAGAGACCAAAGGTAGGGCGCAACCCAACAAAGTCAAAGCGATAGATTACAAAGTCAAAGCGAGAGAGTCCAAAGTCAAAGCGAGAGTGTCCAAAGGTAGGGCGCAACCCAACAAAGTGAAAGCAAGAGAGCCCAAAGGTAGGGCGCCACCCAACAAAGTGAAAGCAAGAGAGTCCAAAGTCAAAGCGAGACAGTCCAAAGTCAAAGCACAAGCTACCCATGTCAAAGCGAGAGAGTCGAAAGTCAAAGCAAGATAGTCCAAAGTGAAAGCGAGAGAGTCCAAAGTCAAAGCGCAACCCAACAAAGTAAAAGCGCAACCAAAGAAACTAAAAGCAAGAGTCCAAATTCAAAGCGAGAGAGTCCAAAGGTAGGGCGCAACCCAACAAAGTCAAAGCGAGAGAGTCCAAAGGTAAGGCGCAACCCAACAAAGTCAATGCGTGAGAGTCCAAAGGTAAGGCGCAACCCAACAAAGTCAATGCGTGAGAGTCAAAATAAAAGCGAGAGAGTGCAAAGGTAGGGCGCAACCCAACAAAGTCAAAGCAAGAGAGTCCAAAGTCAAAAAGAGAGTCCAAAGTAAACGAGCAACCCAACAAAGTCAAAGCGCAACCAAACGAAGTCAAAGTGAGAGAGTCCAAAGTCAAAGTGAGGGAGTCCTAAGTCAAAGCGAGGGAATCAGAAGTCAAAGCGAGGGAGTCAATAGTCAAAGCGAGAGAGTCCAAAGGTAGTGCGCAAGCCAACAAAGTCAAAGCGAGCGAGTCGAAAGTCAAAGCGAGAGAGTCCAATGTCCAAATGAGAGTCCAAAGTCAAAGCGAGAGAGTCCAAAGGTAGGGTGCAACCCAACAAACTCAAAGCAAGAGAGTCCAAAGTGAAAGCGAGAGAGTCCAAAGTCAAAACGCAACCCAACAAAGTAAAAGCGCAACCCAACAAAGTAAAAGCGAGAGAGTCCAAAGTCAAAGCTATAGAGTCTAAAGTCAAAGCGAGAGAGGTCAAATGTAGGGCGCAACCATACAAAGTCAAAGTGAGAGAGTCCAAAGGTAAGGTGAACCCAACAAAGTAAAAGCGAGAGAGTCCAAAATCAAAGCGAGAGAGTCAAAAGTAAAAGCGAGAGAGTCCAAAGTTAGTGCACAAGCCCACAAAGTCAAAGCGAGAGAGTCGAAAGTCAAAGCGAGAGGATCCAAAGTCAAAATGAGAGAGTCCAAAGTCAAAGCGAGAGAGTCCAAAGGTAGGGCACAACCCAACAAAGTCAAAGCGAGAGAGTCCAAAGGTAGGGCACAACCCAACAAAGTCAAAGGGAGAGAGTCCAAAGGTAAGGCGCAACACAACAAAGTCAAAGCGAGGGAATCAGAAGTCAAAGCGAGAGAGTCAAAAGTCCAAGCGAGAGAGTCCAAAGGTAGGGCACAAACCAACAAAGTCAAAGCGAGAGAGTCCAAAGGTAAGGCGCAACACAACAAAGTCAAAGCGAGGGAATCAGAAGTCAAAGCGAGAGAGTCAAAAGTCCAAGCGAGAGAGTCCAAAGGTAGTTCGCAAGCCAACAACGTCAAAGCGAGAGAGTCGAAAGTCAAAGCGAGAGAGTCAAAAGGTAGGGTGTAACCCAACAAAGCCAAAGCGAGAGAATCCAAAGGTAGGGTGGAACCCAAAAAAGTCAAAGTGAGAGAGTCCAAAGGTAGGGTGCAACCCAACAAAGCCAAAGCCAGAGAGTCCAAAGATAGGGCGCAAACCAAAAATTCAAAGCAAGAGAGTCCAAAGTGAAAGGGAGTGTCCAAAGTGAAAGCGAGAGAGTCCAAAGTCAAAGCGCAACCCAACAAAGTAAAAGCGCAACACAACAAAGTAAAAGCGAGAGAGTCCAAAGTCAAAGCTAGAGATTCTAAAGTCAAAGCGAGAGAGTCCAAAGGCAAGGCGCAACCCAACAAAGTCAAAGCGATAGACTCGAAAGTAAAAGCGAGAGAGACCAAAGATAAAGTGAGAGAGTCCAAAGTTAGTCCGCAAGCCCACATAGACAAAGCGAGAGAGTCTAAAGTAAAAGCGAGAGAGTCCAAAGGTAGGGCGCAACCCAACAAAGTCAAAGCAAGAGAGTCCAAAGTCAAAAAGAGAGTCCAAAGTAAACGGGCAACCCAACAGAGTAAAAGCGCAACGAAACGAAGTCAAAGTGAGAGAGCCCAAAGTCAAAGTGAGAGAGTCCTAAGTCAAAGCGAGGGAATCAGAAGTCAAAGTGAGAGAGTCCAAAGGTAGGGCGCAACATAACAAAGGCAAAGCGAGCGACTCGAAAGTCAAAGCGAGAGAGTCCAATGTCAAAATGAGAGAGTCCAAAGTCAAAGCGAGAGAGTCCAAAGGAAGGGCACAACCCAACAAAGTCAAAGCGAGAGAGTCCAAAGGTAAGACGCAACCCAACAAAGTCAAAGCGAGAGAGTCCAAAGGTAGGGTGCAACCAAACAAAGTCAAAGCAAGAGAGTCAAAAGTGAAAGCGAGAGAGTCAAAAGTGAAAGCGAGAGAGTCCAAAGTTAAAGCGAGAGTCCAAAGGTCGGGAACAACCAAACAAAGACAAAGCAAGATAGTCCTAAGGTAGGGCACAACTCAATAAAGACAAAGTGAGAGAGTCCAAAGTCAAAGTGAGAGAGTCCAAAGTCAAAGCAATAGAGACCAAAGGTAGGGCGCTACCAAACAAAGTCAAAGCGATAGATTACGAAGTCAAAGCGAGAGAGTCCAAAGTCAAAGCGAGAGTGTCCAAAGGTAGGGCGCAAGCTAACAAAGTGAAAGCAAGCGAGGACAAAGGTAGGGCGCAACCCAATAAAGTGAAAGCAAGAAAGTCCAAAGTCAAAGCGAGACAGTCAAAAATCAAAGCACAAACCGACAAAGTAAAAGCGAGAGAGTCAAAAGTCAAAGCAAGATAGTCCAAAATGAATGCGAGAGAGTCCAAAGTCAAAGCACAACCCAACAAAGTAAAAGCGCAACCAAAGCAAGTAAAAGCGAGAGTCCAAAGTCAAAGCGAGAGAGTCCAAAGGTAAGGCGCAACCCAACAAAGTCAAAGTGAGAGAGTCCTAAGTCAAAGCGAGGGAATCAGAAGTCAAAGCGAGCGAGTCCAAAGGTAGGGCGCAACCCAACAAAGTCAAACCGAGAGAGTCCAAAGTGAAAGCGAGAGAGTCCAAAGTCAAATCGCAACGCAACAAAGTAAAAGCGCAACCCAACAAAGTAAAAGCGAGAGAGTCCAATGTCAAAATGAGAGAGTCTAAAGTCAAAGCGAGAGAGGTCAAATGTAGGGCGCAACCATACAAAGTCAAAGTGAGAGAGTCCAATGGTAAGGTGCAACCCAACAAAGTCAAAGGGAGGGAATCAGAAGTCAAAGCGAGAGAGTCCAAAGTCAAAGCGAGAGAGTCCCAAGATAGTGTGCTAGCCCACAAAGTCAAAGCGAGAGAGTCGAAAGTAAAAGCGAGAGTATCCAAAGTCAAAATAAGAGAGTCAAAAGTCAAAGCGAGAGAGTCCAAAGTAAAAGCGAGAGAGTCCAAAGGTAGGGCGCAACATAACAAAGTCAAAGCAAGAGAGTCCAAAGTCAAAAAGAGGGTCCAAAGTAAACAGGCGACCCAACAAAGTCAAAGCGCAACCAAACGAAGTCAAAGTGAGAGAGTCCTAAGTCAAAGCGAAAGAATCAGAAGTCAAAGCGAGGGAGTCAAAAGTCAAAGCGAGAGAGTCGAAAGTCAAAGTGAGAGAGTCCAATGTCAAAATGAGAGATTCAAAAGTCAAAGCGAGAGAGTCCAAAGGAAGGGCACAAACCAACAAAGTCAAAGCGAGAGAGTCCAAAGGTAAGGCGCAACCCAACAAAGTCAAAGCGAGAGAGTCCAATGGTAGGGTACAACCAAACAAAGTCAAAGCAAGAGAGTCCAAAGTGAAAGCGAGAGAGTCCAAAGTCAAAGTGAGAGAGTCCAAAGGAAGGGCGCAAGCTAACAAAGTGAAAGCAAGAGAGCCCAAAGGCAGGGCACAACCCAACAGAGTGAAAGCAAGAGAGCCAAAAGGCAGGGCAGAACCCAACAAAGTGAAAGCAAGAGAACCAAAAGGTAGGGCAGAACCCAACAAAGTGCAAGCAAGAGAGCCCAAAGGCAGGGCACAACCAATCAAAGTCAAAGAGAGAGAGTCCAAAGTCAAAGCGAGAGAGTCAAAAGTAAAAGCGAGAGAGTCCAAAGTAAGTGTGCAAGCCCACAAAGTCAAAGCGAGAGAGTTGAAAGTCAAAGCGAGAGGATCCAAAGTCAAAGCAAGAGAGTCCAAAGGTAGGGCGCAACATAAATAAGTCAAAGCGAGAGAGTCCAAAGACAAAGCGAGAGAGTCCAAAGTCAAAGCGAGAGAGTCCAAAGTTAAAGCGAGAGTCCAAAGTTAAAGCAAGAGTCCAAAGGTAGGGCACAACCCAACAAAGTGAAAGCAAGAGAGTCCAAAGTCAAAGCGAGAGAGTCCAAAGTCAAAGCGAGAGAGTCCAAAGGTTGGGCGCAACCCAACAAAGTCAAAGTGAGAGAGTCCAAAGGTAAGGTGCCACCCCACAAAGTCAAAGCGCGAGAGTCGAAAGTCAAAGCGAGAGAGTCCAAAGTCAAAGCGAGAGAGTCCAAAGGTAGGGCGCAACCCAACAAAGTCAAGGAGAGAGAGTCCAAAGGTAGGGCGCAACATAACAAATTCAAAGCGAGAGGGTCCAAAGTCAAAGCGAGAGAGTCCAAAGGTAGGGCGCAACCCAACAAAGTCAAAGCGAGAGAGTCCAAAGGTAGGGTGCAACCCAACAAAGTCAAAGAAAGAGAGTCCAAAGTCAAAAAGAGAGTCCAAAGTCAACGGGCAACCCAACAAAGTCAAAGCGAGAGAGTCCAAAGTCAAAGCGAGAGAGTCCAAAGTCAAAGCTAGAGAGTCCAAAGGTAGGGCGCAACCCAAATAAGTCAAAGCGAGAGAGTCCAAAGGTAGGGCGCAAGCCAACAATGTCAAGGCAAGAGAGACCAAATGTAGGGCGCAACCTAACCAAGTCAAAGCAAGAGAGTCCAAAGTCAAAAAGGGAGTCCAAAGTCAACGGGCAACCCAACAAAATCAAAGCGAGATAGTCCAAAGTAGGGCGCAACCCAACAATGTCAAAGCGAGATAGTCCAAAGGTAGGGCGCAACCCAAAGAAGTCAAAGCGAGAGAGTCCAAAGTCAAAGCGAGGGAGTCAAAAGTCAAAGCAAGACAGTCCAAAGTAAGGGCGCAACCCAAGAAAGTGAAAGTAAGAGAGCCGAAAGGTAGAGTGCAACCCAAAAAATCAAAGCGAGAGAGTCCTGAGTGAAAGTGAGAGAGTCCGAAGTCAAAGCGCAACCCAACAAAGTAAAAGCGAGAGAGTCCAAAGTCAAAGCGAGAGAGTCCAAAGTCAAAGTTAGAGAGTCCAAAGGCAAAGCAAGAGACTCAAAAGTCAAAGCGAGAGAGTCCAAAGGTAGTACGCAAGCCAACAAATTCAAAGCGAGAGAGTTGAAACTCAAAGCGAGAGAGTCCAAACTCAAAATGAGAGAGTCCAAAATCAAAGCGAGAGTGTCCAAAGGTAGGACGCAAACCAACAAAGTAAAAGCGAAAGAGTCCAAAGGTAGGGCGCAACCAAACAAAGTCAAAGCGAGAGATTCCATACTCAAAGCGAGAGAGTCCAAAGTAAAAGCGAGAGAGTCCAAAGGTAGGGCGCAACGCCACAAAGTCAAAGCGAGAGAGTCCAAAGTCACAGCGAGAGAGTAAAATGTCAAAGCCAGAGAGTCCAAAGTCAAAAAGGGAGTCCAAAGTCAACGGGCAACCCAACAAAGTCAAAGCGAGATAGTCCAAAGGTAGGGCAAAACCCAACAAAGTCAAAGCATGAGTCCAAAGTCTAAGTGAGAGAGTCCTAAGTCAAAGCGAGGGAGTCAAAAGTCAAAGCGAGAGAGTCAAAAGTAAAAGCAAGAGAGTCCAAAGGTAGTGCGCAAGCCAACAAAGTCAAAGCCAGAGAGTCGAAAGTCAAAGCGAGAGAGTCCAAAGCCAAAACCAGAGAGTCCAAAGCCAAAGCCAGAGAGTCCAAAGCCCTAAGCCAGAGAGTCCAAAGTACAAAGTTATGGCGCAACATAACAAAGTCAAAGCCAGAGAGTCCAAAGTAAAAGCCAGAGACTCCAAAGTACCAAGTTAGGGTGCAACACAACAAAGTAAATGCTAGAGTGTCCGAAGTCAAACATTTATATTTGGCACATGTGTTGGACCCACCACTATTTAGACTAAATACCTGGTGGGATCTGGGAATTCCCATTTCAAATAGTGGTTCAAATTGGATTGGAGGAACTTGTATTCCCCCATCAGGACCTTTAATTGAAGGCAAAGACTGGATGTGAAGTAATGACGCCCATCTGTACCATACTGTGATCCCACCCATTTGCATGTCAAACAAGCCAATACCTAATTGCCTTAATATGGGAGAAAAATTCAGTGGGAGAGTAGGCAAGAAATAATTGGCAATTTATCGCTCATCTCTGCTTCCAGAATAGCTGATGGGGGCATTGCTCAAAATACAACCACGAATCCCCCTACTGACTTAACTTTATGTAAGATCCCCAAAGGTACCACAAGGAGTGTGATAAATCTAAATTGGACACCTTGTAGACTACCAGAACCTGTCATAAAAACCACAACTGATTTAAAATTCTGGGACTGGGGTCTCCGTGGACACCTCATAATGAGTTCCTCAAGGGCTGTAAATTTTTCTGAAGTGGCTAATGAGATGTTGAAATGGTCAGAAGGAGGTCTTTCAGGACCTGTGCTACAGTTTAGTAATAGTTTTAGCTCAAATTTTGTGAAGCTTTGGCTATTGACCTTGCCATTTAGGTTCAGACACGTAGCATATGGAGTATACACAAAAGTTAATACTCAGTATTCTTTAAACTTGACCAATTTTCATAATGACTGTTACAATTTGTACCTCACATCTTTATGTTTTTGTTGCTGCATCTTGGATTAATATTTCCAAAGCCATACCTTTGAACTCACCTTGCAGAACCCATATTATTTCAATTGCATTTCTCATGCAAATATCTCTGAATTAAATATATCTGCCAAAATACCAATGACACAATAAACCGAGACGTGGCTCCCTGTAAACATGACTTGGCAATGGGAGAGGGATTCAGGCATAAGTCAATTAGCAAAGACACTTAAACAACCCCAACAACAAAGAAAGCGCTTTATAGGTTGGCTCATTGCATTTATAATATCTGCAATCACTATCTTAGCTACTGCAGTTATTGCCATTACAGCTTTAGCAGTCTGTACATACCGCACACGAAGTAGCAGGAGTGTTGAGCAATGTAACCCAAGAACTAACTATGCAAGCAAATATTGATCAGCAAATATTAACATGCTTAGATGCATTAGAAGCAGCAGTGACACGGTTAGGTGATAGGCAAAGTGCAATGGCAAATCAAATGAAAGTACAATGTGATTGGGAATATAAAGGAAAAAAGTATGCGTTACTCCATTTGTGTGGAATAATAGTGTATATACATGGGATCAAATTAGGGATCAAATTAAACAGCAAGTTCAAGATGCTTGCTTTTTCAACTGACATAGATGGCATGGTCCAAGATTTAACCCTTGCTTTGCAAGGACAATTAGAAGTGTTACAAGAATTAGTACATAGAAGTGTAATGGATGATATCTCTGGCGGTATGAAGAGGTTGAACCCAAAAAATTGGTTTATCAGATTAAATTTATGAATTTGGGCATTTGTTGGTCTCAACTGCGCTTGTGTTGTTTTTATAATTGCAGTGTTCAGAATAATCTGGCGAATGATACAAGAACTGAAGTCAAGGGCCATGCTGCCCTTGTTGTGAACCCAATGTTCCAAAATAAAAAAAGGGGGAGATGTGGGAGCGATGCCAAGTATGTGATTAATATGCGATATGATTAATTGGGACCAAGATAAAACATGAAGCTGGTACCAAGCATATCAGAATAAACATGATTAAAGGCCAGGTGTTTCAAACAAGATACACAGGATAATGAATCTTCAGTGTGTGGGAAAGTCAGGCTGGAAAAAGCTGCCTGGGAATGTGTGGAGTGAGGATGTGACTGAAGACAGTCACAAGTGTAGGTGTGAAAGAGAGCATTACTAAATATCCTGTTTGACTTCATATTTCAGAAACTAGAGAGCTGTTAAAAATTTGCTTGAAAAAGAGGAGCTAGGGTAATTCACAGAATCACAGAATCACAGAACGACCAGGTTGGAAGGGACCCATCGGATCTTCTAGTCCAACCATTCCTATCTAACACTAAACCAAGTCCCTCAGTACCTCATCCACCCGTGCCTTAAACACCTCCAGGGAAGGTGAATCAACCACCTCCCTGGGCAGCCTATTCCAATGCCCAATGACCCTCTGCGTGAAAAACCTCCTCCTAATCTCCAGCCTAAATCTCCCCTGGCGGAGTTTGAGGCCATTCCCTCTTGTCCTGTCCCCTGTCACTTGGGAGAAGAGGCCAGCTCCCTCCTCTCTACAACCTCCTTTCAGATACTTGTAGAGAGTAATGAGGTCTCCTCTCAGCCTCCTCTTCTCCAGGCTAAACAACCCCAGCTCTCTCAGCCGCTCCTCATAGGGTCTGTTCTCCAGCCCCTTCACCAACCTCGTCGGTCTTCTCTGGACTTGTTCCAGAGCCTCAACATCCTTCTTGTGCTGAGGGGCCCAGAAATGAACACAGGATTCAAGGAGCGGCCTCACCAGTGCTGAGTACAGAGGGAGAATCACCTCCCTGGACCTGCTGGTCACACCATTTCTGATACAAGCCAGGATGCCATTGGCCTTCTTGGCCACCTGGGCACACTGCTGGCTCATGGTCAGTCGGCTGTCGACCAACACCCCCAGGTCCCTCTCCTCCTGGCAGTTTTCCAACCAGGCTTCTCCTAGTCTGTAGTTCTGCATAGGGTTGTTGTGCCCCAAGTGCAGGACCCGGCATTTGGCCGTGTTAAACCTCATGCCATTGGACACTACCTAGCGGTCCAGCCGGTTTAGGTCCCTTTGCAGAGCCTCCCTACCCTCCAGCAGATCGACACTTGCACATAGCTTTGTGTCATCTGCAAACTTGCTAAGGGTACCCTCAATGCCTTCATCCAGGTCATTGATGAAGACATTGAACAGGACTGGACCTAGCACTGAGCCCTGGGGGACACCACTTGTCACTGACCTCCAGCTGGACTTAACACCATTTACCACCACTCTCTGGGCCCGGCCATCCAGCCAGTTTTCTACCCAGGAGAGTGTGCGTCTGTCCAGGCCAGAGGCTGACAGTTTCCGTAGCAGAATGCTGTGAGAAACTGTGTCAAAGGCTTTACTGAAGTCCAGAAAGACCACATCCACAGCCTTTCCCTCATCCAGCAGCCGAGTGACTTTGTCATAGAAGGCGATCAGGTTGGTTTGGTAGGACCTGCCTTTGGTAAACCCATGTTGACTGGGCCTGATCACCCGGTTCTCTTGCATGTGCTTCATGATAGCACTCAAGATCACCTGTTCCATGACTTTCCCTGGCACTGAGGTCAGACTGACTGGCCTGTAGTTCCCCGGATCCTCCCTGTTACCCTTCTTGTAAATGGGAACTACATCAGCCAGCCTCCAGTCCAGAGGTACCTCCCCAGTCTTCCAGGACTGCTGGAAGATGATGGAAAGGGTTTTGGCCAATACATCCATCAGCTCCCTCAAAACCCTAGGATGTATCCCATCTGGTCCCACAGACTTGTGGGTGTCGAGTTGGCCAAGCAGGGCTCTGACCACCTCCTCTTGGACTATGGGAGCCTCGTATTGCTCCTCTGTTTCCCGGGTATCTACACTGAGGGTTTAGATAATTCCCTAATTTTGCCTCTGTATGCCGTACTGATTAAAAGAATATACTTAGAGAAAAACTGTGAAGTCTGCGTCTCCTTCATCGCCACACAGAATCCACTAAGTTTTGCTCCTCATACCAGGTTCAGAGCCAGCTATTTATTTCCTGGCTCTTTCTACTCCTTCCTTCATCATTCCTTGTAACAGGAATGACAGGGGAGAACACTACCTGCGCACCCAATTCCTTCACCATTTGTCCCAAGACCCTGAAGTCCCTTTTAATTGCCTTCACATTTCTTGATGCCTACTTGGAAAATCAATAGTGGATAATAATCCATGGGCCTGACCAGAGTTGGAAGTTTCCTTTCTACACCTCTAACCAAGGCCCCAGGTAGGCAGCAGACTTCCCTATGAAACGGATCCAGTCTGCTCATTGGGCCTTCTGTTCCCTTCAGAAGGGAGTCCCCTATGACAACGACCTGTCTTTTCTTCTTTACAGAAGCCATTTTGATGGAGCGTTTAGGGTGTCTTTACCTAGGGAACGTTTCTAGGCTGTGAGACCCATCACCCACATTAAGGTTCAGTTCCACTTGCAGAGCCTTCTATCTATTGTACAAGGGAACCTGGAAGGCTGAGGATGACATGGGGGACACACACCTGCTGCGCTGGGCAGGAACCTGCTGCCATTCCCTTCCATCTCCTAAATTTTTCAACTCAACTGAATGGAGGGAGGATGGAGAGTCCTCTGTCCCATGAGGCATGCCTGCCTGTTGGCTCTGAGACAGGGAGCATAGTGTTATTCCACTGCTCAATCTCCCTCTCACACTCCCTGATGGTCCTCAACCTGCTTACCTTCTCCCAGAGTTCCATTACCGAGAGAAGCAGTTCGTTCACCCGAGCACATCTCCCACAGGTGAATTCCCCACTGGCATCCGATACCAGTGCAAGAGTGGGGCATGTCCTGCAGCCTGACATCTAGGTGACAGTGTGTACCCACTGGGACTCTGTCTGCGAGGCTGCATCAGTCATGGCTGGTGCAGAGCTTGGAGAGGCCTTCATTTTCTGCCAAGTGGACACCATGGTTCCTCGGTACTTCTGTCCGAGCTCCAGTGACCTGCTCACATGCCTTCCCTGCATGTCCTTGCCTGCTCGTCCTTCCTGCTCACCCTGCCTGTGCCAACTGCTTCACAAATTGCCACACCATGTCCTTCTGATGTACTGTGTCCTGTTTGGCCATCCTGTTCAGCTTGCTCCTGGTCACTCGTGCTCTGTAGGGTCTACTTAAATCTCCTGTAGTAGCGTCTGGGAACACTCTGCTGCAACAGCTCCCAGCTGGATCTGTCAGCTCCCAGCACATGCCCCTTCGTGCCCATGAGTTTCCCTGGTCTTAAAGCTTATTCTTGTACAGAGACATACTGAATATCGTCCCTTCTTTGCTCTGTGTGCATACATGATGTGGCTTTCAAAGCAGGCTTTTCTGTTTTGCATCCCAAAGTAACAGTATCCTTGCAATACAGATGTGATCGCTGTACACAAGCTCACTATTGTTTAACAATGTCTCTTTCTTGCTGATGTATTGAATCGTTCTTAGGAAAGAAATTATTTTGGTTTTACCCTTTAATTTAGTTGAGTAATAGCTAATTTGACTAGAGCTTAATTAAACTGTGATAACTTCACAAATCCAACTGGACTGAGTTGTCCCTCCTATGTGAATGCTATCACAAGCTTGTATGAAATTTCTCTTCATTGATTTTGACCTTTATAAAAAATAAACTATCTAATTACAATAAATAGTGTTCTTCAGTCAAGTTTCAGGTTCTAGTTGCCTTACTCTTGCTGAGTGGTATCTATAATACAAATTTTGTTGCACACCCATGGAGTCCCATGCATTTGGGACTAGAAATCCTACAACAACTGATAGCTGCATAATCCTGCAGCTGACGATCAGATAAATTGCACTGTATGGTAGAGTTGTGGCCTCTATGTCCATTTTAACCTCTGTATATCTTTCTATGATTCCTTTAAACCAGTAAGCACCATGCAGCAACCCAGCACTATTTCTTACAGTTCTGTCTGAAGCAGTGGGTGGGCGAGGTCATGACTGTTATACCTATCAGTCCTTCCCAGCTCTAATAGGAGTGTTTGTTCAAGGATTGTGCCATAAATCACAGATAAACTAGTCTTCATATTTTGTCTTGTTTTCTAGCCATGTTTTGAGATGAAGTGGTTGAAAGTGGCTTTAAAGAAGCGCAACAAGGGCACCATCCTTCACACCTGCTAAAATGCTCTCTGTGTAGGTGTGAGAGAAGGGGTCAATTGCCAGTCATTGTGATTCAAGAGGGATATAAGAGGACTTTGCACTCCTCAGGCCAACTGTACATGCTCTTCTGAGATAATTGAGTGACAGCTTATGTAACACAGAGCTCCTCCTGAAGGAACGCCTTGTGGGTATAAATAGGCATGATCAGCTGTTGGCAACTGCATAAAAGGGGAAAACGCTTTTCTATCAATGAGCATGCTTCCATCTTTTTAAGGATATCAGTGACATGCTTCAACGCAGGATCCTTGGGAAGGTGAACTGTATCTTTTCCACTAACATTCTGTTTCCTGTTTTAATTTGCCTCTCTTCTCTACTCTCTGATCATTCTCTTCCCCCTGCCCCTGCATTCTCATTTCCAGAGAGGCATGGTATTACAATTTATATATATATATATATCTCCACGCACAGAGGCAAATCTTTGCCTTCACCATGAACTGATAATTGTTTTATGCTAATAAACAGCTGAATATTTACAAACTGCCTCAATATTAGTCCATTAGTTTAAATTAGCCATACAGCATTGCCATCACTCTTAATTCACATCCTAGTATTTAATTTTAACAAATCGCCACCCCGTCGTCCACTTGTGGGGTGGGGTTGGGATGCAACACTTGGAAGGCCAGATATACTTTGCAACGCTCTTTCCCAGTCTCTTGCTCTCTTTTGTAGCCCTAAAACTGCCTGTGAGAGTGGTGTGAGGGGGTGCTAAGATCTCTGAAGGTTTTTGAGAATTCTAGTACATTTCTCTGTGTATATCTTTAGGCAATTACAATAGCTACTATGATTTATCATAGAATGTCCAAAGTTAGAAGGGACTCACAAGGATCATCAAGTCCAACTCCTGTCCCTGAACAGGACAACAACAACATTCACACCATGTGTCTGAGGGCATTGTCCAAATGCTTCTTGAATATTGTCAGGCTTGACGGCATGACTGCTTTCCTGGGGAGTTGTTCCAGTGCTCCACCATCCTCTGGGTGAAGAACCTTTTCCTAATATCCAACCTAAACCTCCCTGGCACATCTTCCTGCTATTCCCTCGGGTCCTGTCATTGGTCACCAGAGAGAAGAGCTCAGCACCTGCTCCTCCTCCTTCCCTTGTGAGGAAGGAGTAAACTACAAGGAGGTCTCCCCTCAGTCTCCTCTTCTTCAGGCTGAGCAGACCAAGAGACTTTAACTGCTCCTAATATGGTTTCCCCTCTAAAACCTTCACCAACTTTGTGGCCCTCCTCTGGACACTCTCCAGAAGCTTTATATCCTTTTTACAATGCAGCACACAAACCTGCACACAGTATGGTTCTGTTATTATTTAATCCTAATGCAATGATTTAGTATATCATCACAGAATCATGGAATCATAGACTCATAGAATAATTTGGGTTGGAAGGGACCTAAAAGATCATCCAATTCCAACCCCCCTGCCATGGGCAGGGACACCTCCCACTAGACCAGGCTGCTCAAGGCCCCATCCAACCTGGCCTTGAACAAATCCAAGGAGGGGGCAACCACAACTTTCCCTGGGCAACCTGTGCCAGTGCCTCACCATCGTCATTGTGTGAGCTTTAGGCTACTTGTGGTTTTACAAAATGGAAGATTGAGGGCCTTGCTGAATTGAGCTTATAAGTCTTGCAAAATATGATTGCATAAGCTGTTTGTCACTAAGAAATGTCTGAACAAGTAGTTTGGAGAAGAGAAATGTTATCTCCTGGTACCTTTCTGGTACAGTACAAGATATGATTAGGAATGTAAGAACTTATAAACAACAGATTGGGTAAAGAAATCTAATATGTAAAAAAGTAGCCTAGTAACTGCCTCGTTATACTTTTGAGATAGCTTGTAAATTTGGGGAGAGGGTGGTCTTGCACTGAAAGAAACAGTATATAAACTTCTTTGGTTTTTGACAAAGGATGAACGCTTCTTACCAGAAGGAGGCGCTCCCGCAACTGCAATCATGAATAAATGAATAAATAATATTGCTTCAAAAGATGTGTGCTTCAGTTTACCTATTCGACTTGTGAGCGCTTCTCACAATCATGAAGAATTTCTTCCTAATGTCTACTATAATCTTCCCCCTTTCAACTTAAAGCCATTCCCCCATTGACCTATCACTCTGTGCCCTTGTAAAAAGTCCCTCTCCAGCTTGCTTGTAAGCCATCAGGTACTGGAAGGTTGCTATAAGATCTCCTCAGAGCCTTCTCTTCTCCAGGTTGAACAAGCCCAACTCTCTCAGTCTGTCCTCGTATGGGAGGACAGACTCCAATTTAGACAGAAGGAGGTTGTGGGGGACCATGTCAATGGCTTTACAGAAGTCGAGAAAGATGACATTCCTTGCTTTTCCCGTGCCCACTGATGTGATTACCCCATCATAGCATGCATCCAGGTTGGTCAGGCAGGACTTGGTCTTTGTGAAGCCATGCTGGCTGTCTTGAATCACCTCCTCATCGTCCATGTGCTTTAGCATAGTTTCTAGGAGGATCTGTTCCATGATCTCTCCAGGCACAGAGGTGAGGCTGACAGGTCGGTAGTTCTCAGGGTCATCTATTCTGCCCTTTCTAAAAATGGACATAATGTTACCATTCTTCCAGTCACCAGGGACTTCTCCCGATTGCCATGACATTTCAAATATTATGGAGAGTGTCTTGGCAACCACATCTCCCAATTCCCTCAGGACTCTGGATGCATCTCATCAGGTCCCATAGACTGTGTTCAGGTGCCTCAGACAGTCACAAACATGATCTTCCCCTACAGTGGGAGGGGCTTTACTCCCCTGGTCTTCATCTTGTTGTCCCTTGATCCAGGAGGGGTGAGGAGAGCGGTTATCAGTGAAGATTGAGGAAAAAAAATTGTTGAGTACCTCAGCCTACTCCTCATCTGTTGATACAAAGATCCATTTTCAACCATCAGTTGGGGTAAGCTTTCTTTAACCTTCCTTTTCTGGTTTATGTACCTGTAGTCTTCACTTCCCTTGTCAAGTTCAGTTCCAGCTGCACCTCGGCCTTCCTGACCCCACCCCTATACAACTGGGAAGCATCCCTATTCTCTTCCCTGGGTCCCTGTCCCGGCTTTCACTGCCTGTGCAGTTCCCTCTTCTTGAGTTTGACCAGCCGGTATCAACTCACCCACACTGGTCTCCTCCCTTCCCTGCCTGATTTCCTACATATGGGGACTGAGTGCTCTTGCGCTTCGTGGAGAGCATCCTTAAATGTTTGCCAGCTCTGCTCGTCTCCCTTGGTCCCAAGGACCATGTCTCAGGGGGTCCTAATAACTGACCCCTGGAAGAGTTGGAAGTCTGCTTTCCTAAAATTTAGGGTCCTGACTATACTCCTCGCCTGTCCCATATCCCTCTTGACCTTGAACTCCACAAGTGCATGATCACTCCAACCCAGGTTGCTTCAGATCTTGATGTCACTGATGAGCTCACTTGCATCGGTGACCATCAGGTCCGGTATTGCATCCCCACGGGTAGGGTTGTCTATTACCTGGGTTGAAAAGTTATCTTCTATGCACTCTAGGAGTATCCTGGATTGCCTACAGCTTGTCGTGCTACTTTTCCAGAAGCTAGACATGAGACAGCAGTATGCACTCGCAGCTCAGAAGGCCAACTGCATCCTGGGCTGCATCAAAAGAAGTGTGGCCAGCAGGGCAAGGGAGGAGATTCTGCCCCACTATTCCTTGGAGGCCTCATTTGGAGTACTGTGTCCAGTTCTGGAATCTTCAACTTAAGACATAAATGGAACTGTTGGAATGGGTCCAGAGGAGGACTACAAAGATGATCAGAGGGCTGGAGAATCTTCCCTATGAGGACAGGCTGAGAGAGTTGGGCTTGTTCAGCCTGGAGAAGAGGAGGCTCTGAGGAGACCTTATATCAGCCTTCCAGTACCTGAAGGGGGGGTCTACAAGAAAGCTGGGTAGGGACTTTTTACAAAGACTCATAGTGACAGGATATGGGGCAATGGCTATAAACTGAAGAAGGGCAGATTTAGACAAGACATAAGGAGGAATTTCTTCCCTATGAGAACTGGAACAGGTTGCCCAGGGAAGTTGTGGATGCCCCCTCCCTGGACTTGTTCAAGGCTAGGTTGGATGGGGCCTTGGGCAACCTGATCTAGTGGGACGTGTCCCTGCCCATGGCGGGGAGGTTGGAACTAGATGTTCTTTAAGGTCCCTTCCAACCCTAATTATTCCATGATTCTATGTCAGGGTGGTCTCAGTAGGACAAAAGCTTGCGAGCGTGAAGCCTCCTGTAACTGGAGGAAGAAGGCTCCATCAGTAAGCCTGTTGTAGACAACAACCACAAGGTTCCCATAATCTTTAGGCCTGTGCCTGTTCTTCAGGGACAACTCTTCATACTCTATCCATTTCCTAATATAGAGGGCAATGCCTCCACCCCTCCTTCCTGATCTGTCCCTTCTGACCAGCCTCTAACCATCGATAACCAAACTCCAGTCATGGGATTTGTCCCACCAAGTTTCAGTATTGGTTGAATATTCAGGTCATAGCTTTCTAGCAGCATGGTAGCTTCCAGCTTCTCCTGTTCATTGCCCAAGGTGAGTGCATTTGTGTAGAGGCACTTCAGCTGGGCTGTTGGCCACATCACCTTCTTAGTGGAACACTCCTTATTTCCCTTAGGAAAGTTTCCTTCGTGGTTCCTACTACCTCTTGGAGACCCCAGCTCATCTCTGCAAGACTTCAACTGTGCCACGGTGTCCGCAGCACGCCCCGGGGAGGGACCGTAGCAGCACCCCATCCCTCTACCCATTGTGTGTCCTCATACAGCTTGTCACAGGCAAGCCTGCTATTATCCCCCTCCCCCTTCATATTCAGTTTAAAGCTCTATAAATGAGCCCTGCCAGGTCCTGAACAGAGATCCTCCTCCCCCTTTGAGAAAGGTGGCTCCCATCTGATACCTCTAAGCCTGGTGCCATGTAGGCCATCTCGTTGTCAAAAACGCCAAAGTTTTTATGGTGACACCAGTCACAGAGCCATGTATTAATAGACTGGACCCGTCTGATCCTTCCAGTGTCACCGCCCATTACTGGAAGGAAAGAGGAAAAACTCACCTGGCCCCCAGTAGCCATCTCAAGGCCCTGAAAGCTCTTTTGACCACCCTTGGGCTATATACTGCAGCTTCATCACCTCCCACGTGGAAGAGCAGTAAAAGGTAGTAGTCTGTGGGCCATACCAGACTGGGGAGTTCCCTAGCAATATCCCTAGCCTGAGCTCTTGGGAGACAGCAGACTTCCCTGTGAGTAGGGCCTGCCCAATATATTGGACCTTCTGTTCCCCTCAGCAGGGAGTCTCCCACAACTGTGACTTGCCTTTTCCTCCTTGTGATGGTTGTAGTAATATGGAGGGGGTTGGATCTTTCTTGTCTTGGTCCTTCCTCTGGTGTAGATAAATCAGCACCCACACTGTCCACTGATTGGTCCTCCACAACTAGAGCCTCATATCTGTTGTGCAGAGGCACCTGGAGAGGCATGGGCAAGGAGGGGGTTCACTTACTGCACTATTGGTGGACTTGATTCCACTCGCTACTTCCCTTTAAGTTCCGGCCTCCATTCCAGTGAGGGGAGGATACCTGATCCCTTTGATCAGGGGCTTGTTCTGGTGGCTGTCTGTGTTCCTCTTTCAAGGAGCTCAGGGTGCGGTTCCATCAGTCCATCTCTTGCTCAGACTCCCTGATGCTCCTTAGCCTCTCTACTTCCTCTTGCAGCTCTGTCACCAGGCATCCACATGCTCGCACCTCCCTCAACTGTACCCCTGCTGCCCCGTTTCCACTGCAAGCTGGGGGCACTCCCTGTGGCCTGAGACCTGGACGGCTGCGTGTTTTCCTGGGAGCTCAGTCTGCGCTGACATGTCCCTTCTGGCAGGCGCAGAGGATGCAACCTCCTGCCAGGTGTACACCGTGGCTAGGGTCTCTCTCACCGAATGAACTCGCCTTCTGAACACAGAGACCATGTCCTCCTTGTGTGTCCCCTGCTCTTCCTGCCTGTGCATACTGCCATGTCCCACCCTTCTTAGGAACCATGCCCCTGTTTGCCTGCTCCTGTTTGCTGCAGTCCTATTGCTGGTGCTCCTAAGGGACATGTCCCATGGATGCTTCCGGGACCGCCCCCTGGCATCATCCACCATGTTCCAGTTCTGGAATCCTAAATGTAAGAAGGATATGGAGCTCTTGGAACAGGTCCAGAGGAGGGCTACAAAGATGATCAGAGGGCTGGAGCACCTTTCCTATGAGGACAGGCTGAGAGAGTTGGGCTTGTTCAACCTGGAGAAGAGATGGTTCTGAGGAGATCTTATAGTGACCTTCCAGTACCTGAAAGAGGCCTACAAGAAAGCTGGAGAGGGACTATTCATAAAGGCTTGTGGCGACAGGACAAGGGGCAGTGGCTATAAACCAGAAAGGGGCAGATTTAGGAGGAATTTCTTCACCATGACAGTGATGAGGCACTGGCACAGGTTGCCCAGGGAAGTTGTGGCTGCCCTATCCCTGGAGGTATCCAAGGCCAGGTTGGCCGGGGCCTTGGGCAGCCTGATCTAGTGGGAGGTGTCCCTGTCCATGGCACAGGGATTGGAATTGGATGATCTTTTAGGTCCCTTCCAACCCAAACTCTTCTCTGATTCTATGTCCCAGAATTTCTCTTTCCTCAGACTTATAACTCATGGGTACATACAGAAAGGCATTCTTAAGACATTCCCTTTATCAAATCTCTGTGTCTTGTTCTAACATCGTATCATTGCTGTAAACAAGTAAACTCTAGAGGAACAGAATCTCAGCAACCAGGAGTCTTAAGAAGCTTATGGCACTGATACACCGGAGCTAAACCACACGTTCCCACTCCAAAGAGGAGTGTCAGACAGGGTCTGCCCTGAGGAAACACACCAGAGCAACACAAACCAGCAATGCCATCAATCACTACCCCAGAACTTGTGAAATTAACATGCATTTGTGACGGAGACGTCTAACAAACAGGCGGACTACCGCTCTGATGGCAAGTAGCAATCTTGATTTCTATGGTTGGATTTTTATACATGTACTTTAAGGGAGTTCTCAAACAAGCTCTATTGAATGTTATTAATATTTGACATTTATCTCGTGAGAACTTTAAGCAAACTAAGAACACACCGCATCCATGATCAGTGCACAGCTTATTTACAAAACAAACTAATCACAAGGCCCAGCTGTCTCTTTTATGTGTGTTTCTCCCCTTGTTGGTCACATAGCAAGGAATAGTTGTTTTTCTGCCAAGAGTCATTGCAAGGGCGTCCAACCCTTTCAGGAGGGACGGTCCCTATTAACTCTAGTTTCTGACTGACCCTTTCAGGCCACCAGAGCAGAAAGCAACTAAAAGGCTCCCTTCATCTCACCCTTTCTTTATTTATTAGACAAGTGGCAGGTGAGTTTTGTCCTTCGAGTGTTCTAATTTTATTTTCTTCATATCGATATAAACATGCTGAAATTGTTTTGCTCCAATTCGTAAAAGACAAGGGCAAATAGCTATCCCTATAAAAATTACGGCTGCCATTGCTATTAAACCATAAATCCCATGTGTAAATGATTCAAAAGAAGGAAAAGCAGATTTTAATGCGTTAACAAAATCTTCAGTTTGTTTTGCTATTGACAGATCTAACTTATGTGAATTTAACATATCTTGTATGTGCTGTTTTAGTTGTTCTAAGTCAAGAGAAGTGTTAGCATTGTTCCAAATACCTTGTAAATGACTTTGTATCTTATCCCAAGAAAACATAGTTTGGTTATATTCAACTGGGGTCACACAAATAGTACGATATTCTGCATGACACAAAAGAGATTCGCGAGTAGCTAATATTTGTAGCTGTCTTCCCAAAACATCAACTGTATCCCTCAATGAATTAAGACGTAATTCTATCTTTTCATCCCAATTCGCTTGATTTTGTAAAGCTCTAGATACATTAATAGTTAATTCATTAACAAATGCAGCTGTTTGTATGCTAGTAATTAATGAAATGGAGGCCACGGTGGTTACTGCAATAGCGGCAATCAATGCTGCAATGCCTGCTATAATCAATCCAACCACCCTTTTTGATCGATGTGTCAATTGTTGTGCTGTTTTCTCTAAGATTTCTGTTCCTCGGTCTGCATACCAATTGCGTGACAAATTTACTGGCACATAAATATAATCAGGTTGCTTTACTAACAAAAAGGAATCACTGGTGCTATTTAAACAATTAGATATCTCACAACCTATACAACTGACTGTTTCATTTATAATTGCCAAAGTTCCACTCAAAAATGTATAAGGATCCGGGACACAAGCTCGCATGTAAAACTCAGTTGTGTTTTGTTTTTCTTCCATAGCCCACACATTATTAATCTGCATCCATGTGATATTTTGTTTCTTTGCTTTAATCTTTCCCATGGCTGCCACGGCCTTCCATAGGTTAGAATAAAACGTTTGATTGTTTTTTGTCCAGATTCCAGAAACCAACCCAGTTGGTCGTAATTTGTTATTAATTATGTTCCAATCGCACAAAGACGTATTGGAACACACAGTCTCGTTAGCATGACATATTCTCCAAATTGGACCAAAATCCATTTTTGGTGGGACAAGTGTTCGACACAAGGGGACATTTGAAGGGGGTGTTCCCGGACCTCTTGTTACATTATAAAACTTAGGATAATAAAAATCTAGAGCCCAATGATTTCCTGCTGAAACATTCTGATCCCAATCATGTTGAACAATAACCTCCTCACACAAATCCAAGGTATGAAACTTGAAATCATATAGGTATGCCATCGAGCTTCCCAGAATAATTAAAAGGTGCAGAAAAGGTTACAATATGTTTATCAGAATATTGTCCCATAAACATAGTTTGGTTATTATACACAAGAATGTCTGTTGGTTCGTCCCATGTAACCGGGTGGATTACAGGGGGGTTTGGGATGAAAGCCCAATATGACTCTGCCTTACATCCGTGTTGCAACATCCATATGATGCTAAGCATCAGTGCCAACAGTTGTATCCATGCTTGTTTGTTCGGGTCCCGCGTTCGATCCAGGGAGAGCCTCTGCATTCGTCGTCATAATTTTCCCATCTTTGTTTTTGGCATGTCGAATGCACCTCTCTGGGATACACCTCGGAGAAGGTTCGTCTGTGGGAAAAACACAAACATATCCTCGGCCCCATATTAGTAGCTTATACACACCTGTCTATTACCCATAGTAACTGTTTTTCAATAGCATTTTCACATTGTCTTGTACTTGCTCTAATTTGATGACACTGTTTGCATATGCTTCAATATCGGCACAATTTGATCATCTCCTGCTAATTGCAGAAAATTCATTACATATTACACCTTCATCAACCTGTTTTGCAGTGTCTCTCCTGATTCCCCCTTTTTTGTTTTCTTAATTTGAATTTTTAAAAGATGATTATATTTTTCTACAATTCCTTGGCCTTGTGGATTATACGGGATTCCTGTCTTGTGCTGAATTGAGAATTGACGACTAATATAAGCAGGGCCATTATCAGTTTTTATTGTCTTGGGAATACCAATAATGCTAAAACAATGCAATAAATGCGAACAAACATGCATCAATCGTTCCCCAGTAAGGGTTGCGGCGATTGCATAATGAAAAAAGGTATCAACCGTAATGTGTACATATGATAGCTTCCCAAAAGAAGGTATATGAGTAACATCCATATGCCACAAATCATTAGGCATCAATCCCCTAGGGTTAATACCATAATGCGGTACAGGCAATAATGGAGCACATGAGGGACAATTTTTGAAAATAGTTCGGGCTTGCTCCCTTGTTATATGACATAATTTTCGTAGAGTACGAGATGACAAATGATGCAAATCGTGCAATTATTTCGCCTCCGTAACACCAAATACCTGAGGTTTAGTCAAAATATCTGCCATACGATTTCCCTGGACCAAAGGGAGCCAGCAGTGTGCCCAGGTGGCCAAGAAGGCCAATGGCATCCTGGCTTGTATCAGAAACGGTGTGACCAGCAGGTCCAGGGAGGTGATTCTCCCTCTGTATTCAGCACTGGTGAGGCCGCTCCTTGAATCCTGTGTTCAGTTCTGGGCCCCTCAGCACAAGAAGGATGTTGAGGCTCTGGAGCAAGTCCAGAGAAGAGCAACGAGGCTGGTGAAGGGGTTGGAGAACAGGCCCCTATGAGGAGCGGCTGAGAGAGCTGGGGTTGTTTAGCCTCGACAAGAGGAGGCTGAGGGGAGACCTCATTACTCTCTACAACTACCTGAAAGGAGGTTGTAGAGAGGAGGGAGCTGGCCTCTTCTCCCAAGTGACAGGGGACAGGACAAGAGGGAATGGCCTCAAGCTCCGCCAGGGTAGATTTAGGCTGGAGATTAGGAGGAGGTTTTTCACACAGAGGGTCATTGGGCATTGGAACAGGCTGCCCAGGGAAGTGGTTGATTCACCTTCCCTGGAGGTGTTTAAGGCACGGGTGGATGAGGTCTTGAGGGACTTGGTTTAGTGTTAGATAGGAATGGTTGGACTAGAAGATCCGATGGGTCCCTTCCAAGCTGGTTGTTCTGTTCTGTTCTGTGATCTTACCTCCTTATGCCTCAATCAATCAGCTGGAAAACTGGATAAAAAGCAGGACTAGAGCAGATGTGCAGATGTGCACCAGATATGCAGATAAATTGAGTCGTCCTGGGTAACTAAATTTCAAAATACCCTATACAGAATATAAAGAGTTTGATGCAGGTGGGAATGGCAGTTTATTATGTGTTTGATTAAAAAATGGCACTAGGGACTGAGATTGTAAATACTGCCAATTTACTTGGAAATGCATTCACATTATCAGAATGAAATTAACTTGAAGGGAATGCAACAAGCAGAGAATAAAAGAATATTATTTTTATAGGCAGAGTCCTCAGGAAGTCTCTAACTCATGCACAGATGTATTTCACACAGGATATCTCCAACAAATTCATATCGCTCATCTAAGAAAAGTGAAAAAGCCCTTTCATTCTTTTTTTTAAAGTTCTAAGCTGCATACATGAATTTAAAAGCAAAACAAATGACATTCCACTTTTATGAAGGTCTCGACTTGTAATGTATGATAAAAATGTCCATAAAATAATGGATGGAGGCACAGATAAAAACAACTTGGTATACACAGCAGATTGCACAGAAAGCTTTTTAATAGGCGATTTTTCAGATCATTAGCACTCTGAATGATTTAATTGTATCTGCTCCTCATAAAGCACAACTTTTAAAACATCGTACCTTGAATTCCTTTAAGACATCCAGTGTTCCTCCCATAAACTGGGGGAGCAAATTAACAAAGTCCTTTTGAAAAGTAAGCACACCTTATAAATCTCTATCTTAATGAAACCTCTAAGGCCATCTGGTTTAATGCACAGAAGGGGAAAGACAGTCACATGTCCTGGTTTTGATCTTGCTACTGACAAATTACTGCTAAGTCATTTTTTTGCATCTTAGACTCATCTGGCTCAAATGTAAAAGATAGTATAATAATATTTCTCATGAGACCAAAAAGTGCAATGAAATAAACAAATTTCAATCACCACACAAAGATTAGGTAAAGAAGCCCTCATTTAGTATCAGATCACAGACTCTACATTTTGCTATCACTAACACAAGAGAACAAGATGCACAGGTGACAGTAAGAGAACAAGAGCTAATGGGAAGAAAACCAAGACAATGACCTCTAAATACACATAAACTTTATTTCAATAGCATTGTATACATGTATCATACATCACATTGCCAGTTTTTCATTAGAGGGAACAACATATCTCATATTCTATTCCCTTTCTCCAAAAGGGGTGAACTGGTAAAATGCAGGAGTTGAATAAAAATCAATTGAAGTCAAATCTCAAAAAAATTCTTTATTTTGTTTTCTTTTGGACTTCATCTGAACAAACACATGCACCTTTAAAAGGCCACACATTTTGTGATCAACAATTCTGGCAAGGTCTATCACAACAGGGCAGACTCAGGAATCTGATCAAGACAACATATAAAAAGCAAATAAGGGAATTAAGTACAACTAGGATAGTCTTCCTTTACAGTAAGAGGCACTAAATCAGATCTTCAGCTGTTCAGGTGTGTCTTGAATCACCCATGCTCTAGGCAAGGACTATCATTCCTTTGTATATGAATGCACCAGCATCTAAATTTCTAGGCACAAGGTATGTTAAGTTTCAGCCCTCTGTATAGAGGCCTTGACATTTGTCTATTAAACATTTACTGTGCAGTAAATGGAGCAGGATTACCAGAGCCTTAAACCACACAATCATTGCTGTGAGAAATCTCGACTGGTCCGAGGAGTTAGAGTGTGTGAACTTAAACATTGGCCTTGAATAGATGCCCGTGTATCCTTGGAGAAGCTGGAAGGTGCCAAGAAGAGCCCAGTAAACAAGATTAGGAAACTGCCAGGCCACAGGTGAAACCATGATACAGGCTTGTGCCAAGGTGGGATCCATAGGGCATACAGTAACAGCCCTAGCTGCGGCCTTGGCTGCTGCAAAAACAAGGGATTTAAGATGTTTTGATTGCAGCCAGGTCGGGCATTTTAGACGAGCTTGCCCAAAAAAAGAACAAGAGAGAGAATGCAGCTGAAGCAGCGGGGGCAGCAGGGATCATGTCTTATGTGTGGGAAAAGCGACCAACACAGTGTTGGTTCAGAGGTAATCTAAATAACCAGTCCTTACTGCAGGGAAATGGCTAGAAGAGCACAAGGGGGGCATGTGCAGACAAAAATGCCTGCTGCATCAGCAAACAATCCATCCCTCAGCCATCCTCAAACACAGGCCTATGCGACCAGCTGTCAGGGAAAACCGAGGGATCAGTCAGCATGTATGTATCCACCACCAACACGGTAACTCTAACAGCACAGGGGGTGCATAAGGTTCCCTCAGACGCTTAGGGACCCATCGGAAATGGACTAAGTGCATTATTAATTGGACGATCAAGTGCTACTATACAAGGACTTATGGTACATGCAGGAGTCATTGATGCTGACTATGAGGGACAAATTTATGCTATGGTTTCCACATCCACTCCACCTGTTACAGTGGAAAAAGGCACTCGCATTGCTCAACTTGTACCTTTTATGAGTTGTGTCCCTAGGACTGAACAGGTCACCCGAGGCACTGGAGCGTTTGGATCCACCAGACAACCCCAAGTGCTTTGGATGCAAACGCTGTCTGACAGTCGACCACAAATGGTGTGTACATTATCCATGGAACAGGCATTGTCAATATCATTGCAGGTAAATGGACTATTGGATACAGGTGCAGATGTCACTGTTATTTCTCAACGAGATTGGCCTTCCTCTTGGCTTGTGATTTCTACCACTCAAGGCATCGTGGGCCTGGGGGAGAGTCACCAACAGATTCATGGCAACGAAACCAGTACTCATCACCAACCCGGAAGGACAAAAGGCTACTGTTCAACCTTATGTGACTGTGGTCCCTTTTGGGGAAGAGACTGTTTGTCACAATGGGGAGTTCGGATAACCACAAATTTTCATTAGAGGTCACTCTGTTGCAGGGCGTGAAGACACCTACATTGGCTTTGAGATGGTTAACAGAGAAGCCGGTTTGGGCGGATCAGTGTCCCCTCAATTGTGAAAAACTTGTAGCCCTGCTGACTTTGGTAGCAGAACAACTAGCTACAGGACATATTGAACCATCCCATAGCCCGTGGAATACCCCAGTACTTGTGATTAAGAAAAAAATCAAGAAAATGGCCATTATTACATGATTTATGTCAGATCAATGAGATGATGGCAACAATGGAAGCACTGCAACCGGGATAGCCCTCACCTGCAATGATCCCTATGCAGTGGGAAATTGCTGTGATAGACTTAAAAGATTGATTCCTTACCATTCCATTGGACGTAAATGATATGGAAAAGTTTGCTTTTACAGTTCCATCAATCAACCATGTTGAACCATCGCCGAGGTACCATTGGAAGGTTCTCCCATAAGGGATGAAAAATTCACCCACCATCTGTTAATGGTTTGTAGCTCAAGCCTTGAGTCCAATCAGAGAAAAATATGCAATGGGGTACTGTTGTCATTACATGGATGATAGTCTTTTGGCTGCTCCAACATCTCAGCTGTTGCCAGCAATGGAATTTGACACACGAGTTTAATTGAACCAATTTGGCCTAGTGGTGGCTGAAGAGAAGGTACAACAGACTCAGCCATGGCTTTATTTAGGCATGAGGGTGCTTGACTGCACTGTGCAGCCACAAACAATCCAGCTAATGATGAAAGTGAAAACCTTGAATGATGTACAGAAATTGGCAGGAATCATTAATTGGTTATGGCCTTATTTAGGCCTAACTTCATCTCAATTGAGGCTCCTTTTAGAACTATAAAAAGGAGGCACTGAGATTAAAGCACCGCGGTCTTTGACCTCCGAAGTAAGGCAAACAGCTGAGATAGTGGAATGAGCAATTCAGGAAAAGCATGTGTGGAGAATTGAGCTGACTGTTGCAGTTGAGGTATTTGTTTTGATTGATGACATGATACCATTTGCAATGATCGCGCAGTGGAACCCAGATTGGGAAGACCCACTTCATGTATTGGAATGGGCCTTCTTGTCTTGTTGCAACAAGAAGACTGCTCCCCGGCCTGTTTGAATTATTGGCACAGATTATCATTCAGATCCGAATGAGGTGCTCAGGATTGTTGGCAAGAGACCCAAAAAAAATCGTCTTACCTCTACAGGTAGACTATTTTGAATGGTGTCTAACTAACAGTTCAGCATTGCAGGTCGCATTAATGAATTATACAGGACAAACTGAGTATCATTTTCCTTCCTATCTGTTATGTAAGTTAGGAAGTCAGATTTGTATTGGACAGAAACAATTAAGCCAGAAAGAACCTGTGACAGGTCCTACAGTATTTACAGATGGATCAGGACACACTGGAAAAGCAACTGTTGTCTGGTATGATGGTCGCCAGTGGCAACACATAGTTGAGTAGCAAGAAGGTTCCCCTCAAATTGTGGAACTTCGTACTGTGACGTTGGCATTCCAGTGATTTACTTGTGCAATGAATATTGTTACAGATTCAGTTTATGTAGTGGGACTAGTCCAGTGACTGGATAAGGCACTCTTGGGAAATGTGAGTAATGCCTTATTATTTGACATGCTACAATCATTATGGCTGACGAGTCAAAAAGATCACACTCATATTATTTCCTGCCTATTAAAAGCCATACCACTTTACCGGGATTTCTAGCAGCTGATAATGCGCAGGCAGACCAATTGGTTTCGGCTGTGGCAATGGGACCAGTGCCTAACGTGACACAGCAAGTAACTGAATCCCATCCGGTTTTGCATCAAGGCTTTTGTGCCTTGAAATGTCAATTTCATTTAACAACTACAGAGGCCTGTTCTATTGTTGCAGCCTGGTGAACATGTCCATGCCAGGGCGAACATGTACCTGCATATTATGGCACAAATCCCAGAGACTGACAAGCTTTACAGATTTGGCAATCCAATGTTACCCATATTGCAGAGTTTGGTAAACTTAAATATGTACATGTGTCTATTGACGCATTTTCATCAGTCATAGTAGCTACTGCACACACAGGAGAAACAGCTCGAGATGCTATTCGACATTGGCAACAGGCTTTTGCTGTGTGCAGTGTTCCACATCAAATTAAGACCGATAATGGTCCTGATTACATTTCTGCCTGAGTAAAAGCTTTTTTACAACTTTGGGGGATTACCCATGTTACTGGGATCCCGCATTCTCCTACCGGACAGAGCATTGTGGAGCGTGCACATGGCAATCTAAAACTCCTTCTTCAAAAACAAAAAGGGGGAATGGTTGGAGAATCCCCTGAAGTGCGGTTAAATAAAACCATGTATGTACTGAATTTTGTTAACATAGTAGAGGATATGCAGGAGCCACCTATGGTTCGCCACTTCAAATCCCTATGTAGTACGACCACTATTTCCCCTGGTGTTAAGGTGAAAGACCTGCAAAATGGACAATGGTCACCTCTGTGGGATTTATTAACCTGGGGAAGAGGGTATGCTTGTGTTTCCACAGATAGTGGCCCTTGGTGGGTTCCTGCTTGCTGCGTTCGGCCTGTTGTGGATGGTCCACGCAAGTGAAGAACGAATGGTCCCACAACCGAAGCAGATACACCTCCTCTAATATGTCACACTCTTTTCCTGTTCTTGTTGTTTGTGCCTGTAGGGATCTTTCTAGTTTGTGGGAGTAGAGCATGGTGGGTGGAATTCTTTTGAAACTTAAGGATGGGCCATGTAGCTTTGGGGAGCTTATGTCACCAACATCCAACCTTATTACAAAAAAATATAGCAACCTCAGTATTGACACCTGGGGTTGCTGCGGCAGCTGCCTTAAAAAGCTAATGAACTTGGAATGTTGGCTAGGTAAGCAAACCAATGCTACATTGATTTCACTGAGTGGTTTGTTAACTGATATTGATAGTGTTAAAAGTATGCCGTAATAGATTCTCATTATTAGTCCAAGGACATGAATTTGAAGGCTTTGAGGGAATGTGTTGTATTGGATAAGGAGTTGATGGGTGGAATTAGTTGAATGGCTTGCTTAAAGGATGGGGACTGTCAAAGTAGTTATCTTTGGTAAGATCTAGATTGTTGATTTTGTTCGTTGTTGCGGTTGTGTTATTAATGTTGCCATGTCTTGTGTCTCTGTTGCAAGGGCCCTGCAGCAGAAAGCACGGGCAATTTTTGTAGCACAAATACAAAAAGGATGAATTCTGGGAAACCTTGGCTAGTCTGAGGAGTTAGAGTGTGTGAACTTAAACATTGGCCTTGAATAGATGCCCGTATGTCCTTGGAGAAGATGGAAGGTGCCAAGAAGAGCTGAGTAAACAAGATTAGGAAGCTGCCAGGTCGCAGGTGGAATCACCCAATTATGAAGTTACAACTGAGAAGGAGTCATCCAATTATGAACTGTCGGTCTTTAGCTAAACTAATCGTGCATGGACGCGCAGCTCAGGAAGGGGTATAACAAGTCTTGTAAAATCAATAAAGATGGTCCTTTTGCCCACAACTTCTACGTGTTGTGGATTGCCCTGATTGAGACACACTAGGTTGGAAAAGTAACCCAGGATCATCGAGTCCAACCATCCCTATCAATCACTAAGCCATGTCCCTCAACACCTCATCCACTCGTTTTTTAAATACCTCCAGGAATGGTGATTGAACCACCTCCCTGGGTAGTCTGTTCCAGTGTCCAATGACCTTATCTGTGAAAATTTTTTTTCTGATGTCCAGAAGAAAAGGTCCTGGATTAGCTTTGAAATTCTTCAGTAGAGATCCCAGAGAGAGTTGTATAAACCTCAATTCCCTTTTTCCCCCTCTCTTTGTGGGGTGGTTGTGGTTTAAGTTTTTTTTTTTTGGTCTTCTGGATGTTGAGGTCCAAGATGAGATCTCTGCTCTGCATTGTATTGGAATGTATTCTGTGTTTGGGTAAATGCCTGGCATGGGAAGACGTGCAAAAAGAAAAAAGTTTCTGTAGATGTTGGTTGAGTCCATCTGTTTTCTGCAAGGCTTAATTTATAATTTTAAGTAAAAGAGTTGACTTAATGTAAATTATGGCAACACTATGTTGATCTCAAGCATGTTTACTCTTTTCAAGGGGAAGAACATAATACAATAATTTATATTGACTGGGATAATTCACTACAAAGGTTTTAAAAATACCATTTTCACCCTCCCTGTTTATAATCAGATGGTATTTTTAATAATTGTTGAATCCACACTGAGAAATACAAATAGTCTTTAATGCCTAGGCATTAATTTCTAATTGAAATGGATGAGTTGATTTATAATTTGCCTTAAACACTCATTAATTTGGCAGCAGCAGAGGAGAGAGGTGGAAGCACTGGCCTTCCCCCGTACCTGCAGTTGGGCTGCCAGGGCTCACTGGATCAGCCAGTTATTCCGGCATGTGTCCCTTGAACTGGAAGTGACCCCTAAAACACCCAGACCTCATTCCAGAACCTTCCAGGAGATGCATCTACACATGCTCCACTTCAAGAACAGTATCAGTGTATGTATGCATTGAAATAAATTAATTGGGGAATATTCACAGAATTCCAAGCCTGTTTTAAGTATTCTCTATAAAAAATTAATAATTTTTTCCCCTTGAGCCAATTTGTTTACATATTAGCTTCTCTGCTTATGAGAACAGACATGTACACAGCATAATGGTAGTTTTACAGTGCTAAGCATTTCTTTCCCCCCCCCCCATAAAGAAAAGCAAACTCAGTGTTTTATTACTTTTGTACATGCTGCATAGGAAAAACAGCTGAAGATGGTTTATACCAGTTTTTATCATCTCTGATAAAATTACAAGAGCAGAAGAAAAGTGAGATTTCAGAAATCACTGGAAAATAAAACCAAGATAAGGTTGTCTGCTCAGGATTTGATATAAATTCTGTACAGAAAGGCACCAAATGGCTAGCCACAGCCTAAGTATAGGAAAAACATCTCCAATGCTCACCTGATTTTTCACTATCACAATATTAAGACTGCAGATTTCTGAAGACTGAAGAATTAAAATGAAAAAAATTTAAAAATATATCAATGCCTATATTTCCTTTAGTGAATTTTAAACCTGAACAACTACCTCTGGAGATTACAAAATATTTCTATAAAAATGCTTGTCCTGGTTTCCTCTTGTATTAAGCTATGCTCAAGCACTCATGCTGAAATAAGCATCTATACAGGGGCTTTCAGAAATTTTCTCAATAAAAGATTATATGACAAGGTAACATTCCTGACCTAGAAAAACTTTCCAGTGTAAAAACATCCTTACTATTAAGTTCTTTGTAAGAGTGTGTTGAGAACATAGATGCAAATGTCTTAAACTCGATGTCTTCCTCTCTGAGGAGAGCAAATGAGTGAACTCTCCTTGACAAATTAGTTTGCAATGGAGGTCACATAACACTAATTCCTATTAGTCCTCTTGTAGAGTCTTTTTCCCCTTTTTCTTCTGAGTAGAAGTAGTGTATAGAGAGCTGCAACCTTCAGTGAAGTAACATTTGTTACTTCAGGCAAAAATGAAAATCTGGACTCTATCAGAGAAGAGTAAAAGTCAACAGTCTGTCAGTGTGTGTCAACACAGTTCTGAAGATCTCTGCATTCCACCTTTGAAATGTGACTCCTCTGCTTCTGAAGTTAATTTAGTTTAAGATATGCTATGGTAATAATATTTTTTACTTCATTACATATGAAATACCTATCTTTAACTCAAAGTGCTTTACATAGTACAAATATAATCCTTAAAAATAGATTTCACAATGGATGTAATTGCCTACATAACAGGAAAACTCACGATAATATAATCTCACTGGACCCACTGGACCCGTTGTTTGCAAATAGAGAAGGACTTGTGGGTGATATGCTGGTTGGAGGCTGTCTTGGGCACAGCGATCATGAAATGACAGAGTTTTTGATTCTTGGAGAAGTAAGGAGGGGAGTCAGCAGACTGGCCGACTTGGACTTCTGGAGGGGACACTTTGGCCTGTTTAGGGGCCTGGCTCACACAGTCCCTAAACAGAGCTGTCCCTATATGCCAAAAGACAAGCCAGTGGGGAAGAAGAGCGGCTTGGCTGAACAGAGAGCTTTGGTTGAAATTCAAGAAAAGAAAAAAAAGTGTTTATGGCCTTTGGAAGAAGGGGCAACACCCTCAGGAGGACTCCAGGGATCATAGAACCATAGAATAATCAGGTTGGAAGAGACCCACCGGATCATCAAGTCTAACCATTCCTATCAAACACTAAACCATGCCCCTTAGCACCTCGTCCACCCATGCCCTTAAACATCTCCAGGGAAGGTGAATCAACCACCTCCCTGGGAAGCCTGTTCCAATGCCCAATGACCCTTTCTGTGAATTTTTTTTTCCTAATGTCCAGCCTAAATCTCCCCTGGCAGAGCTTGAGGTCATTCCCTCTTGTCCTGTCCCCTGTCACTTGGGAGAAGAGGCCAACTCCCTCCTCTCTACAACCTCCCCTCAGGTAGTTATAGACAGCAATGAGGTCTCCTCTCAGCCTCCTCTTCTCCAGGCTAAACAACCCCAGCTCTCTCAGCCGTTCCTCATAAGACCTGTTCTCCAACCCCTTCACCAGCTTTGTTGCTCTTTTCTAGACTCACTCCAGAGCCTCAAAATCCTTCTTGTGGTGAGGGGCCCAGAAGTGAACACAGGATTCAAGGAGCGGTCTCACCAGTGCCGAGTACAGAGGGAGAATAACCTCCCCGGACCTGCTGATCACGCCGTTTCTGATACAAGTCAGGATGCCATTGGCCTTCTTGGCCACCTGGGCACACTACTGGCTCATGTTCAGTTGGCTGTCAACCAACACCCCCAGGTCCCTCTCCTCCAGGCAGCTTTCTAGACAGACTTCTCCTAGTCTGTAGCTCTGCATAGGGTTGTAGCACTGCATAGGGATGTTGTGAGGTTATGCAGGGAGATGATTAGAAGGGTAAAAGTCCAACTACAACTTAATCTGGCTACTGCCGTAAAAGACAATAAAAACATGAAAGAGTATCTGGAGTACTACAGACCTGTCCGTCTGACTTTGGTACTGGGGAAGGTTATGGAGCAAATCACCTTGAACGTAATCATCTGGCACATATAGGGCAACCAGGTCATCAGGTCCAGTTCATCTGGGTTTATGAAAACCATGGAATGCTTGACCAACCTGATCTCCTCCTATGACAATGTGAACTGCTTAGTGGATAAGGCAAAGGTTGTGGTTGTCATCTACCCGGACTTTATTAAAGCCTTTGACATCATTTCCCACAACATTCTCCTGGAGAAACTGGCTGCTCATGGCTTGGATGGGTGTACTCTTCAATGGATAAAAAACTGTTAGCACAACCGAGCCCAAAGAGTTATGGTGAATGGAGTTAAATCCTGTTGGAGTCCGGTTGCAAGTAGTGTTCCCAGTGCTCAATATTGGGACCAGTTCTGTTTATATCTTTATCAATGATCTGGATCAGGGGATTGAGTGCACCCTCAAGAAGTTTGTAGGTGATACCAAATTGTGTGGGAGTGTTGCTCTGCTTGAGAATAGAAAGGCTCTGCAGAGAGACCTGGACAGGCTGGAATGATGGGATGAGGCCAGTTGTATGAGATTCAACAAGGCCAAGCACCTGGTCCTGCACTTGGGACACAACAACCCCATGCAATGCTACAGGCTTGGGGAAGAGTGGTTGGAAAGCTGCCTGGCGGAGAAAGACCTGGGGGTGTTGGTTGACAGCCGACTGAACATGAGCCAACAGTAGCCCAGAGGGCCAAGAGGCTGGAGAAGTGGGTCTGTGAGAACTTCATGAGGTTCCACAAGGACAAGTGCAAGGTCCTACACCTGGGTTGGGGCAATCTCCAATTTCAGAAAATGATGGGGGATGACATGATTGAGAGCTACCTTGCAGAGAAGGACTAGGGGGTGCTGATCGATGAGAAGCTCAAAATGAGCCGGCAGTGTGCACTCGCAGCAAAGAAGGCCAACTGCATCCTGGGCTGCATCAAAAGAAGCGTGGCAAGCAGATTGAGGGAAGTCATTCTGCCCCTCTATTCCTCTCCTGTGAGACCTCATCAAGAGTACTGTGTCCAGTTCTGGAATACTCAACATAAGAGGAATATGGAATGTTGAAACGGGTCCAGAGGAGGGCTACAAAGATAATCCGAGGGCTGGAGCACCTCCCATATGACGACAGACTGAGGGAGTTGGGTTTGTTCAGCCTGGAGAAGAGAGGAGATCTTTTATCAACCTTCCAGTACCTGAAAGGGGCCAACAAGAAAGCTGTGGAGGGACTGTTCACAAAGGCTTGTAGTGATAGGACAAGAGACAATGGGTATTAACTGGAGAGGGGTAAATGTATGCTAGACATTAAGAAGAATTTCTTCACCATGAGAATGGTGAGACACTGGAACAGGTTGCCCAGGGCAGTTGTGGCTTCCCCATCCCTGGAGGTGTTCAAGGTCAGGTTTGATGGGGTCTTGGGCAACTTGATCTAGTGGGAGATGTCCCTGCACATGGCAGGGGAGGTGGAATAAGACGATCTTTAATGTCCCTACCTGTAGCAATTAAGGCATGGACCCCATCCATGAGGCGGCAAATGAGATCTCTTTATTGAGGGGACACAAAACTTTATATAGTGTTTCTGTACCCAGTCAGCAGCTACCCCAGTGAATTCCCACCTATGAGAATCCCGCAGTTACAGTGACAGAGTGCAACAGACCACCTACCACAAATGTGCCCCCCATCCTCATGCCCTCCATCCAATGCATTCTCCTCCCATGAACTCATCAGCCCCGGCAAAGACCCCCTAGGTCCCAACAAGCCAGCAAATATGAGAACACTGGCTGTCCGCTCCATGCCTGCTGCTAACATCACGGGCACATCAAGACATCAGCCGCCCACCCCAGCATACATATGACAGTAGAAACTTTTATGGCCACATCTCCCCCTTCTTTGTTTGCAAACATCACAGTCTTCGAAGAACTATAAATTGCTCATTGTACCTTTCACAGAAACATGATAAACATATGATTAGGCATAGAAATATCTTATTACAGATACACAGAAATATACAAATGCAAAGAAAAGCGATTTTGATTAAATCCTTTAGCTAGCTCGTCAATCCTTATGCACCAACACAAGTTTTTCGGTCCAAAAATCCTTATAAGAGGTTTTTCAACCAGCATTCATCTTCAAACTTCTTGTCCCATCCATGAGTGCCGATACAGCCCAAGCATTATTGCTGTCCATATTAGTATAGCCGCCATCTTCATCATAATTACCATCTCTGCTTAAATCATAGACTCATAGAATCATAGAATCATAGAGTCAGAGAACAATCAGGTTGGAAGAGACCCACCGGATCATCAAGTCCAACTGTTCTTATCAGACACTAAACCATGCCCCTCAGAACCTTGTCCACACATGCCTTAAACACCTCCAGGGAAGGTGAATCGACCACCAATGCCCAATGTCCCTTTCTATGAAAAACTTTTGTCGTAAAGCAGATGCAGAGATCAATCTGATCAGTCAGCAAGCACCTTTATTCAGCTTAGCTGTCTCTCTATATACCCCATTCGGTTACATAACTGTGAGCCCACGAGAGTGACTACAGTGTACCATTGGCTAAAGGTAGCTGTCCATAAGGCTATTACCAACATATTATTGGCTAAGCTACCGTGCATGCCAAGAAACCAAGTTATACTAAAGTTAGCTATGTTGACAGTTCATGTCCATCGTTTTCCTTTCAGCTGGTACTCGTTCCCACCGAACTAGCTGCTGGGTTCCTCCCAGCTGGCCTGTGTTTATCTTTCAGCTCTCTGCTTCAAGGTCTCATTAGAGTTGTTCAGTATCAAGCAGTCTCACAGCATCCAGGCCTTGTTCTCTGTAAAATCTTCCCACAATTCCCCCTTTTTGTTTTTCGATGACAAAAGCATTCAGGTGAAACGTATGATCAACTTGGTATTATATACACTGTAACACACAGGATAATTGTTAAAGCAATTGACACCATTAAAAATAACAGTCCTTCTTGTTCCTGTCAACTGCTTTCGTGGCTGAGGCTTTAACCACTGTCATGCAGCAACATGGGCTTGATCCATCTCACTGGTGCCCAAAAGTGGTCCTGTATCTGTTAAAACACAAGCATAACCTCCTCCCCATGTTAGTAGCTTAAACAGACCATAGTAACTGATTTTTAAACTCTCTCTAATTTAAATGATATTCAAGTGCCTTAGCATTGGTACAATCTAGTCATTTCCTGTGAAAATTCATTTAATATTGACCATTCTCCTGATTCCCCCCCTTTTTTTTTTTTTTTTAAGTGTCAGCTCAATCATCCCGAAACGTTGAGCAGTAGGACCCAGCAGTCCCCGAATGCTGCAATGCAGGCATTCCCCTAGAGAGATAATACAGTTAACTCCTCTGGTCCTCTGGGCTTCCGCAAAGCTGAAAGAAAAATGGAACTTAGAGGGGGGTGGGGTGGGGGGTGGGTTAGTCACACGCATGCAACTTCAAGGCTAAACTTTTGCCTTTTTCTTCCGAAGCCTTTCATTCCAAAGATCCCAGGTAAATATACCTGTTTGCCGGCTTAGTGGACATATGAGATTGAAAGGTCCCAGAGATGTATTTTCAAGATTAATCAAAATTAATTTGTAAGTCTTACAAACGTTTGAAGTACTTCAAACACATACACACACGACCACTCATTTCAAAGCTAGCCAAATACATTCATACAATGTTGGTTATTGCTAGTGCATCCACAATTTTCGATGCTATGAATGGTCTTCCTTTTTCCAAGGGCAAACCCATTTTGTAGGAATCCAACAAACACCTTCCTCTGCAAGTAAGCACATGTATCATCTGTCCGTTAGATGCACCTTTGCCGGAAAACCTTTAACAAAACCATAAAATTTCAAACTGTTGGTTTTGTCGGGAAAACATCAGCAAAGCTATAGAATGTCAGCCTGCACTTTTTGCCGGGAAAACATCAGCAAAACTATGAAACTTCAAATTGCAACTTTTTGCCAGGAAAACATCAGCAAAGCTATAGAATTTCAGGCTGCAGCTTTTTCCCGGGAAAACATCAGCAAAGCTATGAAACTTCAAATCTCAGCACTGCCGGAAAAACATCAGCAAAGCTGGAATCCCTTGGTCTGACCCTGGTTGCATCTGCACTGGCCAGGCCCTCTCCATTTCTGTCCCAGCGCCGGGGGGCATCGCGCGCTGTCTGTAGTTTCCCTGGTTTGACAAACAGGTAGGTATGGCGTGAGGTGGTGTAGATGGAGCAGGCAGAGGTATCCCGGAGGAAGGCATTGGTGCAACAGCAGTGTTAGAATTTGAGCAGTCTCTATCCTTCCCAAGAATGGCAAGTTTCTCCTTCGGTTGCTCAATTGTAGTTGTGGACAACTCAAGTTGATCTATTCTTTTTACAAAGGTTTGGAGGATATCATCTGTTGTATCCTGTGTTTCTTTAAGTGAAGAGCTCGAACCAGAGCTGGGGAGTGTCGAAGTTGGTATACTCGGGGGTGGAGGCAATAGCGCTTCTGGGTTAGGGCCTCCCTCCGAAGGTCCCGTGACTGCCACTTCTGGTTTATCTTTAATTGGTGCAGGCATAGTCACAGTGCAACTTCCAGCTTCCTCCTGACCCGTCAGGGTTTTAGGAATAGCTCCAGGACCAGATACAGCAAGACGGAGAGTTTCTACGATACCATCTATGATTTTTGGTCCAAGAGGCACCTCACATGCCTTAAAAGGTTTAGCGAGCACAAAATGGAGCGAGTCAGGCTTGGCGCAGGGTGGAAGGGCGGGGGGAGGGAGGAGGGGTTTAGAAACTTCTGTACCTTTAGCATTATTTTCAGTTTTTAGTGGGTTGTTTTCCTCATTCGGTTCTGGACCCAAGTTCAATGCTGCGAATACAGAGGCCGTAGCAGTTTGCTTAATTCTTAAATCTTTCAAGGTTTCAGATATAAATTTCCATAAAGTAGCAAATTTGGTGGTTTCCATCCCCTCAGCTTCCCCATTGCTGATAGTATCCCATAGTTGAATCCCTATGTCCTTTGAAGCAGCTTGGTAAAACATCAAACCAGCATCAGGAATAAGTCTCCTATCTCTGCTCCATTTCAATAGTTCAATTAGACATTTTTTGTCATATTTAATTCCTCTCTTGGAGAGAATGTAATGTAGGAGATTTACCACCGATTTCTTGTCCTTAGAAAGCATGGAGCCCATGCCCTATAGAGTCAGCTTGGAACACAGTTGCATTGAACAAAATTAAATACATTATCTGGCTATCCTTTGGTATTAATACTAGTGGAAATGGCGTTCACAACATTAGTGAGACAGCATCCATACCCTTGCTTGAATGATTCCAGTACAGTCTGCATCAATGACCCCAGGTAAAACGAAAATTCCTAACTGAATTATTGATAATCATTCTAATTACAAGGTATTAAAGTCAACCCCAATGGTCCTTTTACATTTCGTGGTATTGTGTGAAGTGCAGACGTTTCTAGCACTACTGCGATGATGGTGATAACATCTATCTCGGTGCTATCTCTGGTTCATGCTCTGAAATGAGAGCTGGTGCTTGCCGTGGTGGCATCTGTGTCAGGACACGCCTTTGAACCATGCTTTGCTCCTGGTTTTCTGACAATACTGTCCCATTCTTGTCCCATTTTTATATACACCAACTGGTAAAATGTTTACCCTTTCCACACCAAGGGCAGAATTTAGACCCTCTATCCTGGTGTTGCATGTGGCAGTCTCTTAAAATGTATCTCCTTGCTGCGATTCTAACAGAACGTATTTCTGTCTCAGATTACAGTCAGGGCAGCAGCTACCAGCTGAACTTGATAGGGATAGGTAAATGATCCCAGCTGTTGTTGTAGGAGTTTTCAGACTACACCATATCTTTCTATATTTGCTATTAGGATTTATTGTCGTTCTTTGAAAACATCAGCAGTGTGAAGCAGCAATCAAAGTGTCAGGTAGGCATCTCGTGACCTTCTGCTGGCTGCAAATTTAAGGTGGTTTAGCTGAAGGTAATCTTTGCTCTTGCACATGCTTAGAAACAATGGTGGTGGTAGGAGTGTCACCATTACAGTGTAGAAGGTTAGTGGACTAAGTAGAATGGTTTACATACAGAGAGCAGAGAAGTACAAGGATGGGACTTGTTTGACAACTAAGATGAGTTCATCATTATGATGCCAAAATAAGGGAAAGATGATGATGATGATGTAGTAGGAAAAAACATTTGACAAAACTATTACTCCCCATCTAACTTTCAAAGGTAAGTCTAGAAACTAAACTTAACTCTGAACACTGTAATAATTGAAACAGATGATGGTTTTGTCACATATACTGTTTCCTATCTTAGGAAGAAATGGAACACAATTGAGCACAATTAGCCTTTTGTCCACCTCACTGAGAATAATGTCTTTGTTTGTGCTTTCTCTCCTTTGCAGCTACCAAACACTTCTATAGTCAAAATTGACCAATCAGTTAACATAGTTGTATCGATGAGACAGTAGCGAGAGAATAAAGAAAAATGAAAGTAATTGGGAGTGTGTGTTTACATTAAAAAGCTGAAGCTCCTATTTCCATAGACTGAAGTTTGGTATGCTCAAAAACTTATCTGCTCTCCCATTGCCAACTGCAAGACTGAGGGAAAAAAGATGGGGAATGGCAGAAAGTTCCTGCCTAGTTCAGGAATCCTGTTGTCCCCACTCAGACAACAAAACCCCAGATTCCCTTGCAGAATGAATAGGAAGCGCTGCAAGTAGAATCCATCCCCACAAAGAGGATGGCTCCCACAGCCTAGAAACATTCCCTAGGCAGCACCATCCTCAAACAACCATCAAAACATCCTCTGAGAAAAAGAAGAGGAGAGTGATTGTCTTGGGGGATTCCCTTCTAAAGGGAACAGAGGGACCTATCGGCAGACCACAGGGAGGTCTGCTGCCTACCTGGGACCTCAGTGAAGGATGTCACCAGAAAACTTCTGTCCTTGGTGAAAGCCACAGATAAATGTAGTACTACTCTGGTAGTGTTTCAAATTGGCTACGATGACACACAGCGCAGGAAGCTGAGAGCAATTAAGAGGGATTTCAGGGCTCTGGGGAAAACGATGGAGGACTCTCGGCGTAAGTAGTGTTTATTTCCATTCCAACACTAAGGAATGAAGAGCAAGAGATCAAAAAGAATCAGTTGATTAATATCTGGCTCCAAACCTGTAGTGAGGAGAAAAACTTTGGATTCTTTGATAATGGACTGGACCACGCACCTCCAGGTTTCCTTGCTAGGGATCATAGAATCATAGAATCACCAGGTACAAAATGACCCACTGGATCATCGAGTCCAACCATTCCTATCAAACACTAAACCATGCCCCTCAGCACCTCGTCCACCTGTCCCTTAAACATCTCCAGGGAAGGTGAATCAACCACTTCCCTGGGCAGCCTGTTCCAGTGCCGAATGATCCTTTCTGTGAAAATATTTTTCCTAATGTTCAGCCTGAACCTCCCCTGGCAGAGCTTGAGGCCATTCCCTCTTGTCCTGTACCCTGTCACTTGGGAGAAAAGGCCAGCATCCTCCTCTCCACAACTTCCTTTCAGGTAGTTATAGAGAGCAATGAGGTTCCCCTCAGCTTCCTCTTCTCCAAGCTAAACAACCTCAGCTCTCTCAGCCATTCCTCATAAGGCCTGTTCTCCAGCCCCTTCACCAGCTACGCCGTTCTTCTCTAGACTCACTCCAGAGCCTCAACATCCTTCTTGTGATGAGGGGCCCAGAAATGAACACAGGATTCAAGGAGCTGTCTCACCAATGCTGAGTACAGAGGGAGAACAACCTCCCTGGACCTGCTGGTCACACTGTTTCTGATACAAGCCAGGATGCCACTGGCCTTCTTGGCCACCTGGGCACACTGTTGGCTCATGTTCAGTCGTCTGTCAGTGAACACCCCCATATCCTTCTCCTGATAAAGACATTGAACAGGGCTGGACCCAGCACTGAGCCCTGGGGAATCCCACCCGTAACTGGCCTCGAGCTGGAGTTAACTCCATTTACCACCACCACCAGAATGAGAGAAAACATAAGTAATCCAAACAGTGGAGGAAAGAAGTATACTTGGCTGAAAAAAAATTCCAATCCTCGACAGTATTTTGGGGAAAGGGAGGAGTTGGTTTTTTGTTTTGTTTTGTTGGTTTTTTTTTTTTTTTTGCCTGGATCACTTACGCAAACAGTTTCTAGTACTCATAGTTAAGGCTGTTAAAAGAAGGCAATTTAATGCCTCGGTGGAGCCACCGGAAACTCCAGTATGGTCTGGCCTCAAATGTTATTCTTTCAAAAGCAGTTGATTTTGAGTATCCTGTTTTCAGCTGCCCTATTTCCATTCGACATTCCAGTTTTATTGTAGTCAAAGGTTACCATAGTATTCCGCTGTTTTATTTCATGTAAACTGCATTTCTGAAACAATTGCTATTTTGATGGGTTTATGGGTTGATCATTTACCAAGTTGCATCATTTTGTATATCCATGTTGTAAGCACCTGTGCTGGAAATGAAAAGCTGCAGTATGGAGTTGTAAAACAGTGATCCTCTTAAACTGCAATATGTTCTTAAAAGAGTAGTAATGTGGAACTAGAGCTTAAAACAATCATGTTGCTTATAAAATTCTTGATAACTTGTTCTCTAGTAAGGAATTTAAAAGCCTGATCACTTTCTTTGTTGAAAGAATTGGATAATTGTACTTGGAGTAGCTTTGGGTGAATTCTCTGTGTTTATAACATGTATTGCTGCTAAATATCTGAAGTCTTTATCTTTGTTTTTCTTTCCTAGAACTAATATGCATGAACAAGTGAATGGAACAGAGCGACAATTTAGATCTCTCCCAGATAACCAACAGAGTCTTGTTCCTCAATTCCTTCCTCACCTTGATAAGATTCGCAAGTGTGTTGATCATAATCAAGAGATGCTATAGACCATTATCAATGACTGCATTCATATGTTTGAAAACAAAGAATATTATTATGTATGTTAAAATGAATATGATTATGTATGTTGAAATGTACTTTTTTGTACTTCAAAACTAATTTCTGTACTCTTGTTGCAGTACGCTCAGCAACAACAACCCGTTCAGGGGAGACGGCATGGAGACACCCCCCCGCCTCCGGGCCAAGTAACACAGACACCAATATGAGGATGCAACAAAGGCATTTATTCAATAACAACGTAGCCTTATATAGTCTCTTAAAGCTAACCACACCTCCTGGTACCTTTCCACAAACCGGGTTCTCGCTACCACTACACTTCCTTAATGCCACGTTGGCAGTTTACGTTCCCTATTCTTTCCGTACATCGCGTGATCTTCCGATCGCCAATCCCTACATTTCCCCCTCCCCATGACAAATTAACTTATATTGCTATTGCGAGTTTCAAAAAACCTTGCGTTACTGCTTGATTAGTATTTAAGTCTGATATGACTATAATAACTCCGTAGGTCTCTGAGGTCGTCACACTCTTGATGTAGCTGCTGCAAGGGCATCATCATAAGCCTGTTGCCAGTCCTCTTTCTCCATTGATAGCAGGCTATTTCCCCTAATATCCTGCTAGACATATTTGCCTGTTTGACTACCCAACAAGACAGCGCTTCGAGGTTTTTGTGGGCCTTAGTGCTTGCAACTCCTGGGAGAAACAAAGAAGAAAGAAAAAAAATATCTCCCAATTATTCCACAACTTCACTTCATCATTACAGGTATTATCAAGTTGTTCAGCAACGCTCCTCGTCCACCTGGTTGGATGGTTGCGCTTTGGATGATGGTGGGGTAAGGCTAAACTTAGTCTGCCAATTGTACAGGGACCTCCGGTAGGTCGTGAGGGGATACCATTCCAAGCCCTATTACCACGAATCAGAAATAATCCCTGTGGTAACCTTCGTGGGTATATGGTGCCTGGGCAGGGGTTCATTTCATGTCTAACTACCTTGTTACACCATCCTTCCCATCTTGATTTATTCCAAGTGCAAAAGATGGGCCGTGAGTACTGTGCCACTCAGTGATTGTCCTTCTGATATCCCGGTAGTGTCTATCGATACACCTAGGACACCACCTTTTGCCCCGTGACTTACAAACCCACCACCGCTCCCGACAAGATGGACACAAGTGTACCCATCTTGCAGGAACCCACTGAATTTTGTCGGCTTTTTTGACGGCTGCATATCCACGTCCCTGTGTTCCTAACTGCCACACGTCTTCCCAATCTCCTGTGTCGGGGAATTTGACCATTATTTCAGGTCCTTCCTCCACCATTTTCTTTGCCCAATGTTTCTCTACTGCTGTTTTAGTTTCATCTCCCCTTATATGGTGGTTCAATGAGTGCAAGGCTCGCATTAAAATTTCTGCTTGGAGGTGGTTTGGTATGGCCTGTCTTTCACCATACCCTTCCCCCTCCCCAAGAATCTGAATCTTGTCTTTTAAGGTTTTATTTGCGACACTAGACCAATTAAACATAATGCAAGCATCTGCTTGGACAGACCCTAACAATTCTAACTCCTGCGGTTCTAAGGGAGCAGGAGGTAGATGTAGCACCCATTGATCCCAGAAGTTAACGTTCCGTCTTGGATCAGAGATGTTGCAGGATGGTACACCTTTAGGACAGGGCCAATTATCAATCGGTACGCCTACCAGGCAGGTAAAAAAAAGGGGTTGCCTGGGGAGGAAAGGGACAAACATATAGCATCTTGGTTTGTCAGATTGACTAGGGTTACCCATACATTCATCTTTTGGCTGTGCAGGTATCCAGGCACTAAAACTAGAAAAACACACAGTCATAAAATCAATAACATATTTCTACGAATAACAACCTTCTACTCGATTATGGTAATAATGCAAATAACTATGGCTAATTGTTAACTGCTTCTATACTAGTATCTTAAAATATCATTGCTAAATAAGATAACTTGCGTAACTTAAGTGCTATAAAAATTATAAAAGCTAATTAACTTATCTATTTTTAATTATGGAACAAACTGTTTAAGCATGCAAAAGCAATATTGGGCCACAACCACAGTCAGGTGTAATTATAAGGCACTTGCGTTTTCTCCAGGAATGTCGTGACTTTTCTATTACATGATCAGTATTAGGGTCAGACCAATCTAGGGGTATATTTAAGAAATGACTTAACAATTCGCAAAGAGACTCAAGATGGCATCGTCGTCTGTGGAGTCCTCGCTGTTCGGCTGTTTTCGTGGTTGGAGCTTAACAGTTGTCATACAGCAACGTGAGCTTGATTCACCCTGCAGGTGCCCAAAGTGGTCCTGTATCTGTTAAAACACAAGCATAACCTTGCCCCCATGTTAGTAACTTATACACACTTGCTCATTGCCTATAGTAACTGTTTTTAAATAGCATTTTCACATTGTCTTGTACTTGCTCTAATTTGATGACACGGTTTGCATATGCTTCAATATCGGCACAATTTGATCATCTCCTGCTAATTGCAGAAAATTCATTGCATATTGCACCTTCATCAATCTGTTTTGCAGTGTCTCTCCTGATTCCTCCTTTTTTGTTTTGCTAAAAGTGCTTTTTGAGGGGTACATTCTAAAGTTAGCTATGTTGACAGTTCATGTCCATTGTTTTCCTTTCAGATGGTACTCGTTCCCACCGAACTAGCTGCCGGGTTCCTCCCAGCTGGCCTGTGTTTATCTTTGAGCTCTCTGCTTCAAGGTCTCGTTAGAGTTGCTCAGTATCAAGCATTCTCACAGCATCCAGGCCTTGTTCTCTGTAAAATCTTCCCACAATTCTCCCTTTTTGTTTTTCGATGACAAAAGCGTTCAGGTGAAATGTATAACCGACTTGGTAAATGGATATCAATACTTCCTGGATAAGCTGTTAGATCTACTTGTAAATTCAAAATATTTGCCATGCACCACTTAGCATTTTTTTTTTGTTCATTTGTTAGTTTGTTTTTAAGGCTTATGTGGTAAAATATCCAATCAATAATTTGTAATGAATCATTTGAATTTTCTTTAAAGACGGTCTGCACTAGGACCCAGCAGTTCCTGATGAGTGACCCTGGAATGCAGAGTGTTCTCACAAACTGGCATTCCCCTAGAGAGATAACAGGGTTAACTCCTCCGGACTTCTGCAAAGACTGAAAGAAAAAACTCAGAAAGGAAGAGGGCGGGGGGGGGAGGGACACACACACTCTCACACACATACAGTGCTAGATATTTTAAAATTTTTCCTTCTGAAGCCTTTCATTCCAAAGATCCCCAGGTAAATCTACCTGTTTGCCGGCTTAGTGGACATTTGAGATTGAAAGGTCCCAGAGATATATTTTCAAGAATAATCAAAACCAATTGGTAAGTCTTACGAGTGATTGAAGCGCTTCAAACACACACACACACAAACACTCATTACAAGGCTAGCCAAATACATTCATACAATGCTGGTTATCCCTACTGGATCCACACATCACTTAAAATATGTACATGCATTATCTAATAAGGCTTATATCGATATATTTCAGTTATGGTAATACATCAATCATAGAATCATGGACTGGTCAGTTGAACCAAAACCTCTATCTCCCCGTATATAATCTCCCTTGTTTGAATTATTCCAGTAAGGTGACAATAATTTTAATTACAAAGCAGTAAAACCAACCCCCAATAGTCTTTTTACATTTCATGGTATTGTGTGAAGTGCAGATAATTGTGGCATCATTGCGATGGTGATGATCATATTTATCTCGGTGCTGTCTCTGATTCTTGCTCTGAGGCAAGAGCTGCTGCTTGCTGTGGAGGCATTTGTGCTGGTACGTGCCTGTGAACCGTGCTTTGCTACTGGTTTTCTGACAATACTGTCCCGTTCTTATCCCATTTTGAATCTATATCAACTGGCAAAATGCTTGCTCTTTCCATACCAAGGGCAGATTTTAGGCCCTGTATGCTGGCATTGTGTGTGGCAGTCCTTTCAAAATGTCTCTCCTTGCTGCGTGTTTCTAACAGAATGCATTTCAGTCTCAGATTACAGTCAGGGCAGCAGCTATGCTTGATAGGTAAATGATCCCAGCTGTTATTGTAGGAGTTTTCAGACCACACCATATCTTTCTATATTCGTCTTTAGGATTTTTTGTCACTGATTGCAAGGTTAAGGCTTCTGAAACTGCTTAGTTGTCTACCTGCTTGTTGAGCACATCCTTTGATCTTATAAACACTATATACGGGTCATGTCTGTTTCAACTTTCCAACCTCTGGTATCTTTAAAAGTGTTTGATAAACTAAAAAGTTGTATCTGTTGCAAAATTGTATTATTTAAACTGCCTTGATTTTTGAACTGTTACCTGTGTTGTTTAATTGAGCCATTTCTTATTGTATCTGTTAACATTCCCTGCAGCAGCCCAAGTGGCCCAAGTGCCCCTCCCCGCCTCTGCGCAGGGCAGCGCTCCCCCCCCGCGGTGCTAGAAGAACAGTCAACACCTTCCTTGCATGGCCCTGAGTCTGTCCTCCCACGAACAAACCCCAGGAAAAGTCTGCAGCTGTTCAAAGTCCCCGCACCTCCGCTGATGAAAATAAAGCAGAGTTCTCTCAGCAGCTGCTGCAAGCCGCTCCAGTCGGGGCCGCGGGAACGGGGGAAGGGGGGTTGCCGGATTGCTGTTACGCACACAGAACAAAGCTTGCAATATCCCAACTTTCCCACCACGCCGCTGTGGCTCACGCCTCTTCTCCGTGTCTCTTGGACCCAGATCAAAGGGGTTATTGGCAGTTGCTGATGGTTCTGCACCTAAGGCGTGTATTCTTGGTTTATTATTACTATCTAAGGCTGCTGTGGCCGCAGTGGCCCTATCGTTCCCCTCAGACAAATTAACAGCTACTACACGACTCCCAACGCCTTCACCACCCTCGACCTCTTCTCCCTCATCTTTCCCCTCTGTCTGTAAACCATCCACCCTGTTGAGAAGTAATGCCTCCCGGGCTGCCTCCCAAGTATCCCGCTCCTCCCGGGCCTTTCCAATAAGTCGGGTAATATCCCCCCAAGTCTTCAAGTCTTTAGAATCTTTTGCATGCATAGCGTAGTCCGCTAAAGCAGACTTGCATTTGTCCCAGCTCTCAGGGAATAATATATTCCCTGGGCAGCTGATCTCCCATCTTTCAGGAGCCGCTCGATGCAGCTTCTAATTGCTGCTGGTTTCACAGAAACTCTCCATTCCCGAGCCCATGTCTGTACGACCTTAACAATACCTTCCATGATCCGGATCCTGCTCCGGTGCCCGCGGCACACCGCCTCCCAGTATCACATCGGGGTCACCACTTGTTGCAGTACGTTCAGCAACAACAACCCGTTCGGGGGAGACGGGACGGAGACACCCCCCCCCCGCCTCCAGGCCAAGTAACACAGACACCAATATGAGGATGCTACAAAGGCGTTTATTCAATAACAACGTAGCCTTATATAGTCTCTTAAAGCTAACCACGCCTCCTGGTACCTTTCCACTAACCGGGTTCTCACTACCGCTACACTTCCTTAATGCCACGTTGGCAGTTTACGTTCCCTATTCTTTCCGTACATCGCGTGATCTTCCAATCGCCAATCCCTACAACTCTTTGGGATTTTCTAGCTCTGCCCTGGTTATATTTAAACGTTATTTTTTCAGTTGGTTATATTGACAATAAATGATATTGTATATCTTACTGTAGGTTATTGTATGTTATGGAGTCCTAAGTTAGTTAGATTTTAGGTAGACCAAGTATTCTGAGTGTTAACATTTGTAAAGTGTAGTGCAAAAATTGCATTACTTATCTTCATTTCCATGTGGCATCTAGCAAAAGAGAAAGTGCATTTGAATTTAAAAGTCTATCAGTGATGAAAACTGAAGTCTTTTTGGTATCTGCAGGCTAAGTACAGTTCTGGGCAGCTCTAGCAGAATTTTTCCATGCTGCATCAGTAACGTAGAGGGATCTCCCTCTTATGGTGCACATTTCAGTCTCATCACTTGCAAAGTCCTGATCCTTTCTTGAATAACTACTATTTGTGTTCATACTGTATATTTGTTTTGTGATTTGGACCCTGGCCTCACAGGGGTTGAACTGAGACCACCAAACTCAAAGCTGGATTTGAGCCCTGGTCCCAGAAGCGAGACATAAGTAATTTGTCAGTTAAAACTCCCAACAGCCCTAATACTGTGACTGGTTGTCTGTTTCTATTTTATTTTCTGCTGTTCAAGATTAAATATATTCGGTGCATTTTTTGTTAATTATTTTTCCCCCGCTTTAATTGGGGAAGAGGGAAGATTACACCAGCTTTGGCATTTGACAAGGATAAATTAAAATTGACTTTGAAACAATTTGTGAGAGACTGGAGTGGTGAGGGGAAGCCTGAGAGAGATTCCTGCTACCAGCCAATCATTAGTGACACCCAGCTACAGGACGGTGAGTACTGTGGTGGGGACTGACTTTTGGAGGTCCTGCGGTTCTTCCCCTGAGTCGAGATCCCAGAAAATTCCAGGCGAGGGAAGGGCTCCCGGCACCCGACTCAGTCACCTGATCCTGAGTGGCACCTGACGGGGAGGGGGCGGTCCCGGTGGCTCACGCGGGAGATTTAAACGGCCCCCTGGGAGAGTGGCGAAGAGGAGCATGGAAAAGAAGGGCGCAGCAGTTTGAGCGGCAGTTCGAGGGGGCAGGGCAAGAAGGCAGGGCGCAGAAAGGTCTCTAAGAGCAGAGAGGAGGCAGCAAAGACCATGGTGGCTACACATCAGAAGGTTAAAGCTGCTCCAAGTGCTTCAGCCTGCAGGAAGGATGCTGGCACCCAGACGCAGCCACAGTGGGTACATGCAGCTGCCCAGACCCTGAGCTGTAGGCAGTGCCCCCCTCTCAAACCAGCTCATGCCTCTGCTTCTGTTACGGGCTCCACTTGCGAAAGCTGTCTTCGAGTGGAGGAACTTCTTCGCATGGTGGAGGAGTTAAGGGAGGAGGTAAGGAGACTCAGGACTATCAGGGAATGTGAGAAGGAGATAGACATGTGGAGCAGTTCCCTCTCCCTCCCTCAGCAACCTGTTGCACCTGATGTGCCAAATAACCAGCCACCTACAAACTGCAAGGTTGGGGCTATAAGGGATGGGGAATGGCAGCAGGTTCCTTCCAGAAGAAGAAAGCCTGCTCCCCTCAAGCAGTCAACAATACCTGAGGCCCCCCTGGCGAACAAGTTTCTTCCATACTGGTGCATGCGCAGTGCCTCCTGGTGGTTGTGAGCTGGGGTCTCAGGGATGAAGAAAGATGTCTTCCCCACTGTGAACTTTAGTAACCTCGTTCCTAGCGCATGCTTCCTGGGTCCTTGGTGTTCCTCCCAACCCCAAGACCATTCTCAATCAGTTTGAGTTGCTTCAGGCAGCAAATTTTGCTTCCTTATCAGGGACTGGAGTCATGTTATCAGGAGCTTTTCTGTTGACAGGTGCAGGGCTTGTCCTTGTACTGTCTCAACTAAATAGTTGCTAAAAACTTAAAGCTAAATAATTGTTATCCTATTCAAACTTGAATGTTAAAACTTAAATGTCATCAATTGTTAGTCCCCCTAGCCTCATATCAATCCCCCCTTTTCTAGAAAGTTAGTAAATTATTTTACTACCTATTATCTAACATGAAGATTCCTTATCTATCATCTTCTCAAAATATTTATTTGATTCTAACTAGAGTCAGAAATGCAAAAAGTATAACTTTCCAAGTTGCACCTGTTTTACCCTCCATGGGATCTTACAAGATTTCTTTACTCTGGAGTGATGGATCAAGGGGTTCTGTTCCTTGATTTTTATTGCTGTGAAGGAGGTAAGGAGCACCTGGAACAGTGCTTCCCACCATGGCTCTAAATTTTTTTCTGCAAGAGACTACATATGCATAATCTCCAGGGCGTATGTTATGCACAGGTCCATCCAGACCCCTACTTTGAGTCCCAATCACATGTTTCTCAATTATAATGAGTTGTTTCCCTAATGCCACAATGTAGGAAGTCACGATTTCTTCCCCAGCTTGTGTGGACATTCCTCTCTGTATTCCATAGGGTCATCCATACAAAATTTCAAAAGGACTCAGTCCTTCCTTGGCCCTTGGTCTAGTTCATATGTGCAGGACAGCCAAAGGAAGAGACTGTGGCCAGGCCAAGTTAGCCTCCTGTCCTAATTTCGCAATCTGATGTTTGATTAAATGAACCATTTTCTCTACTTGACCACTCGATTGAGGGCGATATGGGGTATGAAGCTGCCAATCTATTCCTAAATGGTGTCTGATTTGTTGTACTATTTTTGAGATAAAATGTGGTCCTCTAACAGAGGATATGGTCGCTGGAACCCCAAACTGGGATATTATCTCTTGTATTAATGTTCTGGTTACCTCTCGAACCTTGGCTGTTCTGGTAGGGAATGCCTCTGGCCAACCTGAAAAGGTATCAGTTAATACCAATAAATATCAATACCCCCCTTTTCTTGGAAGTTCTGAAAAATTAATCTGTCATTGTTGTCCAGGCCCTTTACCTTTCCTGATTTGGCCCATTTCTGATGTGGAGATATTTTGTGGATTAGTCTGGAGGCAAAGACCACACTGCTGAGTCACTTGTCTCACAGTAATGTATAAATTCCTAACTACAATTTCTCTAATTAGGCGTTTATATAGGGCCTCTGCTCCCCAATGTCTTTTTCTGTTTCTCTCTTACCAAAGACCATATTAAATAAGAGGGAATGATTAGTTTCCCTTGTGGGGTGAGAGCCCATCCCTCCTCATTATATGACCCTTCCAAGTCTGTAATGAGCTTCTGATCTTTGGTATATTGGGGCTTTCCTTCTAGGGAGATTTGCCTATTGAGGATCAAAGCCCCTTCTCTTTTTACCTCTCTTTTGGCTGCCTGTTTTGCCTCTCTGTCTACCAACTCGTTTCCTCTCTCCAGTTTTGAATTTACTTTCTGGTGTGCCTTGATATGCATGATCGCTACCTTCTCAGGGAGTTGGACTGCTTCCAATAGTTTCAGGATCTCCTCTGCATGTTTGATGTGTTTACCTTGTGAGTTCAATAACTCTTTCTCCTTCCAGATTGCTCGGTGCACATGTACAACTCCAAATGCATACCTCGAATCTGTATAGATATTTACAGCTTTGCCTTGGGCCAATTCCAAGGCACGGGTCAGAGCAATTATTTCTGCCTTTTGTGCAGAGATATTCATGGGTAAAGGTCCTGACTCTACCAATCTTCAGCATTTTCCATAGGACTATCCTTCAAATCTGGACGACTCAAATATGTAGCCTCAATAGTTTTCAGACAGTCATGATGTACTGGTTCCCCTGTGTTTCTGCTAAAAAAAAGAGGCTGGATTGACAATGTTAGTAACTACAGTCTCCACATCATCTTGTTGTACCATTGTAGCCTGATATTTCAAGAACTTTTGTGGGGAAAGCCAGCGTCCACCTTTCACTTTCAATGCAGCAGACACTATATGGGATACCAACACAGTCATTCTCTGGTCCAGGGTGAATTTTCAGGCTTCCTGGATGTTTAATACTACAACTGCAACTGCTTGCAGGCATCCAGGCCAACCCTTTGCACTTGCAGCCAATTGTTTGGAAAAGTATGCAACTGCTCAGCTTGCAAGTATGCAATGGGCCCATATCCTGTGCCAATATTCCCAGGGAAATCCTCTGCTTCTCATGGGGAAAAAGGCTTACTCACATCTGGGAGTCCCAAGGTTGGAGCCGACATCAGGGCCTTTTTCAGTAGCTCAAAGGCCTATATAGCTTCTTTAGTCCATTGGAGGTGTTTTTGTTTAGTGGTTGTTAGTATGTACAGGGGTTTAATAAGCAGTCCATAGTTATAGATCCATAGTCGACACCACACAGTCATTCCCAGGAAAGTTCGTAGCACTTTCACTGATTGTGGTCTCGGAGTTAGGCATATTGCCTCTTTTCGGGCTTGTCCCAAAGTCCTCTGTCCAGCACTGATTTCATAGCCCAGGTAAGTCAACTTGTGCTACATTATCTGGATCTTCTTCTTGGATACCCAATATCCCTGGAGTCCTAGAAAATTCAATAGACTCACCATCCAGGTCATGCAAGCGTCCTTTGTCCTGGTGGCAGTCAGGTTATCGTCCATGTACATTAACAGTTTTTCTTCCTCATACGGGGCTTCCCAGAACTCAAGATCTTTTGCAAGTGGATTGCCAGATATAGTAGGGCTGTTTTGAACCTTGAACCCTGAACCCTGCAGTAATGCTGTCCAAGTAAGCTGATTTTTGCATCTGCTTTTGGGATTCTCCCCTTCAAATGCAAATATTTTCTGTCTGGTTTCATGGAGAGGGAGGCAAAAGAAGGCATCCTTTAGGTCTAAAACAGTAAACCAGGTTAGTTTAGGTGTCAATACCGTCAATAGAGTATATGAATTTGCCACCACCAGATAGAGGTCTTCACAGTTATTTTATTTACAGTTCGTAAGTCCTGGACCACTCGGAATGATCCATTAGGCTTACGGACAGATAATACGGGAGTGTTTAGTAATCCCAGTTGTAAAAATTTTTCTATTATTGGTCAAATTCCTTCCCTGTCTTCAGGGGAAATAGTTTAATTCTTAACAGCTGTCATCCTTCTTAGAGTTTGACCTCAACAGGTGGAGCATTCTTTGCTTTCCCAGGCATATCACTGGCCCATACCCCAGGGTATACCTGACTCGTGATTTCTTTGTTGACCGTTCCTTCTGTGGGAACACTAACTAGAGATAAGCTCATTATTTATATGTATTGTTGATCATTTGCCTCCAGTGTAATTTCTCCTTGCAAACATCTTTGCCCAATACTATAAGCAGAACATTTTTCAAAGCTTTTCTTTTTGCTGCTCTGTGTGATCCTGCAATGTATAAAATGAATTTGAATACAAAGTTCAATCCCATTTTATTCTCTTAGAAAAAGTGTTAATTGCAACCAAGCGTTATAATTCAGTGACCCATTGTTCTCCTTCATCTGATTTATACTATGGCCACCACTGATTACAGTATTTAATTACTTTTTTTGTTGTTACCGTTCCCCTGAGGGCCCACCTAAGTGTTTCTGATGCCCTAAAATGCACCCCAGAGGGGTTTTCTAAACAACACCAACACCTCCTTGCAATGATCCTGCACCCATATTAAAACAGGTAATTGCTGACAGATCACAAAGAAACCGAAACAGATCACAGTCTCAACATCTTAAACAGAACAGTAAACCATGTCAAAGTCAGTTTACACAAAACAGGTCAGCAAGCCCTTCCAAAGTCAGTTTTCCAAACAAAACAGTTGGGGCTTTAACCCTTCACACAGACAATTACAGGGAGTCCCTCATGCAGACAATCACATAGACAATGACAAATCACAACCAAACCGAAACCAAAATCACAATTATGTACCAAATTGGGGACTCTAACCCCAAACCAAAATATCAAAATCTAGATTACCAAACATACCAAACATACCAAAGTTGGGGACTCTAACCCCAAGCACAAATTAGGCACCTTTCTAGCCCAACCCTGCAGGACATCTCCGAATTATGAGTGGGCAACCAAACCAAAATCCAGAAAGGGTGCTTTGATTCTTATATTCTTACCAGTGGAATCCTTGCTTCCAAGACACATTCTGAAGGGATGGAGGTTCTTGGTTGCCGGCTAGAGCATCCTCGATTCCCATAGATCTGAAATCCTGAAAGCAACTCCCATTTGGGTTGTCAAAATGATACCGAAAAATGCTGGCAACTAAAACTCTCCAAGATTCGTTTTTGAGTTTTAGAAAGCAAGCAACCTTTATCAGGCCTGGCAACACGAGAACATGCACAGCTAATTTACATAGCAAACCAGGATTGTGTTAGACAATAAGACATAGAGTATTAATAAGATAGACATCTAATTGTGTAAATCTGATGTGATTGTGGACAAAGTTTTATAAATTAATAATAGGATATGTCACATATCCACGTTTAACCCCTTACCAACTGTGCCACTATATATATCTCACCCAGCCTGCCATCCAGAGTCCTTTAACCGACAGTGTCGTGAGGGCTAAATGCCTGTCAGCCTGTCAGTCGGAGCAGTGTTGCAAGGATAAACAATTTATTATCCAGCTTGCTCTCTATACACTGTTTTATTAGAACCTTATCAATCATTTTGCAAAGACAAATAACCTAATCTAGGTCACTGAATTTTGAATCAGAAAATCCCTTTAAATCTCTCAGTAAAATTTCTGAGAGTTATATGTATAGATAATTGAAATGGTGATTTGTAAATGGTGAGATGGAATGTCAACTGCCAGGTGTTAAAACGAGATTAGCGACTAAGATAACGATAACAACCCTTATCTTCTTGCTCCTCAAGGTCATTAAAATTAACTCCTCAAGTATGGCCAACCTTTTATGACTATGGATGAGATTAATTTTATCCCCTGGATATGCAATGTAGTTCCACAAATAGGTGTGCTTGTCATTTCGAGGAAAAACTATGAATATGAAGATACCTCGGTGTATATAAAGTTCTGAAATCACTGTTGGGTAGAAGCACACTGAGGACAAATCCCAGGTCTTCAGCACTGTATAAAGTTAATAGTTAAACTATTAAGTGTAAATTTTGTCCTGGTTGTATATGCATGACTGATTGGTGTCCATTACATCCTGATAATCAATGTACACCTATATTTGTGTGAGAATGTATGTGGTGTAACTGATTTGGGGCCTAGGGGAAGTACTAACAGGATAACCATTGTTTAGTAGCCCCGGATGAAAACAAAGAAAGGACTAACACTGCAGGACAAGTAGAATAGTAATATTTTAGATAAGTAGAATAGTAATATTTCAGCAAAGCAACTGACACTTGAAGGATAGGGGAATAGAAATTGCTTACAACTACAGAATACACCAGGATGACAGTTAAAACAACATAGCTCTATAAGTCTTATATAGGAAGGGGGCCTATTGTTAAAAGATTTCTGAGAAGCAGGACAAGTCCTCTGGACCTGTGATAAGGGCGGAGTCATCTGGACCTGTGATAAGAGTGGCCTGAGAGCACGGATGCAGAAGGAAGATAACTGCCCCTATTCCTGGAAAAAAACAGGAAGAGGTCTCTTCTTAAACTCATTAATATGTATAAGCATTTTAGAAATATGTAACAGTTCACTGTATAAAGCTAAGAGGAGTTGTCATGATGGGTACGCACGTTGTTTTGGAGAAATGATTCTCCCGTGCGTCTCAGCGCTGAATAAACATACCTACTTTATAACTTTATAAGTTATGGAGTCTTGATTCCATGTGTCATAACAAGAAATTGTGAGTAACATACAGCTGGGATTTTAGTTATCGTAAGTATAAGGTTTGGAATGATTGGGACAAGAAGGAAAGATCTACCTATACAGTGTAGGTGATTTGTGGTTGGGGAGATAGAATACAGAACCAATAAGATAGGAGGTTGGCAGAGTGGTGGCATTTTAAACAAAGTCTGTTGGGATGTATTTTAGAACACTGGAAGGAGATTGGAGGTCCACCAGGTGGTGCGACAAGCAGAAAAACCTTGATAAAAAATTGTAATCAGAGGTGGCTGGTGTATAAGCTTGATTATGAGGAAAAACGTTCATTACACCTTGTTGCAATTAATGTTGTTCTTGAGGTGTGAGGAGATGTGGGATGAAGAAATGGATGCAGATATGTTTTTCACTTTGCGAAATCTCCCAGAGGGGCAAAAGAATGTGCTTCGGGATTAAGAAACAATTGGTGTGCATACTGTACGGGATTTGAACACTGGAAAGGAGGGTGTCCAGAGCAAGGACAGGACCCCCCAAGGACCAGATGTCATAGCTGAGTTTGAATGATGGGGACCTGGGGAATCTACCCTAGTGGATCCATTGGTTAAAATAAAGCTAGGGAATAGGGGTAAAGAAGTGGTATTTTTGATGGATACGGGAGTCTCTGTGTTAAACCAGCAACTGATACTTGTGGGGCCAGGTGGTGATTTGTTAACCAAAACCAATAAAGATATTATTGCCTTGGTAGGCAAGAGACCATGGGATACAGAAGGGAGCAGGCTCCCAGTTGTTGCTAAGAGCTGCAGATAATTGTGCTAACACCAAACTTTGCAAGGTTGGAAAACAAGAAAGCATAACTGAGCTATTTGGGCAAGTGGAAAAACACTGCCTCAACGAGGCAGGGATATAAAAGGGATTGCTTGTGCTTAATAAAGGTCTTCAATCAACACTCAGTCCGTGCCTTAATATGCCATAAAAGGCCCCCTGAATCAGGGTGAAGAAGTGGTTGTTAGAAAGTTTTACTGCCTTTAAAGAACAGAAACCCGTCACACTGTAGTTCAGTGCATCCCTTTGACAGTTAAGGCCCCCTTAGGAAACAGACTTAGTGTGATGTTAATTTGACGATCTTGTGTCACAAAGCAAGGATTGCTTGTTTTACTGGGATTGATTGCTTCAGAACAAAGGGAAACACGAGGAGGAGCACGTGGGGGGCTCGTGTGATGATGCAAAACACCCCCTCCAGTGCCCCCAGGGATGTCAGAAAACTTTACAGCCAAACAAGTGGCACCTCCAGAATGGACCTGGCCACCTCCAAATCAGTAACTATGGACACAATTGCTCTAAAGACAGTGGCCACTGGTATATTTGGGCCACTGAGGGCTTTACTCCTGGGGTGCTCATCAACTACTTTACAAGGAATTTTCATACTACTTGGAGTGATAGATGGGGACTATCAGGGTGAAATCAAAATCATGTTATTGATTTGGGGCCTAGGGCAAGTACTAACAGGATACCCATTGATTAGCAGCCCCAGATGAAAACAAAGAAAGGACTTAATGCTGCAGAGCGTTTTATTTTATTTTATTTTTATTTTAGCAAAGCAACTGACACTTGAAGGATAGATGACAGTTGTTTAGCTAAAATAACATATCTCTATAAGCCTTATGTAGGAAGGGGGCCTATTGTTAAAAGACTTCTGAGAAGCAGGACAAGTCATCTGGACCTGTGATAAGAGCGGAGTCATCTGGACCTGTGATAAGAGTGGCCTGAGAGCACGGATGCAGAAGGAAGATAACTGCCCCTATTCCTGGAAAAAACCAAGAAGAGGTTTCTTCTTAAACTCATTAATATGTATAAGCATTTTAGGAATATGTAACAGTTTACTGTATAAAGCTAAGAGGAGTTGTCATGATGGGTACGCACGTTGTTTTGGAGAAATGATTCTCCCGTGTGTCTCAGCGCTGAATAAACATACCTACTTTATAACTTTATAAGTTATGGAGTCTTGATTCCGCGTGTCATTATGGACTCCTTTGCCTCCCTGCTATGTCCCAGTTGGCTCTTGAATTGCACAATTGATTTTTGTTGAGAACCATACACCTTGAGCCAAATAATTAGATCGGGGTGAAAGGGGGTTTGGGTCATCTGGGGCCCCCCCGCCAAATCTTTTGGGTTCAAAGATTTGCTCTGCAATGGGATCTGAACAGGCTGAACTGCTGGGCTGAGACCAACGGCATGAGGTTTAACAAAACCAAATTCCGGGTCCTGCACTTGGGGCACAACAATCCTGTGCAGTGCTACAGACTAGGAGAAGTCTGGCTGGAAAACTGCCTGGAGGAGAAGGACCTGGGGGTGTTGGTTGACAACCGACTGAATATTCGAGGTGGCCACCTCGAATACTGTGTTCAATTCTGGGCCCCTCACCATAAGAAGGATGTTGAGGCTCTGGAGCGAGTCCAGAGAAGAACAATGAAGCTGGTGAGGGGGCTGGAGAACAAGTCTTACGAGGAGCGGCTGAGGGAGCTGGGGTTGTTTAACCTAGAGAAGAGGAGGCTGAGGGGAGACCTTATTGCTCTCTATAACTATCTGAAAGGAGGTTGTAGAGAGGAGGCAACTGGCCTCTTCTCCCAAGTGACAGGGGACAAGACAAGAGGGAATGGCCTCAAGTTGCGCCAGGGGAGGTTTAGGCTGGACATGAGGAAAAAAAATTTCATGGAAAGGGTCATTGGGCATTAGAACAGGCTGCCCAGGGAGGTGGTTGGGTCACCTTCCCTGGAAGTGTTAAAAGGATGGGTGGATGAGGTGATGAGGGGCATTGTTTGATAGGAATAGACTCAATGATCCAGTGGGTCTTTTCCAACCTAGTGATTCTATGTTTCTGTGATTAACTCACGTGCAACCAACAATGAAATGTTTACTCCGAGGTGGCAACAGACCCATGCAATCACACGAACTTCTCGATGTCATCGTCATCTCCACAAATGTGTGGCCACGATACTGGCCCCAGACTCGGGTACTGGTAACACTCAGTGCAATAGGTGGACGCAGCCTGCCCTCGCAAAGCAAGGATTCAATCGCCATTGCCAACCCAGATGGTGCTGCTGCCAACATGCATCCTTTTATATTACCAACACCACTGACATTGTGGGGCTGTGATTGCTTGTCACAGCATTGATTAAATTTAGTGTAGGGGCCACTGAGGTGCAGTGCACTTGGTGTCTTTCTTGGAAGATGGACGACCCGGTTTGGGTCAAGCAGCAATTCTCTAAATTCTGAGAACATGCAACACCTGAATCAAGTCATGGTTGAACAATTACGTGCTGGGCACATTGTTCCCACCACAAGTCCCTGGAACTCTCCTGTCCTTGTTATAAGGAAAAAGAGTGGGAAATGGCATTTCTTACATGATCTTCATCGAATTAATGCCGTTTTAGAAGATATGGGAGCCCTGCAACTGAGGTGCCCTCCCCATCTATGATTCCAAAGTATTGGCATTTGACTGTGATAGACTTGAAGGACTGATTTTTTACCATCCCGATGGATGAGCGGGATATGCCCCATTTTGTATTCTCGGTGCTGTCTATCAACATGACCAAGCCATGTAAACGATACCATTGGACAGTTCTCCCTCAGGGGATGAAAACCAGCCCCACCATTTGCCAATGGTATGTGGCACGAGCATTGATTCTGGTGCGCAAACAATTACCTCATGTTATAATTTACTGCTATATGGATGACATCCATGCAATTGCAAAGGAGGAGACAGACATGACTCAAGCATTAGCATTAGCGATGATGCAGGTCACCAGCCACAAGCTGGTAATTACTCCAGAAAAAATCCAATGCAATTCACCCTGGCAATACCTAGGGTGGCACATCACGACTCAAACTATTCAACCCAGAGCTGTGATTTTGGTCACTACTGTGTCCTCCCTGAATGATTTGCAAAAGTTGTTAGGATCTATTAACTGAGTGTGACTCTTATTAGGTTTAACCAACGAGGATTTGCGCCTTTTGTTTGCATTATTAAAGGGGGACCCTTCTCTGAACTCTAAAAGAGAGTTGGATATTCCAGCAAAAACTCATTGCAAAAGGTAACAAGGGCAATTGGTGATGGCTCATGCAAGAATCACTGCCATTTCAAATAGCATTAGAAGGGTTTCCAAGAGACATATCCATCCACCCTCCTGGATATAAATTGATAAACACTTTAGCGCAATTATCATTATTGGATTGCCCCAAACGCAGTCCTGTTCCACTTGATGTGGTGACATTGTTTACTGATGTGTCTGGGAAAATGGGACGATCTGTGATTGTTTGGAAAGATATCAACAATCAATGGCAAAGTGATATTCAGGTATTGTGTGGCTCTCCACAAATCATGGAATTGGCAGCAGTGGTTTGAGCATTCCATCAGTGGCAATGTCCCATTAACATTGCCACTGATTCTGCTTATGTGGCAGGGATTGTAATAAGATTAGAAAATGCTTACCCGAAAGATGTTAATAACAAGTAATTATTCTGTCTTTTATGAGAACTATTGTATTTACTGAACTCATATATACATGCTTATTTTGTGATCCATATCCGTTCTCATTCATCTTTTCCTGGATCTATTGCTGAGGGCAATGAGCAAGCAGATCAGTTGGCCAGAGCACATTGGAACAGCACATTTGAATAGGCTCGACTGTCACACACCTTTTTTCACCAGAACGTCAGAGCACTTTGCCAAGCCTTTGGGTTGCCCTTGACTCAGGCATGACAGATAATTGCTGCTTGTCCAGACTACCAACAATTATTTCTGACACCACTTGTTGGGGTGAAGCCCCACGTATTTACAGCTTTGGAAGTATGGTAGACTGATGTAAAACACACTGCCAAGTTTGGATGACTTAAGTATATTCACATATCCATTGACACCTTCTCAGGGGCCCTTTGTGCCATGGCACATACAGGTGAAAAAGTGTGCGATGTGTCATCATCTTTTGCATGCTTTTGAAACTTTGAGAGTACCACAAAAAATTTAAATGGACAATGGTCCCAGGTATAGTGCACAATGCACTAGTGCCTTTCTACAACTATGGGGAGTCTGGTATGTTTCCAGCATTCCTCACTCTCCCATGGGCCAAGCTATTGTTGTGTGTACTCATCATACCTTAAAGACTATGTTACTAAAACAAAAAAGGGGGGAAAGAATAGATAGCATGAATCCCCATGACCAACTAGCTAAGGCATTATACATGCTTAATTTTTTAAATTGATGGAATGATTCAGGACCTCCTTTTGTCAAACACTTTGTGCTTTATAGGAGGGAGCCAAAAGAAGGTAGAGGGCAAAGAAAGAATCTAGAAATGTGACACTGGGAAGGTCCATTTCCATTAATAACTTGGGGAAGAGGGTATCCTTGTGTTTCCACAGATAACAGACCACGATGGATACCAGCGAGATGTGTGCAACCATTTATGCCATCATCGGAGGGATCCAGGTAGCCATGGGCAGTACTGTCTGTACCCCATCACAACCAAAAAACAATTCCTGGATCACGCTGGCAAACAAGATAGGCCTGGATTCCTTTCGTCTCGCAACTGCATCACCAAAGAACCCATTTTCAACGTGCCTGGTCGGCCTCCCGTTGGAAGATTATGCATCTGTTTATAATATTGTCAGCAAAACACGAGTGTCCAGACTCCGCAAAATGAATGACTTACAGACAATGGTCCCTTGGGTCAATGTATTGCCAGAGATGAAGCTGGAACCTCAAGAGTTGGATTTACTGTGATCAGTATCTATGGACTGTCGTATATATTTTGTAAACGCAAACCCAAAACATAGTTGGATTAGAGTACAGACATTAAACGCCAGCTTAGATGCATATAGAAATGGCACAGCATGGTGTAATGAATCTAGAGAAGCACCAATAGGAGTTGTAAATATTAAAGGTGTTAGACGATGAAAATTGCCTTGTGGCATCTTTTAAATATATAGAGACGGGACATGACAAGGGTTCCCCTCCAATGTGATAGGTGGTACCTGCAGTTTGGGTCAATTAACCCTACTGACTCCAAACACATCTATGGTTTTAGACCTGCGACATTCACAGCAAAGGACACGAAGCATGCAGACATACACACCACAGTGTGCTGCCTCTTTCTTTTTACCTGGTGCATATGCGGCAAAAGCCCTGCAGCGCTAAATAGGTTAGGATGTTGTTTAGCAAAACAAAGCAATGCTAATTAACTGACTTTAAGCAGATTATTATTAGATGCGAATTCTATTAGACAAGCAATGCTTCAAAATAGAGCAGCAATAGATTTTTTTGTTATTAGCCCAAGACCACGGATGTGAGGACTTCAAAGGAATGTGTTGTATAAATTTGTCAGATCACTCAGAATCGATTCAAAAAAGTATTCAGGATTTGAAAGCTGAGGAGAAAACATTACAAGATGATGGATGGGACTGGGTTGAAGAATTGTTAACTACTTGGGGGTTTACAGGATAGATCAAATCATTAGTTAAGACAGGATTGGTCTGTATTGGGATATTTTTGTGTGAGACAGATATGTGTACGCTCACAGATGCAGAGAGATGTGCCTGCACACAGACAAGGAGGAAGAAAGATTGTGGGGCCAGGTGGTGATTTTTTAACCAAAACCAATAAAGATGATATTGCCTCGATAGACAGGAGACTGTGGAATACAGAAGGGAGGAGAATGCAGGCCCCTGGTTGTTGCTAAGAGCTGTAGATAATTGTGCTAACACCAAACTTTGCAAGGTTGGAAAACAAGAAAGAATGACTGAGCTATTTGGGCAAGTGGAAAAGCACTGCCTCAACGAGGCAGGGGTATAAAAGGGATTGCTTGTGCTTAATAAAGGTCTTTGATCAACACTCGGAGTCCGTGCCTCAATATGCCACAAAAGATATGCACACAAACAAATGTGTGCACAGAGGCAGAAGAGGAGAGAGAGAGAGAGAGAGAGAGAGAGAGAGAGAGAGAGAGAGAGAGAGAAGCCCATGCACTGAGACACACGGGGTGGTGAGGAGGGGAGAGAGAGATGCACGTGCGCGCAGATGCAGAGGAAGAGAAATCAACAGATGCTTGCACAGGCCAGTGCAGAAGACACAAATAAAGACAGAGAAGCCCATGCACAGACACAGAGGAAGAGACAGGGAAATCCATGTGCACACTGATTCAGAGAGAGAGAAACAGGGACAGATAGAATTATGTTTGCACAGATGCAGAGGAAGAGTGACTGAGAGATGCTCACACAGACAAATGTGGAGGAAGATAGATGCAGGCATGCACACAGAGAGAGATGGAGACAGGCAGAGAAACAGGCGTGCGCGTGCACAGATGCAAAGGAAGACAGAGGCATGAGCAAAGATGCAGGGGAAGAAAGACAGAAAAAGAGACAGAGGCACATATGAACACAGAGAGGGGTGTGCACATAGATGCAGAGAATGAGAGAGAGATGGAAAGGGCCAACTCTCTGTGACCATCTCTCTACGGTGGATAACTCTCTGTAGGACAGCTCTCTGTGGGACAACTCTACACAGCCAACTCTCTGCGAGGACAACTCTACACAAGGAGGGTAAGGGTTAGGGCCTCCCCACATAGAGTTGTTCCTGTGGAGAGTTGTCCTAGACTCAAGACAAAGAGAAATAGGGAGGCGCACTTGCAGAGGAATAGAGACAGACAGATGCACATGCACACAAATGTGAAGAGACATGCACTCATTCAAATGCAAAGAGAGAGAGAGACACACATAGGTGCTGAGGAAGAGATGTGGGCATGCACAGACACAGAGAAGCAGAGAGAGACAGGCATGCATAGACATAGGCACACACAGATGCAGAAACAAAGACAAGCAGATACAGGGGGAAAAAGACAGGTGTGCATGCACAAAGATGTGGAGAGATGTGTGCACATTCAGATGCAAAGAGAGATACTTGCGCACACACAGATTCTGAGGAAGACGTGTGTGCACAGAGATTTGTACACAGGTGCAAAGAGAGAGACAAATACACACACTCTCTCCCCCCCCCCACTGGAGCGCACACAGACACAGAGAAACAGGGAGGTGTGCACACAGGTGCAGAGGAAGAGAGACACAAGCACATGCACACAGATGCAGAGAGACGTGCACATGTTCAGATGCAGAGACAGACAGTGAGAGAAATAGAGAGGTGTGCACAGATGTAGCAGAAGAGAGAGAGACACCTGCATATACAACACTCGGGGTCTGTGCCTCAATACGCCACAGTTACCTATAGATAAAGATCTTGTTCCTGTAATAGGATCTACTGGCCAAATTCAAAAAGCATTCTTTATGCAGCCCAATAAATATGGATTTGGGAAACAAGTGGGTACACGTGAATTTTATATTTGCCGGGAGCCCCTAGATCATTATTGGAAAGAGATTTACTAGAGCAGTCAGAGACAGGAATAATATTTGGATCAGAAGGAATAAAATTTAAAGTGAAAGACCACTAAAGTATCGACCTTGTCTTCAATACACATGGGAAATGAAACATTGGTACCAGCAGAGATTTTGCGACAGGTTTATCCAGACATGGGGGCTTCTGAAATGCCTGGCAATGCCAAAACTGTGGAGCCTGTGAAGGCAAAATTGAAGCCAGGGACCACCCTTGTGGGGTCAGGCAATACCCTCTGTGATTAGAAGATCATAAGGGGATAAAAGAGATTATTGACAAATTTTTGCAATACAGGTTATTAAAAGAATGTGAATCAGAATACAATACCCCAATATTGCCTGTCAAGAAACCAGGTGGGAAAAGCTATCGATTAGTGCAAGATTTAAGGGCCATCAATAAAATTGTAGATGATGTACCCGTAGTGGCAGATCCCTATACCTCGCTGACCAAATTGAAAAATGATCAAATGTGGTTCACTGTGCTGGATTTAAAGGATGCCTTCTTCGGCTTGATATTGGCTGAAGAAAGCCAAAAATTATTTACCTTTGAATGGGGAAACCCTGAAACTGGTTGAAAACCACTATTAACCCGGAACCAGCTGGGAACCAGCTGGCTCAAGACCTGGAAACCTGGGACCCTCCATCTCAAACTGGAACCCTGCTGCAGTATACGGATGACCTTCTGATAGCTATGCAAACTAAGGAGGACTGTGTCCAATGGACCGTAAGTCTATTGAACTTTCTGGGACTGAGCGGGTCTCTCAGCGGAAGGCCCAACTTATACAGAAGTTACTTACCTCTGATTCGAGATCTCAATAGGACAGAAGGAGCTCAGAACCTTTCTGGGAATGACAGATTGGTGTCATTTATGGAGATATAACTATGAACTCTCAGTAAAACCATTGTATGAACTATTGAAAGAATATCCAATGGGATCATTAAAATTGGCATGGGTCACGGAGGCAAGAAGGGCAATTGAACAATTAAAGAAGGAATTGATGAAGGCCCTAGCTTTAGGTCTCCCTGATGTTTCAAAGCCATTCCAGTTATTTTAACCATGAACATTGTGAATCCAGCATCTTTCCTTAGTGGAGTCGCTTCGGAACTGGTGGTACATGGCTGCCTGAAGGTGATGGGGACAGAATATTCTAGCCGTCCAGATCTAAAAGAAGAACTGCTCATGGATGCAGAAGATTCCTGGTACACCAATGGAAGCAGCTTGGTGAATCAAGGACATCGCAAGAGCAGATACACTGTGACCACCATCAGAGAAGTGATTGAGGCCAAACCATTACCCCCAGGAACATCAGCCCAGAAAGCTGAAATAATCGCCTTAACTCAAGCACTGGAATGGACGCCTTACCGCCCAAAGAAAACACATTAAACATGCAGCAGAAATCTTAAAATTACTGGAAGTTGTAAATCTTCCAGAAGAAGTCATAGACTCATAGAATCACCAGGTTGGAAAAGACACATTGGATCATTGAGTCCAACCGTTCCAATCTACTACTAAACCATGTCCTTGAGCACCTCGTCTATCCATCTTTTAAATACCTCCAGGGAAGGTGACTCAACCACATCCCTGGACAGCCTCTGCCAGTGCTCGATGATGCTTTCCATGAAACATTTTTTTCTGATGTCCATCGTGAACCTCCCCTGGCGGAGCTGGATGTACACACACCCACCCCACCCAGAATGGAGCACATATAGACACAGAGAAACAGGGTGGTGTGCATGCAGATGCAGAGGAAGAGAGACACAAGCACATGCACACAGATGCAGATAGATGTGCACATGATCAGTTGCAGAGACAGACAGTGAGAGAAATAGAGGCATGCACAGGTGTAGCAGAAGAGAGACAGACACCTGTATATTGAATAGTTAGGGTTGGAAGCGACCTTAAAGATGGGCAGGGGCATCCCACTGGAACAGGCTGCCCAATGCTCTGTCCAAGCAGGCCTTGAACACCTCCAGGGATGGGGTATTCACAACTTCCCAGGGCAACCTGTTCCAGTGCCTCACCACTCTCATGGTGAAGAAATTCTTCCTAATGTCTAGTCTAAATCTGCCCTTCTCCAGTTTATACTCATTCCCCCTCCTCCCCTATCACCACAAGCCTTTATGAATAGTCCATCCCTAGCTTTCTTGTAGGCTCCTTTCAGGTACTGGAAGGTCGCTATAAGATCTCCTCGGAGCCTTCTCTTCTCCAGGCTGAACAAGCCCAACTCTCTCAGCCTGTCCTCATAGGGAAGGGGCACCAGCCCTCGAATCAACACTCTTCAAAAAGCAACTCCTAGCAGCTCAGGAGAAAGCTGTCCCCATGTTCCGGAAAAGTAGCGGGCGGGGTAAGAAACCAGCGTGGTTGACCTGGGAGGTCCTGAGAGACATCATTAAGAAGAGGAAGGTCTACAAGGCATCCTGGGTGGACTATAGGGAGGAAGCGAGAACATGCAGGGAAAAAATCAGGAGGGCTAAGGCCCAACTAGAAATCAGATTGACCGAGTCTGTGAAAGACAATAAAATCTTTTTACAGATATACCAACAGTAAAAGGAGGACTAGGGAGAATCTCCAGTCCCTACTAGATGCAGAGGGAACAACAGTAACAGGGGATGAAGACAAGGCTGAAGTACTCAATGCCTACTTTGCTTCAGTCTTTAATAGTAAAGAAAGTTGTTCCCTCTGCGTGCAACACCAGGGGTTGGAGGAGCAGAACGAGGTTTCCACGATCCAAGAGGAGGTGGTTAGAGACTTGCTTGCCCGACTAGACGTCCACAAGTCTATGGGACCAGATGGAGTCCACCCAAGAGTTTTGAGGAAGAGATGCTGAGGAAGAGGTGTGTGCACAGAGATTTGTACACAGCTGCAAAGGAGGAGAGGCAAAGACACACACCCCACTGGAGCATACATAGACACAGAGAAACAGGGAGGTGTGCACACACATGCAGAGGAAGACAACCATCCTACCCTCAAGCAAATAAACGCTCTTTCCCAACTTGATGTCATCTACAAAGTTCCTGAGGGTGCACACAATCCCCCCATCCAGATCATTGATAAAAGTATTAAAAAGAACTGGACCCAGCACTGAGCCTTGGGGAACACCACTTCCGACCAGCCACCAACTGGATTTAGCTCCGATCACCACAACTCTTTGGGCTTGGCCATCCAGCTGGGTGGAAAACTGGTTGAATGACTGGGCCCAGAGAGTGGTGGTAAATGGAGTTTACTCCAACTGGAGGCCAGTCACAAGTGGTGTTCCCCAGGGCTCAGTGCTGGGTCCAGCCCTGTTCAATGTCTTCATCAATGACCTGGATGAAGGCATTGAGTGCACCCTTAGCAAGTTTGCGGATGACACTAAGCTGGGTGGAAGTGTCAATCTGCTGGAGGGTAGGGAGGCTCTGCAAAGGGATCTAAACAGGCTGGACCACTGGGCTGAGACCAATGGCATGAGGTTTAACAAGGTCAAATGCCGGGTCCTACACTTGGGGCACAACAACCCTATGCAGTGCTACAGACTAAAAGAAGCCTGACTGGAAAGCTGCCAGGAGGAGAGGGACCTGGGGGTGTTGGTCGACAGCCGACTGAACATGAGCCAGCAGTGTGCCCAGGTGGCCAAGAAGGCCAATGGCATCCTGGCTTGTATCAGAAACAGCGTGACCAGTAGTTCCAGGGAGGTTATTCTCCCTCTGTACTCAGCACTGGTGAGACTGCTCCTTGACTACTGTGTTCACTTCTGGGCCCCTCACCACAAGAAGGATGTTGAGGCTCTGGAGTGAGTCCAGAGAAGAGTGACAAAGCTGGTGAAAGGGCTGGAGAACAAGTCTTATGAGGAATGGCTGAGAGAGCTGGTGTTGTTTAGCCTGGAGAAGAGGAGGCTGAGAGGAGACCTCATTGCTCTCTATAACTACCTGAAGGGAGGTTGTGGAGAGGAGGGTGCTGGCCTCTTCTCCCAAGTGACAGGGGACAGGACAAGAGGGAGTGACCTCAAACTCCGCCACAGGAGGTTTAGACTCCACATAAGGAAAAAATTCTTCACACAAAGGGTCATTATGCACTGGAACGGGCTGCCCAGGGAGGTGGTTGACTCGCCTTCCCTGGAGATGTTTAAGGTGCGAGTGGATGAGGTACTGAGGAGCATGGTTTAGAGATTGGTAGGAATGGTTGGACTCGACGATCCGGTGGGTCTCTTCCAACCTGTTGATTCCATGATTCTATGATTCTGTGATCTTTGTAGCCCTCCTCTGGACCCGTTCCAACAGCTCCATATCCTTCTTATGTTGAGTATTCCAGAACTGGACACAGTACTCCATGTGAGATCCCACAAGAGAGGAATAGAGGGGCAGAATCCCCTCCCTCGACCTGTTGGCCTCGCTTCTTTTGATGCAGCCCACGATGCGGTTGGTCTTCTGGGCGGTGAGTACACATCGCCGGCTCATGTCGAGCTTCTCATTGACCAGCACCCCCAAGACCTTCTCTGCAGGGCTGCTCTCAATCATGTCAGCCCCCATCCTGTACTGATATTGGGGATTGTCCCGACCCAGGTGTAGGATGTTGCACTTGTCCTTGTTGAACCTCAGGAGGTTCTCAGAGGTTTCCTTCGCCAGCTGGTCCAGGTCCCTCTGGACAACATCCCATTCTTCCGGTGTGGCAACCGCACCACTCAGCTTGGTGTCATCTGCAGACTTGCTTGACTGAGACTCAATCTTGCTGTCTATATCATTGATGAAGATATTAAACAGCACTGATCCCAATATGGACCCCTGAGGGACACCGCTTGTCACAAATTTCCATCTCCACTTGGAGCCATTGACCACTATTCTCTGAATACGACCCTCCACCGAATGGTCCACCCATCAAATTCATATCTCTTCAATTTAGAGAGAAGGATGTTGTGGGGGACCATGTCAAAAGCTTTACAGAAGTCTAGATAGATCACGTCTGTCAGTTTACCCATGTCCAGTGCTGTGGTTACTCCATCATAGAAAGCTATTAAGTTGGTCAGACAGGATTTGCCCCTGGTGAGGCCATGTTGGCTAACATTAATCACCTCCATGTCCTCCATGTGTTCCAGTCGCTTCGGAACTGGTGGTACATGGCTGCCTGAAGGTGATGGGGACAGAATATTCTAGCCGTCCAGATCTAAAAGAAGAACTGCTCATGGATGCAGAAGATTCCTGGTACACCAATGGAAGCAGCTTGGTGAATCAAGGACATCACAAGAGCAGATACACTGTGACCACCATCAGAGAAGTGATTGAGGCCAAACCATTACCCCCAGGAACATCAGCCCAGAAAGCTGAAATAATCGCCTTAACTCAAGCACTGGAATGGACGCCTTACCGCCCAAAGAAAACACATTAAACATGCAGCAGAAATCTTAAAATTACTGGAAGCTGTAAATCTTCCAGAAGAAGTCATAGACTCATAGAATCACCAGGTTGGAAAAGACACATTGGATCATTGAGTCCAACCGTTCCAATCTACTACTAAACCATGTCCTTGAGCACCTTGTCTATCCATCTTTTAAATACCTCCAGGGAAGGTGACTCAACCACATCCCTGGACAGGCTCTGCCAGTGCTCGATGACCCTTTGCATGAAATATTTTTTCCTGATGTCCATCCTGAACCTCCCCTGGTGGAGCTGGAGGCCGTTCCCTCTTGTCCTGTCCCCTGTCACTTGGGAGAAGAGGCCAGCACCCTCCTCTCTACAGCCTCCTTTCAGGTAGTTGTAGAGAGCAATAAGGTCTCCCCTCAGCCTCCTCTTCTCCAGGCTAAACAACTCCAGTTCCCTCAGCCACATCTCATAAGGCTTGTTCTCCAGCCCCTTCACTGGCTTCATTGCTCTTCTCTGGACACACTCCAGAGTATTAATATCCTTCTTGTAGTAAGGGGTCCATAATCGAACACAGTAGTCAAGGAGCGGTCTCACCAGTGCCAAGTACAGGGGCAGAATAACCTCTCTGGTCCTGCTGGTTTCTGATACAAGCCAAGATGTCATTGGCCTTCTTGGCCTCCTGGGCACACTGCTGGTTCATGTTCAGTCGGCTGTCAATGAACACCCCCAGTTCTTTCTCCTCCAGGAAGCTCTCCAGCAAGACTTCTAGGCTGTAGCACTGCATAGGGTTGTTACGCCCCAAGTGCAGGACTCGGCATTTGGCCTTGTTAAACCTCATGGCATTAATCTCAACCAATTGGCCCAGCCTGTTCAGATCCCTTTGCAAAGCCTCTCTACCCTCCAGCAGATCCAGAAGCTCCTCGAATCTAATTGTAAGAGGAAGCTTGAAGGTCATGAATATGTAGTAGACGTCTATGAATATGCATGTCTTTACACTTTAGCTGTTGTTAAACAAAATGATGTGCGAATTAGGTGGGTTAACCCCCTTGCACTTGTCAGCTAATAAACACATACCTACTTTATAACCCTTAATTGTGTTATAGAGTTTGATTCCGCAAAACTGAATTTTTTCATATTCATATTTTTCCTCAAAATCACAGAATCGCAGAACAACCAGGTTGGAAGGGACCCATCAGATCATCAAGTCCAACCATTCCTATCTAACACTAAACCAAGTCCCTCAAGACCTCATCCACCCATGCCTTAAACACCTCCAGGGAAGGTGAATCAACCACCTCCCTGGGCAGCCTATTCCAATGCCCAATGACCTTCTGTGTGAAAAACCTCCTCCTAATCTCCAGCCTAAATCTCCCCTGGCGGAGCTTGAGGCCATTCCCTCTTGTCCTGTCCCCTGTCACTTGGGAGAAGAGGCCAGCTCCCTCCTCTCTACAACCTCCTTTCAGGTAGTTGTAGAGAGTAATGAGGTCTCCTCTCAGCCTCCTCTTCTCCAGGCTAAACAACCCCAGCTCTCTCAGCCGCTCCTCATAGGGCCTGTTCTCCAGCCCCTTCACCAGCCTCGTCACTCTTCTCTGGACTTGCTCCAGAGCCTCAACATCCTCCTTGTGGTGAGGGGCCCAGAAATGAACACAGTATTCAAGGAGCGACCTCACCAGTGCCGAGTACAGAGGGAGAATCACCTCCCTGGACCTGCTGGTCACACCGTTTCTGATACAAGCCAGGATGCCATTGGTCTTCTTGGCCACCTGGGCACACTGCTGACTCATGTTCAGTCGGCTGTCGACCAACACCCCCAGGTCCCTCTCCTCCTGGCAGTTTTCCAACCAGGTTTCTCCCAGTCTGTAGTTCTGCATAGGGTTGTTGTGCCCCAAGTGCAGGACCCGGCACTTGGCCGTGTTAAACCTCATGCCGTTGGACACTGCCCAGTGGTCCAGCCTGTTTAGGTCCCTTTGCAGAGCCTCCGTACCCTCCAGCAGATCAACACTTGCACACAGCTTTGTGTCATCTGCAAACTTGCTAAGGGTACCCTCAATGCCCTCATCCAGGTCACTGATGAAGACATTGAACAGGACTGGACCTAGCACTGAGCCCTGGGGAACACCACTTGTCACTGGCCTCCAGCTGGACTTAACACCATTTACCACCACTCTCTGGGCCCGGCCATCCAGCCAGTTTTCTACCCAGGAGAGTGTGCGCCTGTCCAGGCCAGAGGCTGACAGTTTCCGTAGCAGAATGCTGTGAGAAACTGTGTCAAAGGCTTTACTGAAGTCCAGAAAGACCACATCCACAGCCTTTCCCTCATCCAGCAACCGAGTGACTTTGTCATAGAAGGCGATCAGGTTGGTTTGGCAGGACCTGCCTCTGGTAAACTCATGTTGACTGGGCCTGATCACCCGGTTCTCTTGCAAGTGCTTCATGATAGCACTCGAGATCACCTGTTCCATGATTTTCCCTGGCACTGAGGTCAGACTGACAGGCCTGTAGTTCCCCGGATCCTCCCTGCTACCCTTCTTGTAAATGAAAAGCACACTTCATTCTTGTAACCTCATTGCATATCCAGGGAGGGGTTGAAATCAATCCTACCTAGATCCCTTAAGGTGTAACTGTATCTTAGTGGTCAATCTAAATGACTCTCAGTGACAAGAAGATAAAGGTCATTATCGTTATCTTTAATCTTGTTTTTTATCAAATTGCAGTTGACATTCCATCTCACCATTTACAAATCACCATTTAAATCTCCCCTTTTTCAAGGCCTTTGAAAATTCTTTTGCAAAAGAGTCACAACAGATCCTCTTGTTTAAAGTTTTCTTAAAATATTTCCCTGATTCTATTGTGTTTCTGATCTGATTTCTTTTCCATGTCTCATAATCTCCTATTGTTCACTGACACCACCAAAATGCACATTAAAATACTATACAGGTTAACAAAATTAATAGTCCCAACACTACAGCACAAATAATTTTTATTTTTCTTTAACCAGGACAAGTTTAGGAGCCAAGAAGTTAACCATGTAAAATGTATACCTTCTCTTGTATGGAGCTAAGAAGGCCATACAAAATTTTATAGAGGTTCCTACAGTCTGGTATTGATCAGTCAAATTGAAACATTCCATGCCCTCAAAATCAGGGCATCCTTTATGGAGTCTTGATAACAGATAATCAATTGCAGTTTTATTTTCTAAAACTGCTGCATGAATTTGTCTAGTATCAAGATTTAAGTCCTCCAAGGCTCAAGAGGTATAATTGAGGTTCCTTGGATAGCTACAAATAAATCTCTTTAAAGTATGATAATTCATGGGCACAGCTAGTCATGGTGTTCAAAGGAAGTCAGCATAGTTTCAGCTTTATATAACAAAGTTTTGACAACCATGTATAGTTACACAAGGTTTGAATGCTTGCGGGGATTCCCAAAGTACATGGAGTAAATACATCTTCTACTGAAGAACCAGCATTTAAACAGAAGGCTATACTATTGTATACTGTATGAGCCAATTCTTCCCAAATGTTTTTAGAGGTAGCTCACTTATGGGAAAACAAAGTTTCTCCTAATGGATACATTAACAATAATATTAACAATTTTCCGTCTTTACAGTTTACTTTACTTGAGTTAGCCTTAATTTTTTTAAAGGTGTTAAGCGTTCTGTTGTCCGCTGGCTGATAGGTGATTTCTTCACTCAGTTCAAGTTCTTTAATCTTGACTGCTGCGAAGGCTGTTAACAATAATTGATACAGTCCATTTCACTTTTCTCCCAGTGATTTTCCTGTAAAATCTTTAACATAAACCTCGTCCTCAGGTGTAAAAGGATATACAGGTTGATCTAAACCTATAGCCCATGCAGCTAATACAAGTGGGGATTTTTTAGTTTTTGTTTGTTTGTTTGTTTGCTTTTCTTTTGTTTCTCAAGCAAGTTCAGCTGTTTTTGTTAGCCGATTAAACATCGCTGTAAATAATTCTCACCTAATTCTGTGATATCTTGTCCTGTACACTGCAACTGACACACATGGCTAATGCCTTCCTTGGACCTTGGGTTGGTTCGAATCCTAAGCAAGGCCGAAAGAAGTGCTTGATACCAATAGAAATTGGCTTCTTGAGAAATTTTAGCTAATTGCTGTTTAATAAACTACGATCTGATAATTCATTTTCTCCACCTGGCCACTAGCCTGTGGTCAGTACAGAGTATGTAACCACCAATGCATTCCTAAAATTTCACTAACCTTTTTAACACCTTAACACAAATGTGTACCTCTACCTGATGATATTACTGCAGGCACTCCAAAACGAGGTATAATTTCAATGAACAATACTCTTGTGACTTCTGCTTTATTTGTCCTGCAAAGAAAAGCTTCTGGTCAACTTGAGAAAGTATCTGTTAATACCCCTCCTTTTCTAGGGAGTTCAGAGAAATCTATTTGCATTCCTATTCACCAATTTCTTATTCAATTGTTTATACATAACATCTATGCCCCAATGGGTTTGTTTTGTTTGTTTTAGGGGTTTTTTTGTAACTCATCTAAAACAAATTTCCACAGCACTCCTGATGGCATTATTATTTGTCCATCTGGAACATAAAATCACTCATTATCTACTTCCCTCCCTGTCATATTTTTAATCAGGTTTCTATCTTCCTTTGAATATTTTTCCAATTTTGAATCAGAATCAGGGATTTGTAGCTGGAATCAAAGCAGATATTACTTCTGCCTTTTTCTGCGGCCTTTCTGACCTCAAAATTTCCTGCCAATTTGTTACCAATTTCCTGATCAGTATTACCTCTCTGGTGCCCTTTACAGTGCATGATAGCCACTTCTTCTGGAAGATTTACAGCTTCCAGCAGCTTTAGGATTTCTGCTGCATGTCCACCCCGACATCTGCTGGAAAAGTAGCACGGAGAGCTGTAGACAGTTGAGGGTAACTTCTTCAGCCAGGTAACAGACATCCCTACCAGAGTAGACACTACACAGGACTGATAATGAGAAATCAGATTCAGTAGAAATTTACTAACAGACTACACTGTATATATAGCTTGCAACAATTAACCACAACCCTGACGTGTTTTATGGAAGTCTTTGTATATAGCAACTGAAGCAGGAAGGAGTGCTGGTTTGGATGATTGTTCAGGTTCAAGAAACAGATGAAACCAAATAGATTGAGGAACATTTCCCCATTTGTGAGCAAGATGAAGTGAGCATGTGCAAGTAGGAAGAGGTTGTGAGAAACACTCTTTTACTCCTAAAATATGAAAAAGGACAAAGTCTTCAAAGCAAAGTGACTCAGCTGCTGGACGAGGGAAAGGCTGTGGATGTGGTCTTCCTAGACTTCAGTAAAGATCTGACACAGTTTCTCACAACATTCTGCTACAGAAACTGTCAGCCTCTGGTCTGGACAGGCGCACACTCTCCTGGGTGGAAAACTGGCTGGATGGCCGGGCCCAGAGAGTGGTGGTAAACGATGTTAAATCCAGCTGGAGGCCAGTGACAAGTGGGGTTCCCCAGGGCTTAGTGCTGGGTCCAGTCCTGTTCAATGTCTTCATCAATGACCTGGATGAAGGCATTGAGGGTACCCTTAGCAAGTTTGCAGATGACACAAAGCTGTGTGGAAGTGTTGATCTGCTGGAGGGTAGGGAGGCTCTAAAAGGGATCTGAACAGGCTGGACGGCTGGGCTGAGTCTAATGGCATGAGGTTTAACAAGGCCAAATGTTGGGTCCTGCACTTGGGGCACAACAACCCTATGCAGAGCTACAGACTAGGAGAGGTCTGTCTAGAAAGCTGCCAGGAGGAGAGGGACCTGGGGGTGTTGGTCGACAGCCGACTGAACATGAGCCAGCAGTGTGCCCATGTGGTCAAGAAGGCCAATGGCATCCTGACTTGGATCAGAAACCGTGTGACCAGCAGGTCCAGGGAGGTTATTCTCCCTCTGTACTCGACACTGGTGAGGCCACTCCTTGAATACTGTGTTCATTTCTGGGCCCCTCACCACAAGAAGGATGTTGAGGCTCTGGAGCGAGTCCAGAGAAGAGTGACGAGGCTGGTGAGGGGTCTGGAGAACAGGCCTTATGAGGAATGGCTGAGAGAGCTGGGGTTGTTTAGCCTAGAGAAGAGGAGGCTGAGAGGAGACCTCATTGTTCTCTACAAGTACCTGAAAGGAGGTTGTAGAGAGGAGGGAGCTGACCTCTTCTCCCAAGTGACAGGGGACAGGACAAGAGGGAATGGCCTCAAGCTCTGCCAGGGAACTTTAGGTTAGACATTAGGAAAAATTTTTTCACAGAAGGGGTCATTGGGTACTGGCAGAGGCTGCCCAGGGAGGTGGTTGATTCACCTTCCCTGGAGGTATTTAAGGCACGGGTAGATGAGGTACTGAAGGACTTGGTTTAGTGTTTGTTAGGAATGGTTGGACTCGATGATCTGATGGGTCTCTTCCAACCTGGTGATTCTATGATTCTATGATTATAAGATAATAATATTTTTATTTTACAATTCAGCGCTGAATCGGATGCCCTTCTAAAAAAGGCATACTGCAAAGACTGGTCACAGAAGTTTTATACTGGTATGAATACACATTTTCAACAGATTTTGACACCACCCATTATCACAGTTCCTTTCTGTATTTCCTTCCTCAGTTTCTCCTCCTGATGAGCTCAAGTCTGCCTTGTTAAACAAGCGAAATTCCTGTTACAATCACTTCCTTCCTTCTGGTCAAGATTTGCATACTAGTTTTAGGCAAAGAATGCTACAGGTTCTCAAAAGAATATTCATCTGAAGATTGTCCACACAGAGACAGATCCATATCACAAAAGCACACAAACCAGCTGCAGCAAAACCCATTGACTGATTCTCACAAGGTCAACTAGTGGACACCATGAGGAAGATGAGGGACGACTGCTGGAAAACCACCAGAGTGACAGCAGCACTAATTTTCAGATGCTAGATGTTGACAGAGACAGAGAAATCATGGAATGATACATAGGCAGAACTATTATGACTGGACCTGGAAGGGGTTGAAGGTTTCAGGAAATCAATTTAATATGTATCATTTTATATCATAAAAGTTTGTAATTTTTGGACAACCGTTGTGAACCCTTATGGTGGGAAATACCCAGGGTGACCCCAGCGCTGAATACAGGATACTTGCTTAACAGTAACGATTGTTGTGGTGCTGAGTTAACCTCCATTTCAGGACCTGACGGTCACCAATGCAAGTGAGATAATCATAAACATCAAGACTGGAGGCAGCCTGGGCTGCAGTGATCAGGCCCTGGTGGAGTTCAAGATCCTGAGGGATATGGGACAGGCAAAGAATAAAATCAGGATCCTGAATTTCAGGAAAGCAATCTTCCAGCTCTTCCAGGAGTCAGTCAGTAGGACCCTCTGGGATACAGTCCTCAGGGACAAGGGAACAGAATAGAGCTGGCAGATATTTAAGGATGCTTTCCATAGAGTGCAAGAGCTCTTGATCCTCATGATTCAAAGAACGGAGTTTCCAAACCCTCTTGCTTTCTGACACTCCTCACTGAAGTGGGAGGCTGGGTGTGGCTGGGCAAGGATTCTGAGATAATAACTCAATAACAACTGGATAGTCGTTATTAAACAGGTATTCCTTTATTAGCAGCACTGGGTGCGTGAGGGATTGCTCTTCCAAAAACACGCACTCCAAGCAAGAAAACCGCATGTCTTTATATTACAGATCTATGCATATTCATTACATCTTCTGAAAATGAAGATTATATATTCATTTTTTCCAAGACATCATTAACACATCTCCACGCCGCGTTCACATGCACAGTTGATCCTTTGAGTGGTCATGAGGACTCCTCCTGGGGTCCAAACATGAAGGCTCAAAGTCTTCCTTGTTGAAAAAATTTCAACCTTGATGGGGGTGCAGCCCCATGATGCTTTTCTGCTGGTGCAACAATGTGGATTCCATGCTTCCTTATCTTATCTTGTGGGATGCCTGTTCCTTGAACAATGGGTCCCCCTTTAGAAAAACATTTCTCAAGGTACACACCACTATAAGATACACAAGCTTAGACAATTGCTATAGATCAATCCACAAGCTTCAACGTTTGCCATTTATCGTTCAGATGTAAGAAATCAGAAAAGAGAGGCAAGAGACTGGCATGGATGAGTCAAGACTTGGTGGTCAAACTAAAGGGTAATAAGTAAATGCAGGGGCAGTGGAAGCAGGGTCAGGTATACTGGGAAGAGGATAGGGATGCTGCCCGATTGTGTAGGAGTGGGCGTCAGGAAGATCAATGCACGGCTGGAGTTGAACTTGGCAAGGGATGCAAAGAACAACAAGAAGGGCTTCTATAGGTATGTCAGTAAGAAAGGGAAGGTCAAAGAAAGTGTACCCCAACTGATGAGCATGACTGGCAAACTGGCAACAATGGACAAGGAGAAGGCTTAGACTCAACAAATTTTTGCCTCAGTCTTCTCTGACGGTCTCTCTCCCTACACCTCTTGAGTGGATGGACATCAAGGCAGGGACTAGGACCACCCACTCTAAGAGAAGATCAGGTTCATGACCATCTGAGGAACTTGAACATGCATAAGTCTATGGGACCTGACAAGATGCATCCCAAAGTTCTGAGGGAATTGGCTGATGTGGTAGCCAAGCCATTCTCCATGATGTTTGAAAGGTCATAGCAGTCAGGGAGAGGTCCCTGGTTACTGGAAGAAGGGCAACATTGTCCCCATTTTTAAAAGGGGTGGAAAGGAGGACCCTGGGAAATACCGACCTGTCAGCCTCACCTCTGTGCCCATGGAGATCATGGAACAGATCCTCCTAAAAGCTATGCTAAAGCACATGGAGGACAGGAAGGTGATTAGTGGCAGCCAGCACGGCTTCACCAAGGGCAAGTCCAGCCTGACCAACCTAGTGGTATTCTATGATGGGGTGACCACATCAGTGGAAACAGCAAAAACAATGGATGTGATCTATCTGGACTTCAGTAAAGACTTAGTCCCCCACAATATATTTGTCTCTAAATTGGAGAGAGATGTATTTGATGGGTGGACTGTTTGGTGTATAAGGAATTGCTCGGATGGTTTCATTCAGAGAGTAATGGTCAAAAGCTCAATGTCCAAATGGAGATCCGTGACAAGTGGTGTCCGTCAGGGATCTGTACTGGGACCAGTGCTGTTTACTATCTTCATCAATGATATCAACAACAAGATTGAGTTGTGCAGCTGCCACACTGGAAGGACGGGATGTCAACCAGAGGGACCTGGACAGGCTGGAGACCCTCTAGAGGTTCATCAAGGCCAAGTGCAAGGTCCTACACCTGGGTCGGGGCAATCTGCAGTTTCAATAAAGGATGGGGGATGATGTGATTGAGAGCAACCCTGCAGGTTAGGCCTTAGGGGCGCTCATTGATGAGAAGTTCGACATGAGCCAGCAATGTACGCTCACAGCAAAAAAGGCCAAACCGTATCCTGGGCTGCATCAAAAGAAGCGTGACCAACAGGGCAAGAGAGGTGATTCTGCTCCTCTGTTCCGCTCTGGTGAGACCCCACCTGGAGTACTGTGTCCAGTTCTGGAATCCTAAACGTAAGAAGGATATGGAGCTGTTGGAACAGGTCCAGAGGAGAGCTACAAGGATGATCCAAGGGCTGGAGCACCTTCCCTATGAGGACAGGATGAGAGAGTTGGGCTTGTTCAGCCTGGAGAAGAGAAGGCTCCAGGGAGGCCTTGTAGCGACCTTCCAGTATCTGAAAGGAGCCTACAATAATGTTGGGAGGGGCTTTTTAAAAGGGCATGGAGTGATAGGATGAGGGGGAACGGCTTTACACTGGAAGGGGGAAGATTTAGACTAGACATTAGGAAGAATTTCTTCATGATAAGTATGGTTTGCCCACAGTAGTCCTGGAAGTCCCATCCCTGGAGGTGTTCAAGGTCAGATTGGATGGGGCCTTGGGCAACCTGGTCTAGTGGGAGGTGTCCCTGCCCATGGCAGGGGGATTGGAACTGAATGATCTTTTAAGTCCCTTCCAAACCATTTTATGATGATTTTATGAAGGGCCTGGAGCACAAGTCTTATGAGATGTGGTTGAGGGAACTGGGGTTGTTCAGTCTGGAGAAAAGGAGACTGTGGGGATACCTCTTTTGCTCTCTAGAACTACCTGAAAGGAGGTTGTAGGGAAGTGTGTGTTGATCTCTTCTCTCAGGTAATAAGTGATAGACAAGAGGAAATGGCCTCCATTTGCACCAGGGGAGGTTCAGATTGGACATTAGGAAATATTACTTCACTGAAAGGCCTCTCAAGCATTGGAAGAGGCTGCCTGGCAAAAGCGATTGAGTCCCCATTCCTGGAGGTATTTAAAGGACATGTATATGTGGCATTTAGGGACTTGATTTATCAGTGGACATGGCAGTGTTAGGTTAATGGTTGGACTCAATGATCTTACAGGTCTTTCTCAACCTAAATTATCCTGTTAAGCATCATAGTTTACAATGACAAAAACAGCAATTATTTTCACACCAACCTATTACCATGAGGGTGGTCAAACATTGCAGCAGATTGTCCAGAGCGATGGAGATTTTCAAAACCCAACTGGACACAGTCCTAGGCAACCTGCTCTAGCTGCTCCTGCTTGAGTTGGGGTGCTGGACGAGATGATCTCAAGACCAACCTCTTCCAGCCTCTGTGATTCTGTGTTAGTGGTTGGAATAACACCGAGTGGTTGCTCATCCATGTGGATATCAATGAAACACCTATGGGAGACCTTGAGCATACCAACTGTGACTACAGGGTTCAGGAAAAGTGTATGAAAGGCAATGGAGTTCAGGTAGAAGTCTCCTCAAATATGCTAGCTCAGGTAGGAGCAAACTCACCCTGTACTTGAACCTCACTTTGGTCCCTGGGAAAATCATGGATAAAGTCCTCTTGGAACACATTTCCAGGCACATGAAAGAAAAGGAATTCCTAGCAGCTCAGGAGAAGGCCATCCCCATGTTCCGGAAAAAGAGTCGGCAGGGCAAAAAAACCAGCTTAGTTGAATAGGGAGATCTTGAGAGATATCAAGAAGAAGAGAAATGCCTATGAGCTTTGGAAGAAGGGAGAGGCATCGTGGGTGGACTACAGGAGGGAAGTGAGATTGTGCAGAGGAAATATCAGGCAGGCTAAGGCCCAACTAGAAATCAGATTGGCTAAGTGTGTGGAAGATAATAAATCTTTCTATAAATATATTAGCAATAAAAGAAGGACTAGGGAGACCATATAGTCCCTATTGGACGCAGAAGGAACAACAGTGACAGGGGATGAGGAAAAGTCTGAGGTACTTAATGCTTTCTTTGCCTCAGTCTTTAATTGTAAAGAAAGTTGTTCCCTCTGTGTACAAAACCAGGAGTTAGTGGAGCAGAATGAGGCTCCCATGAACCAAGAGGAGATGGTTAGAGCCTTGCTTGCCCAGCTACACACCCATAAGTCTATGGGGCGGGATGGGATCCACCCAAGGGTATTGAGGGAGCTGGTGGATGTGCTTGCCAAACCCCTTTCCATCATCTTCCAACAGTCCTGGCTGACTGGGGAAGTTCCACTGGACTGGAGGCTGGCTGATGTTGTGCCCATCTACAAGAAGGGTCACAGGGAGGACCCGGGGAACTACAGGCCAGTCAGTCTGACCTCAGTGCCAGGGAAAGTAATGGAACTGGTGATCTTGAGTGCTATCATGAAGCACATGCAAGAGAACTGGGTGAGCAGACCCAGTCAACATGGGTTCACAAAAGGCAGGTCTTGCCAAACTAACCTGATCGCCCTCTATGACAAAGTGACTCTGCTGCTGGATGAGGGAGGGGATGCATCAGATGTAGAGATGCATCAGAATTTCCCACATTGTAGCTTGGGCCATTGCCTCTTGTCTTTCAACTGTGCAATTCCCCATGTCGGCTCACCCGTCACCTGCATCACGAAACTGTCATGAACACACTCCAGAAATCTCCTGGTTTGCTTATGCCCAGCAATATTACCCTTCCATCTAGAGTTGCATCAATCCATATTGAAATATGGAGAGTACTCAAGGCAAGGACTACATCCCTTTCTAGGAAGAAGCAACAGGGCAAAATTGTGCAAGTATACATCATGTCTTTATTTTTATTATTGAACAACTCTCTTTCCAAAACTGGGCAGAGATTAAGAATAAAAATTAATTGCACTACTTCATAAAGCATTAGTAGTAACTTATAAAAAAGTACAAGTTAAAAATTTATCAAGCTTGCAAATTATTTCATTGCAGATATTTAAAATACATTAAAAATATTTATAATGCATTTAAAATATAGTGAATGAGACAATAAAGTGTGATTTTAAAGAAAATGCTTGACAAAACCCATAAGCTTTGATAATCATTAACAAACCAAGCAAATAGCAAAGTGAGGTAAAAATGTACCAAAGGAAAGGACCCCCTCCCTCAAATCAACATAGCGCATTTATAGGAGTCTATAATTCAGTTAAAATGTGTTTTCAAAAGTAAGCCGAAAATGGTTTACTTTGCACAGTAAGATTTTTTGAAAGAAAATGATAAAATGAGACCTTGGAGATGTCTGTAAGTCTTTAAGCCTCTCTCTCTCAGGTCTCTTATGTTGAGAGCTCTTGCTAAAAGAGAAAAACCCCATACCGCTAAAAGAACCCAAACCCTCAACAGGTGTGCCAATATGATAAGCCATTACTACCTCCCCTGCTTCTGTTGAGTAAGTATGGCAGGAAGGCAATGAGCATTTATTTAAGTGTCTTCCTGGATTCTGGTACCATCAGGCACAAGAAACTGAAACTAGATGCAAATGTGAACTTGGCAGAGGGACATGGTTTAGTGATTGATAGGAATGGTTGGACTCGATGATCTGGTGGGTCTTTTCCAACCTGGTGATTGTATGATTTTATGAAATGTGCACAGCACATGGCAGTTAATAGCTGAGCATAAATCCCCTTCCTCTTTTCTTTGATAACCACAATAGAAAAGACTTTGTTGTAGCTGGTCTGATCTGGTTGAGAACACATGCAAATATGTTGTTTATACATGCTAACCACAGGAAGCAAGTCTGCACACATCTTCAAGAGTCCCATGCAAATGGAAGCAACATTCTAGAAGAGATCAGTAACAGGAGTGCAACAATAATTCTGTATTTTATTAAATTCGATATTCCATTTGAGGAGCGGCTGAGGGCCCTGGGGTTGTTTAGCCTGGAGAAGAGGAGGCTGAGGGGAGACCTTATTGCTCTCTATAACTACCTGAAAGGAGATTGTAGAGAGGAGGGAGCTAGCCTCTACTCCCAAGTGACAGGTGACAAGACAAGAGGGAATAGCCTCAAGCTCCGCCAGAGGAGGTTCAGGTTGGAAACCAGAAAAAATTTTTTTCATAGAAAGTGTCATCGAGTCACTATCCCTGGAGGTATTTGAAAGATAAGTGGATGAGTGGCATGGTTTAGTGGTTGATAGGAATGGTTGGACTCGATCCTGTGGATCTTTTCCCACCTAGTGTTTCTGTGATTCTGTAAGATTTCTCCATTTAAAGAATGAAGAATACTTAGAACATGTTTCTTCTAGCTAGCTTAGAACAAGTATCTTCTTTCCACGCTTCAAATAAAGTGAATACTGAGTGTAGTAGTGTTTGTTTTAGCTAAATCTGTACACCTAGAGTTGGATTTTTTTCCTGATATATTAGAGACTTTAGGTATTATAAGACATGTAGAGCATATGCTTTTTAAAATAACCACATAATTTCATTTGCTAAAAAAATTAAGTTTACTGTAAATGATTTAACTTTTTTGATGTTATTGTGAAGAGTCCGTTCTTTAGGGTCCAGGGGTGAGAAGAATTTTTAATATTTTGTTGCTGATTTAACTATATTTTTTTTTAACATTCTTAATGAATGACAAGTATGGACAGACTAATGTTTTGAATACTATATGTGTAGCTAAAAGACAAGGACATCTGAAACATGTAAACAATAGCTGTAACTTTTTTGTAGGTTTGTAGAACCTTCAAAGAAGGGCCATCACCATAGAGAACGTAACATTGTCTGAAAATATAACTGATACTCAAGCATAGCAGCATACAAAAATATTAGAAATGACAAAGAACAAACAAAGCTCAGACTGGCATCAAGTAGTAACATTATTGTTAGTTGTATCACTTGTACTATTATAACCAAGGTATTGACACTAAATTTAGGAGAAAACATTTTGGTGCCAAAACTACACAATTAAAGATATTATTTGAAATAAAAATATTATTTGAAAGTCAGTCAAATGAAAGCTGCCTCCCATTTCACAGCACTATTTGTTCTGTATAGTGTGGAACATTTTGGAGACTTGATAGAAAAAGAAATAGCATATTTTTTTCAGCCTGTCATAAAATACAGAAGGCTAAGAAGCAGCACCTTAGTAAGACTGTATTCTACCAGTGAATGACCACCAACAACCCTTTTTGAAGCACGAAGTTCTACTTCTCTGAAAAAACGTTAAAAAAATTTATTTTGTTCACTTAGTCATGGGAATAAAATCATATCCTCTTGCAAGCTATTTTAATTGTATGCAAGCTCTCTTGTAAACAAAGAACATAAGTGATTAAAGTCAATGTTTATACGCTAAAGGAGTGCATACTTAGCAAGTATAATGGTCAAAGAGAAGAAACTTTGCACAAGACTTGGCACCTTTTCAGCTTCTTTTTGGAGGCAGAACACAAAGTACAGTATCTCAAAAACTCAAGTCTAACCTGAAATCAACTGAACATAAATGAAACCCGGCTAAAAGAACTGTGAAGGAGAACAGAAAAACGTCAACATTCAATTCACCAATTGGAAGTGTTAATATTGTTAATTGAGTAACACAATATTGCAACTTTATATTGATAAAATAAGCAGCAAACCTGTCGTACTGAAATTTGGATTTCCTATCATCTGTAAAAACCCAAGGTTGCTCACCTACTGAGTAATGAACACACAGTTTAGAGGTACACTTAAAAGACTCCAATAAAGGGGAAGCATAGTATCTGTTTAAATAGCAAGTAAAAAAAAATCTTTTTATACCATTAAGTATATTGGGGAGGAAATATTAAATGTCTGTCATTGCAGCACCCTCTGCATTCAGTGTATGACTCCAAACACAAGGAAAGAAACCAGTATACAGTACTAGTACTGTTTAAATAACATGAGATTATACATTGCAGCATAATTAATACTACATACATACATTTTTATTACATGCTGGTATACAAGGTCTGACACACAAAAAAATGAGACTAGCCCTATAGCTCGGGAACCAAGAGTGGGAGGGGAGAGACAAAGAACTGGTTCTAGAAGGTGTTCTAACCTGTCACAGTGAGACAAGGCTCAACTCAATCACTTCAATCGGTACAAACAGATGAGTGTTCAAGTAGAAATGTTTTCTTACCCTTGGTTGGAAAATATTGGTGTGTAAGAGTGAACATCAAGTTTCTCAATAAACTGAAGAATTCTGTGATAGAAATTTTTCAGTTATTGACTGAGGCTTATGGTGAAGAGATCCCAAAGATCAAGTTGGTGCTCAAAGGAACCCATTTGTTTATCAGTAGAAGATGTGAAAGCAAAAACAACAGAGATCCTCAACAACCTTTCAGAAAATGATCTGTGGAATTGCTTTGAGTGTTGGCAGCAAAAACCCAGGAAAAGTTAGTACACACAAAAAATTAAGCTAAAAACCACTGTTGGAATTCCAATCACACAGTTTGTATAGCAATCCCAGAATTGTGAAGACTAATTATAAACTTTATAATCCATTAAGTCGCGTAGTGCAAAGAAATGTCCATTGACCCTTTTTTTTAAAGGTAATGCTGGAAGCCATGTGGGTAAATTCAACGGATAGTTCATATATACATGTGACAAGGACAACCCAAACCAGATTTGTGCTCTTATATTAGTCATTCTGAATCACGATGCACTTCTGAAGCATCAGCTCTGCAAATCGGGCAGGTACGATTTGCCTGTAAAACCAGAAATAAAAGAAATTTTAATGACAGACAAATACAGTCATTAAGGTAACAGTGTCTGCAACTCAGAAACAAAGTGAAATTACCACTCATAGTATTCAAGAGAACCCAAAAGGAACAAGAAAAAAAAAAGATAAACTCAGTTTGCATCCATTTTCTGCTATTTTAGAATATGCAAAAAAGACAAAAAGTTTTCTAAACTCAAAAAAACCCCAAACACAACAGACAGAGAAACCCACCATCACTAGAGAAGTGACAGAGGTCATAGAATCACAAAATCATTTATGTTGGAAAAGACCTTTAAGATCATCAAGTCCAACTGTAAACCTAACACTGCCAAGTCTGCCACTAAACTATGTCCCTAAGCACCACATCTATCCATCTTTGAATTACCTCCAGGGATGGTGACTCAATCACTTCCCTGGGCAGCCTCTTCCAATGCTTGACAAGCCTTTTGGTGAAGTAATTTTTTTCTAATATACAATGTAAACCTCCCCATGCGCAACTTGAGACCATTTCCTTTCATCCTATCACTTGTTACTTGGGAGAAGAGACTGACATCTGCCTCACTAGGATCTCCTTTCAGGTAGTTGAAAAGAGCAATAGGGTCTTCCCTGAACCTCCTTTTCTCCAGGCTAAATCGTCACAGTTCCTTCAACTACTCCTCGTAACACTTGTTCTCCAGCCCCTTCACCAGCTTCATTGTCCTTCTCTGTGCATGCTCCAGCCCCTAAATGTCTTTCTTGTAGTGAGGGGCCCAAAACTGAACATAGGATTCAAGGTGTGGCCTCATAAGCACTGAGTACAGGTGGAAAATAGTGTCCTATATTAGTCTTACTAGTTCTTTGTCATGAATTAAAGCTTTTTAAGCTCTTACTACCCCATTATCCCAACAGAAGTCTATCATGGTCAAAGCTTGAAAGATGAGTAGGAGCAGGATAGGGGGAAGAAAAGGTGTTTTAGTAACAGACACAACACACTCTGACTAAACAGCTCTAAAGCTGAACATGCATAAAAGTTTTAACTTTAGCCTTTCAATGAAAAACTTGTTGAGAATACACTGATTCACAAAATAATTCATGTTAGAATGATCCTCAGGAAGCCTCTAGGCCATCTTCCTGCATGGTCAGCTCTAAGGTCAGACCAAGCTCCTCAGAGCTTTCTCCCATTAGGTCCTAAAAATATCCAGGACAAAGGCTGCAAATCATCTCTGAACCCCCATTCGGCTATTTGTTCTTATGTATTTCATGAAATGAATTCCCCTTTGCATCTTCACATAACTGCTGTAAAAATGAACTAGGTGCCCATAATGCATCATAGGTTGGAATGTGTATCCTCTCCTAACTTGGTATTCCTTCAGACAAGTTAACTTTCTGTAATGTAAGAGCTGCACAATGAACTGAGATTATCATAAGGAACATTACTTTGATTTTTTTCTAGCTGAAGTGAACCATATTTAGAAGAAAAGGATCATGGAATGATAGAATAGTTTGGGCTGGAAGGGACCTTAAAGTTCATCCAGTTCCAACATCCCCTGCCATGGGCAGGGACGCCTCCCACTAGATCAAGTTCCTCAAAGCCCCATCCAACCTAGTCTTTAACACCATCAGGTATGGAGCATCCATGACTTCTCTGGGTAACCTGGGCCAGTGCCTCACCACCCTCACAGGAAAACATATCCTCCTAAAATCTAATCTCAATCTCCTCCCTTTCAGCTTAAAACCATTACCCCTTGTCCTATCCTTGTACTCCCTGATCAAGAGCCCCTCCACAGCTTTCCTGGAGCCCCCTTTAAGTACTGGAAGGCTGCTCTAAGGTCTCCCCAGAACCTTCTCTTCTCCAGGTTGAACAACCCCAACTATCTCAGCCTGTCCTCATATGGGAGGTGCTCCAACCCTTGAATCATTTCCATGGCCTCCTCTGGACTCACTCTAACAGAGTCCTTCCTGTGCTGAGGACTCCAGAACTGGACACAGGGCTCCAGTTGAGGTCTCACGAAAGCAGAGTAGAGGGGGCAGAATCACCTCCATCACCCTGCTGCTCACACTTCTGATGCAGCCCAGGATACGGTTGCCTTTCTGGGCTGCAAGCACACATTGCCAGCTCATGTTGAGCTTCTCATCCACTAGCACCCCTAAGTCCTTCTCTTCAGCACTGCTCTCAATCCATTCTCCACCCAGCCTGTAGTGGTGCTTGGGATTGCCCCGACCTGGGTGCCGGACCTTGCACTTGGCCTTGTTGAACTTCCTGAGGTCCACACAGGTTCATCTCTCAAGCCTGTCCAGGTCCCTCTGGATGGCATCCCTTTCCTCCAGTGTGTCGATCATGCCACACGGTATGCTTTAGCTGGCAAAATTGCTGAGGATGTCATCAATCCCACTGTCCATGTCTCCAACAATGACAACAAGACCAGTCCCAATACTGGTCCCCTTGTAACCAGTCTACCCTTGGACGTTGAACCGTTGACCACAACTCTTTGAGTGCGACCACCCAGCCAACTCCTTATCCATCGAGTGGTCCATCCATCAAATCCACGTCTCTCCAATTTAGACACCAGAATGTTGTGCAGGACAGTGTTGAATGCTTTGCACAAGTCCAGGTAGATGATGTCAGTTACTCTTTCCTTACCAATCAACACTGTAGCCCCATCACAGAACGCCACCAAATTTGTTCAGGTAAAATTTGCCCTTAGTGAAGCCATGTTGGCTGACCCAAATCACTTCCTTATTTTCCATGAGCCTCAGCAGAATTTCCAGAGGATCTTCTCCATGGTCTTGCTGGGCACAGAGGTGAGACTGACTGACCTGGAGTTCCCTGGGTCTTAATTTTTTCCCATTTTAAAAACGGGTATTTCCCTTTTTCCAGTCAGTGGGGACTTCACCAGACTGCCATGTCTTCTCAAATACGATGGATAGGGGAATAGAAACATCATCCACCATTTCCCTCAGGACCCATAGATGCATTTCATCAGGTCCAATGAACTTGTGCACCTTCAGGTTTGTTAGATGGTCTCGCACATGATCTTAGAATAATAGAATCATAGAATAGTTTGGGTTGCAAGGGACCTTAAAGATCATCTAGTTCCAATTCCCCTGTCATGGGCAAGGACACCTCCCACTAGAATAGGCTGCCCAAGGTCCTGTCCAACCTGGCCTTGAAAACCTCCAGGGATGGGGCATCCACAACTTCCCTGGGCAACCTGTTCCAGTGCCTCAGCACTCTCATAGTGAAGAAATTGCTCCTTATGTCTAGTCTAAATCTGCCCTTCTCTAGCTTATACTCATTGCCCCTTGTCCTACCACTACAAGCCTTTGTGAACAGTCCCTCCCCAGCTTTCTGGAAAGTTGCTATAAGGTCTCCTTGGAGACTCCTCTTCTCCAGGCTGAACAAGCCCAACTCTCTCAGCCTGTCCTCATAGGGAAGGTGCTCCAATCCTCGCATCATCTTTGTAGCCCTCCTCTGGACCCGTTCCAACAGCTCCATATCCTTCTTATGTTGAGTATTCCAGAACTGGACACAGTACTCCATGTGAGATCCCACAAGAGAGGAATAGAGGGGCAGAATCCCCTCCCTCGACCTGCTGGCCTCGCTTCTTTTGATGCAGCCCACGATGCGGTTGGTCTTCTGGGTGGTGAGTACACATCGCCGGCTCATGTCGAGCTTCTCATTGACCAGCACCCCCAAGACCTTCTCTGCAGGGCTGCTCTCAATCATGTCAGCCCCCATCCTGTACTGATATTGGGGATTGCCCCGACCCAAGTGTAGGATGTTGCACTTGTCCTTGTTGAACCTCAGGAGGTTCTCAGAGGTTTCCTTCGCCAGCTGGTCCAGGTCCCTCTGGACAACATCCCATTCTTCCGGTGTGGCAACCGCACCACTCAGCTTGGTGTCATCTGCAGACTTGCTTGACTGAGACTCAATCTTGCTGTCTATATCATTGATGAAGATATTAAACAGCACTGATCCCAATATGGACCCCTGAGGGACACCGCTTGTCACAAATTTCCATCTCCACTTGGAGCCATTGACCACTATTCTCTGAATACGACCCTCCACCGAATGGTCCACCCATCAAATTCATATCTCTTCAATTTAGAGAGAAGGATGTTGTGGGGGACCATGTCAAAGGCTTTACAGAAGTCTAGATAGATCACGTCTGTCAGTTTACCCATGTCCAGTGCTGTGGTTACTCCATCATAGAAAGCTATTAAGTTGGTCAGACAGGATTTGAGGCCATGCTGGCTACCATTAATCACCTCCATGTCCTCCATGTGCTTTAGCATAGCTTTTAGGAGGATCTGTTCCATGATCTCCACGGGCACAGAGGTGAGGCTGACAGGTCGGTAGTTCTCAGGGTCATCTTGTATGCCCTTTTTAAAAATGGGAAATATGTTAACCTTCTTCCAGTCACCAGGGACTTCTGATTGCCATGACTTTTCAAATATCATGGAGAGTGTCTTGGGAACCATATCTGCCAGTTCCCTGAGGACTCTGGGATGCATCTCATCAGGTCCCATAGACTTATATATGTTCAGGATCCTCAGGTGGTCGCAAACCTGATCCTCCTCTACTGTGGGAAGTGGTTTACCCCCCCCGGTCCCCATGTTGCTGTCCCATGACCCAGGAAGGGTGAGGAGAGCGGTTATCAGTGAAGACTGAGGCAAAAAAGTTTTTGAGTATCTCAGCCTTCTCATCTGTTGATACAAGGTCACCAGTCCCAACCATCAGTGGGGGTACATTCTCTTTATCCTCTTTTGGTTGACGTAGCTGTAAAAGCCCTTCTTGTTAGTCTTTACTTCCCTTGCCATGGGAAGCAGTTCCAGCTGCCCCTTGGCCTTCCTGACTTCTTCCCTACACAACTGGGCAGCATCCCTATACACACCCCAGGTTACCTGGTCCTGCTTGCACTGTCTGTGCAGTTCCCTTTTCTTCCTTAGTTTAACCAGCAGGTCTCAACTCAACCACACTGGTCTCCTCCCTTTCCTGCCTGATTTCTACATATGGAGACTGAGCGCTCTTATGTTTTACAGAAATCTTCCTTAAATATTTGCCAACTCTGTTATGCTCCCTTGTCCCAGAGGACCATGTCCCAGGGGGTCCTACTGAGTAACTCCTGGAGGAGCTGGAAGTCTGCTTTCCTGAAATTTAGGGTCCTGACTATACTCCTCACCTGTCCCATATCCCTCTGGACCTTGAAGTCCACCAGTGAATGATCACTGCAGCCTAGGCTGCCTCCAATCCTAATGTCACTGATGAGTTTGCTTGTATTGGTGACCATAACGTCCAGTATTGCATCTCCTTGGGTGGGGGTCTCTATCAGCTGGACTAAGAAGTTATTTTCAATGCTCTCCAGGAGTCTCCTGGATTGCCTACAGCTTGCCGTGCTACTTTTCCAGCATATGTCTGGGTGGTTGAAGTAGGATGAGAGCTTGCGAGCGTGAAGCCTCCTGTAGCCGGAGGAAGAAGACTTCATTGGTTGGCTCTCCTTGATCGAGTGGCCTGTAGTATACACCAACCACAAGGTTCAATTTTGACTCACAAGCTTTCAGCCTGTTAATCTTCTGTTAATCACTAAGAAAGGATGTTTCTACAGTGTAAGGAGACAACAACAACAAAAAGATAAAGGCAGTTTGTGACCTTTTTTGTTACCTCAGAGCCTAAATATTAAAATTTAGAATCAAGAGATGAAATGCAGTAGAAAACTAAAGAAAAAATAGAACTTCAAACTAGGACATTATAAATTGCATCCAACACAGATATTATTTACCTTAAGCCATTTATCAACACACTTGGCATGAAACTCGTGGTTACAGGGTAAGACTCTAAGTAGCTGTCTTGCCTCGAAGTCACACATACACACTACACACCTAAAAAAAAGATAGTAAATATCTATATATATTCCCATTTAATAACAAGAATTTATATTGTATAGACAAGTTATAAGGTGTGTCTGCAAAAGTGGGTTTTGTTTTTTGTTTTGAACCACTGCAGACCAGTGTAAGATGAGAATTGCTTTTGTTTTGTTCACCATGATTTCAAATACCAAAGCAGACAAGGGCTCAAACTCATACCCATGGGAGTTCACTGGTCCAAGCAGTAAATTGATTGTATTAACATAATTCAAAATACTGGAGTTCATGCCTGCTGGTATAAACAGGTAGTGCAAAAGCTATAGTATATTTCTTTCAGCTTTAATTTCAATTTTAGCTATATTAAAATAAAACTCAGAAAATTTGCTTTGAGTATTTCTCAGAGCCTTAACTGATTAAAGATCACACACATTTTTATTATGAAAAATTTAATCTTAAATTACATCTGTATTCTGTTGCATTTTTTATAAACTCATTTTTTTCCCTAGGGTCATCATAAACTTAGGTTCTCTGATACTTTTTTCTTTCTTATTTCCTACTACTCTAAAAATAACATTGATGATTACTCTTAGTGGAAGATCAGAGAAAAATACTCTTCTGCTCAATTTCAAACATTTGACAGCACTGTATATCACTTTCAGTGTCTTCCACCTATAGCTCATTTCTCTCTTAAGTGAATCTTGCAAACAGAATTAGTCTTAAAAATAAGAACATATAACTTTAAACCTCAAAGACTGTCAAAAGCTCTTCCAGGAGCACTTGAAATTTGAGTAACTGGAAAATTTTTCAATATAGGCTGAAATCCAAGTTGATGATGGTCATTCAATATCTAGTACAACAAGTAAAAATTTAGAAAACTTTTAAAAAATACTAAATAACTACATTTGAACAACTAATTGAAGTGAGGCTATGCAGCAATTTAAAGCCAAGATGAATGATATCTGATTTGAAAAAAGGTTTAAGAAAAATTTATCTTTTTCATTTGAGTGCTTTTAGAGCACTTGTGTTACAGTATTTGCCTAGCTGAGGCTGCAGTCTGAAGGAATGGAAATGCAGTCATGTAAAGTATGTAAATTTGAAACAGATGTACTTACAATGTCTGTTCTGACTGATGATTGCTTGGATTGAACTTGTAAGATGGAAGCTGTTCAATGTCTGCCTTTGTCAGTCCTCGAGGTTTCGCTTCTCCTAGACGTTCTGCCAAATTCAGCAGTGCCTACAAAACAGGGAATTTGGACTTTTTAACATTCATTGCTCAAACAAGCTCCAGTTCTGCCAGAAGTGATGTCTTTTACCATGTCACTATCCCACCAGGTAGCACAACCCATATCTCTATCAAAACATGTTTAGTTTTGCTTCTTTCTCTTTACAACTGCAGGTGCTATGGAAAGATGTCTTTCAAAGACTGATCATTGATGAATCCTTCAGAACTGCATAAGAGAGTATTTTTGGGATTTCAAAATATCCATGACCTAACTGTTACTCACTCCTGCAGCTGTATTCACAGCTTGATATGTATTTTGCTTTGGAAGAGAACCCCCTTCCCCCATCCCCCACACAGTAGTGTGAGTAACCAAAAGAAAATGTTGACAAACTTACTTTCTAGGAATATGCAATGAGCCTAGCTCTATATCCAAGAGTATAAAGGGACAACTTTTGACTCCCATTCCACTTCTTGGGCTAGCTGAATTGAGACATGGAGATTTTATGCTGAACCTTTGGAAACAAAGGTATGATATCAAATTGAAGAGAGACACTTTCTGATTAAAATTTGTACTCATTCATACAGGTAGAACACTGTACCTAAGTGATCGTCATGTAAATAATATCTGCTCCCTCATGAGAGCCTTCAGAAAAGCACCAATATCAACTTGGCAGAGAACTGAAGCACAGAAGTTAAGAGATTTGATGAAATATGCAGAAACTTATTAGTCAAACAGCCCAAAACCTGGAGCCCAACATGTCAGCTACAATATGTTTCTTTTAAGTAGCACAAGAAGCATTGTAGGAGAGATTATCATTACACTGTAAATGCTATGCAACTGCATAAATACACAGCTCTGAGAAGAAGCAAGGAGAATAAATACATGACAGGGGTTAGGCAGCAGTTGAGGTTTTCTGAACAGCATCTGATGGGAATCCAACAGCCTGAGAAGCAGCAAGGACAAGAGTTGGGATCAGCCCTCAGTTATCTAAGACACCACTGAAATTTTATTTCAAAATATGAGACTTGCTGCACTCTTGTTATTGTCAAGAGAAAATATACATTAAGAGATTCTTGCCAACATCACATTTACCTGAATTCATCCTATAATGTAAACACTACTCTATAAAGTTGACAAGGCACATAAAAAACACTAAGTTATCGCATATTCAATAGAATAGGATATTTATGCTTGATATTTACAAATCAAGTAAAACGCAAAAAGAAGAGTCACATCTAGAATGGAAAGTTGAAGAATTTAACCATCGCTAAATTGAAAGGATAGATTCTGGACAAAGGCAATAGAAACAAAATAAGAATGTTTCTGACATCCAGTGTTAGAAACTAGTATGAAAAAATGTTTATAGATTCTGTCTTCATAAACATTGCAATTATTTAATCCTGGGTTTGTCTTTGAAAAGCAAAACAATTTAACCTCATGTATTGAGTTAACCTCTTCTCATGAATTTGTACTTCACACACCAACCTCATAGTTTTCCACCTCTCCATCTTCCACATCCAACTCAAAGCTGAAAGCTGGTCCCACTGCAGGTGGCACTGGAAGCACTGATCTGACAGAAGAACAAAAAACAATAAGACTCAACATCTTCCTGTAGGAAAGAATGCAAGCATATGACAGAAGTAGAGTTCTTATTGATCCTTCTCAAATCAACAAGAACCAGTAAAAAGATTAAATTTGAAATTAAAAATTAAAATACAAACTAAAAGAGTTAATGGAAAGCCAATTGTGCCACTTCTTAATACTCACTGTATCACATTTTTAAATTTCATGTATATTGCTATGACAACTCATTCTTACATTAAGGCTCAGTGTTATTGCAGAAATTATTCTCTTGATAGCCTGCATCAATTATACTGGTGCTATTTTAGAATCTCAGAATCGCCAGGTTGGAAAAGACCTTTGAGATCATCAAGTCCAACTGTACCCATCCACTACTAAATCATGTCCCCAAGCACTTCATCTACCTGTCTTTTAAATATTTCCAGGGATGAGGACTCAACCACCTCCCTGGGTAGTCTCTGCCAGTGCTTGATAACTCTTTTGGTGAAGAAATTTTTCTTAATATGTAGTTCAAACCTCCCAAGGCGCAACTTGAAGACATTCCCTCTCATCCTACAACTTGTTACTTGGGAGAAGAGGCCAGCACTCACCTATCCACAAACTCCTTTCAGGCAGTTATAGACAGTGGTAAGGTCTCCCCTCAGCCTCCTCCTCTAGTCTAAACAAATCCAGTTCCCTCAGCCACTCCTCATAAGACTTTTGTTCCAGACCCTTCACACCTTCGTTACTCTTCTCTGGACACACTCCAAGACCTCAATGCCCTTCTTGTAGTGAGGGGCCCAAAAGTGAACACAGGATTTGAGGTGAAGCCTCACCAATGATGAGTATAGGGGCACAGTATCTTCCCTGGTCCTGCTGACCATGCTGTTTCTGATACAAGCCAAGAGGCCATTTCCCTTCTTGGCCACCTGGACCACTGCTGGCTCATATTCAGCTGGTTCATATTCAGTCAACCAACACCCCTGGGTCTTTCTCTGCCAGGCAGCTTTCCAACCACTCTTCCCCAAGCCTGTAGTGCTGCACAGGATTGTTGTGTCCCAAGTGCAGGACTCTGCACTTGGCCTTGGTGAACCTCATCCCATTGATCCTCAGCCCATGGATCAAGCCTGTCCAGATCTCTCTGTAGAGCCTCCCTATTCGCCAGCAGATTGAGACTTCCTCCCAGCTTAGTGTCATCTGCAAACTTGAACATGACTGGACCCAGCACTGAACCCTGGGGGACAAATTTTGATGCAAGTCAAACTGCGGAGTCAAAAACTATAGATATTGTAGCAAAACCACAAATGAAAAAGTTTATCTCACTGTCAATAATGCCTTTAAAATACAGCCTCATTTTCTAAGTTTTTTGTATTCATTTAAAAAACAGAACCTACAATGAACAATAAATTCCATGTCACACATCTAAACTATAGCAGATGGAATCTACTTTAAACGGTTATTGATAACCCCTTAAAGTTACTTCTCCAATCCATTCTCTTCCAGAAATGGTTAATCACGTGCAGAGCTGTAACAGATTATCAGTTCAGAAGAAAGAACCGCCCCCAACCAAAAAAACACACCCATGCTCAGAAGGCTCCCCTCATTATATTTCAGTCAATAATTAAGAGTAAATTTATTTGCCTTGGTTTGGTGTTATTTTGTAAGGACTGTTAGATCTTTATCCTACATAAGTAGATTTTAGGATGCCACCAGGGGTATAACTCATAACTATTATCCAAGAATCAAGTATAACCCTTCTTTGTTGAGCATCATTAAAGAGATTTCAAAAGAAAGAAGAGATACAGCAGATACCAAAACAACATTCTCATCAAATTGTTCACTTGCATTTGTTTTCTCCTTGCTCAGATATGTATGCAGTTCAAATAGACTGGAAACTTTAAATATAACTACAAGTTTTCTTCTTCCTTGGGATTGTCTGAAACTGTCTTTACCCTGCAGTAAAGCCCAAACAACAACAACAACAACAACAACAACAAAACAAAGCAAAAAACCACTGAGGGCATCAACTAGTTTACGGAGTGATTTAGAAGTCTATGACTACAATGTGCTTTGGACTTACAGCACATATGGTAATAGGTTGGAATGGTACGAGTGTGGCGGCATTGGTTGCTGTGATCTGTATCTACTGCGCCCAGTGAGTCTTCGAGGCATAAAAGGTGGGTAAGGCTGAAAAAAAGAAGAAAAACTTTAATATTTTCTTGTCTTATTTAAGAATGAAAATAAATGAAAAGTGAATGTTGAAATATGTTTTAAATAAGGCATTATCCAAAAAAAACTAGCCCTGTCCAAGCCAAAAAATACCACCCTTTCCAAACAATTGTTATGATACACAAATCTCATCAGTAATATATAAATAAACTATCCTGCAGGATGGTATACTAGCCTTGCAGGCTAGCTAATAAGTATTTTAAAAGGTTTAGCCTATATATGGCATAGTTTGCACAGGCAGGACTGGTGAACATGCTGCAAACCAAAAGCACTGCCAGGTTGGTCCACGGGTTTAAATAAAGAGCAAGATTTAAAATTAATAAATAAAGAAGTCACATTCAGAGTTGGGCTCACTTCCATACACTTTTGGGAGGAGGGGCTGTAGCCTTTCAACTGCATACAGGTATAGTGCCTAAAGAGACATTCAGGTTTACAGCTTCAACACATTCTTTCCATAGACTGTTTTCCTGTCTTGATCTGCATGCAAAGCTCTTTAGTTTACTTACATAGTCCTCAGTATGACTGTTTATATTGCCTTGCACTGTCTACTAAAATGGGAGCAGGTAAAGAATTGTAACTTAGACATAAATTGTAGTTTTCTAAAAGTACTCAATAGCGAAAGAAATATTAGCAGATTTTTAGAACCAAAATTCACAAGTAAGTAAGTCTAACTGTAAAAGCAACCACCCTGACTTTCCACAGCTGCAGCCAGTAATGAAATTCAGTGGCAAAATTGCCATTTTTCAATATAATGGTTGTAGCTTAAAGTAAGATCAAGAACTTGAACTTAGCATGCATGAGTATGTAGTACAAACATCAATACTTACAACTCCAAATGAAACCTCTTGATGTAAAGGATCTTGGGTTAAGAACTGGATAGGAGCTGAGGAAGTCAATGTTGGTGGATGAGTTGATGGAGGGTAGGTAAAACTTCCTATAGGAAGATGTTCTCCGAGCAGTTCCACTTCATTCTCTATCCTTTGAAGTGGCTAAAAGAGATACAGGGTTTGTTGTATCAATAGAAAACATTTTTTTTATATTTTTTTTTTTAATACCAAACCACAAAGCTCCAATTATATGTTCTGAGGAGTTGTGGAAATTTTATGGAGTTGTACAGAGTATCTGTGGCAAGGTTTTGAGGAGGAGGGGCCTGCAAGGGTGGCCTATGTAGGAAGAGGTAAGGGCCTGCTTTGTGCCAGACACAGCTGGTTCCAGCTGGCTCGGCAATGGACCCACTGCTGGCCACAGCTGAGCCAATCAGCAGTGTTGGTGGTGTCTCTGTGATAACATGTTTAAGAAAGGGCAAAAAAAAAAGCTGGGCAGCAAGAGGAGGAGGGAACAAAAAGAGTGAGAAACAGCAGAAGGGACACCAAGGTCAGAGAAAGGAGGAGGAGGAGGAGGAGCTCCATGGCACCAGAGTAGATATTCCCTGCAGCCCATGGAGGACTCCCTCTGGAACAGATTGATATTTCCCAAAGGAACTGTGGCCCATTGTGAACCCATGCCAGAGCGCAGCCCACGGAGAACCCATGCTGGAGCAGAAGAAAGGTGTGAAAAGGGAGGTACAGCAGAGAATGACTGCTATATACTGACCATAACCCTTCCACTCCTCCCCCCTCTAGTGCCACTTGGGCAGGAAGAGAAATCTGGAGAAGAACTACAAGCAGTGGATGAGGACTGTGTCAGGGATTTGATTACTTGAGAGAACTTGACCCAATCAAGTCTGTGGGACCAGATGAACTACATCCAAGGGTTCTGAGGGAACTGGCCGATGTCCTTGCAAGGCTGCTCTCTGTCATCTTTAAAAGATTGTAGAGATCAGGGGGAGATCCCTGACGACTGGAGAAAGACAAGCATTGCATTCGTCAACAAAAAAAAAGACCAAAAGGACAATCTGGGAAACAACAGGCCAGTCAACCTTACTTTGGTCCCTGAGAAAATCATGAAGCGAGTCCTCTTGGAATGTATTTCTGGGCACATCGAAAAAGGAACAGCCAACATGTCTATACCAAGGGAAAATCATACCAGATCAACCAGCTTGTCTAGTATGATAAAGTGACTGGATTTGTGGATGAGGGGAGAGCAGTGGATGTCATTTACCTCAACTTTAGCAAGGCTTTTGACACTATCACCTCCCACAGTATTCTTATAACCAAGTTTAGATGTTACAGTCTGGGAGTCTGGGTGGATGGACAACCAGATGGATAAAAAAAATGTTTGGATGATCAGGCTTAGATCATAATGGTTAATGGGTCATACTCTACCGAGATGCTGGTAACAAGTGGTATGCCACAGGGGCCTTTCCTATTTAACAACATTATCAATCACCTGGAAGAGACAGTCTCCGTCCTTGGAAGTTTTCAAGTCCCAACTGGAAAAAAGTCTTGAGCACCCTCACCTGATCGTGTTTTCAACAGAAGGTTAAACTAGAGACCTCCTGAGGCATCTTTCAACCTGAATTATTCTCTGATCCTGTGATCCTATGATCCCTTTCATCAGATTGTATATATAAGGCAGCAACTGACTTCCTTAATAGAGATATGTTCTCAAACTGAAGAAAATAGTTATATTTCGCTACCAGAAAGACTAATTGAAGGCACACTGATGTATGAAGAATTAAGAAATTTCTTACAAAACCAACTCAGCATTTCCCTGTGAAGCAAAAATTTTCATTATGAACACCATGATTTTTACTTGTATATAACCTACTGCCATTTTATAGGCTAGATGCATTATCTTGAAGTTATACTTTTGCTATTAGGAAAGATCAATTAAAATCTCAGCTCATTTTGGTCTAATTTTTGAGGAAAACCTTAACTCTACTCTTTCACTAATTCACCCTTCTTTTCCCAGTACTGAATCCCACATGTTTCAAAACAGTCAGATATGAAAGTCATCTTGTGGAATAAAAGGAAAAGGAAAATTGTTTACCCATTCTGCTGATCAAACTTTAAATAGCCAGCATTTTTAAAGCAATAATTCTTCCAGTAAGACTTGACAGCAAAAAATCAAGCTATCAAACAGAGCTAAAAGTTATCAAGGGAGCCTATTCCTGAGGCTTAATTAGCAATCTAAATTAAGAAAGAAGCCCCGACATTTTCTTATGGAAGACATCCTGATTACCGGAGAAAACTGTGCAGAACCGTTCCCCCATGACTATAATGAAATTAATACAATAGTGCCAATATCTGACATTTAGCACAGCAGTATTTCATAGAATCATAGAACCATAGAATCGTTTGGTTGGAAAAGGCCTTTGAGATCATCGAGTCCAACCATGCCTGTCTGCTACTACCCCACGTCCCTGAGCACCACATCTACCTGTCTTTTAAATACCTCCAGGGATGGGGACTCAACCACCTCCCTGGGCAGTGATTCCGGTGCCTGAGAACCCTTTTGGTGAGGAATTTTTTCCAAATATCTAATCTGAACCTCCTCTGGTGCAACTTGAGGCCATCTGTTACTGCTCAAAACAGTCTGAGCGGTATTTGTTAGTAATAAATTGTATTTCTGTATTAATGAAATATTGATAGAGCCCCAAAGAAACATGCACAAAGATGCCTGGCAGGAGACCAGTAACTTGATATTACAAAATGTGATTTTTTTCCTTCTTTTCCAAAAAAGCATCTTTTCTCATGTTTGCATAAGCCCTATTATGAAGGCATTAACTTTTCAGAAAAGTTTGTTTAAGTGAAAAGAGTCAATGATTTCCATAAGCAGGGGAGACAAGAGGCTCCACTAGGCTGCAAAAGGTTTAAGTAATACTTTTCGCACTAGCATTTAAGGGGGGTGCAGTGGTCACTTTAAATAAACTGTGAATTAATGTGGTAGAAACATGCAATAGGAATGCTTTGTGCTTTCTGATCTCTCTACAAAGTTTTTTCTCTGATACCACTGCTGCACTGCACTTAGATCTTTATATTCCCTTTTACTTTCTGGAGGAGCATTGCCTACAGAAACAGTACATCAAGCAAACTTATGTCAGACTGACAGCAGTACAGGCCTCCAGTGAAACAGTGGGCAACAGCTGAGGAAATCTTAGGAGAATCAAAAGGAATTTCAAAACAATACTTTTTTTTTTAATTTTTTTTTTTCTTCAGACTAAGTCTTGCTCAGGTAGCACTACTATAAAAACCCTATTGCTTACTCTAAGTCAGATGCATTTGCTCTCTCAATCAGAAAGTTATTAGAAAGACAAGAGCATTATTTGCTGATAAACCCCCAAATGTTTTGGGAGAGGAGATAAGAAGCATTACTTACTGAACGTGACTGCTGTGCTTGGAAGGGAACAAATTGCCCTGGAGGTGGCAGGTGAGACGGGTGATGTGGAGGGAGGTGAGGAGGATGCAAAAGGAATGAGTCGTTAGAAACCAGCGGTGGGAATGCTGCATATGGTACTGGTAGATGTTGGACTGAGCACGCCCGAAGCATCTGAAAGGAAAATGAACATTTTTTACATCTAGAGTGAAAGGAGATTATTAAAAGGAAGCAGTCCACTTACCCTTAGCTTACAAACACAACCCACAAAATAATTCGTTCAGAACTCAATGAACAGTTATTCTAGTACAGAACAAGGTCTAAAAGTGTGAGGCTGCCAGCTACACTTGCAAGGTGCAAAGGGCGTTTTATTTCAGATGAAGTCAATAGGAGTCAGGAGTGTTCATTCCGAATTATGAGGCACGTATTCCCAAGGGGAGGGAGCAGGCGTACTCACCATAATAGCTTCTATCCTTCCCATATATTACATTTACAGACACATGCCAAGAAAACAAGCACTAGTGAGAACTGAGGGACGCCTAAATGTCAGATTGTGCCCTGAACAACTTTGCTGCCTAAAGTTGGGCCCCTTCTCTTCCTTCTCCTCTTGCTGGTACCTGTTGTCCCTTTTTCCTCTGTCCTGGGACTCTGAGGTGATCTACTGAAAGCAAATGGCATCCATCTGCTGCAACTGCAAGACTGTGGTTGTAACCCAAACAAACACTACAGCCTACCTATGCTGACTTCTCCACCCAAACAGAACTCCCAAGGATCGATATAGCTGTCTAGACCTCAGGCTTCATGGAGTTCCAGTATCTGGAAGTCCATCTAACACCTAAAGGCAGCAGTGGATGTCATAGCTGCACAAGTGTGCCCAGCTGGAAGAGCTCTTCAGACAAGTAGCTATGTGACAAGAGATGCTCAATAAGCAGTGCAGTATCTGGGAATGCGAGCAGGAGATTGATGCATGGTATTGGGCACTGTCCCAGGCTGAGCAACAGCACTACCTACTACCTACTACCTCCCAGGCTGAGCAACAGCAACTACTACTACAGCTGTGCAAGGGGAAGGTAAGTGGAATGACTACAACAGTGGACAAGGGAAGAACTATGGATGTCATCTATATCTGGACTTCTGTAAGGCCTCTGACACGGTCCCCCACGATGTCCTTCTCTCTAAAGTGGAGATATGTATTTGATGGATGAACTGTTCGGTGGATCAGGAATTGGTTGGATGGCCACATCCAGAGGGGAGGGTAGTGGTCAAAGGCTCAATGTCCAAATGGAGACAAGTGGTGTCCCTCAGGGATCCATATTGAGACCAGCGCTGTTTAATATCTTCATTAATGAAATAGACAGCAGGATTGAGTGTACCTTCAGCAAGTTTGCAGATGACACCAAGCTGAGTGGTGCAGTTGATTCACTTTAGGGAAGGGATGCCATCTAGGGAACCCGGACAAGGACAAGAAGTAGGACCTCATGAAGCGTAACAAGGCCAAGTGCAAGGTCCTGCACCTGGGTCAGGGCAATCCCCAATATCAGTACAGACTGGGGAGTGAATGTATTGAGAGCAGCCTTGTGGAGAAGAACTTGGACATACTGGCGGATGAAAAACAGGACGTGAGCAAGCAATGTGTCCTTGCAGCCCAGAAAGCAAATCATATCCTGGACTGCATAAAAAGAAATGTGACCAGCAGGTCGAGGGTGGTGATTCTTCCCCTATACTCCTCTCTAATGGGACCCCACCTGGAGTCCTGCATCCAGCTCTTGGTCTCCCAATACAAGACAGACATGGATCTGTTGGAAGGGGTCCAGAGGAGGGCCATGAAAATGATCAGAGGGCTGGAACACCTCCCCTATGAAGAAAGGCTAATGGAGTTGGGGTTGTTCAGCCTGGAGAAGGGAAGGCTCCAGGGAGACCTTATTGCAGCCTTTCAATATATGAAGGGGGCTTATAAGAAAGACAGAGAAAGATTTTTTTTACCAGGACCTGTCGTAGCTCCTACTAACTATGTAGGATATTTATTTTCCTTGCTACTGTATCTAAACTGACTTTTCATGGAACTGCATGGATGGGAATGTGGTGATTGAGGAATATCATTTACCAATGTTTAAAGAACCTTGAGGGAAGAAGACATGACTAGCTTGAAAGAAATGATGGAAGATTTGTAGGCTCTGTCTGTAATAGTGAAGACATAAGGTGCCACGAGTTAAAAAACAATGTAATTGACACATGGATATAAGATCTTTAAGCTTTCCTCTGTGTAGCAAAAGCAACTTAATAGTTGCAAGCTTGCAAATGTTCCTGAAGCTACTGTGTTGTATCCATGTAAACGTCGCACCTCTAATTTCTGAAGTCTTGGATTCATGTCCAAGTATTTGAAGCCTAGTGTCACATTCTACAAAAGGTTAATTTGATAGTTATGAGCATCTGATTGGCTTTTTCTTTAGTTCTAGTATGTCTTATCTTGCAGTATCTGCTTTAGCAAGAGGTAAGAACCCCAAGTATTTTAGATATTCCTAGTGCACAAATCATAGAATCATAGAAACATTAAGGTTAGAAAAGACCTCTAGGATCATCAAGTCCAACCATCAGCACACCACCACCATGCCCACAAAACCATGTCCCAAAGTGCCACATCTACACGGTTTTTGAATACCTCCAGGGATGGAGACTCTGGGAAACCTGTTCCAATGCTTCACCACTCTTTCAGAAAATAAATTTTTCCTAATATCCAGTCTAAACCTCTCCTGGCGCAGCTTGAGGCCATTCCCTCTCGTCCCATCACCTATCATTTGGGCGAAGAGACCAACCCCCACCTCTCTACAGCCTTCTTTCAGGTAGTTGTAGAGATCAATGTGGTCTCCCCTCAGCCTCCTCTTCTCCAGACTAAACAACTCCAGTTCCCTCAGCCACTCCTTGTAAGACTTGTGCTCCAAACCCTTCACCAGCTTCGTTGCCCTTCTCTGAGCACACTCCAGCAGCTCAATGTCTTTCTTGTACTGAGAAGTCCAAAACTGAACACAGAATTCATGGTGCAGCCTCAACAGCACCGAACATAGCACGATCACTCCCCTACTCCTGCTGGCCACACAATTTCTGATACAAGCCAGGATGCCATTGGGCATCAGGGACGTCACCAAGAGAGTGCCAAGCCCGGTACAGCCAAGGGCAGGGACACCTTCCACTGGATCAGGTTGCTCATAGCCTCATCCAACCTGGTCTTGAACAACTCTGGGGATGGGGCAGCCATGACTTCTCTGGGCAACCTGTGCCAGTGCCTTACCACCCTCACAGTAAAAAATTACTTCCTAAAAGCTGTTGAGGGGATTGAGACACGGACTTCAATCTGATGGATCAAAGACCCTCTATTCTGTTAGTTTTCTCTTTATACACCTTTTCGGGTTACACATCTGGTTATGCATAAGCTGTTCATGCGCTTATCTACAGTTTATTATTGGTTAAAAGTGCTTGTTCACGTGCCTATTACTAACATATTATTGGCTAAACAACCGTGCATGCTTTTAAACAAGTTACACCAAAATTAGCCATGTTGACATTTTCCTTCTTTCTTTTTCTCTCAGTTACTTCTTCTTTCCACCGAGCTTGTTTTAAGGTTGCGTTAAGGTTGCTCAACGTCGACAAAGCCTTGTGTGTACACACACATATGCACAGAATTATAGAATGGTTGAGATTTGAAGGGACCTCAGGAACTCATCTTGTCCACCACCCCCCCGCCTCAAGCAGGGTCACCAAGGTGCCCAGGACTATATCCAGATGGCTTTTACATCATCTCCAAAGTCAGAGATTCCACAACCTCTCTGTCAACCCTTCCCAGTGCTCAGTAACCCTCACAGTAAAGAAGCGTTTCCTGATGTTCAGGTGGAACCTCCCGTGTTTATCTTTGCCTCTTGTCCTATCACTGAGCACCACTGGAAAGACCCTGGTTCTGTCGACAAGGTTTATAGCATCAAGTCCTTCTTCTTTATAAAATGTCTCTACAAATAACTAATCTAAATCTCCTCTCTTTCAGCTTAAAATCGTTACCCCTTGTCCTATCCCTGCACTCCCTGATCAAGAGCCCCTCCCCATCTTTCCTGTAACTCCCTTTAAGTACTGGAAGGCTGCTCTAAGGTCTCCCTGCAGCCTTCTCTTCTCTAGGCTAAACAACCATAGCTCTCTCAGCCTGTACTCATATGGGAGGTGCTCCAGCCCTCTGATCATCTTCATGGCCTCCTCTGGACTCACTCTAACAGATCCATGTCCTTCCTGTGTTGAGGACTCCAGACTCCAGGTGAGGTCTTACAAGAGCAGAGTAGAGGGGGCAGAATCACCTCCATCACCTGCTGCTCACATTTCTTCTGATGCAGCCCAGGATACGGTTGCCTTTCTGGGCTGCGAGTGCACATTGCCAGCTCATGTTGAGCTTCTCATCCACTAGCACCCCTAAGAACTTCTCTTCAGCGCTGCTCTCAATCCATTCTCCACCCAGCCTGTAGTGGTGCTTGGGATTGCCTCAACCTGGGTGCCGGACCTTGCACTTGGCCTTGTTGAACTTCCTGAGGTTCACACAGGCCCATCTCTCAAGCCTGTCCAAGTCCCTCTAGATGGCAACCCTTTCCTCCAGTGTGTCAATCATGCCACACAGTTTGGTGTCTTTGGCGTTGTGTGTACTCACAGATGCAGAGAGATGTGCCTGCACACAGACAAGGAGGAAGAAAGATTGTGGGGTCAGGTGGTGATTTTTTAACCAAAACCAATAAAGATGATATTGCCTCGATAGACAGGAGACTGTGGAATACAGAAGGGAGGAGAATGCAGGCCCCTGGTTGTTGCTAAGAGCTGTAGATAATTGTGCTAACACCAAACTTTGCAAGGTTGGAAAACAAGAAAGAATGACTGAGCTATTTGGGCAAGTGGAAAAGCACTGCCTCAACGAGGCAGGGGTATAAAAGGGATTGCTTGTGCTTAATAAAGGTCTTTGATCAACACTCGGAGTCCGTGCCTCAATATGCCACAAAAGATATGCACACAAACAAATGTGTGCACAGAGGCAGAAGAGGAGAGAGAGAGAGAGAGAGAGAGAGAGAGAGAGAGAGAGAAGCCCATGCACTGAGACACACGGGGTGGTGAGGAGGGGAGAGAGAGATGCACGTGCGCGCAGATGCAGAGGAAGAGAAATCAACAGATGCTTGCACAGGCCAGTGCAGAAGACACAAATAAAGACAGAGAAGCCCATGCACAGACACAGAGGAAGAGACAGGGAAATCCATGTGCACGCTGATTCAGAGAGACAGAGAAACAGGGACAGATAGAATTATGTTTGCACAGATGCAGAGGAAGAGTGACTGAGAGATGCTCACACAGACAAATGTGGAGGAAGATAGATGCAGGCATGCACACAGAGAGAGATGGAGACAGGCAGAGAAACAGGTGTGCGCGTGCACAGATGCAAAGGAAGACAGAGGCACGAGCAAAGATGCAGGGGAAGAAAGACAGAAAAAGAGACAGAGGCACATATGAACACAGAGAGGGGTGTGCACATAGATGCAGAGAATGAGAGAGAGATGGAAAGGGCCAACTCTCTGTGACCATCTCTCTACGGTGGATAACTCTCTGTAGGACAGCTCTCTGTGGGACAACTCTACACAGCCAACTCTCTGCGAGGACAACTCTACACAAGGAGGGTAAGGGTTAGGGCCTCCCCACATAGAGTTGTTCCTGTGGAGAGTTGTCCTAGACTCAAGACAAAGAGAAATAGGGAGGCGCACTTGCAGAGGAATAGAGACAGACAGATGCACATGCACACAAATGTGAAGAGACATGCACTCATTCAAATGCAAAGAGAGAGAGAGACACACATAGGTGCTGAGGAAGAGATGTGGGCATGCACAGACACAGAGAAGCAGAGAGAGACAGGCATGCATAGACATAGGCACACACAGATGCAGAAACAAAGACAAGCAGATACAGGGGGAAAAAGACAGGTGTGCATGCACAAAGATGTGGAGAGATGTGTGCACATTCAGATGCAAAGAGAGATACTTGCGCACACACAGATTCTGAGGAAGACGTGTGTGCACAGAGATTTGTACACAGGTGCAAAGAGAGAGACAAATACACACACTCTCTCCCCCCCCCACTGGAGCGCACACAGACACAGAGAAACAGGGAGGTGTGCACACAGGTGCAGAGGAAGAGAGACACAAGCACATGCACACAGATGCAGAGAGACGTGCACATGTTCAGATGCAGAGACAGACAGTGAGAGAAATAGAGAGGTGTGCACAGATGTAGCAGAAGAGAGAGAGACACCTGCATATACAACACTCGGGGTCTGTGCCTCAATACGCCACAGTTACCTATAGATAAAGATCTTGTTCCTGTAATAGGATCTACTGGCCAAATTCAAAAAGCATTCTTTATGCAGCCCAATAAATATGGATTTGGGAAACAAGTGGGTACACGTGAATTTTATATTTGCCGGGAGCCCCTAGATCATTATTGGAAAGAGATTTACTAGAGCAGTCAGAGACAGGAATAATATTTGGATCAGAAGGAATAAAATTTAAAGTGAAAGACCACTAAAGTATCGACCTTGTCTTCAATACACATGGGAAATGAAACATTGGTACCAGCAGAGATTTTGCGACAGGTTTATCCAGACATGGGGGCTTCTGAAATGCCTGGCAATGCCAAAACTGTGGAGCCTGTGAAGGCAAAATTGAAGCCAGGGACCACCCTTGTGGGGTCAGGCAATACCCTCTGTGATTAGAAGATCATAAGGGGATAAAAGAGATTATTGACAAATTTTTGCAATACAGGTTATTAAAAGAATGTGAATCAGAATACAATACCCCAATATTGCCTGTCAAGAAACCAGGTGGGAAAAGCTATCGATTAGTGCAAGATTTAAGGGCCATCAATAAAATTGTAGATGATGTACCCGTAGTGGCAGATCCCTATACCTCGCTGACCAAATTGAAAAATGATCAAATGTGGTTCACTGTGCTGGATTTAAAGGATGCCTTCTTCGGCTTGATATTGGCTGAAGAAAGCCAAAAATTATTTACCTTTGAATGGGGAAACCCTGAAACTGGTTGAAAACCACTATTAACCCGGACCAACTATTTTTGGGAACCAGCTGGCTCAAGACCTGGAAACCTGGGACCCTCCATCTCAAACTGGAACCCTGCTGCAGTATACGGATGACCTTCTGATAGCTATGCAAACTAAGGAGGACTGTGTCCAATGGACCGTAAGTCTATTGAACTTTCTGGGACTGAGCGGGTCTCTCAGCGGAAGGCCCAACTTATACAGAAGTTACTTACCTCTGATTCGAGATCTCAATAGGACAGAAGGAGCTCAGAACCTTTCTGGGAATGACAGATTGGTGTCATTTATGGAGATATAACTATGAACTCTCAGTAAAACCATTGTATGAACTATTGAAAGAATATCCAATGGAATCATTAAAATTGGCATGGGTCACGGAGGCAAGAAGGGCAATTGAACAATTAAAGAAGGAATTGATGAAGGCCCTAGCTTTAGGTCTCCCTGATGTTTCAAAGCCATTCCAGTTATTTTAACCATGAACATTGTGAATCCAGCATCTTTCCTTAGTGGAGTCGCTTCGGAACTGGTGGTACATGGCTGCCTGAAGGTGATGGGGACAGAATATTCTAGCCGTCCAGATCTAAAAGAAGAACTGCTCATGGATGCAGAAGATTCCTGGTACACCAATGGAAGCAGCTTGGTGAATCAAGGACATCGCAAGAGCAGATACACTGTGACCACCATCAGAGAAGTGATTGAGGCCAAACCATTACCCCCAGGAACATCAGCCCAGAAAGCTGAAATAATCGCCTTAACTCAAGCACTGGAATGGACGCCTTACCGCCCAAAGAAAACACATTAAACATGCAGCAGAAATCTTAAAATTACTGGAAGCTGTAAATCTTCCAGAAGAAGTCATAGACTCATAGAATCACCAGGTTGGAAAAGACACATTGGATCATTGAGTCCAACCATTCCAATCTACTACTAAACCATGTCCTTGAGCACCTTGTCTATCCATCTTTTAAATACCTCCAGGGAAGGTGACTCAACCACATCCCTGGACAGGCTCTGCCAGTGCTCGATGATGCTTTCCATGAAACATTTTTTTCTGATGTCCATCGTGAACCTCCCCTGGCGGAGCTGGATGTACACACACCCACCCCACCCAGAATGGAGCACATATAGACACAGAGAAACAGGGTGGTGTGCATGCAGATGCAGAGGAAGAGAGACACAAGCACATGCACACAGATGCAGATAGATGTGCACATGATCAGTTGCAGAGACAGACAGTGAGAGAAATAGAGGCATGCACAGGTGTAGCAGAAGAGAGACAGACACCTGTATATTGAATAGTTAGGGTTAGAAGCGACCTTAAAGATGGGCAGGGGCATCCCACTGGAACAGGCTGCCCAATGCTCTGTCCAAGCAGGCCTTGAACACCTCCAGGGATGGGGTATTCACAACTTCCCAGGGCAACCTGTTCCAGTGCCTCACCACTCTCATGGTGAAGAAATTCTTCCTAATGTCTAGTCTAAATCTGCCCTTCTCCAGTTTATACTCATTCCCCCTCCTCCCCTATCACCACAAGCCTTTATGAATAGTCCATCCCTAGCTTTCTTGTAGGCTCCTTTCAGGTACTGGAAGGTCGCTATAAGATCTCCTCGGAGCCTTCTCTTCTCCAGGCTGAACAAGCCCAACTCTCTCAGCCTGTCCTCATAGGGAAGGGGCACCAGCCCTCGAATCAACACTCTTCAAAAAGCAACTCCTAGCAGCTCAGGAGAAAGCCGTCCCCATGTTCCGGAAAAGTAGCGGGCGGGGTAAGAAACCAGCGTGGTTGACCTGGGAGGTCCTGAGAGACATCATTAAGAAGAGGAAGGTCTACAAGGCATCCTGGGTGGACTATAGGGAGGAAGCGAGAACATGCAGGGAAAAAATCAGGAGGGCTAAGGCCCAACTAGAAATCAGATTGACCGAGTCTGTGAAAGACAATAAAATCTTTTTACAGATATACCAACAGTAAAAGGAGGACTAGGGAGAATCTCCAGTCCCTACTAGATGCAGAGGGAACAACAGTAACAGGGGATGAAGACAAGGCTGAAGTACTCAATGCCTACTTTGCTTCAGTCTTTAATAGTAAAGAAAGTTGTTCCCTCTGCGTGCAACACCAGGGGTTGGAGGAGCAGAACGAGGTTTCCACGATCCAAGAGGAGGTGGTTAGAGACTTGCTTGCCCGACTAGACGTCCACAAGTCTATGGGACCAGATGGAGTCCACCCAAGAGTTTTGAGGAAGAGATGCTGAGGAAGAGGTGTGTGCACAGAGATTTGTACACAGCTGCAAAGGAGGAGAGGCAAAGACACACACCCCACTGGAGCATACATAGACACAGAGAAACAGGGAGGTGTGCACACACATGCAGAGGAAGACAACCATCCTACCCTCAAGCAAATAAACGCTCTTTCCCAACTTGATGTCATCTACAAAGTTCCTGAGGGTGCACACAATCCCCCCATCCAGATCATTGATAAAAGTATTAAAAAGAACTGGACCCAGCACTGAGCCTTGGGGAACACCACTTCCGACCAGCCACCAACTGGATTTAGCTCCGATCACCACAACTCTTTGGGCTTGGCCATCCAGCTGGGTGGAAAACTGGTTGAATGACTGGGCCCAGAGAGTGGTGGTAAATGGAGTTTACTCCAACTGGAGGCCAGTCACAAGTGGTGTTCCCCAGGGCTCAGTGCTGGGTCCAGCCCTGTTCAATGTCTTCATCAATGACCTGGATGAAGGCATTGAGTGCACCCTTAGCAAGTTTGCGGATGACACTAAGCTGGGTGGAAGTGTCAATCTGCTGGAGGGTAGGGAGGCTCTGCAAAGGGATCTAAACAGGCTGGACCACTGGGCTGAGACCAATGGCATGAGGTTTAACAAGGTCAAATGCCGGGTCCTACACTTGGGGCACAACAACCCTATGCAGTGCTACAGACTAAAAGAAGCCTGACTGGAAAGCTGCCAGGAGGAGAGGGACCTGGGGGTGTTGGTCGACAGCCGACTGAACATGAGCCAGCAGTGTGCCCAGGTGGCCAAGAAGGCCAATGGCATCCTGGCTTGTATCAGAAACAGCGTGACCAGTAGTTCCAGGGAGGTTATTCTCCCTCTGTACTCAGCACTGGTGAGACTGCTCCTTGACTACTGTGTTCACTTCTGGGCCCCTCACCACAAGAAGGATGTTGAGGCTCTGGAGTGAGTCCAGAGAAGAGTGACAAAGCTGGTGAAAGGGCTGGAGAACAAGTCTTATGAGGAATGGCTGAGAGAGCTGGTGTTGTTTAGCCTGGAGAAGAGGAGGCTGAGAGGAGACCTCATTGCTCTCTATAACTACCTGAAGGGAGGTTGTGGAGAGGAGGGTGCTGGCCTCTTCTCCCAAGTGACAGGGGACAGGACAAGAGGGAGTGACCTCAAACTCCGCCACAGGAGGTTTAGACTCCACATAAGGAAAAAATTCTTCACACAAAGGGTCATTATGCACTGGAACGGGCTGCCCAGGGAGGTGGTTGACTCGCCTTCCCTGGAGATGTTTAAGGTGCGAGTGGATGAGGTACTGAGGAGCATGGTTTAGAGATTGGTAGGAATGGTTGGACTCGACGATCCGGTGGGTCTCTTCCAACCTGTTGATTCCATGATTCTATGATTCTGTGATCTTTGTAGCCCTCCTCTGGACCCGTTCCAACAGCTCCATATCCTTCTTATGTTGAGTATTCCAGAACTGGACACAGTACTCCATGTGAGATCCCACAAGAGAGGAATAGAGGGGCAGAATCCCCTCCCTCGACCTGTTGGCCTCGCTTCTTTTGATGCAGCCCACGATGCGGTTGGTCTTCTGGGCGGTGAGTACACATCGCCGGCTCATGTCGAGCTTCTCATTGACCAGCACCCCCAAGACCTTCTCTGCAGGGCTGCTCTCAATCATGTCAGCCCCCATCCTGTACTGATATGGGGATTGCCCCGACCCAGGTGTAGGATGTTGCACTTGTCCTTGTTGAACCTCAGGAGGTTCTCAGAGGTTTCCTTCGCCAGCTGGTCCAGGTCCCTCTGGACAACATCCCATTCTTCCGGTGTGGCAACCGCACCACTCAGCTTGGTGTCATCTGCAGACTTGCTTGACTGAGACTCAATCTTGCTGTCTATATCATTGATGAAGATATTAAACAGCACTGATCCCAATATGGACCCCTGAGGGACACCGCTTGTCACGAATTTCCATCTCCACTTGGAGCCATTGACCACTATTCTCTGAATACGACCCTCCACCGAATGGTCCACCCATCAAATTCATATCTCTTCAATTTAGAGAGAAGGATGTTGTGGGGGACCATGTCAAAGGCTTTACAGAAGTCTAGATAGATCACGTCTGTCAGTTTACCCATGTCCAGTGCTGTGGTTACTCCATCATAGAAAGCTATTAAGTTGGTCAGACAGGATTTGCCCCTGGTGAGGCCGTGCTGGCTAACATTAATCACCTCCATGTCCTCCATGTGTTCCAGTCGCTTCGGAACTGGTGGTACATGGCTGCCTGAAGGTGATGGGGACAGAATATTCTAGCCGTCCAGATCTAAAAGAAGAATTGCTCATGGATGCAGAGAAACAGGAACAGACATTTGCGTGCACACACACCCACAGAGAACGAGATAGAGCAAGACGCACACACCCATGCAAAAGAAGAGAGATAAAGATGCTGGCACACACAGAAGGGAGGAGGAAGAGAGAGAGAGAGAGAGAGTATGAAAATGAAACAGAGTATGAAATGGAGTCCAAGGTAGCCAAGTGGTATGCTACAATTGACATTGCCAATGCATTTTTGTCAATTCTTTTGGCAGCAGAGTACAGACTAGAGTTTACTTCCATGTAGAGGTGTTTCCAACACACCTGGAATCAATTGTCCCAGGCATAGAAGCACAGTCCCACCATTTGTCATGGACTGATCCAAACTGCATTGTAATGGAGTGATGTGCCTGAACATCTACAATATATTGATGACATGATTGTGTAGGCAACAAAGCAAACAAGTGGTTTAGAAAGGAAAAAGTAATAATTCAGATTCTTCTGAAAGGTAGTTTCACCATAAAAAGAAGCAAGGTCAATGGTCCTGCATAGGATATCCAGTTCTTGGGAGTAAAATGGCCGGATGGACACTGTCATGTCCCTGTAGATGTGATCAACGAGATAGCAACTATGTCCCCACCAGCTAACAAGAAGGAAACACAAGCTTTGTGGGTTTCTGGTGATTTGCCTGCTCCAGATTACAGTCAGTTTGTGAGCCCTCTCTATCAAGTAACCCAAAAGAAGAACTGCTTTGAGTGGGGTCTTGAACAACAACAAGCCTTTGAGTAGATCTAACAGGAGCTAGCTCATGTGGTAGCCCTTGGGCCTGTCCGCACAGGACCAGTTGTGCAAAATGTGCTCTACGCTGCACCTGGGGAGCATGGTCCCACCTGGAGCCTCTGACAGAAAACATCAGGAGAAACCCAAGATTGGCCTCCAGGATTTTGGATTTGGGAGTATTGAGGATCAGAAGCCCACTACTTGCTGACTGAAAAACATATACTAGCAACATATGAGGGGATTTGAGCTGCTTCAGAATTTGTTGGTACAGAAGCACCTCTGTGCATCTTGATTGCCTGTGCTGCACTGGATGAAACATCCCCTCTACACATCAAGCAACTGATGCTACATGGAGCAATGGGTAGTATTGATCACGCAATGGGCTCAAACAGGGAACTCCAAACATCCAGGAATGCTGGAAGCGATTATGGACTTGTCAGAAGGAAGTGATATTTTTTGAGCATTGCTTGAGGAGGTGGCTCATGCCCAAGAGACACAACCTTATAATGACTTATCAGAAGATGATAGGAATGCTTTGTTTAGCAATGGATCCTATTGTGTTGCAGGAAACCATCAGAAGTGGAAAGCTGCTGTGTGGAGTCCCACATGACAAGCTGTTGAAGATGTTGAAGAAGAAGGCAAGTTTGCGGAAGTGAAAACCATCCAGCTGACCCTAGAGATTGCTGAATGAGAAAAGTGACCAGTACTCTACCTCAATACTAACTCCTGGATAGTGGCAAATGCCCTATGGGGGTGGCTACAGCAATGGATGAAGATCAACTGACAGCACAGAGGTAAACCCATCTAGGCTGCTGCACTGTGGCAAGGCATTGCTGCACAGGTCAAAAAGATCGCTCTAAAGATATGTTATGTAGATGCTCACATGCCCAAGAACTGTGCCACTGAAGAACATAAAAATGACCAACAGGTAGAAAAGATTGTCAAAACTGAACTCTCTCAGGTGAACGTGGACTGGGAGCATAAGAGCGAGTTATCTGTAGCTCAATGGGCCCATGAAACATTGGGGCATCTAGGAAGACATGCAAGAAAGACATTGAGGTGCTCAAGCATGTCCAAAGAAGAGCAACAAAGCTGGTGAAGGGCAGCTAAGGGAACTGGAGAAAAGGAGGCTGAAAGAAGACCTTATCTCTCTCTACAACTACCTAAAAGGAGGTTGTGGCAAGGTGGGTGTTGGTCTCTTCTCCCAAGTAACAAGTGATAGGACAACAAGAAACAGCCTCAAGTTGTGCCAGGGGAGGTTTAGATTGCATATTAGTAAAATATTCTTCACTGAAGGAGCTATGAAGCTTCCCAGAGAAGTCACTGAGTCACCATCCCTGGAGTTATTTCAAAGATGTGTAGATATGGTGCTTAAGGATGTGGTTTGCTAGTGGACTTGGCAGTGTTAGGTTGGACTCAATGATTTTAAAGGCCTTTTCCAACCTAAATGATTCTATGATTCTATAGCCAGGTCACAAACTGCCAGGGTTAAAATGTAATTCTTACAGCATGGCTTATGTAACACACAGGTGGGCTTGTGATGGAAGGATGGAACTGACACTGGAGGCAATCACACAGGTCACACATGCACATGAACATGACACATGAAACATGTGCCTCTACCAAGCAAGCCACATGAGTAAAGCCTCCCTGGAAAGAAACCAGTGGTTGGATTTTTGATATAGTGAGGACCACTGCCACAGACACACCAAGGCAAGCACTGCATACTCACCATGGTGGAAGCAACTACCAGGTGGCTAGAAACATACCCTGTAAACCATGCTGGTGCCCAAAACACTGTCTTAGACCTTGATGAGAAAATTTTGTGGTGACGTGATTCCCCAGAAAGAATTAAGTCAGACAGCTGGACTCATTTCCTAAATAACCTGATAAACTCCCGGGTCAAGAAATGCAACAGTGATTGGGTGTATCACACTCCTATCAACCAGAAGCCTCTGGAAAGATTGAACAATATAATGGACTGTTAAAGACTATACTGAAAGCATTGGGCATGGAAGCACTACGATATAAATTTAGCGCAAGTCACTTGTCTGGTTAACACCAGAGGATCTGCAAATCATCCTGATCATCCTTGGTCCTGCCCAAACAAAGCCCCTTCATACTATGGAAGAAGATAAGTTCCTCGTAGTGCATGTAGGGAAGTAGCTGGGGAAGGCAGTGGGTATTACTACTTCCTTGGGAAAAGGCAAACCATTCATGGGATTGTCTTCACTCAGGGACCTGGGTGTATTTGGTGGGTAATGCAGAAAGATGAGGAGATCTGCTGTGCGCCTCAAGGAGATTTAACTCTGGAGGAAAATAATCTGTGATCATAGAATCATAGAATCATAGAACAACCAGGCTGGAAGAGACCCATCGGATCATCGAGTCCAACCATTCCTATCAAACACTAAACCATGTCCCTCAGGACCTCATCTACCTGTGCCTACCTACCCGTGATGTGAGTTGTAAGTCATAGGAAGAAGCGTAGCAGGGACTACCTGAATCGAAGAAGAGTGATCTTTGTAAGTAACACAACAAGTACAGCAATGACCCAAACCAAGCTGGTATTGGTGCCCCAAAACTGAACATGTGTCCTGAGTGATCATCTTGAAAGATGGGGCCCAAGTCATAACACATTCTTACGAACATTTTGGTTAGTGGTGGAGGCCCATGGAATGAGGAAATAATATCCTGTTCAGTATCTTTATCAATGACCTGGATGAAGGCATTGAGTGCACCCTTAGCAAGTTTGCAGATGACACAAAACTGGGAGGAAACGTTGAGCTGTTGGAGGGTAGGGAGGCTCTCCAAAGAGATCTGAACAGGCTGGACTGATGGGTTGAGACCAATGGCATGAGATTTAACAAGGCCAAATGCAGTGTCTTGCACGTGTGCTAAAACAACCCTGTGCAGCTACAGACTAGGGGAAGAATGGGTAGAAAGTTGCCCAGAGGAGAAGGACCTGGGGTTGTTGATAGACAGCCGACTGAACATGAGCCAGAAGTGTGCCAAGGTGGCCAAGAAGGCCAATGGCATCTTGGCTTGTATCAGAAACCAGCAGGTCCAGAGAGGTTATTCTGCCCCTGTACCTCGCACTGGTGAGACTGCACCTCGAATACTGTGTTCGATTATGGGCCCCTTACTACAACAAGGATGTTGAGGCTCTGGAGTGTGTCCAGAGAAGACTGATGAAGCTGGTGAAGGGGCTGGAGAATAAGTCTTAGGAATGGCTGAGGGAACTGGAGTTGTTTAGCCTTGAGAAGAGGAGGCTGAGGGGAGATCTTATTGCTCTCTACAACTACCTGAAAGGAGGTTGTAGAGAGGAGGGTGCTGGTCTCTTCTCCCAAGTTACAGGTGATAGGACAAGGGAGAATGGCCTCAAGCTGCACCAGGGAAGGTTCAGACTGGATATCAGGAAAAAAAATTTCACAGAAAGGGTCATTGGGCACTGGAAAAGGCTGCCCAGGGAGGTGATTGAGTCACCATCCTTGGAGGTATTTAAAAGACAGGTGGACAAAGTGCTCAGGGGCATGGTTTAGTGGCAGATAGGAATGGTTGGACTCGATGATCCAAGAGATCTTTTCCAACTTGGTGATTCTATGGTTCTGTTTCTATGAATATCTAGCTATCTGTCAAGGGAGAAGGGATAGTAGTTAACGAGAATGTATAAATCTGTATGTTGGATGCAAAGATGGTTTAATTATGTTGTATAAGTTACAAGCGTTGGCAGGAGGGGATTTCAGGAATGTTAAAAAGATACAATGGGATGATCAGAAGATATATTAATGTTTCAAATTATGTGGAATGAGCATGATGCAAAGGGGATGGAATAAGCAGTGGAGATTGTACTGGGTCTTTCTGGGATGGAGTTAACTTTCCCCATAGCAGTCCTCCTTGTGCTGTGCTTTCTATTGGTAGCCAGAAAGGTGTTGCTAATATGCCAATGTTTTGGCTACTGCCAAGCAATACTCCTACAACATCAAGACTGTCTCTCCAACCTCTCTCCCCCAAAAGACTAGGGGTGGGCAAGAGGTTGGGAGGGGACATAGAAAACAGCCGATCCAAACTGGGATATTCCATACCCATATAATGTTGTGCTTAGCAATAAAAACTAAGGCAGGGGGGTGGGGATGGTGTGCATTCATTACTAGAGTGTTTGTCTTCTGAAGCAACTGCTATACATACTGAGGACCTACTTCCCAGGAAGTGGCTGGATGTGGCCTGCTGCTTTCTTTCATTCAGCTGCTTTTATCTTGACCCATGAGTTTTAAATCTTATTTTCTCCCTCTGTCCTGCTGAGGAGCAAGGAGTGAGAAAAGTTTGGTGTGAGGTACATGTGCAGAGTAATAGGCAGAGGCAGGCACATGCATACAGATGCAGAGGAAGAGATAGGCACACGTGTGCACATACAGACTGGAGCACCTCCAGACAAAGAGACAAACATGGAGGTGCGCACACAGACAGAGGAAAAGAGACAGACAGATGCACAGCACACACATGGAGAGACGTGTGCATAGAGAGGCAGAGACACAAGCACACAGATGCAGGAGGGAGAGGCACGCACACAGAGACACACATGCACATAGATGCAGAGAAGACAGATGCAAGTGAGACACAGAGGCAAACAGACACACATACAAACACGCACACTCAGATTCAGAGGAAGAACATCTGAGAGACACTCATGCAGATAGACAGAGACACATACACGGACATGCATGCACACAGACATAGAGAGACATATCTATGCAGACAGAGAAATGCAAGTGCATTCACACAGTCACAGAAACATCCATGTGCACAGAGGCAGAGGAGGAGAGAGATTCATGTGTGCAGAGAGACATGTCCAGACAGGCGCACAGTGAGAAAGAGAGAGACAGAGATGCACACATATAGATGCAGAGGAAGTCAGAGACAGACAGACAGAGGCATGCACACAGATGCAGTGTTGTGGTTTAACCCTAGCAGACAGCTAAGCACCACACAACCACTCTCACTCCTCCCACAGTAGGATGAGGGAGAGAACAGATTAATAAGGGGAAAAAAAAGAGGGGAAAAAAACCCAAAGAAAAACAAAATCCAGAAAAGCAAGTGATTCAAAACAAGAAGTAAAACATCAGTCTTTACATCATGAATCCAAACCATAGCCCCATACCAGCTACTAGGAAGGAAATGAACTCTATCCCAACCAAACCCAGCATATTCTTCACCACTTCTTCCATACCATTCACATCATGCTCAGGTCTTGCACTATCCACTGTAGCTTTATTAACCATCCCTCCTTTTCCTATCCTTTCATATTTACACAGATATCATTCCCTTAGTCTATGGGCCACCCCTGTAAAATGTTCATAAAATGTCTATTCAGTTCATTTATTCCATATGACTTTGGGCTCCATCTGTTACAGAAGTCACTCAGGACAGGAGAGTTGGTGCATTGCGTGGAGTTACTGGGCACCAAAGCCAGCTCAAGTCAGGTCACTGTTGCACTCACACTGCTTCTTGTGAGGTCCATCCTTCATTGGTTTGGGGTTTGGGTGGTTTCTGTTGTATTTCCTATGATGTGCAACTCAAATAATGAATTACAAGAATTTGCTCTTTTAATACTAACTTTGATTTGTTTTGCCTTGGCAGCGGTACTGTATTTCAAAACTTGGAGAACGATGAAGTTAACCTGTTTGATGTAAATGTATAGCATGACTTTCACAGTAGGTGTCCCACAGGATGTAGTCATCCCCAAACCTATTCAGACATTGTGAAGCTTGAGTGACTGTAGTCAGGGGGTGGATTATGTGGGAATAAGGCTAAATGTGGGAATGAGGCTGAATGTAGGTAGAAATGGGACTGGGTTCAGGGCAAGCTGGATAATATTATCTTGCTTATCCTTGCATTATTGCTCAGTGTACCAGACCATGCTTCTCCTTTCTGAAGCCTCTCTCATATATTTTTAAATTTTCCCCCTCGTAATGTCACATGACAGGTATATAAGCATCTATGTGACCTACTGTTAAAACCAGGTTCTCCACCTGGGAAGCAATATCTTGTCACAATTCAGCAGCCCAGATTTGTTTACCTTTGTGCTGCCAGTAACTCTGCTTCCCTTGCTGCAGCCACCCCCATAGGGAATTTGCTGCCATCCATGAGTCAGAGTAGAGATAGAGTACTGGCCGTTTTTCTTGTTCAGCAATGTCTGAAGAAAGCTAGATGGCTTTCGTCTCTGCAAACTGGCTCGATTCACCTTGTGCTTCAGCAGTTTCTGCGACTCATCATGTAGGACTCCACACAGCAACTTTCTACCTTTGATGTTTTCCCATAATACTACAGGATTCATCTGTAAACAGGATGTATTCCTTTTCATTTTCTGTTAATTCATTACACAGTGAGGCCTCTTCAACATGAGTCACTTTCTCTGGGGACACTCTGAGGTTTTAGCCTTCTGCTCAGTCATGATCACTTTCAAAACTCCTGGGTGGTTGGGGTTTCCCATTTGAACCTATTGCATTATCAGTGTGGTCCACTTACTTCATGTAGCATGAGTCACATGATGTGTAAACGGGATGCTCCCTTTGACCATTCAGCACAGGCAGTCAAGTTGCCAAAAGGATCTGCGCTTCAGTTCCAGCTACTTCTGAAGTGGCTCACATTAATTCACATGCTGCTAATACTTCTTTTTCACTTGGAGTGTAATAAGTTTCAGATCCTGTATATGCCCAGCTCCAAAACCCTAGAGGTTAACCTCAAGTCTCCCCTGGTGCTTTCTGCCAGAGGCTCCAGGAGGTCCATGGTCCCTGTCTGCAGTGTAAAGCATGTTTTTCCACATCTTGTCCTCCCAAGACTGGCCCAAGGGCTGCTGCACAAACTATCTCCCATTTAATCTTTTCAAAGGCTTGTCGTTGCTTAGGGCCCTATTCGAAACTGTTCTTCTTCCAGGTCACTTGCTAGAGAGGGCTTGTGATCAGACTGTAACCTGGAATATGCATTCTCCAAAACCCCACAACACCTAAGAAAGCTCGTGCTTCTTTTTTGCTAGTTGGTGGATACATAGCTGCTATTTTATTGGTCCATAGGGATCTGATGACACCCATCTTGCCATTTTATTCCTAAAAACTGGATCTGCTGTGCAGGTCCTTTGACCTTACTTTCTTTTATGGCAAAGTCAGCTTTCAGAAGAATCTGGATTATTGTTTTCCCTTTCTCAAACACTTCTGCCTCTCTGTTGTCCCACATGATGATGTCATTGATGTATTGCAGGTGTTTAGGGGCTTCAGCTTGTTCCAATGCAGTCCGGATCAAGTCCATGGCAAATGTTGGCACTGTGTTTCCACTCCTGGGGCAGTTGATTCCAGGTGCACTGGACATCCCTTCGCGTGAAAGCAGTGTGCCCTTCCCTGGGATTGAGGAAAACGCATTATCTATATCAGTTGTTGCATACCACTTGGTAGCCTTTGACTCCAGCTCATATTGGAGCTCTAGCATGTCCGGTATGGCAGCACTCAGTGGTGGTGTGCCTTCAGTCAGGCCACGATAGTCCACTGCTAGCCTCCACTCCCTGTTAGATTTTCGCACTGGCCATATGGGACTATTTAAGGGTGAGCAAGGCTTGCTGATCACTCCTTGGCTCTCCAGTTGACAAATCAGCTTATGGGTCGGAAACAGAGAGTCTTGGTTGGTGTGGTCTTGCTACCAGTGTACCATTGTGGTAGTGATCAGTACCTGTTGTTCTTCAACCCTCACTAACTCCACAACAGAAGGTTCCTCAAAGAGCGCAGACAAGGTAGACAGCTGTTTCATTTCTTCCATCTCCAAAGCCGCTATACCAAAAGCTCACCAGTACCTTTTTGGGTTGTTGAAACACCTTCTCCTGAGGCAGTCTATGCCAAGGATGCATGGAGACTCTGGGACAGTCACAATGGGGTGCTTTTGCTACTCATTTCCAGTCAGACTTACTTTGGTCTCCCATACAGTTAGCTGTTGAGATTTCCCTGTCAATCCAGAAATTGGGTTCTGCCCCTTTATAGCTTAATGGCATCAGGGTACACTGTGCACCAGTATCCACTAGAGCCTTATACTCCTGTGCCAGGCTATCGAATCCACACAGTCCAGTAAGCCTGGTTGTTACTCAGTGCTCATAAATACGAGTCAGAAGTCCCTTCATTAAGATCAGAAGTACAATCAGTCCTTCTATTCTGTCTGGAGAACTACCCACTGGAAACTGGAGCAGCAATTTTCCTGGAAGAACCCCTATTTGTTATTGTTTTTCCTTGCAACTCACATACTCGAGCCTCTAGGGTCAAGCTGGGTTTTCCATCCCACTTCCTTGTCCTCTGTGGTCACACAGGTAAAACCACAGGGTGCCTCATGGTGTATCCTCTGTATCCTCTCTCTTGAGCAGAGGGGCGCTCACTCCTAATATCTGAGATATTGGTACAGGTGGTGAGTAGGATCTATCCTCTGAGTTGCTGGACCTCCCGAGACATTTTCTCCATAGCCTAGACAAGGGAGGAAGAGAGACTTCCTTCATATTACTGGAGTTGGACAGCCAATTCTGTTTGTTCCTCGCCTTTTTTCCAGGACATTACTGTCAATGAGTTGGCATACAACACTGGTGCGCTCCATACAAACTTCTGCCACATGGGTTGTGTGTGTTGGTCTTCATCTGGATCAGTGGGTAACTGTTTCTTATTCGGATCATTCTAAATCACCTCCAGCATGGCTAATTCCACCAGGTACTGGATACTTCTCTCCATGGCGGTCCACTTGTCGGGGCGACATGTAGCATTTTCCTTGAAGAGATACCTTTCCTTCATTCCTGAAAGGAGTTGCCTCCAGAGGTTGAAGGTTTGTACCCCTTTTCCAATTGCCTTGTCAATACCCCCTTCCCTAGACAGGGATCCCAGCTGCTTTGCTTCCCTGCCCTCTAATTCCAGGCCACTGACCCTGTTATCCCAGCATCAGAGCAGAACGGTGGCAATGTGGTCACCTGGTGCTGTGAGACTGCTTGATACTGAACAGCTCTAACAAGGCCTTGAAGCAGAGAGCTGAGAGATAAGCACAGGCCAGCTGGGAGGAACCCAGCAGCTAGTTCGGTGGGAACGAGTACCACCTGAAAGGAAAACAGTGGACATGAACTATCAACAAAGCTAACTTTAGTATAACTTGATTTCTTGGCATGCACGGTAGTTTAGCCAATAATGTGTTAGTAATAGGCTTATGGACAGCTACCTTTAGCCAATAACGCACTGTAGTCACCCTCGTGGGCACACAGTTATGTAACGGTGGGGGGTATATAGAAAGGGGGCTAAGCTGAATAAACTACTGCTTGCTGACTGATCAGATTGATCTCTGCCTCTGTTTCACGACAACCTGGATGGAGGCTGAAATCTTTTTGCATATCACACAGCTCACTCACTATGCTGAGCGACGACTCAGGACTTTATAAAAATGGATACAGGGTCGGGATCCAGGTTTAGATTTGACTCCTGAATATGATATAAAAGTCTGGGACACGGTGGGATTTAAATTGCGGGACGCAGCTACCAGGGATGACCCTGGGGTGGTAAGCCTGTTATCTACCTGGAGGTTAATGATCAAATCATCAGAACGCTTCAGATTGCGCACAGATTTAGCGGAACCACGAAAAAAGCAGGAGGACAGTGATATTCTGTATTCGGAGGCCGGTGCAGTGCCATCAGCAGCTGCCAATGATCACTTTGATCCAGGGCCAGCAGAGCGTGAAAGAAATTTGATTTATTTTCACCCACGGAGGTGCAGTGACCTTAAACGGCTACAAACTTTTCATGAGATTTGTGTGCGGGAGGCCAGAGACTCGAAAACTTGTAGAGGAAGTACTAACTGCACCGTGGGCCGAGGGGGGGGCACCCACCTCCACTTTCTGTGACGCAGGAAGTTTCAGAAACTACGGTGGTAGCAGTTCAAGAATCAAGCCAGTTTAAATAATGAGATATTACAACAGACGTGGCTTTTTGGCTTATCAAACGCTTTTAAAGATATCAGATGTCAGAAAGTTAAAACAGGCACAAACTATATATGGCATTTATAGACAGACTGAAGGATGCTCTCGACAAGCAGGTAGACAACAGAACAATTAAAGAAGCCTGAATTTTACAATCAGCGATAAAAAATCCTAATGATGAATGTAGAAAGATATGGCACGGTCTGAAAAATCCTACAACAGCTGGGATCATTTACCTACAAAGCACAGCTGATGGCTGCTGCCCTGACTGTAAACCAGAACAGAAAGGCGTTGTGAGACATTTTAAAAGAGACTGCCACATGCAATGCCTCGATAGAGAGCCTAAAATCGGCCCTCAGTGTGGAAAGGGTAAACATTTTGCCAGCTCCTGCAAATCAAAATCTGATAAGTACGGGAGACCATTACCGGGAAACCAGCAGCAGAGCACGGTTCGGAGATGCGTGCTGACACAAATGCCTCCACAGTGAGCACCATCTCTCACATCAGAGAAACGGCCAGCGGCAGCACCGGGATGGATGTGACCACCACCATCGCAATAGTCCTGCAATCGTCTGCAGTTCACACAATACCACAGAACATAAAAGGATCATTTGGGGCTGGTTTTACCGCCTCGTTATTAGAGTGATTATCAATAACTCAGTTGGGAATCTTTGTTTTACCTGGGGTCATAGATGCAGGCTTTACTGGAATAATTCAAGCAGGGGTATGGACACCATCTCCACTAGTGTTATGTACACCATCTCCACTAGTATTAATATCGAAGGATAGCCGGATAGTACAATTAATTTTGTTCAAAGCAGCTGTATTCCAAGCTGACTCTATAGAGTGTGGCTCAGAAGGTTTTGGGTCCACGAGAATCCCTGAAATGCATTTGGTTTAGTCCTTACAAACTCAGTGTCCTATGTTAAAGTGTACAGTAACCTTAAAAGGGGGAAAACCAGGCTATATTATCTTGGACAGCATGATTGATACGGGAGCAGATGTTACAGTGATATCTCATGAAATGGCCTCACACCTGGATGTTAAAAGTGGTAAATGCACCCTTATCTGGAACAGGCAGAACCAGTACATCATTTCAAAGTGCAAATAACATACAAATCCAAGGACCTGATGGCAAAGTGGCTGTAGTGCAATCCTTTTTGTGCATGTTCCACTAATTTTGTGGGGGAGAGATGTGCTAAGTGCAATGGGAATAGGCATTGGAGCCATAAACGAGTTAAAAATTGGGTGCATTGCAAAAGTTAGTGGAGGAGCAAATAGATCAAGGACATATAGTCCCAATTAATAGTTGTTGGAACACACCTGTATTTGTGATAAAAAAACAAATCTGGAAAATGGTGTTTATTACATGACTTTTCTAGACAAACTACAAGAGGTCTTAAATAAGCAGGAAGGCAATATCGCCGCTAGAGAAGTTTTGCTTAAACAATTAGCCTTAGAGAATGCAGAAATGGACTTAGTGCACTGTTAATTGCATGATCACCTGTTACAAAGACTGCTTGTTTTACCAGAACTGACTGATGCCAACTTTACGAGAGCAATGCAAGTAATGGATTGGACGCCTATACCTTGTTGCTTTATACAAATGGGCACTAGAATTACCCAGCTGATTTGTTTTCCAGCAATTGTACCCCATGCAGGAAATCGCATACAGGGAGACGGAGGCTTTGGCCTGACTGACCAGTCTGTGATTCCGTGAACACAGAAACTACAAAATCATGAACCTGCAAAGTATGACACTCTCAGAGCAATGAAGAACAATATTTATCATAATGAAATACTTGTTCTGTTATTATCGAGTAGTCAGAACCAACATTATATGGATGCATTGAACTAGCTTTGAAATGAGTATGTGTGTGTGTGTGTGTGTGTGTGTGTGTGTTTGAAGTACTTCAAATGTTTTTAAGTCTTACAAACTGTATCTTTCGAATGAAAGGCTTCAGAAGAAAAAATTTTAAAATACCTAGCAAAACATAAAAAAGGAAAGAGAGAGAGAAAAAAAATTGGAAAAAGCCCAGCCTTGCAGCTGTGTGTGTGCGCGCACACACACGCGCGAGTGCCCCCCCCCCCTTTCCTTGTCCCAACTTTCTCCCTGAATGTGTTCTTTTCAGCTTCCTGGAGGTCCAGAGGAGTTAATCCTGTTATCTCTCTAGGGGAATGCCAACTGCATTCCAGTGTCCCTTATCAGATCAGCAACTGCTGGGCCTTAGTGCAGAAAACGGTTAGCGATATTAAGCCAATGGATAAAGGAAAATTCAAAAGATTCATTACGAATTATTGAGTGGATATTTTTGCCACATAAACATAAATAGCCCAGAGAGTGGTGGTAAATGGTGTTAAGTCCAGCTGGAGGCCAGTGACAAGTAGGGTTCCCCAGGGCTCAGTGCTAGGTCCAGTCCTGTTCATCAGGACTGAAGACATCAATGTCTTCATCAATGACCTGGATGAGGGCATTGAGGGTACCCTTAGCAAGTTTGCAGATGACACAAAGCTGTGTGGAAGTGTCGATCTGCTGGAGGGTAGGGAGGCTCTGCAAAGGAAGCTAAACAGGCTGGAACGCTGGGCAGTGTCCAATGGCATGAGGTTTAACATGACCAAATGCCGGGTCCTGCACTTGGGGCACAACAACCCTATGCAGATCTACAGACTGGGAGAAGTCTGGCTGGAAAACTGCCAGGAAGAGAGGGACTTGGGGGTGTTGGTCAACAGCCGACTGAACATGAGCCAGCAGTGTGCCCAGGTGGCCAAGAAGGCCAATGGCATCCTGGTTTGTATCAGAAATGATGTGACCAGCAGGTCCAGGGAGGTGATTCTCCCTCTGTACTCCACACTGGCGAGGCCGCTCCTTGAATCCTGTGTTCATTTCTGGGCCCCTCACCACAAGGAGGATGTTGAGGTTCTGGAGCAAGTCCAGAGAAGAGCAACAAAGCTGGTGAAGGGGCTGGAGAACAAGTCTTATGAGGAGTGGCTGTGAGAGCTGGGGTTGTTTAGCCTGGAGAAGAGGAGGCTGAGAGGAGACCTCATTACTCTCTACAGCTACCTGAAGGGAGGTTGTAGAGAGGAGGGAGCTGGCCTCTTCTCCCAAGTGACAGGGGACAGGATGAGAGGGAATGGCCTCAAGCTCCGCCAGGGGAGATTTAGGCTGGAGATTAGGAGGAAGTTTTTCACATAGAGGGTCATTGGGCATTGGAATAGGCTGCCCAGGGAGGTGGTTGATTCACCTTCCCTGGAGGTGTTTAAGGCATGGGTGGATGAGGTCTTGAGGGACTTGGTTTAGTGTTTGATAGGAATGGTTGGACTTGAAGATCCGATGGGTCCCTTCCAACCTGGTTGTTCTATGATTCTATGATTCTATGAAACCTTAAAACCTCAAAAAAAATAACTAGACTCGAAATGATTATGATGATAATCACCAAGGGAAGAAAAAGAAGTTTTCAGTTATTAGGCCAGGACACGATGATCATTTATATCCCAATGACAAAAGAATATGTTAAGTGGTGCTCTCAAATAGTTTGAATTTCCAAGTAGCTCTAACAGAGTAACCTGGAAATACTGGTATCCATTTACCAAGTCATAAATTGTTTTCCTCTTTATAAATATTACAAATAGAACAGAAGCCCTTATGTAGACAGTGACTGGTTGACGCCCCTACAGTATTTACTGATGGCTTAGGAAAAACAGGAAGAGCAGTACTAACATGGAAAGAAAATGAACAGTGGGGCAAATAAAGTGTATATAATAGAAGAACCAACACTAATAGTGGAATTACATGCAGTGCTAAAGGCCTTTGAACGGTATCACAGTCCCTTTAATTTAGTTACAGATTCACAATATGTAGCCAGAGTAGTGTAGTGTATAGAAAGAGGATGGTTAAAATAGATAAAAAATGAGTGCTTGTTCTTAACATTAAAGAAATTATGGTTTCAAGTCACAACTAGAAGAGCAGAATTTTACGTGATGCACATTTGGAGTCACACATCACTTCCAGGATTTATAGTCAAAGGGAACAGAATAGCAGACAGACTGACTGACAGCGGGGCAGTCCAAGGCCGAGTAACAAATATTATTCAACAAGCACTAATGTCACATAATTTTATCACCAGTCTGCCAAGGCATTACGTAGGAAATTTAAAATTTCATTAGAATTAGCCCAGAACATAATAAAATGTGCCCAGATTGTCAACAAATAACACCATTACAGCCTGGAGGAGTCAACCCAAGGGGATTAAGTGATTTATAAATTTGGGAAACAGATATTACACACATACCTGAATTTGGAAGACTGAGATACATACATGCTTCAATTGACACATATTCAAATGCGATATGGGCAACAGCACATGCAGGGGAATCTTCAAAGGAAATAGTGGAGCGTGTTGTCAATGCATTTGCAGCCTTGGGAATTCCCACATAGGTAAAAACAGATAATGGACCAGGATAGGCAAGTGACCGACTTGAGAAGTTTTTTCGAACATGGGGAATAACACACGTCAGGGGCATACCACGTTCTCCACAAAGACAGGCGATAGTAGAACAAGCCCATCAGGCACTAAAAAATATGTTATTAAAACAAAAAGGGGGAATGAAGGGTGAAACACCACAGAACAGATTTGGGAAAGCACTGTATGTATTGAATTACTTAAATGTGCGAGAAGATCAGGGAACAGAATGATCACCTATAGTAAGGCATTTTTTCATCTTTACAAACAGAGGGTAGGCAGCTCAACAAGGAAGGAGCCAATGTATTATTAAAATCTTTGGAATCGGGTCGATGGGAAGGACCATATGAGTTAATAGCATGGGGTCAAGGATATGCTTGTGTTTCCACAGGTCAAGGACCCAAATGGATGCCAGTGTGGTGTGTCCGTCCGTAATTAAGGAGAGATAGTAATTATGATGAAGATGATGGTGATACTAATACGGACAGCAATAATGCTGGGGCTATATCAGCACTCAGAGACGGGGCAACGAAGTTTGAAGATGAATGATGATCCAGCCCCCTCACCACCTTTGCTGCTCTTCTCTGGACGTGCTCCAGGACCTTCAATGTCTTTCTTGGATCAAGGGGCCCAAAACTGAACACAGGATTCAAGGTGCAGCCTCACCAGCACTGAGTACAGGGGCACAATCATCTCCCTGGTCCTGCTGGCCACACCGTTTCTGATACAAGCCAAGATGTTGTTGGCCTTCTGGGCCACCTGGGCACTCTGTTGGCTCATGTTCAGCCAGCTGTCGATCAACACCCCCAGGTCCTTCTCCTCCAGGCAGCTTTCTAGACAGTCATCTGCAAGCCTGTAGTGCTGCACCAGGTTGTTTTAGACCAAGTGCAAGACTGCATTTGGCCTTGTTAAATCTCATGCCATTGGTCTCAGTCCATTGGTCCAGCCTGTTCAGATCTCTTTGGAGAGCCTCCCTACCCTCCAGCAGATCGACACTTCTACCCAGCTTAGTGTCATCCATAAACTTGCTAAGGGTTCACTTGATCCTCTCATCCCTCATAGGGAACAGGACTGGATCCAGCACCAAGCCCTGGGGACACCACTTGTGACCGGCCTCCAGCTGGACTGAACTCCATTCCCCACCACTCCTTGGGCCCGGTCATCGAGCCAGTGTTTTACCCAGCACAGGGTGCACCTGTCCAGGTCAGTGGCTGCCAGTTTCTCAAGCAGAACCCTGTGGGAAATGGTGGCAAAGGCTTTACTAAAGTCCAGGTCCACTATATTCACAGGCTGTCCCTCATTCATTAAGCAGGTCACTTTGTTATAGAAGGTGATCAAATTAGTTTGGCAGGACTTGCCTTTCATAAACCCATGTTGACTGAGCCTGGTCACCCAGTTGTCCTGTGTGTGCTGTGAGATGGCACCTAAGATGACCTGCTCCATGACCTTCCCCAACACTGAGGTCAGACTGACAGGCCTGGAGTTTCCTGGATCCTCTCTCCGGCCCTTCTTGTAAATGGGTGTAACATCCACCAAGTTTGGCAGGGACCTCCACCAACTCCCTCAATGCCCTCAGGTGAATCCCATCTGGCCCCATAGACTTATGGATAACTTTTTTGCCTAGCTAGTCTCTAACCAGTTCCTCTTGGATCAAGGGAGCTTTGTTCTGATCTTCCTCCTTGTCTACTGGCTCGTGAGGCTGAGTACCCAGGGAACATCTCACCTTACTATTAAGGACTGAGGCAAAGAAGGCATTAAGCACCTCATTTAGCTGAAATGTATATCAGCAATTCTTATTTGAGTTATGGAAATCAAAATATTACCTACCAAGAAATTTCTTCAACTGATATATTTCCTTTCAAAATTACTTTGTTCACAGAAGAATGGTCTCATATGGAGACCATACAGTCCCTTTTGGACACAGAGGGAACAACGGTGACAGGGGATGAGGAGAAGGTTGAGGTACTTAATGCCTTCTTTGCTTCGGTCTTTAATTGTAACGAAAGCTGTTCCCTCTGTGTAGAAACCCCAGAAATAGAGGAGCAATACGAGGCTCCCATGGTCCAAGAGGACGTGGTCAGAGCCTTGCTAGCCCGACTAGACACCCACAAGTCTATGGGTCCAGATGGGATTCATCCTAGGGTTTTGAGGGAACTGGCGGATATATTGGCCAAACCCCTTTCCATCATCTTCCAGCAGTCCTGGAAGACTGGGGAGGTACCACTGGACTGGAGGCTGATGTAGTGCCCATCTACAAGAAGGGTCGCAGGGAGGATCCGGGGAACTACAGGCCAGTCAGTCTGACCTCAGTGCCAGGGAAAGTCATGGAACATTAAGGGAAGTTGTTCCCTCTGTGTACGTACCCAGGAGTTAGAGGAGCAGGATGAGGCTCCCATGATCCAAGAGGAGGTAGGTAGAGACTTGCTTGCCCAGCTAGACACCCACAAGTCTATGGGGTTGGAGGATCCAGGGAACTACAGGCCAGTCAGTCTGACCTCAGTGCCAGGGAAAGCCATGGAACAGGTGATCTTGAGTGCTATCACGAAGCACATGAAGAGAACCGGGTGATCAGGCCCAGTCAACATGGGTTCATGAAAGGCAGGTCTTGCCAAACCAACCTGATCGCCTTCTATGACAAAGTGACTCGGCTGCTGGACGAGGGAAAGACTGTGGATGTGGTCTTTCTGGACTTAAGTAAAGCCTTTGACACAGTTTCTCACAGCATTCTGCTATGGAAACTGTCAGCCTCTGGCCTGGACAGGTGCACACTCTCCTGGGTAGAAAACTGGCTGGATGGCCGGGCCCAGAGAGTGGTGGTAAATGGTGTTAAATCCAGCTGGAGGCCAGTGACAAGTGGGGTTCCCCAGGGCTCAGTGCTGGGTCCAGCCCTGTTCAATGTCTTCATCAACGACCTGGATGAAGGCATTGAGGGTACCCTTAGCAAGTTTGCAGATGACACAAAGCTGTGTGCAAGTGTCGATCTGCTGGAGGGTAGGGAGGCTCTGCAAAGGGATCTGAACAGGCTGGACCACTGGGCAGAGTCCAATGGCATGAGGTTTAACATGACCAAATGCCGAGTCCTGCACTTGGGGCACAACAACCCTAAGCAGAGCTACAGACTGGGAGAAGTCTGGCTGGAAAACTGCCAGGAGGAGAGGGACCTGGGGGTGTTGGTCAACAGCCGACTGAACATGAGCCAGCAGTGTGCCCAGGTGGCCAAGAAGGCCAATGGCATCCTGGCTTGTATCAGAAATGGTGTGACCAGCAGGTCCAGGGAGGTGATTCTCCCTCTGTACTCAGCACTGGTGAGGCCGCTCCTTGAATCCTGTGTTCAGTTCTGGGCCCCTCACCACAAGAAGGATGTTGAGGCTCTGGAGCGAGTCCAGAGAAGAGCAACAAAGCTGGTGAAGGGGCTGGAGAACAGAACCTATGAGGAGCGGCTGAGAGAGCTGGGGTTGTTTAGCCTGGAGAAGAGGAGGCTGAGAGGAGACCTCATTACTCTCATTACAGAGAGGATTAAAATGGTTCCTGAGGAAAACTGCACAACCTGTGCTCAGAGCGTACATGTTGGGTTTTCCCTTCTTTTGCCTTTATGCTAAAAAAAAAATTAAATAAATATAACTCATTTTCTTGTCTTGATACTTTGTCTTCCTCCTTACCCTCTCTTAAAGGATTGTCACCAGGCAGTGGGTAACTCTAGGCTTCTTTTATTCACAATTCAGAGCTGGGTCATCACCTCAGTGAGTGGCAAAGGCTCACACAAAATCATCAGATATTTATATAGCATTATACAGCAGGTATTTTCTATGAAAAGATCTTGTTGTTTTTCCATGTGCTCCTAGTTCTTTATTCTTCATTAACTCGAAATACCTGGATAATTCATCTCTGCTGTCTTGTTTCGGTTCTCCCTCAGAAGTGATGCTTCAACAGGTCATGTTCATCCTCCAGTCATAAATATCTAATCCCTGTGTTCTAAGTGTTGTAAAACAGATGCAGAGATCAATCTGATCAGTCAGCAAGCACCTTTATTCAGCTTAGCCCCCTTTCTATATACCCCATTTGGTTACATAACTGTGTGCCCACCAGGGTGACTACAGTGTACTATTGGCTAAAGGTAGCTGTCCATAAGGCTATTACCAACATATTATTGGCTAAGCTACCCTGCATGCCAAGAAACCAAGTTATACTAAAGTTAGCTATGCTGACAGTTCATGTCCATTGTTTTCCTTTCAGGTGGTACTCGTTCCCACCAAACTAGCTGCTGGGTTCCTCCCAGCTGGCCTGTGTTTATCTTTCAGCTCTCTGCTTCAAGGTCTCGTTAGAGTTGCTCAGTATCAAACAGTCTCACAGCATCCAGGCCTTGTTCTCTGTAAAATCTTCCCACAATTCCCCCTATTTGTTTTTCGATGACAAAAGCGTTCAGGTGAAAAGTATGATCGACTTGGTATTGTATTCCCACATTCTAAGTCAGACATTTCTTACACAATCTGTTGATTCAGCTGGACTGGGGCTGTACATGGTACAATTGAGCAGTATTCTTGTAGTTGTCATGAAGATTAACTTCCAGCACCTGTTCTCGGCTGTCCTTGGCTCTCCAGTCATCAAATCAGCTTATGGATGTGAAACAGGGAGTCTCAATTGGTATGATATGGTTGCTCATGCACTGTCATGGTAACAACTGGCACCTGCTGTTATTTAACCTACAGCAATCTCACCACAGAAGAGACCAGAGATCCTCTGAGAGACCAGGCAAGCTAGATAGATAGCTGTTTAATCTTCCTTGTACTCAAGACAGCTACGTCAAAAGTTCACTGGTACCCTTTTGGTTCCCTGATGTACCCTCTCCTGAAGTAGTCTATGCCAAGGATACACGGGGCCTCTGGGCAAGTCACAATAGGATGCCACTCATTCCCCCTTAGGCTTACCTCAGCCTACAACCCAGACACTTCTTGGGATCCCCCTATAACTCCAGAAATAGAGATGGCTTCTGCCCCTTTGTATCCTGAAGGCAGTACACTGTGCACCAGTTCCACCAGAGCTTTATACTCCTGTGGGTCTGATGAGCCAGTCCATTGAACCCACACAGTCCAGTAAACCCAGTCATCGCTTTCCTCTGCCTGGCTGGAGGCAGGGCCCTTTTATTCCTGGACAGAGTATTCATTACTTGATTTTTGTAACTGCAAAACCAGAAGTCCCTTTATTAGGTTCAGAAATAAGATCTTCCCCTCTACTCTGCTCCATAAATGACGGATATAGTTGAGGGCTAGGTCTCTGGTTTAGCCACCGTGTCTGTTTGCATGTCTTCAGATCCAGAGGCCCTCTCTTGTCCTTGAGGATGCTGAATAGTGCTGAATAGCTTTCAGTAGGCGTAGGACAGGCCCCAGCACAGTGTGAGAAATTGTGTCTCTTTGGCATAGCCAAGGCTAGGGCATCCTTTCTTCAAACCTTCTATCACTTCATCAGGATCCCGCACTTGTTCAGGGGTGAAGTTCCACACCATCGGTGACAACCGTTCTCAGTACCTGCCCATATTCTCCCACATGCCTTGCCACCCATAACCACTCTGCCTCAGGGCATATCCCTTGGTGATATTCCTAAATAGCTGATTAACCTTAGAAAAAGAAAAAAACCCAAAAGTCTTGAGAAGTACCAATAGGAGTATTTTGGTTATCCAAGGATGTTCAGGATACTGAAGACTTATTGTAACAAGGGAGAAAACATCTACCCCATAGGAGAAGAAGGGGAAGGTGCCATTGTGCTTCCTCTGCTGAATGCCTCTCAGAGGAGAAAGGGGGAAAAGTGTAATGCTGAGATGGTTCCCGAAGTACAGGGAAGGCATCAATGCAGGGCCCAAATCCCAGATTAGGCTCAAGGCCAGTTTTTTTATCATAATTCTCCCAGGCAAAACTCCACCAAGTGCTACACAGGACAGCAAACTGCAAAAGCTAAAACCAGTCTTTAACAAGCTCTCAAATTTGGTGTACAGCAGAAAAAGGGAGCATTGCATGGATCAGATCAACCAATGTCAAGGACAGATAAGCCAACATCATGACCAGCAACTGTTAAACAGATATAATAATTAAAAGTTCCCTCCAATACAGAGGGTCAATTCTGTTATTATCTCAAACCCTTTGAGCCCCACATTGGCACCAAAATAATGGACTGTTGTTGTATAACCCAATTAGGCAGCTAAAAAATAAATGCCCACTCGCTCACTCCCCTTCCGCCAGTGGGATGGGGGAGAGAATCAGAAGGGTAAAAGCGTGGAAAGCTCATGAGTTTAATAGGTAAAGCAAAAACTGTGTGTACAATGGGCTGAAATGCCAGGTTTGTACTCTTGTCTTCCTCACTCCCCTCAGGATCTTGAGCCCCTCTCAAGTCAAGGTTGATGAACTTTGAAAGTCTTTTCCTATAAGCATCTGAATGTATGTAGAATAGTTACTAAAGGATAGGGTAAGAGATCAGATCATAAACTAGCATTCATTGTGAGTAAAAAATACATGAGAATATGGTATAATTGTATGAAGATAGCAGGGAAGCACAATATGTTTACTAGCTCTAAAGCTTGCACAATTATATATACAACATTCTATGACAGAATCATAGAAACATAGAATCACCAGGTTGGAAAAGACCCACCGGATCATCGAGTCCAAGTATTCCTATCAAATACTAAACCATGACCCTCAGCACCCCACCCACCCGTCCCTTAAACACCTCCAGGGAAGGTGAATCAACCACCTCCCTGGGCAGCCCGTTCCAGTACCTAATGACATTTTCTGTGAAAAAACTTTTCCTAATGCCCAGCCTCAACCTCCCCTGGTGGAGCTTGAGGCCATTCCCTCTTGTCCCATCCCCTGTCACTTGGGAGAAGAGGCCAGCACCATCCCTCTCCGCAACTTCCTTTTAGGTGGTTGGAGAGAGAAATGAGGTCTCCTCTCAGCCTCCTGTTCTCCAGGCTAAACAACACCAGCTCTCTCAACCATTCCTCATAAGGCCTGTTCTCCAGCCCCTTCACCAACTTCATTTGTCTTCTCTGGACTCGCTCCAGAGCCTCAACATCCTTCTTGTGGTGAAGGGCCCAGAAGTGAAAACAGTATTCAAGGAGTGGCCTCACCAGTGCCAAGTACAGAGGGAGAATAACCTCCCTGGAACTACTGGTCACGCTGTTTCTGATACAAGCCAGGATGCCATTGGCCTTCTTGGCCACCTGGGCACACTGCTGGCTCATGTTCAGTCAGCTTTTAACCAACACCCCCAGGTCCTTCTCCTCCTGGCAGCTTTCCAGTCAGGTTTCACGCATTCTGTAGCTCTGCATAGGGTTGTTGTGCCCCAAGTGCAGGACCCAGCATTTGACCTTATGAAACCTTATGCCATTGGTCTAAGCCACCAGTCCAGCCTTTCAGATGCCTTTGCAGAGCCTCCCTACCCTCCAGCAGATCGACACTTCCATCCAACTTAGTGTCGTCCGCAAACTTGCTAAAGGTGCACTCAATGCTTTCATCCAGGTCATTGCTGAAGACATTGAACAGGGATGGACCCAGCATGGAGCCCTGGGGAAGCTCGCTTGTAACTATCCTCCAGCTGGAATTAACTCGATTTAACACCACTCTCTGGGCCTGGTCCTCCAACCAGTTTTCCACCCAGGAGAGTATGCGCCTGTCCAGGCCAGAGGCTGACAGTTTCCTAAGCAAAATGCCGTGAGAAACTGTGTCAAAGGCTTTGCTGAAGTCCAAGAAGACCACATCCACAATCTTTCCCTCATCCAGCAGCTGAGTCACTTTGTCATAGAAGGCAATCAGGTTAGTTTGGCAAGACCTGCCTTTGGTAAACCCATGTTGACTGGGCCTGCTCACCCGGTTCTCTTGCATGTGCTTCATGATAGCACTCAAGATCACCTGTTCCATGACTTTCCCTGGCACTGAGCTCAGAATGACAGGCCTGTAGTTCCCTGGATCCTCCCTGTGACCCTTCTTGTAGAGGGGCACAACATCAGCCTCCAGTCCAGTGGAACTTCCCCAGTCTTCCAGGACTGCTGGAAGATGATGGAAAGGGGTTTGGCCAGCACATCTGCCAGCTCCTTCAATACCCTTGGGTGGATCCCATCTGGCCCCATGAACTTGTGGGCGTCTAGCTGGGCAAGCAAGTCTCTGACCACCTCCTCTTGGATCATGGGAGCCTCATTTTGCTCCTCTAGTTCCGGGGTTTGTACACAGAGGGAAAAACTTTCTTTATTATTAAAGACTGAAGCAAAGAAGGCATTAAGTACCTCAGTCTTTTCCTCATCCCCTGTCTGTGTTGTTCCTTCTGCATCCAATTGGGACTGAATATTCTCCCTAGTCCTCCTTTTATTGTCAATGTATTTATAGAAAGACTTTTATTACCTTTCATGAACTTAGCCAATTTGATTTCTAGTTGGTCCTTAGCCCTCCTAATTTTTCCCCTGCACAATCTCACTTCCCTCCTGTAGTTCACCCAACATGCCTGTCCCTTCTTTCAAAGCTCATAGACGTTCCTCTTCTTTTTGATGTCTGTCACAATCTCCCTACTCAACCAAGCTCTTTTTTCCCCCTGCCCGCTCTTTTTCAGGAACATGGGGATGGCTTTCTCCTGAGCTGCTAGGATTTAATTTCTGAAGATGTCCCAGCCCTCATGGGCTCCCTTGCCTTTAAGGACTGTCTCCCATGGGACTTTGCTAACCAGCCTTCTGAACAGTCCAAAGTCTGCCATCTGTAAATATAATGTGACTGTTCTGTTAATCCCCCTCTTCACCTCACCTAGAACTGAGAAACCTATCATCTCATGATCGCTTTGTCCCTGGCGTCCTCCAACCGTCACATCCCCCACAAGGCCTTCTCTGCTGATGAACAGCAGGTCCAGGAGAGCGCCTTCCCTTCCCTTATCAGCTCACTCACCAGTTGCATGAGGAAGTTGTCTTCCACGCACTCCAGGAACCTCCTGGACTGCTTCCTTTCTGTTGTATTGTACTTCCAGCAGATATCCGGAAGATTCAAGTCTCCCACAAGGACAAGAGGTAGTGATCTTGAGACTATCCCCAGTTGTTTATGGAAGAGCTCATCAGCTGCTTATTCTTGGCTGGGTGGTCTGTAACAGACTCCCATCACAATATCTACCTTCTTGTGGGCTCCTCTGATTTTAACCCACAGGCACTCAGTCCCATCCTCACTGTAATTGAGCTCAAGGGTATCAAAGTACTCTCTAACATAGAGGGCTAACCCACCTCCTCTCCTACCCTTCCTGTCCTACCTGAAGAGTTTATACCCCACCATAGCTGCGCTCCAGTTATACGAGTCATCCCACCACGTTTCTGTGATGGCAATGACATCATAGCCTCCTTACCCTACAACAGCTTCCAGCTCCTCCTACTTATTGCCCATGCTGTGTGCATTTGTGTTAATGCACTTCAGCTGGGCTGGAAAACCTTCAACCCTCATAAAGGGAATAGAGTTCATTCCCAAGTGAATGGTCCTTGGAATAACTGACACCTTGATGTCAGTTTCATCCTTACCATCAGGAGATGTACTCGCCCCCACTCGCTCTGTGGTGACATGCTGGCAGTTCTTGCCAGCACATAATCTGGAGTTCCACTTCCAGGCTGTGGAATGCCTCAAACTCTAAAACATATCCTTATTTTACACAAAGGATATCTATCAAACATATTTTACATTTTCATTTCAGAGTGCAGTGCATTTTACTATGCACACTAGTTGAAAACAATCATATACTAAAGCTTCATATCCAGTTTTTTTAACCAACAAGTTTCTACATATGCAGCATGGCAAACTAAAAACCTACTAGAGTACCTGATGTCCAAATAGCTGACAATTTGTCCTTGCAATGGATTGACCAATTTTTGAAGGAATAAGTAGCACTGAAATGGAACCATCCATATGAGGAATTTGACGAAGATACTACAACTGAGAAGTTATTCTTGAAAAAGCCTTGTCTGCTCTATTGGGCTTTGTACTTAGAGCTTGGGAAGCCCATATGTTGGCATGAGTAGCTGCTGTAAAGGAATCTCCTGGTATGTCCTACAATAAATAACCAGTGAGGAAGAAAAAAAAAAGATATTTTTCTATATTTTCTTAGAGAAACAGCCACCTCAAAGCTTTTCTGAAGTCTCTTAGGTATTCTTTCTTTTCAACAGCATTACAAATTGGGTTATTTGTGCTTTCATTCCCTCTTGTATAATATTTTATTCGTACTGCAGCATGAAAGAACATAGAGAGGATTCCATCAAAAACTCAAGCTGACCAAGTCAGACATTGTGTTAAGATTAAAGGCTCTAGAGAGAAGATGGGGCTGAAAACCAGATATTAAGTTGGCCTACTACTAATGGAAAACCGGTGATTGCAGGAATGGAGACAGAATTGCAAGATTGAAAGCAAATGATTCAATTACAACTGTGAAGATTAGAGAACTCCCTAAGGAACAAAACTAAAGGATGCATGTGTAGTGGTATTCAGGCAAAAAAGCACAGCAATTTTTGACAAGAGCTGAGATGGTGGGTAGGAATAGAAGCAACAAAGTTACTGCAACTTACTGCAAAGTTACTGTTTCCATGATGGCAATGACATCATAGCCTCCTTACCCTACAACAGCTTCTAACTCATCCTTCTTATTCCCCATGCTGTGTGCATTGGTGTAAATGCACTTCAGCTGGGCTGGCAAACCTTCATTCTTCATAGAGGGAATAGAGTTTATTTCCACTTGCCTGGTCATTGAAGTAGCTAACGCCAGAGTGCCAGTATCTTCCTTACCATCATCAGGTGTAATCGCATCTACTTGTTCTCTGGTGATGTACTGGTGGTCCTCACCAGCACACCATCTCCGAGTCACTGGTGTCCTACTTCCAGACTCTCTCCCATCTAGCCTGGTCTCATCCCCCTCCCCTTCACATTAGTTTAAAGCTCGGTTAATGAGCCTAGCTAGATTTTTAGCAAGGGCTTTAGCCCCCCTAGGAGACATGTGTGCCCTATCCCTAGTAAGAAAGCCTTATATATACCATTACAATTTATACCAGGAAATAATATTTTTTATTTTACATCAGGGAAAGCTGTATGGGCAGTAAAATCCAGGCTTTCCACCTACTAAGTCTAAGTCCAGAATCAATTTAACTGAAGAACCATACTTACTGGAGGAGGCACACTACAGATGGGAAGGTGCTGTCCACTGAATACCACAGAACAACCTGGGACTTGCTGTGTGCTGCAGGGTGGTATGTGCTGGGCTGTATAAAGTGGAATTCCATGTGGTGCCACTGTTGTCATTGTGTATGAGACAGGGACTGTGGCCTGATGGATCTGCAGTAAAAACCAAGTGTATGAATTAAGTCATTACAAGGGCTTTGGACAGTTATGGCATGGCATAGAAAACAAGCTTTCACCTAACATAACAAAAAAGTGTTTTTTACTCTGAAGGTGTTAAAGGCAATTACCTGTAATCCCCATTCTTTAAAAAAAAAAGTTCTTCTCATTGGAGTATCACTCTTCAGTCAGTGCTTTTAGGACAAGGCCAGGAGGGAGCTCTTAAGATGTTAAGCCCTCCAAAGCACTGTTAGAGGCATTCAAAAGCATCTAAAATTCAGCAAAGCTGTCCCTCCCACACACTAAGCTTAGTTCTTAGAGGAAAAAAGGGGGGGGGGAACCCCCACAAGTAGGTAAAGAATCTTTTCAACTCGTCCTCGCAGAGTGATTAAATGTTAACCCAGAGACAGATCTTTAAAGAAAAAAAAAAGTCAGATTTTCTTTCCTGTAAAGAAGTCAATCTCTGAATGCCTACTCAGGGCAATAGTCCAGGGGATGCTTCTTAACATGACTAACAACAGTAGTTGAAACTAAAGATTAATTTAAAAGCTGAAAAAGACAAGGTTACGTATTCATAAACATGCCTCTGAGACAACATAAACTAAATATCTGCAAACATTGTAGAGAACATGAATGCTTACAGGATTTTTTAGTTAGCAATATTCACTTACAACTCAATCATCAGTCTAAGAGTATAAGGTACTCTGGACCCAGACACTGCTCAATTCCTTGTATTACATCAGGAATCTAGCAAAAACTGCAAAGAATCGTAGGCAGAGAACACAGATGCACAGAAAGCAATTATTTTGAAGAACCATCTAGTAAATCATAATCTTCATAATCTAGTAAAATGGAATCCACCCTTGGGAAATGAACAAGCAAGAACACCTTGATACAAAGGTGAGAATAAGTATTATAGACTGAAAAGTGCGAACTGTGGGCATAAAGATTCCAGTATTACATGTATGCTGGGGGAAGCGACCAATGCCTTGGTGTACCTGCAATATTAGCAGCAAGCACAGAACAAATGGCTGATGTTCTCATGCTTGCTAGCTTGTTGAGACCTTGGAATCTTTATCAAGACCCATGGGTTAATAGGAAGGTAATGCACTAGGCAGAAAACATGAAGATAAGGGGCACATCTGCAGAAAACTGGGGGGTTGCACTCTGTTGCTGTACTGCAAGATTCTCACTGGTGGAAAGTCACTGGAATAGCTGTTACTGGATACAGAGGCACTACATAAGGTTTGCATCCTCTCAATAAAGTTGATCTTGATTGTCGCTCCCATCGACGAGGTCCATGCCTTAATCGCTACAAACAGCTAACCTATTGAACAGGCCATGACATGCAGTGGCCAAAACAGGAACACTGACTTTGGACTTAGTTCAGGTATATTTTGTATGCAAGCTATCATAGTCAGAGAGTTTTTAATGCCATAAGCGTTGCATGTTTGAGGACAGTGCCAGATGTGATTCAGGAGAGGTTACCATTGTTCTCAATGCAGAAAGAATGAATAAAAAGAGAAAGTGGTTCCCTCTCTAGAGTAGTCTGTGCAAAGTGCCATCATGGAAGATTCATAGTAACTCTGAAAACACTTCCACCTGGTCATGGATGGTGCTTGGAAGGTAGTGAAAACATCATAAAACAATTGTTTCTCAAGATGATAGAATCATAGAACAACCAGGTTGGAAGGGACCCATCTTCAAGTCCAACCATTCCTATCAAACACTAAACCAAGTCCCTCAAGACCTCATCCACCCATGCCTTAAACACCTCCAGGGAAGGTGAATCAACCACCTCCCTGGGCAGCCTATTCCAATGCCCAATGACCCTCTATGTGAAAAACTTCCTCCTAATCTCCAGCCTAAATCTCCCCTGGCGGAGCTTGAGGCCATTCCCTCTCGTCCTGTCCCCTGTCACTTGGGAGAAGAGGCCAGCTCCCTCCTCTCTACAACCTCCCTTCAGGTAGTTGTAGAGAGCAATGAGGTCTCCTCTCAACCTCCTCTTCTCCAGGCTAAACAACCCCAGCTCTCACAGCCACTCCTCATAAGACTTGTTCTCCAGCCCCTTCACCAGCCTCATCGCTCTTCTCTGGACTTGCTCCAGAGCCTCAACATCCTTCTTGTGATGAGGGGCCCAGAACTGAACACAGTATTTAAGGAGCGGCCTCGCCAGTGTGGAGTACAGAGGGAGAATCACCTCCCTGGACCTGCTGGTCACACCATTTCTGATACAAGCCAAGATGCCATTGGCCTTCTTGGCCACCTGGGCACACTGCTGGCTCATGTTCAGTCGGCTGTTGACCAACACCCCCAAGTCCCTCTCCTCCAGGTAGCTTTCTAGACAGACTTCTCCTAGTCTGTAGCACCGCATAGGGTTGTTGTGCCCCAAGTGCAGGACCCGGCATTTGGCTTTGTTAAACCTCATGCCATTGGACTCAACCCAGCGGTCCAGCCTGTTCAGATCCCTTTGCAGAGCCTCCCTACCCTCCAGCAGATCGACACTTGCACACAGCTTAGTGTCATCTGCAAACTTGCTAAGGGTACCCTCAATGCCTTCATCCAGGTCGTTGATGAAGACATTGAACAGCGCTGGACCTAGCACTGAGCCCTGGGGAACCCTACTTGTAACTGGCCTCCAGCTGGATTTAACACCATTTACTACCACTCTCTGGGCCCGGCCATCCAACCAGTTTTCTACCCAGGAGAGTGTGCGCCTGTCCAGGTCAGAGGCTGACAATTTCCGTAGTAATGTGCGGGCATAAATCTTCGTTAGAGAAACTGCAGAAATGTTAGGTAAACTTATACAGCTTAGCTTACTGAAATACGCACTGTCTGCTGGCAAAGGCCTTGAAGACCTTGGATGTTGATAAGAGAGAAGCTGGAATGCAGAAAACAACTGCAGCTCGACCAGGATGAGACTGCGCCTGTGCACAGTTTGAATTCAGGGGCAGTTCTTGAGGAAGATGAAGATTACTTCAGCCCTAAGTCCCAGACTACAACATCACGCCTGCGCAAGTATAGAAGAAGCTTCTGGAATCTAATTATAACAAGAAGAGGGGAAAGTCATGAATATGTAATAGGTGCTTATGAATAGGCATGTCTTCGCACTATATCTATCTGCTTGTTAGACTGTTTGGTGTGCGAGTTAGGAGGAGGACCCCCTCGCACCTGCCAGAGAATAAACACATACCTGCTTTATAACCCTTAATAGAGTTACAGAGTTTGATTCCGCAAAACAGTAGCAGAATGCTGTGAGAAACTGTGTCAAAGGCTTTGCTGAAGTCCAGGAAGACTACATCCACAGCCTTTCCCTCGTCCAGCAGCCGAGTCACTTTGTCATAGAAGGCGATCAGGTTAGTTTGGCAAGACCTGCCTTTCGTGAAGCCATGTTGACTGGGCCTGATCACCCAGTTCTCTTGCATGTGCTTGATGATAGCACTCAAGATCACCTGTTCCATGACTTTCCCTGGCACTGAGGTCAGACTGACTGGCCTGTAGTTCCCCGGGTCCTCCCTGCGACCCTTCTTGTACAGGGGCACAACATCAGCCTCCAGTCCAGTGGAACTTCCCCAATCTTCCAGGACTGTTGGAAGATGATGGAAAGGGGTTTGGCCAGCACATCCGCCAGCTCCCTCAGTACTCTTGGGTGAATCCCGTCTGGCCCCATAGACTTGTGGGTGTCTAGCTGGCCAAGCAAGTCTCTGACCACCTCCTCTTGGTTCATGGGAGCCTCGTATTGCTCCTCTAGTTCCAGGGTTTGGACACAGAAGGAACAACTTTCTTTACAATTTAAGACTGAGGCAAAGAAGGCATTAAGTACCTCAGCCTTCTCCTCATCCCCTGTCATGGTTATTGCCCTCTGGAAATTTAATGCGACTGTCCTGCTAACTACCCTCTTCACTTCACCTAGAACAGAAAACCCTATCATCTCATGATCACGTAGTCCTAGGCGTCCTCCTACTGCCACATCCCCCACAAGGCCTTCTTTATTCACAAACAGCAGGTCCAGGAGGGCACCTTCCCTCGTTGGTTCATTAACCAGCTGTGCAAGGAAGTTGTCTTCCAAGCACTCCAGGAACCTCCTAGACTGCTTCCTTTCTGCTCTATTGTACTTCCAGCAGATATCAGGGAGATTGAAGTCTCCCATATGAACAAGAGGCATTGATCTAGAGATTAACCCCAGCTGTTTATAGAAGAGCTCATCAGCTGCTTCTCCTTGGCTGGGTGGCCTGTAACAGACTCCCATCACAAAATCTACCTTCTTGTGGGCTCCTCTGATTTTAACCCACAGACACTCAATCTCCTCATCGCCACAAGCCATCTCAACAGTGTCCAAGTCCTCCTTTACAAAGAGGGCTACTCCGCCTCCTCTCCTACCCTTCCTATCCTGCCTGAAGAGTTTGTACCCCACCATAGCTGCGCTCCAGTTATATGAGTCATCCCACGACATTTCTGTGATGGCAACAACATCATAGACTCCTTGCCCTACGACAGCTTCCAGCTCTTCCATCTTATTCCCCATGCTGCGTGCATTGATGTAAATGCACTTCAGCTGAGCTGCTGAGCCTTCAGCCCTCTTAGAGGGAACAGTGTTTGTTCCCAATTGCCTGGTAACTGGAGTAGCTCGCACCAGAGTACATGTATCTCCTTTACTACTCTAGGGTGCACTCTCCCCCACTTCCTGTGTGGTGATGTGCTGGTGGTCCTCATCAGCACACCCTCTCCTAATCTCTAGTGCTCCACGTCCAGGATAGCTCTTGCCTAGCCTGAACTCAATCTCCTCCCCCTCCACATCTAGTTTAAAGCTCAATTTATGAGCTTAGCTAGGTTTTTAGCAAGGGCTTTAGCCCCACTAGGAGACATGTGTGTCCCATTCCTAGTAAGAAAGCTTGTTGGTGTGTGGGCCACCCCATGATCAAAGAGGCTGAAGCCCCTTTCCTCACACCAGGCTCGGAGTCAGGCATTAATTGAATTCTTCTTCCTGACTTCCTGCTCCTCTGTATTTAGCCTTGGGATGGAGCAGAATACTATTTGTTCCCCAGAGCCCTCCATCATTTTCCCAATGGCCCTGAAGTCTTTCTTGATGGCTTTGGTCTTTCTACTTTCTAAATCATCACTACCAGTTTGGAATATTATCAGAGGATAGTAATCTGTCTCGTAGATCAGGAAAGGAAATTTTTTAGCTACCTCCTTCACTGATGCTCCCTGGTAAGCAGCAGACCTCTCTGTGGAGTGGGTCCGGTCTGCAAATGGGTCCCTCCGTTCCTTTTAGGAGGGAGTTCCCTACAACAGTCACCCTCCTCTTCTTAATGGAGGATGTTTTTATCTTTTTCTGAGTATGGTGCAGCCTAGGGAAAGATTCTAGGCTGTGAGAGCCATCATCCTCATCCTCAGGATTGGATTCCACCTGCAGCACATGTTCACATCTAAATCTGGATCCCCCCACAGGCCTGAGTCATTCCTCAGCATGCTTCTTGTTTCTTTAAACTTGATTTTAAGATATCAAGTGTACTCCACTCCTCCACAGAAAGTGAAGACCTGATTAGTTGCCAAGGTTGGGGCATGTGGGTCTCCTAGCGGGGCTAAAGCCCTTGCTAAAAACCTAGCTAAGCTCATAAATCGAGCTTTAAACTAGATGTGGAGGGGGAGGGGATTGAGTTCAGGCTAGGCAAGAGCTATCCTGGACGTGGAGCACTAGAGATTAGGAGAGGGTGTGCTGATGAGGACCACCAGCACATCACCACACAGGAAGTGGGGGAGAGTGCACCCTAGAGTAGTAAAGGAGATACATGTACTCTGGTGCAAGCTACTCCAGTTACCAGGCAATTGGGAACAAACACTGTTCCCTCTAAGAGGGCTGAAGGCTCGGCAGCTCAGCTGAAGTGCATTTACACCAATGCACGCAGCATGGGGAATAAGATGGAAGAGCTGGAAGCTGTCGTAGGGCAAGGAGCCTATGATGTTGTTGCCATCACAGAAGTCGTGGGATGACTCATATAACTGGAGCGCAGCTATGGTGGGGTACAAACTCTTCAGGCAGGATAGGAAGGGTAGGAGAGGAGGCGGAGTAGCCCTCTTTGTAAAGGAGGACTTGGACACTGTTGAGATGGCTTGTGGCGATGAGGAGATTGAGTGTCTGTGGGTTAAAATCAGAGGAGCCCACAAGAAGGTAGATTTTGTGATGGGAGTCTGTTACAGGCCACCCAGCCAAGAAGAAGCAGCTGATGAGCTCTTCTATAAACAGCTGGGGTTAATCTCTAGATCAATGCCTCTTGTTCATGTGGGAGACTTCAATCTCCCTGAATAGAGCAGAAAGGAAGCAGTCTAGGAAGTTCCTGGAGTGCTTGGAAGACAACTTCCTTGCACAGCTGGTGAATGAACCAACAAAGGAATGTGCCCTCCTGGACCTGCTGTTTGTGAATAAAGAAGGCCTTGTGGGGGATGTGGCAGTAGGTGGACACCAGGGGCAAAGCAATCATGAGATGATAGGGTTTTCTGTTCTAGGTGAAGTGAAGAGAGTGGTTAGCAGGACAGTAGCATTAAATTTCCAGAGGGCAGATTTTGAACTCTTCAGAAGGCTGGTTGGCAAAGTCTCATGGGAGACTACTTAAGGGCAAGGGAGCCCATGAGGGCTGGGAGCTCTTCAAAAAGGAAACTATGTGGGTCCAGTGAAGCCCTTCCATAGTCGGTTCACTCACCAGTTGTGTCAGGAAGTTGTCTTCCACACACTACAGGAACCTCCTAGACTCTTTCCTCTCTGCTGTATCGTATTTCCAGCAGACATCTGGCATGTTGAAGGGCACCTGGCAAGTGGGGTAGTCACGGAGGAGACTGCGCTGGGCAGGAATTTGTTGCCATTGCTCCCTATCCCTTATGTCATCATGTTTAGTCAGGTGGAGAGAGGATAGGGAATCCTCCATAGCATGTGTCCTGTCTGCCTGACAGGCCTTCCAAGTGAAAGTAGAGTGTGATTCCAGTGACCTGTCTCTTTCTCAGACTCCATGGTACTCCTCCACCTACTCGCCTCCTCCCAGAGCTCCGTCACTAAGCTGAGGAGTTCCTCCACCTGGGTGCACCTCTCACAGGTGTGCTCACTACTGTCATCTGATACTGGCATAACAGTAGGGCACACCCTGCTGCCTGACACCTGGGTGGCAGCGTGTTTCCACCAGAGCTCTGTCTGGGAAGCTGCGTCAGTCTTGGTGGACGCAGAGTTTAGAGAGGCCATGGCCTTCTGCTGGGTAGAAACCATTTCTCCCTCATAAAGCTGGCAGAGATACAGCATCCTTCTTGCTCACCCTTCTGCATGAACTGTCACATCATGCCCTTGCTGATGTACCATGCCCTCTTTCCCCATCCTAGTCTCTAGTACTTCCTAGGGGCTTCTTTGGTGGGGGAGGGGTTGGCCATGGTTGTTTCAGGTCCCGTCCAGGTCTTGTCAGCCACTTTCTTGTGAGCTGCTGGCTCCTCATGGGTATCTCCACTCCCCTGAGGATTCCCTGATTCAGGAAACCTCCCTGTACCCCTCACTAGAATGGCTAGTTCTGTCCCCAGTCAATAAATGTAACTGCACAGCAACAAATACACTTTGGCTGCAGTCCACTGATTTGAACAAGAAAAGGCTATATCAAGAGGATAAATTCCTTTGCAGGACCTCTATTATGGAATCCTACTTCTCTTCCTGTCTCAGTTAAGACAACTTCTTTTTCTTGACTCACTGCAAATCTCATTTTCTCATGCCATTTAAGGAGCTGATTGAGGCTAGAACAATTAAATTAGTGATGAGATTATATTATCATGAATTTTCCTGTTATGTAGGCAATTACATCCATTGTGAAATCTATTTTTAAGGATTATATTTGTACTATGTAAAGCACTTAGAGCTAAAGATAGGTACTTCATATGTAATGAAGTAAAAAATATTATTACCATAGCATATCTTAAACTAAATTAACTTCAGAAGCAGAGGAGTCACATTTCAAAGGTGGAATGCAGAGATCTTCAGAACTGTGTTAACACACACTGACAGACTGTTGACTTTTACTCTTCTCTGATAGAGTCCAGATTTTCATTTTTGCCTAAAGTAACAAATGTATTGATGTTTTCACTGAAGGCTGCAGCTCTCTATACACTGTTGCTACTCAGAAGAAAAAGGGGAAAAAAAGACTCTACAAGAGGACTAATAGGAATTAGTGTTATGTGACCTCCATTGCAAACTAATTTGTCAAGGAGAGTTCACTCATTTGCTCTCCTCAGAGAGGACGACATCGAGTTTAAGACATTTGCATCTATGTTCTCAACACACTCTTACCTGATCATGAATGTCGACCATCACTGTGTTCTGCTGTGGTGGGTGAGCAGCTGGGTGCAAGATGTGATGGGATATATTTGGAGGGTTAAAGGCTTGGGGCTCTTCGATTGCTTGCTGCTGTCCATAGGAGAGATGGTGATAATTTTCATCTTGGCTAAGAGAATTGTGTCGAGACAGACGATCCCTTCTTGCTCTCTGACGGCAAACAAGAGGACTAAAAATGCATAATGGGAAAGATGTAAGATCACATTAAAATAACTTTGTGGCACTTATAACTAGAAGCACAAAGAACTTAATAGTAAGGATGTTTTTACACTGGAAAGTTTTTCTAGGTCAGGTATGTTAGCATGTCATATAATCTTTCATTGAGAAAATTTCTGAAAGCCCCGGTATAGATGCTTATTTCAGCATGAGTGCTTGAGCATAGCTTAATACAAGAGGAAACTAGGACAAGCATTTTTATAGAAATGTTACCTTCACAAAACTTGTTAAAAAGACATTGGAGCACTTGATTCACAGAATGGTTGAGGTTGAAAGGGTCCTCTGGAGGTCATCTAGTCAAACTCCCCTGCTCAAGTAGATGTCCAGATGGCTTTTGAATAGCCCCAAGGAGGGAAACTCCACAGCTTCTCTGGGCAACCTGTGCCAGTGCTCAGTCACCCTCGCAGTAAAAAAAGGGCTTCCCGATGTTCAGACAGAAACTTCTGGTTTTCGCTTTGTGCCCACTGCCTCACTGGGCACCAATGAAGAGTCTGACTCTGTCCTCGTTGCAGCCTCCCTTCAGATATTTATATACATTGATAAGATGCCTGCCAAGCCTTCTCTTCTCCAGGCTGAACAATTCCAACTCTCTCAGCCATTCCTCATAGGAGAGATGCTCTACTTCCTTGAAATCATCCTTGTGGCCCTTCTTTGAACTTTCTCCAGCATATCCATGTCTCTCTTGTACTGAGAAGCCCAGAACTGGACACAGGACTCCAAGTGTGGCCTCCCCAGTGTTGAGTAGAAGGGTAATATACCTCTGTCAACCTGTGACACCCTTCCACTCGACCATTATCGTAGGCCTAGACAGACTGCTGACATCCTGCCCTTTGACACCCTGTCCCTTGACCTTGGAAGCATAGGCAGGGTCTCACCCACATTCCATATAAAGCCTGAATTTCTCAAATCACTCTGCCATTGGTGGAGACAAGCAGTATCGCAACTCTCAGCCACATTCAAAAGGCATTTGCATGATTGGCTGTTGCTCCCAGATGACCCGGGTACCAAATGCTCCTGGCAGTCCTCCACAGCTATGGCATCACTTACAATCATGTGTTTGCTATCCATGATCTGGTGAGTCAGCAATATGGGTGTATCATTGTATTGGGTCAGACTGGGATAGAGTTAACTTTCCCCATAGCAGCTCTCATTTGTAGCTAGAAAAGTGTTGATAACACACTAATATTTTGGCTACTGCCAAGCAGTGCTCACACAACATCAAGGTTGTCTCCTTAACTCCAACCCTGCCAAATACCAATAGGCTGCTGTTGGGCAGGAAAGTTGACCAAAACTGACCAATGAGATATTCCATACCATGAGACGCTGTGCTCAACAGTAAAAACTAAGAGAAGGGAGGAGGAGGAGGGACATTTGCTACTAAGGCATTTGTCTTCCAAAGCAACTGCTATGCATACTGAAATCCTACTTCCCAGGAAGTGGCTGGACATTGCCTGCTGATGGGAAGTAGAGAATAATTTGCTTGTTTGTTTCCTTAGCTGCCATGCATGGCCTTTGCATTTCTTTATTAAATTCTCTTTATCTCGACTCATGAGTTTTTAATCTGATTATCCCTGACTCACTGAGGAGGTGATAGAGTGGTTTGGTGGACATCTGACAGCCAGTCAAGATTATCTCACCATAGTTGTTGCAGTAATATTAGTAATAATGTATTTTACAGGAGGTAACTGACATTTAAACCAACTGAAGCTACCACATCTGCTTATTTTGAGTAAGCAATTTAGAGACTTGGGATTTCACAATGTATTCATGAGGCACACAATTAATAACTTGCCCATTAAAAAAAGTTTGGATTAAGTGACTTACATGGCATTTCTCATAAATTTTGCAGTGGAATAAGTAGAGATCATGGCGCTCTGTTTGATTCCAAAACATGCCTTCCAATCTCCACAAATAAATAAATTATCCATTGCATGTTGAATCGTTCAAGTTATATGAGTTATATGCCCTGGGTGCAGGCTCAATGAGCAAAACTGCAGGAAAGAAACAGAAAGGGTCTGCGAACACTAGAGCACATCCTTTCCAATTCAGCTTGGAACAGAATACAAGATTCTCAGCTTTAATTGTTCTTCTTGCTATCATCAAATAACCCTTAAACCCATTGGCAACTCACTACATAACCCTGACATTTCTTAAGCCGCACCCAGTTTTTCTATTGAAGGGTGGGTGGGGAGAAGGATCTGACCACAGTTGTTAATATGCTATTGTTATTGTATTAGGTTAATGAAAAATAATTGCTGTTTTAAACCATCAGCTTTAAAGTAGTCTATCTCAGCCTAGAATAAAATTTATTATTCAAAATAAGAATCATTAAAATCTACACATAGTTGCCAACCAGAAATAAGTCTATTTATTACAATAGCATAGAATTCAGGAGTACTGGAACTGATGAAGTCTTCAAAGACATTTTGTGCTGCTGCTTGCTTGTGGAAAACCTCTTGCAGGAAGTTGTCGAGCAACAAAGCTGATGAAGGGGCTGGAGAAGAAGTCTTATGATGAACAGCTGACAGAGCTGGGGTTGTTTAGCCTGGAGAAGAGGAGGTTGAGGGGAGACCTCATTGCTCTCTACAACTTCTGAAAGGAAGTTGTGGAGATGAGGGAGCTGGCCTCTTCTCCCAAGTGACAGGACAAGAGGGAATGGCCTCAAGCTCCGCCAGGGGAGGTTTAGACTGGACATTAGAAAAATAAATTCACAGAAAGGGTCGTTGGGCACTGGAACAGGCTGCCCAGGGAGGTGGTTGAGTCACCTTCCCTGGAGATGTTTAAGGGATGGGTGGATGAGGCACTGAGGGGCATGGTTTAGTGTTTGATAGGAATGGTTGGACTCGATGAGTCTTTTCCAACCTGGTGATTCTATGATTCTATGCTTGAAAATGCGATAATTGGTGGGAGAGATGAACAGGTATGATCTACCTGTTCAGTGTTTTGCATTATGAATTTTTTCCTCTGTGTGATTCTAAACCTAGAACAGATAATACTTAAGGGAGTAGACATTCTTTTTCCTTGGAATATTCTAATTATAGCTTTAAAGCTACTATTTCCTAATTTAAAAAAATAATTGTAGGAGGGAAGGAGAGTTACCAATAAATGTCCTAATTTCTTGGAAGAACCATTAAGCAAATTCCATAATTATGATCCTCACCGATCCTCAGACAGAGCAGCTTCTTTTAAGACTACTTCTAGAAAGAGAGAGGTAGATGTAGAAGGGTGTAGTCTTGGGCTTTTTGCATTGCTTCTGGGGTGGGTTTTTTCCTCCACCAGGGCAGAACAAATTTCTCTGAAAGCAGTAAAATTGGAAACAAAATATTCTTTTACTACGTAGAGTTATTAAAAAAAATAATTAGCAAAACTCATAGTATCTAGATACACAGCTCTAAAAGCTTTCTATATTTCTAATTCATTGTGAATGACTCAGGAAAAGTAGGCAGAACTACATCTAAATTATTAAATACCTATATATTGAAGTTGTACTTCAACTTTTTTCCTCCAAACAATGTGCTATATGTTGTACAAAAGCAGTAAGCCACAGTGCCTGGTACTCAAAATCATTTACAGTCTAAAATAGGTGAAGTGTCCAGTTGAGTTAAAGTGGGTCAGATGGAAGTAGACAGAAGAACACATAGTGATAATGATATTTAGACAAAAATAGCCATCATAAGCTATCCATAACTGAAGAGCCTCGATGTCAGAGTTCTTTAAGGTAATTTCTTTGAAGCAGCAACTTCTAAAATGCCCTTACTCTTTTGAACTAAAATTGCTATTATGGCAAAGAAGAAAGGAAGAACAAGAGGAAAATGCAGCATAGCATAACAAAGGGACAGAAGTTCCTACTTTCCAATAATTGGTATTATAGAAAGAAAATGAAGTTGTACTTTTTGGTTCCACACATGCACCTGTTGTACTTACAATACAAAAATATCTGAAGCAAAAGACAATCAAATTGGGACAGCATCTTCTATAGATTCAATTTTAAAACTAGAAAAATAAAAAATGTCTTCAAATATTGGTTTATAGTGTTTAGTATAAGATTTGACAGCTGTCCAAAGCAAAAGAGCTTCAGTAGAGTCGCCAGTCAGAGCAAACAAAGAATTTATCCTATGGCAGGGAACAGAAGTGGTGATGGAGAACCAACTTGGATATTGGAATGTACAACTGACTTGGAATGTATTTTCTTAAGAATAAAGGCAACTTGACCTCAATTATAAGCAGTATTATGTAAAAATCTATTAAGGCTATGTTCTTAATGCAGTATATATTTGCTTCTCATGAATCTGAAAATTCCAGCTGAAAATAGGCCTTCATTTTACTAAGCATGGTACAGAAATCTCTGATCAAAAGAGCTTGTAGTATAAAAAGTAATCCAAATAATAAAAAAGCAAAAATCCAGATAATAAAGACCCTATAGAAAGCCACTGCAAAACATAACAAAGATGGAGGCTATGTCTACATTATCAAGAAATGTGGATCAATAGTAGAGAATCTATAGGGCAAACTAGTTGACAGTGAGTACCCAGTATCCACCCTACATACATTTCAGGAAACTAGAGCAAGCCCAAAACAGTGAATGCTCATTTACAGCTGGAGTACATCTTCCAGTTCAGCTTTAACTGAAAAGAATCCAGTTCATGAGGTGCCAGATCAACTCCTGATAAGCAGCAACAATAAGGAAATTTACTTTGAATGATCCCAACTAAAACATTAATAAGATCGGTGGCATTCTGGGCTGCAGTGATCATGCACTGGTAGAATTCACAATCTTGAGGGATATGGGCCAGGCAAAGGGTATTTAAAATGAATTTTACTAGAGTAGACTTTCAGTTGTTCAAAGAATTAATGGATAGGACCTCCTGGGAAACTGCCCTCCGAGACAAAAGAGCTGAACAAAGCTGGCAGCTCTTTAAGGACATCTTTCTTACAGAACGAGCTCTCGACTGGCATGTATAAGAAATCAGGAAAGGAAGGAAAGAGATCAGCATGGCTGAGTAAGAATTGCCTGATCAAAATAAAGTGTAAGAAGGAAATGCATGGGCAGTGGAACAATGGACATGTACCCTGGAAGAATATGGGGATGGTGCTCAGATTTGTAGAGGTGGAATCGGGAAAGCTAAGGCACAGATGAATCTGAATTTGTCAAGGGTTGCAAAGGGCTTTGGCAGTTAGAAGAAATGTAACCCCATGAGAAACAAGAAAGAAGAACCAGTGACAATCAATGTGGAGAAGATTAAGATACTCAGCATTATTTTTTCCTCAGATTTCAATGGTAATCTCTCTTCCCACATCACTCAAGTCTCTGTATCTCAACGCAGGAACTGGGGGAATGCAGTGTCTCCCTTCAGAAGAGAAAATCAGGTTTGAGGAACCTGAACACACACAAGTCCATTGGACCTGACAAGATGCATCCCAGGGTCCTGAGAAAATAACTGAGTCTCTCTCCATCATGTTTCAAAAGTTGTCCCCCACAACATTATGGACTATAAATTGGAGAGAGATGGGTGAAGTGATAGGACCTGATTAAGAGACCTGAAATGATATCCTAGAAGAAGGGTAAGATTGTGCCCATTTTTAAAAAGGATAGAAAAAACAACCCTGGGAACTACCGACCTGTCAACCTCACCTCTGTGCCTGGGGAGATAATGGAACAGATCCTCCTAGAAGCTATGCTAAAGCACATGGAGGTGATTAATGCCAGCCAGTATAGCCTCACCAGGGGCTGTTCCTATATGACCAACTTAGTGGCTTTCTACAGTGGGGTAACCACAGCAGTGGACATGGGTAAACTGAATGACATGATCTATCTAGACTTCCCTAAACCCTTTAACACGGCCCCCCACATTACCCTTATCTATAAATTGGAGAGATATGGATTGATAGGTGGACCATTCGGTGGATAACTGGTTGGATGGTCGTATTCAGAGAGCAGTGGTCAATGGCTCCAAGTACAGATGGAGATTCGTGACAAGTGGTGCCCCTCAGGGGTCCATACTGGGACCGGTGCTGTTTAATATCTTCATCAATAATACAGACAGCAAGACTGAGTCTCAATCAAGTAAGTTTGCAGATGACCATCCAACCAATTTTCAATCCAGGAGAGTGTGCACCTGTCCAGGCCAGAGGCTGACAGTTTCCTAAGAAAAATGCCGTGAGAAACTGTGTCAAAGGCTTTGCTGAAGTCCAAGAAGACCACATCCACAGTCTTTCCCTCATCCAGCAGCTGAGTCACTTTGTCATAGAAGGCGATCAGGTTAGTTTGGCAAGACCTGCCTTTGGTTAACCCATGTTGACTGGGCCTGCTCACCCGGTTCTCTTGCATGTGCTTCATGATAGCACTCAAGATCACCTGTTCCATGACTTTCCCTGGCACTGAACTCAGAATGACAGGCCTGTAGTTCCCTGGATCCTCCCTGTGACCCTTCTTGTAGATGGGAATTACATCAGCCAGCCTCCAGTCCAGTGGAACTTCCCCAGTCTTCCAGGACTGTTGGAAGATGATGGAAAGGGATTTGGTAAGCACATCCGCCAGCTCCTTCAGTACCCTAGGGTCAATCCCGTCTGGCCCCATAGACTTGTGGATGTCTAGCTGGGCAAGCAAGTCTCTAACCCCCTCCTCTTGTTTTCTTTCTTGCTGTAATAACTTGAGTAAAAATTTCACTGAACCTGGGCCTTTATAATAATTTTTTGCTAAAGGCTTCTGAGAATCTGAGAATCTGGGCTTTTTTGATGATTTTTTTCTAAAAGCTCCCCTTTATGGTGAAATTATGGGTTTTATAGATGAACTATTAGATGGATAAATAACTGCTTGGATGGCTGCATCCAAAGACTTCTAGTCAGTGGCTCAATGTCCAAGTGTAAACGAGTAACAAGTGGTGTCCCTAAAGAGTCTATAGTGGGACCAATACGATTTGATATATTCATCACTGACATAGACAGTGGGATTGAGTGCACCTGCAGAAAGTTTGCAGATGACACCAAGCTGAGTGGTGCAATTGGCATGCCTGAGGGACAGGATGCCTTTCAGACAGACCCGGACAAGAAGTGGGACCATATGAACCTCATGAAGTGTAACAAGGCCAAGTGCAAGGTCCTGCACCTGGGTCAGGGCAATCCCCAATATCAGTACAGACTGGGGAGTGAATGTATTGAGAGCAGCCTTGTGGAGAAGAACTTGGACATACTGGCGGATGAAAAACAGGACGTGAGCAAGCAATGTGTCCTTGCAGCCCAGAAAGCAAATCATATCCTGGACTGCATAAAAAGAAATGTGACCAGCAGGTCGAGGGTGGTGATTCTTCCCCTATACTCCTCTCTAATGGGACCCCACCTGGAGTCCTGCATCCAGCTCTTGGTCTCCCAATACAAGACAGACATGGATCTGTTGGAAGGGGTCCAGAGGAGGGCCATGAAAATGATCAGAGGGCTGGAACACCTCCCCTATGAAGATAGGCTAATGGAGTTGGGGTTGTTCAGCCTGGAGAAGGGAAGGCTCCAGGGAGACCTTATTGCAGCCTTTCAATATATGAAGGGGGCTTATAAGAAAGACAGAGAAAGATTTTTTTACCAGGGCCTGTAGTTACAAGAAAAGAGGCAAGGGTTTTAAGCTGAAAGAAAGGAGATTTAGTTTGGATAAAAGGAAGAAATTATTTATGATGAGAGTGGTGAGACACTGGAAGAGATTGCTCAAAGAATTTGTGGATGCCCCATCATTGGGAAGTGCTTTGAGCAACCTATCCATTGAAAGATGTCCCTGCCCATGTCAGGGAGGTTGGACTAGATGATCTTTGAATGCCCTTTCCAATTGAAACCATTCTGTGACTCATGATAATGTTCAAAAATCAAGCTCTGATCCATTAGTGCTTATCAGATGTGGTTTAGCATTAGTGTTATAAAACTTAATCAGATTTAAACCAAACAGTGGAGAATTTAAAAGGTCCCTTAGGAGTGCAGTAACCGGAGCGCTGCAAACAGGAGCAGGGAAACAGAGGCAGGCCTCAGCAGAAGGACAGGCTAAGCACAAGAGTAGGCTTGTCAGTTTACGAGGGCAGTTCTCAAAGCCATGGCATGCAGGGAGGGTGCAGTCTCTGTGCTCAGAAGGCGAGTTCATTCCATGAGAGGGAGCCCAGCCATGGTGTCCACCCGGTGGGAGGCTGCATCCTCTGCACCTGCCAGAAGTGATGCATCAGCACAGACTGAGCTCCCAGGAAAATACGCAGTCTTCCAGGTCTCAGGCCACAGGAAGTGCCCCCAGCTTGCAGTGGAAACAGCGGGCAGCAGGGGTACAGCAGTATGAGGAGTGACCAGGTGGACGATTTCCTCAGCCTGGTGGCAGAACTGCGAGAGGAAGTAGAGAGGCTAAGGAGCATCAGGGAGTCTGAGCAAGAGATGGACTGGTGGAACCACACCCTGAGCTCCCTGAAAGAGGAACAGAGACAGCCACCCACAAAAGCCCCTGATCAAAGGGATCTGGTATCCTCTCCCCACCGGGATGGAGGTAGGGACTTAAAGGGAAGTAGCGAGTGGAAACAAGTCCACCAACCGGGCAGCAAGTAAACTCCCTCCTTGCCCATGCCTCTCCAGGTGCCTCTGCACAACAGATATGAGGCTCTAGCTGTGGAGGACCAATCAGTGGACAGTGTGGGTGATGATTCATCTACACCAGAGGAAGGACCAAGACCAGAACAAAACACACACACCACCACCCTGCTCCATATTACTACAACTGCCACGAGGAGGAAAAGGCGAGTCATCGTTATAGAAGACTCTGCTGAGGGCAACAGAAGGTCCAATATTTCAGGCAGCTCCTACTCACAGGGAAGTCTGCTGCATCCCAGGAGCCCAGGTTAGGGATATCGCTAGGGAACTCCCCAGTCTGGTACAGCCCTCAGACTACTACCCATTACTGCTCTTGCATGTGGGAGGTGAAAAAGCTGCAGTACGGAGCCCAAGGGTGATAAAAAGAACCTTCAGGTCCTTTGGACGGCTACTGAGGGCATCTGAGGCCCAGGTGATGTTTTCCTCCCTCCTTCCAGTTGCGGGTGGTGACATTGGAATGAACAGCAAGGCCCAGACTATTAATACATGGCTCTGTGGCCACTGTAACAACTTGGGGGTTTTGACAACGGGATGGCCACATGGCACCAGGTTTAGATGTATCAGATGGGAGCAACCTTTCCCAGAGGGGGAGGAGGGTCTTTGCTCAGGAGCTTGCGGGTCTCATTGACAGGGCTTCAAACTGGATGTGAATCAGGAGGGGGATAATATCAGACTTCCCTGTGACAAGCTGAGGGAGGACACATGATTTGTCCTCCTACCTCTACCTCTGGATGTGCTGGTGATGCAGCAGAACAGTTAAAGTCCTGTGTAAATGAGCTGGGAACTCCTGAGGTAGTAGGTGCCAGGAAGGAAACTCCCATAGAACACCTCGAAGGAAATAAAGGGTCTTCCACTAAGAAGGTGACATGGCCAACAGCCCAGTTGGAGTGTCTACACAAATGCACGAAGCTTGAATAACAAACAGGAGGAGCTGGAAGCTACAATGCTGCTAGAAAGCTATGATCTGGTTGCCATCACTGAAACTTAGGACGATTCCCATGACTGGAGTGTGGCTATCAAATGCTACAGGCTGTTCAGAAGGGTCAGAACAGGTAGGAGAGGTGGAGACATTGCCCTCTATCTCAGGAAAGGGATAGAGTGTGAAGAGCTGTCATTGAAGAGTAGCCATGAACAGGTCGAAAGCTAGTGGGTGAGAATCAGAGACCGAGGCAACAAAAGGAACCTTGTGGTTAGTCTCTACTACAGGCCACCTGATCAAGGTATGCCTACTGATGCAACCTTCTTCCTCCAGCTACAGGAGGCTTCACTCTTGCAAGTACTCATCCTACTGGGGAACTTCAAGCACCCTGACATCTGCAGGAAAAGTATCATGGTGAGCTGTAGACAATCCAGGAGAATTCTAGAGTGCATTGAAGATAATTTCTTAACCCAGGTAACAGACACCCCAATCCAAGGGGATGCAATACTGGACCTGATGGTCACCAACGCAAGTGGTGACGTCAAAATCAGAAGCAGCCTGGGCTGCAGTGATCAGGCCCTGGTGGAGTTCAAGGTCCTGAGGGATATGGGACAGGTGAGGAGTATAGTCAGGACCCTAAATTTCAGGAAAGCAGACTTCCAACTCTTCCAGGAGTCAGTCAGTAGGACTCCCTGGGATCTGGTTCTCAGGAACAAGGAGCAGAACAGAACTGGTAGATCTTTCCATGGATGTTTCCCATAAAGCGCAAGAGCGCTCACTCCCCAGATGTAGGAAATCAGGCAGGGAAGAGCAGAGACCAGTGTTGCTGAATGAGGACCTGCTGGTCAAACTGAAGAGCAAGAGGGAACTGCACAGGCAGTGCAAGCAGGGACAGGGAACCTGGGACATGTATAGGAACACTGCCCGGTTGTGTAGGGGTGGAGTCAGGAAGGCCAAGGAGCAGATGGAACTGAATTTCGCAAGTGTCGCAGCACGGTCTGCAACACAACCCCTCCGGGAGAGAACGGCACGGAGGCCACCCCCGCCTCCAGGCCAAGTAACACAGACACCAATATGGGGATGCTACAAGGGCGTTTATTCGGTATCATCATAGTCTTATATAGTCTCTTAAAGCTAACCACGCCTCCTGGTAGCTTCTCCACAAATCGAGTTCTTGTCAGAGCCACACTTCCTACTTACTTATCGCTAAGCCTACAGATAAAACATGTCTACTCGCTAAGTGTTTACTGATTACACTAACTCTGCCACGTTGGCAGTTTACCTTCCCTATTCTCCCCGTATATCGCGAGATCTTCCGGTCGCCAATACTCCCGTACATCGCGAGATCTTCCGGTCGCCAAGACTACATTTCCCGGTCGCCAACACTACATTTCCCCCTCCCCCATGACAAATTAACCTACATTGCTATTGCGAATTTCAAAAGGTTTTCCGTTAGTACTGGATTAGTATTTGAGTCTGACATGACTATAATAATTTTGTAGGTCTTTGAGATCGTCACACTCTTGATGTAGCTACTGCAAGGGCACCTAGGGGTCACGATGGCTTTAGGTGGATAATTTGGTTACGATGGATTCTTCCGTCTTCCGAAATTTAATTCTGCACCTGAAAAAAAAATCTTAAGGGTATTCCCTTAGAGAGATAATATAGTTAACTCTTCTGGACTTTTGGAAGCCTAAAATAAAGGAACTTAGAAAGGAGGGAGAAAAAGGAAAGAGAGAAGAAGAAAAGGAGAAAAAAAAAGGGGGGGGGCAGTTACATGCATGTAGCTTCAAAGCTAAGCTTTTGCCTCTTTCTTCTGAAGCCTTTCATCCCAATGATCCCAGGTAAATATACCTGTTTGCCGGCTTAGTGGACATTTGAGATTGAAAGGTCTTAGAGATGTATATTTCAAAATTAGTTAAAATTAATTTGTAAGTATTGCGAACGTTTGAAGTACTTCAAACACATACACACAACCACACATACACACAACCACTCATTTCAAGGCTAGCCACATACAGTCATACAATGTTGGTTATTGCTAGTGGATCCACAATTTTTCAATGCTAAGATTGGTCTTCCTTTCTCCAAGGGCAAACCCATTTTATAAGAATTCAACAAACACTCTCTTCTATAAGTAAGCATGTGTACCGTCCGTTTGGGTGGTACTTACTCCCACCGGATTAACAGCTAAAAAAAATTTTTTTTTTTTTTTGTTAAAAAAATTTTTCATTTTTTTTGAATGATTGTTAAAACATTAATGCACTAATCTTTTTTGTGATTCCCCTCATTTCCACCTTCCCTTTTTGTTTTAATATTCGGTTTTACCCATCTTGCAGGAACCCACTGGATTTTGTCGTCTTTTTTAATGGCTGCATATCCACGTCCCTGCATTACTAACTGCCATCCTTCTTCCCAATTTCCCGTGTCAGGGAATTTGACCATTATTTCGGGTCCTTCCTCCACCATTTTCTTTGCCCAGTGTTTCTCTATTGCTGTTTTAGTATCATCTCCTCTAATATGGTGGTTCAATGAGTACAAGGCTCGCATTAAAATTTCTGCTTGGAGGTGGTTTGGTATGGCCCGTCTTTCACCATACCCTTCTCCCTCTCCAAGAATCTGAATCTTGTCTTTTAATGTTTTATTTGCACGCTCAACTATTGCTTGTCCCTGGCTATTATAGGGGATACCATGTAAAAGTTTTATCCCCCATTTTTCGGCCCACTGCTTCGTAGATAACGCAGTAAAACAGGATCCATTGTCTGTCTTTATAGTTTGTGGGATACCTAGCCACGCTATTGCTGTTGTCCAATGATGTTGAGCCGCTCGAGCCGTTGTTTTCTTATGTTGAGTTGCAACAATGTAACTGCTATGAGTGTCTATGGTTACAGCGAGCCATGGTCGTGGTTTCAAGAGGGGACATATGGTAAAGTCTGTTTGCCATATCTGATTGGCCTGAAGTCCTCTAGGATTGACACCTGCACTCCATAATGGAGATCGTTGGCAATAAGGACACGTGGCAACAACATCTCTGGCAGTTGCTAAGGGAATATTGCAATGTTTCGCCAATGCCTTTGCACCGATGTGGAGATGATTGTGCACATCCCGTGCTTGGCTCAACGTCCAAATTCCTTTTGCCGCCGTGTCTGCTCTGCTATTGCCCTCTTGAAAATAGCCATTTTGTTTGTCGTGACTCCTTACATGTATGATCGAAATCGTGGTACAACGTTGTTGTAATGCCTCTTCTAGCATTGCTGCTATTGTGGTTCCTGCCCACCCAGGGGTGGTCATGTTTGACACCAATTTAAACACAAACATGGAGTCTGTGACAATGTTAGTATGTTCTTCAGGCCATAAGGTAATGGCTCGAGTTACTGCAAGGGTCTCTAAATATTGTACACTAGTGTCTGGTTCCATTATTTTGATTTTCTTCCAAAGGTCATTTTCCATCCAAACAACCATGGCGGTTTTAGTTATGGATGATGCATCTGTAAAAATCGTTCGGCCTGGCTTGGGTTCATTAAACACTCGGACTCTCAAGTCGGGTGTTAGTAAGGGAAGATGCGTAAATAGCTCTAGTGTGTAGCCACATTTAATATCTCCTGAGTACCTTTCTAATGCGATGGCAACTTCATCATGCCTGCTGGCCACTTCGTCCCACTGATTTTTCTTGAGTGGTATCCATATTGTCTGTGGCTCAGTACCAAAGTGCTTGATGGTGGAGGTTCGACCTTTTGAAATCATTTTTGCTAAGGCAGCTATGTGGGACATATGTGCCCTGCTGATTTGGTTAGATAAGACCCACCAAAGCACTTGGGGCCGCTCTGGGGGGCCTTGCCCTATTATCCCAACCGCACCACTCTTGGTTATGGTTAAATACAAGTCAATTGGTCGTATAGGATCCCACCGGTGGAGTTGATTAGATGTCATTAGCTGTTCAATTTTCATCAGGGCTGACCGTGCATCATCCGTAAGGTGGCACTTTTCCCAAGGATATTTACCTTTTAACAACGCAAAAAGGGGAGAAAGATGCTCATTCAGAATACCAACAAGGTTGCGCAACCACTGAATGGTACCAACCAGTTTTTGTACATCGTGTAAAGTCTTTATCTGCAAGTTGAATTTGAGAGTCTGTGGTGCTACTGTCTGGGGGAAGATTCGGGTTCCCAAATAGGTCATTGAATCACCCCTTTGTGTTTTTGCTTCCTGTATGTGGAGTCCCGCTGTTGCTAATTGACTCACAATATCTCGCTCAGCCCTGTCTAATTCTTGATTTGTCGCCGCTGCAATCAACAGGTCATCCATATAGTGCAAGATTTTTACTTGCGAAAACCTTTCCCGAATTGGCTGTAAGATTTTCGCCACTGTAGTCTGACAAATAATAGGTGAATTTTTCATCCCTTGGGGAAGCACTTTCCATTGATATCTCAGTGCTGGTTCGCCTAAATTGACTGACGGAAGAGTAAATGCAAAGCGCTTACAATCTTGAGGGGCTAATGGAATAGAAAAGAAACAGTCTTTTATATCCATGACTACTACGGGCCAATTCCTTGGGATCGCCGATGGAAGAGGGAGACCAGGTTGTAATGCTCCCATACCCTCCATTTGCTGGTTGACCACTCTTAAGTCATGGAGCAACCGATATTCGGTCTTATTTTTCTTCTGAATGACAAAAATGGGTGTGTTCCAGGGGCTTAAACTTTCTTCCAAGTGACCTTGTTCCAATTCTTTTGCCACTAATTGTCTTACTATTGCCAATTTTTTAAGTGTAAAGGGCCACTGCTCTATCCAAATTGGTTCATCTGATTTCCAAGTAAGAGAGATGGCAAACTCGGACTGTAACAGATAGGCAGTGGCCCTTATCCTAAATTTGATAATTGAAAACCCATTTGACAAAGCACGTCGCGACCTAATAGCGGTTCCGCTATCTCGGTGATATATGGGCGCCCTGTTGCTATCTTCAATGGCCTTCCTTGTTCTTCAAGAAAAAATGTTACTTGATGATCACTACGTACAGCTTCAGCTGATCCTCCCACTCCATCTAACATGCCTTCCTTTGTTGTGGGCCAAGCAGGGGGCCAATAACGTTCTGGGATACAGGTGACATCTGCACCTGTGTCGCATAACATGGATAACTGTATGGTTTTTGGATAGACTTGTGATGGTCCTCTGATTTGTATGACTGCTCTTGGTCTCTGATCGCAATTTAACACCAGGGCTACCTGTTCGTTATTTCCCTCCCAAGATCTTGTAGCCCCGGCTTGCAGAGCCCCACCTTGCCGTGGGTGCAGATGCCTGGAGGGAATATTTTGCGGAGGCAGATAACCTCTCGTCCCCCATCCCTGCATTCTGTTTCTCTGTTGTTGTCTCTGACACTCCCGAGTCTTGTGACCCTGCATCCCACAAGTCCAACACGGTCCGTACTGAGGTCCTGCTGGTCTCCAGCCCAGGGGGCATTGTGCCCTCACGTGTCCCGGGCGGCCGCATTTGAAACAGACCCCTGCTTGAGCAGAGGAGTGTGCAGCCACTGCAGTCTGCACTACCTGAGATATCATGGCTTTCGGGATGGTTCTCTGTTGTTCTACAACATGCTTAATTATTTGTCCTAAGTTTGCCCCTTGAGGGGCAGTTCTTAAGATTTCTCTGACCTGTTCATTTGCTGCTTGACACAATTCAACATGATAGCGGGCTTAGCGTCCGCCAGTAGTTCCGCTCCCTCCAATGCCGTTTGTAAGCGGTCACAAAAGGATAGAAATTCCTCTGCTATACCTTGTCTTACTCGTGTCCAGGGTTCAGGAGTCTTCTGTAAACAGGCAATGTCATTATATGCATTACGAGAGGTTTCAGCTGTAGCCGTCAGTTCCCTCCCACTAAGCTGCGCCGCTTGTTGTTGCGGGGTAGCCAGGTCTGGGTCGGATCCTTTTAAGCGCCGTAAGGTCGATTGCCGTAAGGGGTGATTGGGGTCCTCTTGTGCGGCCGCTATCAGACCTCGCAAACGACCGGTCCATGCTTCCTTCCACATAGTAGTCAGCGTAGGTGTTAAAATCATGCGTGCAAGCTGACGCAGGTCCCAAGGCAACATACCACCAGCATGCACGGTATCTAATAAGGTCTGTGTGATTGCATGTTTTAATCCGTTGTCCTGAACACTTTTCGCAATTTGCTGTACCATTTTAGTATCTAAAGGGGTCCACTCTACTGCACCACGGGGACCTACTGCCCGGACGGGAAACACCTGCGGCAGCCGCACCTTCAAACCACCAGAGCACACTCAGTAGCAATAAGCTTCCAATCAGTCAGGGGAATTTCTTTAGGGATCCTGGTACCTTGCTGTTTCTTTTCTTTCATGCCTTCTAGCATCTGCCATTGGTGCCGTACTTCGTGCTCAATATGGTTTAGTAACTGCCACATTTCTTGCATTTCTTTACTTAGGTCCTTGTTTGGTGCTGGCTGCTCGGATGATTTTAACTTCTTCATTTTCCGAGCCAATTCTTCTACAGGATCTGAGTTCTCCGAATCAGAGGTTGCTGAATCCTCTGACTCCTCCTTCATTTCCTGGAGGGGACTGAACCTGGGCGCGGTTGTTTTATGCTCGGCGCCATCTTGTCTCGTTTTATCGTCCCTTTGTAAATTATTTAACTCCGAATGTTGTCGCCGGATTAGCGCTCCCGGGACCCAATCTGATGGGTCGTCCACCACCCATCGGTCTGTATTTTCTTTCTTATTCTCTAATTCTCGCCTCACAATTTTTGAATCCTTCACTTTTATTCTACACGCGGGGCCCACACTCTCTTTTCTTTCCTGCCTTTTCACTTCCTGCTGAACCCCTTCTAATTCAGCCCAAGGGTACTGGGGAGGCGCAGGGTTTGCAGAGGAACTGCCGGTAACATCCTCGGGTGACGAGGTGGGTTCGGGCAGCTGCAAAACTTCCTTTCGCTTCGGGGTTACCGGATAAGCCCTATCATTCTCCTCAGACAAACTAACAGCTACCGCATGACTCCCAGCACCTTCACCAGCCTCGACCCCTCCTCCCTTATTTTTCTCCTCTGCCGGTGAACCACCCCCCCTGTTAACATAGAACGCGTCCCGGGCTGCCTCCAAAGCATCCTGCTCCTCCCGAGCCTTTTTAATGAGTCGGATAATATCCCTCCACGTCTTCAAATCCTTAGAATCTTTTGCATGCATAGCGTGGTCCGCTAAAGCAGACTTGCATTTCTCCCAGCTCTCAGGGAATAATATATCCCCTGGGTTGCTAATCGCCCCATCTTTCAGGAGCCTCCCAACGCAGCTTCTAATGGCTGCCGATTTCATAGAAATCCCCCATTCCCCAGCACACATTTGTATGACCTTAATCACAATGTCCATGGTCCGGACCCTGCCCCGCAATCCAGCGGTACACCGTCTCTCAATATCACATCGAGGTTGCCAAAATGTCGCAGCACGGTCTGCAACACAACCCCTCTGGGAGAGAATGGCACGGAGGCCACCCCCGCCTCCGGGCCAAGTAACACAGACACCAATATGGGGATGCTACAAGGGCGTTTATTCGGTATCAACATAGTCTTATATAGTCTCTTAAAGCTAACCACGCCTCCTGGTAGCTTCTCCACAAATCGAGTTCTTGTCAGAGCCACACTTCCTACTTACTTATCGCTAAGCCTACAGATAAAACATGTCTACTCGCTAAGTGTTTACTGATTACACTAACTCTGCCACGTTGGCAGTTTACCTTCCCTATTCTCCCCGTATATCGCGAGATCTTCCGGTCGCCAATACTCCCGTACATCGCGAGATCTTCCGGTCGCCAAGACTACATTTCCTGGTCGCCAACACTACACGCAAGGGAACAGAAGACTAATGAGAAAGGCTTCTACAAGTACATCAACCAGAAGAGGAAGGTCATAGAAAGCGTACTCCAACTGATGAATGAAAATGGGGACCTCAAATCAACAGACGAGGAGAAGGCTGAGGTACTTCACAGACAGCCTATATCCTTACCCCTCCTGGGTCAATGGACAGCAAGAAGGGGACCCCCTTCCCACCATAGGGGAGGATTAGGTTCGTGACCACCTGAGGAACCTGAACATATATAAGTCTATGGGATCTGATGAGATGCATCCCAGAGTCCTGAGGGAATCTGCCGATGTAGTTGCCAAGTCACTCTCCATGATGTTTGAAAACTCATGGCAATCAGGAGAAGTCCTTGGTGACTGGAAGAAGGGTAACATTGTCCCAATTTTTAAAATAACGGTGGAAAGGAGGACCCTGGGAAGTACCGACCTGTCAGCCTAACCTCTGTGCCTGGGGAGATCATGAAACAGATCCTCCTGGAAGCTCTCCTAAAGCACATGAAAGACACAAAGGTATTTAATGGCAGTCAACACTGCTTCACCAGGGACTGATCCTGTATGACCAATTTAGTGGCTTTCTATGAAGGGGTAACCACAGCAGCGGACATGGGTAAACTGACGGATGAGATCCATCTGGACTTCTGTAAAGCCTTTGCAATGACAAAATCCTTCTCTCTAAATCGGAGAGAGATGTACGTGATGGGTGGACCATTTGGTAGATAAGACATTGGTTGAATCACAGAATCATAGAATCACTAGTTTGGAAAAGACCCACAGGATCATAGATTCCAACCATTCCCATCAATCACTAAACCATGCCCTTCAGCGCCTCATCCACCCGTCTTTAAAACACCTCCAGGGAAGGTGAATCAACCACCTCCCTGGGCAGCCTGTTCCAGTGCCCAATGACCCTTTCTGAGAAAATTTTTTTCCTGATGTCAGGCCTGAACCTCCCCTGGCGGAGCTTGAGGCTATTCCCTCTTGTCCGGTCTGCTGCCACTTGGGAGAAGAGGCCAGCACCCTCCTCTCCACAATCTCCTTTCAGGTAGTTGTAGAGAGCAATGAGGTCTCCCCTCAGCCTCCTCTTCTCCAGGCTAAACAAACCCAGATCTCTCAGCTGTTCCTCATAAGGCCTATTCTCCAGCCCCCTTCGCCAGCTTTGTTGCTCTTCTCTGGACTTGCTCCAGAGCCTCAACATCCTTCTTGTGGTGAGGGGCCCAGAACTGAACACAGGATTCAAGGAGCGGCCTCACCAGTGCCGAGTACAGAGGGAGAATAACCTCCCTGGACCTGCTGGTCACACTGTTTCTGATACAAGTCAGGATGCCATTGGCCTTCTTGGCCACCTGGGCACACTGCTGGCTCATGTTTGGTCGACTGTCAATCAACACCTCCAGGTCCTTCTCCTCCAGGCAGCTTTCCAGCCAGGCCTCTCCTAGTCTGTAGCACTGCTTAGGGTTGTTGTGCCCCAAGTGCAGGACCCAGCATTTGGCCTTGTTAAACCTCATGCCATTGGACTCAGCCCAGTGGTCCAGCCTGTTCAGACCCTTTTGAAGAGCCTCCCTACCCTCCAGCAGATTGACACTTCCACTCAGCTTAGTGTCATCCGCAAACTTGGTAAGGGTGCACTACTCTTGTAGATGGGCACAGCATCAGCCAGCCTCCAGTCCAGTGGAACTTCCTCAGTCTTCCAGGACAGTTGGAAGATGATGGAAAGGGATTTGGCAAGAACATCCGCCAGCTCCCTCAATACTCTCGGGTGGATCCCATCTGGCCACTGAGACTTATGGATATCTAGCTGGGCAAGCAAGTCTCTAACCACCTCCTCTTGGATCATGGGTCATATTCAGAGAGTAGTGGACAATGACTTGATATCCAGATGTAGATCTGTAACAAGTGGTGTCCCTCAGGGATCCTTACTGGGGACAGTGCTGTTTAATGTCCTTATCAATGATATAGACAGCAAGATTGAGTGCACCCTCAGCAAGTTTGCAGATGACAAGCTGGAGAAGTGGTCCTGTGTAACCCTCATTAGGTTCAAAACGGCCAAGTGCAAGGTCCTACACCTATGTTGGGGCAATCTCCAATTTTAGTACTTGGTGGGGGATGATGTGTTTGAGAGCAGCCCTGCAGAGAAGGATTTGAGGACAGTCATTGATGAGAAGCTTGACATGAGCCAGCAACGTGCGCTCACAACACAGAAGGCCAACCGTATCCTGGGCTGTTTCAAAAGAAGCGTGGACACCAGATTGAGGGAGATGATTCTACTGCTCTACTCCTCTCTGTTGAGACCTCATCTGGAGTATTGTGTCCAGTTCTGGAATCCTCCACATAAGAAGGATATGGAGCTGTTGGAACGGGTCCAGAGGAGGGCTATAGAGATGATCAGAGGGCTGGAGGATCTCTGCTATAAGGACAGGCTGAGGGAGTTGGGCTTGTTCAGCCTGGAGAAGAGGAGGCTCCAAGGAGATCTTATAGCAGCCTTCCAGTGCCTGAATGGAATTACGAGAAAGTTGGGAAGGAACTTTTTACAGAGGTGTGGAGTGATAGGATTGAGGGAGAATGTCTTTAAAGTGGAGCAGACGAGATTTAGACTAGATATAAGGAGGAATTTCTTCACGATGAGGGTAGTGAGGCACTGGAAAAGGTTGCCCAGCGAAGTTGTGGATGCCCAGTCCCTGGAGGTGTTCAAGGCTTGGTTGGATGGGCCTTGGGCAGCCTGATTCAGTGGGACGTGTCCCTGCCCATCATCTTTACGGTCCCTTCTAACTCAAACCATTCTATGATTCTATGATTCTATGATTGTATTCCTGCAAAACATGTACACCAATCTATATCAATTGTCCTCCCTCAATGATCCTGTTCTGGGAAGGTACACATCAGCAATTAATGATAATAGAAGGATGGGAGGAAATGTGTGCATACTGGTCAGATGACAAGCAGAAATGCCGAATGCATTATATTCTGAACAGTCCATTTCCAAGTATTTATAAATAAAGATATCTTGTAGACTAGATTTATGAGTCACCAACACACAGAACTGTGTGAAGTACATACAGTAGTTATTCTGAAGAGAAGCTTGAGCCAACAAACCATTTTTTTTCCTAAGATATGACAGCTGTATGAATATCGATATCATGTTCATGCTTTGGACTGCAAGCTTCCAGTTTTGTGGACTTGAGAAAGAAACAAATCACAGCATGTTTAAATGTATTCCTTCTAAAAGTATGTTATTATAGTTGAAAAAAATCATCTGTGGTGTCAGAAGAGAAGCAATTATGTTTTTTCAACTTCACCTAACATAATACACAGATACTTCCATTTTAGTAGAAATCAAGCTATGCAGTTTCTTTGATGTAAACAGAGATCAGTGAGCTTTAAACCTTTATTAGGTGACTTGGGCACATTTTGAGATATTTCAGAGTGGGAAGAGGGAGGGGAATTGAAAACTTTTGCTCTGAATAACTAAACAGAAGAGTAAAGGTCATCTTTATTTTTATGCTTTCCTATACACACTTATGCAGACATCAGATCAACATAGCCATCTAAAACTCTACTCTTCCATGACTAATGAAGCTTATTCCAAAAGCTACACACTAAAAAGCAGAGTAAAATTGTAATCTCTGTAATATGGAAACCAACCACATGATGCTATAGTATCCTACTATCAGATCTTCCTCACCTTTGCTGTTTGCAATACTAGGACTGAGTCATGAGTGCAGTAAACATATATGACAATGCATATGGAACTTATTGTTTTTAACAGTACCCTAACCATAAATAGAGTTTTATTCCAGTACCGTGTTTACATGGTAAGGTTTTGGTAGCAGCAGGGGATGCAGGGGTGGCTTCTGTGATGACACCAGAAGCTTCCCCGTATCGGACAGAGCCAATTCTAGCCAGTTCCAAGATAAACCAAAGCTGAGCCAATCAGCAACACTGGTAGCGCTTCTGTGATAAGCGCCTCTGACTCTGTCAGATGTTTTCCTGGGAAAATAACTACTATTGTTACTTGGTTTATATACATGCTAATTATTAACCATTTATAAGTGTTTAAGTGCTAACGCAGCAGTGAATTTATCAACAGCAATTCAAATTTGTTTTAATCTGTCATTTGAATTAAATTATTTACTGCTTCCAGCACTGTGAAATTGTCTCTGGATGGGCTTTGCTGCCAAAGATGCCAGCTGCCTATTCTGGCCAAGTTGCAAGTATTAACCCTGTGGGTACCAGTCTCTAAGTAGATTCTCACAGGTGACCAAATTCTGACTTGTGGCAAAACATGTATAAGCACCCACACATAACCCTTTAGTCATAAACCATCGACCAGGTCTGAGACTAGAAATGGACCCAGCTGCACCTAGGCTCCTCTCTGAGGGAATGCTGAGAAAGCAAGGGGGTCCATCTTGAACCTCATGACCTGACGGGATGGCTCCCTCAGCCAACTGTAAGAATCTTACCGATTTAACATGACAGTGGGCACCTGACATCTAGCTAAGGTTAACCCACTCCAATTTCCCCCTTATCAATTTTTTTAAAAGCTTATTTCTCCACTACAGAATGATAGAAAGAAGCCAGCTTGTTACAAAAAAATATTTTCTCTCTACTCTTCCAAATTATTAGAAGATGCAAGAACTTAAATTACTTTCAACACAGAGTTTTCTGATACACTTCTTATAAATTAGTCAAAAAAATCAGGAGAAGCAATGGAATATTTATCATCTAATAAATACTGTTTACTGTTGCCTGAATTAGGCTTCCCCTGACAATAGAGAGAATAAGAAACTGATCCCTAACATATATAGCTTACTTACCTCCTCCTACTTCGTGCAGGGGTGATGTAGCATTCCCTGGAGTAATGATGTTGGTTGGACTGAGCCAAAGGAGGCTGTCTATTTGATGACATCTCCCATGGTCGCATTGGTGGTGATGCAGTTGGTGACGCTGCTGTATAGTCAAAGACTGAATGAGAAAGGCGTTGTCTCTTGGGACTTGAACTGTCTTCACTCTGCCAATGTAGACAAAAAAAACCCCAAAACAACTCAACTGAGTGATTTGTTTCCCATATTGGAACTCCAGTATGCTTCAGCTAGCATCAGAGAGCGAGACTTAACAAACTATATCAAAACACCATCAAGTTAAGTAACTACAAGTAGTTGTAGAACCTACTGCCTTTATAATGCAAACACTTAATTGCCCACCTGAGCATTTTTACAAAAGCATATTTTAGCGACATCAAGATATTTTAAATAATAATGCTAAGGTAACCACAGAAGCTATATCAGAAAAAGGAGTAAACATTTTCTTCAGGAGAACCTTATCACCTTCTATGACAAGGTGACCCGCTTACTGGATGAGGGAAAGCCTGTGGATGTAGTCTTCTTGGACTTCAGTAAATCCTTTGACACAGTTTCTCACAGCATTATGAGCTGGTTGAGTCACAATCCCTGGAGGAATTTAAAAGACCTATGGACAAGGTGCTCAGGGACATGGTTTAAGTGGCAGATAGGAATGGTTGGACTGATGATCAAAGAGATTTTTTCCAACCTGGTGATTCTATGATTCTGTTCCTACCAGGTACATGCTTACATAGCTGAAAAAACATTTTTAAATGTTTGGAGTACAAATCAGCTCTGGTATGCTTACACAGAGGTGCTTCATCTTTTAACTTATTAGTGCAGTAATAGTAACAGGTAAACACAATGTGAACAAAAACAACCACTGGGAAAAACTTGGTTTGAGCTGGTGTATTTTACCGAAGTTCTACTGAGACTAAGTAGCTCCATAGATTCATTGTTAGTGATATTAAAATCATTCACCTCCAAATTTATATTTGGTCCTGAACAGAAATAGTTACCTCTCCTTTTCACTACTTGTCCCTGCTTAAAATGGTTAGTTGGACCTCCTTTTCTTCTTCACCATAAAGAGATATGATGTGATGAGTTTAAGAAGCCAAATATTTGCAGTCATTTGCAGATGACGAATACAGAGAAAACTGAGCTTCTCTACAATAACTGTCTTCCTGAACTGCACTCTCTAACCCTGTTAGAAGCCCTTTGCTTCATATACTTCTAAAGACTATCATGTTTTAAAACCTCTCTACACTTATTCATCCCTCACAATTTTCCCCACTGGATCGAGTCCAACCATTCCCATCAGTCACTAAACCATGTCCCTGAGCACCTCATCCACCCATCTTTTAAACACCTCCAGGGAACCATGGCGTCCAGTCGGCAGAAAATTAAGGCTGCTCCAATCTCTGTACCAGCTGTGACTGATGCAGCCTCGCAGACAGAGCCCCAGTGGGTGCACGCTGCCAGCCCGATGCTGGGATGCAGGTTATGCCCCGCTTTTGCACTGGTATATCCACCAGTGGGGAACTCATCTGCAGGAGGTGTGCTCAGGTGGAGGAACTCCTCTGCTTTGTGACAGAACTCAGGGAGGACATGAGCAGGTTGAGGACCATCGGGGAGTGTGAGAAGGAGATCGACCACTGGAATAACACCCTATGCTCTGTGGTAGGCATGCCTTCTATGACAGAGGACACCCCATCCTCTCTCCAATAAGCTGAGGAGAGAAATTTAGGAGATGGAGGGGAATGGCAGTAGGTTCCTGCCAGGCACAATAGGTGTGTCAGCCTCCCAGGTTTCCTTGCACAATAGATATGAAGCTCTGCAAGTGGAACCCAACCTCAATGTGGCTGATGAGTCTCATAGCCTAGAAAAGTTCCCTAGGTTAAGACACCCTAAGCCCTCCATCAAAAAAATGCCTCTGTTAAGAAGATAAGATGGGTTATTGTCATAGGGGACTCCCTTCTGAAGGGAACAGAAGGACTGATCTGCAGACCAGACCCAATTCACAGGGAAGTCTGCTGCCCACATGAGGCCTCAGTTAGAGATGTGGAAAGAAAACTTCCAACCTTGGTCAAGCCCACAGATTATTATCCACTGTTGACTTTCCAAGTAAGTAGTAACAAATTCCATACAAGAAATCTGAGGGCAATTAAAAGGGAATTCGGGGCCTTGGGACGAATGGTGAAGGGACCGGGTGTGCGGGTAGTGTTCTCCCCTGTCATTCCAACTACAGGGAATGACGAGGGGAGGAATAGGAAGAGCCAAGAAATAAATACCAAAAGAACGTAGGGGTTTTGACCATGGATTGGCCTGCAAAATACCAGGCTTGCTGTCCAAGGATGGGGTATGCCTGTCTCCAAGGGACAAAGGGATGCTTACCAAGAAGCTAGCATGGCTCATCCATAGAGCTTTAAACGAGAGGGGAAGGGGGACAAAACTAGGTTTGATAGAAAAACGCCTGGGAATGCCACTCCAGTGATGGTGTGCTGGCAAGGCCCTTTGGTTTTCTGCCGCCTCACAGGAAATGGGGGAGAGCACTCCAAGCAGCACAACAGATGTAAAGATTACTGATGGGTTAGAAAATTCAGCGAGGAGTCACTTAAGAACTGAGAATATTCCCCTCAGGAGTGTAGCGGGATCAACAGCCTAACTAAAGTGCATCTACACCAGTGCATGCAGCATGGGCAACAAAAAGGAGGAGCTGGAAGCCATTGTACGGTGAGAAAATGATGATATAATTGCCATCATGGAAACATGGTGGAATGACTCGCATAACTGGAGTGCTGCCATGGGTGGCTATAAACCCTTTGGGTTTATATAAAATCATAGAATCACTAGGTTGAAAAAGACCCATCGGATCATCGAGTTCAACCATTCCTATCAAACACTAAACCATGCCCCTTAGTGCCTAGTCCACCCATCCCTTAAACACCTCCAGGGATGGTGAATCAACCACCTCTCTGGGCAGCCTGTTGCAGTGCCCAATGACACTTTCTGTGAAAAATTTTTTCCTCACGTTCAATCTAAACCTTCCCTGGCAGAGCCTGAGGTCATTTCCTCTTGTCCTGTCCCCTGTCACTTGGGAGAAGAGGCCAGCTCCCTCATCTCCATAACTTCCTTTTAGGTGGTTGGAGAGAGAAATGAGGTCTCCTCTCAGCCTCCTCCAGGCTGAATGACTCCAGCTCTCTCAGCCGTTCCTCATAAGGCCTATTCTCCAGTCCCTTCACCAGCTTCATTGCTCTTCTCTGGACTCGCTCCAGAGCCTCAAAATTCTTCTTCGGGTGAGGGGCTCAGAACTGAACACAGGATTCAAGGAGCGGTCTCACCAGTGCTGAGTACAGAGGGAGAATAACCTCCCTGGAACTACTGGTCACGTTGTTTCTGATACAAGCAAGATGCCATTGGCCTTCTTGGCCACCTGGGCACACTGCTGGCTCATGTTCATTCGGCGGTCAACCAACAACCCCAGGTCCTTCTCCTCCTGGCAGCTTTCCAGTCAGGTTTCACGCATTCTGTAGCACTGCATAGGGTTGTTGTGCCCCAAGTGCAGGACCCAGCATTTGGCCTTATGAAACCTTATGCCATTGGTCTAAACCACCAGTCCAGCCTTTCAGATGCCTTTGCAGAGCCTCCCTACCCTCCAGCAGATCGACACTTCCATCCAACTTAGTGTCGTCCGCAAACTTGCTAAAGGTGCACTCAATGCTTTCATCCAGGTCATTGCTGAAGACATTGAACAGGGATGGACCCAGCATGGAGCCCTGGGGAAGCTCGCTTGTAACTATCCTCCAGCTGGAATTAACTCGATTTAACACCACTCTCTGGGCCTGGTCCTCCAACCAGTTTTCCACCCAGGAGAGTATGCGCCTGTCCAGGCCAGAGGCTGACAGTTTCCTAAGCAAAATGCCGTGAGAAACTGTGTCAAAGGCTTTGCTGAAGTCCAAGAAGACCACATCCACAATCTTTCCCTCATCCAGCAGCTGAGTCACTTTGTCATAGAAGGCGATCAGGTTAGTTTGGCAAGACCTGCCTTTGGTAAACCCATGTTGACTGGGCCTGCTCACCCGGTTCTCTTGCATGTGCTTCATGATAGCACTCAAGATCACCTGTTCCATGACTTTCCCTGGCACTGAGCTCAGAATGACAGGCCTGTAGTTCCCTGGATCCTCCCTGTGACCCTTCTTGTAGAGGGGCACAACATCAGCCTCCAGTCCAGTGGAACTTCCCCAGTCTTCCAGGACTGCTGGAAGATGATGGAAAGGGGTTTGGCCAGCACATCTGCCAGCTCCTTCAATACCCTTGGGTGGATCCCATCTGGCCCCATGAACTTGTGGGCGTCTAGCTGGGCAAGCAAGTCTCTGACCACCTCCTCTTGGATCATGGGAGCCTCATTTTGCTCCTCTAGTTCCGGGGTTTGTACACAGAGGGAAAAACTTTCTTTATTATTAAAGACTGAAGCAAAGAAGGCATTAAGTACCTCAGTCTTTTCCTCATCCCCTGTCTGTGTTGTTCCTTCTGCATCCAATTGGGACTGAATATTCTCCCTAGTCCTCCTTTTATTGTCAATGTATTTATAGAAAGACTTTTATTACCTTTCATGAACTTAGCCAATTTGATTTCTAGTTGGTCCTTAGCCCTCCTAATTTTTCCCCTGCACAATCTCACTTCCCTCCTGTAGTTCACCCAACATGCCTGTCCCTTCTTTCAAAGCTCATAGACGTTCCTCTTCTTTTTGATGTCTGTCACAATCTCCCTACTCAACCAAGCTCTTTTTTCCCCCCTGCCCGCTCTTTTTCAGGAACATGGGGATGGCTTTCTCCTGAGCTGCTAGGATTTAATTTCTGAAGATGTCCCAGCCCTCATGGGCTCCCTTGCCTTTAAGGACTGTCTCCCATGGGACTTTGCTAACCAGCCTTCTGAACAGTCCAAAGTCTGCCATCTGTAAATATAATGTGACTGTTCTGTTAATCCCCCTCTTCACCTCACCTAGAACTGAGAAACCTATCATCTCATGATCGCTTTGTCCCTGGCGTCCTCCAACCGTCACATCCCCCACAAGGCCTTCTCTGCTGATGAACAGCAGGTCCAGGAGAGCGCCTTCCCTTCCCTTATCAGCTCACTCACCAGTTGCATGAGGAAGTTGTCTTCCACGCACTCCAGGAACCTCCTGGACTGCTTCCTTTCTGTTGTATTGTACTTCCAGCAGATATCCGGAAGATTCAAGTCTCCCACAAGGACAAGAGGTAGTGATCTTGAGACTATCCCCAGTTGTTTATGGAAGAGCTCATCAGCTGCTTATTCTTGGCTGGGTGGTCTGTAACAGACTCCCATCACAATATCTACCTTCTTGTGGGCTCCTCTGATTTTAACCCACAGGCACTCAGTCCCATCCTCACTGTAATTGAGCTCAAGGGTATCAAAGTACTCTCTAACATAGAGGGCTAACCCACCTCCTCTCCTACCCTTCCTGTCCCACCTGAAGAGTTTATACCCCACCATAGCTGCGCTCCAGTTATACGAGTCATCCCACCACGTTTCTGTGATGGCAATGACATCATAGCCTCCTTACCCTACAACAGCTTCCAGCTCCTCCTACTTATTGCCCATGCTGTGTGCATTTGTGTTAATGCACTTCAGCTGGGCTGGAAAACCTTCAACCCTCATAAAGGGAATAGAGTTCATTCCCAAGTGAATGGTCCTTGGAATAACTGACACCTTGATGTCAGTTTCATCCTTACCATCAGGAGATGTACTCGCCCCCACTCGCTCTGTGGTGACATGCTGGCAGTTCTTGCCAGCACATAATCTGGAGTTCCACTTCCAGGCTGTGGAATGCCTCAAACTCTAAAACATATCCTTATTTTACACAAAGGATATCTATCAAACATATTTTACATTTTCATTTCAGAGTGCAGTGCATTTTACTATGCACACTAGTTGAAAACAATCATATACTAAAGCTTCATATCCAGTTTTTTTAACCAACAAGTTTCTACATATGCAGCATGGCAAACTAAAAACCTACTAGAGTACCTGATGTCCAAATAGCTGACAATTTGTCCTTGCAATGGATTGACCAATTTTTGAAGGAATAAGTAGCACTGAAATGGAACCATCCATATGAGGAATTTGACGAAGATACTACAACTGAGAAGTTATTCTTGAAAAAGCCTTGTCTGCTCTATTGGGCTTTGTACTTAGAGCTTGGGAAGCCCATATGTTGGCATGAGTAGCTGCTGTAAAGGAATCTCCTGGTATGTCCTACAATAAATAACCAGTGAGGAAGAAAAAAAAAAGATATTTTTCTATATTTTCTTAGAGAAACAGCCACCTCAAAGCTTTTCTGAAGTCTCTTAGGTATTCTTTCTTTTCAACAGCATTACAAATTGGGTTATTTGTGCTTTCATTCCCTCTTGTATAATATTTTATTCGTACTGCAGCATGAAAGAACATAGAGAGGATTCCATCAAAAACTCAAGCTGACCAAGTCAGACATTGTGTTAAGATTAAAGGCTCTAGAGAGAAGATGGGGCTGAAAACCAGATATTAAGTTGGCCTACTACTAATGGAAAACCGGTGATTGCAGGAATGGAGACAGAATTGCAAGATTGAAAGCAAATGATTCAATTACAACTGTGAAGATTAGAGAACTCCCTAAGGAACAAAACTAAAGGATGCATGTGTAGTGGTATTCAGGCAAAAAAGCACAGCAATTTTTGACAAGAGCTGAGATGGTGGGTAGGAATAGAAGCAACAAAGTTACTGCAAGTGAACTATGAGGTGGAACTACTAGGAAACAAAGTTTGAAAATCACAAAATGAAAACAAAAACAATTCAGGGACATCAGAAAAACGAGAGGAAAGCAAGCTCCCTCTTCAAGAAAAGCTGTGTAATGGGTTAAAGGAATCAAGATTAAAGACATAGCCAAGGTGTCAGCAGCTAAAACTCTCAAGTCTATGTGAGAGTCCAGGTAAGGCAGCTGCAGGTTAGCTGCTCTTCTACCAAGTGATAGGCAGTTCCATTTCAATCCAGACAACATGATCCTGCAGTAATTGATATCAAACTGGAGATAAACAGGTGTTGCCTCCCCCCTCTTTCCAATCTACTGTCTTCAGTCAATCATGAATGTTTTTAAGGACATGCTGCTGTTGGCATTTCACTGCTAAAAAAATAAGAAAAGAAATCCTAGTTTTAGACATTCTAGTGAGCAGCTAGCAGCTGGGAGCACCAGATAAGTTTACTTCCCTTTACTTTTATTTTTCAAGAAACTTAGGAACCTACAGACTTTAAGTGAAGCAAAATGCAGAAAGTAAAACAGTCATCCTGTTGAACAGAGAGCTGGGTAGGCCATCATAGTAACTTATGGACCAAGCTCATCCTTAGCTGAGTAGTATTGAAATATTCACTATTAGATTAGTTAACTCATTATCTCCTAGTCTGTATAAGGTTTCAGATTGTTTTACTTCAGCATGTATTTCTGATCAGGCCCACTTAGCATGGGTTTAGAAAAGGCAGGTCTGACCAAACTAACCTGATTGCCTTCTATGACAAAATGACCCACTTGATGGATGACGGACAGCCTGTGGATGTAGTGGACCTGGACTTCAGTAAAGCCTTTGACAGTTTCTCACAATGTCCTACTTGATTAACTGTCTGCCACTGCCCTGGACAGGCAAACCCGCTGCTGGGTTAAAAACTGGCTCAATGGCCAGAGTGGTGGTGGTGAACGGTGTTCAGCACAGCTGGAGGCCAGTTACAAGTGGGGTTCCCCAGGGCTCAGTGCTGGGTCCAGTCCTGTTCAATGTCTTTATCAATAACCTGGATGAAAGCATTGAGTGCACCCTTAGCAAGTTTGCAGACGACACTAAGCTGGGTGGAAGTGTCAATCTGCTGAAGGATAGGGAGGCTCTACAGAGGGATTTGGACAGGCTGGATAGATGGGTTGAGACCAAGAGAATGAGGTTTAATAAGGCAAAGTGCTAAGTCCTGCACTTGGGACACAACCCCGTACACACTACAGGCTTGGGGAAGAGTGGCTGGAAAGCTGCCTGGCAGAGAAAGACCTGGGGATGTTGGTTGACAGTTGACTGAACATGAGCCAGCAGTGTGTTCAGGCAACCAAGAAGGCCAATAGTGTTCTGGCTTGTGTAAGAAAGAGCATGGCCAGAAAGACCAGGGAAGTCAGGGAAGTGATTCTGCCCCTGTACTAAGTGCTGGTGAGGCTGCACCTCGAATGCTGTGTTCATTTTTGGGCCTCTCACTATAAGAAAGACATTGAGATCCTGGAATGTGTCCAGAGAAGAGCAGTAAAGCTGGTGAAGGGGCTGGAAAACAAGTCTTACGAGGAGCGGCTGAGGGAACTGGGGTTGTTTAGCCTGGAGAAGAGGAGGCTGAGGGGAGACCTCATTGCTGTCTACAACTACCTGAAAGGAGGTTGCAGAGAGGTCGGTGTTGGTCTCTTCACCCAAGTGATAGGTGATGGGACGAGAGGGAATGGCCTCAAGGTGTACAAGGGGTGGTTCAGATTGGACATTATGAAAAATTTCTTCACCAAAAGGGTTATTGGGCACTGACAGAGGCTGCCTAGGGAGGTGGTAGAGTCACCATCCCTGAGGGTATTTAAAAGACGGGTAGATGATGCGCTTGGGAATACAATTTAGTAGTGGACAGGTATGGTTGGACTCAATGATGTCAAATGTCTTTTCCAACCTAGTGATTCTATGATTCTATTTTGTCAAGCCTACACCCTTCCCTTGGCTTCAAGTCCCATCCATCTACTAGCACAAGGAAGGAGGAAAAGGGAAGGAGAAATATAATTGGAAAAGGAAAAAAAATCCTCTTTCAAACTACGTTTCCACCCTTACTCCCACTTTTCAAATCCCTACATCTGGGAAGAGATAAATGTTCTTTGCAGAATACTATTAAATGACAAATCCTTTGGGTAAGTACCATACACTGTCATGCACACTCTTTCCATAAGCAAACATATAACAATTTTGAAGTATAACTGTCTATATTATTTCATGTTCAAATTCAGGTGTTTTTTTTAAGGATTATAAGTGAAAAGCACTTGTCTTCTTAATAATACAACTTTCACATTATTGTCATACTCATTTGTGTAGAATACATTTAATTTTTGAATGGCTCTTGTTAGGTCATGCAGGGAGAAAATTAGAAAGGCAAAAGCCCAGCTTGAACTCAATTTGGTCATTGTTGTAAGAGGCAACGAAATATGGTTTCTATAAATACATCAGCAACAAAAAGAGAACCAAAAAGAATCTCCGTTCTTTACTAGATAAGGAGGGGAACATTGCTATTGAGGATGAGGACAAGGCTGAGATGCTTGATGCATTCTTTCCCTCAGTCTTTAATAGTCAGGCCAGTTATCCCCAGGGTATTCAGCCCCCTGAGCTGGAAGACAGGGATGGAGAGCAGACTAACACCCCCATAATCCAGGAGGAAGCAGTCAACGACCTACTATGCCACCTGGACACTCACAAGTCTATGGGCCCAGATGGGATCCACTCAGGGGTACTGACGGAGCTGGTGGAGGAGCTTGCCAAGCCACTCGTCATCATTTACCAGCAGTCCTGGTCAATAGGGGAGGTCCCAGATAACTGGAGGCTAGCCAATGTTATGCTCATCCACAAGAAGGGCCAGAAAGAAGATCCAAGGAACTAAAGGCCTGTCAGCCTGACCTTGATACCAGAAAAGATTAGGGAACAGTTCATCTTGAGTGTGCTCACCAGGAAAGCGCAGGTCAATGAGAGGATCAGAACAAGCTAGCATGAGTTCATGAAGGGCAGATCCTGTTTGACTAACCAGATCTCCTTCTATGACCAGGTGACCCACCAAGTGGATGAGGCTGTGGATGTTGTCTACCTCAATTTCAGTAAAGCCTTTGACACCGTTTCCCACAGCATTCTCCTAGAGAACCTAGTGGCTCATGACTTAGGTGGACTCTTCACTGGATAAAAAAGTAGCTGGATGGCCAAGCCCAAAGAGTTGTGGTGATCGGAGCTAAATCCAGTTGGTGGCTGGTCGGAAGTGGTGTTCCCCAAGGCTCAGTGCTGGGTCCAGTTCTGTACCCTCAGGAACTTTGTAGATGACATCAAGTTGGGAAAGAGCGTTTATTTGCTTGAGGGTAGGATGGTTGTCTTCCTCTGCATGTGTGTGCACACCTCCCTGTTTCTCTGTGTCTATGTATGCTCCAGTGGGGTGTGTGTCTTTGCCTCTCCTCCTTTGCAGCTGTGTACAAATCTCTGTGCACACACCTCTTCCTCAGCATCTCTTCCTCAAAACTCTTGGGTGGACTCCATCTGGTCCCATAGACTTGTGGACGTCTAGTCGGGCAAGCAAGTCTCTAACCACCTCCTCTTGGATCGTGGAAACCTCGTTCTGCTCCTCCAACCCCTGGTGTTGCACGCAGAGGGAACAACTTTCTTTACTATTAAAGACTGAAGCAAAGTAGGCATTGAGTACTTCAGCCTTGTCTTCATCCCCTGTTACTGTTGTTCCCTCTGCATCTAGTAGGGACTGGAGATTCTCCCTAGTCCTCCTTTTACTGTTGGTATATCTGTAAAAAGATTTTATTGTCTTTCACAGACTCGGTCAATCTGATTTCTAGTTGGGCCTTAGCCCTCCTGATTTTTTCCCTGCATGTTCTCGCTTCCTCCCTATAGTCCACCCAGGATGCCTTGTAGACCTTCCTCTTCTTAATGATGTCTCTCAGGACCTCCCAGGTCAACCACGCTGGTTTCTTACCCCGCCCGCTACTTTTCCGGAACATGGGGACGGCTTTCTCCTGAGCTGCTAGGAGTTGCTTTTTGAAGAGTGTTGATTCGAGGGCTGGTGCCCCTTCCCTATGAGGACAGGCTGAGAGAGTTGGGCTTGTTCAGCCTGGAGAAGAGAAGGCTCCGAGGAGATCTTATAGCGACCTTCCAGTACCTGAAAGGAGCCTACAAGAAAGCTAGGGATGGACTATTCATAAAGGCTTGTGGTGATAGGGGAGGAGGGGGAATGAGTATAAACTGGAGAAGGGCAGATTTAGACTAGACATTAGGAAGAATTTCTTCACCATGAGAGTGGTGAGGCACTGGAACAGGTTGCCCTGGGAAGTTGTGAATACCCCATCCCTGGAGGTGTTCAAGGCCTGCTTGGACAGAGCATTGGGCAGCCTGTTCCAGTGGGATGCCCCTGCCCATCTTTAAGGTCGCTTCTAACCCTAACTATTCAATATACAGGTGTCTGTCTCTCTTCTGCTACACCTGTGCATGCCTCTATTTCTCTCACTGTCTGTCTCTGCAACTGATCATGTGCACATCTATCTGCATCTGTGTGCATGTGCTTGTGTCTCTCTTCCTCTGCATCTGCATGCACACCACCCTGTTTCTCTGTGTCTATATGTGCTCCATTCTGGGTGGGGTGGGTGTGTGTACATCCAGCTCCGCCAGGGGAGGTTCACGATGGACATCAGAAAAAAATGTTTCATGGAAAGCATCATCGAGCACTGGCAGAGGCTGTCCAGGGATGTGGTTGAGTCACCTTCCCTGGAGGTATTTAAAAGATGGATAGACAAGGTGCTCAAGGACATGGTTTAGTAGTAGATTGGAACGGTTGGACTCAATGATCCAATGTGTCTTTTCCAACCTGGTGATTCTATGAGTCTATGACTTCTTCTGGAAGATTTACAGCTTCCAGTAATTTTAAGATTTCTGCTGCATGTTTAATGTGTTTTCTTTGGGCGGTAAGGCGTCCATTCCAGTGCTTGAGTTAAGGCGATTATTTCAGCTTTCTGGGCTGATGTTCCTGGGGGTAATGGTTTGGCCTCAATCACTTCTCTGATGGTGGTCACAGTGTATCTGCTCTTGCGATGTCCTTGATTCACCAAGCTGCTTCCATTGGTGTACCAGGAATCTTCTGCATCCATGAGCAGTTCTTCTTTTAGATCTGGACGGCTAGAATATTCTGTCCCCATCACCTTCAGGCAGCCATGTACCACCAGTTCCGAAGCGACTCCACTAAGGAAAGATGCTGGATTCACAATGTTCATGGTTAAAATAACTGGAATGGCTTTGAAACATCAGGGAGACCTAAAGCTAGGGCCTTCATCAATTCCTTCTTTAATTGTTCAATTGCCCTTCTTGCCTCCGTGACCCATGCCAATTTTAATGATCCCATTGGATATTCTTTCAATAGTTCATACAATGGTTTTACTGAGAGTTCATAGTTATATCTCCATAAATGACACCAATCTGTCATTCCCAGAAAGGTTCTGAGCTCCTTCTGTCCTATTGAGATCTCGAATCAGAGGTAAGTAACTTCTGTATAAGTTGGGCCTTCCGCTGAGAGACCCGCTCAGTCCCAGAAAGTTCAATAGACTTACGGTCCATTGGACACAGTCCTCCTTAGTTTGCATAGCTATCAGAAGGTCATCCGTATACTGCAGCAGGGTTCCAGTTTGAGATGGAGGGTCCCAGGTTTCCAGGTCTTGAGCCAGCTGGTTCCCAAAAATAGTTGGTCCGGGTTAATAGTGGTTTTCAACCAGTTTCAGGGTTTCCCCATTCAAAGGTAAATAATTTTTGGCTTTCTTCAGCCAATATCAAGCCGAAGAAGGCATCCTTTAAATCCAGCACAGTGAACCACATTTGATCATTTTTCAATTTGGTCAGCGAGGTATAGGGATCTGCCACTACGGGTACATCATCTACAATTTTATTGATGGCCCTTAAATCTTGCACTAATCGATAGCTTTTCCCACCTGGTTTCTTGACAGGCAATATTGGGGTATTGTATTCTGATTCACATTCTTTTAATAACCTGTATTGCAAAAATTTGTCAATAATCTCTTTTATCCCCTTATGATCTTCTAATCACAGAGGGTATTGCCTGACCCCACAAGGGTGGTCCCTGGCTTCAATTTTGCCTTCACAGGCTCCACAGTTTTGGCATTGCCAGGCATTTCAGAAGCCCCCATGTCTGGATAAACCTGTCGCAAAATCTCTGCTGGTACCAATGTTTCATTTCCCATGTGTATTGAAGACAAGGTCGATACTTTAGTGGTCTTTCACTTTAAATTTTATTCCTTCTGATCCAAATATTATTCCTGTCTCTGACTGCTCTAGTAAATCTCTTTCCAATAATGATCTAGGGGCTCCCGGCAAATATAAAATTCACGTGTACCCACTTGTTTCCCAAATCCATATTTATTGGGCTGCATAAAGAATGCTTTTTGAATTTGGCCAGTAGATCCTATTACAGGAACAAGATCTTTATCTATAGGTAACTGTGGCGTATTGAGGCACAGACCCCGAGTGTTGTATATGCAGGTGTCTCTCTCTCTTCTGCTACATCTGTGCACACCTCTCTATTTCTCTCACTGTCTGTCTCTGCATCTGAACATGTGCACGTCTCTCTGCATCTGTGTGCATGTGCTTGTGTCTCTCTTCCTCTGCACCTGTGTGCACACCTCCCTGTTTCTCTGTGTCTGTGTGCGCTCCAGTGGGGGGGGGGAGAGAGTGTGTGTATTTGTCTCTCTCTTTGCACCTGTGTACAAATCTCTGTGCACACACGTCTTCCTCAGAATCTGTGTGTGCGCAAGTATCTCTCTTTGCATCTGAATGTGCACACATCTCTCCACATCTTTGTGCATGCACACCTGTCTTTTTCCCCCTGTATCTGCTTGTCTTTGTTTCTGCATCTGTGTGTGCCTATGTCTATGCATGCCTGTCTCTCTCTGCTTCTCTGTGTCTGTGCATGCCCACATCTCTTCCTCAGCACCTATGTGTGTCTCTCTCTCTCTTTGCATTTGAATGAGTGCATGTCTCTTCACATTTGTGTGCATGTGCATCTGTCTGTCTCTATTCCTCTGCAAGTGCGCCTCCCTATTTCTCTTTGTCTTGAGTCTAGGACAACTCTCCACAGGAACAACTCTATGTGGGGAGGCCCTAACCCTTACCCTCCTTGTGTAGAGTTGTCCTCGCAGAGAGTTGGCTGTGTAGAGTTGTCCCACAGAGAGCTGTCCTACAGAGAGTTATCCACCGTAGAGAGATGGTCACAGAGAGTTGGCCCTTTCCATCTCTCTCTCATTCTCTGCATCTATGTGCACACCCCTCTCTGTGTTCATATGTGCCTCTGTCTCTTTTTCTGTCTTTCTTCCCCTGCATCTTTGCTCGTGCCTCTGTCTTCCTTTGCATCTGTGCACGCGCACACCTGTTTCTCTGCCTGTCTCCATCTCTCTCTGTGTGCATGCCTGCATCTATCTTCCTCCACGTTTGTCTGTGTGAGCATCTCTCAGTCACTCTTCCTCTGCATCTGTGCAAACATAATTCTATCTGTCCCTGTTTCTCTGTCTCTCTGAATCAGCGTGCACATGGATTTCCCTGTCTCTTCCTCTGTGTCTGTGCATGGGCTTCTCTGTCTTTATTTGTGTCTTCTGCACTGGCCTGTGCAAGCATCTGTTGATTTCTCTTCCTCTGCATCTGCGCGCACGTGCATCTCTCTCTCCCCTCCTCACCACCCCGTGTGTCTCAGTGCATGGGCTTCTCTCTCTCTCTCTCTCTCTCTCTCTCTCTCTCTCTCTCTCTCCTCTTCTGCCTCTGTGCACACATTTGTTTGTGTGCATATCTTTTGTGGCATATTGAGGCACGGACTCCGAGTGTTGATCAAAGACCTTTATTAAGCACAAGCAATCCCTTTTATACCTCTGCCTCGTTGAGGCAGTGCTTTTCCACTTGCCCAAACAGCTCAGTCATTCTTTCTTGTTTTCCAACCTTGCAAAGTTTGGTGTTAGCACAATTATCTACAGCTCTTAGCAACAACCAGGGGCCTGCATTCTCCTCCCTTCTGTATTCCACAGTCTCCTGTCTATCGAGGCAATATCATCTTTATTGGTTTTGGTTAAAAAATCACCACCTGACCCCACAATCTTTCTTCCTCCTTGTCTGTGTGCAGGCACATCTCTCTGCATCTGTGAGTACACACAACGCCAAAGACACCAAACTGTGTGGCATGCTTGACACACTGGAGGAAAGGGTTGCCATCTAGAGGGACTTGGACAGGCTTGAGAGATTGGCCTGTGTGAACCTCAGGAAGTTCAACAAGGCCAAGTGCAAGGTCCGGCACCCAGGTTGAGGCAATCCCAAGCACCACTACAGGCTGGGTGGAGAATGGATTGAGAGCAGCGCTGAAGAGAAGTTCTTAGGGGTGCTAGTGGATGAGAAGCTCAACATGAGCTGGCAATGTGCACTCGCAGCCCAGAAAGGCAACCGTATCCTGGGCTGCATCAGAAGAAATGTGAGCAGCAGGTGATGGAGGTGATTCTGCCCCCTCTACTCTGCTCTTGTAAGACCTCACCTGGAGTCTGGAGTCCTCAACACAGGAAGGACATGGATCTGTTAGAGTGAGTCCAGAGGAGGCCATGAAGATGATCAGAGGGCTGGAGCACCTCCCATATGAGTACAGGCTGAGAGAGCTATGGTTGTTTAGCCTAGAGAAGAGAAGGCTGCAGGGAGACCTTAGAGCAGCCTTCCAGTACTTAAAGGGAGTTACAGGAAAGATGGGGAGGGGCTCTTGATCAGGGAGTGCAGGGATAGGACAAGGGGTAACGATTTTAAGCTGAAAGAGAGGAGATTTAGATTAGTTATTTGTAGAGACATTTTATAAAGAAGAAGGACTTGATGCTATAAACCTTGTCGACAGAACCAGGGTCTTTCCAGTGGTGCTCAGTGATAGGACAAGAGGCAAAGATAAACACGGGAGGTTCCACCTGAACATCAGGAAACGCTTCTTTACTGTGAGGGTTACTGAGCACTGGGAAGGGTTGACAGAGAGGTTGTGGAATCTCTGACTTTGGAGATGATGTAAAAGCCATCTGGATATAGTCCTGGGCACCTTGGTGACCCTGCTTGAGGCGGGGGGGTGGTGGACAAGATGAGTTCCTGAGGTCCCTTCAAATCTCAACCATTCTATAATTCTGTGCATATGTGTGTGTACACACAAGGCTTTGTCGACGTTGAGCAACCTTAACGCAACCTTAAAACAAGCTCGGTGGAAAGAAGAAGTAACTGAGAGAAAAAGAAAGAAGGAAAATGTCAACATGGCTAATTTTGGTGTAACTTGTTTAAAAGCATGCACGGTTGTTTAGCCAATAATATGTTAGTAATAGGCACGTGAACAAGCACTTTTAACCAATAATAAACTGTAGATAAGCGCATGAACAGCTTATGCATAACCAGATGTGTAACCCGAAAAGGTGTATAAAGAGAAAACTAACAGAATAGAGGGTCTTTGATCCATCAGATTGAAGTCCGTGTCTCAATCCCCTCAACAGCTTTTAGGAAGTAATTTTTTACTGTGAGGGTGGTAAGGCACTGGCACAGGTTGCCCAGAGAAGTCATGGCTGCCCCATCCCCAGAGTTGTTCAAGACCAGGTTGGATGAGGCTATGAGCAACCTGATCCAGTGGAAGGTGTCCCTGCCCTTGGCTGTACCGGGCTTGGCACTCTCTTGGTGACGTCCCTGATGCCCAATGGCATCCTGGCTTGTATCAGAAATTGTGTGGCCAGCAGGAGTAGGGGAGTGATCGTGCTATGTTCGGTGCTGTTGAGGCTGCACCATGAATTCTGTGTTCAGTTTTGGACTTCTCAGTACAAGAAAGACATTGAGCTGCTGGAGTGTGCTCAGAGAAGGGCAACGAAGCTGGTGAAGGGTTTGGAGCACAAGTCTTACAAGGAGTGGCTGAGGGAACTGGAGTTGTTTAGTCTGGAGAAGAGGAGGCTGAGGGGAGACCACATTGATCTCTACAACTACCTGAAAGAAGGCTGTAGAGAGGTGGGGGTTGGTCTCTTCGCCCAAATGATAGGTGATGGGACGAGAGGGAATGGCCTCAAGCTGCGCCAGGAGAGGTTTAGACTGGATATTAGGAAAAATTTATTTTCTGAAAGAGTGGTGAAGCATTGGAACAGGTTTCCCAGAGTCTCCATCCCTGGAGGTATTCAAAAACCGTGTAGATGTGGCACTTTGGGACATGGTTTTGTGGGCATGGTGGTGGTGTGCTGATGGTTGGACTTGATGATCCTAGAGGTCTTTTCTAACCTTAATGTTTCTATGATTCTATGATTTGTGCACTAGGAATATCTAAAATACTTGGGGTTCTTACCTCTTGCTAAAGCAGATACTGCAAGATAAGACATACTAGAACTAAAGAAAAAGCCAATCAGATGCTCATAACTATCAAATTAACCTTTTGTAGAATGTGACACTAGGCTTCAAATACTTGGACATGAATCCAAGACTTCAGAAATTAGAGGTGCGACGTTTACATGGATACAACACAGTAGCTTCAGGAACATTTGCAAGCTTGCAACTATTAAGTTGCTTTTGCTACACAGAGGAAAGCTTAAAGATCTTATATCCATGTGTCAATTACATTGTTTTTTAACTCGTGGCACCTTATGTCTTCACTATTACAGACAGAGCCTACAAATCTTCCATCATTTCTTTCAAGCTAGTCATGTCTTCTTCCCTCAAGGTTCTTTAAACATTGGTAAATGATATTCCTCAATCACCACATTCCCATCCATGCAGTTCCATGAAAAGTCAGTTTAGATACAGTAGCAAGGAAAATAAATATCCTACATAGTTAGTAGGAGCTACGACAGGTCCTGGTAAAAAAAATCTTTCTCTGTCTTTCTTATAAGCCCCCTTCATATATTGAAAGGCTGCAATAAGGTCTCCCTGGAGCCTTCCCTTCTCCAGGCTGAACAACCCCAACTCCATTAGCCTTTCTTCATAGGGGAGGTGTTCCAGCCCTCTGATCATTTTCATGGCCCTCCTCTGGACCCCTTCCAACAGATCCATGTCTGTCTTGTATTGGGAGACCAAGAGCTGGATGCAGGACTCCAGGTGGGGTCCCATTAGAGAGGAGTATAGGGGAAGAATCACCACCCTCGACCTGCTGGTCACATTTCTTTTTATGCAGTCCAGGATATGATTTGCTTTCTGGGCTGCAAGGACACATTGCTTGCTCACGTCCTGTTTTTCATCCGCCAGTATGTCCAAGTTCTTCTCCACAAGGCTGCTCTCAATACATTCACTCCCCAGTCTGTACTGATATTGGGGATTGCCCTGACCCAGGTGCAGGACCTTGCACTTGGCCTTGTTACGCTTCATGAGGTCCTACTTCTTGTCCTTGTCCGGGTTCCCTAGATGGCATCCCTTCCCTAAAGTGAATCAACTGCACCACTCAGCTTGGTGTCATCTGCAAACTTGCTGAAGGTACACTCAATCCTGCTGTCTATTTCATTAATGAAGATATTAAACAGCGCTGGTCTCAATATGGATCCCTGAGGGACACCACTTGTCTCCATTTGGACATTGAGCCTTTGACCACTACCCTCCCCTCTGGATGTGGCCATCCAACCAATTCCTGATCCACCGAACAGTTCATCCATCAAATACATATCTCCACTTTAGAGAGAAGGACATCGTGGGGGACCGTGTCAGAGGCCTTACAGAAGTCCAGATATAGATGACATCCATAGTTCTTCCCTTGTCCACTGTTGTAGTCATTCCACTTACCTTCCCCTTGCACAGCTGTAGTAGTAGTTGCTGTTGCTCAGCCTGGGAGGTAGTAGGTAGTAGGTAGTGCTGTTGCTCAGCCTGGGACAGTGCCCAATACCATGCATCAATCTCCTGCTCGCATTCCCAGATACTGCACTGCTTATTGAGCATCTCTTGTCACATAGCTACTTGTCTGAAGAGCTCTTCCAGCTGGGCACACTTGTGCAGCTATGACATCCACTGCTGCCTTTAGGTGTTAGATGGACTTCCAGATACTGGAACTCCATGAAGCCTGAGGTCTAGACAGCTATATCGATCCTTGGGAGTTCTGTTTGGGTGGAGAAGTCAGCATAGGTAGGCTGTAGTGTTTGTTTGGGTTACAACCACAGTCTTGCAGTTGCAGCAGATGGATGCCATTTGCTTTCAGTAGATCACCTCAGAGTCCCAGGACAGAGGAAAAAGGGACAACAGGTACCAGCAAGAGGAGAAGGAAGAGAAGGGGCCCAACTTTAGGCAGCAAAGTTGTTCAGGGCACAATCTGACATTTAGGCGTCCCTCAGTTCTCACTAGTGCTTGTTTTCTTGGCATGTGTCTGTAAATGTAATATATGGGAAGGATAGAAGCTATTATGGTGAGTACGCCTGCTCCCTCCCCTTGGGAATACGTGCCTCATAATTCGGAATGAACACTCCTGACTCCTATTGACTTCATCTGAAATAAAACGCCCTTTGCACCTTGCAAGTGTAGCTGGCAGCCTCACACTTTTAGACCTTGTTCTGTACTAGAATAACTGTTCATTGAGTTCTGAACGAATTATTTTGTGGGTTGTGTTTGTAAGCTAAGGGTAAGTGGACTGCTTCCTTTTAATAATCTCCTTTCACTCTAGATGTAAAAAATGTTCATTTTCCTTTCAGATGCTTCGGGCGTGCTCAGTCCAACATCTACCAGTACCATATGCAGCATTCCCACCGCTGGTTTCTAACGACTCATTCCTTTTGCATCCTCCTCACCTCCCTCCACATCACCCGTCTCACCTGCCACCTCCAGGGCAATTTGTTCCCTTCCAAGCACAGCAGTCACGTTCAGTAAGTAATGCTTCTTATCTCCTCTCCCAAAACATTTGGGGGTTTATCAGCAAATAATGCTCTTGTCTTTCTAATAACTTTCTGATTGAGAGAGCAAATGCATCTGACTTAGAGTAAGCAATAGGGTTTTTATAGTAGTGCTACCTGAGCAAGACTTAGTCTGAAGAAAAAAAAAAATTAAAAAAAAAAGTATTGTTTTGAAATTCCTTTTGATTCTCCTAAGATTTCCTCAGCTGTTGCCCACTGTTTCACTGGAGGCCTGTACTGCTGTCAGTCTGACATAAGTTTGCTTGATGTACTGTTTCTGTAGGCAATGCTCCTCCAGAAAGTAAAAGGGAATATAAAGATCTAAGTGCAGTGCAGCAGTGGTATCAGAGAAAAAACTTTGTAGAGAGATCAGAAAGCACAAAGCATTCCTATTGCATGTTTCTACCACATTAATTCACAGTTTATTTAAAGTGACCACTGCACCCCCCTTAAATGCTAGTGCGAAAAGTATTACTTAAACCTTTTGCAGCCTAGTGGAGCCTCTTGTCTCCCCTGCTTATGGAAATCATTGACTCTTTTCACTTAAACAAACTTTTCTGAAAAGTTAATGCCTTCATAATAGGGCTTATGCAAACATGAGAAAAGATGCTTTTTTGGAAAAGAAGGAAAAAAATCACATTTTGTAATATCAAGTTACTGGTCTCCTGCCAGGCATCTTTGTGCATGTTTCTTTGGGGCTCTATCAATATTTCATTAATACAGAAATACAATTTATTACTAACAAATACCGCTCAGACTGTTTTGAGCAGTAACAGATGGCCTCAAGTTGCACCAGAGGAGGTTCAGATTAGATATTTGGAAAAAATTCCTCACCAAAAGGGTTCTCAGGCACCGGAATCACTGCCCAGGGAGGTGGTTGAGTCCCCATCCCTGGAGGTATTTAAAAGACAGGTAGATGTGGTGCTCAGGGACGTGGGGTAGTAGCAGACAGGCATGGTTGGACTCGATGATCTCAAAGGCCTTTTCCAACCAAACGATTCTATGGTTCTATGATTCTATGAAATACTGCTGTGCTAAATGTCAGATATTGGCACTATTGTATTAATTTCATTATAGTCATGGGGGAACGGTTCTGCACAGTTTTCTCCGGTAATCAGGATGTCTTCCATAAGAAAATGTCGGGGCTTCTTTCTTAATTTAGATTGCTAATTAAGCCTCAGGAATAGGCTCCCTTGATAACTTTTAGCTCTGTTTGATAGCTTGATTTTTTGCTGTCAAGTCTTACTGGAAGAATTATTGCTTTAAAAATGCTGGCTATTTAAAGTTTGATCAGCAGAATGGGTAAACAATTTTCCTTTTCCTTTTATTCCACAAGATGACTTTCATATCTGACTGTTTTGAAACATGTGGGATTCAGTACTGGGAAAAGAAGGGTGAATTAGTGAAAGAGTAGAGTTAAGGTTTTCCTCAAAAATTAGACCAAAATGAGCTGAGATTTTAATTGATCTTTCCTAATAGCAAAAGTATAACTTCAAGATAATGCATCTAGCCTATAAAATGGCAGTAGGTTATATACAAGTAAAAATCATGGTGTTCATAATGAAAATTTTTGCTTCACAGGGAAATGCTGAGTTGGTTTTGTAAGAAATTTCTTAATTCTTCATACATCAGTGTGCCTTCAATTAGTCTTTCTGGTAGCGAAATATAACTATTTTCTTCAGTTTGAGAACATATCTCTATTAAGGAAGTCAGTTGCTGCCTTATATATACAATCTGATGAAAGGGATCATAGGATCACAGGATCAGAGAATAATTCAGGTTGAAAGATGCCTCAGGAGGTCTCTAGTTTAACCTTCTGTTGAAAACACGATCAGGTGAGGGTGCTCAAGACTTTTTTCCAGTTGGGACTTGAAAACTTCCAAGGACGGAGACTGTCTCTTCCAGGTGATTGATAATGTTGTTAAATAGGAAAGGCCCCTGTGGCATACCACTTGTTACCAGCATCTCGGTAGAGTATGACCCATTAACCATTATGATCTAAGCCTGATCATCCAAACATTTTTTTTATCCATCTGGTTGTCCATCCACCCAGACTGTAACATCTAAACTTGGTTATAAGAATACTGTGGGAGGTGATAGTGTCAAAAGCCTTGCTAAAGTTGAGGTAAATGACATCCACTGCTCTCCCCTCATCCACAAATCCAGTCACTTTATCATACTAGACAAGCTGGTTGATCTGGTATGATTTTCCCTTGGTATAGACATGTTGGCTGTTCCTTTTTCGATGTGCCCAGAAATACATTCCAAGAGGACTCGCTTCATGATTTTCTCAGGGACCAAAGTAAGGTTGACTGGCCTGTTGTTTCCCAGATTGTCCTTTTGGTCTTTTTTTTTGTTGACGAATGCAATGCTTGTCTTTCTCCAGTCGTCAGGGATCTCCCCCTGATCTCTACAATCTTTTAAAGATGACAGAGAGCAGCCTTGCAAGGACATCGGCCAGTTCCCTCAGAACCCTTGGATGTAGTTCATCTGGTCCCACAGACTTGATTGGGTCAAGTTCTCTCAAGTAATCAAATCCCTGACACAGTCCTCATCCACTGCTTGTAGTTCTTCTCCAGATTTCTCTTCCTGCCCAAGTGGCACTAGAGGGGGGAGGAGTGGAAGGGTTATGGTCAGTATATAGCAGTCATTCTCTGCTGTACCTCCCTTTTCACACCTTTCTTCTGCTCCAGCATGGGTTCTCCGTGGGCTGCGCTCTGGCATGGGTTCACAATGGGCCACAGTTCCTTTGGGAAATATCAATCTGTTCCAGAGGGAGTCCTCCATGGGCTGCAGGGAATATCTACTCTGGTGCCATGGAGCTCCTCCTCCTCCTCCTCCTTTCTCTGACCTTGGTGTCCCTTCTGCTGTTTCTCACTCTTTTTGTTCCCTCCTCCTCTTGCTGCCCAGCTTTTTTTTTTGCCCTTTCTTAAACATGTTATCACAGAGACACCACCAACACTGCTGATTGGCTCAGCTGTGGCCAGCAGTGGGTCCATTGCCGAGCCAGCTGGAACCAGCTGTGTCTGGCACAAAGCAGGCCCTTACCTCTTCCTACATAGGCCACCCTTGCAGGCCCCTCCTCCTCAAAACCTTGCCACAGATACTCTGTACAACTCCATAAAATTTCCACAACTCCTCAGAACATATAATTGGAGCTTTGTGGTTTGGTATTAAAAAAAAAAAATATAAAAAAAATGTTTTCTATTGATACAACAAACCCTGTATCTCTTTTAGCCACTTCAAAGGATAGAGAATGAAGTGGAACTGCTCGGAGAACATCTTCCTATAGGAAGTTTTACCTACCCTCCATCAACTCATCCACCAACATTGACTTCCTCAGCTCCTATCCAGTTCTTAACCCAAGATCCTTTACATCAAGAGGTTTCATTTGGAGTTGTAAGTATTGATGTTTGTACTACATACTCATGCATGCTAAGTTCAAGTTCTTGATCTTACTTTAAGCTACAACCATTATATTGAAAAATGGCAATTTTGCCACTGAATTTCATTACTGGCTGCAGCTGTGGAAAGTCAGGGTGGTTGCTTTTACAGTTAGACTTACTTACTTGTGAATTTTGGTTCTAAAAATCTGCTAATATTTCTTTCGCTATTGAGTACTTTTAGAAAACTACAATTTATGTCTAAGTTACAATTCTTTACCTGCTCCCATTTTAGTAGACAGTGCAAGGCAATATAAACAGTCATACTGAGGACTATGTAAGTAAACTAAAGAGCTTTGCATGCAGATCAAGACAGGAAAACAGTCTATGGAAAGAATGTGTTGAAGCTGTAAACCTGAATGTCTCTTTAGGCACTATACCTGTATGCAGTTGAAAGGCTACAGCCCCTCCTCCCAAAAGTGTATGGAAGTGAGCCCAACTCTGAATGTGACTTCTTTATTTATTAATTTTAAATCTTGCTCTTTATTTAAACCCGTGGATCAACCTGGCAGTGGATATTGGGCTTATACCAGCAAAAGAACTCCTGCATATGTCAGAATTGTTTAGGTTGGAAAAGATCTTTAAGATCAAGTCCAACCATAAACCTAACACTGCCATGTCCACCACTAAATCATGTCCCTAACCACCACATCTACCCATGTTTTAAACACCCCAAGGGATGGTGACTTGACCACTTCTCTCTGCAGCCTGTTCCAGTGCCCAATAATCCTTTCAGTGAAGTAATATTTTCTAATATGAAATCTAAACCTCCCCTGGAGCAACTTGAGGCCATTTCCTCTCATCCTATCCCTTGTTACTTGGGACAAGAAACTGACACCTGCCTCACTACAAACTCCTTTCAGGTAGTTGCAAAGAGCAATAAGGTCTCCCCTCAGCCTCCTTTTCTTCTGACTAAACAACCCCACTTCCTTCAGTTGCTCCTAATAAGACTTTTTCTCCAGAGCATTGACCAGCTTCATTGCCCTTCTCTGCACACACTCCAGCAACTCAATATCTTTCTTGTAGTGTATGGCTACAGCATATTATTTGGTAACATATCTGGTAAGCATTTTTCATTTCCAGCCAAGGTCAACCCACTACATCACCTTTTGTCAAGCATGTGCTTTTGCAGCTCCACCAGCATTGCTCTCACATCCCCTTCATGTGCACACATTTCTTTCTTCAGCGTTCAATCCCACCTTGACTTTCCTTCCACTCCTTTTCCCCAGTTCTCCATGTATTTCATAGGCCTATCATAGAGAGCAAACACTGAAGTTTATATCTTCAGCCTCCCTATCACGTGGCACATGCAGAAAAGTCACTGTCATATTGATGGCATGGGGTTGGGAAGTAGGCATTACAGTGACCATGGTACAAGTCACATGTGCGCATTCCTCAGTCTGGCACCTTTAGAATCTTTTTTTTCTGGGCTTTATTTTCCCTCCTGAGACTGTGAAGTAGGGATGCTATGGGCATAATTTTTAGTAATTTGTAACCATATTGCCTGACAGGCAAATTACTTCCCTTCAAAGAAAGGGGCAAGCTCTAATCCTTGGAGAATCCCCTGGGACCTTCACAGTCTCTCAGGGTTACATGCGACCAATTCTGTCCCCTTGCATGAAGATTAATTAACATTTATAAATTTCACATATTTGATTAGTGCAGTGATGCCCAGCTCTGCTGTCAAGATCAATCAGAAGAGGTGCCTGGAAAGTTTAACAGTTAATTTAATTAGGAAAAAGAAATGGACAGGTGTGGCAGAGTAACTTTTCAGTTACTTCAATTTGCTTAAAAAACACTTCAGTCAGTATTTGAAGGGGTAATATTTTCTAGACCTGTAGCTTGCAATTTCTTGGTGCAAGCAATTATACTGACATACATTTCATATAAGTAAAAAAATTGACACAATGTCTACAGCATATTAATTTGGCAACATATCTGGTAAGCATTTTTCATTTCAACCATTTTACAATTAAAAGATACATAAATGCAGCTAGGACATTTTCTCACAAGAATTAAAAATGTATGTGTATTAAAAAAATGCCACAACTGCTGCTGCTGGTGTGTTTCCTGCAATTTTATAAGATACAATAAAATTAATAGTTAAAGTTTAAATAGGAATTTTTAAAAAAAAAGCAACAATTAAGTACAGGTTTGGGAGACTCTGTTTTATTAAACTGCTGAACAAGCCCTACCATATTTGGGGGGGAGTTTAAGCCCTTTCTTAAGTGGAATGTTACTGAATGGATGTGGAACATGAATAATTTTGAACATGTCTGTGGGACTAGGGATCAAACTTGGGAAGCTAACCAAAAGGCCCACACAACCCCCACCCTATGCAAAAAAGAGACTAATCCTGTGAGTCCAACCAACAGGCCCCCTGTGGTGGATTGACCCCATTTAGTAGCTAAGCACCACACAGCTGCTCGCTCACTTTCCCCTGCAGCAGGATGAGGGGAGAGAACAGGAAAAGCAAAAGCAGGAAAAATCATGGGATGACATAAGAAGATTTAAATAAGCAAAAGAAAGAGGAAGAAGAAATGGAAACAAAAAAGTGATGTAAAGACAATCTCTCAACATCTCCCACAATTAGACAAATGACAAGCCAGTCTCTGAGCAATGACTATCAACCCACCCTCCGCCCCTCCATTTTTATTGCTGAGCATAATGTTTTATGGCATGGAATATCCCTTTGGTCAATTTGGGTCAGCTGTCCCACAGCAATGGGGGAGCTTGCAGCTACCTGCAAGACCATTATTCCAGCTGTCCACTAGGGAGGAGTTTCACTTTCCCTTTTCTCTCTCCTTCCTCCTCTGCACCCAAAAGGTATTTTTACCACTATAGTCAACGTATGTCATTGGTTACAGACCCTGCAAACAATTCTTTGTGTATCTAAGTCTGTATCTCAATCTTTTGTGCAACAGGGGAAGCAGCTGATAAGGTGGAAGGCAAGGCTGCTATTTGGAGGGACCTTGACAGGCTAGAGAAATGGCCTGACAGGAACTTCATGAAATCCAACAAAAGCAAATGCAAGGTGCTGCATCTGGCATGGAATAATCCCACTCACTCAACACAACAGGCTAGATGGTAACCGGCTACAAAAAAACTTTGCATAAAAACATCTAGGGGTATTAGTAGAAAACAAGTTGAACATAAGTCAGCAGTATGTCCCTGCAGCAAGGGCAGCCAACCAAATACTGAGCTGTATTAGCAAGAATGTAGCCAGCAGGGTGAGGGAAGTGATTATTCTCTATTTGGTACTTTGGTACTTTTGAGTCTGCATTTGGAGTACTGTGTGCAATTTGGGGCTTCTCATTACAAGAAAGACATTGAAAATACTGAAAACAATCCAGTGGAAGAACACCAAGATGATCAAAGCCCACGGCATACAAGAAGAGACAGATTTTTTTTTTCTTCTTAGAAACAGAAAGCAAAGGATATGGCTTATCTTATTACTGCCTACAACTATCTAATGGCAGGGTATAGAGAAGACCAAGCCAGACTCTTCTCAAAGGTGTACAGTGACAGGGCAAGAGGCAATGGGTACAAGTTGGAACATGAGAAATTCATATTAGATATAAGTAAAAACTCTTTCCATCATGATAGCTAAATATTGGAAGGCATTGCCCAGACAGGTGGTAGAATTTCCATTCTTGGAGATATTCAAAACTCAGCTGGGCAAGTCCCCAACAACCTTATCTAATTGGTACTGTTTTCGGCAGGGGGGGTTGAGTAGATGACTTGCAGAAGTTCCTTCTAACCTAAATCATTCTATGATTCTGTGATCCTCCTCCTCTGAGCAGAGAGCTAGACTAGATGGCTTCCTATTCTACCTTCCAACCTAAATTGTTTTGTAATTCTACAGTAATGTAAGACTCAAGGACTGATATCCTGTAACTATCGCTTCAACCTCAAAGGATTCATAAGTGCATACTCTACAGACAATATCTCTGGGACTTGAACCCAGGTCACCACATCAAGCTTACAGATCCTTGTGCCTCTGATGAAAAGATTAGACCCTCCAGATACCTCACAAACAGGGAGATAAGGTCAGAGTTGACTAGTGCAACAATCACCCTTATTGATCAAGAAAGAATTCTCCAGTATTTGGGAACCTGCTTCCTTACCAAGTCACAATTGGATTACAGCTCCTTTGTACCATCTCAGCATTACTGAGTACTCATGACTAAACTAGCAAATCTAGTCACAGAAATCAACTTCTCCAGGCAGCCTCCTACCTCCATCTGCTGCCCAGTACAGCAGAGATGGTAGTAATATCTGGAACGGCCTGTTTTCCTAAAGGGTGCCTGGTGTTCCACCACAGGTGTTGTTGGGTCAAGGCCAAGAGATTCCTATCACCGTAAGGCAGGTAACAACTTCTATCAAAATCAAGAAGTGACAGGTGTCATATCGGCCAATATCTGTAGAAGCTCTGCCTCTACTTACAGTCACATGTCCAACTTGCCCTAGTAAGTCCCTTCTCTGTTCCAGTCACAAGGTCAGTTTACCCAACTTCTATTTGCCCTGGAGGCTAGCATTTTTTAAAATGCCATAACCCATGTGTTCTCAGACTGCCCTGTGATCAGACAGCAGAGCAAGTGACCCCTTCCACTTTACCTCGTAAGCTGACAGGGGAAAAAGATTTTTAAACCAGCCTTTAAACAAATTGCTAAAGCAGCATAGCATTCATCACTTCGTTACTAATGAGAAAGTAAAAGCTTCCATCATACAGCATCATACAGCAACAGGATGCGTGATATAGAAGATTCCCTATCCTCTCCACCTGACTGAACATGATGACATAAGGGATAGGGGGCAATGGCAACAAATTCCTGCCTGGCGCAGCAGGCACTTCTCCTCCGTGACTACCCCACGTTCCCAGGTGCCCTTGCATTAGGTACGAGGCTCTGCAAGTGGAACCGAACAGTGACGAGATAATGGTTCATCTAGCTTGGAGGTGTCGTCGAGGTTAAGTCAGCCTATGCCCTGCATCAAAACCACTTCCACAAAGAAAAAAAGACAAGTCATTGTCATAGGAGACTCTCCTGATGGGGACAGAAGGCCCAATTTACCAACTGGGCTCCCTTCTTAGGGAAGTCTGCTGCCTCCCTATAGCCTGGGTTAAAGATGTGAGAACTTCCTACCCTATGGCCATACAGCCCTTGGATTTTTATCCATTATTGCTTTTTTATGTAGGCAGCGATGATGTTGCAACAGGAAGTCCGAGGGCAACCAAGAGAGCCTTCAGGACCTTGGGACAACTGGTTAAGGGATCAGGAACACGACTAGTGTTCTCCTCAATCCTTCCAGTTGCAGGGAATGTTGTTGGAAGAAACAGGAAGAGCCAGCAGATCAGTACCTGGCTCCATGACTGGTGTCACCAGCAGCATTTGGGGAGTTTTGATCGTGGGTCAGTTTACATGACACGGGGCCAGCTGGCAACAGATGGGGTACACCTGTCTCAAAGGGGGGAAACAATCCTTGCGCAGAAGTTAGCAGGGCTCATGGAAAGAGCTTTAAGCTAGATTTGAAGGGGGAAAGGATAAAACCAGTCTTGCAACATATAAGCCTAAGTGTGGCATGCCAAATAATGAGGGGCGGTGTGCTGGCGAGGTCCTTCAGACTGCCATCTTCAGTTCAACAAGGCCAAGTGCAAGGTCCTGCACCTGGGTCAGGGCAATCCCAAGCACAAATACAGGCTGGGTGGAGAATGGATTGTGTGCACCCCTGAGGAGAAGGACTTAGGGATGCTGGTGGATGAGCAGCTTAACATGAGCTGGCAATGTGCACTCGCAGCCCAGAAAGCCAACCGTATCCTAGGCTGCATCGGAAGCGTGAGCAGCAGGTCGAGGGAGGGGATTCTGCCCATCTACTCTGCTCTTGTGACAGCTCACCTGGAGTCCTATGTTCAGTTCTGGAGTCCTCAGCACAGGAAGGACATGGATCTGTTAGAGCGAGTCCAGAGGAGGCCATGAAGATGATGCGAGAGCTGGAGCACCTCCCATACAAGGACAGACTGAGAGAGGTGGGCTTGTTTAGCCTAGAGAAGAGAAGGTTCTGCAGAGACCTTAGAGCAGCCTTCCAGTACTTAAAGGGGACTACAGGAAAGCTGATCAGGGAATGCAGGGATAGCACAAGGGGTAATGGTTTTAAGATGAAAGGGAGGAGATTTAGATTAGTTATTAGGAAGAAATTTTTTACTGTGAGGGTGGTGAGGCGTTGGCACAGGTTGCCCAGAGAAGCTGTGGCTGCCCCCTCCCTGGAGGTGTTCAAGGCCAGCTTGGATGGGGCTTTGAGCAACCTGATCTAGTGGGAGGTGTCCCTGCCCATGGCAGGGGGGTTGGAACTGGATGAGCTTTAAGGTCCTTTCCAACCCAAACCATTCTATGATTCTATGATAAAGCCCACCCTCTTCCCAGGTAGTCCTGGCTTCACGTTAATAAGATAATCAATAGATTGACAGGAACTCTAGACTGCCTCTGTAAAGTAACTGCTCAATTGATGGATGCTATTTGTATGTTTAGATATTTTTATTATTGGATAGGAGAACAGTTAAGATAGTTTAACTACTCAATAGAAATTAATCATGCATATGCTAGAGTTGTATTATAGGACCAGGAGCCAGCTGGATTACAAGACTTTACAGAACAGCAGTTTAAGGTGTCTCATCTGATCCAGCTGAAGATGCCATTACAAGGACCCTTGCAATTTAGACAACAATTGGCCATCCTGTTTGAGTGACTCCCCAAATGAGCATTACCCTATGCAGAAGACTGCAACAAATCAATTTCTTTAAATAGCATTCAGTGTGTGAATATGCAACAGCACACACCGACTGTACAACTGAATCCTGACCACAGAATCTTCAACTCTAATGCTTTTCTCTCTTCACATTTCTTTTTATAGTTAGAAAGAAACTTTTCGAACCTTGGAAACACCATAAGGGAAAGTAACTGTCTTACTGTACCATAGTGTATGACTACCAGGGCCCAGAGTGCACCATCAGACTCTTCAACCTGTTCCTCCACCCCACAAAGGGTTTATCTGCCTGCACTCAAGGCCAGCTCTGAAATAGCACAGTTGTGTAACCTGGGATCAGACTGCTGAGAAAGAGCTAGGAAAAGACTCAGTGCAGGGACTACTCCTTTCACTCAGGAGCTGCATTTACGTTCAGCCCATTGGACCTTTGTCCTTGACTGAGCTACACTGTAGGCATGCTATGTATCTGGCCATGTACCTTGTTGATCCTGTCCTTGCCTTGCTGACTTTCAAAAACCACAACCGCTTAGATGAAACTTAACTGTACTTTAGCATAAATCAAAATATTCCAGTTTGAAATAGTCCACATTGTATCAAGGTGACCCCAAACTGACCAACAGAGTATTGCATCCTATAGACGTCATACTCAGTATAAACTTGAGAGATCACGAGGGGGAAGAGAACTGGGAGAGCAACTGCTCGGTTTTAGCTGCTAAAATTAGCCGGCCCAGTGACAAACACATTACATATTGGACTAACGTTGATCAAATTGTGTTATTAAGGAGAGGAACTGTTAAGGAAAAACACAAAGAAGAACAGAAACATGAAAGCAAGTCTTGACGGTAATTCAACCTGAAACTTTTCTGTTCTGTATTCCACACATTTATTGTATACATTACTGATATATCACTGAACACAATTCCAATGCATATCTCTACAGACTGAAAGCAATCCAGTGTGCGAGCATGATCCCTGGCTTAAAGATTAGGAAAACACTTGGTTGGTGCCAGATAGGATGATATTTTAAAACTACCGTAATGAACAATAGGTTCCTGTCTGTAAAACCTGGAGTTGCCATCTCCAAATATATAAAAGAAAGCCATTGCAAAAAAACCCTCTCAGCACTGTAGACTAGCTCAGACCCACCGGATCACCGAGTCTAACCATTCCTATCAAACACTAAACCATGCCCCTTAGCACCTCGTCCACCCGTCCCTTAAACACCTCCAGGGAAGGTGACTCAACCACCTCCCTGGGTAGCCTGTTCCAGTGCCCAATGAACCTTTCTGTGAAAACTTTTTTCCTAATGTTCAGCCTAAATCTCCCCTGGCGGAGCTTGAGGTCATTCCCTCTTGTCCTGTCCCCTGTCACTTGGGAGAAGAGGCCATCACCCTCCTCTCTGCAACCTCCTTTCAGGTAGTTGTAGAGAGCAATGAGGTCTCCTCTCAGCCTCCTCTTCTCCAGGCTAAACAACCCCAGCTCTTTAATCAACTAAAAAGATTGTTTTGAGTGATGCAATTACATATACTTCTTTATAAGCTAGAGAGATTTCAAAGTGTAGCACTGAAAGGTAGCTACTGAGCCTGGAAAACAAACACTATTAGTACACTAAAATCAATGTGTTTCATAAAAAAATGCACCTTGTAATTGGAACACTTATGCAAACCTCACCTTGTCACTGTGATTGCTGCAAATGTGATCTTGATGGATTGACTGACATTGAAATGAAGTGCCAATGCTACCTACAAGAGAAGCGGGGAAGGAGAAGGAAAAAAAAAGTTAAAATCAAAGCCCAGTCCTATGAACACTAAAAATAGAGACAACTGTACCAGTCAGAAACTATTTTTTACATGACAGAGATATTTACTTGCCAAACATCTGTATCAGACAGCTCTTCTGTTCAAGACAAGCAGCAGAGAGGCATTTTTTCAGTGTGCCAGCAATAACTTCACCCAGATTATTTTTTTGGAATGCTTAAGGACAACAAAATTAGCACTGGTTCATCAGTCCAAAACAAACATATGCAGTAAAATACATATGCACAAACTTAAGGACTAAGCTGCACTGAAGCAAAATAATTAGAAGTTGGTAACAGCTTTTGGCTAACATGCAAATGAATATATGTACAGAGCCTATATGCTGTGGGGAAGAAAAAAAAAGCTCTCCCTCTTCCCATTGAGCAAAGACACTTTAAAAAAAAGCAGAAAAAGCAGTATCATTTGTAAAGCTACGTTATTACATGGTTTCCTTGCAGAAGATGTACCTAAAGCTTTTCCCAAACAATTTCTCACTATTTTTGAAGTTTTGAAGTATGGATAATTTTATTTTGTAATTTCTCATACAGCATTTTTGTATACCTTTGTGGTCCACATTGCTTTGGACCGTAAGAGGACTGATCAAAGATCTAGAGTAGGTTAATGAAAAAACACCAAAAAACACCAAACCAACCAACGCAGGCGTATGATACAGGGGAGAAACTTAGAAAGAACTTAGAGAAGGGCTTAAGCTCACTGGAATTTGCACTGTTTGCTAGTAAAGGCCTTGAAGACCCTGAGTGTTGATAGGGAAGGAGCTCATTCACTGATAAGGGAAAGCTGGAATGTGAGCAACAGCAGAAAGCCGGCTGCACCCTGCTGTGCGGTTTTGGAACTTGACCAGGATGAGACTGTGCCTGTGCACAGATTGAGTTCAGGGACGATTCATGAGGAAGATGATGGCTTCTTCATCTCTGAGACCCTTGGCCACAACCACCAGAAGGCACTGCACAAGCGCAAGACTGGAAAGATCTTTCTAGAACTAATTATAATACGAAACGGGGAAGGTCATGAATATGTAATAGGCATTTATGAATAGGCATGAATTTACACTATAATAATCTGCCAAGAGAGCCTCTGCCCTTTGTCCTTATCTTTGGCTGATAAGTACTCCTTCAGTTAAATTTGAAGATTATGTCTGTAAACAAAAGAAGTTTACAGCAAAGTGAAAGTACTAACCGATTAATTGAAGCTCACCTATGATTCTTGCCTTCCTACTCTAAAAGCAAGAAAAAAATAGCAGAATAGCCTGTTTTACAATTCCCCCTCTAATATTTGATCTAATTTTTAGCTTGAAAATATAACAATCCACTAAATTCAACCCATCTCATATCTGAATTTTTAATTCCACCACTTTTCTTTCCACCATTTTTCTAACTCATCCCATGTCTGTACTAGAACATGAACAATCCACTAAATTTAAACAACAGTTAGTGTCCACACACTCCCCCTTCTGTTGCCAGCATATAATCCAGGGCTAACAGAATCAACATGAAATGGTGATTTGTAAATGCTGGGATGGCACTTCAACTGCAATGTGTTAGAAAGAAGATTAACAAATAAGATAATGATAACGACCCTTATCTTCTTGTCTGCCAGAGTCATTGAGATTGCCCACTCAGACATGGTTACACCTTAACGACTCTGTATGGGTTTGACTCATCTCCCCCTGGGTATGCAGTGAGGTCCCAGGCTCCCTGATATCTGCTGGAAGTACAATAGAGCAGAAAGGAAGCAGTCTAGGAGGTTCCTGGAGTGCTTGGAAGACAACTTCCTTGCACAGCTGGTGAACGAACCAACAAGGAAAGGTGCCCTCCTGGACTTGCTCTTTGTGAATAGAGAAGGTCTTATGGGGGATGTGGCAGTAGGAGGACGCCTAGGACTAAGTGATCCTGTGATGATTTGGTTTTCTGTTCTAGGCGAAGTGAACAGGGTGGTTAGCAGGACAGTAGCATTAAATTTCCAGAGGGCAGACTTTGAACTCTTTAGAAGGCTGGTTGGCAAAGTCTCCTGGGAGACAGTACTTAAGGGCAAGGGAGTCCATGAGGGCTGGGAGCTCTTCAAAAAGGAAAACCTAGCAGCTCAGGAGAAAGCCATCCCCGTGTTCCGGAAAAAAAGCCGGCAGGGGAGAAAAACAGCTTGGTTGAACAGAGAGATCTTGAGCGACATCAAGAAGAAGAGGAATGTTTATGGGCTCTGGAAGAGGGTACAGGCCTCTTGGGTGGACTACAGGAGGGAAGTGAGGTTGTGTAGAGAAAAAATCAGGAGGGCTAAGGCTCAACTAGAAATCAGATTGGCTAAATCTGTGAAAGATAACAAAAAATCTTTCTATAAATATATAATAATAAAAGGAGGACTAGTGAGACCATACAAGAAGTGGCTCTGTCCAACATGGGGGCACCTCCTGATCTCTTGTCACAGAAGCCCCTCCTGCAGCACACCCCCCTCCCCCCCGCTTTCCATTATCAAAACCTTGCCTCATATATCCAGTACAATTTCACAGGGGAGTTTATTGCTCTTGGTTTGGTCTATGTGGTAAGGATGAAACAAGAGTAGTTTTTATTTAGGACATCACGTGTTTTCATGTAAATGTGGTTTTAAATCTTGAAAGCTTAGCTTTTAATTCAAACATCAGTCATTATTTAGCTTCATATTCTTTCTGGTATTATTTACATGGGAACACGTGTTCAGGGTACTAGAAACTGCAGAAGGTTTTTCAGCTTTGAGTACAGTAATTTCTGTCAAGTTTAGGTTGACAGACATCTAAATAGCCTCCATCCACAAGTAACTAATGATAGGATGAGAGGAAACAGCCTCAAGTTGCGCCAGAGGAAGATTAGATTAGACATCGGGGAAAATCTTTTACACCGAAAGGGTTCTCAGGCAAACCAGGGGAAGGGGCAGGAAGTGATAAACAGGTGTATTATATAGGAGAGACAAATTGCTCAGGGATATGGTTTAGTAGTAGACAGGTATGGTTGGACTTGATGATCTCAAAGGTCTTTTCCAACCAAACCATTCTATGATTCTATGATTTAAGTCTTAGAGGAGATGAATGCACATTGTAAAATCCACTAAAACACTCCACTGCCAGCTGTAGTAAATTCCATAGAATTGAATTTATAATCCTTATATAAGGAGGAAATTATAATTGTGGTGTAGATGGCTATCGGGGCTCTACTTGTGTATATACCCAGTGGATCTAGTCATCTGTTCCATGAGTAGTCCAGGAGCTAGTCTCTGCTACATGAGACAATGGGCTGACTTGAGACAAGGTCATTGACAGTTCCTAGCCCCTTCACAGTAAAGCATTTGACTAGTTGTCACAGGACCTCTCCAGTGCGAAGTTCAGACAGTCTAGGAGATTCCTACAGACAGTCCCAGCTATGCATAAGCCAATTGATAGGCACTACTTGTATGCCTCAATAAGAGGTTTAAGATCCTCAGTGGATAATCTGATATTCTGAGCGACTCTTCCAAGCAGTTCTGGCTGTAGAATTGACCTAACTGTACATAGGTAAGATACTTGTAAATAGTCAGTAGAAACTATTCCTGCAGATGCAGAAATAGTCAGGTAGGACAGTTACACAGTACACAGTTAAGAGGAGACAATCATAGAATTATAGAATGGTTTGGGTCGGAAGGGACCTCAAAGCCCATCCAGTTCCAACCCCCCTGCCATGGGCAGGGACACCTCCCACTGGATTGGGTTGCTCAAAGCCCCATTCAGCCTGGCCTTGAACACCTCCAGGGAGGGGGCAATGGCTCACGTGTGCATTGGAATGGTCACATAGGTTGAGCCATCTGGATTATAAGAATTCACTAGAAAAATAGTTCAGGGAGTTTCAACTGATCCAACTGAAGACATTGTTACAAGGGGCCTTACAGTGGAGGATCCTGTTGCCATTCAGCCAGCAACCAATCAGCCTGTTGGAGGGATTTGATTCATGTGGTGAGTTAACCTTGGCCAGCAGCCAGGTGCCCACCCAGCCACACTCTCCCCCTCCTCCTCCACAAGAGAGGAGGTGAAAAACCTCAAGAGTCTAGGTAAAAACAGGGAGACTGCTTAACAAATAACATCATGGGCAAAAAAAGACTTGACTTGGGGAAAATTTCATTTATTGCCAATTAAAAGAGATTTGGGAAAAAAAGTAAAATAACACCTCACTCCCCTTTTTCCCCAGGCTCAACTTCATTCGTTCATTTCAGGCTTTTCTAGCCACCCCCAACTCCTAAGTGGCACTGGGGGGGATGGGAGAATTACAGTCAGTACATAGTAGTTCCTCTCTTCTGCCCCTTCCTCCTCACACTTCTATCACACCGTGGGTCCTCTCCATGAGCTGCAGTCCTTCAGGGAAAAAAAATGCTCCAGTGCTAGTTCTCCACATGCCACAGTTCCTATCAGAAGAATCTGTTCCAGTGTGGGGTTTTCCACAGGCTGCAGCTCCTTCAGGAAACATCCAGCTGCTCTGGTGTGGGATACTCCATGTGTTGCAGTGAATATCTGCTCCAGCATGGTCTCTTCCGTGGTTGGTATCTGCTCTAGTGCCTGGAACACCTCCTCCTCCTTCTCTGACCTTGGTGTTTGCACTGCTGCTTCTCACTCTTTTTTTCCTCCTCCTCTGCCTGTCTGGTGCTTTTGCCCTTTCTTAAATATGTTATCACAGAGATGCCACCAACTTTGCTGATTGGCTCAGCTGTGGCCAGCGGTGGGTCCATTGTGGAGCTGCCTAGAACCTGCTGTGTCAGACACAGGACAGCCTTTGACCTCTTCTCACAGAGTCCACTCCTGCAGCCCCACTGACAAAACCTTGCCACATACACCTAATACAATTTGTCACGTGAACATTTTCCTATGCAAAATATCCTGATAAATTAGCTGGGTTTTTTTTTTCTAAAAACAAACACTTTGTCTGTGAGTGCTTGTGCAGTAAATCCTTATTGTCCAGTATGATTAGCATGGATCACAGCAGAAAGAGGCAATCAACAGATGTAGCGGTTTGTGCAGCAATTTCTGGGCTCTGCTTCTCTGAGGTATTCTTGAGATCTCATTGAAATTCTGGGCACTTTGTCTAGAGTCTGAAAACTCCAGGGAAACCTCAGAGAAACCTGAGGGTGCCTGCTGCTGTCTAGTAAAGCTAAGGATAAGGTAAGGAAGGACAACTCTATCAGATTCTAAAAGTCAGCTGTCCTAATCAAAGGGTGCCTACAGGCTTTGTTCTGGCTAAACCCCTGATTAGGGAGCATCAAGCACCCTTTTAGCTGCTATTAGGGAGAGGCCTATATAACAGCCAAAACCACGTCCCAGAATGTGGTGAAGATGGCAACCAAGTGTGGCAATTTGCAAAGCAGGGCACCTAAAAACATGCAACTAGTTGAAAAATAAGTGGGATAATATCAGGCTTGTCTGTGACAATCTGCAGGAGGACACACAATGCGTAGAGGGATGGGGTGCTGTAATGGGCCCTCCACCTGCTGCCCTAGGGTAGGCAGGGGACACCGCGGCACAGTTGAAGTCTTGCAGAGATGAGCTGGGGGCTCCTGAGGCAGTAGGAGCCAGGAAGGAAACTTCCATGGAACACCGTAAGGGAAAGAGGGGGTGTTCCACTAAGAAGATGACATGGCAAACAGCCCAGCTGAAGTGCCTCTACACAAGCACACACAGCTTGGGCAACAAACAGGAGGAGCTGTAGGCTACCATGCTCCTAGAAAACTATGATCTGGTTGCCATCACTGAAACTTGGTGGGACAAGTCCCTGACTGGAGTGTGGCTATCAAAGGATACAGGCTGTTCAGAAGGGACAGACCAAGAAGGAGGGGTGGAGGAATTTCCATCTATCTCAGGAAAGGGATAGACTGTGAAGAGCTGTCCCTGAAGAACAGCCATGACCAGGTGGAAAGCTTGTAGGGGAGAATCGGAGACTGAGGCAACAAAAGGAACCTTGTGGCTTGTGTCTATTACAGGCCACCCGATCAAGTAGAACCAACTGATGAAGCCTTCTTCCTCTAGCTACAGAAGGCTTCACTCTCACAAGCTCTCATCCTACTGGGGGGCTTCAATCACCCTGACATCTGCAGAAAAAGTAGCACGGTGAGCTGTATGCAATCCAGCAGACTCCTAGAATACATAAGAAATCAAACTTCCAGCTCTTCCAGGAGTCAGTCAGTAAGACCCCTTGGGACACAGTCCTAAGGGATGAGGGAGCAGAACAGAACTGGCAGATCTTTTGATGGATGCTTTCCATAAAGGCAAGGTTTAACAAAGCCAAATGCTGGGTCCTGCACTTGGGGCACAACAACCCTGTGCAGTGCTACAGACTATAAGTCTGGATAGAAAGCTGCATGGAGGAGAAGGACCTGGGGGTGTTGGTTGAAAGCCAACTGAACATGAGCCAGCAGTGTGCCAAGGTGGCCAAGAAGGCCAATGGCATCTTGGCTTGTATCAGAAATGGTGTGACCAGCAGGTCCAGGATGGTTATTCTGCCCCTGTACTCAGCACTGGTGAGACCGCACCTCGAATCCTGTGTTCATTTCTGGGCCCCTCACCACAAGAAGGATGTTGAAACTCTGGAGCGAGTCCATAGAAGAGCAACAAAGCTGGTGAAGGGGCTGGAGAATAAGTCTTATGAAGAGCAGCTGAGGGAGCTGGGGTTGTTTAGCCTGGAGAAGAGGAGGCTGAGAGGAGACCTCATTGCTCTCTACAACTACCTGAAAGGAGGTTGTGGAGAAGAGAGTGCTGGCCTCTTCTCCCAAGTGACAGGGGACAGGATAAGGGGCAATGGGCTCAAGCTCCACCAGGGGAGGTTCAGGTTTGACATCAGAAAAAAAAAATTAATGGAAAGGGTCATTGGGCACTGGAACAGGCTACCCAGGGAGATGGTTGAGTCACCATCCCTGGACATATTTAAAAGACGGGTCGATGAGGTGCTGAGGGGCATGGTTTAGTGCTTGATAGCAATGGTTGGACTCAATGATCCTGTGGGTCTTTTCCAACCAAGTGATTCTATGATTCTGTGATTGGAGGCAGCCTAGGCTGTAGTGACCAGGCCCTAGTGTAGTTCAAGTTACCGAGGGACACGGGACAGGCGAGGAGTATATTTGAGACTTCAGGTAAGCAGACTTCCAGCTCTTCCAGAAGTCAGTTAGTAGGATCCCCTGGGACATGGTCCTCAGGGACAAGGGAGCAGAACAGAACTGGCGGATTGTTCCATAGATGTTTTCCATAAAGGCAAGAGCGCTCAGTCCCCAAATGTAGGAAACAAGGCAGAGAAGGGCAGAGACCAGCCTGGCTGAGTGGAGACCTGCTTGTCAAACTGAAGAGCAAGAGGGAACTGCACAGGCAGTGCAGACGGGGACAGGGAAGCTGGGAAGAGGAGAGGGACACTGCCCAGTTGTGTAGGGGTAGGGTCAGGAAGACCAAGGTGCAGTTGGAGCTGAACTTGGCAAGGGAACAGAAGACTAATGAGAAAGGCTTCTACAGGTATGTCAACCAGAAAAGGAATGTTAAAGAAAGCATATTTCGATTGATGAAGGAAAAGAGAGACCTTGTATCAACAGGTGAGGAGAAGACTGAGGGACTCAACAGATTTTTTGTCTCAGCTTTCATGGACAACCACTCTCCTCACCCCTCCTGGACCAATGTGTGGGAACATTTTACAGAGAAGAAGGCCTGGATGCTATGGGACTGATTGATACCGAGTGATTCTGGCAGGGCCTTGAAACAGAGAACTGAAAGAAAAACAAAGGCCAGTTCGGTGAGAAGAGATAGCCTTCTGATAAACAAAGCCCAGCTGCAAGTAATACAAGAGATGGTTCAGTACCAGCTGAAAGAAAAACAATTAAAGAGAACTATCAACATAGTTAATTTTAGTGTAACTTGGTTTCTTACCATGTGTGGCAGTTTAGCCAATAATATGTTAGTAATAGCTTTATGGACAGTTACCTTTAGCCAATAATACACTGTAGATACCCTCGTGGGCACCCAGTTATGTAACCAAAAAGGGTTTATAAAGAAACAGCCAAGCTCAATAAAATGTCTTCAATCCATCAGACTGAAGTCCATATGATCAATCTGATGGACAACAAGAAGGGGACCAGAAAGGTAAAGCCCTTCCCGCTGTATGGGAAGATCAAGTTCGTGACCACCTGAGGAACCTCAACATACATAAGTCTATGGGACCTGATGAGATGCATCCCAGAGTCCTGAGGACATTGGCCAATGTGTTGGCCAAGCCACTCTCTACAGTATTTGAAAAGTCATGCAATCAGACGTCCCTGGTGACTGGAAGAAGGTTAACATTGTCCTCATTTTTAAAAAGGGTAGAAAGGAGGACCCTGGGAACTACCAACCTATCAGCCTCACCTCTGTGGCTGGGGATATCATGGGACAGATCGTCCCAGAAGCTATGCTAAAGCACATGGAGGATGGGGAGGTGATTAATGGCAGTCAGCACGGCTTCACCAAGGGCAAGGCCTGCCTGACCAACCTAGTGGCTTTCTATGATGGGGTAAAGACAGCAGTAGACACGGGAAATCCGACAGATGTGATATATCTGGACTTCTGTAAAGCCTTTGACACAATCTCCCCCCCAACATCCTTCTCTCTAAATTGGAGAGATATGGATTTGATGGGTGGACTGTTCGGTGCATAAGGAATTGGTGTGATGGTCTCATTCAGAGAGTAGTGGTCAATGTCTTGTTATCCAGATGGAGATCCATGTTCCTCAGGGGTCTGTACTGGGACCGGTGCTTTTTAATATCTTCATTGGTGATATAGACGGCGAGATCGAGTGCACCCTCAGCAAGTTGGCAGATGACACCAAGATGAGTGATTCAGTTGCCACAGTAGAAGGACGGGATGTTATCCAAAGATGTTATCTCTTCACTCATCTCTTGGCCTGTTAGGTGGCAACTAACAGCTGAGGCAACTATCTTCTTGGCAGAAGAGAACTTTTGCCTGCAGGACCGACTGCTCCTTTATGACAGTCAGAGGTTATAGCTCTGATGGGTTCATTCTCCTTCTAGTGGTCCGGCTCTTTAAGCCTGTTTTCCCTTTTAATGGATTTCCACTTAAAGTACTTTTTGCACCTTTCAGTGGTCTTTTCCCAATCCTTCTCCCAAACATCCCAAATTTCTGGGATTAATTTATTCCTCCCACACTCAAATCAAATGGTATCGGCTCTCCTTTGTTCAGTTTTTCAATTAAGACACTTCAAGCTGGGTACCAAGTGTGAGTCCCTTCGACTCCTTGAGGTTCTAAATTCCCACAAATAAAACAAGGGATATTCATTCTCCCAGTCACAGGTTACCACTCAGTTTGAAGCAGTCAGGTAAATCCCCTCAGGTCCCCTTTTCCCTTACCGCATTAAGGAACTGCCAGTTATTCAGTCCAAGCCACCGTAATAATTTTGTTTCCAACAGTTCCATCAGCCTTCTCCTTTACTTCTTCTGTAGTGTGAATCTCAGTGGATCCTGAGAAGCTCTGATTGTCCACTCAGGTTGTGGCTCATCCACTGGTCCCTTAACTCGTGAGGCACGAGTCCACCCTTGTTCCCTGGTCTGTACAGTGAATTCTGTAGTCAGGAGAACCTGAAAGAGACCTTCTCATTCTGGCGTTAGAGATTTTCTGACTTCCGGTTGGCTTTTTGGTGAGTCCAAACAGCATCTCATAGGGTGATACCCCTACATCCACATAGGGATGCGTGCAGATCCTCAAGAGAGCTGCTAGAGGGAGACACTGTACCCATGACAAATGAGTCTCTATGTTCATTTGTTCTACCCTGCCACAACTCTGGGGGTGTCATGGGGTACGTCCCACCTTATTCCTAAGGATTGCATCATCTGTTGTAACATCTTTGCCGTGAAATGGATGCCCCTCTCTGAATTTGCTTAGCCAACCCATACACCCCATGTTTTCTCAAAAAAAATGTCACAAAGAGCCTGTGTTCCCCAATGGGTCTTTTCATGAGTCTGACTTAATGCTTCTCGGGCTATGGGCTTGTTTAACATCTTTCTCCCATCTGGTAAATCTCATAACCCTTCCAAGCTCTCGCTTGCCCCCAGTTTTAGCAGTACTCTTTCTTCCTCTTCACTAAATATAGGGGGTTCTGAAGGTTCAGGGTGCTGTTCCAATACTAACAACAGTTTTTCGTTTTCCCATTATTGCCGCCTCTCTGGCCTCTTGATCTGCCAGGTTATTGGCCCTTATTTCCTATGCTGTTCCCTTTTGATGTCCTCTTATGTGTAACAGACTTGTCATGCAGAAGTTTAACAGATTGGATATATCCTTTGATCCACAGCCCCCAGTGTTTTCCTGCCTAGATTTCCCATTCGCTCCTGCCTCTCGCTGAACTATAAGAGGCAGGTGCTACTGAAAATAGTGACTCTTTATTCTTATGGCAACTGAGTCACAATAACTAAACACCTGCTCTCATGGACCCACAGCCACGCAGGTCTAATGAACTTTGCACTAATGCCCTTTACCTCCCACCTGCCAACAGCCCAGTAACACACTGTGCTTTGGCAGTGCATGTGTGTGTAAGCTGTAACTTGAGGTGCAGAGACATTTCCTTTTTCTGATGTCTCCAAACCTTCCATGAACTCGAACGCTTTCTTCCCTTAACCACACTTGCTGTTTTCAATGATGACACCTTGCATGAATGGACAACCCACAGTCACATACTGAATATTAGTGACTTGACTTTGCTATTTGCCTCGGAAAAATGCAATGTTGCAACAGTCCCTCCAGAGCCCAAATAAGTTGGGAGACTCAGCAAACCCCCGAGGCAGCCCAGTCCATCACAACCGCTGCTCCCGCCCTGTGTCTGGGTTCCCCCATTCAAAGGAGATCCCTACTACTCAAAAGAGTATAGGGGTTAGGGACTACAGGGTATCAGATCCATGCCCCCCAACTGCCCAGAGGTCCTGCACGACGAACCAAGCCCCCTCCCCACAGGGAGGATGGGAATGCTGTGATGTGACACACACACGGCTGCAAGGTCCCACCTTGCAACAAGCCCTCAATAACTAGCTTTACAAAACCTACTCTGCCAGTGCAATCTAACCCCCAAATAAAAGGAATCCTGAGAACTTCACAGAACAAAGACTTCACAGCCCCTCTTGGTCTGCTCCCATGTTGGACTGTCCCATGGAGCAAGCTTTAACCTCTCGTTCTTGTTCCATGCTCCTCATTCAAGATTATGAAATCATCTCCTCAGCAGCCTCCTTACAAACCACCGTGTCCCTTTGTCAAAGGGGCTGGAGACATTTTCTTTTCTCAGGTTGGAGGGCAGCTTTTGTCAGGGGCGTTCCACTTTTTTGCCAACTGATGCAGGTCAGATAAGGGCAGGCCAGGCATTAAATATCGGGGAACCCCCTTTCCTGTTCCAAGAGTACAGATTGCAATCACATCATCCTGCTCCCAAAATCCATTTCCCCCACTCCAGCAAAGTACTGTTTGAATCACAAAGCATAGTGCTCCCTCAAGCTCCTGCGATCCAGCCGGATCCATTAGGGCATGTGCATTTGCTTTCCCTACAGGAGAGGTTTCAGACTTCTCCCCCTTATGAATAATAATGTGAGAATTAATTGATAAGTTTTGCTGCAGCTGATTTGGATGTTTAATTATCTTGTCATATAAATCTGTTTTGTATCAAGAGATAATATGCAGACACTCTCTTGGAGTTGCAAGAATTTATTGATATGCTTAGTTGTCTAGCAAGATGTAGTTGTCTTAGGTCAAGAGACAACCTGAAGGAAGTCTCCAGACATGGTTGGATAATACAAAAAATAATGAGTATTCTTTGAAGATTTATATGGTTCTTTGTCTAAAACTAGTATATATGCCCACTGCTTTTGTAAGATGTTATGCCTTTTTTAGAAAGGCATCCAGTTCAGCGCTGAATTGTAAAATAAAAATATTATTGCTTCAAGGACTTTGTCATTTTTAATATTTTACCAGTTAATGAGTGTTTCTCACAATAATTAGGGGTTGGAGTTTGAAATCAGGATCTGCATCAAGAGCAAGATCAGGTTCTGCCATCCCTTCATCGCCATCCAGCAGTGGCAATCCCATCCCTTCTGTCTCACCCACAACGCTCTGTTGCTGAGCCACGCACTCAGCCTCTGGGTCTGGATCCAGCGGTAAAATAATTCCTGGTCTGTAGAGTCCCTCAACTTCTTGCTCAGAAAGTCTAATCCTATCCTTTCCCTCGTAAGTAACCCTGGTTTAATCAGGGGTTGGAGCTTGGAGGCAGGATGAGGCAGAGAATCACGTTTCACCACCCTCTCATCCCAACAACAGGTGGCCGCTTCCCCTGCCAGATCAGGAGCCTTGTCTGTAAAACTCGAAAAAACAATTTCCCCATTTCACACCCCTGAGAGATAGCAATGTGAGAAACACTCATTCACTGGTAAAATATTGAAAAGGACATAGTCTTTGAAGCAAAGGCAATAATATTTCTATCTTACAATTCAGCACTGAATTGGATGCCCTTCTAAAAAAGGCATGACATCTTACAAAAGCAGTGGGTATATATACTAGTTTTAGACAAAGAACCATATAAATCTTCAAAGAATGCTCATTATGGTTTTAGATTATCCAACCATGTCTGGAGACTCCCTTCAGGTTATTTCCTAGAACAGCTGCATCTTACAAGGCAACTGAGCATATTGATAACATTCTCACAGCCCTAAGACAGGTTATCTCTTAGAATAAAATAGCAACATCTTACAAGACAGATTTATGACAAGATAATTAAACATACAAATTAGCTGCAGCAAAACTTATCAATTAATTCTCACAGCAATTACACAAGTCCTTTCTGTTCCTGTATCTCCACAATAATCTCACACTGGGGGCAGCTCCCCCATCCTCCACACCATGAGTTCCCTTTACCCCCTATAACGGATCCCCCCCTTTTTGGAGTACTCCCAGGGGCTGCTCCCCGTCCTTGTCCTCCCCGAGGGAGCCTCAGGGGAGGGGACCCCAAGGGTGGAGTCCTCCCTTTTCTGTTGCTGCCTGCACTGTCTTCCCTCAGTACCTCATTAAGTTCCCCCTTGTGTTTTGCGGAATCAAACTCTATAACTCCATTAAGGGTTATAAAGCAGGTATGTGTTTATTCGCCGGCGGGTGCGAGGGGGTAATTCTCCTAGCTCGCACACCAAACAGTCTGACAAGCAGATAGATATAGTGCGAAGACATGCCTATTCATAAGCACTTATTACATATTCATGACCTTTCCCGACTCTTATTATAATTAGATTTGAGAAGCTTCTTCTGATTATAATAGACACACCTGTTCCAGGAAAAATGATGAATATGTGTGCATTGATTGTATATCGCCTTTGTGAATTGTGCTAGAAGTCGCACGCACATTAGGTGGCGCCATCCTCTGCATGCCTGGCGTCGCATAAAAGGATACCTAAATTAATAGTCAAATAGGCATTGGTTATTGAGTCTGGCCTTTCACGGCATCAATTTCTAACTGGAACTTTTCATACTTAAGCAATATTTTTATATTTTTTGGGAGTTTGTCCCTTTTTCCATCTCTCATATGCTTACATTTTGCATCTGAGTACTCTCAGTAGCTCAGTATTTGGGGCAGTTCTGTTTAATATCTTTATCAATGATTGGACAAGGGGATTGAGTGCACCCTCAGGAAGTTTGCAGATGACACCAAATTGGGCGGGAGTGTTGATCTGCTTCAGGGTAGGGAGGTTCTACAAAGGGATCTGAACAGGCTGGATCAGTGGGCTGAGGCTAACTATGTTCAACAAGGCCAAGTGCCAGGTTTTGCTCTTGGGACACAACAACCCCGTGCAGCACTACAGGCTTGGGGACAAATGGCTAGAAAGCTGCCCAGAGGAAAAGGACCCATGGGTCCTTTTCAGCCAGCTGAACATGAGCCAGCAGTGGGCCACATGGCTAAGAATACCAACAGCATCCTAGCTTGTATCAGAAACAATGTGGCCAGCAGGACCAGGTAAGTGATAGTCCCTTTCTACTTGGCATTGGTGAGGCTACACCTTGAAGCCTGTGTTCAGTTTTGGGCCCCTCACTACAAGGCAGACATTGAGGTCCTGAAGTATGTCCAGAGAAGGATAACAAAAGTGGTGAAGAGGCTGAAGAACAGGTCTTATGAAGAGTGGCTGATAGAACTGGGGTTGTTTAGCCTAGAGAAGAAGAGGCTGACGGGAGACCTTATTGCTCTCTACAACTGCCTGAAAGGAGTTTGTAGCGAGGTGGGTGTTAGTCTCTTCTCCCAAGTAGCAAGATGAGAGGAAATGGCCTCGAGTTGTGCCAGGGGAGGTTCAGATTGGATACTAAGAATTACTAGGAAATATTAGGAAAGCTGGGGAGGGACTCTTTATCAGGGAGTGTAGTAATAGTGTTATCCAAGGTGGAGCTAAAAGAATACTTTTGATCCTCTAGGCTGAAAGAATAACAAGAATATATTTTGTGCCTTGTTTATCTTCTAGGTTTCTATTACATCCTGACATTCGATCAGGGTACCCTGACATCTCTGGACACCTGTTAAGGGAGGTAGACACCTAGTTGTGAATAAGTAATAAACTCAGTAATTAACTCAAGGCTAAGAACTTGTGTGCCCTCGAGGAAAGGAGTATCAGATACGATGAATTTGTGATGGCTTAGGGTTAATCTGAAGAACCTCGTTATCCTAACTAATTATACGACAAAGCAGATTAAGCAGTTTTTTAGAACTGTGTAACTTAATGAACATGTATTAGATAGGTGTAACAATTATATTAAATAGGTGGGATCTTAAGCATTCAGTCTTAGTCCATTATACAGTCCACACCATTAGCAAAGGCCTTGAAAGCACCGGGTGCTGATAAGGAGCAGCTAGTATGCAAACATCTGCTGATAAGAAGGAACTGGAATGCCAACATCAGCAGCCTTAAGCAGAAATTTGCCTTTATCCTGCTTCATGGCTTGGAGTATAATCAGAAAGGGACTGCACCTGTGCACAGATTAAGGTCAGAAAAAGTTCACCCAGAGGAAGAAGAGTTACTTCATCCCTGAGACCCCAAGTCCACAATCACCAGGAGGCACTGTGCAGGCGCAAGCCTGAAGAGATCCTTCTAGAACTAATTATAATAGGAAGCGGGGATATTATGAATATGTATTAGGTGTTTATGAATATGTATATCTTTACACTATAACCATTAGTTTGTTAGACAATATGGTGTGCAAGTTAGGTGGATTAACCCCCTCGCACATGCCAGCGAATAAACACATACCTACTTTATAACCCTTAATTGAGTTATAGAGTTTGATTCCGTAAAACACCAGGACAGGCTGCCCAGAGAAGTTGTGGCTGCCCAATCCCTGGAGTTGTTCAAGGCCAGGTTGGATGGAGCAACCTGATCCAGGGGGAGGTGTCCCTGCCCGTGGCAGGGGGGTTGGAACTGGATGGGCTGTAAGGTCCCTTCCAACCCAAACCATTCTATGATTACTTCACCAAAAGGATTGTCAAGCACTGGAACATGCTGTCCAGGGAAGTGATTGAGTCAACATCCCTGGATGTGGTGCTTAGGGACATGGTTTAGTAGTGGCTTGACAGTGCTAGACCAAGGCTTGGACTCAATGATATTAAAGGTCTTTTCCAATCTAAATGATTCTAAGGATGGTTTCTCTTTATGTCTACTCCTGTTCCCTCTTACGAGGATGAACTGCTCTTGGTGCTTTGAGGAAGCTGTCTCTGAAAATCTCTCAGGACTCCTCAGTTCCTTTGCCCTCCAAAGCAGACTACCATAGGATCCCTCATAACAGTTCCCCACAAAAGTTGAAATCAGCTCTTCTGAAGTCCAAGTCTGCTACTTGTCTTCCTCATGTCCTGCTGAAATATAACAGAAGATTGGCAAGGAGGAATTGTAAAACATGCTCAAGTGACCTTGCGGCTGGGATGTTGAAAAACGCATAAATCATGCTAATCATTGCCTAGTCTAATGTGCTTGACAGGTAGAACCTTTGTGTTTAGGTAACGTGGGCCTGTCATAAACTCCAGGCCATCCCAGAAAACATGCTTCAGATTCCTGGCCTGCTGTGAGAAAAATCAAAGCACAGTGGAAAACTACTATGCCTGTATTTTATCAGGGAAAGGCATAGTGGCACGTTTGACACATGCTTTCTAGTAAGGACTGAGCTCCAGAGTGCCTGCATTCCCACTTGCACTTGCCTTTCCTCTGCCCAGGTGCTGTTTTGGAGTTGCCTCAGTTAACGAGGTAATAGAAATAAATTTACTCTTTGCATTTTATCCATGGCTTTGTAGTTGTTCCTGCATCCTGCCTGTGTTTGGCTCACACATGCCCCTTAGTATCTCAAACTGTAATCACTGTAGCCAAGATTGCTATTGACAGTCACATCTCCAAACAAATATTCCTTATTTGTAAGCAGTAGGTCCAGAAGAGCACCACTCCTAGTTGGCACATCCAGCAATTCCACTAGGAAGTTGTCCTCAATGCATTCAAGAAATCTCTTAGAATGCTGGTTCATTGCTGTGTTGCTTTCCCAACAAATATCAGGGTAGTTTAAGTCCCCCATAATAACCAGGGCCTGCAGATCTGAGGCTTCTTTAAGTTCTCTGAAGTTGTTACAGTGTTTGCATGTATCTTCCTGTGTTCACTGTGTGAATGTGCAACTCTCCCTGTGTGAGCAGTGAGAATTTCTCTCCCTGTGTACATGTGTTTAAGTGTGCTCCTCTATGTGTGTGCATCTCCATCTGTCTGCATCTGTAAACATCTCTTTAAAGATCAACTTCTTTATTTGTATTTTGTCTGTCTTGAACACCATCTGGGTGCAAGGCTGAGTGTGCTTGGGGGCTTTGTGCAGCTTGGCAGCAGCAAAGAAGAGAGAAGGAGGTGTGGGAGCAGACCCACACACCTCTTTAAGCCACACAGAGCAAGAGAGTTCAGAAACTTTTTCAGAGCCCAAACAATTTTTTGGTTTTTTTTATAACCCTATGTTGTGGTTTAACCCCAACCAGCAACTAGGACCATACAGCCACTCTCTAAACACTAACACACACACTCACTCCCTAGTAGGATGGGGAGGAGAATCAGAAAGTAAAGCAAAACTCATCGGTTGAGGTAAAGAGAGTTTAACAGGTAAAGCAAAGGCCAGGTGTTCAACCATCTCCAGGAAAGCAGGGCTCCATCACATGTAATGGTTACTTGGGAAGATAAACGCCTTAATTTTGAACATCCTCCCCTTCCCTCTTCTTCCCCCAGCTTTTATTGCTGACATCATACGGTATGGAACACCCCTTTAGTCGGTTGGGGTCAGCTCTCCCAGCTGTGTCCCCTCCCAGCTTCTTGTGTACCCCCGGCCTGCTCACTGGTGGGGGTGGGCTGAGAAGCAGAGAAGGCCTTGACTCTGAGCAAGCACTGTTTTCAGCACAAATCCAAAACACAGCCCCTTACCAGCTATCGTGAAGAAAATTAACTATATCCCAGCCTAAACCAACACACCCTAGCAGAGTTTTTGCTCCGTGGCTTTTCTGAGACCCCGATGTCTCTCATGTGCATGCTGCTGTTCTCTTGTCACCCCCGGGAACTCAGCACTCTCCATACCGTGAGGCAACCACTCAAGAAGGTCACGAGCTCTGAGGGTACAGACACCTCAAAGAAGATGGAGGGCGATACCATGACTCTGCTTTCTTCCCCCATCCTCGCGTGTTTTACCACCTGGCATCCAGACACCCATCGTGTCTCCCATGGGGACACATACCCAGCAGGGCGGGCATAACTCTGCTGAAGTGTTGTGGAGAGTGGTCAACTTCTGGGACTTTTGAGGGAGAAGATGAACAAAGGGGTAGTCCGGGAGGGGGGGGGGGGGGAATAGCCTTCCCAGCCCCACAAATACTTTTCCGCCTCACACGCACCGCTTACCTGGCACAGGGGCTCTGGTGCCTGAGGCGACGATGTGTCTGCCTCTGCCCTGGCTCCGAGATCCTTGCTCCAGAAGGCTCGGCCTGTGTAGGGGTAGCGGCGGCTGCTGGAAATGAGCGGCACCCCCATTCATGGCGAAGCTGAGGAAGCTGGAGCGGATTCAGGGGAGCTCCAGGAAGAGGAGAGGGGGGGGGGGGAGGAAGGCGGTGACGGCTGCAGCAGCGATGGGGGAGGGGGAGAAGAAGGCGGGGAAAGACAGCGCAGGAGGGGGAGAACCGGTGAAAAGAGCCACCAATCTAATGGTTAGTCCAACTTCCCTGCCCGCTTCTCCCACCTGGCGAAGGGGATCCGATCGATCTTTAACGCCGTCCTCCCCGGACTTTGCGGATTTCCGGTCGTAGTTCCGCAGGCAGGCGGAAGGAAAGAGGTGGGAGTTGGACTGCACGGCGTAAGGTTGCGAGTTGGCGGCGATTGGCATCACTTCCCTCCGCCCGTCCCTAAGCAGTTAGCAGCAGACAGAATCCCAGCTGCCCGGACAATGCACGAGGGGTGGTGGGCACGGCAGCAAACTTCCTTTCGGTCTCCTCTTCCCCTGCGAAGTAGCAGCGGTGGGGCAAGGGGGCTGACACCGCTCGTTGTCCCCGATACGGGCTATGGGGCGCTGGGTGGGGGCTGAGCCTGCTAGCTCGGCAGGGTGATTTGGGGCCTAGGGAAATACTTACAGATAACCATTGTTTAGCAGCCCCAGATGAAAACAAAGAAAGAACTAACACTGCAGGATACGTAGAAATATTTTAACAAAACAACTGACACTTGAAGGATAGCGGAATAGAAACTGCTTATACCTACAGAATACACCAGAATGACAGTTGTTTAGCTAAAACAACATATCTCTATAAGCCTTATGTAGGAAGGGGGCCCATTGTTAAAAGACAAACTGGAGGGATCCAAACTGGAGGGATCCAAACTGAAGTAATATTTGCGTGCCCGGGAATTGATTCTGTGTTAAAAGTGCTGTGTGTGAGTATTGAGGCCTTGAGTGATAGTGTTGTCTTGTTTGTGTGTTCGGTACCGTGTATAAATCACATTTCCATAACATCAGGAAATTGTGGATTTGAAAGTGAACAACTTAGAGTGATCACAACATTATATTAAGTTAATTTTTAAAACAAGCGGAGAAGTGTTTGTGTGTGTTGAACTTTAACAACCAGTTAAACCCTTGAATACATCACGGGTGGGGACTTGGCTGGTTATCATGGGACAAACCTGTGGCTGTGGGTAACCCTGTCCTCTCCAGCTTCTCCTCCTTGATTGCGAAATTTTCCCCTTTTGGTCTATAGGAGTTAAGTGTTAAAAGCTTTTAGCAAGTGTTTGCCTGAGATAAGGATCAGGAATTGAGACAGAGAAAGGGGGGTGACAGTGCTGCAGTAGGAGAAAAAAAAAAAAGGGGAAAAAGTCATTTGGTGATGTTTGGGAGGAAGGTTCGGTGCGAGAATTGAGTAAAAGCAAAAGAAAAATAGGTAATACTCAGAATAAAGATATTTTAAAGCCCCCTTGGTTGCATGCTAACACATTGGATGGATATTGTTGGAACTGGGGGCACAGAGAATAAGAAGACTTTTATTAAGTCTTGTAGGAATATGAAATGGTGACTTGTAAATGGTGATGTGGAATATCAACTGCAATGTATTAAGAACAAGATTAACAACTAAAATACTGATAACGACCCTTATGGTCTTGTCAGACAGTCACTGGGATTGACTACTTGAGTATGTCCACACCTGTATGGCTCTGGGTGGGCTTAGTCTCATCTCCTTCTGGATATGCAGTGAGGTTCCAGGAAAGAAGCGTGCTTGTCATTTCAAGAAAAATATGGAAATAATTTTGTGTATATAGAGTTCTGAAATCACTGATTGGCAGAAGCACGCTGAGGGCAAAGCCCGAGTTTTCTCCAGCCCTGAATAAAGTGTACCTGCCTTAATTGTTAAGTCTAAGTTTCTTTGTTTCAGATTTGGTGACCCAGGTAGGACCTTCTCTGCCTGGCTGCAGGATTCATTGAGAACAAGAATCTCTTGGGTACCCCCGGGGATTTCTCCGGAGAGAGTCCTCTTCTCAACTGGATCTCTGCAGGGGCAGACAAGGACCATCAGACAAAAAGCGTGCTTTAAATTTTTCTTTGATAAAAAGGTATGCTTTAATTTTTTCTTTTTCTGGGTTGAGGACCAGTCCACATAGTTTGGCTCCTCATAAGTTGTTACTGTATAAGGCAGGGTGAGCGTATGCTGGACTGTTAGTGTCTTATAGGCATATATTCAAGCTGTTTGGGTGTTAATCGTAAAAGGAATATATTCAGTTTCTGTGAGTAGTCTTGGTTGTAAAAGCAAATATTTGGGTTTTGCTGTGGACATCTTGATAGTAACTGAAGATCTACATGAATAGCTAGTTTCTGTCAGTTTGATTAGGAAGTCTTGGTTGTAACAGATTATATTAACCAAAGAAACTAGAGTTATGTAGAAGCTTGAGTGAATATTTGGCTTCTATGTGCCAATTTGATTTGTTCAAGTTAATGTTGTTGTTGTGTCATGTGTGTGTTATTTTTGTGATGATGCTGTGATGTTAAAGTCAAATCCAATTATCAATGCCAATTCGATTATTAAGCAGGAATGATTTTAATAAACAATTCTGGAGCACACATGGGCTAGTCCAACTAATGTGTCCCACTAATGAGCCCCTCATTGGCTGCATGACTTTATACTGGTTAAACACGTATATTTGTGTGGGTTTTGGGAAATGCTGGTTAAGCAGTTATATGTTGCCTGCCTATTGCTTTCCGGGATGCACATCACAGTTTCTTTGTGTCTTTTGTTTGCCTCTGCTAGTCTTTATCTTATCTCAGTCCTTCTTGTGGCTTCAAGCCTGCTTTGTGTTCCTGCTGTGGGAAACCCTTGACATGATTTATTCCCTCATTCAGTGAAACGGGGTATTTGTATAAGATTGTATTTGTTTTGTTGTAGAAATAATGGTGGGTTTTGTCCAGATTGTATACGAATGACTAGTGGATGTTTATCGGATCCTGATGTAGTGCACGTGGTGTAACAAGAAAAGCCAACTGAGATGTATTTTAAAACAATAAGATCTCAAATTATAAGGGAATTGGTGGTCCACTGAAGGGTGGACAAACAGAAAACCCTGACAAAACCTTTTTGATAATTAGTGGTGGCTAGTGTATAAGCTTGATTATGAGAAAAGTGGCTATAATATCTTATTGTAATTAATGTTGTTCTTAAAGTATAAGGAGAATTGGATAATGTACTGTGTGCAGATCTGTTTTTCAGTTTGCAAAATCACCTGGAGTAGCAAGAGAATGGGGTCTAGGATTAAGAAATAATCGATGCGCATACTATAGAAGAATCAGGACCAGGTGTTGTAGATGAGCTTGAATAGCAAAGACCTGGGGAAGTTACCCTAGAGGATCCACTGCTTAAAATAAATCTGGGGAATACAGGTAAAGAGGTTATATTTTAATAGATACAGAAGCCTCTGTGTAAACTAACAACTGATTCCTACAGATAAAAAATAAAGTATTGTGATCGTAATAGAAGCTACTGGCCAAACTGAAAAAGCATTCTCTATGCAGTCTGCTAAATTTAAATTGGGAAAACAAGTAGGTATATATGATTTTGTCAGGAGACTCTGGACCATTATCGAGAAGAGATTTATTAAAGCAGTTAGATACAGAAATAATATTTGGAGCAGGAGGTATGAAATTTTAAGTGAGAGATCATCAACTAATCAGAGTATTGAGTTTGTCTTTAAAACAGGTGGAAAAAACACCAGTAACAGCAGAGATTTTGGACGAGGTGTATCCAGGCACATCAGCTTCTGAGATACCTGGCAAGGCCAGAAATGCAGAGCATGCGAAGGTAAAATTTGCCCCCGTGAATGCCAGGTAATACCCTCTATGATTAAGGGGATAGAAATGATTAGTGACAACTGGGATTACTTAAATGATTCAAATGAGAATATTTCCTGTAAAGGAAGTAGATTAAATGTTATTTTTTAGTGCAAGATTTAAGGAACTACATCCAGTGGTGGCAAATTACTGTGCCTTGCCAACCAATTAAAGATCAATTGTGGTTTACCGTACTGGATTTGAAGAATGCCTTCTTCTGCTTGATACTGGCTGAAGAAAGTAAAAAAGGGACTTGCCTTTGAATGAGAAAACCCTGAGACTGGTATTAAAACACAACTAACCTGAACAGTATTGCCTCAAGGTCATAAGGACAGCTGAACTATTTTTGAGAACCAGAGAACCTGAGACCTGAAAACATGGGACTAGAACCCTGCAGCAGTATGCGACCTCCTGAGAGTTACACAAACAGACAAGGATTGTGAGCAACAGACTGTAAGTCTATTGAACTTTTGGACTGAGCAGGTATCAAGTCTTTCAGCAGAAGGCCCAACCTATGCAGTGACAATTTACTTGCCTTGGATTCGAGATCTCCAGAGGATACAGACAGCCCAAAAGAAAGCTACTTGCTGCACACATGCCAGGAATGGTAGAAGAACTCAGAACATTTCTGCGAATGACAGGTTGGTGTCATTTATGGATATCTTAGTGAAACCATTATATGAACCACTGAAAGAATATCCAATGGGATCATCAAAATTGGCTTGGACTGGGGAGGCAAGAAAGGCATTTGAACAATTAATTGCAAGGCCTGGATGCATACAGGCAGTTGCAGCTGTAGTTCTGGATATGCAAGAAGCCCAAAAATTCACTATAAGACTGTCATAGTGTTACACACAGTCTCAGTGGTGTTGGAGCAAAAAGGAGGTCACTGGCTTTCCTCTTCTAGAATTTTGCCATAATGATAGAGAAAGATGATGTGAATTTAATCACCACTAACACTGTAAATCCAGCATCTTTCCTTAGTAGAGCTGCTTCGGAAGATTCCTGGTACACTGAGGAAAGCAACTTTGTGAAGCAAAGACATCGCAAGCCTGGATATGCAGTGGCTACCACCAGAGAAGCGATCGAGACCAGACCATTGCCCCAGGAACATCAGCCCAGAAAGCTGAAATAATCGCCTTAAGTCAAGCACTGGAATTAGCAAAAGGAGGGAAGACAGATAGATGGACAGATTCAAAATACGTCTTTGAAGCGGTGCATGCTCACAGTACTATATAGGAAGAGCGAGGACTCCTTACTGCCCATGGAAAACACATTAAATATGCAGCAGAAATCCTAAAGCTGCTGGAAGCTATAAATATTCCAGAAGAAGTGGCTTTCATACACTACAAAAGTCACCAGAGAGGTAATACTGGCCAGAAAATTTGTAACAAATTGGCAGGAAATTTTGAGGCCAAGATGGCTGCAGAAAAAGGCAGAGGTAATATCTGCTTTGATTCCAGACAGTAAACTTCAAATCGCTGATTCTAATTTAAAATTGGGGAAATATCCAAGGGAAGATAGAAATTTGATTATCAATAGAGTAGAAAGAGAAGTAGCTAACGGGTGGTTTTATGTTCCAGATGGACAAATAATAATGCCATCAGGAATGCTATGAAAATTGGTCTTATAAGAACTAAAAATGAAACAAAAACCTCAGGGAATACCAAAACCAACCCATTGGTGCACAGATGTTCTGTATAAATAATAGGAATGAAAATAAATCTATCAGAACTCTCAATAGAAAAGGGGGGTACTGATATATTTTTAGTATTAACAGATACTTTCTCAGGTTGGCCAGGAGCTTTTCCTTGCAGGACAAATAAAGCAGAAGTGACAATTATATTATTAAATGAAATTATACCTCATTTTAGAGCGCCTGCCGTAATGTTATCAGGTAGAGATACTTATTTGTGACATCTTCCATGCTGACCACAGGCTAGTGGCCAGGGGAGAAAATGCAAGAAGCCAAATTTACATTGATATCAAGCACTTCCTTTGGCCTTGTTCAGGAACCAACCCAAGGTCCAAGGAAAGCATTAGCCCTGTATATATAATTGCAGTATACAGGGAGAAGATCTCGCAGAATTGGCTGAATTTGTCTAATTGGCAGAAAGATCCAACAAAAGGAAAAAGGAAAACAAACCAACAAATGAAAAACCAAAACAAAATAAAACAAAATAAATCTACATGGGTTAGAGGTTTAGATCAATTTGTACATCATTTTTAAACTGCGGATGAGTTTTTATGTTAAAGATTTTACAGGAGAACCACTAGAAGAGAAGTGGAATAGACTGTACCAAGTATTGTTAACAGCCTTCACAGCAATCAAGATAAAAGAACTTTGATCTATTGAAGAAATCACCTACCAGCCAATGGACAACAGATGCTAACACCTTTTAAAGAATAAGGCTAACTAAAGTGAACTATAAAGATAGAAAACTATTTGTGTTTTTGACCCTAGGATATGGTATATAAACAAATGAAAAAACACCAAAAACCAAATTGAAACAGACACACGCCAAATTTGGGAAAAAATAGAAAATTACATATGATAACTCAGGATAACACCTCATCGGGATTAACTAACATTTAGGGAAAACTTACATCCTGGCTCCTGAATCTAAATTGGTTGAGACAGCTGTTGGCAACAATAGCTGCAATCCTGGGTTTTGGTAATAATGATCCTTATTTTAGTCAAGTGTAAGATACTAGAAAAAGGATCTTCATGTTAAGTAGTAAAAGAATTTACTAATCTTATAGGGGGGATTGATTTGGGGCCTAGGGAAATACTTACAGGATAACCATTGTTTAGCAGCCCCAGATGAAAACAAAGAAAGGACTAACACTGCAGGGTACGTAGAAATATTTTAACAAAGCAACTGACACTTGAAGGATAGCAGAATAGAAACTGCTTATACCTACAGAATACACCAGGATGACAGTTGTTTAGCTAAAACAACATATCTCTATAAGCCTTATGTAGGAAGGGGGCCTATTGTTAAAAGACTTCTGAGAAGCAGGACAAGTCATCTGGACCTGTGATAAGAGCGGAAACACCATTGATAAGGACAACTGGATTCCTGAGAGCAGGGATGCAGAAGGAAGACAACTGCCCCCATCCCTGGGAAAATCCTTCACAAGCACCATCCCTGGGAAAATCCTTCACAAGCAAAAAACAGGAAGAGGTGTCTTCTCAAACTCATTAATATGTATAAGCATTTTAGGAATATGTAACAGTTCACTGTATAAAGCTAAGAGGAGTTGCCATGATGGGTACGCACGTTGTTTTGGAGAAATGATTCTCCCGTGCGTCTCAGCGCTGAATAAACATACCTACTTTATAACTTTATAAGTTATGGAGTCTTGATTCCGCGTGTCAAATCAGAATCAGGGATTTGAAGTTTACCGTCTGGAATCAAAGCAGATATTACTTCTGCCTTTTTCTGCCACCATCCTGGCTTCAAAATTTCCTGCCAATTTGTTACAAATTTTCTGGCCGGTATTACCTCTCTGGTGACCTTTGTAGTGTATGATAGCCACTTCTGGAATATTTACAGCTTCCAGCAGCTTTAGGATTTCTGCTGCATGTTTAATGTGTTTTCCTTGGGCAGTAAGGAGTCCTCACTCTTTCCATATAGCACCGTGAGCATGCACCACTTCAAAGACGTATTTTGAATCTGTCCATCTATTTGTCTTCCTTCCTTTTGCTAATTCCAGTGCTTGACTTAAGGCGATTATTTCAGCTTTCTGGGCTGATGTTCCTGGGGCAATGGTCTAGTCTCAATCGCTTCTCTGGTGGTAGCCACTGCATATCCAGGCTTGCGATGTCTTTGCTTCACAAAGTTGCTTCCATCAGTGTACCAGGAATCTTTCGCATGTATCACTGATTCTGAAGCAGCTCCGCTAAGGAAAGATGCTGGATTTACAGTGTTAGTGGTGATTATATTCACATCATCTTGCTCCACTGTTATAGCAAAATTCTAGAAGGGGAAAGCCAGTGACCTCCTTTCTGCTCCAACACCGCTGAGACTGTGTAACACCATGACAATCATTTTTTGGCCTATAGTGAATTTTCGGGCTTCTTGTATATTCAGAACTACAGCTGCAACTGCCTGTAGGCATCCAGGCCATCCCTTGCTTACATCATCCAATTGGTAGGATACAGCCCTTTTACAGGGGCCTAGCTGCTGTGTCAGTACCCCCAGGGCCATTCCCTATCTTTCATGAGAAAATAACCAGAATGGGTTTGAAACATCGTGAAGTCCTAAAGCTGGGGCCTTCATCAATTCCTTCTTTAATTGTTGAAATGCCCTTCTTGCCTCCCCAGTCCAAGCCAATTTTGATGATCCCATTGGATATTCTTTCAGTGGTTCATACAATGGTTTCACTAAGAGTCCATAGTTATATCTCCATAAACGACACCAACCTGTCATTCCCAGAAAGGTTCTGAGTTCCTTTACCATTCCTGGCATGAGTGTGCAGCAAATAACTTGCTTTTAGGCTGTCTGTGTCCTCTGGAGATCTCGAATCCAAGGTAAGTAAGTCGTCGCTGCATAGGCTGGGCCTTCTGCTGAAAGACTTGATACCTGCTCAGTCAGTGTGCCTCCCCATTTTATTGGGAGTTCAGAGAGATCTATTTGCATTCCTATTATTCATACCCCAAAGGGTTTGTTTTGTTTCCTTGCTGTATTGATAATCAGTTTTAAATCAGAATCAGGGATTTGAAGTTTACCATCTGGAATCAAAGCAGATATTACTTCTGCATTTTTCTGCGGCCATCCTGGCCTCAAAATCTCCTGCCAATTTCTTACTAATTTTCCAGCCAGTATTACCTCTTTGGTGATTTTTGTAGTGTGTGATAGCCACTTCTTCTGGGAGATTTACAGCTTCCAGCATCTTTAGGATTTCTGCTGCATGTTTAACGTGTTTTCCTTGGGCAATAAGGAATCCTTGCTCTTTTCATATAGAGCATGCACTACTCCAAAGAAAGATGTCTTTTTACTAATTCCAGTGCTTGAGTTAAGGCAATTATTTCAGCTTTCTGGGTTGATGTTCTTGGGGTAATGGTCTGGCTTCGATCACTTCTCTGGTGGTAGCCACTGCATATTCAGCCTCGCGATGTCCTTGCTTCACGAAGCTACTTCTATCAGTGTACCAGGAATCTTCCACATGTCACTGGTTCTGAAGCAGCTCCCCTAAGGAAAGATGCTGGATTCACAGTGTTAGTGGTCACTAAGAGTTCATCCATAAACACCAACCTGTCATTCCCAGAAAGGTTCTGAGTTCCTTTACTATTCCTGGCATGAGTGTGCAGCAAATAGCTTCTTTTTGGGCTGTCTGTGTCTTCTGGAGATCTTGAATCCAAGGTAGGTAAGTTGTCGCTGCATAGGCTGGGCCTTCTGCTGAAAGTCCTGATACCTGCTCAGTCCAAAAATGTAATAGACTTACGGTCTGTTGCTCACAGTCCTCTTCTGTTTGTGTAACTCTCAGGAGGTCACATACTGCAGCAGGGTTCCAGCCTCATGTTTCCAGGTCTCGAGCTAGCTGGTTCTCAAATATAGTTCAGCTGTTCTCAATACTTTGAGGCAGTACTGTTAAGGTTAGTTGTGTTTTACTACCAGTTTCAGGGTTTTCTTATTCAAAGGCAAGTCACCTTTTGCTTTCAGCCAATATCAAGCAGAAGGCAGCATCCTTCAAATCCAGTACGGTAAACCACAATTAATTTTTTTAATTGGTTGGCAAGGTACAGGGATTTGCCACCACTGGATGTAGCTTTTATCTAGTTTCTTTACTGGAAATATTGGAGCATTATATTCTGCTTTACATTCTTTTAATAATCCATATTGTCAATAATCATTTTTATCCTCCTTGCAATTTTCTAATCGCCTCGGGCCAAATTTACCTTTGCATGCTCCACATTTCTAGCCTTCCAGATATCTCAGAAGTCAACAAGCTTGGATAAACCTGTTCCAGAATCTCTGCTGTTACCAGTGTTTTTCCACCTGTCTTAAAGATAAACTCAATACTTTGATTAGTTGATGATCTCTCACTTCAAATTTTGTACCTCCTGCCCCAAATATTGTTTCTGTCTCTAACTGCTTTAGTAAATTTCTTCTCATTAAGATCTAGGGGCTCCTAGCAAACAAATTCATGTGTACTCACTTGTTTTTTCAATTCATACTTAGCAGACTGCACAAAGAATGCTTTCTTGGTTTGGCCGGCAGCTCCTATTACAATCACAATATTTCATTTTGATCTACAGGAATCAGTTGCTGGTTTACACAGAGGCTCCCATATCTATCAAGAACATAACTTTTTCATTCGTATTCTCCAACTTACTTTAACCAGTGGATCCTCCAGGGTAATTTCCCCTGTCACTCAAGCTCAGCTACAGCACCCAATTCTGATTCCTCTACAGTATGCACATCTATTATTTCTTAATTCCAGACCCCATTCTCATGACACGTTCTCTTGCTGCTCCGGGTGATTTTGCAAACTGGAAAACATATCTGCACACATCACTTCTCCCAATTTTCCTCACACTTCAAGAACAACATTAATTACAACAAGGTGTTATGGCCACTTTCCCCATAATCGAGCTCATACACCAGCCACCACTGATTATTAAAAAGCTTTTATCAAGGTTTACCGGTTTGTCCACCACTCGGTGGACCACTGATCCTCTTATGATTTAAGATCTTAATGATCGAAAATATATCCCAGCTGGCTCTTCTTTAAAGCGCAGTCACTCTGCCAGTTTCTCATCTTATGGGTTCTGCGTTCTTGCTCCCCAACTGCAAATCACTTGCACTGCATCGGTGGATTTTTCTTTGTTCTCCTGGATGTTACATTCAGGACAACCCAGATCTCAACCATTTGTTACCCACAATAATTCATGTACAATCTGGACAAGATTCATCATTATTCTTACAACAAAACAAATACAATTCTGCACAAATATCTCATCTCACTGAAAGAAGGAACAAATCATGTTAACAAAAGGAATTAGATAGTTTTGCTTGTTCACCAATTGAAAGCAAGGACAGTTTCACAGCAAAGATGGAAGACAAGGCTGAAGACCTAAGGGGGGGGGGATAAGATAATGTTATCAGAGGCAAACAGGAGACACAAAGAAACTGTGATGTGGGTATACTAATAAGTTCCGGAAAACAAAAGGACATTTAACTGTTTAACCGGTATTTCCTGGAACCCACACAAACAAGCATACTCAATCTGCATAGGAGTCATGCAGCCAGTGGGGGCCCATCAGTGGGACACATTAGGTGGACTTAACCCATGCGTGTCTTGGCATTGTTTATTAAAATTATTCCTGAACTTATTCACTTCAAAACATACAGAGATCACACATTCACTTCAAAGTGACATATAGTGCCATAGTTCCAATTTCTGTGATTAATGTCACTCCACAAGGGGAAAAATCAAAATGTAGCTTTTTATCTGAGGGTTCCCGTCTGTCCCCGAAGAGATCCAGTTGAGGAACGGAGTCTCTCCAGAGAAATCTCTAGGGGTACCCAAGAGAGTCCCACCCCCAATGGGCCCCGCAGCCGGGCAGAGAGGGTCCCACCTGGGTCACTAAATATGAAACAAAGAACTTACACTTAACAGTTTAATTTAACCATTAAGGCGGGTACACTCTATTCAGAGCTGGAGAAGACTCAGGATTTGTCTTCAGAGCGCTTCTGCTAATTAGTGATTTCAGAACTTTATATACATAAAATTATTTCCACATCCATATTTTCCCTGAAGTTACAAGTAGACTTCTTTCCACAGATAAACTTTACTATTTCACGTTTTCAAATTGTCTTTTTTTACTGCACCAATGCCAATACTGTCTCTTTAACTCTTTTTTCCTCCACAAATCAACTACAAGACTGTAACCCCCTCCCCTTTCCTCTATCCCAGTCCCCGATCCTTATCTCGGGCAAACACTTGCTGAAAGTTTTTTAACTCTTAACTCCTGCAGACTGAAAAGGGGAAGATTTCGCAATCAAGGAGGAGAAGCAGGCTTGGGCTTTTTCCCATTTTTTTTCTTCATTTTTTCTTTTGGGGGGGCAGAACGGACTTTGATTCTGCATCAAATACTCTCTAGGGTCAGATAAATTTGGGCGAGGGCGAACGTGTGTTAAAAATACAGTTTTTAAGAGCCGGATCAAATCCTGGGGATTTTCAGAAAATGGCTTATGTTGCTGCTTCAAATTATAAATATCAGATGACGAGAAGGGGGAATATACTACTACAGGCAGCCCTTTCCTGTCAGATGGAAGCCCTTCTTTCAGGGACAAAGGAGTGGCTTTCAATCCTATTCCATGCCCGGTAGATTTACATGACACATTCGAACGGATTTGGATACTATTTTTGGGGGTAGGTGGTCTGGGCATCTCCTTTTTCTCTTCCCCAGCATTATATACTGACCCAGATCGTGGTTTTGGTGGACTTAAAAGTCCCTCATTTATATTTTCAGGCTCCAGGTGATTTCTCCGGTTCCGATAAGGGGGAGGAGGAAGACGGTCGTTCTCCTCCAGAGGAAGAGGCAAGACCCGCTTCAGATCCGGTCCCTATCCGAAGTTTTCAGAGCTTGCCGTAATGGCAAAGTTACAGTCTTATTTTCAGGTGGCACTCGTGGTTTGAGCCAAGAAGGTGGCTCCTCTACTAAATAGCGCCATGCCACAATATATGGAATCTGATTTGAGTGGTTGTCCATTACAATTGCTTGAACCGAATAAATTGCCTGAAGGGCAAACGTTCCTTCGGGTGGCCAGCTCACTTGGAACGTTGGCCATTCGAGCTGGCAAAACATTTTTAATTTTCCCACATGAACTGTATCTCCCCAGGAGGCAGATCTATTTTCATAATCTTTGAAATGCTGAATTACCAATTCAAGTGGACTGACGTCCTTTTACTTTGTCCCATTTCGTATTTCAAGAAAACACAAAACACAACAATAAACACAATTACTATTACAATACCACAAATCCGGCGTGCCCAACGCGAATAACAAAAACAAGCGTCTAGATTCAATACCGATAAAAACCAGGACAGACTCAGAGCGAGCGGAGGTTGAGGACTAGTCCCCACCAACCCTCTCGGAGTGAGGGGAGGTTTAGGACTAGCCTCCACCAACGCTCTCAGGGAGTGGTGAGGCGTTCCCGCACCAGCTCCGGCTCGGGGAAGCGATACTGCATCCAGTTTCTTCCCTAGTGAGCCTACAGATTGGAGCTCCACAGAATCAGAATCAGATATCAGATTTACTCACCTTCCTCGAGGAAGCTTGCCTTTCAGAATCCGAAATTGAACTGAATCTGGAATCGGACTCTTGTCTCACTGTTAGTCTCCTGGATGAACCCCCAAATGTTAGGGTCCAAGATACTAAGAGGCAAGACAAGTGTTGCTAGCAACATAAATGTTCATTAAATGCGCATGGGAAATCAGGTAACCGGTCGACCGGGGTCGCCCTAGTCAATGGAGGACGACCATGAGTCGGTGTTTTAAGGGATATTTATACTCACACAGAGACATGCAACCCTCATACAGACATTTGCAAGCCAGATAATAAATCAGCCAAATTTGCACAGCTGTCTCAGTCCAGCAATCTTCAAGGCCAGGTTTACAACACCCTGTTTTTTGTTAAGCAGTTTCAAACTGCTCTCAATCCTCCCTTCCTTCTTATGTTAAGCAGTTTCAAACTGCCTGCAATTCTCCCTTTCCTTCTTATCTCTGCAGCTGTTTTTTCACTTGCACAATGCCCCTCTCTTTGAGCTGGCTAATTGTTTACTTTTGCTGGGGCCCAAGGTGATCTGTGACCCTAACAGCAGCCAACCCTGCATGTTTCTCCTGCTTTTATACCAACTGTCCACTCAGATCCTAAGGCAGTAGAGGGGAGCAGTGCCTTTCTGGAACACCAGCCACCGAACAGGACAGAAATGCTAGGTCCTGCACTTGGGGCACAACAACCCTATGCAGTGCTACAGAGTGGGAGAAGCCTGGCTGGAGAGCTGCCAGGAGAAGAGGGACCTGGGAGTGTTGGTCGATAGCCAACTGAACATGAACCAACAGTGTGCCCAGGTGGCCAAGAAGGCCAATGGCATCCTGGCTTGTATCAGAAACGGTGTAACCAGCAGGTCCAAGGAGGTTATTCTCCCTCTGTACTCAGCACTGGTGAGGCTGCTCCTTGAATCCTGTGTTCAGTTCTGGGCCCCTCACCACAAGAAGTGTGTTGAGGTTCTGGAGTGTGTCCAGAGAAGAGCGACAAAGCAGGTGAAGGGGCTGGAGAACAGGTCTTACGAGGAGCGGCTGAGAAGGCTGGGGTTGTTTAGCCTGGAGAAGAGGAGGCTGAGGGGAGACCATATTGCTCTCTACAACCACCTAAAAGGAAGTTATGGAGAGGAGGGTGCTGGCCTCTTCTCCCAAGTGACAGGGGACAGGACAAGAGGGAATGGCCTCAAGCTCTGCCAGGGGAGGTTCAGACATAAGGAAAAAATTCTCCACTGAAAGGGTCATTAGGCAATGGAAAGGTCTGCCCAGGGAGGTGGTTGATTCACCTTCCCTGGGGGTGTTTAAGGTGCTGGTGGATGAGGTACTGAGGGGCATGATTTAGAGATTGGTGGGAATGGTTGGACTCAATGATCCGGTGGGTCTCTTCCAACCTTGTGATTCTATGATTCTATGAAAGTAACAACCAAGGGAGGGCCTCACCCCACCAGACACAAACTTTTCTCCCCTTGTTTTGTTCTGTATTCTACTTCCTTTCTCCACTTCTTTTCCTTCCATTCCACTCCCATTGCCAGCATTCAGCCGCACCAGCAGAGCTCAGCCCAACCACCTTGGGTATCCCTTGACCATGCTGGAAGGGGAAAGCTATCCTGCATCATACAGCACTTGAGATGCTAGGGCATATGACTCTCTCAGGCCTTGCTCCCTTCTTTCCCCAGATTCTACTTGTCCCCACTCCCAGTGGTGGCAGTGACAGATGTCTCAGCAGTCAAGAGCCTAACACTAAGCTCAGGCAGAGTTCCACTCATCTTTATCTTTTTTTTCCCTTCTCCTTTCAAAATATTATGACCAAAGCATACAAACAGTGGAGGGAGGGCAGCCTCACATGGATTGCCACATGCACGAAGAAAACAGAAAGCCACTGGCTAGTAGTACTGCCTGTACTGCTTGGCATATACTGGAGCATCTCAATATGAGGAAAGGCTGAGAGAGCTGGGTCTGTTCAGCCAAAAGAGAAAACTTGGAGGGGTCTCATCAACTGATATAAATACCTGAAGGGAGGGTGCAAAGAAGACAGAGCCAGGGTCTTTCCAGTGGTACTCAGTGATAGGACAAGAGGCAAAGATAAACACAGGAGGTTCCACCTGAACATCAGGAAACACTTCTTTACAGTGAGGGTTACTGAGCACTGGGACGGGTTGACAGAGAGGTTGTGGAATCTCTGACTTTGGAGATGATGTAAAAGCCATCTGGAGTTCATAGTTATATCTCCATAAATGACACCAATCTGTCATTCCCAGAAAGGTTCTGAGCTCCTTCTGTCCTATTGAGATCTCGAATCAGAGGTAAGTAACTTCTGTATAAGTTGGGCCTTCCGCTGAGAGACCCGCTCAGTCCCAGAAAGTTCAATAGACTTACGGTCCATTGGACACAGTCCTCCTTAGTTTGCATAGCTATCAGAAGGTCATCCGTATACTGCAGCAGGGTTCCAGTTTGAGATGGAGGGTCCCAGGTTTCCAGGTCTTGAGCCAGCTGGTTCCCAAAAATAGTTGGTCCGGGTTAATAGTGGTTTTCAACCAGTTTCAGGGTTTCCCCATTCAAAGGTAAATAATTTTTGGCTTTCTTCAGCCAATATCAAGCCGAAGAAGGCATCCTTTAAATCCAGCACAGTGAACCACATTTGATCATTTTTCAATTTGGTCAGCGAGGTATAGGGATCTGCCACTACGGGTACATCATCTACAATTTTATTGATGGCCCTTAAATCTTGCACTAATCGATAGCTTTTCCCACCTGGTTTCTTGACAGGCAATATTGGGGTATTGTATTCTGATTCACATTCTTTTAATAACCTGTATTGCAAAAATTTGTCAATAATCTCTTTTATCCCCTTATGATCTTCTAATCACAGAGGGTATTGCCTGACCCCACAAGGGTGGTCCCTGGCTTCAATTTTGCCTTCACAGGCTCCACAGTTTTGGCATTGCCAGGCATTTCAGAAGCCCCCATGTCTGGATAAACCTGTCGCAAAATCTCTGCTGGTACCAATGTTTCATTTCCCATGTGTATTGAAGACAAGGTCGATACTTTAGTGGTCTTTCACTTTAAATTTTATTCCTTCTGATCCAAATATTATTCCTGTCTCTGACTGCTCTAGTAAATCTCTTTCCAATAATGATCTAGGGGCTCCCGGCAAATATAAAATTCACGTGTACCCACTTGTTTCCCAAATCCATATTTAATGGGCTGCATAAAGAATGCTTTTTGAATTTGGCCAGTAGATCCTATTACAGGAACAATATCTTTATCTATAGGTAACTGTGGCGTATTGAGGCACAGACCCCGAGTGTTGTATATGCAGGTGTCTCTCTCTCTTCTGCTACATCTGTGCACACCTCTCTATTTCTCTCACTGTCTGTCTCTGCATCTGAACATGTGCACGTCTCTCTGCATCTGTGTGCATGTGCTTGTGTCTCTCTTCCTCTGCACCTGTGTGCACACCTCCCTGTTTCTCTGTGTCTGTGTGCGCTCCAGTGGGGGGGGGGAGAGAGTGTGTGTATTTGTCTCTCTCTTTGCACCTGTGTACAAATCTCTGTGCACACACGTCTTCCTCAGAATCTGTGTGTGCGCAAGTATCTCTCTTTGCATCTGAATGTGCACACATCTCTCCACATCTTTGTGCATGCACACCTGTCTTTTTCCCCCTGTATCTGCTTGTCTTTGTTTCTGCATCTGTGTGTGCCTATGTCTATGCATGCCTGTCTCTCTCTGCTTCTCTGTGTCTGTGCATGCCCACATCTCTTCCTCAGCACCTATGTGTGTCTCTCTCTCTCTTTGCATTTGAATGAGTGCATGTCTCTTCACATTTATGTGCATGTGCATCTGTCTGTCTCTATTCCTCTGCAAGTGCGCCTCCCTATTTCTCTTTGTCTTGAGTCTAGGACAACTCTCCACAGGAACAACTCTATGTGGGGAGGCCCTAACCCTTACCCTCCTTGTGTAGAGTTGTCCTCGCAGAGAGTTGGCTGTGTAGAGTTGTCCCACAGAGAGCTGTCCTACAGAGAGTTATCCACCGTAGAGAGATGGTCACAGAGAGTTGGCCCTTTCCATCTCTCTCTCATTCTCTGCATCTATGTGCACACCCCTCTCTGTGTTCATATGTGACTCTGTCTCTTTTTCTGTCTTTCTTCCCCTGCATCTTTGCTCATGCCTCTGTCTTCCTTTGCATCTGTGCACGCGCACGCCTGTTTCTCTGCCTGTCTCCATCTCTCTCTGTGTGCATGCCTGCATCTATCTTCCTCCACATTTGTCTGTGTGAGCATCTCTCAGTCACTCTTCCTCTGCATCTGTGCAAACATAATTCTATCTGTCCCTGTTTCTCTGTCTCTCTGAATCAGTGTGCACATGGATTTCCCTGTCTCTTCCTCTGTGTCTGTGCATGGGCTTCTCTGTCTTTATTTGTGTCTTCTGCACTTGCCTGTGCAAGCATCTGTTGATTTCTCTTCCTCTGCATCTGCGCGCACGTGCATCTCTCTCTCCCCTCCTCACCACCCCGTGTGTCTCAGTGCATGGGCTTCTCTCTCTCTCTCTCTCTCTCTCTCTCTCTCTCTCTCTCTCCTCTTCTGCCTCTGTGCACACATTTGTTTGTGTGCATATCTTTTGTGGCATATTGAGGCACGGACTCCGAGTGTTGATCAAAGACCTTTATTAAGCACAAGCAATCCCTCGTTGAGGCAGTGCTTTTCCACTTGCCCAAATAGCTCAGTCATTCTTTCTTGTTTTCCAACCTTGCAAAGTTTGGTGTTAGCACAATTATCTACAGCTCTTAGCAACAACCAGGGGCCTGCATTCTCCTCCCTTCTGTATTCCACAGTCTCCTGTCTATCGAGGCAATATCATCTTTATTGGTTTTGGTTAAAAAATCACCACCTGGCCCCACAATCTTTCTTCCTCCTTGTCTGTGTGCAGGCACATCTCTCTGCATCTGTGAGTACACACAACGCCAAAGACACCAAACTGTGTGGCATGATTGACACACTGGAGGGAAGGGTTGCCATCTAGAGGGACTTGGACAGGCTTGAGAGATGGGCCTGTGTGAACCTCAGGAAGTTCAACAAGGCCAAGTGCAAGGTCCGGCACCCAGGTTGAGGCAATCCCAAGCACCACTACAGGCTGGGTGGAGAATGGATTGAGAGCAGCGCTGAAGAGAAGTTCTTAGGGGTGCTAGTGGATGAGAAGCTCAACATGAGCTGGCAATGTGCACTCGCAGCCCAGAAAGGCAACCGTATCCTGGGCTGCATCAGAAGAAATGTGAGCAGCAGGTGATGGAGGTGATTCTGCCCCCTCTACTCTGCTCTTGTAAGACCTCACCTGGAGTCTGGAGTCCTCAGCACAGGAAGGACATGGATCTGTTAGAGTGAGTCCAGAGGAGGCCATGAAGATGATCAGAGGGCTGGAGCACCTCCCATATGAGTACAGGCTGAGAGAGCTATGGTTGTTTAGCCTAGAGAAGAGAAGGCTGCAGGGAGACCTTAGAGCAGCCTTCCAGTACTTAAAGGGAGTTACAGGAAAGATGGGGAGGGGCTCTTGATCAGGGAGTGCAGGGATAGGACAAGGGGTAACGATTTTAAGCTGAAAGAGAGGAGATTTAGATTAGTTATTTGTAGAGACATTTTATAAAGAAGAAGGACTTGATGCTATAAACCTTGTCGACAGAACCAGGGTCTTTCCAGTGGTGCTCAGTGATAGGACAAGAGGCAAAGATAAACACGGGAGGTTCCACCTGAACATCAGGAAACGCTTCTTTACTGTGAGGGTTACTGAGCACTGGGAGGGGTTGACAGAGAGGTTGTGGAATCTCTGACTTTGGAGATGATGTAAAAGCCATCTGGATATAGTCCTGGGCACCTTGGTGACCCTGCTTGAGGCGGGGGGGTTGGTGGACAAGATGAGTTCCTGAGGTCCCTTCAAATCTCAACCATTCTTTAATTCTGTGCATATGTGTGTGTACACACAAGGCTTTGTCGACGTTGAGCAACCTTAACGCAACCTTAAAACAAGGAGATAGCTCGGTGGAAAGAAGAAGTAACTGAGAGAAAAAGAAAGAAGGAAAACTTCCAGTACCTGAAGGGAACATACAAGAAAGCTGGGGAGGTACTTTGTAAAAAGGCATATAGCAATAGGCTGAGGGGGAATGTCTATAAAGTGGAGAGGGGCAGATTTAGACTAGACATAAGGAAGAAATTCTTCACGATGAGAGTGATGAGACTCTGGAACAGGTTGTCCAGGGAAGTTGTGGATGTCCTCTTCCTGGAAGTGTTCAAGACCAGGTTGGATGGGGCCTTGAGCAGCCTGTTCTGGTGGGAGGTGTCCCTGTCCATGGCAGGGGGATTGGAATTGGATGATCTTTAAGGTTCCTTCCAACCCAAACCATTCTATGATTCTACGATTCTATGGATTCTATGATTCTATTCTAATTTTACAACTGCAATTAAGTTATATCTTCAAATCAGTATACTTCAAATTAAAATATAGTTGTCAGTATTTTGGATATTAGAATTAAAATACACTGTCTTATATTTATTCTACTGAAGAAGACAATTACGATTCAAAAAATATTTTTTGTGCCTAAACTGTACCTATTATTCAGATCGATTTCAATTACAAATCTAAAAACATACCTGAACTCTGAATTTCCAGGTTGTCCCAACGGGGACACCAGGTATAGGACCATAGTGATTAGAAGGGACAATAGTGCATTCCTTAGTACGACCAACACAAGCCATGTCCTAAAAAACATGTCAGAGAGAATGAATTTTATCATATTTAAAAGAATTTATAAAAGCTGATGCACATACCAAGGCATCCAACAATTATAGTAAAACTTCAAAATATAAAAATTGTCAACATAAGTTCCATTTATCTCTAGTCATCTTAATAATTCTTCAGATGTTTTAATTTTCAGTAGGTAGTGTGCAGGATTCACCATTGCTTTAAAGTCTCTTCGATCCTATACTGAATTTTGTGTAATGCATATATGAAAGTAGTTAAAGATATAACACAGTTGTGGTTTGAGCTAAAGCAGAGCAAATTATCTAACTCTTCAGCTAAGCCTCTTTTAAGTAGCTTCAGTTTCTGACAGTTATAAACATATTTTTTTCAGACAGTAACTGCCTTTAGTAGTGATAACACCTGATGTTTACCACCAAGGTAATGGGGCATTGGTATGTAGAGAGGCCATTGCTCACACCAGGTCCAGCACAAGAAAAAACAGACTCACCCTATAGCTTGGGAACCATGTCATTGTGCAAGAGTGAACAGTGAATTAACATCAAGTTTCTTGTGAAACTGAAGAAAATCACAATGGAAACTTTTTCATTATTGACTGAGGCTTACAGTGAAGAAATCCCAAAGATCAAGTTGGTGCTCAAAGGAATCCATTTTCTGCCAGTAGATGATGTGAAAGCAAGAACACTGGAGATCCTCAACAGCCTTTCAGAAAATGATCTGTGAAATTGCTTTGAATGTTGATAGCATCATGTGCAGTTGTCTGTCACTTCAGAAGGGTGATCGTAGCTGGTTTTTTTAATTGTTAAATAAAAAGTTACAGGCACATTCTTGGGGGTTTTTTGTGTTGGATGTAATATATTTTATTATTTTCTTATTAATCTTATTTTCCTTTTCATTATTATTGTTTCATTAAAGATGTTTTAGATTTAATTTCCAACCTGCGTGTCTCTGTTTCTCTCATTTCCTTTTCCCCTTTTCCAGTGTGTGTGTGTGGGAAGTGGGTTACAGCTGCCCAGTTTAGCTGCTGATCAAGCTGGAGTGGGGGGGGCTAAACCAGGACAAGCACATACATGAACAGTGAGCTATTTTTAGATTAAAATATACTCTACCTTTCCCCAGTCTCTCTGGCTCTCAGTACTGGCAGATGGCATCTTTGCTTTCTTTTTACTCTGTTTGAGTTTTTCTCCAGCCTTTACAACTTCATTAGAATCATTTTTGCATGAAGGACAATACCTAAAACAAAAGTTTCAATAAATTCTTTGTTACTTAATTATAATGGCAATACATTTCTTTGAAGCAAAGTAGTATCAAATGTATTCATTCTGACTAAATATTTTGAATCCAGCACATAGACAGTTTTTAAAAGCTGAAGACTGAGACTGATAAGATAAACACAACAAGAACAAATACTGTCCACTTCTAAAACAAGACTTTTTTTTGAAGTAGATGGTAGAGGCGAAACATTTCGCTCTTCTTTTCTCATGTGATGTCTGAGAAGTCCCCACATTTCCAATATTCCCTCCTCATTTTCTCTTCCTTTGCTTGCTTATTCAGATGACATAGGGGGAAGGAGAAATGAGATTAGTGTATACTGCTGACTAATGCTCTTGGTTAATTTCCACATCCTGCCCAGTCATCATCTGCTTTTACTGCACCAAAGCTCACTTCAGATAGCTGGATGTAGAACAGCCCTAGGGTACCAAACCATATATGTACACAAGCATCCTTATCCTCTCACACCACGCCTAAGGCATCAGGAATGTGACTCAGTACTCAACAAATGGGAAGAGTTTAAACTCCGTTTCTATATATTTCTTTGCCTCATTTGGCATTGGGACTCATTCCACCCACCATAAAACCATTGCAGTAGAAAAAGGATAGGATAGGAGAGGAGATTGTAGGAAACAGTGGCTAAGGCAAAAGGAAGAAAGGAGTACACAGATCCTTTTATTGCTTCTAACAGCACTTTTTTCCCCACTCCATGAGCGCCAAGGCAAAGGCAACTGCCATTGCTTCTGACTTCCATGGACTGAGTTTGGTCCAAAAGTCACTAGCAGAAGTTGTTTTTCACAGAAAGGGTCATTGGGCACTGGAACAGGCTGCCCAGAGAGGTGGTTGAGTCACTTTCCCTGGAGGTGTTTAAGGCATGGATGGACAAGATGCTGAGGGGCATGGTTTAATGTTTGATAGGAATGGTTGGACTCGATGATCCGGTGGGTCTCTTCCAACCTGGTGATTCTATGATTCTATGATTCTATGAAGTCTGATCATGAAGTACAACAAGGCCAAGTGCAATCCCAAGCAGAAATACAGGTTGGGTGGAGAATGAATTGAGAGTAGCCCTGAAGAGAAGGACTTGGGGATGTTGATGGATGAGAAGCTCAACATGAGCCAGCAACGTGTAGTATGGTCAACAGGTTGAGGGAGGTCTACTCCACTCTCATGAGACCCCACCTGCAGTACTGCATCCAGCTCTGGGGTTCCCAAAATAAGAAGGACATGGACCTGTTGGAGTGAGTCCAGAGGAGAGTCACAAAGATAATCAGAGGGCTGGAACCCCTCTCCTATGAAGACAGGCTGAGTGAATTGGGGTTGTTCAGCCTGGAGAAGAGAAGGCTCTGGGGAGATCTTATAGCAGCCTTCCAGTAATTAAAGGGGGCCTACAGGAAAGACGGAGAGGGATTTTTTACAAGGGCATGTACTGATAAGATGAGAGGTAATGGTTTTAAGCTGCAAGAGGAGTCATTTAGATTAGATATTAGGAAGATATTTTATACTGTGAGGATGGTGAGGCACTGGAACAGGTTGCCCAGAGAAGTTGTGGATGCCCCCTCTCTGGAGGTGTTCAAGGCCGGGTTGGATGAGGCTTTGAACTGCTTGGTCTGGTGGAAGGTGCCGCTGTCCATGGCAAGTAGGTAGGAACTGGATGATCTTTAAAGTCCCTTCCGACCCAAACTATTCTATGATTTGATGATTCTATAATAATTACAAGAATTTATTTATGTTACTACTAATAATAATGTCTTACTGCCCTCTAAGAAGATGGGAGCTACCTCAAATTATATTTTTATTTCCAACCTAGAATTCATACAGATACTTATTGCAGAACAGAGTCACAATTCACAATTCACAATTCAGTTCAACATTTGGGATCTTGGTACTCTTAAAGTAGTTTATTAAGCCAAAACCAAGAAATAATGGAAAAGCATTCTACATTTCCAAAAATTGAAAAATATGGACTAAACCAATCTTTTCCATATCATACATGTTCAATTTAAAGGTAAAGAAGAAATTTTCTGCTAGGGAAACTCCACTAGAACATTGACATTCAGGCTATGTTCTTTCCTGTTCAAACACATTTTAAGGGTTGTTCTTTTTTAAAAAAAAATAATTTGGAGCATGTATATTTTATTTTTTGTAACCTTGTTGTGATTGATATTGGAGCATAAAATTGCTTTTTACTGCTCGAGTACTGGTATAGAGTCTTTAAGGAATAAGGGAACCCGAAGAAGAATGGATGCAGTGTCAGATCTTAAATAATATTTCCTTTAATATTCTGGCTGACTGTAGTCAAAAAACTTCTCAATTCTTATACCCAGAAATCAAGCGCAGTCACAAAAGAACACTGTTTAAGGGCTGTGACCAGCTCTGGAGCACTATAAGAGAGAACGCTTTCCAACACATGATTAGGAAGCACCAAGATCTTCCACTCACTTCCATAAGCAATTACTAGGAAGTTATTAGGAAGAAGGATGTTAGTGCAGATTATTCTTCTGTGCACAAAACCAGAAAACCTGGGAATAGCTGAGCATATGCTGCCCAACAAAGACTGATGAATAAAGGCTATATATACCTGTATACACGATCATTTTGCATATATAAAAGAAATGGGAAGCACACAGACAATAATTGCTATATTTAGTCCAAACAACTCATATGTATTTGCAATATGTATTGAAAATAGTCTTCAAATTCAAAAGTTTCTCCAAACAGAGCAAATATGAATAAAATTATTTTTAATTCAGGATATTCAAAAGGAAATATCTGTTTCCTTCTAAATCAGCAGAAGCATCTCGGTGTGCACATATACACAATGAAAAAATCCTCACCAAATGTCATAATTGAAATTGCACATAAGTACAAATATAACTGAACTATAAACAAACTTACTCGATATACGGCAACTGATATAACATAGTAAACTAAGTTATTTACTTTCATAGACTGTTAAAACTTAACTAAAGTACTTAAAATATTTTATTTGAAGTGCATAATTCTACTAAAATCTGTCACAAAGTGCAATTCAAAGATTTTCTTTAAAACATGTCCGTAGATATCTATTGATGTATTCAGAACAGAAAACTTAATTCTAAAGTTCTATTTATAACTCATTTATAAAAGATTAGCATTTAATATACAAGCAGGTTATAAGGATAAATAGTATAAGCTGCACATAACTGATACAGATCAGATGTGACATGAAGCTCAGGATGATAAAATTCAGTGGCTGATGCTGGCTCCATGCAGAGTCAGCTCAGAATGGAGTTAGCTGAGTCCACCAAGGCCTACGCGTTTGGCTTTCTTGCTGGTGGTACTAGAGTTACTGGAAATGGAGAGGAGTAAGGTAGTGGTTTTCTAACAGCAGAAAAAAATCTGTCAGGCAGCTACAGGATAAGGGAAGGACAAGGAGACAACAACAAGGGCTGAGACTGAGGGGAAAGAAAAGGATTAGAGAAGCAACAATGAAGCTCAAATAAAACAAACAAAAGGTTGGGGAAGCACCACTGTAGATGGTGATAATTGCATCTAATAATATTAGTTAATGTCACAGAGGTCATAAACTGAACAAGCTGATTTCTGAAGATCTGTAATGACCAATAAGGCTCAATACCAATTGTTTATGAATTATATTTATAAACAGAATCTTAACATAACTTGTAAATATGTTTACATACAGTGCAAGGATGAAAAATATACCAGAAATATAAAAGCTCTTCAGTAATTCCTCTAGTTGCAAATAAAAAGAGGTACCTTGTGTAGAATGGGAATATACATAAGTAAATCATCCTTGTATATTTACCAATCCTCATCTTCTGGTATCTTGCTTAAGGGAGGGTTCAGGCAGTATATATGATAAGCCATATTGCATTCATCACACAGGAGTTGCATGTGAGCATCCTGTTTTCCACCACACAAGTAACAGGAGCAAAAGCGACATTCCTTATCTGGGTCAGCCCTGCAGTGCTTGCATTCAGGACCACTCTTTCCTATCAAAAAAGAAAAAGACACAGGTCTTAAAAAAAATTCAGATTTATAAATAAAACATAATATCAGAAAAATATATATATATGTACCCACATGAACGTGCCATAGATGTCATGCCATAGATGCCATGCTTTACTATTACAATAAAGTCTGGGTTTCAAAAGACGAAGCCAACAGGAACAGTTTATACCTCTGTAACGCTTATGTATTGCTACATGACTAAGAAACTACTGTCAATATCAACTTGTGTTCTTCAGCCTAACATTTATGAAAGGGTCAATGTCATTTTCCAGATTAGGTTGCAACCTAGTCTGTTGCTCTGCTACCATGGCCATCAGGGGATGGAGACATGGGGGATGTAAAAAAGAATCAGAACAGCTCTACACACTCAAACTGTGGCAATATAATTCAGGCAGCTCGACTGCACTGAGCCCATTATAATAAGTGAATAACAATTACAATAACTGACTGGGGATGTGCTGTACCTGAACTTTAGTAAAGCCTTTGACACAGTACCTCACAGTCTCCTACTTGAGAAATTGGCTGCCACTGGCCTGGACAGGTGCACACTCTGCTGGGTTAAAAAAGTGGCTGGATGGCTGTGCCCAAAGAGTGGTGGTAATTGGAGTTAACTCCAGCTGGAGACTGGTCACAAGTGGTGTCCCCTGGGCTCAGTGCTGGGTCCAGTCCTGTTCAATATCTTTATCAGCAACCTGAATGAGGGGATTGAGTGCACCCTTAGCAAGTTTGTGGATGACACTAAATTGGGAGGAACTGCTGATTTGTTGGAGGGTAGGGAGGCTCTGCAGACAGATCTGAAAAGGTTGGATTGATAGGCTGAGGCTAATGGAATGAGGGTTGACAAGGCCAAGTGCAGAGTCTGCACTTGGGACACAAAACCCCCGTGCAGTGCTACAGGGAAAGAATGGCTGGAAAGCTGCCTGAAGGAGAAGGACCTGAGGGGGGTTGGTCGACAGCCAACTGAACATGAGCCAGCAGTGTGCTCAGGTGGCCAACAAAAACAACAGCATCTTGGCTTGTATCAGATACAGTGTGGCCAGCAGGACCAGGGAAGTGATTGTGCCCCACTACTCAGCACTGGTGAGGCTGCACCTCAAATACTGTGTTCAGCTTTGGGCTATAAGAAAGACATTGAAGTCCTGGAGCATGTCCAGAGAAGAGTAACAAAGCTGGTGAAGGGGCTGGAGAGCAAGTCTTATGAGGAGTGTCTGAGGGAGCTAGGGTTGTTTAGCCTAGAGAAGAGGAGGCTGAGGGGAGACCTTATCACTGCCTACAACTACTTGAAAGGAGATTGTAGAGAGGTGAATATTGGTCTTTTCTCCCTAGTAATAGGCGATAGGAGAGAGGGAATGGTCTCAAGCTGCGCCATGGCAGGTTCAGATTGGACTTTAGGAAAAATTTCTTCATCAAAAGGGTTATCAAGCACTGACACAGGCTGCCCTGGGAGGTGGTTGAGTCACCATCCCTGGAGGTTTTTATAAAGCGAGTAGATGAGTTGATTGGGGATATGATTAAGTAGTGGACAAGTACAGTTGGAGTTGATGATCTCTAAGGTCTTTTCCAGCTTAATGATTCTATGATTCTATGATTCTTATTTTATGAAGACACTTATTAATGTGGATTAATAGACTCATTTTGATGGACTAGGTCATGAGAAGATATTGTTCTGCAAGTTGCCTTGGCAGGTCTGTAGAAAGAGTAGAAGGACTTGGACAGAACTGTGAAATTAGTATTTTATAGTGTTGCAATAAAAAAAAAAGCACAGGGTTTATAAATATAGAATAATACAGTTTTATTCTAATTTCATCAATTCCAAATAGCAAGTTTAATAGCTATACTTATAAATAATTTATTCCTCTTAGTTCAAACATCCAAATGAAAGAATACATTTAATTATGTTGGTTTACTGAAACTTAAGCACTTGGATCAGCCTACATTAGTGTTGCAAAATGACCAGATTACTGCTTTTATGCATTTCTACATCAATAGGACTCAGTTCTCTACATATATGAACACTGTCCCTATTTGAAAATGGTGCCTTTATAATGAGGCATTTGACACCATGGACTAATGGAATTTCTTCTGCCATGCATACAAGTAAAAATGAAAATGACCAATCAGCAACTTCTCTGATTCCTCACCACCAGTACTCCACCTGTACACTCTATTTACAAATCAAATCTTGGCGCATTCTTCAAAAGGAATTTTCTTAAATGTAGATATTAATAAATTCTAAATGAATAGCTTAAGGCCTATGAAGAGCAAATTACAACTCAGAAAAACTGCATTCCGCTAAAAAATTATTACCCAGATGTAGATAAGAATTATTTATCAAGGATGACAGGACAACAGTTTTCATACAGTTTCTTTTTACAGAAATGGAATTAATGCTATTCTCCTATCTCTGCTCATTTGGGAATTCAGACCAATGTATCCTTCATAAAATAACAGCATAGGTACTGTTTCCTCAGCTAAGGTAAGAAATGCCTTTAAATATAAAAAAGGAGAGTTTTATAGTCTTATTTTAGATGCAAAGGAAAGAGTATATAGATTGAATACCTGTAGCAGAATCAACTAGTACAGAAAGTGTCTGAAACTTTGTTCAGAAGGACGAGAAGACTTCAGAGCACTTGACTATAGCTCAAAGAACCATAGCATTAAAGGAAAACATTTTTGGAGTGAGTATTTGTGTGTGAAAACCATCAAGAAAGACTATGGGAGTGAATCTGACAAACTAAATCATGATAATGTAATACAGGATATAACAATAATACCAATTAAGTAATGTGATGACTAGAGCATTTCCAGGAGGCTGAAAGAACATTTTTCTTATTTCAGTGAAGAAATGAGCCTTGAATGAGAAGACAAGGAGGAAGTGGAAGAGTTTGGGAAGCAAGAAGCTAGAGCAGTGATCTCTGAATTTTTTTGTTTGCACATCCCATCAGTAAAAACTTTTGAGCATGCACACTCAATGCATGTATATTTATTTAGACATTATATTCATGTACTACTCTGCTAATATATTATGTACATTACAAAATATATACAAAAAGTTTTAAAAGGATGAGATAAAGATGCAATAAACACTGTTTTAAACTTTATTTTAGTATATTTTATTTTCTTAATGGGACTAAAATTATTTTCTTCCTGCACACCATTGGATTGTCTTGCACACCCTACTTTGGCATCCACTGAGCTAGAAAACCAAGACACCTTTGATAATAATGGACAAATGATTAGTATGAGTCAAAGTTTAAATTAGGTTCTTTTTTCCCCATATGCATTTTCTTCAACCATCCTATGAAGTTTACAACTTGATCTTCTGGTTATCTGGAACTACTGCAATATTTATAACATTCAAATATTTAACTAACAGTCTTAATCATACAATTAAAAAAGCATACTTTTGAAATCTCCATCTCTAAATGTCAGTGGATAAGCTCCTGGCTTTTCAATCTTGTACATTTCCTCAGTAAAAAGGATTCTGCAGTCATCTATTGCATCTTCTGGGCCTCTGTAAGATAAAAATATAATAAAGTACATTGAACTTTCTTAGCCTCTATAATTGGCACACCCTAAGCAAAGTAATAAAGTTAATTGGCATATGTTTTATCAATGATAAAGTAGATTTTATTGACTTCACAAACAAAATTCAATGCAATGGCTCTAACATGTAGCAAAATCAAAACACAGTGTACAGTCTAGTTAGGGCACAGATAAAGAACATCCCAACACAATGTTTCCCTGTCTAGCTTGATTCTCCTAAGAATATTTCTAATATGATACACACCATAACAGTGATTTCATATTAAACCAACACACAGTTATGCCTCATTTTCCTTCTAAATAACAGGAAACTTTCAATTGAAAGTGTATTGAATTGAAAGTATGTATGTATACATGCATATTTGTGTACGTGCATGTGTGTGTGTGCATAATGGAAAAAACAGAAATATAACTTAAACTTTAGACAGATCTATATGGAAAAGTCAAAATAGACACAAATTCAATAAATTGTTGACTATTAGTAAGCATCTATTTAAATTCTGAAACATACTGTATTAAACTAGCAACTTAAAATATATTGACAATTTCAGCATAAATCAAGCATTGCAGCTACAAATGGGACTATCCCTAGTAGCCAGTAAAGTGGAAATATTGCCTGGGGGAAAGAAGAAAAAGAAGAAAGAGGGGACAAGAAAAGGATGTCTCTAGTAACAGGTTAGACAATTGCCTTTCTGAAATAACCACAGATACAGCATATATTAAAGAATGTTCTAAGAGGAACTAATTCAGTCCCTTCCAGCCTTGCTGTTTGTGATTACTTTGATGCTGAATTTAGCTACTCTATCTCAACTAGGACTTTGGGACAGGGAACAAGCACAATGATTAATGAAATTATTCTCCCTCTGTATTCAGCACTGGTGAGACCACACCTCGAATACTGTGTTCAGTTCTGGGCCCCTCACCACAAGAAGGATGTTGAGGCTCTGGAGCAAGTCCAGAGAAGAGCAACAAAGCTGGTGGGGGGCTGGAGAACAGGCCTTATGAGGAGCGGCTGAGAGAGCTGGGGTTGTTTAGCCTGAAGAAGAGGAGGCTGAGGGGAGACCACATTGCTCTCTACAACTACCTGAAAGGAGGTTGTAGGGAGGAGGGAGCTGGCCTCTTCTCCCAAGTGACAGGGGACAGGACAAGAGGGAATGGTCTCAAGCTCTGCCAGGGGAGGTTCAGGCTTGAGATCAGAAACAGATTTTTCATGGAAAGGGTCATTAGACACTGGAACAGGCTGCCCAGGGGGGTAGTTGAGTCACCTTCCCTGAAGGTGTTTAAGGGACGGGTGGATGAGGTGCTGAGGGATATGATTTTGTGACTGATGGGAATGGTTGGACTCGATGATCCTGTGGGTCTTTTCCAGCCTAGTGATTCGGTGATTCTGTGAATGGCTCTAAATCACATCAACCAAGGATTCCATTTAAGAAGCCTTCTTACCTATAGGGAAATAAACTACATATGTGTGCAAGAAGTTTATAGAAAGATTTTTTTTTTGACAAGTGAACTTTAAGAGCGCTGCAAATTTCAGCAAATTGTTAGACCACATGCCACTATATTATGAGAACTAATTTGAGAACTGAACCGGAAGTAACATTCTGTATCTCAACAGAAAATGTGTCTTCAAAGCTCAAGCAGCAAGTACCAAAAGTGTTTGATGAAAAAAAGATATTATCTTGGATATGGAATGATATCACATGAATATATATGAACATCAGTAAGAGAATCTATAGAGACTGAAATTCCAGGTCTAACTAGAAAAAAAATATAGCATTAGGGCTGCATTAGTGTCCACCCAAGCAATATGATAATAGCAACTATGAGATGTTGAAAGCCATCAGACATACTAAGAAGAAAGGAAAAATAACAGTACTAGATCGGGTGTGAGACCTGATGTCAAGATTGAGTTTTTAGACACTGTCAATGATGGTTCCTTAGAGCAGCTACCCTGGGAATACACAAAAGCTTGAAGAACTCTTGACTTGGTCCTGAGTGACTTGTTCCACTGTGCAAGACTTGGTTCATTGCATTTTTCTGGTGCTGTGTAATGATGTACTTAAATTCAGTATCTTTGCAAAATCAAGAAAAGCTAAATTACGTTCAACATAAAAAAGGAAAATTAAATAGAAATAGAAAAGTTTCCTCAAAAAATAAATAATTAAAGGCAGTGTGAAGACTACTTGGGCAACATACTGGACAATGAGAACAAATGTACACAACCTATATCAAGAGTGAGTAAAAGGAATCCAAGCAAGGCTAAGAAGCCGGGAAATGGACAAGAAGCAAGAAAGCATCTTACATAAAGTAGACATTGTGTCTAAATGAGGAAGACAGAAAGGCTCAAAATCCATTAGGTTAAATGTAGCAGCTTCTCACAGAAGCCGCCCCTGTAGCCACCATGCCACCTCCTGCCAAACCTTGCCCTGCAAACTCAATACACCTTACATTAATCTAAAGACTTAAATAAGAGAACTCATGGCACTGAGAGAAGCCCTTGCTAAATTCAAATATTCAAATGCCTTAAAATATTAATGAAGAAAAAGTGAGAGTTCATCAACCCTGAAGTGTAGCAAATGAAAAAGACAAAACAGCTTTTGAACTTTTTTGGTACTGTGACTCTCATTAGAAGCCAGCTACAGAAGTCTGGGTAAAATACGAGAGGTTTGTTTCACAGTGACCCTCCATCAACAGGTGCATATATGCTTCCTTGAAAGTACAGAGAGAAAAATAATAATACCCTAATTACTAAAAATTGCTTTTATTGTGAAAGAAATACTTTCCAAAGAAAGGAAAAATACGTGAATTTCAGAAATTCTGTAAACTGAGTTGGCAAGTTCTCTGGGGTATCAGATAAACAGGAATGATTGCTCTGAACTGAAAATAATTACATGATCAGTCATGAAAGTCATACAGTCTCGGGCAGACTTGATCTGTGCTTACCGCATCACAGCTTTGCTGATATTTGTATTTAAGCTGCATTAAGTCCAGTTTGGATAGGCTTTAGAAACACTACAATATCAAACTTTAATTAGATAAAGAACAAACAGGAATTATAAATATATGGTTTGATCTACTGTTGTAATATGTGGGGGGGGGGGGTTTGTTTGTTCAGTCTTGCTCTACTGTTTGATAATGGTCCTTAATTTATCTTGGTTTCCCAAAAAAATGAAGTAATGATGACAAATTATTCAAGATGTTTCCACTAGGGTTTGACTGAGAAATTAGTAAAGAAATACCACATAAAAGATATGCACATAAAAAATACAGAAAAAAGTATATTTTCCTCATCACAGGTTTTATTGACTATACACCAACACCATATACAGAGTAAACATGCTTGCCCTTGCTATTTCCTGTCATTGTGAAAGTAACTCATTGACAACATTGTCAAAAGCAATAAAGATCAATAAGAATTTGTATTTTTTTAATTAAATATTAAAGTCTTCTTAAACATAATATTGAAGACAGAAAGAGCCAGTGAATGGAACAACAGCAAGTGTTCTGCCTCTCTTCATTGCCTGCTAAGATTTTTTCTTAAGCATTTAACTAATAATTAATTACCTAAAAGTAAGTCTCTCAAGATAAATTACAATTTCTATTGAAAATAATTATTAACTAATACTAACACTAAAGGATTGATTATACAAACTCAAATAACTGAAACCAGATAATTCCTGTTGAAGCATATTCTTTGCACAGGTTTATAAATTACAGAAAAATTATCTTGTACTTTTACCATTAATTGAGATAAGTGACTGGAGTAACTCACATGACTCAGAATTATAACTGGATAAATCATAAGAAACATCAGGGCTCAGAAATTTTGCTTTCTGCATACTGTCTTGATTGGCCACATGTATAAGCAATTAACACATCAATGGAACGTGAACACTTAGTCAGGCAGAATACTCATTGAAATAGAATCATCAAATCATAGAATGGTTTGGATTGGAAAGGACCTTAAAGATCATCCAGTTACAACCCCACTGCCATGGTTAGAGACATATCCCACTAGATCAGGCTGCCCAAGGCCCCATCCAACCTGGCCTTGAACACTTCCCAGGATGGGGCAGCCACAACTTCCCTGGACAACCTGTTCCAGTGCCTCACCACCCTCACTGTAAAGAAATTTCTCCTTATGTCTAGTCTAAATCTGTCCCTCTCCACTTTATAGTCATTGCCCCTAGTTCTATCACTACAAGCCTTTGTAAAAAGTCCCTCTTCAGCTTACTTGTAGACCCCTTCAGGTACTGGAAGGTTGCTACAAGGTCTCCTTGGAGCCTTCTCTTCTCCAGGTTGAACAATCCCAACTCTCTCAGCTTGTACTTGTATGGAAGGGACTTCAGCCCACTGATCAACCTTGTAGCGCTCCTCTGGACCTGTTCCAACAGCTCCATATCCTTCTTATGTTGAGGATCACAGAACTGGACACAATACTCCAGGTGAGGTCTCACAAGAAGGGCAGAATCCACTCCCTCGACCTGCTGGTCATGCTTCATTTGATGCAGCCCAGGTTATGCATGGCCTTCTGGGCTGCGAGCACACATTGCCAGTTCATGTTGAGTTTCTCATCAATCAGCACCCCCAAGTCCTTCTCCTCAGTGCTGCTCTCAATCATATCATCCCCCATCTTGTACTGAAGTTGGGGATTGCCCTGACCCAGGTGTAGGACCTTGCACTTGGCCTTGTTGAACCTCAAGAAGTTCTCACAGGCCCACTTCTCCAGCTTGTCCAGGTCCTTCTGGATGACATCCCATTCTTCTGGTGTGGCAACTACACCACTCAGCTTGGTGTTATCTGCAAACTTACTGAGGGTGCACCGGATGTCTCTGTCTATATCATTGATGAAGATATTAAACAGCACTGGTTCCAGTACGGAACCCTGAGGGACCCCACTTGTCACAGATCTCCATCTGGACATCGAGCCCTTGACTTTATAGAAGTCCAGGTAGATCACATCCATTGGTTTTCCCGTGTCCGTTGCTGTGGTTATCCCATCATAGAAAGCCACTAGGTTGGTCATACAGGACTTGCCCCTGGTGAAGCAGTGCTGGCTGCCACAGATCACCTCACTGTCCACCATGTGCTTTAGCATAGCTTCTAGGAGAACCTGTTCCATGATTTTCCCAGGCACAGAGGTGAGGTTGACAGTCTATTGTTCCCAGGAACACCTTTTCTACCCTTTTTTAAAATGGGGACAATGTTACCCTTCTTCCAGTCACCAGGGACTTCTCCTGATTGCCATGACTTTTCAAATATCATGGAGAGTGGCTTGGCCACCACATCCCTCAGGACTCTGGGATGTATCTAATCAGGTCCTATATATATATGTTCCAGTTCCTCAGGTGGTCACAAATCTGATCCTCCTCTACAGTGGAAGGGGTTTTACCCCACTGGTCCCCATCTCATTGTCCCATGACCCATGAGGGGTGAGCAGAGCTATTCTTGGTGAAGAATGAGGCAAAAAAGTTGTTGAGTACCTCAACCTTCTCCTCGTCTGTTGATACGAGGTCACCATTCCCAACCATCAGTGGGAGTGTGTTCTCTTTAGCCTTCCTTTTGACACACCTGTAGAAGTCCTTGTTAGTCTTCACTTCCCTTTCCAAGTTCAGCTCCAGTTGCTCCTTGGCCTTCCTGATCCCATCCCTACACAACAGGGCACCATCTCTATACTCTTCCCAGGTTCCCTGCCCCTGCTTGTACTGCCTGTGCAGTTCCCTCTTGTTTTGAGTTTAACCAGCAGGTCTTGACTCAGCCATGCTGGTCTCTTCCCATCCCTGCCTGATTTCCTACATCTGGCCATGGAACCATGTATAAATAGACTGGACCTGTCAGATCATAGGATCATAGAATCACCAGGTTGGAAGAGACCCACCGGATCATCGAGTCCAACCATTCCTATCAAACACTAAACCATTCCCCTCAGTGCCTCATCCAACTGTCCCTTAAACACCTCTAGGGAAGGTGACTCAACCACCTCCCTGGGCAGCCTGTTCCACTGTCCAATGACCCTTTCTGTGAAAATTTTTTTCCTAATCTCTGGCCTAAATCTCCCCTGGCGGAGCTTGAGGCCATTCCCTCTTGTCCTGTCCCCTGTCACTTGGGAGAAGAGGCCAGCTCCCTCCTCTCCACAACCTCCTTTCAGATAGTTGTAGAGAGCAATGAGGTCTCCCCTCAGCCTCCTCTTCTCCAGGCTAAACAACCCCAGTTCTCTCAGCCGTTCCTCATAAGGCCTGTTCTCTAGCCCCTTCACCAGCTTTTTTGCTCTTCTCTGGACTTGCTCCAGAGCCTCAAAATCCTTCTTGTGGTGAGGGGCCCAGAACGGAACACAGTATTCAAGGCGCGGTCTCACCAGTGCCAAGTACAGAGGGAGAATAACCTCCCTGGACCTGCTGGTCACACCGTTTCTGATACAAGTCAGGATGCCATTGGCCTTCTTGGCCACCTGGGCACACTGCTGGCTCATGTTTGGTCGACTGTCAATCAACACCTCCAGGTCCTTCTCCTCCAGGCAGCTTTCTAGACAGACTTCTCCTGGTCTGTAGTTCTGCATAGGGTTGTTGTACCCCAAGTACAGGACCTGGCATTTGGCCGTGTTAAACCTCATGCCATTGGACACTGCCCAGTGGTCCAGCCTGTTCAGATCCATTTGCAGAGCCTCCCTACCCTCCAGCAGATTGACACTTGCACAGAGTTTTGTGCCATCTGCAAACTTGCTAAGGGTACCCTCAATGCCCTCATCAATGACCTGGATGAAGACATTGAACAGGACTGGACCCAGCACTGAGCCCTGGGGAACCCCTCTTGTCACTGGCCTCCAGCTGGATTTAACACCTTTTACCACCTCCCTCTGGGCCTGGCCATCCAGCCAGTTTTCGATCCATGAGAGTTTGCGCCTGTCCAGGCCAGAGGCTGACAGTTTCCATAGCAGAATGCTGTGAGAAACTGTGTCAAAGGCTTTACTGAAGTCCAGGAAGACCACATCCACAGCCTTTCCCTTGTCCAGCAGCCAAGTCACTTTGTCATAGAAGGCGATCAGGTTAGTTTGGCAGGACCTGCCTTTTGTGAACCCATGTTGACTGGGCCTGATCACCTGGTTCTCTTGCAAGTGCTTCATGATAGCACTCAAGATCACCTGTTCCATGACTTTCCCTGGCACTGAGGTCAGACTGACTGGCCTGTAAGTTCCCTGGATCCTCCCAGCGACCCTTCTTGGAGATGGGCACAACATCAGCCAGCCTCCAGTCCAGTGGAACTTCCCCAGTCTTCCAGGACTGTTGGAAGATGATGGAAAGGGGTTTGGCCAATACATCTGCCAGCTCCCTCAATACCCTTGGGTGAATCCCGTCCGGTCCCATAGACTTGTGGGTGTCCAGTTGGGCAAGCAAGGCTCTGACCACCTCCTCTGGGCCATGGGAGCCTCATTTTGCTCCTCTAATTCTGAGGTTTGTACACAGGGGGAACAACTTTCCATACTATTAAAGACTGAGGCAAAGAAGGCATTAAGTACCTTAAGAAGGCATTAAGATCCTTAAAAAGTCATCGCTCATACCTGGAAGGAGGGAAGAAAAAATCACCTAGGCCCTAGATTCCCTCACTAGCCATCCCAAGACCTTAAAATCTCTTTTAATCACCCTTGGGCTACATGCTGCAGCTTCATCACCTCCCACATGGAGCAGCAGTAATGGGTAGTAGTTCGATTGCCTTACCAGACTAGGAATTTTCCTAGCAATATCCCTTACCCGGGCATCTGGGAGGCAGCAGACCTCCATGTGAGTTGGGTCTGCTCAACATATTGGACACTCTGTTCCTCTCAGCAGGGAATCTCCTACATCTATGACTCGCCTTTTCGTCCTTGTGGCACTTGTAGTAATATGGGGGGAGGGTGTTTTTCTGGTCTCATCCCTTGCTCTGACGTAGATGAGTCACTCCCTGCATTTTCCTCTAGTCCGTCTTCCACATCTAGAGCCTTGTATCTGCTGTGCAGAGACACCCGGGGAGACATGGGCAAGAAGGGGGTTTGTTTTCTGCCCTGTTGATGGACTTGCTTCCACTCACTATATTTCTTTACGCTCCTGCCTACATCCTGGTGGAGGGAGAATACCAGATCCCTTTGATCAGGCGATTTTTTGGGTGGCTGATTCTGCTTCTGTATCCTGGAGCTCAGGGTGTGGTCCCACCAGTCTATCTCTAGCTCACACTCCCTGATGAAGCCTATCTGCTTCCTCTTGTAGCTCTGCTACTGAGCTTAGGAGATCATCCACCTGCTCACACCTTACACAGCAGTTGCTCGTGCTGCTTTTTGTTTCCAGTGCAAGCTGGTGGCACTCAATGCAGCCAGAGACCTGGACAGCTGCATGTTTTCCTGGGAGCTCAGTCTAGGTTGACGCATCCCTTCTGGCAGGTGCAGAGGATGCAGCCACCCACCGGATGGACACCATGGATGGGGTCACTTTCACTGACCGAACTCACCTCTGAAGATTCTACTTAGAAAATGGACTTAATTTGGCCAAATAAATTCACTATGCTCTCTCCTGGTTTTGGCTGGGATAGAGTTACTTTTCTTCCCAGGAGCTGCTATGTTTTGGATTGAATATGATAATGATGTTGATAACACATATTGTTTTAGTTGTTGCCATCTTGGAATACAATATTTCTGTATTGTGGCATTTTCAAATTTCTTCCAGATGGTAGTGAAATAAGAATACTATGGGGAGTTATACCTACTTACCATCTTCAAAATTTAAACATAATTATTAGGTTACTTAGACTCAAAAATCCATCTAACTGGTTTTGCCAATATAAAGCATATTTTGGTTTGCGGGGGGGGGGGGGGGGGATCACGACAACAAAAGAATTTTGCCACAAAAAAAGCCACCCCAAAGAGCAGTTTTAAAAACATCAGTAATCATAGGTTCATACCCAAGGATCATATAAATCAACCTCTGAATAGTTTTGTTTTGCAGAAAGTCGTGAAGTCTATTTCTGCAGTTCACCAAATGTCATACACATTAAATGCATTACAATAAATATTATTAAAAAAGAAAACATAAGGACAGTCAAGCATTGGAGCCAGCATCCAGAGAGGTTGTGCAGTCTCCATTCTTGTAGGTTTTCAAGACCTGAGCAACCTGGTCTGACATCATAGCTGACCCTGCTTTGAGAAGTAAGATGGACTAGATACCTCATGAGGCTCCTTCCAACCTGAATTATCCTATGATCTTGAAATCTCTTTATGCAACTATTTCTGGTATGTAAGCATATATTAAATTGTGGTTCATCATAAAAATATTCTGCCATTCTCTCTCAATCAATCATGTCCTACATTAGAAATATTTATAAAAATTCATCATTCCTCCATTCTTATAATAAAAAGCATTCCAAAATGAGAATATTTAAAATAATTTTAAGGAAAATCTTTTTAGAATTACAATATTGTTTGTGGTGGTGAAATTTAGGAGGTGTCACCACTAAAGCAAACTTTTTCTTAGCTAAAAAAAAGTGTTCACTTCAAGTTACACTGTAACACCAATTTCACTCTTCGTAACACATACATCCCCATGTCTCCATCCTCATACAGAGTTGGAGACATCAGAGTGAATCCAACTACCTTCAGTTCCTTTGTGAATATGATACATTAAGCAAAGGAGATTGTGTCAAAGGAACAAAGAAAGCTAGGAAGAGAGGTTACCACCGAATTCTTGAAGGAAACTGTAAAGTCTGCATTCTTTAAGATGGAGAAAATAAGCAATGTCACAGTTTATTTAGAGTTGACATGTAGAGTTCTGAAAAAACTGCTGAATTTCTGAAAAACTATACCCAAGTTCCAAAATTAAACAGGTGCACTGTCTGGGATGGAGTTAATTCATAGCAGCCCACATGGTGCTGTGCTTTGGATTTGTGACTAAAAGAGCATTGATAACACCAATATTTTGGCTGTTGCTCAGTAGTGCTTATATAGCATCAAAGCTTTCTTTGTCCTATGAAGAGTGGCTGAGGACTCTAGGTTTGTCTAGTTTTGTCCTCTCCTCTCCTCCCCTCCCCTCCCCTCCCCTCCCCTCCCCTCCCCTCTCCTCTCCTCCCCGCACTTGTTTTACATCTTACTCTTCACAATGTCCTTTGTAACGTTCCTTTCCTGAAGGATGTGTGCAATTCATTACTGTTCAGCATTGGGTTCTTGGTATCTCTGCTATCATTGACAGAGTCCAATCTTGAGGTCCCAACCATTTTATTCTCACCTCTCTCTTTTCCCTATCCTGTAGCTACAAACGATCCCTCCAAGTCACCTATTACAGAAGCCTCTCCTGATAAGCCCTTGTAGGGACTACAGTGTGAGCATGTATTCCCCCTACCAACACAATCACCACAGCTTTAATTAAAGGGGTACTAGGACCAAATTTGTATGAAGGAATTCTGAAAGGAGGAACTCAAATAACTACCTCCTTCTTTGCTTTAGCCTAGACAGGATGCATTCTGTTCTTCTCTTAGATTGCCTTCTTGGACATCCTATTAATCTGAAGAAGAAATCCCAATTCCCCATGACTCTTGGCTTACTAGATTTTCCATACAAATGGAAAAATCTGGCTCATAGAATCTGCTATTTTAATATTGCCAGTTCTGTGATCTATCCTGTGGATCATCAACAATGGAGCTGGTAAGGACTGGAAGGATAACAATGGTTAAGCTTGCAACCTTGAGTCAGATCTGAAGTTCATGTGTGAATGAAATTATTTAATTCCTGTAGCAGATTCTGTCACTTCTCAGTAGACTCCAGTGAACTGAGATCATAGAATCATAGAATCACCAGGTTGGAAAAGACCCACCGGATCATCGAGTCCAACCATTCCTATCAATCACTAAACCATGCCTCTCAGCACCTCATCCAACTGTCCCTTAAACATCTCCAGGAAAGGTGACTCAACCACCTCCCTGGACAGTCTGTTCCAGTGCCCAATTACCCTTTCTGTGAATTTATTTTTTTTTTGTTCTCCAGCCCCCGACATAGAGAGGGAAGCAGACATGGGATGTGATGATTGGTTAACAAGTCCAGATAGTGCTTCCGTAACTCAACAATAAAAGAGGACAGTCTGATCAAGTGAGTACCTAAAAGATTTAGGGTTTGTTTACTTGATTAGAATTTTAGAATGTAAATAGGCTTTCCATATTAGCCAAAGAAATCTTACCCCAGCAGAATTTTAGCATGAACCTCTTTGTTAGTCCTTGAAATTTCTCTTAGAGAGGTAATTTCTGCATCAAACCAGAATCCTCTTTCTTCTGGAGCCTCAACATTGTAGTTAACCATCACCACATCACCCACTTTTAGTTCACTCCACTTCAGAATGGTTCTTGCTCGTGGTCGAAGATTTTTGGTGTCCATTTCTACAATGCCATTCTCTGGATACCTTGAGGCAAAACCAAACAGATGTGGAAATTAGTACTCCTAAAGTAGAAAATAGTAAGTTAAAGATAACGTTTTTCAGAAGTATAATTTTCAACATAACTTTTGTAAGTATTAATGCTTAACTCTGTTTAAAAGTTTGATCTAGTATGTTTTTTCTAAATTTTATATTAGTCTAAATGCAGACTAGTGACATGACTAATTTCATAGTGGAAAAAGCATCCAGTAGTCCAAAGAAAAAAAATCCATGGGCATTTGTTGATTTCTTTTTATAGCTTCAAGTTTCTACAGAGGCACAGATTAAATTTGTTCTCAGTAAAGTCAAAGGACCCAATTAAGCCAACAGTGAAAAAGCAACAAAGACTAAAACTTGAATTTTCAGAACTGCTCAATTTAGTTTAACTTGGCTTTCAGACATTTGTTACATTATCACCATTTTCAATAACAACATAGGTTGCATGAGTTCACATTCCATTTACCAAACAATGGTTAAACATATGGCTAACTGCAAAAAACCCATAACCAAAATCAGGGCTATTTACAAGACTTCCTAATAGACATGACAGCTAAGAATTTTAAAGTGTTTTCTCTCTTCAGTTACAAAACTAAAACTCTATTGTGTTAAATGAGAGAAGCATTACTTCAGAATTTGTCTTAAAGAGATACAGTAAGGGTTGTCAAATTATATGAAATAAAGAATAGGCAGAAAGAAAAAAGCCAGTGTACTAAAAGACATTTATGAGATTTTGGGTGCTTTAGCAGTTAGGTTTTTTTAAACTAGAAACCTGATTATTCCTCCCTTCAATCTCATCTATATTATGAATAATTTCTAGTGACCTCTATTCCCTTTTCAAGTTGAGAGGCATTAATTAAAAAAAATAAAGTAGGACTATTTGAGTGGTATTTTACTACAACTAAAGCGGAACACACACACCCCCCAATAAAAAGGAGGTGCTTATGGTTGCGGAGGTGACAATTCTGTTTTTAAACATAGTCTTAAATTCTCTGTTTAAAACCATTTTGCAGCGACTGTAGAGGTTGCATAGCCACCCTCTGCGCTGGAAACACTGTGAAATGTGGACACTGAAAATAACTTGAGGAAAAGGAAGAAGAAATGCTAAAAAAGATAGGAATAGAGCCTCTTAAATTAAAACAGGTTAATGAGGAGAGGAGAGGAGAGGAGAGGAGAGGATTATTAAATGCTGAGGGAAAAAAGCATTGAATGCCTCTGCTTTTTCTTCATCCCTATTACTCAGGTGACCATTTTCAACAAGTATCGGTCCAATGTTTTCCTTAGACCTCCTCTTGCTATTATGCTATGTTAAAAAGCCTTTCTTGTTGTCTGACACAACCCTGGCTGGTTTCAACTCTAGTAGCTCTAGCTGAGCTTTGGCCTTTTGTGTCTTCTCCCTGTACATATGAACCACAGCTCTGTAATCTTCTTGTGAAGACTGACCTTGCTTCCAGAGATGCCATGATTTCTTTTTCCACCTGAGTTCCAAGAGGAGTCCCCTGTTCAGCAAAGTTGGTCTTCTGCCCCACTTGCTTGAATTACAATACACTGGAACTGCCTGATCCTGTGCTTCTAACAGGTGGTTCTTAAAGACTGACCAGCACTCATGGACTCCTAAGTCCTCAAAGGCAGATTCCCAGAGGACACTGCTAAATAGCTCTCTGAACAGCTTAAAGTTTGTTCTCTTGAAATCCAAGGTAGCAACTTTGCTGTCCTTTTTCCTCATTATAGTGAAGATTTTAATCTCAACCATTTTGCGATCCCTGTGGTCAAGACAGTCACCTTCCATCACATCTCCCACGAGTCCTTCTCTGTTCACAAACAACAAGTCCAGGAGGGCAACTTTCCTATTTGGCTCTCAGAGTACTTGTGACAAGAAGTTATCATCTCCCACAAACTTCAGGAATTTCCCAGACTTGCTCGTCTCAACAGTATGGTATTCCCAGTTGGTGGCTGGGAAGTCGAAGTCTCCCATAAGTACAAGGGCTACCGATCCAGAGATTTCTCCTAATTGCCTATAGAATAACTCATCCATGTTATCATCCTGGCTGGGCGATTGGCAGTAGATGCCCATTACATCATCTCGTTTGTTTTCCTTCCCCCTAATACTCACTCAGATGTTCTCAATCACATAACCCCTAACTGTAATGGGCTGTAGAGTCAAGCCTCTCCCTTACATACAGTGTAACTCCTCCACCTCACCTGCCCTGTTATCCCTCCTGAACAACCCTCCATACCAGCACTCCAGTTGTGAGACTCATTCCACTAAGTCTTACTAATACCAACAATATCATAGAATCGTGGAAACACAGAAACACTAGGTTGGAAAAGACCTTCGACATCATAAAATCCAACCATATATGTCCACTACTAAACCATATCCTGAAGCATTCATCTACCCATATCATAAATATCTCCAGGGACGGGGACTAAACCACCTCCCAGGGCAGCCTGTACCAGTAACTGTGCTTGATAACCCATTTTTCCTAATGTCAAATCTGAACCTCCCGTGGCGCAGCTTAAGGCCATTCCCTCTCATCCTATTGCCTATCACTTGGGAGAAGAGACCAACATCCACCTCTCTACAACCTCCTTTCAGGTAGTTGTAGGCAGTGATAAGGTCTCCCCTCAACCTCCTCTTCTCTAGGCTAAACAATCCTTGCTCCTTCAGCCGCTCCTTGTAAGACTTGTTCTCCAGGCCCTTCACCAGCTTCATCGCTCTTCTCTGGACACACTCCAGGACCTCAATGTCTTTCTTGTAGCAACGGGCCTAAAACTGAACACAATATTTGAAGTGCAGTCTCACCAGTGCTGAGTACAGGGGCAAAATCACTTCCCTGGTCCTACTGGTCATGCTGTTTCCCATACAAGCCAAGATGCTATTGTCTTTGTTGGCCACCTGGGCACACTGCTGCCTCATGTTCAGTCGGTTGTCAATCAACACCCCAGACCCTTCTCCTCCAGGCAGCTTTCCAGCCATTCTTCCCCAAGCCTCTAGCACTGCGCAGGGTTGTTGTGTCCTGAGTTCAGGACTCTGCACTTGGCCTTGTTAAACCTCATTCCATTGGCCTCAGTCCATCATTCCAGCCTGTTCAGACCCCTCTGTAGAGCCTCCATAGCCTCAAGCTGATCAACACTTCCTTCCAGCTTAGTGTCATCTGCAAACTTAATAAGGGTACATTCAATCCATTCATCAAGGTCATTGATAAAGATATTGAACAGGACTGGACCCAGCACTGAGCCCTGGGGGACGCCACTTATGACGGGCCTCCAGCTGGATTTAACTCTATTTCATAGAACCATTGAATCATAGAACCATAGAATCACCAGGTTGGAAGAGAGCCACAGGATCATCGAGTCCAACCATTCCTATTAATCACTAAACCATGCCTCTCAGCACCTCATCCAACTGTCCCTTAAACACCTCGAGGGAAGGTGACTCAACCACCTCCCTGGGCAGCCTGTTCCAGTGCCCAATGACCCTTTCTGTGAAACAGTGCTAGCTTTTAAAATTAGATGTTTTAATGAGGTCACAGCAGAGGTTTAAAAGATGAAAAGAAAGCATGCAGTATCCAGAGAGAACTGCTATTATAAATGCTATTTCTTTAAAATCAATATTAGTACTAATGTGCCCTGCATTGGGTTGGGGTAGAGTTAATTTTCTTCCTAGTAGCTGGTATAGTGCTATGTTTTGGATTTAGTATGAGAATAACATTGATAACAGACTGATGGTTTTGTTTGTTGCTAAATAGTGTTTATACTAAGTCAAGGACTTTTCCTCTCCCCATGCACTGCCAGTAGGGAGGTGCACAAGAAGCTGGGAGGGAGCATAGCCAGGACAGATGACTCAAGTTGGCCAAAGGTATATTCCATACTATATAACATCATGCTCAGTATATAAACTGGAGAGTTGGCTTGGGGGTGGATCTATCACTGCTCAGGGATGGGCATTAGTAATTGGTTGGTGAGCAATTTTATTGTGCATTGCTTGTTTTGTATATTCTGTTATTATCATTATTATAATTCTTGCATCCTTTGTTTTCCTATTAAACTATCTTTATCTCAACACACAAGTTTTACTTTTTTTTCATGCTCCTCCCCATCCCACTAGGGGCAGGGGGAGTGAGTAAGTGAGCAGCTGTGTAGTGCTTAGCTGCCAACTGGGTTTAATCCACTATAGAATGATAAATCTTAAATTAATTCGCCATCATTTATTTCTAGGATTTTTTAAAAGTGCACACATACTTTATAGTATTAAAGTCCTATTACAAATACCATAGTTTGTTAGACCATAATGGCAAAACTCTAATATTATTAAGGAAAGCATGACAGTCACTTTCCAACATGCCTTGGCCAGCACATCCGCCAGCTCCCTCAATACTCTTGGGTGAATCCCGTCCGGCCCCATAGACTTGTGGGTGTCTAGTCAGGCTAGCAAGGCTCTGACCACCTCCTCTTGGACCATGGGAGCCTCGTATTGCTCCTCTAGTTCCAGGGGTTCTACACAGAGGGAACAGCTTTCTTTACAATTAAAGACTGAGGCAAAGAAGGCATTAAGTACCTCAGCCTTTTCCTAACCCCCTGTCACTGTTGTTCCTTCTGCGTCCAATAGGGACTGTATGGTCTCCCTAGTTCTCCTTTTGTTATTTATATATTTATAGAAAGATTTTTTGTTATCTTTTACAGACTTTGCCAATCTGATTTCTAGTTGAGCCTTAGCCCCTCTGATTTTTTCTCTACCCAACCTCACTTCCCTCATGTAATCCACCCAAGAGGCCTGTCCCTTCTTTCAGAGCCCATAAACATTCCTCTTCTTGATGTCACTCAAGATCTAGCTGTTCAACCAAGCTGTTTTTCTCCCCTGCCGGCTTTTTTTCTGGAACACAGGGATGGCTTTCTCCTGAGCTGCTAGGATCTCATTTTTGAAGAGCTCCCAGGAATCATGGCCTCCCTTGCCCTCAAGTACTGTCTCCCAGGAGACTTTGCCAACCAGCCTTCTGAAGAGTTTAAAGTCTGCCCTCTGGAAATTTAATGCTACTGTCCTGCTAACCACCCTCTTCACTTCATCTAGAACAGAAAACCCTATCATCTCGTGATCACTTAGTCCTAGGCGTCCTCCTACTGCCACATTCCCCACAAGGCCTTCTCTGTTGACAAACAGCAGGTCCAGGTGGGCACCTTCCCTTGTTGGTTCATTCACCAGCTGTGCAAGGAAGTTGTCTTCCACACACTCCAGGAACCTCCTAGACTCCTATGCGGCTTCATTGCTGCATAAAGAAACTTCTGCTGCTGTTAGCAGCTCAAATATGAGGGCTCTGACAAAGTTATATGTCTAGCCTTCCAACAGCTGATTCAAGGTACACTGACAAGGACTCAGTCAGTGAAAATTGGCAGCGGGATAGCAAGTTCTGCAGTCGAGCACTAGATTGAGGTGGACAAGGGGTCCCCAGAGCAAGGGAAGCCCAAGGATGAGCAAGGCAGGCAGTTCCCAAATCCCGGAAGTGGTAGCTCTCGCAAGTGAGGCTGATGAGGTGGGGCATTCCCTGGAAGCATCTGCTTGGGGTGGCGGCAAATCCGCTCTCAGCCTGCCCCACCTTCCCTGGTGCCTGTGCACACAATAGGTATAATGCCCTGGAATTGGATGGGCAAATCATAGAATCATAGAACAACCAGGTTGGAAGGGACCCATCGGATCTTCTAGTCCAACCATTCCTATCAAAAATAGCAGATGATGTGGGCATAGGTCGTTCTGGGATGGAGGGGTTGTCTAGGCAGTCAACTCCCACATCACCACCACTCATGTGAAGACAAAAAAGAAGGGTAGTTGACAGAGGTGACTCCCTTCTGAGGGGAACAGTGGGTCTGATATGCCGACCAGACCCAACCCACAGGGAAGTCTGCTGCCTCCCTGGGGCCAAGGTGAGAGATATCACCAGGAAACTCCTTGGTCTGGTAATGCCCTCAGACTATTACACTATTACACTAGTGTTTTTTCATGTAGGCAGCAAAGAGATAGTAAAGAGAAACCCTGAAGCAATTCAAAGGGATTTCTGAGTCCTGGGATGGTTGGTTAAAGGGTCAGGTGCACAGGTGGTATTGTCTTCAATCCTTTCAGTAGTGGGGAAGAATATTGAATGGAGCAGGCCGACCCAGCTGGTCAACATGTGGCTCTGAGGCTGGTGTCATCGGCAGAACTTTGGGTTTTCAACTATAGGGTGGTCTGTTCATCACCAGGTCTACTGACATCCACCAGTATGCACCTTTCACAGAAGGGGAAAAGGATTTTTGCTCAAGAGCTGGAAGGGCTTTAAACTAGATTTGAAGGGGGAAAGGGACAATAGCAGGCTGGTCAGTGATGAGCAATGGGAAGGCATGCCAAAGTCTGAGGAGTTGCATCCTAGTGAGATTCAGACTGCTCCACGACAAGATGGGCACAATGAACCACACTTGAAGTGTTTCTATACAAATGCATGCAGTATGAGGAACAAGCAGGAGGAGCTGGAAGCCTTGGTCCAATGTCAGGGATATGACATTACTGGCATAAGTGAAACGTGGTGGGATGAGTCCTATGAGTCTTGTGACTGACGTACCGTGATGGATGGTTACAGGCTCTTCGGGAGGCATAGACAGGGCAGGTGAGGCACAGGGGTGGCATTACATGTAGTGGAAGGGTTGGAATGCATGGAGCTTTCAGTTGGCATAGCTGAGAGCCTCTGGATAAGGATTAAGGGACAGACAATTAAAATGGATATCATTGTGGGAGTCTGCTATAGGCCACCCAACCAGGATGATGACACTGATGAGTCACTCTTTAAGGAACTAAGGGATGCCTCCTAGTCATCTACCCTTGTCCTCATGGGGGACTTCAGTTTGCCAGATATCAACTGGGAGTTGCACACGGCGGGTACAAACAGATCCAGAAGATTCCTAAACTCTCTGGATGATAACTTCATGGCACATTTGCTGAGGAAACCTATCAGGAAAGGTGTCTTCCTCGATTTGTTGCTTGTTAGCAGAGAGAATCTCATGGGTGAAGTGGCAATTGGAGGCTGCCTTGGCCACAGCAACCATGAAGCAGTCAAGTTTAACATCTGGTGACAGGAGGGAAACTGACAGCAAGATCTCAACTCAGGCAATTCCAAAATGCCGGAAGTCAAGCAGGTGAGGCAGAAGGCCAGCCTGGCTGAGCAGGGATCTTCTACTGGAACTGAGGCATAAAAGGAAGGTATATCACCAGCAGAAGCAAGGACAGGTGACATGGGAGGACTATAGGGATGTTGTTCGGGACTGTAGGGCAGAAATTTGTGTGGCCAAAGTGCAAAGTATTGAGGCTGGCCATAGCTGTGAAGGACAAGAAAAAAGGGTCTTTTAAAATATGTTAAAAACAAAAGGCAGGCCAGAAATAACATTGACCCATTACTTGATGAGCATGGACACCTCATAAACAGGGATTTAGACAAAGCAGAGACATTTAATGCTTTCTTTGCCTTGATCTTCAACACCGATGATGGGCTTGGGCACCTCCAGAGCTCTGGGCTAGAGAATCATGGCAGTGCAAATGATAAAGTCCCAATCAACCCCAAACTTGTGTGGCATTTGCTGCTCCAGTTGGATCCCTGTAAGTCAATGGGACCTGATGGGGTTCATTCAAGGGTACTTGCAAGTGTTCAGTTCTGGGCCCCTCACCATAAGAAGGATGTTGAGGCTCTGGAGCAAGTCCAGAGAAGAGCAACGAAGCTGGTGAAGGGGTTGGAGAACAGGCCTTATGAGGAACGGCTGAGACTGCTGGGCAGAGACCAATGGCATGAGGTTTAACATGGCCAAATGCTGGGTCCTGCACTTGGGACACAACAACCCTAAGCAGAGCTACAGACGGGGAGAAACCTGGATGGAAATCTGCCAGGAGGAGAAGGACCTGGGAGTGCTGGTTGACAGCCAACTGGACATGAACCAGCAGTGTGCCCAGGTGGCCAAGAAGGCCAATGGCATCTTGACCTGTATCAGAAATGGCGTGACCAGCAGGTCCAGGGAGGTTATTCTCCCTCTGTACTTGGCACTGGTGAGACCGCTCCGCGAATGCTGTGTTCCGTTCTGGGCCCCTCACCACAAGAAGGATGTTGAGGCTCTGGAGCAAGTCCAGAGAAGAGTGACAAGGCTGGTGAAGGGATTGGAGAACAGGCCTTATGAGGAACGGCTGAGAGAGCTGGGGTTGTTTAGCCTGGAGAAGAGGAGGCTGAGGGGAGACCTTATTGCTCTCTATAACTACCTGAAAGGAGGTTGTAGAGAGGAGGGTGCTGGCCTCTTCTCCCAAGTGACAGGGGACAGGACAAGAGGGAATGACCTCAAGCTCCACCAGGGGAGGTTCAAGCTCGACATAAGGACAAAATTCTTCACTGAAAGGGTCATTAGGCAATGGAACGGCCTGCACAGGGAGGTAGTTGTCTAGTCTTCCCTGGTGGTGTTTAAGGTGTGGGTGGATGAGGCGCTAAGAGGCATGGTTTAGAGATTGGTTGGAATGGTTGGATCCGGTGGGTCTCTTCCAACCTGGTTATTCTATGATTCTATGAAGAGCTGTCTGATGTCATAGCAAGACCTCTGTCAATGAGTTTTCCAGTGCTCTTAGGAATCTGGAGAGGTACCAGTTGACTGGAAGCTGACAAATGTCCCAGTCTTCAAGAAGGGCAGCAGGGATGACCCCCAATAACAACAGGCCTGTCAGTCTCACTTCAGTGCCCAGGTAAGATTAAGGAGAAGATTATTGAGGGAGCTATTGAAAAACAGTTGAAAGACAACATAGTCATTGGTCCCAGCCAGCACGGATTCATAAGGAGAAGGTCCTACCTGACAAACTTCATTTCTTTCTATGACAAGGTTATTCACCTAGTGGCCCAAGGGAAACCAGTTGATGTAATCTTTCTGGATTTCAGTAAAACCTTCAATATGATATCTCACAGTGCCCTTCTAAACAAAATGTCCAGCATTCAGTTGGATAAACACATAATGCAGTGGGTGAGCAACTGGCTGACAGGCCGGGCTTGAAGGGTCACAGTGAATGGCGTTACATTGTGCTGGTGACCAGTCACTAGTGGGGCTCCACACAGATTCATCTCAGGGCAAGTGCTCTTTAATGACTTCATAAATTACCTGGATGCAGAACTTGAAGGTTTAATAATCAAACCTGCTGATGACAGAAAATGGGGGGAACTGTTCATAGAATCATAAGGTTGGAAAAGACCTTAGAGATCAAGTCAAACCATACCAGCCTGCTACAAAATCATATCCCCAAGGACCTCATCTACTCACCTTTTAAACATTGCCAGGGACAGGGACTAAACCACTGGGCAGCCTGTGCCAGTGCTTGATAACCCTTTTGATGAAGAAATTTTTCCTGATATCTAATCTGAACCTCCCCTGACGCAGCTTAAGGCCATTCCCTCTCGTCCTATCACCTATCACTTGGGAGAAGAGACCAACATCCACCTCGCTACAATCTCCTTTCAGGTAGTTGTAGACAGTGACAACGTCTCCCCTCAGCCTCCTCTTCTCCAAGCTAAACAAACCCAGCTCCCTCAGCCGCTCCTTGTAAGACTTGTTCTCCAGGCCCTTCACCAGCTTCATCGCTCTTCTCTGGACACACTCCAGGACCTCAATGTCTTTCTTGTAGCAACGGGCCTAAAACTGAACACAATATTTGAAGTGCAGCCTCACCAGTGCTGAGTACAGGGGCAAAATCACTTCCCTGGTCCTGCTGGCCACGTCATTTCTGATACAAGCCAAGATGCTATTATCTTTGTTGGTCACCTGAGCACACTGTTGGCTCATGTTCACTTGGCTGTTGATCAACACCCCAGGTCCTTCTCCTCCAGGCAGCTTTCCAGCCATTTTTCCCCAAATCTGTAGTACTGTACAGGGTTTTTGTGTCCCGAGTATAGGACTCTGCACTTGGCCTTTTTAAACCTCACCCATTTGGTCACAACCCATCGATCCAGCCTGTTCAGATCCCTCTGTAGAGCCTCCCTACCCTCAAGTTGACCAACACTTCCTCCCAGTTAAGGGTGCATTCGATCCCCTTATCCAGATCATTGATAAAGATATTGAAATGGACTGGACCCAGCACTGAGCCTTTCACACAGTGACCCAATCTAAGTCCTAATGGGTCTTTAGCCCTTCTGATTTTCTCTCTACAGGATCTCACTTCATCTCTGTAGTCCTCACGAGTTGCCTGCCCCTTCTTCCAGAGTGCATACATTTTCCTCTTTTTCCTCGATTTCCATCCAGAGCTCTTTACTCAGCCAGGCTGATTTTCTTCCAGCTCATTTTTGGGCACACGGGGATGGCTTGCTCTTGTGCCAAAAGGAATTCCTTCTTAAAGATTATCCAGTCCTCATGAGTTCTATTGCCCTAAAGAAATGTCTCCCATGGAACTTTATCAGCCAGCCTTCTGAAGAGTCCAAAGTCTGCTCTCTGGAAGTCCAAGGTGGCCATTCTACTGAGACCCCCGCCTTGCTTCTCCTAGAACTGAGAATTCTATTATCTCATTATTGCTGTGCCCTAGGCATCCTCCAACTGTCACAACTCTCACAAGTCCTTCTCTTAACAAACATCAGGTCCAGGAGGGCACCTTCCCAAGTCGGCTCGCTCATCAATTAGCAAGTTAGGAAGTTGTCTTCCGCACACTCCAGGATCCTCCTGGACTGTTTCCTCTCTGCTGAATTGTACTTCCAACAGACATCTGGTAAGTTGAAGTCTTCCACAAGGACAAGGGCTAGCGATCATGAGGCTTCTCCCAGTTACTTATAGAATAACATGTCAGCCTCCTCATCCTGTCTGGGTGGTCTATAGCAGACTTCCACCACGATTTCAGCCTTATTAGATGCTCTGCTAATTTTTACCCATAGACATTCAACCCTATCACCACCATCAATGAGTTCGAGGCTGTCAAAAATCTTTAACATAGAGGGCTAACCCACCACCTCTCCTTCCTCGCCTATCCTTCCTGAAGAGTCTGTAACCTTCCATAGCAGCATTCCAGGGCAGCACTCAATCACATCATCCCTCATCCAGTACTGAAATCGGGGATTGCCCCGACCCAGGAGTAGGACCTTGCACTTGGCCTTGTTGAACCTCTAAAGGCCCACTTCTCCAGCTTGTCCAGGTCCCTCTGGATGACATTCCATCCTCACAGTGTGACAACTGTACCACTCAGCTTGATGTCATCTGCAGACTTGCTGAGGGTGCAGTCAATCTCTCTGTCAATATCATTGATGAAGATATTAAACAGCACTGGTCCCACTACCGACCCCTGAGGGACACCACTTTGTGGGCATAAAGATTTCAGTATGCTGGGGCAAACACGTGATGTTTTGGTGTACCTGCAATATTACCGGCAAGCAGGGAGCAAAATTCCAGGTTCCTGGTAAACCAGGAGCAAAGCATGGTTCAGAGGTTCAAGCAGCAGCTCTCGTCTCAGAGCAAGAACCAGAGGCAGCACCGAGATAGACGTGGTCACCACCACTGCAGTAATGCTGCAGTCGTCTGCAGATCACACAATACCATGGAATGTAAAAGGACCATTGCAGGGTGGCTTTGCTGCTTTGTAATTATAGTGATTATCAATAATTCGGTTGGGAATCTTTATTTTACCTGGGGTCATAGATGCAGGCTTTACTGGAATAATTCCAGCAAGTGTTATGAACACCATTTCCACTAGTATTAATACCAAAGGATAGCTGGATAGTGTAATTAATTTTGTTCAAAGCAGCTGTGTTCCAAACTGACTCTATAGAGCATGGCTCACAAGGTTTTGGGACCATTAGAATCCCTGAAATACATTTGGTTTTGTCCCTACAAACTCAGCATCTTATGTTGAAGTGCACATTAAAGTTGTTTTTTTTTTTTTTTAAAAAAAAGGGCGGGTAGGGGGAAGCCAGAACATCTTAAAATGTCTGTAGTGTTACCTTTAGTTGTGCACGTTCCACTAATCTTAGGGGGAGAGATGTGTTAAGTACAATGGGAATAGGCATTGGAACCATGAACAAGTGAAAAATTGGGTGCATTGCAAAAGTTAGTGGAGGAGCAAATAGATCAAGGGCATATAGTCCCAATTAATACTCCTTGGAACACACCTGTATTTGTGATAAAAAAGAAATCCGGAAAATGGCGTTTATTACATGACTTTTCTAGACAACCTACAGGAGGCATTAAATAAGCAGGCAGGCAATATCGTCGCTAGAGAAGTTTTACTTAAACAATTAGCCTTAGAGCACGCAAAAAATGGACTTAGTGCACTGTTAATTGCATGATCACCTGTTACAAAGACTGCTTGTTTTACCGGAATTGACTGATGCTGACTTTACGAGAGCAATTCCAGTAATGGCTTGGATGCCTATGGGCATCCAGTGGGCAAATAAGGTGTATATAATAGAAAGACAGGCGATAGTAGAACGAGCCTATCAGACACTAAAAAAAATATGTTGTTAAAACAAAAAGGGGAATGAATGGTGAAACACCGCAGAACAGATTAGGGAAGGCACTGTATGTGTTGAATTACTTGAATGTGCGGGAAGATCAGGGAGTAAAACAATCTCCTATAGTAAGGCATTTTTCATCTTTGCAAACAGAGGGTTAGCTGCTTGAAAAGGAAGGAACCAAGGTGTTATTAAAATCTTTGGAATCAGGCTGATGAGAAGGACCATGTCAGTTAATAACATGGGGTCGAGGATGTGCTTGTGTTTCCACAGGTCAAGCACCAAAGTGGATGCCAGCACAGTGTGTCCATCCATATCTAAGTAGAGACAGAAATTATGATGAAGATGATGACGATACTAATATGGACAACAATAATGCCGGGGCTATATCAGCATGCATGGACGGAGCAAGAAGCTTGAAGATGAATGATGACTGAAAGAAAAAAATTTGTTATAAAGGATTCTTAAGTCAGAAAGCTAGCTAAGGGTCTTAATCAAAATTTCTTTTCTTGCATTAGTATAATTCTGCGTATCTGTATTAAGATTTTTCCATGCTTAATCATGTGTCTACCATGTTTCGATGAAAGCTACAACAAACAATTGATAGTTCAGGATGTTTATAACAAAAGAAGGGGGAAATGTGGGCATGAAGATTCCAGTATTGCATGTATGCTGGGGCAAGCAGCCGATGCCTTGATATACCTGTGATATTAGCAGCAAGCAGGGAGCAAACGGACAATGTTCTCATGCTTGCTAGCTTGTTGCAACTTTGGAATCTTTATTAAGACCCATGGGTTAATAGGAAAGAAATGCTCTAGGTGGATAACATGGAGATAAGGGGCACATCTGCGGGAAACGGGGGTTGCACTCTGTTGTTGTACTGCGGGATTCTCACGGGCAGAAATTCACTGGGATAGCTGTTACTGGACACAGAGGCACTATATAAGGTTTGCATTCTCTAAATAAAGTTGATTTTGATTGTCGCCCCCATCGACGAGGTCCATGCCTTAATTGCTACACCACTTGTCATGGATCTCCATCTGGACTTTGAGCCATTGAGCACTACTCTTTGAATACAACCATTCAACCAGTTTCTTATCCACCTTACCATCCACCCATCAAATCCATATCTCGCCAATATAGAGAGAAGGATGTTGTGGGGGATCATGTCAAAGGCTTTACAGAAGTCTAGGTAGATCACATCCATTGGTTTAGCTGTGTCCACTGCTGCGGATACCCCATCATAGAAAGCCACTAAGTTGGTCATACAGGGTTTGCCCCTGGTGAAGCCATGGTGGCTACCATTAATCACCTCCATGTCCTCCATGTGCTTTAACATAGCTTTTAGGAGGATCTGTTCCATGATCTACCCAGACACAGAGGTGAGGCTGACAGGTCGGTAGTTCCCAGGGTCATCTTTTCGACCCTTTTTAAAAATGGGCACAATGTTACCCTTCTTCCAGTAACCAGGGACTTGTGATTGCGATGACTTTTCAAATATCATGGAGAGTGGTTGGGCAACCACATCTGCCAATTCCCTCAAGACTCTGGGATGTATCTCATCAGGTCCTATACACATTTACTGCTCCTTTCTAATTTATCAAACTGTAGGATAAGAATTATAACATCATAAAAGAGGTACAAGAGGTATTTGCAGTAGAGCTGCTATTCAAATGGCGGTCTCATGGGACATAACTCTTTATGGTTTCTAAAACATTTCTTACTTAGGGTTTTTTGTGTTTACTTTTGTCTTGCAGTTTTCTTTGAAAAGAACAACTATTCTTCAGCTATGTGATAATCAAAAGAATTACTATGAATGAAAATATGCACAGAAGCAATAAAACAGGTTCATCTACAGATAATAAAAATGATACATAAAGCAACTGTAAGATAATTTTTTTGGTTGTAGAGCCTGAAAAATGACATAACATTATAATCCAAAAGACTTCCAAAACATAAAACAGACGAGTTTAATATTCTGATTGTACCTGGGTCCTATCTTGCAATAAAACTTTTTGCAGAATTATTTGAAGAAATATGGAGAAAAAGAAAGTAGTATATAGTGGAGTGAGAACCAGTTTACTTTAACTACAAAATTAAAACAGAATTTAAACTTCAGAATGCTAAAGAAGATGGTAGAAAAAAATCGAAATAGAAATATAGTTTATGCACACAGTCTACTGAAAACTACAAATGTACTGAAAACTAACTGTAAACAGTATTGATAAGTGTGTCTAGAAAGATAACCAAGATCTATTGAGAAGATTCTGATGTCATTATCAAGCAAATTATTTAAAAAAGCATTTCTGATACATGAGAGTTACTCAGCACTAAGAGTTATGTTGTCCCACATTCAGTTCTGTGCAATCTTTCTTATCCCGGTAAGAACTCTGAATTTTCATGATATATCACTGATGCACTTATAGTATTTCTATTTTTAACAGCTATTCCATCCCTGTTCTGAGATGCATTCAACAAAAAGAACATAAAAAAAGAAGATTGTTGGGCAGCACAAATGGAATAAGATCATGTATCAAAAACAGGCACTCAAAGTATCCCATTTTATAGACAGAAAATAGCTGCTCTCCAGAAAAGAAATTAGAGGTAGTTATCACTGAGTTTCTTCTGCTACTGACTGCTCAGTGACTTAAGTTCAGAAACATTCATTTGGAGGAACAGATAGCTTGCCCTCTCAGAAACCAGTTTTCCAGTTCTGTATGCAGAATGTTATAAAGATTTGAATTTATATTTTCACAAGGTGCTTGATGCTTCAGGAGGTCTTTTACATAACTGTCCAATGGATATTGATTCCAAGTGTGTATCTGAAGGTCTATTGTGAGGACAGAATTTGTTCTGAAATAAATTATTTTTTTCAGATGATCACAGAAAAAAATTCCTAGAAATCATGCAAATTCTACAATGGAACTTCCAACTGCCAAAAAATCAGGCTTTTGCATGTGATTTTGTCTTTTACAACTCTTCTATCAGCTCTGAACTACAGGTCTTCTGGGAGTTTATTAAGAAACTTAACAAAAATGCACACTTGGGAGCCCTTCTCTTCACTCACTTGTTCTTGACTTCTGAACTTCCAATTTGCAAAAAAAGGAAAATTTCCAAGTAACATTTTTTGAGGAAAGTATAATTCTAATATTTTCTTTAGAAGAAAACTCGCATGTAATCATTTAACCATTCACTTCATGAAATTAAAAAGCCAATCGACTTGAATGATCAAGACATTCAGCTGGTTTTAGTCTATCAATGCCTCTGTTCCCTAGAAGCTGAATAAAGGATAATAACCAAGGATGTTCATATGCAAAAAACCCACTGTTTACATGACTTCCATCCATTTATTCTACAACTTTTAGTAATGGGATGGTCTGAATTTATAGATATGATGGCACAAAGTCTGTAAACTGAATATATCTTCCCCCTCTAGGTCTCACAATATCTGCCTGAATACACAAGAAGAATCATTATTAAAATACTACCAGATGCAGAGGCTTTTACAGTTGTAACCACTCACCTTAAGTCTGGGGGCCTGGGCTTGTTCTGTCATGTGAAGGAAAAGCTTGATTGGGGGATGTGGAGGTGACAGCTAATAGCAGCCACTCAATACCTGCAAGGAGGTGGGTAGGACCTCTTAGTATGATCTTCTTCCCCCCAAGAGAAACATAAGCATGCTCCAGTATAAATAAAGCTGGTATCGCCTCATATGGATTTCAGGAAATCTGGGAAAAGCTTACATCCTGGTTGCCACATGTGAAGTGGCTCAAACAAATTTTTATAGGAATTATTATATTATTAATCTTAGCTGTCATAGCCTGTATAATGCTTAGATGTTTCTTATGGTGTTGTCAAAATTCAGCAGGAAGTTAGAGTGACTGGAAGCGAAACAAAACCAGACACCAAATAGAAACAGGAAAGTAGTTTGCTAAGCCCCTCGAAAAGGATGGTGTCTTCTAAAATTGCAAAAGCACTTGTAATGAAATTGTAAAGGGGGGCAGGACCCCTTAGTATGATCTAGGAATAGGAAGAATATGAATGTTTGATTTCCCCGCTTCCTCTTCTTTTTGTGCGTGTGCATTGTCAAACTGGACTTGCCACAACAGCTGGGTATCAAACGAACATTGCCGTAACACAAAGTCTCAGAGACGAAGTGTAGGTCTACTCCATGTTCCCAACCCCATCTCAAAACATGACAACAGACTTGTCCTTCAGCTGTAGCCTTCTTGGTGGACAGTTTTTCTAGATTGGATAATAAAACAAGCAGTGAAGGAGAACCAGTCTAGATACTGAGATGATCTCGGTGAGGATTTGAGCAGTTGTCAGTCTGCGTCAGAGGCAAACCCTGTAGTCTTCTCCATAATGTAAGAAAGACATTTTGGTGGCTTTATGGGCACTGGGCTTATGGTCTCTGTCTGCAGGTTGCTTGTCAGAGACATGCAGTTTCCCAAAGCAGAAAAAGCAACGGCTTCTATCTCTGGTAGGAATGCTCCTGTTGTGGGCAAGGAGCTTAAAACCCATCAACCAAGGTGAAATCATCTGCTGTGGGAGACAGAAGGAAGGAGAAATGAGCTACTTCAATTAAGAACACAGTAAGAAGAGGCTTTGTTAGAAAAGGCTGTCAAGGTGGATTGGTATCACACAGCCTAGCCCAAGCCTAAGCATCCAGGAACAGCAACCAGGCAAAGAAGAAATAGGAGCTAACAGTAGAATATGAACCTCAAAGAACAAGCACAAAGAGATGGCAAATAGGATAATGACACCTGGAACCGAGAACCGAAGGACGCAGAGTGCACACTACCCTATTTATCCAGGTATTCTTCCTCTCTCGTGTTTGATACGTGTGCTCTACAGATAGCAAAAAGACTAGTGCCTGAAGCCAGTGTTATGAGTGCATGCACAACCACCCACCATGTGAACGTGCATGTTAACTACCACTCAAAGAACAAAGAAGTGGGATGCTGAAAGGTAAATACTAAGTGTCACAAATGATGCCTTGTGTTTTGTCATATGTAGGATGTTAACTTTTACCGAAGTCTCTATTACCTGATAAATGCATTGATCTTGCTTGCTAGAAAGTTTTAAAGTAACTTTTCTCCCCAAAAGCTCAAACTTTTAACATTTCAGTAAATGGCCATCAAGTGAATCAAGTAGATGACCATGATGTAAGCGAAATTAGATAAGCCATAATGTTTTAAGATGGTCACTGGCTAAGAACACAAACCTGTGACAGATCGTGTTATAGGAAGACTAAGATGACTGCATCTACAGGAAATGCTAGGTACACATGAAGTAAAAACGACATTTTGTAAGCATAGGTGCACCTATGCAAGTCAGATCAGCTTGGCTATGCTTTCTACTTCACAGGTGGTTTTTCCCTCGAATCTCTAACTCGCACAAAATGACACTATCTACAAAAGAGGAACGTAATTTAACTCCAATAATTGCAAACATATTCTCTCAAGTTTTTGCCCTTTGCTCAATACTTTTGTGATGTTACACGGCTAATCAATCTTAGAACCAGGTCTTTGAAAGCATACCATAACGGATATCTATCATTTTAGAGACGATTATTTTTGTTGTTGTTGTTTTTAGAATAGTTCAGTTGAAAGGGACCTGCAACGATCATCTAGTCCAACTGTAATGATACTTGGTGACTAAAGTTGTGAGGAAGTTCTGAATTTAAGTGTTTCAATAATTTTTCAAGTAAATATTTGCTTTCAACACTGTAGCCATTTATTTATTTGTGTGTGTGGACAAACATATCTGTAGATAAAAAAATGATCGTTGTAGATATAAAACTGCATTTGAACTCCACGTTCAGACAAAAGCTATATTATCCTCCTAGGTGAGTATATAAAGAGAAGTTTTATCTAATATTGCCACAAGCAGCTAAAAGATGTTCGGCTTCAGTCTTCAGTGTTCTTGTTTTGTTTTTTTCCATAGAAAACTGGTTTAAATTGTAATTATTAAATCCAAGAAAACTTTCTGTACTTAAAAAAATATTTTGAAAACTTGAATTTATCCTCAACAAGACTAATACTGAATATGCTTCTGTGCAAAGTAAACATGTGTTCCTTTATGTTTAATCTCACATGCCAAAGTGCGATAGTGTCCAGGGAAGGACAACAAAGCTGGTGAAGGGGCTGGAGCACAAGTCTTACGAGGAGCGGCTGAGGGACCTGGGGTTGTTTAGCCTAGAGAAAAGGAGACTGAGGGGAGACCTTATCACTGTCTGCAACTACCTGAAAGGAGGCTGTAGCGAGGTGGGTGTTGGTCTCTTCTCCCAAGTAACAAGTGGTAGGAATGGCCTCCAGTTGCAACAGCGGAGGTTCAGATTAGACATCAGGAAAAAAACCCCTTTCAGTGAAGAATTTATTAGGCTGCCCAGGGAGGTGGTTGAGTCCCCATGCCCGGAGGTATTTAAAAGATGGGTAGACGAGGTGCTCAGGGATATGGTTCAGTAGTGGACAGGTATGGTTGGACTCAATCTCAAAGGTCTTTTCCAACCAAACAATTCTATGATACTGGTTTCGTTCTCTGTAATACAAACATCTCATTGGTGCCATTGGTTTAGAAGCTTACTTATCTGCTTCAGTAAATTAAGGCATCGTTAAAAATCTAGGATCCAGTTCATGTGAGCGCGCCGGTGGAAAAGCTGGTGATGAGAAATCCCTGCAAATCTCACTGAGTTTACAGCACGAAACCTCTACTGCAGCACATCTGTCATAGGTTCTGAAAGTTGCTTGTACCACAGATTTAAAAACTAAAAATAAAAAAATCCCTTTGTACCCTCACTCCAGCTCAGAACTGATTTTATGTCCCCACTCACTAGATTCTCTACAAGAAACCTCTACGTGAAATGCAGACCTGTCATCTCATGCATAAATGTTACTTTAAAAACAAAATTTAAACAATTCAAGCACCAGAATTTGCTCCCATGAAACACTTGTTTAGACTTCAATGGAAGGAGCCGCATATGAGCAGAGTAGTTTATAAAGAAAATATTAACTTATATTTTACATAGAAAAAGAAGCACAGAAAAATCCAATGCATAGTTTCCCTTCCTTGGAGATGGGGATTCCGAGTTTCATAAAGTCAAGACATCATTAATACTTCTCAGGGACTGGTGAATTAAAGAAACAAAGAAAAACAAAAAAACCAAAAAACCTCATTACTCTCAGGATATTCGTTATATCTGACTGAAAGAGGTCATGGCTTTTTAATATTTCTTTTCCTTGGCTGCAACACTGAACTTGCTCTCTTTAATTCCAAGTTTCTTCAACAAAATTCTTTGTTTATACACACCGAATCATAACATATCACGTCCTCAAAACAATACCAGAAGCACTTACTCATCATACTTGATATGATAAATAGCTTCTTCATCAGTGTCTGTGCAGTCTGAGGAAGATGTGGATGGTGTACTGTCCAAGTAATTTGCATTCTCTCTAGAATGATCTCGACTTAAGTTTCCATTAGTCCTTTTGTAAGAATTGTCACTCTTTACTTGAGCTTTACCATTCTTATGTCCTTTTGTTGCTCGAGTAACGTTTTCTATATGAGCTTCAAACCAGGCTCCAATGCTGACATCACGGGCATCCACCAATTCGTTTATCTAAAAGGAAAATTTGATAATGAGTATTTACTTTCTATAATCCTGGTTAAGAACAGAAAGGAAAACTGACTAAGCTACTTAACTGTCAGTGAAAAAAATTCTACACTGCTAATTTCAGCTGGTTTGGGCTTGGGTAAGTTAAAGCAATGCTCAGTCATTCAAGCCTTGTGCTTTAAGCATTTTATTCCTCCTCTCTCAATAAGATCTGTTATGAATGCAATTTGTAAAAAATATATTTTTAAAAGTTGAGGCTGATTTTTGTTTTTTAACCTGCAAATTAGCTTAGCATCTCTTTCCCTTGAACTTCTTTTCTTGCTTCATGGAATTGCTCCTTATGACTAAAATAAGCAGGTATACTTAAAGTATTAGCCCACAACTAGATTTTAAGATTTCCCTGGACTTCCAGATTGGAATGATTACTTAACCCTGATTCTTTTTGACCTGCACTGCTACTGAACCCTTCAATGTTTGAGAAAGGAGGGGGGGGGGGGGGGCGGAGGAAGATGGGCTCGTCAAGTCTAACAAGGCTGCTATCATAACCAATCAAGACTGCTGCTTCCGTAAATCTTTCAACTGTAAGAAACAGAAGTCTCTCATAACTTTTCTCCTTTCTGTGTTCACAACAGTGCTGGTAGTAAGTGATGAAACTACTCTGTAGTAGAGCACGTTTCATTTGTTCATTATCCTAACACATTTTCTCAGCCCTTCACCTAATTAAAAACATGTTACTTCAACAATACAAGGCTTTTCCTGTGATTTGAGTTAAACCTCTGAGGTATGCATCACTTTGGTTACACAGGCAGTCCTTTAAAAAATGTAGCGTGTAAACAGTTATTTTCTTTGAAATATTAATTGGATTAAAATAGTATCAAAGAGCCCCACTTAAGGAACACCTTTGTACACTGTACACCAAATATAAGAAAGCATTATTGCAGTAGAACTGCTATGGAGCCACACCAAGTGACAAAGAGAAGGCATATGGAAGAGGACTCCAAGATGAAAAGTTTAAAGTAAATTCTAAAAATGCTCAGACTAGGTTCAATTACTGTAAAATCAAATCGGGGAAACTACTTTTCACTCTCACTTCGGAAATAATATTTTAACAGGAATGTTTCACAGATGTATTTTTAGTTTTACTTTATTTGCAAAGCATCCTTTTCTAATTTTTTTTTTTTTTTACATAAAGAAGGGAATTTACCTTCTAAAGACCATTTAAGTGCCCCTTTCAAAAAACCCAAACCCAAACAAACTACAAACAAAACCACAGAAAATCTGAGCCCAAAAGATAGCACGTTAACGTAGCAGCCAACCTCAGGGCATGAACAAACTTGTTTTACCACACGACGATGCATGCAAGAGAATAAGGGAATGAATAAGGGAATTGTGCATTTCCAAAATGTTTAATAAGCGGGCTCTGTACTGATACATAGATAGAACAATCATAAACCTCATTTTTCTGGGATACATTTATAAGGTCCAATAGCTTCAGGGGCTGTATTATGTTTTTAGAGGGTTTTTTTAATGAGGGCAGTTTAGTTTGCCACAGATGTGTAAGGTTTAATTTATATCCTTAATCAGGCAGTAGGACAGTGACAGAGATGGATATTTATTCTTACTGTGCCCAAAGACCAGCATCTATAAACAAAAGAACATGAACTAGTACAGCGGTGTGCAGTCTGTAAGCTTAAAAGTTGCCTCAGCAGCTTTATGGGTAGATTCAACGAGGCCCTGTTCCTGGCCATACCTGGCAAATAGATTACGTTGGGTTCTTACCAAAAGTTGTTACAGTACATGCAAACCAAACCAAAACTTTCTTAGCTGAATGGTTTACTAGTATAATCTGTAATTTATAATAACCTTGGGAAAGGTAAGTTGTATGTGGTTCAAGGATTGGAATGTAGGTGACCCTGACTAGAGGACCATTGTACATTGAGGTGTTGGTGATCCGTAGTACAGTTAACCTGAGTTGTCCCAAACCTGTGCTGTGCTACACTGCACAAATCCCTTGGTTGCAGGATAAACTTGGCCAGCTCATCTTAACAGAGGAGCCTGCAGGCAGCTCTCACCTAGTATCAGTAAGTGATTAAGCCCTCTGCATGGCCTTGCCTTTATCTAACAGTGCAGCAAGGAGTTCTCAGGCAAACATTGTAGAAACTATAAACAGGTTTGTTTTCTTGCAAGAGAATCGTATTATAGCTTGAATGACCAAAAGGGGAGAATCTCTTTTGTGGATGGGGTCTGTCCAGCATGCTGCACGTGGGTTGGAGGCCCGTTCAACGCTACATCTCTCGGGGTTTCCAACAGCAAGTCCAGAGAAGAGCAACGAGGCTGGTGAAGGGGCTGGAGAACAGACCCTATGAGGAGCGGCTGAGAGAGCTGGGGTTGTTTAGCCTGGAGAAGAGGAGGCTGAGAGGAGACCTCATTACTCTCTACAAGTACCTGAAAGGAGGTTGTGGAGAGGAGGGAGCTGGCCTCTTCTCCCAAGTGACAGGGGACAGGACGAGAGGGAATGGCCTCAAGCTCCGCCAGGGGAGATTTAGGCTGGAGATTAGGAGGAGGTTTTTCACACAGAGGGTCATTGGGCATTGGAATAGGCTGCCCAGGGAGGTGGTTGAGTCACCTTCCCTGGAGGTGTTTAAGGCACGGGTGGATGAGGCCTTGAGGGACTTGGTTTAGTGTTAGATAGGAATGGTTGGACTAGAAGATCCGATGGGCCCCTTCCAACCTGGTTGTTCTGTGATTCTGTGATCTAAAGGGACATAAGAGTTCTCTCCTTATAGTGTTAGCCCTAATAAATAGCATTCTAAAATGATACTTTACAGAGTCTGAGTGCCTTTCATACTGGGATCATAATGGACCGGCACCTCCTGGTGCAAAGCACTGAGGTATCAGAGATACAGTATGTAAGACAGAGCACAGAAATAGCGCTGAAATTGCTCAGAAAATGTCAGTTTGCAATAAGTGAGCATTATTTTACTAGCTTCCTTGTTGCTTCTTTCATCGTTGACTAGGAAGCCTGGTAAAGGCTGAGGGACTTGTGTATGACCACAAGATGGGAGGAGAGACTGTCCATACAGAGCAATGCGTGGCAAGATTGAAAGATGTGCATGTAAGAATGTATTAATGTCTGACATTCCAAGTGCCTAGGATGTTGGTTAAGGAGAACAGTACTGACAAAGCGATAGACAGAATTTAATGAAAATGCCAAAGCAATCCTGGTCATCCAAGCTCAACAAATTTTGGAATAATGTTTTCGGTATTAAAACGAGTAATAAAACTGTAAATTGAGAAAAGTGAAAAGCAAGGACAGAAAGCATTTGCCTTAAACCACTCCTGATTTTATGGTTAGGATGGCTCACTTTTTGTTCCCCAAGAATGGTGTCAGCTGCTACTAGACGCAGTTCTACTGTTTCTTGATAGGACCTAGGTCTTGTCCACTATGGTAGGTTAGGCAGTGCCTTCCTGGAACAAATTTACTACTTTCAAATTCAGTAGAAACTCTATACGTTTCTGAGCCAATGCAGACCTGTAGAGTCAACAAGTACTATAAGAAAATCTGACCTTTATTGTCCAGAAAACTTAGGCTACTGAAATAACAGAATGCACTAGCAGTGACACAATGTTCTGAGAATGCTGGACCTGATCAATCATTTCTTTATTCCCGTTTCACACCGATGACGTTCTTCTGAAATATCTGGGGTTTAGCAGTTGTTTCTAGGAGGCTTTCTTTCCATCCCCTCTGTTCAGGGTGAGCAGAAACTCTGTACATAAAGTGAAAAATGCTAAGGCACGCAGGCAAATGACTAGGCTCTGGCCTGAGCTTCAGCTAACTGAACAGGACATGGGAAAGTAATGTGACATGAGAAATTGCTGGACGTGACAGATAACAGCGAGAAGTTTGTCACCTATCAGGCAGCCTCTCAGTCACAATGTCACTGAGAGGCTGCTGAGCCTGGCAGACCCTACATATTATCATCTGTTCCTACTATTCCAGGTAGGGTCTAATGATACTGCGGCAACTAAGAACCATCAAAAGAGACTCTATGTCCCTCAGAGCAATGTTAAAAGGATCTGGAGCACCAATGGTGTTCTCTATCCTCTCAGTCAGAGGAAGGGTTCAGAAAGGAGAAATTAATTGAACAGGTGAGTGCTTGGCTGTGTGGCTGGTGCCATACTCAAGGTTTTGGCTTCTGTGATCATGGATCCACCTTTGAAAAGCTGGGTCTGTTTGGAGTTCATGGGATTCACCTGACCAAGTGGGGCAAGAAGGTCTTTGCCAACAAGCTGGCCAGATTTATAAGGAGAGCTTTAAACTAGATTTAGTGGGGGAAGAGGAGGCAGTTTTGAGCAAGAGAAAAGAGCCAGGGGCTGCTGATATATTAGGAACCAAGAAGGAAACCCCTGTGAAGTGCCTCAAAGGAATTAAAGCTTGTGCCTCTATAAAGGTGACAAGGTAGGTAGCCCAGCTGAAGTGTCTCAATAGCAATGCGTGCAGCATGGGTGACAAGCAGGAGGGACTGGAAACCACTGCAGCTGGAAAGCTATGATCTAATCGCTGCCACTGAAACATGGTGGGACGAATCGCACTACTGGAGCTCTGCAACCGGGGAGGTCGCAGTTGACTGGAGTTTAGGAAATGTGACGCTCACCTACTAGAAGGGCCAGAAAGAGGATCTAGGGAACTACAGGCCTGTCAGCCTGACCTCAGTGCTGGGGAAGCTTAGGGAGCAGATTGTCTTGAGTGCATCACATAGCACGTACAAGACAACTGGGTGATCAGGCCCAGTCAGCATGGGTTTAGGAAAGGCAGGTCCTGCTGGGCTAACCTGATCTCCTTCTATAACAAGATGACCCCACTTGGAGGCTGAGGGAAAGGCTGTGAATGTTGTTTACCTGGACTTTAGTAAAGCCTTTGACACCGTTTCCCACGGCATTCTCCTGGAGAAACTGGCTGCTTGTGGCTTGGACAGGCAAACTCTTTGCTGGGTAAACAAGTGGCTGGATGGCCAGGCCCAAAGTATTGTGGCGAATGGAGTTAAATCCAGTTGGCGGCCAGACACGAGCAGTGCTCCCCAGGGCTGAGTGTTGGCACCAGTTTTGTTTTAATATCTTTGTCAGTGATCTGGACGATGGGATCGAGTGCACCCTTGGGAAGTTTGCAGTCGACACCAAGTTGGGTGGGAGTGTTGATCTGCTGGAGGGAAGGAAGGCTCTGCAGAGGGATCTGGACAGACTGGATCGATGGGCCGAGGTCAACTGTATGAGATTCAACAAGGCCAAGTGCCGGGTCCTGCATCTGGGTCACAACAACCACATGCAATGGTACAGGCTTGGGGCAGTGTAGTTGGAAAGCTGCCCAGCGGGAAAGGACCTGGGCCTAGGGGTGCTGGTCGACAGCCGGCTGAACATGAGCCGGCAGTGTGCCCAGGTGGCCAAGGAGGACAGTAGCATCCTGGCTGGCTTGTATCAGAAATGGTGCAGCCGGCAGGACCAGGGAAGCGATCGTCCCCCTGTGCTCAGCACTGGTGAGGCGGCAGCTCAGATCCTGTGTTCAGTTTTGGGCCCCTCACTCCAAGAAAGACACTGGGGTGCTAGAGTGTGTCCAAAGAAGAACATTTCTGTGTTATCAACACTGTTTCCACCGCAAATCCAAAACATAGCACCATACAAGTTACTATGAAGAAATTTAACTCTATCCCAGCCAAAACCACTACAGACAGGAAGTGGGAGGTGGGGGAGAGTGAGGTGGTTAATGAGGATGTATTGAATAGTGTAGGACCTGAGCATGACATACATGGTATGGAATAAGGGGTGGAGATTGTACTGGGTCTGGCTGGAATGGGGTTAACGTTATTCCTAGCAGCCCGTATGGTGCTGTGGCTTGGATTTGTGACTAAAACAGTCTTGATAATGCACTAATGTTTTGTCTATTGCTGAGCAGTACTTGAACAGTGTAAAGGCTCTCTTTTTCCCACTCTGCTCACCTCGAGGAAGTAGGCTGGGGGTGGGCAAGAAGTTGGCTGGGGGGACAGCCTGGACAGCTGACCCAAATCGGCCAAAGGATATGCCATATAATGTCATGTTTAGGCATAACAATTGATGGGAGGCAGGTTTGGTCGGGCACATAGCCATTTATCAGAGACTGGCTGGGCATCACTCTGCTTGTGGGAAGTAGTGCATGATTGCATTTGCATCACTTGGGTTTTTTTGTTTGGTTGGGGTTTTTTTTTTCTTTCTTCTTCCTCTTCCCCTCCTTATTAAACTACCTTTATCTTGGCCTATGAGTTTTCTCACTTTTGTTCTTGTTCTTTTCTCCATCCCAGGGCGGGGGGTGGTGGTGTGTTTAGCTGCTGGCCGGGATCAACCTACCACAATATCTTATTTTGAAGTAACTGGACTTTTATTGGCCTCTGGACTCTTTCCTGTAGTCTGGTTAGGGAAACTAAGACTGGTTTCCTACATTGTTTTATTTGACTTTTTTCTTAATTTAATTTTCATACCTTTGTAATTTTTTCGTAGACAGAATGTAATCGTGGGAGGAAAGAAAGTGATGCCTCAGGCACACTGGTTATAAGGGGTCTCCTGACAAACAGTGCTATTATTGTGGTCAGAGTCCTCCATTCTTTTAAAATCCAGTCCATTCTTTAGTGCCCAGTGTGTCAGTTTTCTTCATAGTATATGTCATTGAGCCCATAATTCTCCAGCTTGAAGATATTTCTGTATGATTGCCTGGTAGTAGTTCTAACTGGAAGACAATTGTACACTGAGGAGTTAGTGCTCCACATAACAGTTGACCTGAATAGGCGCAGGGCTGTGCTGTGCTGTGCTGCGCGTATTCCTTGGCTGCAGAATAAACTAATTGTAATGGAGAAGTCTGTAGGTGGCTCCCACTCAGTACCTCGTGACAACACCGGTGGTGTGTCTTTGTCTTTACCTTGAAGTGATGCAGCACGTTCTTATGTGAACATCCTTTTGTTTGAACAGTAGAAATGATCAATAGAATTGTTTACTTCTAAGAAAATCCTGTAAGATGGGATCTGCACAGCATGCCATGCCTTGGTGGGAGGTCATTTTAATCAATATCTTTTGGAGTCTGAGTGCCTTTCTTACTGGGATCTATAACAAAAACCTGCACCCATGCATTACATCTGACATAGTCTGCAGGATCCCCGTGAGAAATGCCCTTTTGGGAAAAGGATAGTGAGGAGAAGACAGAATGGGTGCCCAGCTGGCTCCACACGCAGCCACGAGGGCTAGTGATTCTGTGATTCTTAGGGACAGTCATGCAGTGTTTGGCCTGGGTGACCTCCTCAATGAGCTGGAAATCAGAGAAAGAGTTACTTGGATGACTCACTTCAGTTGAAATATTAACTTGTCTCCAAAAGCAATGGGCGGGAAAAGGAAAAAAGAACCATCAGGATTTGCGTCTTATTAGGGTGTTACTGACATACATGAAATGGGCGTGGGAATATTTTGACTAGACAGAAGAATTACAAAAGACTAATAAGATACGATAAGAACTACTTCAGGACGTCTTTCACTAGATCAGGTTGCTCAAAGCCCCATCCAACCTGACCTTGAACACTTCCAGTGACGGGGCATCCACAACTTCGCTGGGCAACCTGTTCCAGTGGCTCACCGTCCTCATCATAAAGCATTTCTTCCTTATGTCCAATCCAAATCTACGCTCCTTCAGTTTAAAACCGCCACCCCTTGTCCTGTCACTACAGGCCCCGGTGAAAAGTCTCTCTTCATCTTTCTTAGAAGCCCCCTTTAAGTACTGGAAGGCCACAATAAGTTCTCCCCAGAGCCTTCTCTTCTCCAGGCTTAACAACCCCAACTTCCTCAGCCTTCCCTCATAGGAGAGGTGTTCCAGCCCTCTGATATTCTTCGTAGCCCTCCTCTGGACTCGTTATAAAAGCTCCATGTCCTTCCTGTGCTGAGGACTCCAGAACTGAACACAGGGCTCCAGGTGAGAATCATAGAACAACCAGGTTGGAAGAGACCCATCGGATCATCGAGTTCAACCATTCCTATCAAACACTAAACCATGTCCCTCGGGACCTCATCTACCCGTGCCTTAAACACCTCCAGGGAAGGTGACTCAACCACCTCCCTGGGCAGCCTATTCCAATGCCCAATGACCCTTTCCGGGAAAAACTTCCTCCTAATCTCTGGCCTAAATCTCCCCTGGCGGAGCTTGAGGCCATTCCCTCTTGTCCTGTCCCCTGTCACTTGGGAGAAGAGGCCAGCTCCCTCCTCTCTACAACCTCCTTTCAGGTAGTTGTAGAGAGCAATGAGGTCTCCTCTCAGCCTCCTCTTCTCCAGGCTAAACAACCCCAGCTCTCTCAGCCGCTCCTCATAGGGCCTGTTCTCCAGCCCCTTCACCAGCTTCGTTGCTCTTCTCTGGACTCGCTCCAGAGCCTCAACATCCTTCTTGTGGTGAGGGGCCCAGAACTGAACACAGTATTTGAGGAGCGGTCTCATTTGGCCTTGTTAAACCTCATGCCATTAGACTCAGCCCAGCGGTCCAGCCTGTTCAGATCCCCTTTGCAGAGCTTCCCTACCCTCCAGCAGATCGACACTTCCACCCAGCTTAGTGCCATCTGCAAACTTGCTAAGGGTACCCTCAATGCCTTCATCCAGGTCATTGATGAAGACATTGAACAGGACTGGACCCAGCACTGAGCCCTGGGGAACCCCACTTGTCACTGGCCTGCAGCTGGACTTAACACCATTTACTACCACTCTCTGGGCCCGGCCATCAAACCAGTTTTCTACCCAGGAGAGTGTGCGCCTGTCCAGGCCAGAGGCTGACAGTTTCTGTAGCAGAATGCTGTGAGAAACTGTGTCAAAGGCTTTACTGAAGTCCAAGAACACTACATCCACAGCCTTTCCCTCATCCAGCAGCCAAGTCACTTTGTCATAGAAGGCGATCAGGTTAGTTTGGCAGGACCTGCCTTTTGTGAACCCATGTTGGCTGGGCCTGATCCCTGTGACCCTTCTTGTAGATGGGCACTACATCAGCCAGCCTCCAGTCCAGTGGTACCTCCCCAGTCTTCTAGGACTGCTGGAAGATGATGGAAAGGGGTTTGGCCAATACATCCGCCCGCTCCCTCAATACCCTAGGGTGAATCCCGTCTGGCCCCATAGACTTGTGGGTGTCCAGTTGGGCAAGCAAGGCTCTGACCACCTCTTCTTGGATCATGGGAGCCTCGTTTTGCACCTCTAGTTCCGGGGTTTCTACACAGAGGGAACAGCTTTCTTTACAATTAAAGACTGAGGCAAAGAAGGCATTAAGTACCTCAGCCTTGTCCTCACCCCCTGTCACTGTTGTTCCCTCTGTGTCCAAAAGGGACTGTATGGTCTCCCTAGTTCTCCTTTTGTTATTTATATATTTATAAAAAGATTTTTTATTGTCTTTTGCAGACTTAGCTAATCTGATCTCTAGCTCAGCCTTAGCCCCTCTGATTTTTTCCCTACCCAACCTCACTTCCCTCCTGTAGTCCACCCAAGAGGCCTGTCCCCTCTTCCAGAGCCTATAAACATTCCTTTTCTTCCTAATGTCACTTAGGATCTCTCTACTCAACCAAGCTGTTTTTTCCCCTGACGGCCTTTTTTCCGGAACACGGGGATGGCTTTCTCCTGAGCTGCTAGGATCTCCTTTTTGAAGAGCTCCCAGCCCTCATAGGCTCCCTTGCCCTCAAGTACTGTCTCCCAGGAGACTTTGCCAACCAGCCTTCTAAAGAGTTCAAAGTCTGCCCTCTGGAAATTTAATGCAACTGTCCTGCTTAGCACCCTCTTCACTTCGCTTAGGACAGAAAACCCTATCATGATCACTTTGTCCTAGGCGTCCCCCTACTGCCACATCCCCCACAAGGCCTTCTCTGTTGACAAACAGCAAGTCCAGGAGGGCACCTTCCCTCGTTGCACCAGCTGTGCAAGGAAGTTGTCTCCCACGCACTCCAGGAACCTCCTAGACTGCTTCCTTTCTGCTGTATTGTACTCCCAGCAGATATCAGGGAGATTGAAGTCTCCCACAAGGACAAGAGGCATTGATTTGGAGATTGACCCCAGCTGTTTGTAGAAGAGCTCGTCAGCTGGTTCTCCTTGGCTGGGTGGCCTGTAACAGACTCCCATCACAAAATCTACCTTCTTATGGGCTCCTCTGATTTTAACCCACAGGCACTCAATCTCCTCATCGCCACAATCCATCTCAGTGGTGTCCAAGTCCTCCCTTACAAAGAGGGCTACTCCACCTCCTCTCCTCCCCTTCCTATCCCTTCTGAAGAGTTTATACCCCACCATAGCTGTACTCCAGTTATATGAGTCATCCCACCACATTTCCGTGATGGCAACAACATCGTAGGCTCCTTGCCCTACGACAGCTTCCAGTTCTTCCATCTTATTCCCCATGCTGCGTGCATTGGTGTAAATGCACTTCAGCTGAGTAGCCGAGCCTTCAGCCCTCTTAGAGGGGACAGTGCTTGTTCCCAGTTGCCTGGTAACTGGAGTAGCTGGCACCCGTATAGATTCCTCCCAGATCACCTGGTACTTGTTCGCCAGGGGGATCTTGGGTATTGTTGACTGCTTGAGGGGAGCAGACTTCCTTCTTCTGGAAGGAACCTGCTGCCATTCCCCATCCCTTATAGCCCCAAGCTTGCAGTTTGCAGGTGGATGGTTATTTGGCACACCAGGTGCAACAGGTTGCTGAGGGAGTGAGAGGGAACTGCTCCACATGTCTATCTCCCTCTCACATTCCCTGATACTCCTCAGTCTCTTTACCTCCTCCCTTAACTCCTCCACCATGTGAAGAAGTTCCTCCACTCGAAGACAGCTTTCGCAAGTGGAGCCCGTAACAGAAGCAGAGGCACGAGCTAGTTTGAGAGGGGGGCACTGCCTACAGCTCAGGGTCTGGGCAGCTGCATGTACCCACTGTGGCTGCGTCTGGGTAGCAGCATCCTTCCTGCAGGCTGTAGCGCTCGGAGCAGCTTTAACCTTCTGATGTGTAGCCACCATGGTCTTTGCTGCCTCCTCTCTGCTCTTAGAGACCTTTCTGCGCCCTGCCTTCTCGCCCTGCCCGCTCGAACTGCTGCTCAAACTGCCACACCCTTCTTTTCCACGCTCTTCTTCGCCAGGCTTCCAGGGGGCCGTTTAAATCTCCCACGGGAGCCGCCGGGACCGCCCCCTCCCCCGTCAGGCACCGCGCGGGATCAGCTGTCCGAGCCGGGTGCCGGGAGCCCTTCCCCGGCCTGGGATTTTCTGGGATCTCGGCTCAGAGGAAAAACCGCAGAGCCTCAAAAGTCAGTTCCCACCACAGTACTCACTGTCCTGTAGCTGGGTGCCGCCGAAGAAGCGCTGTTAACGGCTTCACCACGTTTAAATCTCTGAGGTTTCACAAGAGCAGACTAGAGGGGCAGAATCACCTCCCTCAACCTGCTGGCCACGCTGCTTCTGATGCAGCCCAGGATGCAATTGGCTTTCTGGTCTGCAAGCGCTCATTGCCAACTCATGTCCAATTTTTCATCTACCAGCACCCCCAAGTCCTTCTCTTCAGGGCTGCTCTCAATCCATTCTCCACCCAGCCTGTATTTGCACTTGGGATTCCCCCAATCCCTCAAGCACCACTCAGCTTAGTGTCACCTGCAAACTTGCTGAGGGTGCATGCAATCTCGATGTCTATGTCACTGATGAAGTTCAACAGTATTGGACCCCTGAGGAACACCACTTGTTACTGATTTCCATTTGGACATTGAACCATTGACTGTAACTCTCTGCATGTGACCATCCAGCCAGTTCCTTATCCACCTAACTGTCCACCCATTGAACCCATATCTCTCCAATTTAGCGACAAGGATGTTGTGGGGGACCGTGTCAAAGGCCTTACAGAAGTCCCGGTAGATGACATCCGTAGCTCTTCTCTTGTCTGCCAATGCAGTTACTCCGTCGTAGAAGGCCACCAGATTAGTCTGGCACGATTTGCCCTTGGTGAAGCTATCAACCTCTAAACCTGTGTACTACTGTTTTTCAAAGACAGCTCTGTGCAATCGATTCATTTTTATATGTAGAGGGCAACCAACTCCCCCTCCCCTCCTTCCTTCCTTGCCTGTTCCTCCTCAACAGTTTATAGCCATTGATTGCAGCACTCTAGTTGTGTGTGTGTCATCCCACCGAGTTCCAGTGATAGTGATCAGACCATAGGTTTTCAGCTGCACAGTGGCTTCCAGCTCCTCCTGTTTGTTACCCATGCTGTGTGCATTAGTATAGTGACACTTCAGTTGGACTGTTGACTGTCTCACCTTTTTGGTGGGACCTTTTTGGAGGGCTGGGGGGAATTCCTCACTACTCTAGTAGGTGCGCCCGTCCACCCTGTTGCTTGTGAGTATTCAAGTGTCACGGCTTTGGACCCCATTCCCCAAGTTCATCGGTTTAAAGTGCAATTCACTAATTCAGCCAGTCAGCCTCTAGACAGTCCTCTTCTAGACAGGTGGATCCCATCTCTCCCCGATAGGCTGTATACATTGAAGAACATTCCATGATCATAGACGCCAAAGCCCTGGCGACAACACCGGCCATGAAGCCAGAGGTTGATCTGCATGATGAGTTGACTTCTGCCTGCACCCCTATCCCTGACTCGCAAGACAGAGGAGAAGGTCACTTGGGCCCCTGTTCTCTTCACTTGAGCCCCAGGGCTCTGAAGTCCTGCTCGATCTTGCTCAGGCTATGCTTTACCGTGTCATTGGTACCCACATGGAAAAGAAGTAGGAGACAGTAGTCTGCGCTTTTAGCCAGTTGTGGCAGCCTCTCTGGGACATCCCAGGCAAGCAGCAAACTTCCCTTGACGGTATATCAGGCCAGCAGATGGATGCCTCACTGCCTCTCAGCAGTCGTTTTTTTTTTTTCATCAAACACTTTTGGTACTTGCTGCTTGAGCTTTGAAGACACATTTTCTGTTGAGATACAGAATGTTACTTCCGGTTCAGTTCTCAAATTAGTTCTCATAATATAGTGGCATGTGGTCTAACAATTTGCTGAAATTTGCAGCGCTCTTAAAGTTCACTTGTCAAAAAAAAAATCTTTCTATAAACTTCTTGCACACATATGTAGTTTATTTCCCTATAGGTAAGAAGGCTTCTTAAATGGAATCCTTGGTTGATGTGATTTAGAGCCATTCACAGAATCACCGAATCACTAGGCTGGAAAAGACCCACAGGATCATCGAGTCCAACCATTCCCATCAGTCACAAAATCATATCCCTCAGCACCTCATCCACCCGTCCCTTAAACACCTTCAGGGAAGGTGACTCAACTACCCCCCTGGGCAGCCTGTTCCAGTGTCTAATGACCCTTTCCATGAAAAATCTGTTTCTGATCTCAAGCCTTAACCTCCCCTGGCAGAGCTTGAGACCATTCCCTCTTGTCCTGTCCCCTGTCACTTGGGAGAAGAGGCCAGCTCCCTCCTCCCTACAACCTCCTTTCAGGTAGTTGTAGAGAGCAATGTGGTCTCCCCTCAGCCTCCTCTTCTTCAGGCTAAACAACCCCAGCTCTCTCAGCCGCTCCTCATAAGGCCTGTTCTCCAGCCCCCCACCAGCTTTGTTGCTCTTCTCTGGACTTGCTCCAGAGCCTCAACATCCTTCTTGTGGTGAGGGGCCCAGAACTGAACACAGTATTCGAGGTGTGGTCTCACCAGTGCTGAATACAGAGGGAGAATAATTTCATTAATCATTGTGCTTGTTCCCTGTCCCAAAGTCCTAGTTGAGATAGAGTAGCTAAATTCAGCATCAAAGTAATCACAAACAGCAAGGCTGGAAGGGACTGAATTAGTTCCTCTTAGAACATTCTTTAATATATGCTGTATCTGTGGTTATTTCAGAAAGGCAATTGTCTAACCTGTTACTAGAGACATCCTTTTCTTGTCCCCTCTTTCTTCTTTTTCTTCTTTCCCCCAGGCAATATTTCCACTTTACTGGCTACTAGGGATAGTCCCATTTGTAGCTGCAATGCTTGATTTATGCTGAAATTGTCAATATATTTTAAGTTGCTAGTTTAATACAGTATGTTTCAGAATTTAAATAGATGCTTACTAATAGTCAACAATTTATTGAATTTGTGTCTATTTTGACTTTTCCATATAGATCTGTCTAAAGTTTAAGTTATATTTCTGTTTTTTCCATTATGCACACACACACATGCACGTACACAAATATGCATGTATACATACATACTTTCAATTCAATACACTTTCAATTGAAAGTTTCCTGTTATTTAGAAGGAAAATGAGGCATAACTGTGTGTTGGTTTAATATGAAATCACTGTTATGGTGTGTATCATATTAGAAATATTCTTAGGAGAATCAAGCTAGACAGGGAAACATTGTGTTGGGATGTTCTTTATCTGTGCCCTAACTAGACTGTACACTGTGTTTTGATTTTGCTACATGTTAGAGCCATTGCATTGAATTTTGTTTGTGAAGTCAATAAAATCTACTTTATCATTGATAAAACATATGCCAATTAACTTTATTACTTTGCTTAGGGTGTGCCAATTATAGAGGCTAAGAAAGTTCAATGTACTTTATTATATTTTTATCTTACAGAGGCCCAGAAGATGCAATAGATGACTGCAGAATCCTTTTTACTGAGGAAATGTACAAGATTGAAAAGCCAGGAGCTTATCCACTGACATTTAGAGATGGAGATTTCAAAAGTATGCTTTTTTAATTGTATGATTAAGACTGTTAGTTAAATATTTGAATGTTATAAATATTGCAGTAGTTCCAGATAACCAGAAGATCAAGTTGTAAACTTCATAGGATGGTTGAAGAAAATGCATATGGGGAAAAAAGAACCTAATTTAAACTTTGACTCATACTAATCATTTGTCCATTATTATCAAAGGTGTCTTGGTTTTCTAGCTCAGTGGATGCCAAAGTAGGGTGTGCAAGACAATCCAATGGTGTGCAGGAAGAAAATAATTTTAGTCCCATTAAGAAAATAAAATATACTAAAATAAAGTTTAAAACAGTGTTTATTGCATCTTTATCTCATCCTTTTAAAACTTTTTGTATATATTTTGTAATGTACATAATATATTAGCAGAGTAGTACATGAATATAATGTCTAAATAAATATACATGCATTGAGTGTGCATGCTCAAAAGTTTTTACTGATGGGATGTGCAAACAAAAAAATTCAGAGATCACTGCTCTAGCTTCTTGCTTCCCAAACTCTTCCACTTCCTCCTTGTCTTCTCATTCAAGGCTCATTTCTTCACTGAAATAAGAAAAATGTTCTTTCAGCCTCCTGGAAATGCTCTAGTCATCACATTACTTAATTGGTATTATTGTTATATCCTGTATTACATTATCATGATTTAGTTTGTCAGATTCACTCCCATAGTCTTTCTTGATGGTTTTCACACACAAATACTCACTCCAAAAATGTTTTCCTTTAATGCTATGGTTCTTTGAGCTATAGTCAAGTGCTCTGAAGTCTTCTCGTCCTTCTGAACAAAGTTTCAGACACTTTCTGTACTAGTTGATTCTGCTACAGGTATTCAATCTATATACTCTTTCCTTTGCATCTAAAATAAGACTATAAAACTCTCCTTTTTTATATTTAAAGGCATTTCTTACCTTAGCTGAGGAAACAGTACCTATGCTGTTATTTTATGAAGGATACATTGGTCTGAATTCCCAAATGAGCAGAGATAGGAGAATAGCATTAATTCCATTTCTGTAAAAAGAAACTGTATGAAAACTGTTGTCCTGTCATCCTTGATAAATAATTCTTATCTACATCTGGGTAATAATTTTTTAGCGGAATGCAGTTTTTCTGAGTTGTAATTTGCTCTTCATAGGCCTTAAGCTATTCATTTAGAATTTATTAATATCTACATTTAAGAAAATTCCTTTTGAAGAATGCGCCAAGATTTGATTTGTAAATAGAGTGTACAGGTGGAGTACTGGTGGTGAGGAATCAGAGAAGTTGCTGATTGGTCATTTTCATTTTTACTTGTATGCATGGCAGAAGAAATTCCATTAGTCCATGGTGTCAAATGCCTCATTATAAAGGCACCATTTTCAAATAGGGACAGTGTTCATATATGTAGAGAACTGAGTCCTATTGATGTAGAAATGCATAAAAGCAGTAATCTGGTCATTTTGCAACACTAATGTAGGCTGATCCAAGTGCTTAAGTTTCAGTAAACCAACATAATTAAATGTATTCTTTCATTTGGATGTTTGAACTAAGAGGAATAAATTATTTATAAGTATAGCTATTAAACTTGCTATTTGGAATTGATGAAATTAGAATAAAACTGTATTATTCTATATTTATAAACCCTGTGCTTTTTTTTTTATTGCAACACTATAAAATACTAATTTCACAGTTCTGTCCAAGTCCTTCTACTCTTTCTACAGACCTGCCAAGGCAACTTGCAGAACAATATCTTCTCATGACCTAGTCCATCAAAATGAGTCTATTAATCCACATTAATAAGTGTCTTCATAAAATAAGAATCATAGAATCATAGAATCATTAAGCTGGAAAAGACCTTAGAGATCATCAACTCCAACTGTACTTGTCCACTACTTAATCATATCCCCAATCAACTCATCTACTCGCTTTATAAAAACCTCCAGGGATGGTGACTCAACCACCTCCCAGGGCAGCCTGTGTCAGTGCTTGATAACCCTTTTGATGAAGAAATTTTTCCTAAAGTCCAATCTGAACCTGCCATGGCGCAGCTTGAGACCATTCCCTCTCTCCTATCGCCTATTACTAGGGAGAAAAGACCAATATTCACCTCTCTACAATCTCCTTTCAAGTAGTTGTAGGCAGTGATAAGGTCTCCCCTCAGCCTCCTCTTCTCTAGGCTAAACAACCCTAGCTCCCTCAGACACTCCTCATAAGACTTGCTCTCCAGCCCCTTCACCAGCTTTGTTACTCTTCTCTGGACATGCTCCAGGACTTCAATGTCTTTCTTATAGCCCAAAGCTGAACACAGTATTTGAGGTGCAGCCTCACCAGTGCTGAGTAGTGGGGCACAATCACTTCCCTGGTCCTGCTGGCCACACTGTATCTGATACAAGCCAAGATGCTGTTGTTTTTGTTGGCCACCTGAGCACACTGCTGGCTCATGTTCAGTTGGCTGTCGACCAACCCCCCTCAGGTCCTTCTCCTTCAGGCAGCTTTCCAGCCATTCTTTCCCTGTAGCACTGCACGGGGGTTTTGTGTCCCAAGTGCAGACTCTGCACTTGGCCTTGTCAACCCTCATTCCATTAGCCTCAGCCTATCAATCCAACCTTTTCAGATCTGTCTGCAGAGCCTCCCTACCCTCCAACAAATCAGCAGTTCCTCCCAATTTAGTGTCATCCACAAACTTGCTAAGGGTGCACTCAATCCCCTCATTCAGGTTGCTGATAAAGATATTGAACAGGACTGGACCCAGCACTGAGCCCAGGGGACACCACTTGTGACCAGTCTCCAGCTGGAGTTAACTCCAATTACCACCACTCTTTGGGCACAGCCATCCAGCCACTTTTTTAACCCAGCAGAGTGTGCACCTGTCCAGGCCAGTGGCAGCCAATTTCTCAAGTAGGAGACTGTGAGGTACTGTGTCAAAGGCTTTACTAAAGTTCAGGTACAGCACATCCCCAGTCAGTTATTGTAATTGTTATTCACTTATTATAATGGGCTCAGTGCAGTCGAGCTGCCTGAATTATATTGCCACAGTTTGAGTGTGTAGAGCTGTTCTGATTCTTTTTTACATCCCCCATGTCTCCATCCCCTGATGGCCATGGTAGCAGAGCAACAGACTAGGTTGCAACCTAATCTGGAAAATGACATTGACCCTTTCATAAATGTTAGGCTGAAGAACACAAGTTGATATTGACAGTAGTTTCTTAGTCATGTAGCAATACATAAGCGTTACAGAGGTATAAACTGTTCCTGTTGGCTTCGTCTTTTGAAACCCAGACTTTATTGTAATAGTAAAGCATGGCATCTATGGCATGACATCTATGGCACGTTCATGTGGGTACATATATATATATTTTTCTGATATTATGTTTTATTTATAAATCTGAATTTTTTTTAAGACCTGTGTCTTTTTCTTTTTTGATAGGAAAGAGTGGTCCTGAATGCAAGCACTGCAGGGCTGACCCAGATAAGGAATGTCGCTTTTGCTCCTGTTACTTGTGTGGTGGAAAACAGGATGCTCACATGCAACTCCTGTGTGATGAATGCAATATGGCTTATCATATATACTGCCTGAACCCTCCCTTAAGTAAGATACCAGAAGATGAGGATTGGTAAATATACAAGGATGATTTACTTATGTATATTCCCATTCTACACAAGGTACCTCTTTTTATTTGCAACTAGAGGAATTACTGAAGAGCTTTTATATTTCTGGTATATTTTTCATCCTTGCACTGTATGTAAACATATTTACAAGTTATGTTAAGATTCTGTTTATAAATATAATTCATAAACAATTGGTATTGAGCCTTATTGGTCATTACAGATCTTCAGAAATCAGCTTGTTCAGTTTATGACCTCTGTGACATTAACTAATATTATTAGATGCAATTATCACCATCTACAGTGGTGCTTCCCCAACCTTTTGTTTGTTTTATTTGAGCTTCATTGTTGCTTCTCTAATCCTTTTCTTTCCCCTCAGTCTCAGCCCTTGTTGTTGTCTCCTTGTCCTTCCCTTATCCTGTAGCTGCCTGACAGATTTTTTTCTGCTGTTAGAAAACCACTACCTTACTCCTCTCCATTTCCAGTAACTCTAGTACCACCAGCAAGAAAGCCAAACGCGTAGGCCTTGGTGGACTCAGCTAACTCCATTCTGAGCTGACTCTGCATGGAGCCAGCATCAGCCACTGAATTTTATCATCCTGAGCTTCATGTCACATCTGATCTGTATCAGTTATGTGCAGCTTATACTATTTATCCTTATAACCTGCTTGTATATTAAATGCTAATCTTTTATAAATGAGTTATAAATAGAACTTTAGAATTAAGTTTTCTGTTCTGAATACATCAATAGATATCTACGGACATGTTTTAAAGAAAATCTTTGAATTGCACTTTGTGACAGATTTTAGTAGAATTATGCACTTCAAATAAAATATTTTAAGTACTTTAGTTAAGTTTTAACAGTCTATGAAAGTAAATAACTTAGTTTACTATGTTATATCAGTTGCCGTATATCGAGTAAGTTTGTTTATAGTTCAGTTATATTTGTACTTATGTGCAATTTCAATTATGACATTTGGTGAGGATTTTTTCATTGTGTATATGTGCACACCGAGATGCTTCTGCTGATTTAGAAGGAAACAGATATTTCCTTTTGAATATCCTGAATTAAAAATAATTTTATTCATATTTGCTCTGTTTGGAGAAACTTTTGAATTTGAAGACTATTTTCAATACATATTGCAAATACATATGAGTTGTTTGGACTAAATATAGCAATTATTGTCTGTGTGCTTCCCATTTCTTTTATATATGCAAAATGATCGTGTATACAGGTATATATAGCCTTTATTCATCAGTCTTTGTTGGGCAGCATATGCTCAGCTATTCCCAGGTTTTCTGGTTTTGTGCACAGAAGAATAATCTGCACTAACATCCTTCTTCCTAATAACTTCCTAGTAATTGCTTATGGAAGTGAGTGGAAGATCTTGGTGCTTCCTAATCATGTGTTGGAAAGCGTTCTCTCTTATAGTGCTCCAGAGCTGGTCACAGCCCTTAAACAGTGTTCTTTTGTGACTGCGCTTGATTTCTGGGTATAAGAATTGAGAAGTTTTTTGACTACAGTCAGCCAGAATATTAAAGGAAATATTATTTAAGATCTGACACTGCATCCATTCTTCTTCGGGTTCCCTTATTCCTTAAAGACTCTATACCAGTACTCGAGCAGTAAAAAGCAATTTTATGCTCCAATATCAATCACAACAAGGTTACAAAAAATAAAATATACATGCTCCAAATTATTTTTTTTTAAAAAAGAACAACCCTTAAAATGTGTTTGAACAGGAAAGAACATAGCCTGAATGTCAATGTTCTAGTGGAGTTTCCCTAGCAGAAAATTTCTTCTTTACCTTTAAATTGAACATGTATGATATGGAAAAGATTGGTTTAGTCCATATTTTTCAATTTTTGGAAATGTAGAATGCTTTTCCATTATTTCTTGGTTTTGGCTTAATAAACTACTTTAAGAGTACCAAGATCCCAAATGTTGAACTGAATTGTGAATTGTGAATTGTGACTCTGTTCTGCAATAAGTATCTGTATGAATTCTAGGTTGGAAATAAAAATATAATTTGAGGTAGCTCCCATCTTCTTAGAGGGCAGTAAGACATTATTATTAGTAGTAACATAAATAAATTCTTGTAATTATTATAGAATCATCAAATCATAGAATAGTTTGGGTCGGAAGGGACTTTAAAGATCATCCAGTTCCTACCTACTTGCCATGGACAGCGGCACCTTCCACCAGACCAAGCAGTTCAAAGCCTCATCCAACCCGGCCTTGAACACCTCCAGAGAGGGGGCATCCACAACTTCTCTGGGCAACCTGTTCCAGTGCCTCACCATCCTCACAGTATAAAATATCTTCCTAATATCTAATCTAAATGACTCCTCTTGCAGCTTAAAACCATTACCTCTCATCTTATCAGTACATGCCCTTGTAAAAAATCCCTCTCCGTCTTTCCTGTAGGCCCCCTTTAATTACTGGAAGGCTGCTATAAGATCTCCCCAGAGCCTTCTCTTCTCCAGGCTGAACAACCCCAATTCACTCAGCCTGTCTTCATAGGAGAGGGGTTCCAGCCCTCTGATTATCTTTGTGACTCTCCTCTGGACTCACTCCAACAGGTCCATGTCCTTCTTATTTTGGGAACCCCAGAGCTGGATGCAGTACTGCAGGTGGGGTCTCATGAGAGTGGAGTAGACCTCCCTCAACCTGTTGACCATACTACACGTTGCTGGCTCATGTTGAGCTTCTCATCCATCAACATCCCCAAGTCCTTCTCTTCAGGGCTACTCTCAATTCATTCTCCACCCAACCTGTATTTCTGCTTGGGATTGCACTTGGCCTTGTTGTACTTCATGATCAGACTTCATAGAATCATAGAATCATAGAATCACCAGGTTGGAAGAGACCCACCGGATCATCGAGTCCAACCATTCCTATCAAACATTAAACCATGCCCCTCAGCATCTTGTCCATCCATGCCTTAAACACCTCCAGGGAAAGTGACTCAACCACCTCTCTGGGCAGCCTGTTCCAGTGCCCAATGACCCTTTCTGTGAAAAACAACTTCTGCTAGTGACTTTTGGACCAAACTCAGTCCATGGAAGTCAGAAGCAATGGCAGTTGCCTTTGCCTTGGCGCTCATGGAGTGGGGAAAAAAGTGCTGTTAGAAGCAATAAAAGGATCTGTGTACTCCTTTCTTCCTTTTGCCTTAGCCACTGTTTCCTACAATCTCCTCTCCTATCCTATCCTTTTTCTACTGCAATGGTTTTATGGTGGGTGGAATGAGTCCCAATGCCAAATGAGGCAAAGAAATATATAGAAACGGAGTTTAAACTCTTCCCATTTGTTGAGTACTGAGTCACATTCCTGATGCCTTAGGCGTGGTGTGAGAGGATAAGGATGCTTGTGTACATATATGGTTTGGTACCCTAGGGCTGTTCTACATCCAGCTATCTGAAGTGAGCTTTGGTGCAGTAAAAGCAGATGATGACTGGGCAGGATGTGGAAATTAACCAAGAGCATTAGTCAGCAGTATACACTAATCTCATTTCTCCTTCCCCCTATGTCATCTGAATAAGCAAGCAAAGGAAGAGAAAATGAGGAGGGAATATTGGAAATGTGGGGACTTCTCAGACATCACATGAGAAAAGAAGAGCGAAATGTTTCGCCTCTACCATCTACTTCAAAAAAAAGTCTTGTTTTAGAAGTGGACAGTATTTGTTCTTGTTGTGTTTATCTTATCAGTCTCAGTCTTCAGCTTTTAAAAACTGTCTATGTGCTGGATTCAAAATATTTAGTCAGAATGAATACATTTGATACTACTTTGCTTCAAAGAAATGTATTGCCATTATAATTAAGTAACAAAGAATTTATTGAAACTTTTGTTTTAGGTATTGTCCTTCATGCAAAAATGATTCTAATGAAGTTGTAAAGGCTGGAGAAAAACTCAAACAGAGTAAAAAGAAAGCAAAGATGCCATCTGCCAGTACTGAGAGCCAGAGAGACTGGGGAAAGGTAGAGTATATTTTAATCTAAAAATAGCTCACTGTTCATGTATGTGCTTGTCCTGGTTTAGCCCCCCCCACTCCAGCTTGATCAGCAGCTAAACTGGGCAGCTGTAACCCACTTCCCACACACACACACTGGAAAAGGGGAAAAGGAAATGAGAGAAACAGAGACACGCAGGTTGGAAATTAAATCTAAAACATCTTTAATGAAACAATAATAATGAAAAGGAAAATAAGATTAATAAGAAAATAATAAAATATATTACATCCAACACAAAAAACCCCCAAGAATGTGCCTGTAACTTTTTATTTAACAATTAAAAAAACCAGCTACGATCACCCTTCTGAAGTGACAGACAACTGCACATGATGCTATCAACATTCAAAGCAATTTCACAGATCATTTTCTGAAAGGCTGTTGAGGATCTCCAGTGTTCTTGCTTTCACATCATCTACTGGCAGAAAATGGATTCCTTTGAGCACCAACTTGATCTTTGGGATTTCTTCACTGTAAGCCTCAGTCAATAATGAAAAAGTTTCCATTGTGATTTTCTTCAGTTTCACAAGAAACTTGATGTTAATTCACTGTTCACTCTTGCACAATGACATGGTTCCCAAGCTATAGGGTGAGTCTGTTTTTTCTTGTGCTGGACCTGGTGTGAGCAATGGCCTCTCTACATACCAATGCCCCATTACCTTGGTGGTAAACATCAGGTGTTATCACTACTAAAGGCAGTTACTGTCTGAAAAAAATATGTTTATAACTGTCAGAAACTGAAGCTACTTAAAAGAGGCTTAGCTGAAGAGTTAGATAATTTGCTCTGCTTTAGCTCAAACCACAACTGTGTTATATCTTTAACTACTTTCATATATGCATTACACAAAATTCAGTATAGGATCGAAGAGACTTTAAAGCAATGGTGAATCCTGCACACTACCTACTGAAAATTAAAACATCTGAAGAATTATTAAGATGACTAGAGATAAATGGAACTTATGTTGACAATTTTTATATTTTGAAGTTTTACTATAATTGTTGGATGCCTTGGTATGTGCATCAGCTTTTATAAATTCTTTTAAATATGATAAAATTCATTCTCTCTGACATGTTTTTTAGGACATGGCTTGTGTTGGTCGTACTAAGGAATGCACTATTGTCCCTTCTAATCACTATGGTCCTATACCTGGTGTCCCCGTTGGGACAACCTGGAAATTCAGAGTTCAGGTATGTTTTTAGATTTGTAATTGAAATCGATCTGAATAATAGGTACAGTTTAGGCACAAAAAATATTTTTTGAATCGTAATTGTCTTCTTCAGTAGAATAAATATAAGACAGTGTATTTTAATTCTAATATCCAAAATACTGACAACTATATTTTAATTTGAAGTATACTGATTTGAAGATATAACTTAATTGCAGTTGTAAAATTAGAATAGAATCATAGAATCCATAGAATCGTAGAATCATAGAATGGTTTGGGTTGGAAGGAACCTTAAAGATCATCCAATTCCAATCCCCCTGCCATGGACAGGGACACCTCCCACCAGAACAGGCTGCTCAAGGCCCCATCCAACCTGGTCTTGAACACTTCCAGGAAGAGGACATCCACAACTTCCCTGGACAACCTGTTCCAGAGTCTCATCACTCTCATCGTGAAGAATTTCTTCCTTATGTCTAGTCTAAATCTGCCCCTCTCCACTTTATAGACATTCCCCCTCAGCCTATTGCTATATGCCTTTTTACAAAGTACCTCCCCAGCTTTCTTGTATGTTCCCTTCAGGTACTGGAAGTTCTCCCAGAGCCTTCTCTTCTCCAGGTTGAACAACCCCGACTCCCTCAGCCTGTCCTCATAGCAGAGGGGATCCAGCCCTCTTATTATCCTTCTATTCCTCCTCTGGACCTGTTCCAAGAGCTCCATATTCTTCTTATGCTGAGGAGTCCAGAACTGAACACAATACTCACAAGAGCAGAGTAGAGGGGCAAAATCATCTCCTTTGACCTGCTGGCAACGCTGCTTTTGATGCAACTCTGTTTACACCTGCCCTTCTGGGTGGCAAGTGCACATTGCCATGTCACGTTGAGCTTCTCATCAACCAGCACCCCCAAGTCCTTGTCTGCAGGGCAACTCTCAATTATATCATCCCTCATCTAGTACTGAAACCGGGGATTGCCCCGACACAGGCATAGGACCTTGCACATGGCCTTGAGGTTCACACAGGCCCACTTCTCCAGCTTGTCCAGATCTCTCTGGATGACATTCCGTCCTTCTGGTGTTTGTATTTACTATTTTTAAAGGGGAACCTGCCATAACTAGGATGGGCTTATATCTCACATTTTAAACTCCCAACTGAAATAATAAGACAAAGTTGAATATTTTCTGAAGTCTTCTGCTAAGGATCATGAACCAATCCATCCTACGTATCATAGAATCATAGAATCATAGAATAGAATCACCAGGTTGGAAGAGACCCATCGGATCATCGAGTCCAACCGTTCCTATGGAACACTAAACCAGGCCCCTCAGCATCTCGTCCTTAAACATCTCCAGGAAAGGTGAATCAACCACCTCCCTGGGCAACCTGTTCCAGGGCCCAATCACCCTTTCTGTGAAAAACTTTTTCCTAATTTCTAGCCTAAATCTCCCTTGGCGGAGCTTGAGGCCATTCCCTCTTGTCCTGTCCCCTGTCACTTGGAAGAAGAGGCCAGCACCCTCCTCTCTACAACCTCCTTTCAGGTAGTTGTAGAGAGCAATGAGGTCTCCTCTCAGCCTCCTCTTCTCCAGGCTAAACAACCCCAGTTCTCTCAGTCATTCCTCATAAGGCCTGTTCTCCAGCACCTTCACCAGCTTTGTGGCTCTTCTCTGGACTCTCTCCAGAGCCTCAACATCCTTCTTGTGGTGAGGGGCCCAGAAATGAACACAGTGTTCACGGAGCGGCCTCACCAGTGCCGAGTACAGAGGGAGAATCACCTCCCTGGACCTGCTGGTCACACCATTTCTGATACAAGCCAAGATGCCATTTGCCTTCTTAGCCACCTGGGCACACTGTTGGCTCATGTTCAGTCAGCTGTCGACCAACACCCCCAGGTCTCTCTCCTCCAGGCTGCTTTCTAGACGGACTTCTCCCAGTCTGTAGCTTGTTGTGCCCCAAGTGCAGGACCCGGCATTTGGCCTTGTTAAACCTCATGCCGTTGGACACTGCCCAGCGGTCCAACCTGTTCAGATCCCTTAGGAGAGCCTCTGTACCTTCCATCAGTTCCATGCTTCCACCCAGCTTAGTATCATCTGCAAACTTGCTAAGGGTGCACTCAATGCCTTCATCCAGGCCATTGATGAAGACATTGAACAGAACTGGTCCCAGTACAGACCCCTGGGTAACACCACTTGTCACTGGCCTCCAGCTGGATTTCACACCTTTTACCACCTCCCTCTGGGCCTGGCCATCCAACCAGTTTTCCATCCATGAGAGTGTGCGCCTGTGCAGACCAGAGACTGACAGTTTCTGTAGCAGAATGCTGTGAGAAACTGTGTCAAAGGCTTTACTGAAGTCCAGAAAGACCACATCCACAGCCTTTCCCTCATCCAGCAGCCGAGTCACTTTGTCATAGAAGGCGATCAGGTTAGTTTGGCAAGACCTGCCTTTTGTGAACCCATGTTGACTGGGCCTGATCACCTGGTTCTCTTGCAAGTGCTTCAAGATAGCACTCATGATCACCTGTTCCATGACTTTCCCTGGCACTGAGGTCAGACTGACTGGCCTGTAGTTCCCTGGATCCTCCCTGTGACCCTTCTTGTAGATGGGCACAATATCAGCCGACCTGTGGTCCAATGGAACTTCCCCAGTCTTCCAGGACTGTTGGAAGATGATGGAAAGGGGTTTGGCCAGCACATCCACCAGCTCCCTCAATACCCTTGGGTGAATCCCATCTGGCCCCATAGACTTGTTGACATCTACCTGGGCAAGCAAGTCTCTAACCACCTCCTCTAGGATCATGGGAACCTCATTCTACTCCTCCAATGAATGAATATAACTTACAGAATATGAATATAACTTATGAATATAACTTACAGAATTCAGAAGATATTTGACTATATCCAGTGGTATTTTTAACTCTTATTAGCTGGTTGAGATCCCCACTGAGGGTTACTGTATGGGTTCAATATAGTTCCTCTTTCAGTGCATACTTTTCTTCCAATGTGTTGTGGTGAGAGGCTTGGTGCTATTGTGGATGTTATCCGTACTTAGCACAGGAAAGAAATAAGATTTTAGTGAGGATTCTAAAGTTCTGGTAGGGATGGAACCCTCTGTCCCCAAGGTAAGAGCCATCTCTTATTGTATAACTATAAATTGATTACCTGTTCCTTTTGGATCATACACAACTGTCATCAGCACCTTCCTTTAGGCTGATGTTTTAAACTAATACAAGCCAGCATTGACAACTGAAAGTAGTAGTCCACCAAGCCATGTCCAATTGCACTGTCCCTTCTGTTTTCTGTCACAAATGTTTCTCAGGCCATATAATTAATTATACTGGAACATAATCTGGCAGGAAACCCATCCTTTGAGGGGCGGGATGGGGGGGTGGGGGGAGGAAGGAGAGGGTAATTTCCCCAATCCATTTTACTTTTTTTTTTCTTGGCTAGAACCAAAAAACCTCTTCTAATGTTTTCTGATGTCTTCATCCCACCCATTGCCTCCAGAGGGTGTCCTTATAAAAAAAACAAACCTGTTTTTCTTATGGAAAATGAGTGTCTGAATAATTTTGGGTTTGGTATGACATGCAAGACTTCAGGCTAAAATGGTCAACAGCAGAGATTTTACCCCTTAGAAACAGTTTTCAGTTTCTCCCCTTAATAGAATTCACAGTGAAACAGCTGACTTCCATACAAGGTCCTTGAAACTTCTCTGACTTTGGTGCTAATGTGAGCACTACCATCAATACAAGTACTAGAAAATAGTAAAGCAAATTAATTTTCTAATGCAAAATTTCAGTGCTAATGTCAATTATTCATTGCTTTTACACACAACTACTTGTTTGAGAAAATTCACATCTGTTGTTATGTTTTTGTGATATTTTGATTTATCCCTACCATATTCAAAGAACTTTTATTTCTGATTCAACTGTTCTTTTGTATGAAAATGGTTCTTGGCAGATTTATGAGAATTTAAAAGGAAAATGCTGTAAATGCTCTCACATGGTTTTCTTCCTTTTTTCATGCAACAAACTTAAGTATATCTAAATGGGATGTATTATATATATATTATGAATCATGTAGTTTGAAGGCTTACAGCTCTCTTTTTCCTAGAAAGAAATTGAGTTAGAACTGTTTCTGGATACAGCATCCAATGGGCAGAAATCTAAATTTTAAATCAAATTCTGGATACCTCATGAAAATGAAATAAGGGAGAGAGGAATAAATGAAATGACCTTTAGTGGAATGGGAGAGAAGAGAGTGGTAGTGAGTCCTGTGCTGTTCAACATGTTCATAAGTGGTCTGGAAAAGTTGACAAATAACTGACAGTTAATGAAAATGCTAAGTTGTCTTGGATAGTAAAGTTGGGGGGGGGGAATCATAACTTTTCATAGCTGATAAAGGGCTTTCAGTTAATTATCATTTAGGAAAGACAACTTGTAAAAGATAATTTTTTAAATAAGTCATCTGTGCTTAGCAGTGATTAGAGATGTAAATCAAGTGTTAGGAGTTATTGAGAAAGGAAGAGGAAAAACTATATGAAGAACAAGGATAGTTATAGGTATGGAATTGCTTTCATACAAAAATTGTATGAAAGATGGCTACAGAGGTCTATTAAAATTAAAGAAGTTGAACAGGGAGCAATTGTATGTTCTTTTCTGATGTAGAAGTAGGGGGCATCAAATGAAATGATCAGGTGCTAGATTAAGAATGAGTGCAAGCAGTACTAATTCATGCCATATGCAGCAATATTGTGAACTCTTTCCTGTAGGATATTGTGGAAGCTAAGAGAACTCCATTAGATAAATTAATATATTAATAACCATTAGGTGACTTTTCTTCCATGAAATGTAAAGATTATGCCTTTGGCTCAGGAAATCTAAGCTGCACATACTGGGAAACTGATAAAATGTAAATATTATTGTGTACTTGCATAGTCAGTTTTCACAATGACCAGCTATCTGGGTTTATTAGTCGTCAAAAACAGGATATCTGACTAGCTGGAACTCTAGTTTGATGCAGTTTGATGACTGTTATATTCTTATAACAATGGTAAAGCAATGAAAAATCTTATAAAATTGCATAAAGGGAGAGGAGTATAGAAGTTGGACAGAACTGGAAAAAGAGAAAATTATCAGAGATGAAGGAAGGCATTTTCCTAAGTTGGTCAACTTTTAATGATGCTTGACATAATTTTCACAAAAAAAATTGACTCACTATGATCATTCTTGCATAATTATTACACTAATTTAAAATGCTACTGAATTAGAAGGAAAATATATATCTTCTTTGAGTTGGTCTAAACAACCATGAATCTGGTCTTAAATGTTGCTTACAGCAAGAATCATGAAGATTTTTCCTAAGGGGTAGAGTGTATCTATTCATATTTGTGTCACCACTGTTCTATATTGTCTTTTCTTTTCTGGGTTTTTTTATCCCTTAAAAAAAATCTTAAAAATACATAACATTGTTTCCTTTAATGGCAATCCTGTTACATAAAGATACTTATGTAAATAAATTTTAATCAGAAAAATTATTGCAGAAGGGCACCTGTTTCAAAATGTTATTTTAAAATTTGTTCTTTTTTAATACTGAAGGTGAGTGAAGCAGGTGTTCACAGACCCCATGTTGGTGGAATTCATGGGCGCAGTAATGATGGAGCTTATTCACTTGTACTAGCTGGAGGATTTGAAGATGAAGTGGTATGCCATTTAGTCAAATTGCTAATATGCTATTTTAAAGTTTATAAAGATGAAAAGTGATATCTGTTGCTTATTAGTACTTAGGAAAATATGAGTATGCAAAAATTACTACCACCCGATGTCTCATTTTCTGTGTGTTACTATTTTTAGAATAAATCTTTCAATAATTTTTTCTTAAAGAATATTCTTAGTCTCATATTAATTACTATATATTTGAATTTTAGAATGTTTATGGAAGTCAAGTTTTAATGTGCTTATATAGTCTGAATATATTACCATTTAAAATCTTATATTTTGCAAGTCACAGAATAACAGAATCATTGAAGAAGGAAGGGACCTTTTAAGAGGGTCTAGTCCAACATCCCTGCTCAAGTTTTGAATATCTCTATGTATAGAGACTCCATAGTCTCTCTGGACAGCCTGTTCCAGTTTTCGACCACCTTCACAGTAAAAAATGTTTCCTTATGCTTAGACAGAACTGCCTGCATTTCCATTTATGCCTATTGCCTCTTGTCCTTTCACTGGACACTACTGAAAAGAGCCTGGCTCCATCCTCTTTGCAACTTCCTTTCAAGTATTTGTATACATTGATGAGATGATCCCCTGAGCTTTCTCTTCTCCAGGCTAAACAGTCCCAGCTCTCTCAGGCTTTCCTCATATGTGAGGTGCTATAGCCCCTTAATCATATTAGTAGACTCTCTCCAGCATGTCCATGTCTCTCTTGTCCTGGAGAGCTCAGAACTGGACGCAGGGCTCCAGTTCTCACCAGTGCTGAGTAGTGGGGAGGGGTCGCCTCCCTCCATCTGCTAGCAACACTATGCAACCCAGGATATTGTTAGCCTTTTTTTGCCACAAGGGCACGTTGCTGGCTCATGTTCAACTTGATCACCAGGACTCAAAGGGCCTTTCCTGCCAAGCTGCTTTCCAGCTGGTGGGCCCTCAGTGTGTACTCTGTGTGCTTGGGGTTATTTTGCTCTAGGTGCAAGACTTGACATTTCCTTTTGTTGAACTGTATGAAGTTCCTCTCAGCCCATTTCTCAAGTCTGTTGAGATCCCTCTGAATGGCAGCACAACCCTCCAATATATCAAGTGGTGTACAAATTATATACTTCAAGTTCTGTCCTAGTCATTGCTTTTACTGTTGTCAAGTTAAACAGATAGATGCCTCCTCTTTTGGAGTCAATTATACCTCTAAAGGTAAATATATCACATTTTAATTTTAGAGAAAGCAGGGAAAAAAATGCCTGTGACTTGGACATACAAAACAGACATAGTAAGTCCTGTGGAGGGTCACCAAGCTGATCAGGAAGTTGGAACACATAAAATGTATGGAGAGAACTGCGTTTGTTCAGCTGTAAGAAGAGAAGGCTTGGGGAGATCTTACTGCTGTCTTAAACTACACAATGGGAGCACACAGCGAAAACAGAACTAGACTGTTAGAGGTGCACAGTGGAAGGATGAGAGGCAATGAAGACAAGTCAGAACATGGGATATTCCAGTTAGGTATGAGAAAACAAATCGTCATACAGGTAATCAAACACCAGAAGAGGGATCCAAAGAACTTATGGGATATCTCCTTGGAGATATCTAAACCTTGACTGGACAAAGCCCTGAGTAACATGCTCTAACTGGATCTGTTTTCAGTGAGAGTTGGACTTGGAAACCTTAAGAGATCCCTTCCAACCTAAATAATTTGATAACTCTATGAAATAAGTACATTTTGGAGGAAATTTTACTATATATTTATAATCTCTTTCAGACTTTTTATACTCACTGCCAACATGCTACCTCTTTAATGGTCTCTTTTTGACTCCGAATGAACAGTTTACTATTGGGTTAAGAGTAATTACAAAAATATACTGAAGGAAATAGAGTTCACTGTTTGACTTTCAGGTTTTGTCTTTTTATGATTCACATTTGTAATCGCATGATCCTGAAAACATAGACTTGTGAGGGACTTAGATCACCTGAGGGTTTGGAATACTTGGCAATAACAAGTTGCCTCAATACAGGATTTGATCTCAAAATTGAAAAGGAATATGACTGTACTTTGTAAAATGAACATTAGACCAAATAAAATTTAGCTTCATATGTAAAATATTGTTACATACATTGAAAATATGATATGTTAATGTCTCTTGTGAATGCTTAATTTAGGATTTTAGTGACAAGGACTTCAACTACTGCCATTACCTGATTTAAAATGCATTAACTACAGTGGTTAGATTCCGTGTTGGCTTTGTTAAAACCACAAATCTTTTAGTGGTCCCGTTGTTGATAATAGTGATAATGGGCATATTAACTGAGAAACAGCAAGAACTATGAAGTATTCTATGACTCTATGAACTAATTTGTGAATTTGAAAGTAAGACTTTTTTTTGAAAATTATTTTACATTTGTAACCCAGATATTTGTTACTTTGAGCTACTGTGAAATATATGATCAGAAAACTGCATGGTTAAATTATTGTGAAGTATTTATTCATCAAATGAAGCAGCTGAAGGCATTTTACTTTTTCCTTGAGTTTTAAAACTGATATCCTAGATTTTGAGTTGGCGTAAAAAACTGTGTTTACTTTCTTTATATAAAAATATTTTGAGATCCATATTTCTTCTGGATTGAAGTAGAATCATAGAATCATAGAATCACAGAATCTAGAATCATAGATTAGTTTGGGTTGGAAGTTCTAACCCCCCTGGCATGGGCAGGGACACGTCCCACCACATCAGGCTGCCCAAGGCCCCATCCAGCCTGGCCTTGAACACATCCAGGGATGGGGCAGTCCCAACTTCCCTTGGCAACCTCTTCCAGTGTCTCACCGCTCTCATGGTGAAGAAATTCTTCCTTATGTCTAGTCTAAATCTGCCCTTCTCCAACTTATACCCATTGCCCCTTGTCCTATCTCTACAAGGCCTTGTAAACAGTCCCTCCCCAGCTTTCTTGTAGGCCCCTTTCAGGTACTGGAAGGTTGTTATAAGACCTTCTTAGAGCCTTCTTTTCTCCAGGCCGAATAAGCCCAACTCTCTCAGTCTGTCCACGTATGGAAGATACTCCAACCCTCTGATCATCTTTGTAGCCCTCCTCTGGATCTGTTGGATCAGCTCCATATCCTTCTTACATTGAGGATTCCAGAACTGGACACAGTACTCCCGATGACATCTCACAAGAGTGGAATAGAGGTGCAGAATCACCTCCCTCAACCTGCTGGCCATGCTTGTTTTGATGCAGCTCAGGATACAGTTGGCCTTCTGAACGGCTAGCACACATTTCTGGCTCATGTCGAGCTTCTCATGGACCAGCACTCTCAAGTCTTCTCTGCAGAGTAGCTCTCAATCACATCATCCCTATCAGGGATTATATAATAATATCAGGGATTGCCCCGGATCAGGTATAGGACCTTGCACCTGACCTTGTTGAACCTCATGAGGTTCACACAGGCCCACTTCTCCAGCTTGTCCAGGTCACTCTGGATGACATCCCATCCTTCTGGTGTGGCAACTACACCACTCAGCTTGATGTCATCTGGAATCTTGCTGAGGGTGCACTCAGTCTAGCTGTCAATATAATTGATGAAGATATTAAACAGCATCGGTCCCAGTACAGAACACTGAGGGACACCACTTGTCACAGATCTCCATCTGGTCTTTGAGCCATTGACGACTACTCTCTGAATATGACCATCCAACCAATTTCTTATCCCATCCTTCTTATCCATCCACCCATCAAACCATCTCTCTCCAACTTAGAGAGAAGAATGTTGTAGGGGATTGTGTCAAAGACTTTACAGAAGTCTAGATAGATCACATGTGTTTGTTTATCTATGACCACTGCTATGATTACCCCATCATAGAAAGCCATTAAGTTGGTCATACAGGGTTTGCCCCTGGTGAAGCCATGGTGGCTACCATTAATCACCTCCATGTCCTCCATGTGCTTTAGCATGCCTTCTAGGAGAATCTGTTCCTTGATCTTCCCAGGCACAGAGGTGAGGCTGACAGGTCGGTAGTTCCCAGGATCGTCTTTTCTACCCTTTTAAAAAATGGGGGCAATGTTGCCCTTCTGCCAGTCACCACGGACTTCTCCTGACTGTCGTGACTTTTCAAATATCATGGAGAGTGGTTTGGCAACCACATCTGCCAATTCCCTCAAAACTCTGGGATGCATCTCATGCGGCCCCATAGACTTATAAATGTTCAGGCTCCTCAGGTGGTCACAAACCTGATCCTCCTCTACAGTGGGAGGGGGTTTACCACTCTGGTCATCCTCTTGCTTTCCCATGACCCAGGAGGGGTGCGGAGAGAGGTTGTCAGTGAAGACCGAGCCAAAATTTGTTAATTATCTCAGCCTTCTCCTCATCTGTTGATATGAGATCACCATTCTAAAACATCAGTGGGGGTACATTCTCTTTTTATTGACGTACCTGTAGAAGCCCTTCTTGTTAGTCTTTACTTCCTTTGCCAAATTCAGCTCCAGCTGCACCTTGGCCTTCCTGACCTCATCGCTACGTAACTGGGCAGCATCCCTATCCTCTTCCCAGGTTACCATTCTGCTTGCATTGCCTGTGCAGTTCCCTCTTCATCTTTAGTTTAACTAGCAGGTCTTGACTCAGCCACGCTGGTCTCTTCTCTTTCCTGCCTGGTTTTCTACATATGGGGACTGAGTGCTCTTGCCCTTTATGGAAAGCATCCTTAAATATTTGCCAGCTCTGTTCGACTCCCTCGTCTCCAAGGAACTTGTCCCAGAGGGTCCTTCTGAGTAACTTCTTGAAGAGCTGGAAGTCTGCTTTCCTGAAATTTAGGGTCCTGACTATACTCCTCACCTGTCCCATATCCCTCTGGACCTTGAACTCCACCAGTGCATGATCACTGCAGCCCAGGCTGCCTCCGATCCCACTTATTTATTTACAGGCTAGTTCTAGTGACTCAAATGTGACTCCACGCTAATAGTCTTGTTGCTTGGATTCTTTCTTTAATCCAGGTCATTCAAATCTAGTGTCTAGAATGTGGCATTAATAAACTGCTTTATGAAACAGTCTACTGTCCTTTTTGGATAGTTTGTGTATCTACATCCATCTTGTGGTTTGGGTTCCAAGTTGTCAGTATGGGTGTATTGTACTTCTTTGAAATTGTACAGTTACAACATTAATAATATTTAGCTCTCTAGATTTGTCTGGAGCTTATGATGAAGATCCAGTACCTCTGAATCACTGCTTAATGTTTATTCCTAATGAAATGCTAGATCAGTTCTACCAGTGCCGAAGATGCATTACCAAGACCGATTAATTGCTCACAGAAATTATTTTAGACACAAATGAAATGGCAATAAGAGCTTCAGATTTGAGTTAACACTTGTTATATCCAAATGTCTGGGTAAACTGCTAGTCAAAATGATATGTATGATCTGTACCTATGCTAGCTAGATACCTACATCATCTGGATCCAGTATGAGAACTGTTACTGATGTGCTAGTGTATTAGGTTCATCTGTAGATCCCAGTGTGCAAAGACAGGACCGAAGTTCAATCAAATATATGTTAAATGAAATGTTTATTGTTCAAATAAACTATTACACCTTAACCTATTACACCTGGTTACATAAAAACTTATCAGCTTACAGACTCATGAACTGGTGCCATCTCACTGAGCAGGAGGAGATGGAACATGGTGCTCAAACAGTCAGAGTCAATAGGCACTGTACCTTCAGAGCATCCCCTGATAAAAAGGTGTGCATGTAGTCCTTCTCCACCCTCACCTGTCCAGCCCAGCTCCTTTTATCTTCCTCTTGGGGACTGCAAAAAGGGTTAGCAACATCACTCGCCACTCATGTGGGCAGCGCGTGTACAGCTGAGTGCCAACTTGTTTGTTCCACATTAATAGTGATTATAACACCATACCCTGTTCTCATAACACCTTTCCTGGCTACTCATGGTCCTTGGGCTCTGCTTCAAGGTCTTGTAAATACCTGGCAGTTCCAATTGCTTTTCTACTTTTTTTTATCTGATACCCTGCCAGTTATCTGACTAGTTAAGTACAGTCACATAAACTCTCAATGAAAGCTGGCTAAGAATTGTTACTTAAGCTAATTTACTACTTTAAAATTCAAGTGTATAATACTTCAATGAGATGCATGTACATATATCATTTGTCTATATGCATATCATGTCCCACAATGGACAATTATTTATTATCTCTGATACAGCTAGGTACAAAGGAAATGTTCTATCACATATAAATGCCTTGAAATATGCACTGCTGACTGTTGCTAAAGGCACAGATCCTTTGTAATGTTCTAATTTCTGTTCATATTGCTGAGGATCCAATATCAGAAACTCACTACAGTCATTACACTGAGAATCTGTCTAATGTGAGTCATCTGAACTGACTATGGAGTAGAAAACTTGATACTTGCTATCCATTTTTATACATCCTATTATAGAAACATAGAATCCCTAGGTTAGAAAAGACCTTTGAGATTATTAAGTCCAACTGTACTTGTCCACTGCTAAATCATATCCCCAAGCACCTCATGTACCCGCTTTTAAGTACCTCCAGGGATGGTGACTCAACCACCTCCCAGGGCAGCCTGTGCCAGTGCTTAATAACCCTTTTGATGAAGACGTTTTTCCTAATATAGAAACTGAACCTCCCCTGATGCAGCTTGAGGCCATTCCCTCTTGTCCTGTCCCCTGTCACTTGGGAGAAGAGACCAGCACCCACCTCTCTACAACCTCTTCTCAGATAGTTGTAGAGAGCAATAAGCTCTCCCCTCAGCCTCCTTTTCTCCAGGATAAACTATCCCAATTCCCTCAGCTGCTCCTCATAACACTTATTCTCCAGCCTCTTCACCAGCTTTGTGGCTCTTCTCTGGACACTCTCCAATGCCTTTCTTATAGCGAGGAACACAAAGCTGAACACAGGATTCTAGGTGCAGCCTCACCAGTGCCGAATACAGGGACACAATCACTTCCCTGTTCTTGCTGGCCACACCATATCTGATACCAGCCAAGATGCTGTTGTCTCTGTTGGTTACCTGAGCACACTGCTGGCTCATGTTCAGTTGGCTGTTGACCAACCCCCCAGGTCCTTCTCTTCCAGGCAGCTTTCCAGTCATTCTTCCCCAAGCCTGTAGCACTGCATGGGGTTTTTGTGTCCCGAGTGCAGGACTCTGCACTTGGCCTTGTTAAACCTCATTCCATTGGCTTCAGCCCATCGATCCTAACTGTTCGGATCCCTCTGCAGAACCTCCCTACCCTCCAGCAGACCAACACTTCCTCCCAATTAGTGTCGTCCGTAAACTTACTAAGGGTTCACTCGATCCCCTTGTCCAGGTCAATAAAGATATTGAACAGGACTGGACCCAGCACTGATCCCAGGGGACACCACTTGTGACTGGTCTCCAGCTGGAGTTAACTTCATTTAACATCTTTTCAGCCATCCACCCCAGCAGAGGGTGCGCCTTTCCAGGCCAGTGCAGCCAGTTTCTCCAGGAGAATGGTGTGAGAAATGGTGCCAAAGGCTTTATTGAAGTCCAAATGCACTACATCCACAGCCTTTCACTCATCCATTATCCATTCATCCATTCCCTCATCCATTAAGCGGGTCACCATCATGGTTCCAACATCTTCTCATTCATTCAGATTTCTTATCTATTTTCACATCTCATCTATAGTAAGGGCATATTTTACATTATTTTATGATATTTTTAGAATTCATACTTTCTTGTTGCTAGTATTTCAGATTCTTATGCAGACTATTATTTTCTTTTCTGTAATAGCCTCCTCTCCACCTTCCTTTACATATTATTCCATATTGTTGTTACTATTACAAAATGTTAATTTAAAAAAATTATCCTCTTTGCATAATTTTGTAAAATCTCCCCCTGTCTCCTGATCTTTAAACCCTTCATTGTCTCCTTTTCCGTACTTGCATTGTGTTCAAGATTACTTTCACAACCTGAAAACCCCTATTTTATTCTTTCAATCAAGAGTCCTATATTTAAACCTTTTCCCGGCTTTAATAGCTTCTTTTTTAAAAAAACAACTTTTATTCTGTTTTTGTGATTCTAAATAAAATCTTAACTTTTGATCATATAATATTTTATGTATTGACAGATACAGAATTTTGTGTACATATGAGACTAAGCAATTCGTAGAATCACATAGGCGTAGAATCACATAGGCATAGAATCACAGAATGGTTGAGGTTGGAAGGGACCTCTGGAGGTCAACTGGTCCAACCCCCTGCTCAAGGAAGGTGACCTAGAGCTGGTTGCCCAGGACTATGTCCAGATGGCTTTTGAATATCTCCAAAAGAGAGGTTTCACAACCTCTCTGGGCCACCTGTTCCAGTGCTCAGTTACCCTCACAGTTATAATGGTTAATTATAAATATAGTTAAATATGTGCCTTTCATTTGAATTTGACTTAAGTATCTTCCCATTTCTTCTTGATTTATGTTTGTCTGTTAGATAAAAAATATTTTTTTTGTATTCAGTATTCACTAAGGTACCTTCATGAAGGTACCTGTATATAATCTTTTCACTAAAATAAACAGACTGTACCCTTTGTCTCGTGTGAGTTTCTCCAGTCTTGTTCATTTCTTTGGGGTTTTTTTCCATCCATTTTTTTTAACATCCTTTTAAATATCCTATTCCAGTACTTGTATCAACAATGCTGTAAAAGAGGTGAAATTACCTCCCAGTTTCTGATTACTACTATTTCCTTAAATATTCTATTTTCAGGGGTTTTTTTCCAATTCAGTTTTTTTTACCTTCCAGTGTTTTTTCTTTTTGTTGTATCTAAATAAAAAGGAAAGATAAATACTCTGGTAACTGTTAGTGAATTTATTAAGATTTTTCTACATAATGTAAAGTCAACAGCATTTCTGTAATTACTTTATGGCCCTTTACAACCAACATTTATCTGTCATGACACTTGTCTTGCTCTGTTATTTCCAGTCATGAAATAGCTTGCAATGAGATGTCAAACATTTACTAGTGGTTGAAAATGAATGAAGATACCAGGATGTTTAGGTTTTTTGCTCTGAAATTTCATATGAAATTACTAATTTGATAAGCATTCATTTTATATTAGTGCTTCATGCTTTGTAAAATATTTGCATTTTAAAAGAGAGATTATTATAAATATGTGTGTCATTTCTAAAATACTTGGATTTGTTATGAGTATTGTGGATTTGTGATGGGTTAAATTAAAAATAACAATAGTGGCTAAACTTAAGTGCTATGTATATTTTTTGTTATTTTTAAAGTTTGTTTTAAAGGAATTTTTTATCAACCTTCATTCAATTTCACTTCTTCATTAGGAAATATAAACTACTACAGAATTATGTCAGTTCATAAAATTTTTGTCTGAAAGAACCTTCTAAGCTCTTAGCAGTTCAGAGCAAATGAATTCAAGGTGGGGGCAATATCTGAAAATGTAAAAAACCCCAAACCAAAGAACAAACCAAAAAATCTTAGACATCTCCTTTTTTTTGGATTTTTTTCCTGATTTTTTTTTTTTTTACTTGAGAGTAAATTAGTGTTGTTGAAGTAAAGTACTTGTCTTGTACTTAAGTACAAAGTGCTTTGCCATATTGGTCCTCAGTCTTATGAACAAGCAGAAGTGATCCCTCCAAGTGAGGTATTACGTATTTTCCAAATGGTTTTTTTCTTGTAAGATGTTAATTTAGAGAATGAGTAAACACTAGCTCGAATGCATTCCTTCTATCAGAAATATTTGTGTGACTAAAAAGTAACATTTGCGGAGTTTAAAGAATTTTTTAAGGCAGGTATATTTTTCTGATTTCTTCTGAACTTTCTGATTAATATGTTGCATCTGAAACAATTGATTTTTGCTGTCATGGTTACTCTGAAAGAAGAATGTTAAAACTGAGCATATACTTTTCTTTGACTCAGGCAATTATTCTTGTTTGAGTAAATATAACCAAGGAAGGAACAGGTTTTCAGTTCAGATGTTTTAATACGGGATGCTAAAATGAAGGATAATCTTCTTACACAGGACCGAGGAGATGAATTCACTTATACTGGGAGTGGAGGTAGAGATCTTTCTGGAAATAAAAGAATTGGAGAACATTCATTTGATCAAACATTAACACACATGAACAGGTAAGATTTTAAGACTAAATTTAAAAAACATTCCAGACCGAAAAGTTGAGTTTTATTCCTTTAAATTAAAAAATATATTTTACCAATTTTTTTTTTAAAAAGGTTGGAAAAAATAAATTAGACGTTTGCTTAATGTATATTTATGTTCTGTAAATAGCCTGCCTAAACACTAGGAATTTTGAATACCTTTACATTTCTAAATGTATACCATACTAAGCTGGGTGGAAGCATAGATCTGCTGGAGGGTAGGGAGGAACTCCAAAGTGAACAGTCTGGAATCCTAGGCTGAGACCAATGGCATGAGGTTTAACAAGGCCAAGTGTCGGGTCCTGCACTCAGGGCACAACAACCCTATGCACTGCTATAGACAAGGAGAACTCTGGTTGGAAAGCTGCCCAGAGGAGAGGGACCTGGGGGTGTTGGTCAACAGCCGACCGAACATGAGCCAGCAGTGTGCCCAGGTGGCCAAGAAGGCCAATGGCATCTTGGCTTGTATCAGAAACGGTATGACCAGCAGGTCCAGGGAGGTTATTCTCACTCTGTACTCAGCACTGGTGAGGCCGCTCCTTGACTACTGTGTTCAGTTCTGGACCCCTCACCACAAGAAGGATGTTGAGGCTCTGGAGTGAGTCCAGAGAAGAGCAACAAAGCTGGTGAAGGGGCTGGAGAACAGGCCTTATGAGGAACGGCTGAGAGAGCTGGGGTTGTTTAGCCTGGAGAAGAGGAGGCTGAGGGGAGACCTCATTGCTCTCTACAACTACCTGAAGGGAGGTTGTGGAGAGGAGGGTGCTGGCCTCTTCTCCCAAGTGACAGGGGCAGGATGAGAAGAAATGACCTTAAGCTCCGCCAGGGGAGATTTAGGCGGACCATTAGGAAAAATTTTTTCACAGAAAAGGTCATTGGGCACTGGAACGGGTTGCCCAGGGAGGTGGTTGATTCACCTTCCCTGGAGGTGTTTAAAGGACAGGTGGATGAGGTGCTGAGGGGCATGGTTTAGTGATTGGTAGGAATGGTTGGACTCAATGATCCATTGGTCTTTTCCAACCTGATATTTCTATGATTGTACGATCTGCATAAAGCAACTAACCATGCAGTGGCTATAGAGTACTAAGGTTGGCTGGGACTTTCTCTACTAGATCAGACATTGAATGTGCTGTGCTTCTGTCAAGCACCAAAACTGTGTGGGAATGCATTCTTTCAGACTCTGTGCTGGTACTCGGAGGAAAAAGAAGAAAAGCCTGACTGTGATACTGACAGAGAAGGTGACAGATGCAACATAAACAAGAACATGGAAAGGAGAGAGGCAGATTTTTAATCATTAAAGCAAACTTTTTAGTGGAACCTGGTTCCTCTACTCTCAGCAAATGTTTGTGAAATTGACAAGATGTGTGTCTAGTTGCCTTGTAGTAGCTGAGGTGCATGGAGTATTACATAGCGCTACCAGTTATCTATTTTGACTGGCTGGTAGTAGTGTTTGTTTTGGGTCTAATGTTCTTAGCCCTTGTGATGACTGAGGGAGATATGGTTGCATATAATAGAATCAGAATTGTTTTTTTGTTTGTACAGAATGTTTTCTTATTTTGTCTGTAGAAAAAAAAACTTTTAAACTAGCATTATTTCACCTTTCTTTGCTTTTCTGTATATTGCAGGCTGTAGATTTTGCCATATTTTTCTGAGCACCATTGTTTCTTTTGTGGTCCACGGTTGTGTTTGAACATGATTCCAGAGACTTTTGTTCATCCACACTCAAATCAGTGTATGACTATAAAAATATTTTATGTTTAAACTGTTTAGTCGGGGAGGGATTCATGCTATCTTACTCCAAGTGTCTAGAATAGGACCTATATTAATAGTAGATAAAAGTTAATGTTCCGGGAGAGACTCGGAGCAAGCTGCAGCCTACTTATGCTCATCAGTTGTATGGAGATCCAAATAACTAAAGTTAGACAATATAAATACTGTTGCTTAATATTCCTCTACATTATTATAATGTTGCTCCACAAAATGCCAGCTGTCTCCATGAGATTTATTCCCCTGTATATCTTTTGGAAGGGTAAAGGTTTATCCATAAAGATTTTCACTCTCTGCCAAAACCAATACTTTTCCCCCCTCATGCATAGAAATTCTTGTTCTTATCCATTCTTAAAGCTAGCATGTCATGTGGGAGACACTGCAACTGAAGAGGGAAGAACATTTTTTCGCTATGTTTATTGATATTTATTCTTTTCTGAATCTACTGATGATCCATCTATACACTTCTAGATCAAAATACATAGAAAAGAAAACCATTACGCTTTGCTTGTCTCTGAATTAGTTTGTGGAATGCAATTTGTAAACTTCAGTAGTTAATGGACTAATAAGAGTAATATTTATTACTATTTTTGTTAGGCACTATGTACTTTATTCTTATGTTACTTTTCACAATGTTTATCAGTTCACATACACTTTAAAATCCTAAAAATATGCAGTAATGTGGAAGAGTTAGAGAGATAATTTGCCATTGTTGTGACTTTAAAATACTTCCATGTTACTTGAAAAATAATTATTTTTAAAACTGAAAAAATATTGAACCTTAAGGGACTTGTTTCTTTTGATTAACTGTATTAGCTGTATTTTCATCATGAACATTTGGAACTAAATATATTGTATTCCTATTCCTATACTCCCACATGATACAGTTGTTCTTGGTGCTTCTATTGGTATTTCAGTCTACCGAAGAATTCACTGCAAATTCTTCTTCTGCTTAGTAAACATAACTGGATAAGGCAAACAAATTTGATCTTGTTACACTGATTCTCAATAGCACATTGTATGAAACAATCTATTTTATGAAGATATTTAATGTGATTTTTCAGGGCATTGGCCCTTAACTGTGATGCCCCATTGGATGATAAAAATGGAGCAGAGTCTAAAAACTGGAGAGCTGGAAAGCCAGTCCGAGTAGTGCGCAGTTCAAAAGGACGACGGATCAGCAAATATGCCCCAGAAGAAGGCAACAGATATGATGGCATTTACAAGGTAATACAATTTTTACTGTTTATATAGCATTACTTTTTTTCTTAAGACGTTTTTTTAAGTGTCTTCTGTGTGTTACATAGCAAACTCTTCATTATTGCTTTTGAAGCAATGATTATTTTCTTACCATGAATATAGTTTATCCTACTTTGTTCTGTAGTGAAATGAATGGATGCATTCCATCCATTCCAACTGTGATAGTGATAGATTGCGTGGAATGGGTCCAGAGGAGGGCTACAAGGTTGATCAGTGGGCTTGAGCCCCTCTGCTATGAGGACAAGCTGAGAGAGTTGGGGTTGTTCAGCCTGGAGAAGAGAAGACTCCAAGGAGACCTTGTAGCAACCTTGCAGTACCTTAAAGGGACCTACAAGAAAGCTGAGGAGGGAGTTTTTACAAAGGCTTGTAGTGATAGGACTAGGGGCAATGGCTATTAAGTGGAGAGGAGAAGATTTAGGCTAGACATAAGGAGGAATTTCTTCACAATGAGAGTGGTGAGACACTGGAATAGGTTGTCCAGGGAAGTTGTGGCTGCCCCATCCTGGGAAGTGTTCAAGGCCAGGTTGGATGGGGCCTTGGGCAGCCTGATCTAGTGGGATGTGTTCCTGCCCATGTCAGGGGGACTGGAACTAGATGATCTTTAAGGTCCCTTCCAACCCAAACTATTCTATGATTCTATGATCATTCAAATTTCTTCTTTGTCTTGAGACAATAAGTTATGACTAAATGCATGTATTTGGCTTGTGGTAAAATAATGACTACCCAGAATAATATTTGCTGAACTTTTAGGTAGAATTTCTTAAATTTGATTTGAGGAGCTACTGAGGAGCAAAAACATAAACATCTTGATATTTATCCTTAGGTGGTAAAATATTGGCCAGAAATTGGGAAATGCGGGTTTTTAGTTTGGCGTTATCTTCTGAGGAGAGATGATTTTGAACCTGCACCCTGGACTTCAGAAGGGATGGAACGATCAAAGAAACTGGGTCTAAGTGTACAGGTCAGAATCAAGTGTTCACAAAGTTGCTCTGATATTCTGTTCAAGTAAATGGAGTATTAAATTTTAAAATTAGGAATGTGAATTAAATTTCAACCCCATTTTTAATATACTTCAATGAGGCAGGGTCTAATATAAAAAATATTTAAAATCGTCTGTAATTTGAAAAACTATGATATTGGCAAAGTAGAAAGAATCGTGGAGGAAGTTTTCTGCCTTAATGGGAAATTACTCTATATATATGAATCAGAAAATTATGACTTTGAATACAGTTTTGTGATCCTTACACTGGGTAAGATTTATAAAAGTAACTCTTGTAATAGTTGAATCTTTTTCTTAGAATTTAAGAAATATATATGTGTTTATGCATTTTTCTCTAATTGTAACTTATGCTTGAGGAATTATTCTAGATAGCATATTTCCAGCAGGGACTTTGGCACTGTGAAATTTGTGGCAGATGGGAAGACTCAAAGTAGTATTTTTTTTCCTCAGCAAACCAATAATTTCCTTTGGATGAATTTTGCTACATGACATCATCTTCAACTTTAGCTTTCTGATTTGTATAGTTGGAGTTGTAGATATGGATATAAGGTGCCTTTTAATAAAAAGTTATTCTAGATCAGATCCTTTATCCTAACTACAGTTTTCTAAACATATATTGATTTAAAAGCTTTCCTGTTTATATAGGGTTTTAAAAAATATTTTTATATTATTTCAGTATGTAGTCATAGGGGTTTATATTCTTTTAGAAAACTGACTTGTCGGTATTAGGGCATTCCCAGATGCTAGTGGATTTGTTGTAAATCTGGTTTTTTGGGTTTTTTTTTTTTTTAGTATCCAGAAGGTTATTTGGAAGCCATGGCTAGTAAAGAGAAAAAGGATAAGGTTAAGAAGCAAACTGTGAAACAGGAGCCAACCAGCCAGAGTAATGGAAACCAGAAAAGGACAATTGATGATGGTATTTCTTTTTACTTCTTAGTGTTAGAGCTCTGTCAAGTTATATGTAAGCCAATAGGATGAAAACTACAAGGAAGTAGGAAGTCATTTGGAATCCAAATGTACAGTGTTAAGTGCTCAGTAATAAAGTAGGAAGCTGGAGATCTTATGGTGGTTTTCTGTATTTCTAAGTTTTCTTTTTCTCAAACTACACAGAAAAATGAACAATCATCTGTGTTCAAAATAAAGCCGAGTAATTTGAATTGGAGCTTTATTAAATCATCGCATGGATATGATTCATGATTGAGTTTTCTAGAAATAATTTTGTCTTCCCTTTTTAAGAGTTCACACTGCCACTGTTACTGTGTCTTGTCATAATTTTAAACAGGTATAGAGGAGACTAAAAATACATCCAAAGCCATGAGAATGGGAGATGGAGGGAAAGGAGAGGCTTTCCAACTGACCCAGCAACAGCAGTGGCTGATTAAAGAAGACTGTATGAACCAGAAACTGTGGGATGAAGTACTTGTTTCTCTTAACGAAGGACCAGTATGCTTGCAACTTGCTTAAATTATTCATTTTGAACCCTTCTTTATATAAAGTTAGGAGAAATGAGGCTTTGTTAAAACTTAATTCACTTGCTTAAAATTACTGAATACATGATATCTGTTTAGAAACAGTTGATGGGGCATGCAATTTTATTCACTTAAGGAGACAGAAGAAATATAATCATATTGAGACTTAGAAACCAAATTAAAAAAATTTTTACTCAAGTTTAGCAGATTATTCCACTCAGTATAGAGAGAACTGTTGTAAGGCAGATGCAGAGATCAATCTGATCAGTCAGCAAGCACCTTTATTCAGCTTAGCTGTCTTTCTATATACCCCATTCGGTTTCATAACTGTGTGCCCACCAGGGTGACTACAGTGTATTATTGGCTAAAGGTAGCTGTCCATAAGGCTATTACAAACATGTTATTGGCTAAACTACCGTGCATGCCAAGAAACCAAGTTATACTAAAGTTAGCTATGTTGACAGTTCATGTCCATCGTTTTCCTTTCAGCTGGTACTCGTTCCCACCAAACTAGCTGCTGGGTTCCTCCCAGCTGGCCTGTGTTTATCTTTCAGCTCTCTGCTTCAAGGTCTTGTTAGAGTTGCTCAGTATCAAGCAGTCTCACAGCATCCAGGCCTTCTTCTCTGTAAAATCTTCCCACAGAGAACCTTAAGCAAAAAAGAGGAAATACTTCCCCAGCTGTCAAGAAAATAGCAAAGATAGTTCAAGTTTGAAGACATTTGTGGAATTTTTTTTAGTCTCTGATGGAATATCCTCCAAAATATTATGTCCTTGAATATTAATTAGCTTTAGTGACATGACAATTCAGTTATTTTAGTTGTTTTGCAGAAGAAAATCAATCAAGAGATCAGAATTGTAAAGATCACTATCAAGTCAGTGAAAGAACAAAATATTAGATGGAGAATGGATGCCTAAAAATTAATGTACAAAACCACTTTATTTGGGAATTGCCGTGGGCTACTTACTTTGCTTCTTTGACAGAAAAAGCATCCAGTAACTCCTTGTTCTTCCACTTATACTACTGCTATTACTATAATGCTACTGCACTTTTATAGGAGATGATACTGTAAAGTTATAAATTATCTTTGGGTTGTCCAACATTTGTAAATATTTAACTTTCATCTCTTAGCTATGTGGCAAAATATAGTAGATAATGTGTTTCTAAAGCAACAGAAAACAGTATCTTAAGAGAAATCAATTTGCTACAAAGTTATTTTCCTATAAAATCCTGCCCATAATTTTGATTGCCCTTGGTGACAGCCATATAGAAATTTCAATGGGAATCACACAACTACCATTCGATAGCTGCAGTTAAAATATAAATTTAATGCTTGAAACAATCTTTCCACTTTAATTGTTTTGGGTTGAGATGAATCTAATATTACTAAAATTATTGAAAAGAACTCTATTTTGAATAACTTTACTGAAATACCTGAGATTAATGTCTCTCTAAACATGCTTGTGTGTGTAAGATTTATGGCACAAAATTTATCGCACATTCTTCAGAGTTGCTCTGAGAAGACTGAAAAACAGGAAGGTTTTTTTACCTGTTCCAGTGTATTTCAGAGTGAGAACTCAAGAAACCAATTAAGCTTCTCCATCAGGTGCAGAGGTGAATTTCTCAGTGAAACAGGTATACAGCACTTTGTTCTCCCTTTGCAGAGCAGCAGCAGCAGCAATCATTTATCCATCATGGATGTGGAAAACTCTAGCAATGATCACTAAATACAGATATTAGCTTCCAAATCCTCTGAATTATGCTAAGAATCATGCTTGATGAACCTACTGCTTTATTTTTAATGACAATAAAGTACAAACAAATAACCTTCAAAACCTTAGTTCTAAGTTCTTTGACATCTGGAAAATCAGGGAAATTCATTATTCATAGACTTGCTTTCTAAACGATTTGTTAGTCATGATACTTCTCATGGATGTGAAGGATATAAGATGACCCTTCCAAAAAATTTTAGTGTAATAAACATAATTTATTAAATATGTACTTTACACTGAACACAATAGAAGTTCACTTCTGAGTGAATAAGAATGAACAAGAAGTTGTAAACAATAATAATATAGGGACTGAGCAGAAGACAGAGATAATAGCAGATGATGTGGGAATGCCTTTATGTAAATGTCCATGAATACAGAAGTAATGGCAGTAGGCTTTGGAAGGAAATCTGTAACTTGGACTGAGACTTGAACTCGCTAGAAAAGTTTCAGTGTAAACAATCTTTCCAATGTCAAGTTCACAGAATCACAGAATCACAGAACAACCAGGTTGGAAGGGACCCATCGGATCTTCTAGACCAACCATTCCTATCTAACACTAAACCAAGTCCCTCAAGACCTCATCCACCCGTGCCTTAAACACCTCCAGGGAAGGTGAATCAACCACCTCCCTGGGCAGCCTATTCCAATGCCCAATGACCCTCTGCGTGAAAAACCTCCTCCTAATCTCCAACCTAAATCTCCCCTGGCGGAGCTTGAGGCCATTCCCTCTTGTCCTGTCCCCTGTCACTTGGGAGAAGAGGCCAGCTCCCTCCTCTCCACAACCACCTTTCAGGTACTTGTAGAGAGTAATGAGGTCTCCTCTCAGCCTCCTCTTCTCCAGGCTAAACAACCCCAGCTCTCTCAGCCGCTCCTCATAGGGTCTCTTCTCCAGCCCCTTCACCAGCCTCGTTGCTCTTCTCTGGACTTGCTCCAGAGCCTCAACATCCTTCTTGTGCTGAGGGGCCCAGAACTGGACACAATATTAAAGGAGCGGCGTCACCAGTGCTGAATACAGAGGGAGAATCACCTCCCTGGACCTGCTGGTCACACCGTTTCTGATACAAGCCAGGATGCCATTGGCCTTCTTGGCCACCTGGGCACACTGCTGGCTCATGTTCAGTCGGCTGTCGACCAACACCCCCAGGTCCCTCTCCTCTGGGCAGCTTTCTAGACAGACTTCTCCCAGTCTGTAGCTCTGCATATCGTTGTTGTGCCCCAAGTGCAGGACCCAGCATTTGGCCTTGTTAAACCTCATGCCATTAGACTCAGCCCAGCGGTCCAACCTGTTCAGATCCCCTTTGCAGAGCTTCCCTACCCTCCAGCAGATCGACACTTCCACCCAGCTTAGTGCCATCTGCAAACTTGCTAAGGGTACCCTCAATGCCTTCATCCAGGTCATTGATGAAGACATTGAACAGGACTGGACCCAGCACTGAGCCCTGGGGAACCCCACTTGTCACTGGCCTGCAGCTGGACTTAACACCATTTACCACCACTCTCTGGGCCCGGCCATCCAGCCAGTTTTCTATCACACGGAATTTAACAACTCCTACAATTGTGTAACATTATTAGAATATGCTAACTGAGTTTGGGAAGAGTAACCAGGATGTTGAACAAGTATCACATGATGTATCTCTGCATTTACCAAATGCTATGAAGGCAAATTTTTTTTGCTCAATTTAGGTCTGTGAATTTGACTGTGAATTTATAATTGAAATATAAGTAATAAAAATGCCTTCTTTTGTTTGCATATTTGTGAATGTGCCTCTAATAGTTCTACTTTTCTTTTCTTTTGCCCTATACTAGAATTTCCTGAAGAAATTGGAACAATCTTTTATGTGTGTCTGCTGTCAGGAGCTGGTTTACCAGCCAGTGACAACAGAGTGCCTCCACAACGTCTGTAAAGTAAGAATAATCACTGTATTGCTCTGGGCTGTGTTCTTGGCCTTGACAAACACTGATCACCAAAACCAACATATATTTTAGGAAGACAATAATTATTGCTTAGCAGTCTGAGCAAGAAATGTAACATGCTTGCTTCCAATTGTGTGTATAATCAATCTTAATTTTATGAAAAGATTAGTGGAAAAGTATTTAGTATAATTTTTTATAGGCATGATGCATCAAGTTTATAATTTCATTGTAATTGGTGGAGCTATGCTAGGAATTTAGTTGTTCTGGGAACTAGATGTTGGTACAATACGATTAAGTTAAATTTATGTAGTTAAGAAATGAAAATAGAGCAAGAGTGTTCCTTCAAAGAGGTGCTTGCTACACAGAGGTAAAGTAACACTTACTTCTTTGTCTTTGTATGCCCTAGAGCTGTTTACAGCGCTCTTTTCGAGCTGAAGTCTTTACCTGTCCTGCCTGCCGCTATGATCTTGGAAAGAACTACACCATAATTCCTAACAAGATATTGCAGACACTACTTGACCAGTTCTTCCCTGGTTACAGTAAAGGCCGATGATGTGTTCAAATCCTTTCATACTTCTCCGTCTGACTTTATAGATAGTAAATGAGAATAAACATCTAAAACCAATGAACCAGCCAGCTTGATGGAACTGAACCTATTGTCACATTTTGAAGCAACTAATCCTCTTCCTCCACATCAACATCATTCTTCATGTAGTGAGAACTCTAAATCTCTACTGTCTCGAACATCAAAGATAGCTTTGGTGAGCTGACAAATAATTTTTAAAGAGAGAAAAACAAACAAACCAACCAGAAGCTTTAGGTCTAAGTGGTGAGTCCTAACTGGTGCTTAAGTTATGATTTGGTTTTTTTGTAACTACCTCAGGTAGAGGAAAACAAATTGTGGGAAGGAAAATCAGTACATAAAGTTATAGCTACCCAGTGCTTTCTTAATTTTACTTTTGTCTAGTCTACGTGGTTTGATTTAACAAAAAAAGCCAAAAAACCCAAACACTCAAACCAAGACAAAACAACAAAAACCAAACAGCACTTAAGTCAGCTAGATTAAAGAACAGCAAAATCTGTGGTACGCATAGTCCTTGTTTTTGTCTGTCCTTCATTATGGCAGGTTTTTTTGCAAGAACAGGCTGACTTTTAGTCTGTTCTTATGAGCTTCACTGTGCTTTTTATTATATCTTATGAAAACTGACTAGTAAGGACTAATGAACAATAGGAATGCATTGTTGCGACAGTAGTATAAAGTGATTGTGATATTTTGCACTTAGTGGATATTCAAAACAGTAGTTGTGTACAAAAAAATCATATAAAAATCCACTTTTGTATTAGTTTAAAATGGATGCTTTTAGTAGGTCTTGTATCAGTGCCAATAAATCTATATAGGATTGAAGACAGCGCTAGCTTGAAAAGGGTTTAAATTGCTTCATATGGTGACCTGAAATTTTATATACAATATCTTCCCCTCAAATATACATTATTAAATATTTTATTATTCAGAAATGTTGCTAATTTAATGAGTTTTGTATTATATAAACTTCTCAAATTATGATATTTAAAATTAAGATTTTTTTTTCAGACAACATGATATTTCCTTTAGACAAGCTCCTTATTCTTCAAACTTGAGTCTTCGTATACCTGAATTCATTCATCAAGAAAACAGAAGAATGTTTGCTCAAATTAATTTCTAAGCCACTATGCTGCCCACCCACTTCCAACCATGCCTTAAGAAAAAAAAAATCTAACCTGATTCAGGGCCTTACATGTCAGATATATATTTCTCATGCAACAGTGTTTGTGCTACAAGTGCAGCTATTCAGGCTTCTGCTTGAGACAAGCATGAGTAGCCCTACCTCTATATATCAAGAGCAGGAGTCCTGAGACCTGCTGCAGGAGAGCCTTTTCTTCCTGTTAGCACTGTATGCTGTGGGATCCCAGCATAGTGATCAGTAAAAGGGTTGTCTAAATAGTCATGGGGTGGTACCAACTGTGCAGAATCTGTGAAGGAGATATGCCATGATGTTGGAGGGAAATGACAACTAGATATTTTTCATGTGTGTCAATTCTCATTTGAGACCTTTGAAATACTATTTATTGTTTACTGTTAAATATTGCTTGAGGATACATTCTATCAGTAAGGTATTATTTTTGATTTGTTAATAGTTTTATGTAAAGTGATAATCCCCTTTTGAGTGCTTTGTCTACATGTACATTCATATTGGAGAAGTATGTGCAGTATGACAGATTCAAAACCTTGCCTTCACCTCTATAATGAATCAGATAAATTTAATTGCTCTTTTTTTAATTTTATTTTGTTTTCATTTAATTTTAGCTAAAGAATTTCAGTTACACTGCACTAAGGCTTTAATGTTGGTAGCATCTTGGATCATGTAATACTGAAGACATGCATTGTTGAACAATTCAAAAAGAAGTTAAAGCTTCAGCTTTTGATCTTTTTTGAATACTTCCTAGGAAATTAGGTTTTGGTCCTATGCAACAACTATATTAATATTAAGCATATGGTTTGAGAACTGTAGATGGTTTCCTTCCTACAGATTACCAGTTAGCTGCTGGGGGGGGGCCACGGGGAGCAGAGCATGAGTAGCTGCATCTTCCGCAAAGCTCTGTGTGTGTGTGCGTGTGCGCGCGCGCGTGTGTGTTTTCGCCAGCAAACTTCAAGCTGGACTAGCCATCAAGTAGTGGGGGGGCCTCAGGTCCAGGCCAGGGTATCAGTCAGGCAAGGGACTGTGCTGATATGCCCAGGGGTATCTGTGAGTGTGGAATGGCTATGAGACAAGTATGTGAATGTGTACTGCTGAGCATCAAGCTGGACTAACTGGTGACCAGGGGACTTGTGAAATGGGTTAGAGGACCTGAGATCCTGGCAGGGATACCAGGAGAACAAAGGGGGCTGTGCCAACACTCAAGGGGTCCACAGACGTGTGTGTGCTTGTGCATTTAAAAACAATAATGCTCCTGCAAGAATAATAGTCCATGTAGACAGTTCTGATTCTTTGGCCTTGATAGTGCATATGACATCTCTCCAGGCATAAGGTCATGGGATGCCAGTTTGTCAGGACCCACTCCCAACACGACTAGTGTTTGGACCTTCTCCAACCTGCACAGTCAAAGGAGGTTCGTTTGATATCTGCATGGCAATTCAGAGGCCAACAAATCTCTCAGGGTAAAAGTGAATGCAGTGTTTATTTTGCACACAGTTAAAATAACAGACTGAAAACTCGGGTGCACTCCAAGAGGCAACTTCTGAAAGTTGTAGAAACAGATTTCAATCTGGTCCGATTACAATCTGATACCTTGAACACAGCCAAGGTAACAAAAAAAGACACCTCGAATTTAATCTGACACACACTCCATGATGCCAATAAAGGAGAAAAAACACAGTAAGATAAGTGAAACACAAAGTGCGGGCAAAAGAAAGAAAAAAAATAGTGGAGGGGAGGTCACCACTCCAATGGACTATGGCAGTTTCCTCGAGGACACGTGGTCTATCCAGCAGTAGCTCCAGCAGCAATTCTTCAAGGTCGCGTGGTCCAGTAGTTCTTCCAGGCTGGTCCAATTGAGAATGGCGGGCACGCGCCACATGCCTCCTTGCAAGTTGAGGGTTGGAGGGCAACACCTGCTGCTGTGCCTTCTACCTGCTCTGTAGCAGCCTGCCCAGGACAGTGAGGCCATCTGGCCAGGGGAAGGGGGGAGTGGTGCTTGCTCTTACACCTTACCTACCCATTGAATCCAATGCCAAAGGCCACACACAGCCAGCCAGACCTCAGACAATGTTTGAGACACAACAAAAATAGATGAGTTGATCTTTACATTCCACCACATGGCTTAAACATCGGTTGCAGAACTCAGATCCAAGTTGTCTATGGTGTCGACCCTTATACAGAATAAGGGGAGGGGATAAGGAGAGAAAGGTTGAGAGAGAGAGAAGGAAGAGATATAATGGATAGAAGATGAAATAAGTGAAGGAAAAGACAACCAGGATGGCACTGATGAACATACAAGGATCAATAACTAACTGAACCAGTATAAATATGAAATCAGAATCAAGATTAATATAATAATAGCCAAGTGAACCACTAAAAGAATAAATCCAGCAATCAAAAAAAAAAATTCATAAATAACAACTCAGAAGGTTGATACTACAGTTCTTATCCTTGATATTCTATCCCTTGGATGAGTAGCCTTGGTAAACGCATGACTCCAATTTGAACACAAGCAATAATTTTGGAGTGCTCAAAAGGGTGCCACTTGATCTCCCAAAAGTTTTAAAGTCAAATTTTGTCACCAGAATCACACTGGATCAGATAAATTTTGGGGGCTTAAAAACAGAGTATTAGGAAGCTTGAGACACAAGTTTTCAATCAGCTTAATCACATATGAAGCCTCATAATAATCTGGTCTCTCCAAAGGATGGAATTTTGGATGCCAAGGATAGAACTCATACAAAAGGGCGGTGATGATGTTTTCAAAAGCATACATTTCACTACTACTTTTTTGCTCCCAGTCAAGTGGATCTAGACCTCACTTCCTGAGGAGCAATGATAGTATTAACGGAGAATATACAAATTCACAGAATCACAGAATCACTAGGTTGGAAAAGATCCACAGGACCATTGAATCCAACCATTCCTATCAATCACTAAACCATGCCCCTCAGCACCTCATCTACCCGTCTTCCAAACACCTCCAGGGAAGGTGACTCACCCATCTCCCTGGGCAGCAGTGCCAAATGACTTTCCGTGAAAAATTTTTCCTGATGTCAAGCCCGAATCTTCCCTAGCAGAGCTTGAGGTCATTCCCTCTCGTCCTCTCCGATGTCACCTGGGAGAAGAGGCCAGCTCCCTCCTCTCCACAATCTCCTTTCAAGGAGCTGTAGAGAGTAATGAGATCTCCCCTCAGTCTCCTCTTCTCAAGACTAAATAATCCCAGCTCTCTCAGCCGTTCCTCATAAGATTTGCTTTCCAGCCCATTCACCAGCTTTGTTGCTCTTCTCCGGACATGCTCCAGAGCCTCAACATCCTTCTTGTGGTGAGGGGCCCAGAACTGAACACAGGATTCAAGGAGTGGCCTCACCAGTGCCGAGTACAGAGAGAGAATAATCTTCCTGGACCTGCTAGTCATGCCGTTGCTGATACAAGCCAAGATGCTATTGGCCTTGGCCACCTCGGCATACCGCTGGCTCATATTCAGTTTGCTGTCAACCAACACCCCCAGGTCCTTCTCCTCCAAGCAGCATTCCAGCCAGAGTTCTCCTAGTCTGTAGCACTGCATAGGGTTGTTGTGCCCCAAGTACAGGACCCGGCATTTGGCCTTGTTAAACCTCATGCCATTGGTCTCAGCCCAGCGGTCCAGCCTGTTCAGATCCCCTTTGCAGAGCTTCTCTACCCTCCAGCAGATCAACACTTCCACCCAGCTTAGTGCCATCTGCAAACTTGCTAAGGGTCCACGTCATTGATGAAGACATTGAACAGGGCTGGACCCAGCACTGAGCCCTGGGGGACACCACTTGTCACTGGCCTCCAGCTGGATTTAACACCATTTACCACCATTCTCTGGGCCCGGCCATCCAGCCAGTGTTTCACCCAGGGGAGTGTGCACCTGTCCAGGCCAGAGGCTGAAAGTTTCTGTAGCAGAATGCTGTGAGAAACTGTGTCAAAGGCTTTACTGAAGTCCAAGAACACTACATCCACAGCCTTTCCCTCATCTAGTAGGTGAGTCACTGTCATAGAAGGCGATCAGGTTAGTTTGGCAAGACCTGCCTTTTGTGAACCCATGTTGACTGGACGTGATCACCCGGTTCTCTTGCATGTGCTTCATGATAGCTGTCAAGATCACCTGTTCCATGACTTTCCCTGGCACTGAGGTCAGACTGACTGGCCTGTAGTTCCCTGCATCCTCCCTGAAACCTTTCTTGTAGACAGAATCATAGAATCATAGAATCACCAGGTTGGAAGAGACCCGTCAGATCATTGAGTCCAACCATTCCTATCAAAGACTAAACCATGTCCCTCAGGACCTTGTCCACCTGTGCCTTAAACACCTCCAAGGAAGGTGAATCAACCACCTCCCTGGGCAACCTATTCCAATGCCCAACGACCCTTTCTGGGAAAAACTTCCTCCTAATCTGTAGCCTAAATCTCCCCTGGCGGAGCTTGAGGCCATTCCCTCTTGTCCTGTCCCCTGTCACTTGGGAGAAGAGGCCAGCTCCCTCCTCTCCACAACCTCCCTTCAAGTAGCTGTAGAGAGCAATGAGGTCTCCCCTCAGCCTCCTCTTCTCCAGGCTAAACAACCCCAGCTCTCTCAGCCATTCCTCATAAGGCTTGTTCTCCAGCTCCTTCACCAGCCTTGTCGCTCTTCTCTGGACTTGCTCCAGAGCCTCAACATCCTTCTTGTGGTGAGGGGCTCAGAACGGAACACAGTAGTCAAGGAGCGGCCTCACCAGTGCTGAGTACAGAGGGAGAATCACCTCCCTGGACCTGCTGGTCACATCATTTCTGATACAAGCCAGGATGCCATTGGCCTTCTTGGCCACCTGGGCACACTGCTGGCTCATGGTCAGTCGGTTGTCGACCAACGCCCGCGGTCCCATTCCTCCAGGCAGCTTTCTAGACAGACTTCTCCCAGTCTGTAGCTCTGCATAGGGTTGTTGTGCCCCAAGTGCAGGACCCAGCATTTGGCCTTGTTAAACCTCATGCCATTAGACTCAGCCCAGCGGTCCAGCCTGTTCAGATCCCCTTTGCAGAGCTTCCCTACCCTCCAGCAGATCGACACTTCCACCCAGCTTAGTGCCATCTGCAAACTTGCTAAGGGTACCCTCAATGCCTTCATCCAGGTCATTGATGAAGACATTGAACAGGACTGGACCCAGCACTGAGCCCTGGGGAACCCCACTTGTCACTGGCCTGCAGCTGGACTTAACACCATTTACTACCACTCTCTGGGCCCGGCCATCAAACCAGTTTTCTACCCAGGAGAGTGTGCGCCTGTCCAGGCCAGAGGCTGACAGTTTCTGTAGCAGAATGCTGTGAGAAACTGTGTCAAAGGCTTTACTGAAGTCCAAGAACACTACATCCACAGCCTTTCCCTCATCCAGCAGCCAAGTCACTTTGTCATAGAAGGCGATCAGGTTAGTTTGGCAGGACCTGCCTTTTGTGAACCCATGTTGGCTGGGCCTGATCCCTGTGACCCTTCTTGTAGATGGGCACTACATCAGCCAGCCTCCAGTCCAGTGGTACCTCCCCAGTCTTCTAGGACTGCTGGAAGATGATGGAAAGGGGTTTGGCCAATACATCCGCCAGTTCCCTCAATACTCTAGGGTGAGTCCCATCTGGCCCCATAGACTTGTGGGTGTCCAGTTGGGCAAGCAAGGCTCTGACCACCTCTTCTTGGATCATGGGAGCCTCGTATTGCTCCTCTAGTTCCGGGGTTTCTACACAGAGGGAACAGCTTTCCATACAATTAAAGACTGATGCAAAGAAGGCATTATGTACCTCAGCCTTCTCCTCATCCCCTGTCACTGTTGTTCCCTCTGTGTCCAAAAGGGACTGTATGGTCTCCCTAGTTCTCCTTTTGTTATTTATATATCTATAGAAAGATTTTTTTTTATTATCGTTCGAGGACTTTGCTAACCTGATTACTACTTCAGCCTTAGCCCCTCTGATTTTTTCCCTACCCAACCTCACTTCCCTCCTGTAGTCCACCCAAGAGGCCTGTCCCCTCTTCCAGAGCCTATAAACATTCCTCTTCTTCCTAATGTCACTCAAGATTTCTCTACTCAACCAAGCTGTTTTTTTCCCCTGCCGGCTTTTTTTCCAGAACACGGGGATGGCTTTCTCCCGAGCTGCTAGGATCTCATTTTTGAAGAGCTCCCAGCCCTCATAGGCTCCCTTGCCCTTAAGGATTGTCTCCCAGGAGACTTTGCCAACCAGCCTTCTAAAGAGTTTAAAGTCTGCCCTCTGGAAATTTAATGCAACTGTCCTGCTAACTACACTCTTCACTTCACCTAGAACAGAAAACCCTGTCATCTCATGATCACTTTGTCCTAGGCGTACCCCTACTGCCACATCCCCCACAAGGCCTTCTCTGTTGACAAACAGCAAGTCCAGGAGGGCACCTTCCCTCATAGGTTCATTAACCAGCTGTGCAAGGAAGTTGTCTCCCACGCACTCCAGGAACCTCCTAGACTGCTTCCTTTCTGCTGTATTGTACTCCCAGCAGATATCGGGGAGATTGAAGTCTCCCACAAGGACAAGAGGCATTGATTTGGAGATTAACCCCAGCTGTTTGTAGAAGAGCTCATCAGCTGCTTCTCCTTGGCTGGGTGGCCTGTAACAGACTCCCATCACAAAGTCTAGCTTCTTATGGGCTCCTCTGATTTTAACCCACAGGCACTCAATCTCCTCATCGCCACAACCCATCTCAGTGGTGTCCAAGTCCTCCCTTACAAAGAGGGCTACTCCACCTCCTCTCCTACCCGTCCCATCCCTCCTGAAGATGGGCACATCAGCCAGCCTACAGTCCAGTGGAACTTCCCCAGGACTCCTGAAAGATGATGGAAAGGGGTTTGGCAAGCACATCTGCCAGCTCCCTCAATATTCTTGGGTGAATCCCATCTGGCCCCATAGACTTGTGGGTGTCTAGCTGGGCCAGCAGGTCTCTAACCATCTCCTCTTGAATCATGGGAGCTTTTTTCTGCTCCTCTAACTGCTGAGTGTGTACACAGAGGGAACAACTTTCCATACTATTAAAGACTGAGGCAAAGAAGGCATTAAGTACCTTGGCCTTGTCCTCATCCTCAACTTTTGTTCCATCAGCATCCAATAGGGACTGAATATTCTCCCTTGTCATCCTTTTATTGCTAATGTGTTTGAAGAAAGATTTTTTTTATTATCTTTCACTGACTTGGCCAATCTGAGCTCTAGTTGGGCTTTAGCCCTCATGATTTTTTCTCTACATAATCTCACTTCCTCCCTGTAGTCCACCCAAGCCCACCTTAGGAAAGGAAGCCTTAAAATTAGGGAAACCAAAAATCTGTAGCACAGGTATTGTCCACTCTGCAATGATAGTAACGGCAGTTATATTGGTCATGTTAAACACAAATGACAAATCAACAGGTGTGACAAAAAAAATCTCAGCCCATCTTCAGCAGCAGAGGACACAGCAGGACATGCCCCCAGTCTATGTGGCTCCATTGTGGATCCTCTTGTTTTTCCCTGGAAAAGAATAAAGAAGAAGAAATCTTGATCCAAACAGGACTGATGTTAAAAAGAAGGAAGAATCCACCGTATATTTATTTTTTGTTCCTTTTCATGCACATCAGTGGTTATCCGCACCTACAAATTGAGACGGGTTTTTAGAGTAAGAGGTACCTCTCCAATAGTTGGGAATTTTTTTGGTCTGGGAGGGATTGTTAATCTCGCCCACAGGAGCTGAAGAAACTGTTGCTCTCTTTGTTCACAGAGGGCTTTTATTGGGGAGCTTGCAGATTGCAGATCAGATAGAGGCAAGCTATCCATTAAATATTGAGGAACACCTTCTTCCAGACCCTCTTTCCATAACCGACTGTGTGAAACTTTCTGAAACCTTAAGGAGTCAGAAAACAAGGGGGGGTCATTTTGTCCAGATTTGCTTACATTAGCATAAGGGCACACATCAACTGCAAGCAAACTGCCTTTATATGCCTCCAGTGATGTGACCAAACCCTCGAGTTAACTGTACTATGGATCACTAACTCCTCAACGTACAATGGTCTTCTGGTCAGGGTCACTACATTCCACCCCTTGAGCCACATACAGCTAACCTTTCCTAAGGTTATTATAAATTACAGATTATACTAGTAAATCATTCAGCTAAGAAAGTGGTTACTGCAAATAACAATAGAACAATAATGACGAGTAAAACAAATACCAGTTGTGAAAATAAACTCAGAACAGCAATGGAATTAGGGTTATCTAGGACCACCAAAGATGTCCCATCATTGGACTCCGTCTCTCGTCCCATATCTCATAAGACAATGGTGGTGCAAATTTCACCAAACAATCCAGCTGTTTGTGTGATGTAGTAGACAAGAAAGAGCTTCAGAACAGCTGGCAGGAAGACATGTCTGCTTCATGCAGAGAATGAAAGCAGTGATGTGAGTCTTCACATAATGGTTCCACATCAGATTGAAAAAACACATTATATACAGTTCTTTGTTTTTATTTCATTTTGTTTTGTGTGAGGCACATAATGAAGAGTGTCTACCTGCTCCTGTCAGATAAAGTATGTGACTCTTGGTCCATGTGCCAGGATCTCTGCAGGGGTGAATTTTCCTTGAGGAGCCTTCTCTATGTATTTACCGATCTGCAGATTGGGCCCTCTTCCTTTTAGAAGGAAGTCCCCTATGACAATAACCTATCTTTTCTTCTTTACAGAAGCCAGTTTAATGGATGGTTTAGAGTATCTTAACCTAGGGAATACGTATTCCAGGTTATAGTCAGCTTATGAGCCCTGCAAACTTGGTGAGGATGCTTCCAATCCCATCATCCAGATAATTTATGAAGATATTTGTATTGGGTCTGGCTGGGATGTAGTTAACTTTCCCTATAGGAGCCCTCATAGTACTGTGCTTTGTATTTGTTGCTAGAATGGTGTTGTTTTGTCTACTGCTGAGCAGTGCTCCCACAGCATCAAGGCTGTCTCTCCAAATCCCGTGTCCCCGAAGACAAGTAGCCTGGGGGAGAGAGAAAGAGGTTGGGAGGGCACATAGTCAGGATAGCTGACACCAACTGACCATACCATATGACATCCTGCTGAGCAATAACAGCTAACAGAAAGGAGGAGGAGCAACGGGCATTCATTATTAAGGCATTTATCTTCCTAAGGATCCGCTATGAGTACTGAGGTCCTATTTCCAAGGAAGTGGCTGGACATCATGTGCTGATGGAAAGCAAAGAATATTTTTTTTGTTTGTTTTCATTTACTTCCATGCATGACCTTTTGTTTTGTTTATTGAACTGCCTTTATCTCAACCCACAAGTTTTTCATCTTCCTTTCTTCCCCTGTCCCACCAAGGATGGAAGTGAGAGAGCAGTTTGGTGCACACCTGGCAGCCAGCCAAGGTCAACCCACCACAGTCTTTTTTGGCACCCAATGTGGGGCACGAGACAACAGTAGTTTTGAATTGAGCATGCTATAAATATAGTAGTAAGTGGTAAGCTTCTGTGTGGATCATGGAGTTTGCTGGTTGCACTGCTTATCTCTGTTTTGCAGATCTTGGGAACATGATCAGGAAGCTAGTTCTTCAGCAAAGAAAAAGGAAGAAATTAGAGAAATCAGACGAGATGAAAACTGCTCAGTCCCTGACTTTGAATGAACTTGAAGACACGTGGAAAGATTACAACTACCAGTCAGGTGATTAGGTTGCTGCCTGGCTGTTCTGATGTTGGGATAGCGGGGCCAACATTATGCAACTGGAAGGTAAGGAAGCTGAATAGCTGGAATCCCTTGCTAGAAACCAGGGAACTGATGGAGGAACTGGAAAAGAAGCAACAATTAGCAGTCTCTGGAGGTGGCTTCTTTCAAGTGTGAGGTCAAGATATCTGTTCAAGGAAGATCTTGCAAATTACCAAGGAATGTGGACTACTGCTGACAAAGGCATCTAGTACCTCAGAAAATTAGTGGTGCTGGAAGTCATCTATGATAACCTAGACAACAACAAAGTCTCCAAAGATCCAGATGATGTCCTGTGCATACAGGTCATGTGGAGGAAGGTCGTCCAAAACACCTCAGCGTCTTATTCTAACAGCTTGGCAACAATATATTGCCCAGATATGGATGCACCAGTCACAGAGAGAGCGCCTTCCCGCCTGCAAAATTTTGAAGAAAATCTCTGTCCCTCCTCATCCCTGTGGGTCAACACCTTGACTGTCAGGGGTGCCCTGCCATGTCAGTCCCCTCGTGCATTGGTCAGAGGCAAAGAGAGTCCCAGGCACATGCCACATGGCACACGCCACATGGCACACTGGTTTTTCCTGTGTGACCAGGGGAGGACATGAGGAAGTGGGATAATGAACCTACCTTTAAGGTTGAAGCCCAGGAACATGAACTGAGGTGGAAGACAGTTGCTAAGAAGGGGCCACCCAAGAAGTTTGTCAGCTTAGTTGATGCTGAGTCCCAAGAATGCAATCAGCAATCTCCCAGACATAGAGGAAGAACTGAGATCACCTTTTTTGATTCTAGTAAAGAGACATATGGTCTGGCTCTGCAAGGGTCAGACAGTGAATACACTGACAAGGAACAGGAATGGAGAGTCCTTGCCTTCAGGCAGGAGGAGGAAAGGGATGACTGGATATACTGGACTGTGTGGATTAGATGACCTGGCACATCAGAGCCACAACAGTATAAGGCTTTGGTAGACACTGGTGCACAGTAAATGTCAGCACCATCAGGGTATAGGGGCACAAAAACCATCTGGATCTCTGGAGTGACAGGGAGGTGCCAAGAATTGTCTATATTGGAGGCTGAGATGAACTTCACAGGAGACAAAGGGCAAAATCACCTCATTGTGACTGGCCCAGAGACCCCTTGCATCCTTGGCATAGGCTACTTCAGGAGAGGGTGTAGCAACTGAGGCACGGACCCTGTCTTAAGATGCTAAATGAGATCACTTTATTGAGTGGATGCAAAGCCTTATATAGTGTTTCTCTACTGTTTTGCGGAATCAAACTCTATAACTCCGATAAGGGTTATAAAGCAGGTATGTGTTTATTCGCCGGCGGGTGCGAGGGGGTTGACCTCCAAATCTCGCACCCCGAACAATCTAACAAGCAGATAGTTATAGTGTGAGGACATGACTATTCATAAGTGCCTATTACATATTCATAACTCATATTATAATTAGATTCGAGAAGCTTCTTCTATACTTGCGCAGGCGTGATGTTGTGGTCTGGGACTCAGGGCTGAAGCCATCTTCATCTTCCTCAATAACTGCCCCTGAAATCAAACCGTGCGCAGGCGCAGTCTCATCCTGGTCAAGCTGCAGTTGTTTTCTGCATTCCAGCTTCTCTCTTATCAGCATCCAAGGTCTTCAAGGCCTTTGCTAGCAGACAGTGCGTATTTCAGTAAGCTAAGCTGTCTAAGTTTACCTAACATTTCTGCAGTTTTTCTAACGAACATTTATGCCCGCACATCAATTCCCCCCTGTCTTTTAAACTTAGGCAAATTTGTTTGCCTCACATAGGATTTATTTTGAATGGGGAACTGGATAGCATTTTGCTTGAAAAATACCTTTCAATGCATTTTCATGAGCACTAGACATAGAGGACAAAATTGTTAGTCCTTGTAGCATTCTCCAATTTCAAACAAACAACACAGTAGAGAAAACAAAGCTAACTAAAACTAACATCAAAAGGGTAATAATGGGGTGACAAAGCTTATTTAGAATGCCAGTCGCAGTGGGGGACCATCCAAATAGCATGTCCCACTAATGATGGTTTGCATTTTCCTTTACCCTTTTCAGGACCCTGTTTATTTCCTCCGTGTCATGGTGGACTGTTTTCAGGGTCTCTCTCCCAGTTTCTTGGACTTCATCTGAGATCTTGATCAAATCCTGATCCCAATGTCTCATTAATTGTTTTACCAATATAAGATTCATTCCAATAGGTACAGGAGATAATTTGTGATGCATAGTGTAATTAGACTTTATCAGTTGGTAGGATACGACTGGTGCCAAGTAAGAAAAGTCACACCCGACAATCTTAACAAATTACAAATGCAAAAATTAGAATGATTCTTACTATCTAGAATTGTCTCATCTATTACTATAGAAATGCAAGCAGTTCTTAAACATATACAACCTAGGCCAATATATATGAGTACGGTCTTCTGATTAGTGTCCGGATGGATCCCAGAGTGACAGATGAGTCACTGGAACTCCAAAATGGTGTATTTTCTCTTGTATTAATGTTCTGGTTACCTCTGAGCCTTGGCTGTTCTGGTAGGGAATGCCTCTGGCCAACCTGAAAAGGTATCAGTTAGTACTCACAAATATCAATACCCCTCTTTTCTTGGAAGTTCTAAAATAATCAATTTGCCATTGTCATCCAGGCCCATCCTTTCCCCATTTGGCCCATTTCCAGTGTGGGGGTATTTTGGATTAGTCTGGAGGCAAATATCACACTGCTGAGTCACTTGTCTCACAGTAATGTATACATTGCTTGCAACAATTTCTCTAATTAGGTATTTCTACAGGGTCTCTGTTCCCCAATGCCTTTTTCTATGTGACGGAGACGTCTTATCAAACAGGCGGACTACCGCTCTGATGGCAAGTAGCAATCTTTATTTCTATGGTTGGATTTTTATACATGTACTTTAAGGGAGTTCTCAAACAAGCTCTATTGAATGTTATTAATATTTGACATTTATCTCGTGAGAACTTTAACCAAACTAAGAACACACCGCATCCACGATCAGTGCACAGCTTATTTACAAAACAAACTAATCACAAGGCCCAGCTGTCTCTTTTATGTGTGTTTCTCCCCTTGTTGGTCACATAGCAAGGAATAGTTGTTTTTCTGCCAAGAGTCATTGCAAGGGCGTCCAACCCTTTCAGGAGGGACGGTCCCTATTAACTCTTGTTTCTGACTGACCCTTTCAGACCACCAGAGCAGAAAGCAACTAAAAGGCTCCCTTCATCTCACCCTTTCTTTATTTATTAGACAAGTGGCGGGTGAGTTTTGTCCTTCGAGTGTTCTAATTTTATTTTCTTCATATCGGTATAAACATGCTGAAATTGTTTTGCTCCAATTCGTAAAAGACAAGGGCAAATAGCTATCCCTATAAAAATTACGACTGCCATTGCTATTAAACCATAAATCCCATGTGTAAATGATTTAAAAGAAGGAAAAGCAGATTTTAATGGGTTAACAAAATCTTCAGTTTGTTTTGCTATTGACAGATCTAACTTATGTGAGTTTAACATATCTTGTATGTGCTGTTTTAGTTGTTCTAAGTCAAGAGAAGTGTTAGCATTGTTCCAAATACCTTGTAAATGACTTTGTATCTTATCCCAAGAAAACATAGTTTGGTTATATTCAACTGGGGTCACACAAATAGTACGATATTCTGCATGACACAAAAGAGATTCGCAAGTAGCTAATATTTGTAGCTGTCTTCCCAAAATATCAACTGTATCCCTCAATGAATTAAGATGTAATTCTATCTTTTCATCCCAATTGTTTTTCTTGATTTTGTAAAGCTCTAGATACATTAATAGTTAATTCATTAACAAATGCAGCTGTTTGTATGCTAGTAATTAATGAAATGGAGGCCACGGTGGTTACTGCAATAGCGGCAATCAATGCTGCAATGCCTACTATAATCAATCCAACCACCCTTTTTGATCAATGTGTCAATTGTTGCGCTGTTTTCTCTAAGATTTCTGTTCCTCGGTCTGCATACTAATTGCGTGACAAATTTACTGGCACATAAATATAATCAGGTTGCTTTACTAACAAAAAGGAATCACTGGTGCTATTTAAACAATTAGATATCTCACAACCTATACAACTGACTGTTTCATTTATAATTGCCAAAGTTCCACTCAAAAATGCGTAAGGATCTGGGACACAAGCTCGCATGTAAAACTCAGTTGTGTTTTGTGTTTCTTCCATAGCCCACACATTATTAATCTGCATCCATGTGATATTTTGTTTCTTTGCTTTAATCTTTCCCATGGCTGCCATGGCCTTCCATAGGTTAGAATAAAACGTTTGATTGTTTTTTGTCCAGATTCCAGAAACCAACCCAGTTGGTCGTAATTTGTTATTAATTATGTTCCAATCGCACAAAGACGTATTGGAACACACAGTCTCGTTAGCATGACATATTCTCCAAATTGGACCAAAATCCATTTTTGGTGGGACAAGTGTTCGACACAAGGGGACATTTGAAGGGGGTGTTCCCGGACCTCTTGTCACATTATAAAACTTAGGATAATAAAAAGTTAGAGCCCAATGAATTCCTGTTGAAACATTCTGATCCCAATCATGTTGAACAATAATCTCCTCACACAAATCCAAGGTATGATTAACTTGAAAACATATAGGTATGCCATCGAGCTTCCCAGAATAATTAAAAGGTGCAGAAAAGGTTACAATATGTTTATCAGAATATTGTCCCATAAACATAGTTTGATTACTATACACAGGAATGTCTGTTGGTTCGTCCCATGTAACCGGGTGGATTACAGGGGGGTTTGGGACGAAAGCCCAATATGTCTCTGCCTTACATCCGTGTTGCAATATCCATATGATGCTAAGCATCAGTGCCAACAGTTGTATCCATGCTTGTTTGTTCGGGTCCCGTGTTCGATCCAGGGAGAGCCTCTGCATTCGTTGTCGTAATTTTCCCGTTTTTGGCATGTCGAATACACCTCTCTGGGATCCACCTCAGAGAAGGTTCATAATTCGCAAAGAGACTCAAGACGGCATCGTCGTCTGTGGAGTCCTCGCTGTTCAGCTGTTTTTGTGGTTGGGGCTTAGCAGTTGTCATACAGCAACGTGAGCTTGATCCACCTTGCAGGTGTCCAAAGTGGTCCTGTATCTGTTAAAACACAAGCATAACCTTGCCCCCATGTTAGTAACTTATACACACCTGTCCATTGCCCATAGTAACTTATACACACCTGTCTATTGCCCATAGTAACTGTTTTTCAATAGCATTTTCACATTGTCTTGTACTTGCTCTAATTTGATGACACTGTTTGCATATGCTTCAATATCGGCACAATTTGATCATCTCCTGCTAATTGCAGAAAATTCATTACATATTGCACCTTCATCAATCTGTTTTGCAGTGTCTCTCCTGATTCCCCCCTTTTTTGTTTTCTTAATTTGAATTTTTAAAAGATGATTATATTTTTCTACAATTCCTTGGCCTTGCAGATTATATGGGATTCCTGTCTTGTGCTGAATTGAGAATTGACGACAAAAATGTGCAAAACCTTGGCTAATATAAGCAGGGCCATTATCAGTTTTTATTGTTTTGGGAATACCCATAATGCTAAAACAATGCAATAAATGCGAACAAACATGCATCAATCGTTCCCCAGTAAGGGCTGTGGCGATTGCATAATGAGAAAAGGTATCAACCGTAATGTGTACATATGATAGCTTCCCAAAAGAAGGTATATGAGTAACATCCATTTGCCACAAATCATTAGGCATCAGTCCCCTAGGGTTAATACCATAATGCGGTACAGGCAATAATGGAGCACATGAGGGACAATTTTTGAAAACAGTTCGGGCTTGCTCCCTTGTTATATGACATAATTTTCGTAGAGTACGAGATGACAAATGATGCAAATCATGCAATTATTTCGCCTCCGTAACACCAAATACCTGAGGTTTAGTCATAATATCTTCCATACGATTTCCCTGGACCAAAGGTCCAGGTAAATTGGAATGGCTACGAATATGTCCCACGAAAACAGGGTAGTTCCTTTGTAACAACAAAGATTGTATCAAGCTCAGATATTGTTGAATAAAGGTTACTTTAGATCTAATCATTGGGACTGTTTCCAGCCATTGTAAGGCTTGCACAATATATAAATTATCAGTAATAATGTTTAAGGATTGGGTATATTTAAGTAAAGCTTGATAGATGGCATAAAGTTCCGCCATTTGTGCAGAGACATTGGTTAATGTCCAGGTGAAAGTCTGAGAGAGGGCTACCAAGGTGGCCCTTCCATTTGAAGATCCGTCTGTAAAAACTGTAAGGGCACCTTTTATGGGTTCATGCTTTATTATGGTTGGAAAAACAATTGAATGGTGGGTAGCAAAGCTAAGAAGCTTATCTGAGGGGTATGTGGTTGATATTTCTCCTTTATAATTGGCCAGTGCTAAAGCAAATTCATCTAATATGCACCACTTAGCTTTTTGTTGTTGTTGTTGTTATTGTTCATTTGTTAGTTTGATTTTAAGGCTTATGTGGTAAAATATCTAATGAATAATTTGTAATGAATCATTTGAATTCTCTCTAAAGACGGTCTGCACTAGGACCCAGCAGTTTCTGACGAGTGACCCTGGAATGCAGAGTGTTCTCACAAATTGGCATTCCCCTAGAGATCTCCTCTGGACTTCTGCAAAGGCTGAAAGAAAAAACTCAGAAAGGAAGAGGGAGGGGGGGGAGGGGGACACACACACACTCTCACACACATACAGCTGCAAGGTTAGGCTTTATACTTTTTTTTTTTTTTTGTTAGATTGCTAGATATTTTAAAATTTTTCCTTCTGAAGCCTTTCATTCCAAAGATCCCCAGGTAAATCTACCTGTTTGCCAGCTTAGTGGATATTTGAGATTGAAAGGTCCCAGAGATATATTTTCAAGATTAATCAAAACCAATTGGTAAGTCTTACGAACGTTTGAAGCGCTTCAAACACACACACACACGAACACTCATTTCAAGGCTAGCCAAATACATTCATACAATGTTGGTTATCCCTACTGGATCCACAAAAAATTTTTTCTCTCTTTTTTTTTTTTTTTTTTTTTTGCTATGGATATTTAAACTATGCATGGTACCAGGAACACACATTACTTAAAATATGTACATGCATTATCTAATAAGGCTTATATCGATATATTTCAGTTATGGTAATACATCAATCATAGAATCACGGACTGGTCAGTTGAACCAAAACCTCTATCTCCCCGTATATAATCTCCCTTGCTTGAATTATTCCAGTAAGGTGACAATCATTTTAATTACAAAGCAGTAAAACCAACCCCCAATAGTGTTTTTACATTTCATGGTATTGTGTGAAGTGCGGATAATTGTGGCATCATTGCGATGGTGATGATCATATTTATCTCAGTGCTGTCTCTGATTCTTGCTCTGAGGTGAGAGCTGCTGCTTGCTGTGGAGACATTAGTGTTGGTACGTGCCTGTGAACTGTGCTTTGTGTCTGGTTTTCTGTCAATACTGTCCCGTTCTTATCCCATTTTGAATCTATATCAACTGGTAAAATGCTTGCTCTTTCCACACCAAGGGCAGATTTTAGGTCCTGTATGCTGGCATTGTATGTGGCAGTCCTTTCAAAATGTCTCTCCTTGCTGCGTGTTTCTAACAGAATGCATTTCTGTCTCAGATTACAGTCAGGGCAGCAGCTATGCTTGATAGGTAAATGATCCCAGCTGTTATTGTAGGAGTTTTCAGACCGCACCATATCTTTCTATATTCGTCTTTAGGATTTTTTTGTCACTGATTGCAAGATTAAGGCTTCTGAAACTGCTTAGTTGTCTACCTGCTTGTTGAGCACATCCTTTGATCTTATAAACACCATATACGGGTCATGTCTGTTTCAACTTTCCAACCTCTGGTATCTTTAAAAGTGTTTGATAAACCATATAGTTGCATCTGTTGTAAAATTGCATTATTTAAACTGCCTTGATTTTTGAACTGTTAGCAACGTTGATTGAGCCATTTCTTATTGTATCTGTTAACAGTCCCTTCTGTAATGCTGAAACTGTCCGGGTTTCACTGTGGCAGCAGCCCAAGCAGCCCAGGCACCCCCTGCCTCGGCACAGGGCAGTGGCCCCCCTTCTTTGCAAGTTTTTGAGTCTCTGTCCTCCCACAAACAAGTCCCAGGAAAAACCTGTAGCTGTTTAAGGTCCCTGCACCTCCGCTGATGAAAATAAAGCAGAGTTCTCTCAGCGGCTGCTGCAAGCCGCTCCAGTCGGGGCCGCGGGAAGGGGGTGGGGAGGGTGGGGAGTTGCCGGATTGCCGTTACGCACACAGATCAAAGCTCGCAATATCTCAACTTCCCCACGCTGCTGTGGCTCACGCTTCTTTTCGGTGGCTCTTGGACCCAGATCAAAGGGGTTATCGGCAGTTGCTGATGGCTCTGCACCTGAGGCGTGCATTCTCGGTTTATTATTACTATCTAAGGCTGCTGTGGCCGCGGCGGCAACTTTCTTTTCTGCATAACACTTTAAACAATTAATAACATATCGCCACGGTTTCATGAATTTTCGTGCAGCTTTATCATCATCTATAACTTTATGCCAAAGAATATCGCTTAATGGTTTCCATTTCTGTTCTTCAAACAAGTCCCCTCTAGCTGTAAGTAAGGACTTCAACATGCCAGCAAAAATATTCCGCTCAGTACTTGAAGCAATCCCCATAATGACTTTATACGTCCTTCTATTATTAAACGCCTACTGGCAATTCCCTAGTCCTTACCCTCAGTTTCAACTCACCAACTGCGGTTCATGAAGGCAAGCGACGACCTGTTAATCAGCAGCCGAGTATCCCGGGTTTCGGCACCAAATGACGGAGACGTCTTAACAAACAGGCGGACTACCGCTCTGATGGCAAGTAGCAATCTTTATTTCTATGGTTGGATTTTTATACATGTACTTTAAGGGAGTTCTCAAACAAGCTCTATTGAATGTTATTAATATTTGACATTTATCTCGTGAGAACTTTAACCAAACTAAGAACACACCGCATCCACGATCAGTGCACAGCTTATTTACAAAACAAACTAATCACAAGGCCCAGCTGTCTCTTTTATGTGTGTTTCTCCCCTTGTTGGTCACATAGCAAGGAATAGTTGTTTTTCTGCCAAGAGTCATTGCAAGGGCGTCCAACCCTTTCAGGAGGGACAGTCCCTATTAACTCTTGTTTCTGACTGACCCTTTCAGGCCACCAGAGCAGAAAGCAACTAAAAGGCTCCCTTCATCTATGCCCCTCTTTTACTAAAACCCATATGATTAATATACCTTGTGGTGCGAGAACTCATCCCTCCTTAATATATGACCCTTCCAAATCTGCAGTGAGCTTTTGATCTTCTTTGGTATATTTGTGCTCTCCTTCCAGGGAGATTCACCCATTAGGCATCAAAACCCCTTCTATTTTTGCCTCTCCTTTGGCTGCCTGTTTTGCCTCTGTCTGCCAGTTCATTTTCTCTTTCCAGTTCTGAATTCACTTTCTGTTGTGCTTTGATTTGCATGGTTGTTACCTTCTCGGGGAGCTGGAGTGCTTCCAATAGCTTCAGGATGTCCATATTTGATGTGTTCACCCTGTGAGTTCAATAACTTCTTTTCCTTCCAGATTGCTCCGTGTGCATGTACAGCTCCGAATGCACACCTCAAATCGCTTAGGACATAACTGCTTCCATCCATGAACCAATCTTCAGCACTTTCCATAGGACTGTCCTTCAAATCCAGTTGGCTCGAGTATATTGCCTCAGTAGTTTCCAGTCAGTCATGATGTACTGATTCCCCTGTGTTTCTGCTAAGAAAAGAGGCTGAATTAACAATGTTAGTAATTACAGTTTTCTACCACTGCAGTCTGATATTTCAAGAACCTTTGTAGGAAAAGCCAGCGTCCACCTTTCACTTCCAATACAGCAGACATTTTATGGGACACCAACATAATCATTCTCTGGCCCAGGGTGAATTTTCGAGCTTCCTGGATATCTAGTATTACAGTTGTAACCACTCGCAGGCATCTAGGCCAACCTTTTGCAGTTGCAGCCGATTGTTTGGAAAAGTATGCAACTGCTCTGTGATACGGGCCTGGATCCTGTGCCAATATTAGAGGAGAAAAAAAAGATAGCTTACTCACATCTGAGAGTCTCAAGGCTAGAGCTGACATCAGGGCCTTTTTCAGTGGTTCAGAGGCCTGTATAGCTTCGTTATTCCTTTGAAGGTGTTTCTGTTCAGTGGTTGTTAGTGTGTACAAGAGTTTAACAAACAGTCGATCCACAGTCAGCACCACCCAGTCATTCCCACGAAAATTTGTAACTCTCTCACTGTTTGCAGTCTCGGAGTTTGCATATTGCCTCTTTTTGGGTTTGTCCCAAAGTCCTCTGTCCAGCACTGACTTTGTAGCCCAGGTAAATCATCTTGTGCTGCATTATCTGGGCCTTCTTTTTGGATTCCCAATATCCCTGGAGTCCTAGAAAATTCAATAACTCACCATCCAGGTCATCCAAGCATCCCTTGTCCTGTTGGCAATCAGGATGTCGTTCACATACTGCAACATTTTGAACTGTTTTGGGCTGTTTTGAACTCTGCAGTCCAAGTAAGCTGATTTCTGCATCTACTTTTGAGATTCTCCCCTTCAAATGCAAATATTTTCTGGCTGGCTTCGTGGAGAGGGAGGCAAAAGAAAGCAGCCTTCAGGTCTAAAATGGTAAACTACGTTAGTTCAGGTGTCAATACAGTTAATAGAGTATATGGATTTGCCACCACTGGATAGAGGTCTTTATTATTTTATTTACAGCTCATAAGTCCTGGACTACTTGGTATGATCCATCAGGCTTACAGACAGGTATTGGCTGAATTTTGTCCCTGTCTTCTCTCTTTAGGGCATCTTATTTAATTCTTACTGGCTGCCACCCTTCTTTGATTTGACATCAACAGGTGGAGCATTCTTTGCTTTTCTGGGCACATCAGTGGCCCATACCCCAGGATATACCTGGTTCGTAATTTCCTCGTCACCCTTTCCTCCTGTGGGCACACTAGCTAGAGATAAGGTCATTATTTGTATGTATAGTTGATCATTTACCTCCAGAGTAATTTCTCCTTTTACAAAATTAACCACAGCCCCTAATTGTTCCAGTAAATTTCTCCCCAAGAGTGCCTTTTGGGGGAAGTGGGGCATGTGCAGGAATTGGTGTATACCCCATTGGTTCCCCAATTTGTATTTCAAAAGTTTGCAAAATATGCCTTTTCTTTTTGGCCAGTTGCTCCCTTTACCAGCATGTAGTCATTTCCCAGGGGTATCAAAGCTTGGTTTAAAACTGAATATGTTGCCCTGGCATCAATTAAAATTCTACCTTACTTTACTCTTTCCCTAGATTCATTATAACCACACAATCTGCTAGGGTGGATTTCCTAGATCTCCATCAATCCTCCTTCACATGGGCCACTATTTGTGCTTTCTGATTACTCCTCTCTCTTCCATTTCTTTTTTGCCTCATTCAACAATACTTGCAGGTTCCTATCTCCTATGGAACGCAGCTTTTGAAATTTATGCCTGATATCCCCTGCCGAGTGACCCAAGAACAACGAAACTAGTTGTTGTATTCCTAACTTCAACCCAAGATCCAGCAGTGTGTTGTGGGACAGTGCGTCCCTTCATCAATCCAGGAATTGAGATGGTGACTTGGAAGGACCTTGCTTAACTGCATATCATACTGACCAATTTATTGTTTGGGGAATGGCTCTCTCCATCCCTTATATCCACCTCTGATATGCTTGCAATCATTCTTTATGTGCATTCCCATTTATATGCCACTTTGGGTCTTGAAGAGGGAAATAATCTTTAATGTTCACCCCTTCTCGTTTATAGTAACCTTTGTCCAAATCCCCCACAGTCTTTAAGACTGTTTAATTGTTTCTCAGTCTCTGTCAAACAGTCCAATAATAACTGTAGATCGCCCCTATCGGGGTTGTGTTGTCTTAAAATAAACTGAAAATATTTGGCTGCACTTACCAGATCATTCTGGTACTCTCGGGCAATCCTTTCTATGCTTCTAAATCAACAGTAGAAAAGGTACTTTAATTAGCATTGTTTCTCCATCAGGTCCTACTGCCTCCCAGAGAGCTGCCTGCAGGACCGTTGGAGCAGACTTTTTCTGATGTGAAAGGATACAGGTCTCTCCAGAGGAGTGGGGGTCCTTTCCGAGTCGGCATCTTGTTCCTGTGATTGAGGGGGAGGCTTAAAAAGATCAGTTAGATTCTGTTCTGGTGCCTAGTGAGTTTTGTTTAACTTTGTGCACTTTTGTCCAATGCTGCACACTGAACAACAATTGCCTCAGTATACATCCAACTTCCTTGTTATCTTCTCGCTCAAGGGAAAGTGCCAGAGGCTCCTTGTGGGGGACACAATTCCACAGTTCCTTTATCACTCCAGATTGTTATGGAGGGTTAAAAACATATCCTCGTAAGACAACTTCATCTGACTTTCTTTCTCTCCTCAAAACCAATATTAATTGTAAGATGGTTTTATAATCCATTGTCTAATTAAGTGGCCATTTTGCCCCATCATCAAATTTGTAAAGTAGCTACCACTGATTACAATATTTTACAAGGGTCTTTTTGTTTTCAGTGTTCCAAACAACATGCTTCCAATGTGTTAATACACACCCCAGAGGGCTCTTTTTGTTTTCCATTTTTAGTTTCTTTAGTTTGTCTTTTCCTTAGCTTCACCTCCTTCTTTCTCAGTTTTCAGTAAAACCTTTTTACACTGTTCTTTAACCCATTCCCAGTCTTTTCCTTCAAGGTCCTGGATTTCTGGAATCAAACTCTCTTTTCCACTACTGATCATACTTTCTGTTAAATTACGTTAAGTTTTGTCCTTGCAAATTAGGCAGTAGTTCAACCTTTCATACATTACTGATAAACATAATATACGCACACATATACCAAACCTGAATGTTGGGGAAAGGTCTTGGTTCCCTTGATGGCTCGGCGGAAGAAAGCAGCAACTCAATATGAGTGGTAAGCAAACTTCGTTTATTCCTTATTATTACAGCATTCCTTATATAGCGTTTACAATCAACTTGATTCATATGAATCACTACAAGCTCTTATTGGCCTCACGGTTAAATGTCAACCCCGCCTGCTATCCTAAGTGGGGTGGCTTACTTCTTTGTTTTTCAAGTTGCTGACTAAGTACAATACCCACAGATATTATCAGGGACTTTCCGGACTTCCCCTTCTGCCCTAGGACAAGTCGTCCTTGTCACGTACAAACTCCTGCAGCCTTGTTAATCTTTTAAACTCCATTAAAAGGGGTCTCTGAAAAGCAATCTTCTTTGTTTCCAAAAGGGTCCTCCACCAACTCAGTGGTAGAGTTCCATTCCCCCACACTTACCCCCTTTTTCTTTAGAACAATGTAGGCATCAGGAAACATAGAACGCATGGCCTTGGTTATCATCCCCTGAATGCATTGCATAATACACGGAATACATAAAAGCAGAATCACAAATACTAGCAATACGATCAATGCCTGTTTCATCAGATCACGTAACCAACCTGTGATACCCCAGTTTGTGAAAATATTGTCCAGCCACCCATTATTAATGGTGATGCTTGCCAAATTGGTTTGCATCCTTTTGATCTTCCTATGAATGCTCTCAGAATGATCAGAAAGGTTGAAACAGCACATGTAACCTCTTCCTATATATTGTACCTCTGCTGGTCCCATCCACTGACCAGATTGAGGGTCCCTATACATTACAGTCATTTTTGTAGTCTCTTTGTATGCTAAACCGGCGTGTATCCTCACAGGAGGCTCCTGGTTTTCTCCAAAGATACATAGATAGTTAAGCACAAACAGTGTTTTATAAACTCTCTCATTGATATCAGGGATATCTGTATACTTTTTTTAAATAGTCCTTTAATGTCTGATTCACTCGCTCTACCACTGCTTGACCAGTAGGTGAATGGGGAATCCCCGTGTTATGCTGAACTCCCCATGTTTGGAAAAATTTCCGGACCTTTTCACCTTTATACGCAGGCCCGTTATCAGTCTTTACTATCTTGGGAACGCCCATAACGGCAAAACAGCTGGTCAGATGCCGAGTCACATGCAGGGCTCGCTCACCTCTTTGAGCTGTGGCCCAAACGAAATGACTAAATGTGTCAATTGTAACATGTAAATATTTCTGAGCCCCAAATGAGGGCACATGGGTAACATCCATCTGCCAGATCTCATTTGATTTTAAACCTTTGGGATTCACACCCACGCCCAATCCTGGCCCATGATGGCTACACTGGGGGCAGGTTCTTATGATCCCTTTGGCCTCTTCTACCGTAATTTGGAATTGTCTTCGGAGACCTTTTGCATTCTGGTGAGACACATTATGTGATTCTCTAGCCTTAACAAACTCGTTGACTGGGGCGGTAATCATAACCAGCTTATCAGCTCGTTGGTTTCCCTCTCCAAGGCCCACGCTCCACATGTGGCTCCTAATATGTATTACTGCATAAGCCTCAACCCTTCCTTGCACGAGAGCTTGCATTTGTCGGAACAGATCTCCTAACCTATAGTTTTTTGACTCCCTGATTTGAGCATCTTCTATTCGTCTCAGTACTCCCGCTACATACAAGGAATCGGTCACGATATTGAGTCGCACCTCTCGCCATGTCTGTAAGGCCCAGACCACCGCGGCAAGCTCTAGGGTCTGCAGTGATTCACCCTTGACTGCCTCCAGCAAGTGGTGGTGCCACTCGCGATTGACAAACCAAGTGACCGCAGCTTTACCCGATCTCTTGCCTGCATCCGTGAATACTGTCTGGGCCTCAGCTAGAGGCGTCTCGCTGTACATTGGCTTTTTCATCCAATCCTGGTGACCTATCCATTGTATCAGAGGAGCCTTGAGTGGCGCTATTTTTACTTCTACTGATGAACTTAGTAGCGCCTCACAAAACGTTAAACTATTCAAGAGATACCAGTCAATGTCCTCTTTTTGTAACGGAACATATATGGTTTGGGTTTTCTGACCAGTAATTTGCCAAATACGCTTCCTTCCTCGCCTTATAAGGTCAGCCAGTGTTTCTACATGAGTCTGTATCGATTTTTTGTGTTGTAAGGGAGGAAACAGCCACTCGAGTACGTGTAACCGCTCATTTCCCTGGTTATTCCCCCCTTTTTCCTTTGCTAGTTGTATAAGAGCTCCTATTAGGTAAGTATGCGTCCGAAAGATGGCAAGATCTATTGAACAGTCTGGATCTCTGCGATGCACAAACGCAGTTGCAACTTGTTCCACTATCTGGTTTATAACATCGATTTGTTGTCGCGTTGGTGTGACTGCCGCCGTAGGATCAGTTCCTTTTAGAAGAGGACGAAGAATGTCAAGTTGCATATTGGTTATGCCAACCACAGGACGAATCCATTGAATGTCATATATAGGTGGAAACATTGTTTGCACAATGATATAGATGGGTCCCGTGTAATCTGCGTCAATAATTCCGGGCAGCACCGACAGTCCTCGCATGGTTGTTGATGATCGACCAAGGAGCAATCCTCCACATGCTTGTTCGTTGATAATAATCGGTCCTTTGCAGTTGCTCAATACTTTCTGTGGTTGTTGATCCACAAGGGTAATGTCTACTGCTGTTGATAGGTCCAATCCGAGGCTGCCGGCAGTTGCTGGTCGCAGGCAGGTTGCACAGGAGCCGCTACTTGTGTCGGAGTGCGGCGGTTGCTCGCGCTCGTCGGCCCGTTTCCCGAGTGGAAGCATATAGATGTATTATGATTACTTGACTGGCAATTTTCACACCACACTCGGGAAGCCTGGCAGTTGCGGCGCATGTGACCGTCTCGTCCACATCTATAACACTTCAATGGGCGAGAGACGCGCTGACGCGAAGTGGCAGCCGTATTAGACCGTAAAGGCTGTAGCGCCGCAAAGACCTGCTGCTGCATCTGCTGCTGAGTGGCTGCGGTTTGTTGCTGGGCCTGTAATATACTACTTCCTAATTCCCTTACCGCCTCGACCAACATCGCCTGTGGCCCTACAGGAACTCTACTCAATCTTTCTAACATTAATTCCAAGGTAGCATCCGCTGGTAGCGTACTTATAATATTCTTTGTTTGTGTGTTAGAGTTTTGGATGGCACACTGCCGTAATAACGCCGGCTTCATCCAATCCTGTACTTCCGAGCCCTCGATAGCTTGGGTAACTCGATCGATAAAGGTAGAGAATGGCTCCTCTCTTCCCTGTTTAATATTCATATAAGATGGGGAGGGAGGAGCTGTGCGCACATTCTCTATAGCAAGTCTGGCTGTACGCATAGCTTCCATACATCTTTCCTGACCCATTTGTAACTGTGCATTAATAGTGACAAAAGGACCTGTGCCCATAAGCTGTTCCACAGTTACTGCATGTAATGGGTCATTAGGATTACGAGGCGTCTGAGCGACGCTTCACAAAAGCGTTGCCAATGGGCTTGAAACAATAGCAATTGAGACTGGGTCATAATCATCCGCATTATTATCTTAATGTCCTCAGGACAAAGGAGCGTTCCTCCCCAGATGTAATTTAACATTTGCTTTGCCGGTTCACTATGCAATCCCGACTCATTAACCGTGCTGCGTAGTTGAGATAACAGTTTCCAGTTCATTGGAACATGATGAGCCTGCCAGTCCCCGTTATCATCAGTAACATACTGCACCGGGAAGGCAAATGAGGGAAACTCTCCTTGCTCAGCTGCCTCAGACATAACCTTCTGCCAATTCACTCTCCATTTTCTAGCTTTACCCTCCCCCGTCTTCTCGTTTTCCCCTTCTGGGCTGCCGGCTTCAGGTTCCTCCTCGCTATCATCCACCCCCATGTCTGCACTCACTTCCTCCCTGGCAGTTGAGTCTGCTTGTGGCTGGGACTCTACAGTCTCAGCCCTATCCTGCCTCATGGGGATTTTAACCTTCACCGGCCCACAACAGGGAGGGGGGGAACCTTGCTAGTGCTGAACAAAAAGGGACTATCGGGAGACGGGGGCGCAGATGCACTAGAAAACGCTGAGACCCCTGAATCCGACAACGATGTCGAAGGTTCAGTTGTCCCTAATCTCTGAGTAGCTACCGCTGCCAGTTGCTTTTCTACTTTATATTTCTTAATGTTGTTTATCACCTCTCTCCACGGCTTCATAAGTTTCTTCCCTGTTTTTTCATCGTCTATAACCATATCCCATAGAATATCACCAAAATGACGCCATTCTTCTTCCTCAAACAATAAAGAGGGGTCCTTAAAGCACCCCTTGAGCCTGCCTGCAGTCACTAGACCAGCTAGCTGCTTTAGACAATCCGGCTCTACCCCACGCTTTTCTAAAAAGCGGCGCAATAAATCTAGGGCTACGTCCAGTTCCATAACCTTTAACGAATATGACCGCTAATATCCGCAGTACTATCCTCTAAATCGGCTGTAACTTAAAATTCTAAAACCTCTCACAGCAGCCGAGCAGCAAACCGCAGCCCCCGAGGCAGTGACATGCAAAGTGCACGTCGCTAAGGTCTCACCCAAGTCACCGCCGACACGATGCACTGGCGAGTGAGTCCTTTTCTGGGTGCTGCTCCCAGAGTCCCGTCCTTGCCGTCCACCAAGGGTCCCTGTTCGGGCGCCAAAATGTTGGGGAAAGGTCTTGGTTCCCTTGATGGCTCGGCGGAAGAAAGCAGCAACTCAATATGAGTGGTAAGCAAACTTCGTTTATTCCTTATTATTACAGCATTCCTTATATAGCGTTTACAATCAACTTGATTCATATGCATCACTACAAGCTCTTATTGGCCTCACGGTTAAATGTCAACCCCGCCTGCTATCCTAAGTGGGGTGGCTTACTTCTTTGTTTTTCAAGTTGCTGACTAAGTACAATACCCACAGATATTATCAGGGACTTTCCGGACTTCCCCTTCTGCCCTAGGACAAGTCGTCCTTGTCACGTACAAACTCCTGCAGCCTTGTTAATCTTTTAAACTCCATTAAAAGGGGTCTCTGAAAAGCAATCTTCTTTGTTTCCAAAAGGGTCCTCCACCAACTCAGTGGTAGAGTTCCATTCCCCCACACCTGAATGTATTTTTCCCCAATTATACACAATAAAACTGTCTGCAGAAATAATCACACAACAAATTTTGGATAAATCAGTAGTTGGTACTCTTAAAATTTTAAGGATAATTTCTCCCATCTCTTAACAAAGCCTTTTTAGGAATCCCTGTAATAGCCGGTTTGCTCATTATTCTTATGTGAACAGAATAGTTCATAAGCCAGTATCTCCCTACAGAGATAACATGTTTAACTCCTGCGGACTCAGCAAAGAAGCAGAAGGTGGGGCACCCATACACACACACAGTCGCAAGGCTGGGTTTTTCCATTTTTTTTTCCTCTTTTCCCTTTTGCTAGATATTTTCAGAGTGAGCAAGCTGCCCTGCCTAGTTTTACCTGCACAGTACTTGAAACTACTTGGTGGCACAGGTCAGCTACTTGAACCCACCCCAGCATATTCGCTTCTCTCCCCACCAGTATCCAAAGTTTTAAATACTTGCCAAACTCCAGCATTTTATCATACATTAAAATTCACAAAACACAGAACAAATTAACAACACACAACAATCAGAACTCCTCACTCGCTTCGCTGCATCTCAAACACACAGCCACTCGTTCCAGGGCTAGCCCAACTCACACAGTGTTAGTTACAACCAGTCAAATTAGATCCACAATTTCCGATGTTATGGATATCTGAACCAAACACGGTACCGGGCACATACAACACTTGAAATACAATGTTGGTTATTTGTTTTGGTTTTTTGTTGTTTTTTGAGTTTTTTTCTGTTTTTTGGGGGTTTTTTTTGGTTTGGTTTTTTGTTAGCTGTCCCTAACCTTGGACGCCTTATAAGGTCTTGGCAAGCTTAGGGAATCCCTCCCTACAGCTACCTCACTACGCGTCCGGATGCCTTACAAGGTCTTGGCAAGGTATAGGGAATCCCTCCCTACAGCCTTCCTCACTACGCGTCCCTTTGGGCCCACCAATTCCCAGGGGCGAGCATTACAGCTTCTCGTCATCGCGTGAGGCGTCCCATCACGACTTACAGACTCTGCCCCTCTTTCCAATTACCAAGTATCCATATCCCCAAGTCACATACCTTGTCCGCCCACTGATGGTCCGTCTCTCTCCCTGCAGCGATCGGATGAGGATGGGAGATTCTCTGGAGAAATAATCCAGCGGCGCCTAGAATGTCCCACTCCCCACCGGTCCTGCAGCCGGACAGAGAGGGTGTCCCATCTGGGTCACCAAAATGTTTTGCGGAATCAAACTCTATAACTCCGATAAGGGTTATAAAGCAGGTATGTGTTTATTTGCCGGCGGGTGCGAGGGGATCGACCTCCAAATCTCGCACCCCGAACAATCTAACAAGCAGATAGTTATAGTGTGAGGACATGACTATTCATAAGTGCCTATTACATATTCATAACTCTTATTATAATTAGATTCGAGAAGCTTCTTCTATACTTGCGCAGGCGTGATGTTGTGGTCTGGGACTCAGGGCTGAAGCCATCTTCATCTTCCTCAATAACTGCCCCTGAATTCAAACCGTGCGCAGGCGCAGTCTCATCCTGGTCAAGATGCAGTTGGGTTCTGCATTCCAGCTTCTCTCTTATCTACATTCAAGGTCTTCAAGGCCTTTTGCTAGCAGACAGTGCGTACTTCAGTAAGCTAAGCTCTCTAAGTTTATCTAACATTTCTACAGTTTTTCTAATGAACATTTATGCCCGCAGATCACTACCCAGTCAGCAGCTAACCCAGTGAATTTCCACTTCTAAAAATCCCACAACTATAGTGATATGTGCAACCGACTATTTACCATCTAATGCATTCTTTCCTTATTAACTCATGGGTCTTGGTAAAGATTCCAAGTTCTCAGTAAGTTAGCAAGCATGAGAACATCGGTCATTTGCTCTGTGCTTGCTGCTGATATTGCAGGTATGCCAAGGCATCAGCTGCTTACCCTGGTATATGCATGACAGTGGAATCTTTTACACCTGCAGAGAGGGTACTTTGTGGAACCAAAAGGGTACTGGTGGGTTTTTAGAATCATAGAATCACTAGGTTGAAAAATACCTGTGAGATCATCAAGTCCAACCATACCTATCCACTACTAAACCCTGAGCAATTCATCCACCCATCTTTTAAATACCTCCAGGGATGGTGACTCAATCACATCCCTGAGCAACCTCTGCCAGTGCCTGATCACCCTTTTGGTGAAGAAATTTTTCCTACTGTCTAATCTGAACCTCCTCTGGTTCATCTTGAGGTCATCCTATCTCCTGTCACTTGGGAGAAGAAGAGACCAACATCCACCTCGCTACAAATTCCTTTCAGGTAGTTGTAGACAGTGATAAATTCAGCAAGTCAACCCATGATCAAACCCCCCAAAGTTTTTCTCCTCACACCAAGTTCAGAGCCAGGTATTTATTTCCTGGCTCTTCCTATAACTCCCCTCATCATTCCCTGTATTTGGAATGACAGATGAGAAGACTACCTGTGCACCTGATCCCTTCACCATTCGTCCCAAGGCCCTGAAGTCCCTTTTAATTGCCCTCAGATTTCTTGTTGGAATTTTGTTACTGCCTACTTGGAAAATCAACAGAGGATGATAATCAGTGGTCCTGACCAAGGTTGGAAGTTTTCTTTCCACATCTCTAACTGAGGTCCCAGGTAGGCAGCAGACTTCCCTATGTAATGGGTCCCATCTGCAGATCAGGCCTTCTGTTCCAGAAGGGAGAATCCTATGACAATAACTCGTCTTTTCTTCTTTACAGAAGCCAATTTGATGGAGAGCTTAGGGTGTCTTAACATAAGAAATACATATTCGAGGTTATAGTCAGCTTATGAGCCCTCTATTGAGTGACCTGGAAGAACTATTTTGGGTGAGGCCTTGAGTAACAGTAAGCCTTTGAGCAGATAAAACAGGAGACAGCTTGTGAGATAGCTCTTGGTCCTGTCTTTACAGGACTAGATATGCAAAATGTGCCCTACGCTGCAGCTGGGGAGCATGGTCTCACCTAGAGTCTCTGGCAGAAAACATCAGGAGAGACTCAAGGTCAACCTCTAGGATTTTGGCACTGGGGGTATCAAGTGTCAAAAGCCCACTACACCTCAAGTGAAAAAGAGATACTAGCAGCATATGAGGGAGTTCAAGATGCTTCAGAAGTAGTCAGTACAGAAGCACAGCTCCTCTTGGCACCATGATTGCCTGTACTACACTGGATGTTCAAAGGAAACGTCCCCTCTACAAATGATGTCACAGACGCTAAGTAAGAGGGTAAGTAAGTGGGTAGTGTTGATCATACAACAAGCTCAAATGGGGGATCCCAACTGCCCAGGGATCCTGGAAAAGATTGTGGACTGTACAGAAGGCAGAGATTTTGGAGCATTGCCTGAGAAGGTGGCTTATGCCCAAGAGGCATTACCATACTATAAATTATCGAAGATGAATGGCAATATGACCTGTTTACTGATGGATCCTGTCATGTGGTAGGAATCCATTGGAAGTGGGAAGATGTTGTGTGGAGTCCTACATGACAAGTCACAGAAGCCACTGAAGGACAAGGTGAGTCAAATAAGTTTGCAGGTGAAGGCACTAAAGGCATCAAGTAACTCAGCTTTATTTTGATGTGTTGTTACTAAATCACCTGGCACATTCAACAACAGGTCCAAATTTTTCTTGTTCAACTGTTTATCAGTAATGTAGAGGTAGAAACTCTTCTTGTTGCTCTCGATGGTCCTCCAGTTAAGCTTTGGCTTTCCTGACACCACCCCTACCTGCTTGGGCAGTGTTTCTTTATTCCTCCTTTGTAACCTGTCTGTACTGGTTTTGGCTGGGATAGAGTTAATTTTAATGGTAGTCTGTATGGAGTTGTGTTTTGGATTTGTGATGGAAATGGTGTTGATAATACAGGGATGTTTTTGTTATTGCTGAATAGTGCTTACACAGCACCAAGGCCTCTTCTGCTCCTCTCACCGCCCTGCCAGCAAGTAGGCTGAGGGTGCACAGGAAGTTAGGAGGGGACACAGCTGGGACAGCTGACCTCTGGCTGACCAAAGGGATATTTCATACTGTATGATGTCACGCTCAGCAATAAAAGCTGGGGAAAGAAGGAGGAAGTGGGGATATTCTGAATGATGGCAATTGTCTTCCCAAGTAACCATTATACGTGATGGAGCCTTGCTTTCCTGAGAATGGCTGAACATCTGCCTGCCAGTGGGAAGTCATGAATGAGTTCCTTATTTTGCTTTGCTATAAATCTTCTTTATCTCAACTCACAAGTTTCTGCACTTTTGCCCTTCTGTTTCTCTTTCCCATCCCACTCAGTGGGGAGTGTGGTGCTCAGCTGCTGGCTGGCGTTAAACCATGGCACCTGTCCTTGCTTCCACCTACTCAGTGCCCTCTTTTTGCATGGGAGCCCTACTACGAGTTCCCTGCTTAGCTAAGTTGTTCTCCTGGTTCATCTCTTTGTCTGTGTATTGGGATAGACCACATTTTTCCTTGGACAATGCTGTCCTTAGAGACCACCCAGTTTTTTTGACCTCCTTTGCCCTTCACCTACCAGTTTCCTGAATAAGCCAAAATCTGCTCTTCCAAAGTCCAGGGACTGTACTCTGTTACTTGCTCTCCTCATTGTCATGGCCCACTTTAAAAAAGGTGAACTCTTTATCCCAGCACAGCACCAGAGTGATCCAAAATCACTCAGGAGGAGGGTGTAAACAATACTTTTTACTAAAAAAAAGATGCATGCCCTTTAAGCACTGGATTCATACGATCAAACAACCCATATGCAACATAGCACTGACAGAAAAACCCGCAGCAGCCAAAGTTACCAAAGAGCCTGTCAGTCAGCAATGCTTGGTAACATTATAACAATCTGCTTAACTGAACAGCACGGAGATCCCTGATGCTGCCGAGTCAAAACTGAAATCAAAACACCACCACCCACTACAGCCCGCTGCAGCTGTATGTGTTGCAAAGAGAAAAGGTAGAGAGAGAAAAGAGAGAAAAGAAGAACAGGAGAAAAGAAATAAATAGTTACAAGAGAAATAGGAAAGATGAGAGATAGTCATTACCTTAGGAACTCCGCATGTAGCAATACGTGTTTCTTTGTCCAGCGAGTCCAGAAGATGGTGGGTGTCCACACATGACATAACATGACAAGACAAGACAAGACACAGACACCAGACACAAGACAAGACCAGGTTACAGGCTTTCATGGGAATTTTTAAGCTCTCTGTCTGCACTCCTCACTGGATAAGGTTTAGGGGACAGGTAACACGCCCTCATGCCCCCTACTAAGCATGCTCTCCAGCATTTCTGGTCTTGCCACTGGGGTCTGGGGGCCAACATCTGCCATTAAGCTATTAACCCATGCTATGCCAGGTCCATACACTCATTACCCTCAGGAGCTTCAGCTCTGCTAGTTCCTGGACACTGTAGCCAAAGCTTCCATTTATTATCACATCCCCAACTAGCTTTCCTATCCATTCCAAGCACTGAGGTTTCCCCCTACTGAGGTCCATTTCCCTCTTCAACCAAGCCTTTGTTCCTAACTGCACCTTGTATGCTGATTTTGCATCAGGAACCCGCAGACTACACCAGATATTAGAAAGTGTTGGGTTGCTGCTGATGCCATCATTCCAAGAGTAGGTGCTGATATGGTGACACTGGGATGCTTCATCTGTCTCTCCAAGTATTTTCTTGACAGCCAAGGAAAGCACCTCACCTCTACCCCAATCACTTTGGAAGAAAGTCTATCCTTTGGACTGTGAAGTAGAGAGAATCTAAAAGTGCAACTATTAAAATCATTCCATAAAGTCTGTGCAACACTTTACTGTCAATAACACAATGAGGCTAAGGTTCCTACTAAGGAACTAAGCAATCTGCCCCCTCCAGTATATTACCTACCTGTCTGTTCAGTCCTGAAAAGGGTTAAAGAAAAAACCTAAGAACTTGTTTTTTCACCTTTTAGAAAAAATAAGGTGCTTACATTAACTCATATCCTGTAATCGGTGACTGGATTTGTTCTTTATCAGTTTTTCATGCTCCAACCATGTCCCAGCCAATGGCAGGGACACTGGTGATTGAATCAACAGAATGTGAATAAAAAGCAGAGCTGGATAGATTCTAACATGCAATGAACAATATTCAGCAGGAAAATGCTAAAATAGAGAAAGACAGGGCGAACCCTGATTAATGCACTGAAGTTGAGAATTATGTTCAGGTCTTGGATAATATCTTTAACCAAATTGAAAAAGGCATAAGAGTTGACTCATTTCCTGTTTTAAATTAGTCTCTTTCTCTTTCAAGAGAACCTCTTGAGGCTAATTTCAGCTACATGTATGTAGTAATGTAGACTTGAAGGAGGGAGGATTCAGCATTGACACATTTAGATGAATCCAGTCATCACATATATTAAACATATCTTTCTGCTTTAATCGTCACCACATACTCTGAACTGTATTGACTTTTCTAAGTGGGCTTGTCCTTACTGTAGAAAAGTACAGAATCTCAGAATCACAGAATGGTTGAGGTTGGAAGGGACCTCTGGAGGTCTTCTGGTCCACCCATCTGCTCAAGCAGGGCCACCTAGACCCAGTTGCCCAGGACCATGTCCATATGGCTTTTCAGTATCTCCACTGCCTCTCTGGGCAACCTGTTCCAGTGCTCAAGCATCCTCACAAGTTAAAAAAGTGTTTCCTTATGTTCAGATAGAACCTCCTATGTTTCTGTTTGTGCCCATTGCCTCTGGTCCTGTACTTAAAAAATGTGAGACTGCTTCTATCTGTGTGTAGAGAGCCTCATCTGCTTATTCTTCCCAGCTTGTATATGTATTTGCTTTCAACTCACAAAGTATTGTTGTTCAGTGTCCCCATCTGGTCAGCATGTGTAGTTGGGGAAAACAGCAACATAGTTGGCATATATGTCGAGCATTACAGTTTGTACACCAGTTGCTGTGCTTTTGGTAAGGGTCCAATGTAATTTGCCAGGTATGGCCCGGAACAGGGCCTCATTGAATCTTCCCATAAGGCTGTTGAGGTAACTTTTTAGCTTTTGGTAACTTACAGACTGCGCACTGCTGTACTAGTTCCCACATGGCTTCCTGGGTACGTGGGATTCCCTGGGTTTGAGTCCATCTATGTGTGCCATCAACATCCATGTGCCAGGATTTTTCTGGGCCCATTTAGCAAGGGTTTCCTCATCAGGAGCCAGAGTATCAAGGGATGGGGTATCAAGAAGTAAAGTAGCCTATTAATGGGGGTAACTTCAAGCTAGCCTGTAACAAGCAGGAGGAAGATGCGTGTAAGGGGTCAGGTAGGAGGACACTTCCCTAAAACACCTTGTAGGTAACAAAGGGTCCACTGGGAAGGAGATGCAACTGGCAGCCCAGCTGAAGTGCCTTTACACTAACGCACAAAGCTTGGGTAACAAGCGGGAGTTGCTGGAGGTTACCGTTCTACTGGAAAGCTATGATCTAGTTGCCATCATGGAAACACGGCGAGATGAATCCCATGACTGGAGTGTGGCTATCAATGGCTACAGGCTGTTCAGAAGGGACAGACCAGGAAGGAGAGGTGGAGGCATTGCCCTCTGTCTCAGGAAGGGGATAGAGTGTGAAGAACTGTCATTGAAGAGTAGCTACGAACAGATTGAGAGCTTGTGAGTCAAAATAAAGGACAGAAGAACCAATGAGAACCTCGTGGTTGGTGTGTACTACAGGCTGCCCAATCAAGGAGAACCAATTCATGAAGTCTTCTTCCTCCAGCTACAGGAGGTTTCACACTCACAAGCTCTTATCCTACTGGGAGACTTCAACCACCCTTACATATGCTGGAAATGTAGCACGGAGAGCTGTAGGCAATCCAGGAGACTCCTTGAGTGCATTGAGGATAACTTCTTAATCCAGTGACCCCCACCCGAGGAGATGCAATATTGGACCTTATGGTCACTGATAAAAGTGAACTCATCAGTGATAATAGGATCGGAGGCAGCCTGGGCTGCAGTGATCAGGCCCTGGTCGACTTCAAGGTCCAGAGGGATATGGGACAGGTGAGGAGTATAGTCAGGACCCTAAATTTCAGGAAAGCAGACTTCCAGCTCTTCAAGGAATTACTTGGTAGGATCCCCTGGGACATGGTCCTCTGAGACAAGGGAGCAGAACAGAGCTGGAAAATATTCAAGGATGATTTCCATAAAGTGAAAGAGCACTCAGTCCCTGAATGCTAACAGCGCTTACAACACCATGCCCTATCTCCGTAACAACTACAAAAGTATTTATAACTTTTCACCTTTCCTGATTTTGCATGCTCCTTGGGCTCTGCTTCAAGGTCTTATAAACATCAGCCAGTTCAAACTGCTTCACTTCCTTTTTTATCCTGTTATCTGCTTTGTTAAGTACAAATAATCTCATATTTTCTCACCACAAGCTGGCTAAGAGTTATTGCTTAAACTAATTCACTGCTTTACTCTGAACTTATCTAACATAAAATGCGAATGTACAATACTTTAACAATATATATATATATATTATTTGTCTATATCATGTCCCACAATGAACCATTATTTATTATCCCTGATACATTCCTGAGGGAGTGATGCCAAATATATGGAAGATTAATTGGGACTAAGATAAAGCATGAAGTTGGTACCAAGCATATCAGAATAAACATGATTGAAAAGACCAGGTGTTCCGAACAAGACACACAGGATAATGAATCTTGAACATGTGTCAGGGAAAACCCACCTGGGAATGAGTAGATTGAGGACATGAATGAAGACAGTCATAAGTGTGGGTGTGAAAGAGGCAATACAAACTATCTTGTTTGTCTTCTTAGTTCAGAAACTGAAGAGATGTATAAATCTGCTTGAAAGAGAGAAGTCAGTGTACTTTCTTAATTTAATTTCTGTATGCCGTGCTGATTAAAAGAATATACTTGGAGAAAACGGTAAGGTTTGCATCTCCTTCATCACCACAGACTGGTGCCTCTTGTGAGCCTCTTCTGGGTGAATGTGCAATCTGACAGGTGAGTTTGTTCATTTTTACAAAATTTTTGTGGCCGCATTCCTTAAATAGTAACAGTAGCACTTGTTGAATGGGAAAGCTACAAGATTGTATTGCAATGGGACAAACACTTTCACAAGATCACAGGCTATATTTGAAAGTGCTGCAACAAGTATTGTATGCCATTGGCTACAGAGTAACTGGAAAACATTTAACCGAATTATTACTACTGGTAAAAGAGCATTGTGACTGGTTCCAAGCAGACAGTTCTTTTGATAGTACTATTTGGGAGCGAGTAGGGGAATGCTTACAGGCATCAGGTGCTCAAACCCCTGATGCTGTTCTTGTGACATGGCTATTCTTATACTCCATGTCAGCACAGCTCAAACTTTCACAGGCTATTGTTAAAGAAGATAGAGATGAAAGCCAAAATATACATGATCAGTTTAAAGAAGCCTGAAATGATTCAGAGACTGAAGACCCTTTTGATCCCAAACTGGTTAATCTAGAGGAGGAACTAGACTTATACCCTCCATTACCTTTACCTCCTCAGCCCTCAGAAACATATCCTCCTGCACTGTCGAAAATCCCACCTCCACTGCCATTAACTCCTACATTGCCTACAGCACCTACTAATCCCTTTATGGAAGAGCAAAACAGAGACATTCCCCCAACAAGTGACATGCTCCCCCTTAAAACAGAGACACATACACCCCATCTCATGAAGAGTTAGCTTTTGAAAATGCTAACAGTCACTGTCAAACAGTGCTATTGCCATTTAAAAGAAAATCAACCAGCATAGGAGAATATATTAATGTATGTCAAAACATTGGTAGTGAAACTCACTGAGCGTCAGTTATTGTTGCTGCATGATCTCAATTGCAAATTAATCAGAACATTGTTAAATGTTTTAATTGTGGAAAACACGGGCACATAAACAGAAAAAAAGCAGCAGATGCCTAAACACAAAAACCCCTACACAGATATGTCCCTGCTATCAGAAAGGATATGATTGGGCTACTCAATGCAAATTTAATTTGACAAAAATGGACAGGGAAACGGGCAGAGGGGCACCCATGCCTCACCTCTGATAAATACTTAATCTCCAACCTTTCAGTCGTTACAACAAGCAGTGCCTGATTAGATCTGGCAAATGTCTCAGAAGTAATTCTTTTACAGCCACATAAATTTCAAACTGTAGAAACTAATATATGTGGGCCCTTGCCAACAGGATATGTAGGACTGATTGTAGGGCATTCGAGTATTTTAAAAAAAAAGTTTGTTTGTGTTACCAAGAATAATTGACTCAGAATATATAGGTGAGATTCAAATAATGCTAGATGCCTTTCAAACCCCATATTGCATACCAATAAATCAGAAGTTTTGCACAAATTATTTTGTTACCCTCTTCCGTTCCCCAACGTTCCCCTCAGATTTGAGGGCAGGGATGATTTGACAACACTAATTCTGCCCAGGTATCTTGGGCTCAACAAGTCACAGCAAAACAACCTACACTTACAATTAACATACCGGGAAAAACATTTACAGGACAGTAATTTACAGTCCATATCAGTATCATGGACCTGTTACAGTGCCCTGCAGTAAAGTTTCCCCAATACCCTACATTCCACACCCCCCTCCCCCTTCCCGCGGAAAGATAAACTCCCCAAGGAGAGAGGAGAGGAAGGAGGGAGGGCATGCTAACATCTCTTATCCAACTTAGAGACACATGTGCACATCGAAAATTATGGGTCTGAGAGAATGGATTTGTGTGCTAACTTTTGCTGAGTTGCAGAAGCGACCCACTGTTTTGTGGAATCAAACTCTATAACTCAATTAAGGGTTATAAAGTAGGTATATGTTTATTTGCCGGTGGGTACGAGGAGGTAATCCTAACTCTCACACCGTATGGTTTAACAAGCAGATAGTTATAGTGTAAAGACATGCCTATTCATAAACACCTATTACATATTCATGACCTTTCCCCGCTTCCTATTATAATTAGATTCAAGAAGCTTCTCCCATACTGGCGCAGTGTCTCCCAGTGGTGATGGTCAAGGGTCTCAGAGGGTCTCAGCATCCCTGAGCTCAATCTGTGCGCAGGTGCAGTCTCATCCTGGTCAAGCTCCAGAACCACGGAGCAGGATGCAGTCAGCCTTCTGCTATTGCTCACATTCCAGCTTTCCCTTATCAGTGAATGTCTGCAAAGAGCTCCTTCCTTATCAACACCCAGGGTCTTCAAGGCCTTTATTAGCAAACAGTGTGATTTCTAGTGAGCTAAGCCCTTCTCTAAGTTCTTTCTAACTTCTACCCTATATCATATGCCCATTTATCACCACGACCATAAAAAAAGAAAAGCAGCGGCTTGCCTGAAACATCACTGAATTAGCTGTTGCATGGACAGGGCGTGCAGAATACTTCAGAGTTTGGAAATGGGTAAAAGTGGAATTGGCCAAGAGTTCCTTTATCCCATTTCCCCCTTTGGAGACACCTCAAATCTAGGGTTTAGCCCAGATGAGACCCTAAAAATACATCTCTGAAACCTTTCAGGACATATGTCCACTAAGCCAGCAAACAGGTGATTTCACCTGAGACCTTTGGACTGGAAGACTGCAGAGGGCAATATATTAAAATATGTGGCATAAAAAAGGGGACACCCTTAGCTGAGGTATGAAAAATTACAAAGCGCACAGTTAAATTATGTCAAGAAATTTGGCTAATTCTGACTAAAAAGATGTTGGCCACCACAAATAGTTTTACTCTTGAGAACATCTGGCAAATACAAAAGCCTCAAGAAAAAAAGGAAAAAAAAACCCAAACCAAACCCCTCCACAGCTGTGTGTGTGAATGCACCCCCTTTCCTCCCTGTCCTTTTTTTCTCTTCAGCTTCTTCGCTGAGTCTGCAGGAGTTAACCCTATTGTCTCTGTAGGGGGATACCAAGCTATGAGCACTTTTATTTGGGTAAAAATAATGAGCACGTCAGTGATTAATGGGGAAGACTCAATCAGGCTTTATTAAAATATGGAGGGAAGCCCCTTCAACATTTTAAGAGCATCCGCTATCAATTTATCAAAAATGTGTTGTGTGGTTATTTCTGCAGGCAGTTTTATTGTTGTGTGTGCGTAATTGGGGGATAATATGCATAGGTTTATTGTGTGTATGTAACAATAATATAAGAAATATTAAACACCTGCATAATTGGCAGAGAGAAAATTTACAGTACTTGAATAGAAAGTGTGATCAATGGTAGAAAATGTAAGTGAAGAGAGAGAGAAAAGAAAGATTTGAAGTTAAAGATTTTACACCAAAAGTGTAAGTAGCAGTGGTTTGGTGTGAAAGTGATAAATGGCACAACTCTGTGTTACAATTCCCGTGTTCTGGATAAAAGGCCGGCAGGGGAAAAAAAACAACTTGGTTGAGTAGAGAAATCTTGAGTGACATTAGAAAAAAAAGGAATATTTATAGGCTCTGGAAGAGGGGACAGGCCTCTTGGGGGGACTACAAGAGGGAAGTGAGGCTGTGTAGGGAAAAAATCAGAGGGGCTAAGGCTCAACTAGAGATCAGATAGGCTCAGTCTGTAAAAGACAACAAAAAATCTTTCTATAATTATATAAACAATAAAAGGAGGACAAGGGAGACCATACAGTCCCTTTTGGACACAGAGGGAACAACGGTGACAGGGGATGAGGACAAGGCTGAGGTACTTAATGCCTTCTTTGCCTCAGTCTTTAATTGTAAAGAAAGCTGTTCCCTTGGTGTAGATACCCCGGAAACAGAGGAGCAATACGAGGCTCCCATGGTCCAAGAGGAGGTGGTCAGAGCCCTGCTTGGCCAACTGGACACCCACAAGTCTATGGGGCCAGATGGGATTCACCCTAGGGTATTGAGGGAACTGGCGGATGTATTGGCCAAACCCCTTTCCATCATCTTCCAACAGTCCTGGAAAACTGGGGAGGTACCTCTGGACTGGAGGCTGGCTGATGTACTTCCCACTTACAAGAAGGGTAGCAGGGAGGATCCGGGGAACTACAGGCCAGTCGGTCTGATCTCAGTGCCAGGGAAAGTCGTGGAACAGGTGATCTTGAGTGCTATCATGAAGCACTTGCAAGAGAACTGGGTGATCAGGCCCAGTCAACATGGGTTCTTGAAAGGCAGGTGCTGCCAAACCAACCTGATCACCTTCTATGACAAAGTGACTCGGCTGCTGGATGAGGGAAAGGCTGTGGATGTGGTCTTTCTGGACTTCAGTAAAGCCTTTGACACAGTTTCTCACGGCATTCTGCTGCGGAAACTGTCAGTGTCTGGCCTGGACAGACACACACTCTCCTGGGTAGAAAACTGGCTGGATGGCTGGGCCCAGAGAGTGGTGGTAAATGGTGTTAAATCCAGCTGGAGGCCAGTGACAAGTGGGGTTCCTCAGGGCTCAGTGCTGGGTCCAGCCCTGTTCAATGTCTTCATCAATGACCTGGATGAGGCAATCAAGTGCATCCTTAACAAGTTTGCAGACGATACTAAGCTGGGTAGAAACGTCGATCTGCTGGAGGGTAGGGAGGCTCCAAAGGGATCTGAACAGGCTGCATGACTGGGCTAAGTCCAATGGCATGAGGTTTAACAGGGCCAAATGCCGAGTCCTGCACTTGGGGCACAACAACCTTGTGCAGCTACAGACTAGGAGAAGTCTGGCTGGGAAGCTGCCTGGCGGAGAAAGCCCTGGGCGTGTTGGTTGACAGCCATCTGAACATGAGCCAGCAGTGTGCCCAGGTGGCCAAGAAGGCCAATGGCATCTTGGCTTGTATCAGAAACAGCGTGGCCAGCAGGTCCAGGGAGGTGATTCTCCCTCTGTATTCAGCACTGGTGAGGCTGCTCCTTGAATCCTGTGTTCACTTCTGGGCCCCTCACCACAAGAAGGATGTTGAGGCTCTGGAGCGAGTCCAGAGAAGAGCAACGAAGCTGGTGAAGGGACTGTAGAACAAGTCTTATGAGGAACGACTGAGAGAGCTGGGGTTGTTTAGCCTGGAGAAGAGGAGGCTGAGGGGAGACCTCATTGCTCTCTACAAGTACCTGAAAGGAAGTTGTGGAGAGGAGGGTACTGGCTTCTTCTCCCAAGTGACAAGGGACAGGACAAGAAGGAATGGCCTCAAGCTCCGCCAGGGTAGATTTAGGCTGGAGATTAGGAGGAAGTTTTTCCCAGAAAGGGTCATTGGGCATTGGAATAGGCTGCCCAGGGAGGTGGTTGAGTCACCTTCCCTGGAGGTGTTTAAGGCACGGGTGGATGAGGTCTTGAGGGACTTGGTTTAGTGTTTGATAGGAACGGTTGGACTAGAAGATCCGATGGGTCCCTTCCAACCTGGTTGTTCTATGATTCTATGATTCTATGAATTTGAGGGATCAACTCAGTTAGTGGAATTAGGTGCATTGTTACATGCTCTAGACATTTTCTCAGAAGAACCCCTCAACATTGTCAGTGACTCAGAATATGTAGTAAATGCTGTAAAACAAATACATTTTTTGTTTATCAAGGAGATAGATCATAACCAGCTCTTTCTAATGTTCCTTAATCTCAAAACTGAATTAGAAAAAAAAAAAAACCTATTACCTTTGTTTATTACTCACATACTCCCATACCACTCACCCTGGTCCACTTGCTGAAGTCAATGCATGATTCCTTCACGGAAGCTGTTTTAACCCTTGATTATGCAAGAGTCTCACATTCATTTTACAACAAAAATGTTGTGGGTCTAAGCAAACAATTTAAATTACTCTTTCCCAAGCAAAAGACATAATTTGGGCATGTCCCAAGTGCCAACGTGTGACTCTGTTACCAAAACATGAAGGAATTAGCCCATGTGGTTTTCATAGAATCATAGAATCACCAGGCTGGAAGAGACCCATCGCATCATCGAGTCCAACCATTCCTATCAAACACTAAACCATGTCCCTCAGGACCTCGTCTACCCGTGCCTTAAACACCTCCAGGGAAGGTGAATCAACCACCTCCCTGGGCAGCCTATTCCAATGCCCAATGACCCTTTGTGTGAAAAACTTTTTCCTAATGTCTAGCATAAATCTCCCTTGGCGGAGCTTGAGGCCATTCCCTCTTGTCCTGTCCCCTGTCACTTGGGAGAAGAGGCCAGCTCCCTCCTCTCCACAAACTCCTTTCAGGTAGTTGTAGAGAGCAATAAGGTCTCCCCTCAGCCTCCTCTTCTCCAGGCTAAACAACCCCAGATCTCTCAGCCGTTCCTCATAAGGCCTGTTCTCTAGCCCCTTCACCAGCTTTGTTGCTCTTCTCTGGACTTGCTCCAGAGCCTCAACATCCTTCCTGTCGTGAGGGGCCCAGAACGGAACACAGTATTCAAGGAGCGGCCTCACCAGTGTGGAGTACAGAGAGAGAATAATCTCCGTAGACCTGCTGGTCACACCATTTTTGATACAAGCCAGGATGCCATTGGCCTTCTTCGCCACCTGGGCACACTGGACCAACACCCCCAGGTCCCTCTTATCCTGGCAGCTTTCGAGACAGACTTTTCCCAGTCTGTAGCTCTGCATAGGGTTGTTGAGCCCCAACTGCAGGACCTGGCATTTGGTCGTGTTAAACCTCATGCCATTAGACTTAGCCCAGCAGTCCAGCCTGTTTAGGTCCCTTTGCAGAGCCTCCTTACCCTCTACCCTACCCAGCACTGAGCCCTGTTCAGTGTCTTCATCAATGACCTGGATGAAGGCATTGAGTGCACCCTTAGCAAGTTTGCAGATGACACTAAGCAGGGTGGAACTGTCGATCTGATGGAGGGAGGCTCTGCACTAAAAATTGAAAATAATGCTAAAGGTGCAGAAGCTTCTAAACCCCTCCTGCCCTCCCACACTGTGCCAAGCCCAATTCGCTCCGCTCTGTGCTAGCTAATCCTTTTAAGGCATGTGAGGCACCTCCTGGACCAAAAATCATAGCTAGTATCGTAGAAAATTGCTGTCTTGCTGTATCTGGTCCTGGAACTATTCCTAAAACCCTGTTGGGGCAGGGGGAATCCAGAAGTTGTGCTGTGACTATGCCTGCACCAACTGAAGATAAACCAGAAGTTGCAGTCACGGGACCTTCAGAGGGAGGCCCTGATCTGGAAGCGCTATTGCGCTCCACCCCCGGATATGCCCACTACGACACCCCCTGGCTCTGGCCCTATCTCTTGACTTAAAGAAACACAGGATACAACAAATGATATCCTTCAAACCTTAGTAAAAAGAATGGATCAACTCGAGTTGTCCACAACTACAATTGAGCAACCGAAGGAGCAACTCGCCATTCTTGGGAAGGATACAGACGGGTCAAATTCTAACACTGCTGTTGCACCAATGCCTTCCTCCGGGATACCTATGCCTGCTCCATCTACACCACCTTACCCCGTACCTACCTGTTTGTCAAACCAGGGAAACTACAGACCGAGCGCGATGCCCCCCTGCACTGGGACACAAATGGAGAGGGCCTGGCCAGTGCAGATGCAACCAGGGTCAGACCAAGTGATTCCAGCTTTGCTGATGGCTTTCCAGCAGTGCTGAGATTTCAAATTATATGGCTTTGCTGATGTTTTTCCAGCAAAAGCAATAGTTTGAAATTTTATGGCTTTGCTCATGTTTTCCTGGCAAAAGCAACAGTTTGAAATTCTATGGCTTTGCTCATGTTTTCCCGGCAAAACCAACAGTTTGAAATTCTATGGCTTTGTTGATGTTTTTTGGCAAAACCAACCTTTGTAAGACTTACAAATTAATTTTGATTAATCTTGAAAATATATCTCTGGGACCTTTCAATCTCAAATGTCCACTAAGCCGGCAAACAGTTAGATTTACCTGGGATCTTTGGAATGAAAGGCTTCAGAAGAAAAAGCAAAAGCTTAGCCTTGAAGCTGCATGCGTGTGACTGCCCCCCGCCCCTCCGCCTTTTCTCCCTCCTCTCTAAGTTCTTTTTTCTTTCAGCTTTGCAGAAGTCCAGAGGAGTTAACTGTATTATCTCTCTAGGGGAATGCCTGCATTCCAGCACTCGGCGGCTGCTGGGTCCTACTGCTCAATGTTTCGGGATGATTGAGCCGACACTTAAAAAAAAAAAGGGCGGGGGGGGGCAGGAATCAGGGGAATCACAGAAGAGATTAATGCAGGTTCAATATTAAATGAATTTTCACAGGAGATGACTAGATTGTACCAATGCTAAGGCACTTGAATGTCATATAAATTAGAGAGAGTTTAAAAATCAGTTACTATGGTCTGTTTAAGCTACTAACACGGGGAGGAGCTTATGCTTGTGTTTTAACAGATACAGGACCACTTTTGGGCACCAGTGAGATGGATCAAGCCCATGTTGCTGTGTGACAGCGGTTAAGCCTCAGCCACGAAAGCAGTCGACAGGAACAAGAAGGACTGTTATTTTTAATGGTGTTAATTGCTTTAACAATTATCCTGTGTGTTACAGTGTATACAACACCAAGTCAATCATATGTTTCACCTGAACGCTTTTGTCATCGAAAAACAAAAAGGGGGAATTGTGGGAAGATTTTAGAGAGAAGAAGGCCTGGATGCTGTGAGACTGCTTGATACTGAGCAACTCTAACAAGACCTTGAAGCAGAGAGCTGAAAGATAAACACAGGCCAGCTGGGAGGAACCCAGCAGCTAGTTTGGTGGGAACGAGTACCAGCTGAAAGGAAAACGATGGACATGAACTGTCAACATAACTAACTTCAGTATAACTTGGTTTCTTGGCATGCACAGTAGTTTAGCCAATAATGTGTTGGTAATGGCCTTATGGACAGCTACCTTTAGCCAATAATACACTGTAGTCACCCTCGTGGGCACACAGTTATGTAACCGAATGGGGTATATAGAAAGACAGCTAAGCTGAATAAAGGTGCTTGCTGACTGATCAGATTGATCTCTGCATCTGTTTTACAACAATTTACCACCACTCTCATGGCCCGGCCATCCAATCAATCTTCTACCCAGGAGAGCGTGCGCCTGTCCAGGCCAGAGGCTGACAGTTTCCGTAGCAGAATACTGTGAGAAACTGTGTCAAAGAAGAACACAGGCATACCCTCTCCCCTACGTTATTAGGTCAGCAGGTCTATTCCAATGCATTGGTTTGCATTGGTTCCCTGTACATAATCTTTGGATGATGCACGTGCAGTCATTGGTGCAGCAAAACTGCATCCCCTGGTTAAAACAGAGATAACCCACGAGCCAGAGGCTGAAGGTGGTGGGGACCAGAATGCCTGACTGCCTCCACTGTGCTTATAAAGGAGATACCTTACTCAGCCATGGAGTTAGCTAAACTGCAGAAGCACAGTCATCAGGCAAAGGAGACGGAAACTGAGTATGTGTAGAGGGTCTCTTTGGAAGGAAGACACAGGATTCAATTAAGTGAAGATGAAACCCAGTCTTACTGGGGAATAACGGTATGTCTCATGGTAGATGACCACAGAGAGCCATGGTCCCTTACCCAGTGTGCTGCATTCTGGGCTGGAGGGCTCAGTCCTTTAGAATGCAGAGACCCCAAGGTCATACCTACCCTGGGGGTGAGCTATCTTATGGATAGCGTGTGGAAGGCGGCTTGCCTCCAACTGATGCATGAACGTTTGTTAGTCCCTAGACAACCCTTGCCCATGCAGATGCTAGTCAACACAAATAGGATGACACCATTAATTAGGGGTTTGCCTGATGCAGTGAAAATGTATGCAGTGCAGATCCAGGATTGATTGTGATCTGCTGCAGCAGGAGGACCTCAGGGTCTTATTTGGGGAGAGGTAGAAAGGGAATTGTTGAATTATGGACGCCATATGGGATTTTGGACAAAGGATGGAAAGAATCGGGCTGTAGTTAGATGGATGGAAGGACCAAGAGATGCTCCTTTCCACTCAAATGGGGATGGATGACCTGGGGAACCTGTTTCCCGATGCCAGCTATGGAAAGAAGGGATAAGTAAAGGCATCCCAAAAGAGCTAATGGATGGGCAGTCTTTCTCCAACCTGCAGCTACTGACAGAGATGTGGAAGTCCCCAAGAGACAGGGAACAATAATGGGAAAAGCTCATCGTGACAATTTCTTAGGCCCCTCCTGAACCATCTCCTCATATTTTGGAGCAGGGAAACCCCCTGTGCCGTCTCCAGTAAGTGAGCCAGAGGACGGAGAGCAGGTACACATATGAAGGCTCACAGAAAACAACCAAGGGGATTTGTTGGTAACTTTCCCCTTGGCCTTTACAAAACTCCCGTTACTTTTGTCATAGATGCTGGGCATTCCCTCTTTTAAACATCTGACCCAAAAGGATGGTCTATATCCTTTCTTGTCTCCTATACAGATTATCATCAGGACGTCTCTTGCTCAGGAAGATTGGAGACAAGCACTGATTATCTATGTTCCCTGTATTGCTGCAGTTTTTTATATGCTGCTTGTGCAAATGGTTTTGATATGAGGGGTGGGGGGGTGGGGAGGGGAGTTGACAACAGGAGTATTATTGTGTAAAATGTGCTCCCTAACCTCTCATGTTTTAATGTTAGGATGTTTACTGTTTTGCAATATTCTTACAACCCAAGAAAAACATGAGACCACCAACTTGGCTTGGGAGATAATCCGAGGTTACCATAGAAGTTGGGGACACATAGACCAGCATATCTGTGTAGCCCTTCCTAGATCAGTTTGAGAGGGCCTGAGATTCTTCGTACTGAACTTGGACTGGTCCAATCGATTCTGCCCCTCTATTCCTCTCTTGTGCGACCAACAGAAGGCACTGCACAAGCGTGAGACTGGAAAGATCCTTCTAGAACTAATTATAATACAAAGCAGTGAAGATCATGAATATGTAGTAGGCATTTATGAATGTCACAGAATCACAGAATCACCAGGTTGGAAAAGACCCAGAGGATCATCAAGTCCAACCATTCCTATCAATCACTAAACCATGCCCCTCAGCACCTCATCCACCCATCTTTTAAAAACCTCCAGGGAAGGTGACTCAACCACCTCCCTGGGAAGCCTGTTCCAGTGCCCAATGACCCTGCGTGCGACTGTCCAGGCCAGAGACTGACAGTTTCTGTAGCAGAATGCTATGAGAAATCATTTCAAAGGCCTTACTGAAGTCAAAGAAGACTACATCCACAGCCTTTTCCTCATCCAGTAAGTGGGTCACCTTGTCATAGAAGGTGATCAGGTTAGTTTGGCAGGACCTGTCTTTCACGAATCCATATTGACTGGGCCTGATCATCCAGTTCTCTTGCATGTGCTTCGTGATAGCACTCAAGATCACCTGTTCCATGACTTTCCCCTGGCACTAAGATCACACTGACAGGCCTGTAGTTCCCTGGATCCTCTCTGCGACCCTTCTTGTAGATGGGTGTAACATCAGCCAGCCTCCAGCTGGCAGGAGTCACTATTGTCCCAATGCATGTACTGGAGTCAATGGGGTCCCAATACTGCTACTGGAGTCCATGAGCTCCCAATGCAGCTACAGGAGTCAGGGGGATCTCAGTGCAGCTACTGGTTTCACTGGGATCCCAGTGGAGCTGTTGGAGTCAGTGGGATCCCAGTACAGCTACTAGCGTCAGTGAGGTTCCAGTGCAACTTCTGCAGTCAGTGGGATCACAATACAGTTATTGCAGTTGGTGGGATCGCACTACATCTACTGGAGTAAGTGCAGTCCCAATGCACCTGTTGGGGTAATTTGTATCCCAGTACAGCTTCTGGAGCCAGTGGGATCCCAGTGCAACTACTGGAGTCAATGAGGTCCCACTGAAGATGTTGAACTCAGTGGGATCCTAGCAAAGCTCCTGGCGTCAGTGATATCACAAAGCAGCTACTGGAGTGAGTGAGGTCCTAATACAGCTACTGGAGCCAGTGTGATACCAATGAAGATACTGGAGTCAGTGGGATACTAATGCAGCTACAGGAGTAATTATGGTCTCAAAACATCAACTGGATTAGGTGTGGTCCCAACGCAGCTACTGGATTCAGTGGGGTCCCAACGCAACTGCTGAAATCAGTAAGGTCCCAACACAGCTACTGGAGTCAGTAAGGTCCCAACACAGCTACTGGAGTCAGTGTGATTGAGATGCAGGTACTGGAGTCATTTAGGTGGATGTGAAGCAACTGGAGTCATTGGGATCCCATTGCAGCTACTGGCATCATTCATGTCCCAATGCAGCTATTGGAGTCTGTGGGATCCCACTGCAGCTACTGAATTCATTGAGGTTACAATTCAGCTACTGGAGTCATTGGAGTCCTAATGCAGCTGCTGGAGTCGGTGGAATCCCGGCACAGATATTTGAGTCAGTTGGATCTCAGTGGAGCTATTGGAATCAGTGGTGTCCCAATGAAGCTACTGGAGTTAGTGGGGTCCCAATACAAGTACTGGAATCAGTATCATCCCAATACAGCTACTGTAGTCAGTTGGATCACTGTGAATCTAGTAGAGTCAGCAGGATACAAGTGCAGCTGTCGGAGTTGATAAGGTCCAAATGTAGCTACTGGAATCAGTGAGGTCCCAATGCAGCTACTGGAGTCACGAGGATCCCAGTGGAGCTGCTGGAGTCAGTGGGGTTCCAGTGCAGCTTCTGCAGTCAGTGGTATCCCAATACAGATACTGGAGTCAACAGGGTCCCGATTCAGGTGAAGGGACGTTTGGGTCCCAAACCAGCTACTGGAGTCAGCGGATTCCCAATGAAGATATTGAACTCAGTGGGATCCCAGTGAAGCTCCTGGTGTCAGTGATGTCACAAAGTAGCTTCTGGAGTCAGTGGGATCCAGATGCATCTGCTGGAGTCAGTGGGGTTCCAGTGCAGCTTCTGCAGTCAGTGGTATCCCAATACAGATACTGGAGTCAACAGGGTCCCGATTCAGGTGAAGGGACGTTTGGGTCCCAAACCAGCTACTGGAGTCAGCGGATTCCCAATGAAGATATTGAACTCAGTGGGATCCCAGTGAAGCTCCTGGTGTCAGTGATGTCACAAAGTAGCTTCTGGAGTCAGTGGGATCCAGATGCATCTACTGGAGTCATTTAGGTCCATGTGCAGCAACTGGAGTCAGTGGGATCCCACTGCACCTGTTGGAATCAGTAAGGTCCCAATTCAGCTACTGGAGTAAGTAAGTAGAGTACCAATCCAGGTACTGGCATCATTGGAGTCCCAGGGCAGCTACTGGAGTCAGCGTGATCATGATGCAGTTACTGGAGTTGTTTAGGTGCATGTGCAGCAGCTGGAGAAAGTGAGGTACCCCTTCAGCTACTGGAATCAGTAAGGGCCCAATGAAGCTACGGAAGTCAGTGGGATCCTATTACAGCTACTGGAGTCAGTGGGGTCCCAGTGCAGCTACTTCAGTCACTGGGATCCCAGTGGTGATGTTGGAGTCAGCGGGGTTCAAGTGCAACTTCTGCAGTCAGTGGGATCCCACTACAGTTACTGGAGTAAATAGGGTCCCAATGTAGCTACAGGACTCATTGGGGGTCTCAAAATACCAACTATAGTAAGTGTGGTCCCAATGCACCTGCTGGAGTCTTTTGGGTCCCAATACAGCTACCGGAGTCAGTAGGATCCCAGTGTAGCAACTGGAGTCAGTTTTAACCCAGCTACTGGAGAGAGTGTGATTCTAGTGCAGCTACAGGAGTCAGTGGGGTCCCAGTGCAGCTACTGGAGTCAGCAGAATACCTGTGCAGCTACTGGAGTTGAGGTCCCAATGCAAATACTGCAGTCAGTGAGGTTGCAATGCAGCTTCTGGAGTCAGTGGGGTCCCAATGCAGCTATTGACGTCAGTGTGATTCCAGTGCAGCTGCTGGAGTCACTACAGTCACAATGCAGCTGCTGGAGTCACTACAGTCACAATGCAGCTGCTGGAGTCAGTGGGATCTCAGTGCAGCTACTGGAGTCAGTGAGGTCCCAGTGCAGCTACTGGAGTCATTGAAGTCCCAATGAAGATACTGGTGTCCGTGACATCCCCATTCAGCTACCTGAATCAGTAAGGGCCCCATGCAGCCACTGGAATCAGTGGGATCCCAATAAAGCTACTAGAGTCAGTGGGGTCAAAATGCAGCTTCTGGATTCAGTGTGATGCCAGTGCAGATGCTGGAGTCACTACAGTCACAATGCACCTACTAGAGTCAGTAGGATCCCAATGCAATTCTGGAGTCATTGAGGTATCAGTGCAGGTGCTGAAGTCAGTGGGATGCAAGTGCCACTACTGGAGTCAGTGGGGTTCCAATGCAGCTCCTGGGGTCAGTGCGGTCCCAGTGCAGCAACAGGAGTCAGTGGGATCCCAAAGCAGCTACTGGAGTCCGTGGGATCCCACTGCAGCTACTGAAATCAGTAAGGTCACAATGAGGTTACTGGAGTGAGTAGGATCCCAATACTGCTACTGGAATAATTGGGGTCCCAGTGCAACATCTGCAGTCAGTGGGATCCCTAGATAGCTACTGGAGTCAGTGGTGTTTCAGTGCAACTTCCACAGTCAGTGGGGTCCTATGCAGCTACAGGAGTCATTGGGGTCTCAAAATACCGATTTGAATAAGTGGGGTCCCAATGCACCTGCTGGACTCTTTTGGATCCCAATAAAGTTACTGGAGCCAGTGGGATCCCAGTGCAGGAACTGGCATCTGTGGGGTTCCAATGCAGCTACTGGATACAGAGGGATGCCAGTGCAGCTGCTGGAGCTAATCAGGTCCAAATGGAGCTACTGGAGTCAGACGGATCCCAAAGCAGATACTGGAGTCAGTGTGTTACCAATACAGCTACTGGAATCACTAAGGTCCCCATGCAGGTACTGGAGTCAGCGGAGTCCCAGTGAAGCTACTGGAGTCACTGGGATCCCAGTGGAACTGCTGGATTCAGTGGGTCCCACTACAGCTACTGTAGTCAGTTGGGGTCCAGTGCAACTTCTGCCGTCAGTGGGATCCCAATACAGATACTGGAGTCAGTAGAATCCCACTACAGACAGTGGAGTTAGTGGGGTCCCAATGCAGCTACAGGAATCATTTGGGTCTCAACACATCGACTGGAGTAAGTGCAGCCCTAATGCACCTGCTGGAGTCTTTTCGAGCCCAGTACACCTACTGGAGTCAGTGGGATTCCAGTGCAGCTGTGGGAGTCAGTGGGGTTTCAGTGCAATTTCTGCAGTCATAGAATAATAGAATCACCAGGTTGAAAAAGATCCACTGGATCATCGAGTCCAACCATTCCTATGTGCCAGTAAACCATGTCCCTGAGCACCTCATCTACCTGTCTTTTAAATACCTCCAGGGTCAGTGACTCAACTACCACTCTGGGCAGCCTGTTCCAGTGCCTGATGAAGCCTTCTGTGAAAAATTTCTTTCTGATATCTAGTCTGAACTTCCCCTGGTGAACCTTGAGGCCACTCCCCATTGTCCTGACCCCTGTCACTTGGGAGAAGAGGCCAGCACCCTCCTCTCCACAACCTCCTTCCAGGTAGTTGTAGGGAGCAATAATGTCTCCCCTCAGGCTCCTCGTCTAAACAACCCCAGTTCCCTCAGCTGCTTGTTGTAAAACAGATGCAGAGATCAATCTGATCAGTCAGCAAGCACCTTTATTCAGCTTAGCTGTCTTTCTATATACCCCATTCGGTTACATAACTGTGTGCCCACGAGGGTGACTACAGTGTATTATTGGCTAAAGGTAGCTGTCCATAAGGCCATTACCAACACATTATTGGCTAAACTACTGTGCATGCCAAGAAACCAAGTTATACTGAAGTTAGTTATGTTGACAGTTCATGTCCATTGTTTTCCTTTCAGCTGGTACTCGTTCCCACCAAACTAGCTGCTGGGTTCCTCCCAGCTGGCCTGTGTTTATCTTTCAGCTCTCTGCTTCAAGGTCTTGTTAGAGTTGCTCAGTATCAAGCAGTCTCACAGCATCCAGGCCTTGTTCTCTCTAAAATCTTCCCACAATTCCCCCTTTTTGTTTTTCGATGACAAAAGCGTTCAGGTGAAACGTATGATTGACTTGGTGTTGTATACACTGTAACACACAGGATAATTGTTAAAGCAATTAACACCATTAAAAATAACAGTCCTTCTTGTTCCTGTCGACTGCTTTCGTGGCTGAGGCTTAACCGCTGTCACACAGCAACATGGGCTTGATCCATCTCACTGGTGCCCAAAAGTGGTCCTGTATCTGTTAAAACACAAGCATAAGCTCCTCCCCGTGTTAGTAGCTTAAACAGACCATAGTAACTGATTTTTAAACTCTCTCTAATTTAAATGATATTCAAGTGCCTTAGCATTGGTACAATCTAGTCATCTCCTGTGAAAATTCATTTAATATTGAACCTGCATTAATCTCTTCTGTGATTCCCCTGATTCCTGCCCCCCCCGCCCTTTTTTTTTTAAGTGTCGGCTCAATCATCCCGAAACATTGAGCAGTAGGACCCAGCAGCCGCCGAGTGCTGGAATGCAGGCATTCCCCTAGAGAGATAATACAGTTAACTCCTCTGGACTTCTGCAAAGCTGAAAGAAAAAAGAACTTAGAGAGGAGGGAGAAAAGGCGGAGGGGCGGGGGGCAGTCACACGCATGCAGCTTCAAGGCTAAGCTTTTGCTTTTTCTTCTGAAGCCTTTCATTCCAAAGATCCCAGGTAAATCTAACTGTTTGCCGGCTTAGTGGACATTTGAGATTGAAAGGTCCCAGAGATATATTTTCAAGATTAATCAAAATTAATTTGTAAGTCTTACAAAGGTTGGTTTTGCCAAAAAACATCAACAAAGCCATAGAATTTCAAACTGTTGGTTTTGCCGGGAAAACATGAGCAAAGCCATAGAATTTCAAACTGTTGGTTTTGCCGGGAAAACATGAGCAAAGCCATAGAATTTCAAACTGTTGCTTTTGCCAGGAAAACATGAGCAAAGCCATAAAATTTCAAACTATTGCTTTTGCTGGAAAAACATCAGCAAAGCCATATAATTTGAAATCTCAGCACTGCTGGAAAGCCATCAGCAAAGCTGGAATCACTTGGTCTGACCCTGGTTGCATCTGCACTGGCCAGGCCCTCTCCATTTGTGTCCCAGTGCAGGGGGGCATCGCGCTCGGTCTGTAGTTTCCCTGGTTTGACAAACAGGTAGGTACGGGGTAAGGTGGTGTAGATGGAGCAGGCATAGGTATCCCGGAGGAAGGCATTGGTGCAACAGCAGTGTTAGAATTTGACCCGTCTGTATCCTTCCCAAGAATGGCGAGTTGCTCCTTCGGTTGCTCAATTGTAGTTGTGGACAACTCGAGTTGATCCATTCTTTTTACTAAGGTTTGAAGGATATCATTTGTTGTATCCTGTGTTTCTTTAAGTCAAGAGATAGGGCCAGAGCCAGGGGGTGTCGTAGTGGGCATATCCGGGGGTGGAGCGCAATAGCGCTTCCAGATCAGGGCCTCCCTCTGAAGGTCCCGTGACTGCAACTTCTGGTTTATCTTCAGTTAGTGCAGGCATAGTCACAGCGCAACTTCTGGATTCCTCCTGCCCCGTCAGGGTTTTAGGAATAGCTCCAGGACCAGTTACAGTGTTTTCCTTTCAGCTGGTACTCGTTCCCACCGAGCTAGCTGCTGGGTTCCTCACAGCTGGCCTGTGTTTATCTTTCAGCTCTCTGCTTCAAGGTCTTGTTAGAGTTGCTCAGTATCAAGCAGTCTCACAGCATCCAGGCCTTCTTCTCTGTAAAATCTTCCCACAGCTGCTCCTCATAAGACTTGTTCTCCAGCCCCTTTACCAGCTTTGTTGCTCTTCTATGGACACGCTGAAGAGCCTCAACATCCTTGTTGTTGGTGAGGGGCCCAGAACTGAACGCAGTATTCGAGGTGCAACCTCACCAGTGCTGAGTGCAGAGGGACCTCCCTGGACCTGGTGGCCACATCATTTCTGATACAAGCCAAGATGCCATTGGCCTTCTGCTGCTCATGTTCAGAAGGCTGTCAATCAACACCTCCAGGTCCTTCTCCTCCAGGCAGCTTTCTAGCCACTCTTCCCCTATTCTGTAGCACTTTATCACCATAGCTGTGAAATTTTTAGAAGTGGAAATTCAATGGGGTAGCTTCTAGCTGGGTAGGGAAACACTATATAAGGCTTCATCTCTACACAATAATGTGATTTCATTTGTCGCCTCAAAATGGAGTCCTTGCCTCAATCGCTACATCATCCACCCATCGAATTTATCTCTCTACAAGAAGAGGATGTTGTAGGGGACTGTGTCAAAGGCTTTACAGAATTCTAGATAGATCATACCCCTCGGTTTACCTGCGTCCACTGCTGTGGTTATCCCATCATAGAATGCCACTGGGTTGGTCATACAGGGTTTGCCCCTGGTGAAGCCATGCTGGCTGCCATTAATCACCTCCATGTCCTCCATGTGCTTTAGCATAGCTTCTAGGAGGATCTGTTCCATGACCTTCCCAGTTACCGAGGTGAGGCTGACAGGTCGGTAGTTCTCAGGGTCATCTTTTCTACCCTTTTTAAAAATGGGCACAATGTTACCCTTGTTCCAGTCACCAGGACCTTCTCCTGATTGCCTTGAATTTTCAAGGATCCTGGAGAGTGGCTTGGCAACCACCTCAGCCAATTCCTTCAGGACTCTGAGGGAGTCTGAGTCATGAACAGGTTGAGAGCTTGTGGGTCAAAATTAAGGACAGAAGAACCAATGGGAACCTTATGGTTGGTATATACTACAGGCCATCCGATCAAGGAGAACCAATTCATGAAGTCTTCTTCCTCCAGCTACAGGAGGCTTCACGCTCGCATGCTCTCATCCTACTCTTTTGGCAAGATCTAGCAGCAGGACGGTGCATTCTGCAGTGGGGTGACAATTTGTGGCAGTGTGGCAGCTCCCAGAGACAGGGAAGCCAAGGAAAACCCAGACAGGAGCGGAGCGGGTGGCTCTGGGCTCCTGACAACTGGAAGCAGCCAGTCCCGTGCAGTGCCTGACAGACGGGGGTGGTCCCGGAAGCTACCGTGGGAGATTTAAATGGCCCCTAGGGAGTACCATGACCTGAACCATGGCGAACAGATGCGGGGCGTCTTAGTAAAACAGGGCAGTTTGAGCTGCAGTTTAAGCAAGCCGGGAGGGTGAAGAGAGGGGTTGGAGGCCAGCCTGAAGGGATTGAGGACCATGGTGGCCACCCGGCATAAAATTAAAGCTGCTCCAGGTACTGCACCAGTCAGGATGGATGTAACCACCCAGACGGAGGCTCAGTGAGCACATGCAGCCACTCAGACACTGGGCTGTAGGGAGTGTCCCCCTCCTACGCTGACTCACACCACCAGTACTGACTTCATTGTGGAAGCTGCGCTCGGGTAGGGTAACTCCTCCACTTGGTGTCAGAGCTTAGGGAGGAAGTAACTAGACTGAGGACTATCAGGGAGTGTGAGAGGGAAATAGACCAGTGGAGCAGCACCCTCTCACAAACTAAGTAGGCTGACAGAGCAAGCACAGTTGTGAACTACTCATCCACCAACTGTAAGACTGAGGAGAAAAAAGATTGGGAATGGCAGCAAGTTCATGCCTGTTGCAGAAAGTGTATTGTCCCCATGAACACAAAAAACCCCCAGGTTCCCTTGCAGAATAAATATGAAGCACTGCAAGTGGAATCAATCCCTACAGCCGAAGAGGATGGGTCTCACAGCCTAGAAACATTCCCTAGGCTGCACCATCCTCAAATGAACATCAATACAACCTCTGAGAAAAAGAAGAGTGATTGTCTTGGGGGATTCCCTTCTGAAGGGAAAAGAGGGCCCTATCTGCAGACCGTACCCACTCCAGAGGGAGGTCTGCTGCCTGCTCAGAACCTCAGTGAAGGACATCACAAGAAAACTTCCTTCCCTGGTGAAACCCACAGATTATTACCCTCTGCTAGGCAGCAATAACATAGAGAGGAAGAAGCTGAGGGCAATTAAGAGGGACTTCAGGGCTCTGGGGAAAATGGTGAAGGGCTCTGGTGTGCAAGTAGTGTTTATTTCCATTCCAACAATAAGGAATGAAGAGGGGGAGATCAAGAAAAATCAGTCAATTAATACCTGGCTCCAAACCTGGTGTGAGGAGCAAAACTTTGTGGTTTTTGATCATGGACTGGCCCATGCACCTCCAGGCTTCCTTATCAGGGATGGGGCATGCTTATCTCCTAGGGGTACAAAATTCCTCACCAAAAATATAGCAGGGCTCATAAACAGAGCTTTAAACTAGATGTGAAGAAGGAGGGGGACGAAGCCAGGCTAGTCAGGAGTGAGCCTGGAAGTGCAACTCCAGTGCCTGAGAGATGGTGTACTGACGAGGACCTCCAGTATATGAACTCAGAGCGAGTGGGGGCAAGTACGTCTGGTGACGGAAAGGATGTAACTGGCACTGATGGGTTAGATAATCCAAGGACCAGTCATTTGGGAATGAACACTATTTCCTTTATGAGAGCTGAGGGATTATCAGCCCAGCTGGAGTAGGAAGCTATTGTAGGGCAAGGAGATTACGATGTAGTTGCCAACACAGAAACGTGGTGGGACAACTCGTATAACTGGAGTGCAGCTATGGTGAGGTATAAACTCTTCAGGTGGGATAGGAAAGGTAGGAGAGGTGGTGGGGTAGCCCTTTATGTTAGAGAGTGCTTTGATACCCTTGAGATCGATTATGGTGAGCATGGGACTGAGTGCCTGTGGGTTAAAATCAGAGGAACCCACAATAAGGCAGATTATGTGATGGGAGTCTGTTATAGACCACTCAGCCAAGAAGAAGCAGCTAATGAGCTCTTCTATAAACAACTGGAAGAAGTCTCAAGATCATTACCTCTTGTCCTTGTGGGAGACTTTAATCTACCAGATGTCTTCTGGAAGTACAATACAGCAGAGAGGAAGCAGTCTAGGAGGTTCCTGGAGTGTGTGGAAGACAACTTCCTCACACAACTGGTGAAAGAGCCGACAAGGGAACATGATTGAAAGACCAGATGTTCTGAATAAGACACGCAGGATAATGAATCCTAAGTGTGTGAAGAAGTCAGGCTGGGAAAACCCGCCTGGGAATGAGTGGAGTGAGGATGTGACTGAAGATAGTCACAAGTGTGGGTGTGAAAGAGAGCAGTACAAAATATCCTGTTTGTCTTAGTTTGGATATCAGAGAGCTGTATAAATTTGCTTGAAAAAGAGGAGCTAGTGTACTTTCTTAATTTGAGTTCTGTATGCCATGCTGATTAAGAGAATATACTTCGAGAAAACTGCAAGGTCTGCATTTCCTTCATCACCACACCTCTGCCAGGGAAATGCTGTGGACTAGTTCTTCTGTGAAATCCCCCGATACCCAAGCTCTCCTGGTCAAATGGCTACTTCAGGGAAGTTGGTCTTTTTGTGCTTAGTGCCAGTTTACTTTTCAGCTGTTTTTTTTCCCTTGTGGTGTCCTACACGTAGATCTTCAGGGCCGTGCTGAGGATCCCCTCTGAGCAGGGACGACACAAAGCCTTTCTCCATGTGCTTCCTGCACCTGACCATGGTCTCCCTGTTTATCAGCACTTGCCTATTTGCCTACCTGAAGCCTCGCTTCATCTCCTCCTCATTCCTGGATCTGGTGGTGGCAGTTCTGTAGTCCTTGGTTCCTCCAGCAGTGAACTCTCTCATCTACAGCTTGAGAAACAAGCAGCTCAAGGATGCAGTGTGCAAACTGATAACTGGATGTTTCTCTGAATCAATAAACTGCTGTTCTCTTTCTGCATAGCAGTTTTAATGTAACTCTTTGCATTCTCAGACCATCTTCATTGGTTTGTTGTTGTTAATGGTCTTTTAATTGTGGTAATGTACTCATTCCCTTTCTATTTCACTGTCTGCTTTTCTTTTCTGACCGAGTAGGTTTGTAACTGAGGAGCTATAAAGTAGTAGCCTTCAAGAAATTATATTCTTCCTGAGCCCCTTCCTCCAAGGCCTTTATGGAGCTGCAGGGCCTTCCTGGAGCTGCTGGTGAAAGGGAAAAAGAGTCTCAGCATGGCAGCGCTGCCAGACAGCACCAGCGCTTAATCTCCCAGAGCTGTTCTCTTCCCACTTCCACAGTCTCTTCTCAATGCTTTCCTTGCTGTAAGGCCTGAGTACTCTGGCAGCTTGGTCACAGCAGTGCTGCATGGCAGTGCCATGCCCGCAGGCAGGACTAGGCAATGGACACTTGTGTGACAGAGCTGGCCTACAGAAGAGCCTTTCCATAAGGAAAGGTGATCTCCTCAGAGTCACAGAAGAGCTGGGTCACAGACAGGTCATCGAAGAGTTGGGTCATAGAAGATGCGAGTCATAGAAGAGTTGAGTTATAGAAAGGCCATAGAAGGGTTGCATCACAGAAAAAATATAGAAGGATCATGGAAGAGTCAGGTCATAGAAGACTCGGGTTATAGAAGAGTTGCAAAAGAGTTGCATCATAAAAGGGTCATAGAAGTGTCAGGACATAGGTTTTAAGTGGAGAAACCTTCCTCAGAGGAACTGCTGAAACTGTTCATACTAATTCATTTTATTTTTCTATTTTATCTTTTCCTGTGTCTATTTTTCTTTGAAGAGCTCTCCAAGAAAAGATTCATTGAGTCCTAGGATAACACAGGATGGAAGAGCCCCCTGAATATCATTGTAGTGGGTCTGGCTGGCATGGAGTGAACTTTCAGCACAGCACCGCAACCTCCCCATTCCACTGCCCCAGGAAGAACCCTGAGCAAGGCGTGTGGAACAGGATCTGCCTTCCCAGGGCTGGGGGTTGCAGCTTGGCCTTTCTACTTCATCCAACAAACCCAGGGGTTCCTAAGCATCTGAGCTGCCTGCACAGCACCTTTGCCTGCCTGCAATCGTGGCCTCCAATTCTCATCTCTAACAAGGCCCTGGGGAGGCTCTGTCAGTGATGACCCTCACTGAGGCTCATTAATGCTTCAAGATCCTTCAGGATTTGCTTCTGACTTTGACTCAGGGAAAGGTTTGTGGGGTCTCCTCTTTGTACCTGAGGCTCAAGGACTCTGCACTAAATACTCCATGGAACTCATTAAAATAAAGCAATGATGTGCAGGCATATTAGTCAGTTAGAAAAACTGCAGAAACATTAGGAAAACTTAGACAGCTTAGCTTACTGAAATATGCACTGTATGCTAGTAAAGGCCTTGAAGACCCTGGATGTTGATAAGAGAGAAGCTCATTCATAGACATTCACTGATAAGGGAGAAGCTGGAATGTGGAAAGCTAACTGCAGCTCAACCAGGATGAGACTGCGCCTGCACACAGATTGAATTCAGGGACAGTTCATGAGGAAGATGAAGACTACTTCAGCCCTGAGCCCCAGAACACAACACCGTGCCTACGCAAGTATAGCAGAAGCTTCTTGAATCTAATTATAATAAGAAGCGGGGAAAGGTCATGAATATGTAATAGGCGCTTATGAATAGGCATGTCTTCACACTATAACTATCTGCTTGTTAGACTGTTCGGTGTGTGAGTCAGGAGGATTACCCCCTCACACCCGCCGGCGAATAAACACATACCTGCTTTATAACCCTTAACAGAGTTATAGAGTTTGATTCCGCAAAACAGCAAGACCTAACAAACCATCTCTCTTCCTGTCATTGTCTTCTGGTTTTGTATGGTTCATTAGTTTGAGGTTTCCTAGTGCAGTTATGGAGAAAGAATTCAAAGAGATTCTAATAAAAATGAGTTTTCATTGTCAAGAGTGCAGTTTATTATTTTCCAGTTTAGAGAAGAGGTGATGGCAGCATTGTCTGATTGGAATTTATCCAGGGTCTCTACTAAGGAGACCTGGACTGGTTGGAGAAGGCGTCCCTTGAGGTCTGACACAGCATGGACAACCTTGCTCCTCACCTCCCAACCCCATCATTGCTCTCATCACACCCCTGAACTAGCATCTTTCACCTCACATCACACTTCTCCCCTACTCTCTGCAGCTGGGGGTTCCAGCTCCTTCGTCCCAGCTCCCCCTGGTCTCCTTACAAACCTGGCTGCACAAAGGCAGGGAGGGATTGCACTGAGTTTTGAACAAGCAAAACAAAACAGAGAAGATTCACCATGGAAATAAACCAACGCTCCCCCAATGCGTGCCCAGGACAAGCTGCCACCCAATAGGCTCTCCTTCCACAAGGCAGAACCATGCCAGAATTGCTTCACACAGAAAGGAAATGATGAAATAACCACGATTAAAGAGTTGGCAGAAGGCAGAGTCAGAACGAGCACGGACAGCAAGGCCAGCTTTGAACTCCCTGAAGCCAAAAGCAGCTACGGGATTGTTGAGAGGTGCCCGAGTGATCAAACAGTGAGGGGAAAGGCAATGAAGAGAGTAGTGGCTAGTGCTTCTGTGCAGCTTTGTTCTGGAAAGGGGACTTCAGACATGGTCAGGTGAGTCAGGAGAGGTGAGCCCAAAGAATTCATAGAATCATAGAATCATAGAACAACCAGGTTGGAAGAGACCCACCGGATCATCGAGTCCAACTGTAAATTGTGGTAAATGGAGTCAACTCCATCTGGAGGCCAGTTACAAATGGTGTCCCCCAGGGCTCAGTGCTGGGTCCATGTCTGTTCAATGTCTTCATCAATGACCTAGGTGAAGACATTGAAGGCACCCTTAGCATGTTTGCAGATGACACTAAGATGGGAGGAGGTGTCAATCTGCTTGAGGGGAGGGAGGCTCAAAAGGGAACTGAACAGGCTGGACCACTGGGCAATGACCAATGGCATGAGGTTTAACAAGGACTCAATCCTGAGCCCTGCATTTGGGGCACAAAAAAACCCTGTGCAGTGCTACAGACTAGGGGAAGAGTGGCTAGAAAGCTGTCTGGAGAAGGACCTGGAGGTGTTGGTCGACAGCCTTCTTATGAGGAGCGTGTGAGAGAGCTGGGGTTTAACCAGGAGAAGAGGAGGCTGAGGGGAAGACCTCATTGCTCTCTACAACTACCTGAAAGGAGGTTATAGAGAGGAGGGTGCTGGCCTCTTCTCCCAAGTGACAGGGGACAGGACAAGAGGAAATGGCCTCAAGCTCCGCCAGGGGAGGTTCAGACTTGACATTAGGGGAAAAAATTTCACAGAAAGGGTCACTGGGCACTGGAACAGGCTGCCCAGGGAGGTGGTTGATTCACCTTTCCTGGAGATGTTTAAGGGACTGGTGGATGAGGTGCTAAGGGGCATGGTTTAGTTTTTCATAGGAATGGTTGGACTCGATGATCTGGTGGATCTTTTCCAACCTGGTGATTCTATGACTCCATGATTCTATGATTCTATGAATAGGTGAGAGATGATGGAGATGAAATGCACAGCCGGACAGAGAGTACTGACAGTGCAGATGTGATGGAAGAGCAATAGCTCTCCTCTTGCTGTTAATGCCCGTCCTGACAGCTCCTCATTGTGATCTCATGGGAAACACTGACAGTTTATGAACACTATCCCATGGTTTCAGCTGATGAGGCCATGCTCACACTTTGTAACTGGTATCCAAATGACTGAAGGTTCCAGGCCGAGCTCCGTTGCCTGACCATAAGCACACAGCACTATCTCCAGAGGAGCCAGTGTCTCTGCAGCCCACGCTTGGGATAAGCAGCTAGCATAGAGGAGCTGCGGGAGACCAGAGCCCCTTGGGAGCTGCAGCTGGAGCCTGGGCAGAGGGTCCCAGGGCACCTACACTGGCACCACATGCCCATGTCCCTGTCGCTGCATCCCACCCCTTTTTATGATCCTTCTCCTTTGCAAACAAACTCCCCAGAGATCAGGACATTAAAATAGGACAAAGCAATGTGGGAACATTTTACAGAGAAGAAGGCCTGGATGCTGTGGGACTGATTGATACTGAGCAATTCTAACAAGGCCTTGAAACGGAGAACTGAAAGATAAACAAAGGCCAGTTCGGTGAGGAGAAAAGACAACCTTCTGATAAGCAAAGGCCAGCTGAAAGGAATACAAGAACTAGGTCAGTGGGAACAAGTACCAACTGAAAGGAAAACAATGGAAGAGAACTATCAACATAGTTAATTTTAGTGTAACTTGGTTTCTTAGCATGTGTGGTAGTTTAGCCAATAATATGTTAGTAATAGCTTTATGGACAGCCACCTTTAGCCAATAATACACTGTAGATACCCTCGTGGGCACCCAGTTATGTAACTAAAAAGGGTTTATAAAGAAACAGCTGAGCTCAATAAAAGGTCTTCAATCCATCTGATGTTCGTGTGATTAATCCCCTCAAAGCAAAGCATGGAGAACACCATCCACAAGGTTTGGAGCTTAAAGTTGCAACAGGACATTTTTTTTTCTTTCGGTCTGTTTGTTCCTTTTGTCAAACTGTTCTCAAAATTTCTATCACACTGAGTTTACAGCATTAAGAAAGATAATTCTTGTGTCTTTCACAGAACCCAGGGCCCCAAACAACTCCCTGCTCTGTACTGTTCATGTGTGAGAAAGGAGGTTGTGGAGAGGAGGATGCTGGCCTCTTCTCCCAAGTGACAGGGGACAGGACAAGAGGAAATGGCCTCAAGCTCCGCCAGGGGAGATTTAGGCTGGACATTAGGAAAAGATTTTTCACAAAAAGGGTCATTGGGCACTGGAACAGGCTGCCCAGGGAGGTGGTTAAGCCACCTTCCCTGGAGGTGTTTAAGGGATGGATAGACGAGGTGCTGAGGGGCATGGTTTAGTGTTTGATAGGAATGGTTGGACTCGATGATCCAGTGGGTCTCTTCCAACCTGGTTATTCTATGATTTCCCAGCAGATGCCTTTGGCCATTGAGGATCTCCAGTGGCACTGGGCACTCACAGGTCAAAGCTCAGCCCAGCCCTTATTCCTTACACAACACCCCATGTTCTCATCCATTCCACACTCAAGCACATTATCAAGGCCTTTCAGCCTTCAATTGCCTGAGCTCATTCTGCACAATGGATTGGAGGAAAAAAAAGCCCAATCTTCACACATGATACTGAGGAAATCTCCTTTATTACAGAGATGACACAAAGGAGGCGAGCATTATCATGGAGATGGACTCATTTACAAAAGATCTCTGGGTCAGACAGGTTGGGTTCATCCTCTGAAGCAGTGGCACATAAGAAAATATCTATGTATAGACAGGTTTATAAGCAATACAGTGCCCAAAGACAAACATTGCCTGAGGTAAATATGAGATCACTTGTGAAGAGAGGTGGGTAACTCATTGCTGGAGAAGTATTACTGGTAGAATGAGTTTATTCAGGGTGTCCATGATCTCCTGATTCCTCAAGCTGTAGATGAGGGGGTTCATGGCTGGAGGCACCACTGAGTACAGAACTGACACAGGAAGATTTAGAGTTTTAGAGGAGGTGGATGGGGGCTTCAGGTATACCACCATGCCAGTGCAGATATACAGGGAGACCACCATGGAAAAGGCTTTGTATCATCTCAGCTCAGAGGGGAGCCTCAGGATGGCCCTAAAGATCTGCACATAGGACACCACAATGAAAAAAAAACAGCCAAATGCTACTAAGAGAGTAACCACAAGAAGGCAGAGCTCTCTGAGAGGCATCTGAGCAGGAGAGCTTGAAGATGTGGGGGATTTCACAGAAGAACTGATCCACAGCATTGCCCTGGCAGAGAGGGAATGAAAATGCATTTCCATCCCTGGAGGTGTTTAAAAGACAGGTGGATGAGGTGCTGAGGGGCATGGTTTAGTGACTGAAAGGAATAAGGAATGGTTGGACTCGATGATCCTGTGGGTCTTTTCCAACCTAGTGATTCTGTGTGTGTGCCATGTGCAACAGAGAGTTGATAAAACCAGTGCCTCAGGCAGCTGCTGCCATGTGGACACAAGCTCAGCTGCTCAGGAGGGTCCCATACTGAAGGGATTTGCAGATGGTAACATAGCGGTCGTAGGCCATGACGGTGGGTCATGGGGATGGTGGGGACAGGTGTCATTGCTGGGGTTCATCTTTGTCCTCTGGAACCACTCCTGATGCGGAAAGTCCTGGCAGCATCTGCAATAGCAGGGACAGGAAAATGAGAGGGCAGAAGGCAGGTACAGAGGTTTGGGTTTTTACACCTCCTTCTCCCACCCTGAGCGGTGTTCTTGGATGTCAGAAACCCTCAGCATCTCTGCTGCACTGAGGGAGAGCAGGGGGTGTCCTGCAAGGCAAGAGCATTGCCTGCAGCTCAATGCAAAGGGAGGAGAGCTGCTCTGTCCCTCACTCTTGTTCCCAGCAGCCCTGGGCTTGCACCTTTCTGAGATGGAGGGGGGATCACACTCCCATGTTACAGAAAAGCCACCAGACCCTGCTGAGAGCAGAGGGATCCACCTCATACCACTCAATGTCTCACCCTTTCCCAAGTTCTCTGCACCCCATTTTCAACTCAGGATACACATGGCTCATTACACAAACCAAAGAGCATTTTCTCTCTTGTAGCATCTCTGTGCTTCTACATAGGGCTCTCAGGTAACACAAAGTTGAGATAGGACAGGTTTGCATCGTGGAGGGAAGCTCACAGCTTGGAAGGGAACCTCAAGGAGAGTCAAGTGTCCTCATGGTGGCATTTGATGAAGGGAGATTCAGCTCCTTCCCCAGCCCCACTGACTGCATTGCCCACAGCCTCACAGCTCAGAGAAAAGCTGGGACACAGGTTCCCATGGACACAACAGCAGGAAAGGAGACACCAGGTCAGTGGGTGACCTGAAACTCCCATCCCCAGAGAGCCTGGCAGCAAGAACAAGAGAACAACAGCAAGAACAGAGACAAGGGGTGAAACAGGGAGAAATAGATTGAGGGTCCAGCTGAGAGAAACCAGGGCAGAGGCAGCTGGGCATGCAGAAAGCATTCCCCTTCCCCAGCTGTGCTCACTCCCTCCCAGACACGAACCTTGCCAGGCAGTTGCTCTCAGCCCCTGGGCTCTGGAGAGGGCAGTGGAGTGGTGGCTGCAGAGGAGATGGTTTAGCCTTGGAGCCTAGAGCCCTGAGGGCAGAGGCTTTGCTGGGTGGGAGAGGAGGCCAGGGGGCGCGCTCAGAGGAAGGGTCTGCGTTGGAGAGGATCACACAGAGCTTTCAGAATTCTCCTTCACACAACATCTGATCAGCTGATGAGCTCTTCTATAAACAGATGGGGTTAGTCTCTAGATCAATGCCTCTTGTTCTCGTGGGAGACTTCAATCTTCCAGATATATGCTGGAAGTACAATACAGCAGAAAGGAAGCAGTCTAGGAGGTTCCGGGAGTGTGTGGAAGACAACTTCCTCACACAACTGGTGAGCAAACCAACAAGGGAAGGTGCCCTCCTGGACCTGCTGTTTGTGAACAGGGAAGGCCTTGAGGGGGATGTGGCAGTAGGAGGATGCCTAGGACAAAGCGATCATGAGATGACAGGGTTTTCTGTTCTAGGTGAGGTGAAGAGGTTGGTTAGCAGGACAGTAGCACTGAACTTCCAGAAGTCAGACTTTAGACTGTTCAGAAGGCTGGTTGGCAAAGTCTCATGGGAGACAATCCTTAAGGGCAAGGGAGCCCATGAGGGCTGGGAGCTCTTCAAAAAGGAAATCCTAGCAGCTCAGGAGAAAGCCATTCCCATGTACCTCCAAGGTTGTGGAGAGGAGGGTGCTGGCCTCTTCTCCAAAGTGACAGGGGACAGAACAAGAGGAAATGGCCTCAAGCTCCGCCAGGGGAGGTTTAGGCAAGACATTAGGAAAAAATTTTTCATGGAAAGGGTCATTGATCACTGGAACAGGCTGCCCAGGGAGATGATTGAGTCACCTTCCCTGATCCCATCCCTGCTGCCTAGAGATTTTTCTCTGAAGATGTGTTTTCCTGTCCCATGCCTTTTTCCTGCTTACAGACCATATTCCAGCCTCTGGGCACTCCCCTACACAAACCATCCTGTTTGCAGGGCACTGCCTGGGTGCCTGTTTCTTTTCGGAGGTTCCAAAGGGCAGAACAATCTAATTGGTCCAGCAGAGGTGATGCTGATGCTGTCCATAAGCAGAGGAGTGGTTGAAGGCACTTTAAGGGGCTATTAGTCACTCAAAGTTACAGCTCATATGTCTCAGTGATTTGTTCAAGCATGAGAACCTCTTTTTCCATTTCTCCCCCAATAGTCCTCAGGAGTAGGCTACTGAAAACACAGATTTAGGAAAGTTCCTTATCTTCAGTGTAATCCCTGCCTTAATCTCCCCTTTGAAATGTCCCCTCAGAGATGACCTGGGGTGATCTGGAGCTGTGAGCAACCCTGATTCACTGACGATCCTCTTGAAATCATAAAGACCCTCTTGTGCCATGAATTGCTTATTCCTCCCACAACTTCTCCCCATAGTGCCATGGGGAGAGCCCTGGGCTGCAGGAATGAGTGACGAGACTGACTCCAGATAGATGTAAAGTGGAGACATTTATTGTTGCAATTTACAAGTTTATATATCTTTGCTCATCTGTCCACGCTCCTCCTATAGCAACCTGATTGGTCCAAGTCTATTGTCCACGCACTTGCCATAGCAACCAACATCTGATTGGTTGACCCACACACAACCTCCAAGTGTTGTTTCCATCCTGATTTGTATCTTTCCGATGCTCACCTCCCTGTTATGTCTGGCCCGATTCCAGCTTCCCCGCTCCTACAACCCAAGGTCACTTCAAGGTCCCCAAGTCAAAGAGGTATCAAATAGGTCTACGTTGCTATCGCTAATTCCCACACCGGGCAGGATGAGTGCTGACCCCCGGAAGGTGGTAGGGTCCCTGCCCCGGCACACAGAGCCAGTAGGGCAGGGACCTTGCTCTCATGGACAGCCCAGGGCACCTCTGAGTGCCCAGGCCTGTACTCAGCCCCAGCAGACAGCAGCCCTCATGCCCTGTCCTTCTGTCGGTGCAGCAGGGAAACCCTGCTCTGGAACACCTCTTTCTCCTCTGCATAGAGAAACTGGAAGAGACATCCTGAAAGATCCCGTAGTTTCTGCAATGTACCAGCTTTAGAAGATCTTACTAGGAACTGCAGTGTGTTGCCCTGCACCCAGACACTTACCACGTCAGGGACTGTGAATATTTCTTCACCAGTGAGTTGTTCTCTGTCCTCCAAATGCAGACAGCCTTTAATCTCTCTTCATCACCCCCTCTCCCCTTGATGCTTGCAGGCAGTGCCCTCAGCCCTGCTGGGCTTTCAGAGGAGCTTCTCCTAGCCAGAACTGGCTCTTTGTAGCGCTGCCCACTTGCCAGGAGCTCCCTCCATGCCAGGAGCCCAGTCCAGTTCAGCAGCAGAGGAGCAGCCCAGGGATTTTAATGACCCCTCTGGTGGGTTTGATGCTGAGTCCATGAACCTCAGAAACCATGAGGAAGTTGAACAAACCTCTCAAGAAGTCAAACACCAAAGTTCCTTGTAGTGTATTGAGTCCCACTGAGGGACACTGCTGAGAAAGTATTCTCTGAATGGCTTCCTCGGTGGCCTCTTGACGTAGCTTTCACTACTGTTACAGGAATAGGTGGGATACAAATTCCTGTGAAGAGTGCCAAAATATTTCCAGTGACAAGACCAGAAAATTTACGGGAATGGATTCAACCATATGTAACGCCAACACCAATAAATTTATGGAGAAGAGATTTACTAAAGCAATGGAATGTATCTATCACTGCTACAGAAACAAATTTATCCTAAGGGTCACTGATCTAAAGCCCCTGCTAAAACTCCCTTGGTTAACAGAGAAACCTGTTTGGGTTGATCAGTGGTCTCTTAAAAGGGAAAATCTTGTTCAACTGCAACATTTAGTAGTCAAACAATTAGATGCTGGATGTCTTGTTCCATCTATTAGTCCATGGAATACTCCCATATTTGTCATTCCTAAAAAATATGGGAAATGGTAAATAACTGCATGATTTAAGAGCTATAAATTCAGTAATGCAGCCACAGATTCCATAACAGGAGCTGTTTTAACCCTTGATTATTCAAGAGCCTCACATTCCTTTTGTCACCAAAATGCTTTGGGTCTAAGCAAACAATTTAAAATTACACTTTCCCAAGCAAAAGACAATTTGGGCATGTCCTGAGTGCCAACATGTGACTCCATTACCTAAAAATGAAGGAGTTAACTTCATTCAAACTGAAAAGTGGCAAAAGGATGTAACCTACCTTTTGGCCACTTAGGTTATGTTCATGTATCCATAGTTACCTTTTCAGGTGCTATATGTGCCTCTGCTCATGCTAGTGAAAAGGGGCAGGATGTCCATTGACATTGGACTCGCTGCTTTGCTATGCTTGGAATTCTTAAACTAATAAAGAAAGATAATACCCCCAGATATACTTCTCAATCTACTTCTCTTTTCTTGCGAAAATGGGGCATTGAACACGTTACAGGTATAGCCCACAAACCTACTGGTCAAGCCATCATTGAGCATAGGCATTCAACTTTGAAAAATGTGTTATTAAAACAAAAAAGGGAGAATATGCTCCCAACAATTAGACAATGCTATCTATACCCTCAATTTTTTAAATGCCAATTTGGTTTTTGGTAGAAATATGACCGCTGTTAGAAAGGGATTTTTCAATTTTTGACAAAGGTTATGTACAGGGACCCTATGCAAACAATCATCAGAATGGACCTGCTGAACTAATAATGTTGGGGAGAGGGTATGCCTGTGTTCTTCTTCCCTCGGGACCTCGATGGTTTCTGGCACAATATATTAAGCCCTACCATGAGCTGGAAAAATGTGACCCAGAATCAGATGCCTCAGATGGAGAAGTTGAACCTGAATAATGATAAAAGACCATGGAAATGAGAGAGGACAACATAAGATGATCCTATCACCTGTGGAAAACTGAAACGACTATAGCAAAGTGCAAGTACCATGATGGTAGCTGCGGGTATACCATCTATCCCAGCAAACACCTTTCTGGAATACTGAGGTCTCCTCTCAGCCTCCTCTTCTCCAGGCTAAACAACCACAGCTCTCTCAGTCGCTCCTCATAGGGTCTCTTCTCCAGCCCCTTCACCAGCCTCGTCACTCTTCTCTGGACTTGCTCCAGAGCCTCAACGTCCTTCTTGTGGTGAGGGGCCCAGAACTCAACACAGGATTCAAGGAGCGGCCTCACCAGTGCTGAATACAGAGGGAGAATCACCTCCCTGGACCTGCTGGTCACACCATTTCTGATACAAGCCAGGATGCCATTGGCCTTCTTGGTCACCTGGGCACACTGCTGGCTCATGTTCAGCCAGCTGTCGACCAACACCCCCAGGTCCCTCTCCTCCTGGCAGTTTTCCAACCAGGCTTCACCCAGTCTGTAGTTCTGCATAGGGTTGTTGTGCCCCAAGTGCAGGACCCGGCATTTGGCCATGTTAAACCTCATGCCGTTGGACACTGCCCAGCGGTCCAGCCTGTTTAGGTCCCTTTGCAGAGCCTCCCTACCCTCCAGCAGATCGACACTTGCACACAGCTTTGTGTCATCTGCAAACTTGCTAAGGGTACCCTCAATGCCCTCATCCAGGTCATTGATGAAGACATTGAACAGGACTGGACCCAGCACTGAGCCCTGGGGAACACCACTTGTCACTGGCCTCCAGCTGGATTTAACACCATTTACCGCCACTCTCTGGGCCCAGCCAGCCAGCCAGTTTTCTACCCAGGAGAGTGTGTGTCTGTCCAGGCCAGAGGCTGACAGTTTCCGTAGCAGAATGCTGTGAGAAACTGTGTCAAAGGCTTTAATGAAGTCCAGAAAGACCACATCCACAGCCTTTCCCTCATCCAGCAGCCAAGTCACTTTTTCATAGAAGGCGATCAGGTTGGTTTGGCTGGACCTGCTTCTGGTAAACCCATGTTGACTGGGCCTGATCACCCAGTTCTCTTGCAAGTGCTTCATGATAGCACTCAAGATCACCTGTTCCATTACTTCCCCTGGCACTGAGGTCAGACTGACTGGCCTGTAGTTCCCCGGATCCTTCCTGCGACCCTTCTTGTAAATGGGCACTACATCAGCCAGCCTCCAGTCCAGAGGTACCTCCCCAGTCTTCTAGGACTGCTGGAAGATGATGGAAAGGGTTTTGCCCTAGGATGTATCCCATCTGGCCCCATAGACTTGTGGGTGTCCAGTTGGCCAAGCAGGGCTCTGACCACCTCCTCTTGGACCATGGGAGCCTCGTATTGCTCCTCTGTTTCCGGGGTATCTACACAGAGGGAACAGCTTTCTTTACAATTAAAGACTGAGGCAAAGAAGGCATTAAGTACCTCAGCCTTCTCCTCTTCCCCTGTCACTGCTGTTCCCTCTGAGTCCAAAAGGGGCTGTATGGTCTCCCTTGTCCTCCTTTTACTGTTAATATACTTATAAAAAGATTTTTTATTGTCTTTTACAGAATTAGCTAATCTGATCTCTAGTTCAGCCTTAGCCCCTCTGATTTTTTCCCTACATAGCCTCGCTTCCCTCCTGTAGTCCCCCCAAGAGGCCTGTCCCCTCTTCCAGAGCCTATAAACATTCCTTTTTTTTTCCTAATTTCACTCAAGATTTCCCTACTCAACCAAGCTGTTTTTTTTCCCCTGCCAGCCTTTTTTCCAGAACACGGGGATGGTTTTCTCCTGAGCTGCCAGGATCTCCTTCTTGAAGAGCTCCCAGCCCTCATGGGCTCCCTTGCCCTCAAGTGCTGTCTCCCAGGAGACTTTGCCAACCAGCCTTCTAAACAGTTCAAAGTCTGCCCTCTGAAAATTTAGTGCTACTGTCCTGCTTAGCACCCTCTTCACTTCACCTAGGACAGAATAACTAGGGCAAGATTGGGTTGGCCTCTGTTTGCCACCAAGAAGAACTTTTAGCTCTGCTGCTGGCTGGGCTGCAACCTAGTAGGCATTGAGCAGTGGAAACACATGCCATACCAGACCTTGATGTGAGGGATGGCCTTCTCTATTATAATAAAGTAGGGCATACAGATGTAGAATTAAACTTTTGTCAGTGAAACATGCACTGACGACAGTTCATGCATCGAAAAGAGTGCAAAGAGAGCTTCAGGCAAACTCCATGTCCAACTCGATGTTAGTTGGTCCTCCACAGCTACTGTCATCTTTAGCGTGTTTCTGCACCCTGTGGTAGTTGTTCTGCTGTTGACGGGAGCATCATGGAATCAAACACAGAGATCAATACGATCAGTGAGTGTTCACTTTACTGAGCTTAGGTGTTTCTTTATAAACCCTTTTTGGTTACATAACTGGGTGCCCACGAGGGTATCTAAAGTGTATTATTGGCTAAAGGTGGCTGTCCATAAAGCTATTACTAACATATTATTGGCTAAACTACTGCACATGCTAAGAAACCAAGTTACACTAAAATTAACTATGTTGATATTTCTCTTCCATTGTTTTCCTTTCAGTTGGTACTTGTTCCCACTGACCTAGTTCTTGTATTCCTTTCAGCTGGCCTTTGCTTATCAGAAGGCTGTCTTTTCTCCTCACCGAACTGGCCTTTGTTTATCTTTCAGTTCTCCGTTTCAAGGCCTTGTTAGAATTGCTCAGTATCAATCAGTCCCACAGCATCTAGGCCTTCTTCTCTGTAAAATGTTCCCACTTTCTGCTAATGTTAAGTTGCTTGCACTTTACATGGTAGTGATTTGTTACAGGATGAGACAGGTGAAATGCTGCATTGACAACCAGGTGAAAGGACTGAGGCTGGCCAAGCGTCTCCTACCATAGTCAAGGGCAAGATTGAGTTGGCCTCTGTGTTTGCCACCATGAAGACCTTTTAGCTCTGCTGCTGGTTGCAACCCAGTAGGCACTGAGCAGTGGAGACGTGCCATACCAGACCTTGATGTGAGGGATGGCCTTGTCTGTTACAAGAGGGTCATCCAGGAGGGAAAGGCAGGCCAAGCATCCTGTGGTTCACTATACAAAAGAGCAAGACTTAGCATAAGTAACCTGTCTTTAAACCTCCCATCTCCAAATGGAATGTGAGGAAACTGATTTTGTATTATTTAAACCTCCTTAAGCACAGGAGAATGGGACAAAGAAAGCGAAGGACCATGTCTTTGAAGAAAAGAGATGGGAACACGATGCCTGAGTGTTGAAAAGCATCCACTGAATATTGCAGAGATGTCATCAGCCTCAAAGACTTTGGAAAGATGATAAAAGATGAGCCTTGCAAGGACAATGAGCAGTACTATTAAAAGAAATCCTGTAAACTAAATAAAATTTACGAATGTGCAAGCCATGTCAAGTATATGGAAGATTAATTTGGACTAAGATAAAGCATGAAGCTGGTACCAAGCATATTAGAATAAACAGTATTTAAAAGACCAGGTGTTCTGAACTAGACATGCAGGATGTTGCATCTTGAATGTGTGACAAGGTTAGGCTGGGAAAAATCGCATGGGAATAAGTGAATTGGAGATCTGGCTGAAAAGAGTCAAGAAAGTGTGGAATAGACAAAACCAAAAACATCCTGTTTGTCTCAAGGTCAGAAATACAAGGAACTGTATAAAGATCTACCTGAATGAGAGAAGCCAGAAAAAGAGAAATTGTAGTAGTGCTTTCTTAATTTGACTTCTGTATGCCATGCTGATCAAAAAGAATATGCTTAAAGAATATTGAGAGGTCTGTCTCCCTCATCACCACAGTCTCCTCGTAGGCAACAGTAGCAGAGAATCATAGAATCATACCATTATAGAATCACCAGGTTGGAAGAGACACATCGGATCATCGAGTCCAACCATTCCTATCAATCACTAAACCATGCCCCTCAGCATCTCGTCCACCCGTGTCTTAAACATCTCCAGGGAAGGTGAATCAATCATCTCCCTGGTCAGCCTGTTCCAGTGATTAATGACCCTTTCCATGATTTTTTTTTTCCTAATGTCTTGCCTAAACCTCCCCTGGCGGAGCTTGAGGCCATTTCCTCTTGTTCCGATTCCCATCGGATCATCGAGTCCAACCATTCCTATCTAACACTAAACCAAGTCCCTCAATACCGCATCCACACATGCCTTAAACACCTCCAGGGAAGGTGAATCAACCACTTCCCTGGGTAGCCTATTCCAATGCCCAATGACCCTCTGTGTGAAAAACCTCCTCCTAATCTCCAGCCTAAATCTCCCCTGGCAGAGCTTGAGGCCATTCCCTCTCGTCCTGTCCCCTGTCACTTGGGAGAAGAGCCTAGCTCCCTCCTCTCTACAACCTCCTTTCAGGTACTTGTAGAGAGTAATGAGGTCTCCTCTCAGCCTCCTCTTCTCCAGGCTAAACAACCCCAGCTCTCTCAGCCATTCCTCATAAGGCCTGTTCTCCAGCCCCTTCATGGTTTAGTGTTTGGTAGGAATGGTTGGACTCGATGATCTGATAGGTCTCTTCCAACCTGGCGATTCTATGATTCTATGATTCACCAGCTTCGTTGTTGGGCCCAGACTGCACAAAGTATTCAAGGAGCGGACTCACCAATGCTGAGTACAGAGGGAGAATCACCTCCCTGGACCTGCTGGTCACACCATTTCTGATACAAGCCAAGATGCCATTGGCCTTCTTGGCCACCTGGGCACACTGCTGGCTCATGTTCAGTCGGCTGTCAACCAACACACCCAGGTCTTTCTCCTCCAGGCAGCTCTCCAGCCATACTTCTAGGGTGTAGCACTGCACAGGGTTGTTGTGCCCCAAGTGCAGGACCCAGCATTTGGCCATGTTAAACCTTATGCCATTGGTTTAAACCTCATGCCCAGAGGTCCAGCCTGTTCAGATCCCCTTTGCAGAGCCTCCCTACCCTCTAGCAGATCGACACTTCTATCCAGCTTAGTGTCGTCTGCAAACTTGCTAAGAATGCACTCAGTGCCTTCATCCAGGTCATTGATGAAGACATTGAACAGGGCTGGAGCCAGCACTGAGCCTTGGGAAACCCCACTTGTAACTGGCCTGCAGCTGGATTTAACACCACATCCACAGCCTTTCCCTCATCCAGCAGTCGAGTCACTTTATCATAGAAGGCAATCAGGTGAGTTTGGCAAGACCTGCCTTTTGTAAACCTGTGTTGACTGGGCCTGATCACCTGGTTTTCTTGCATGTGTTTCATGATAGCACTCAAGATCACCTGTTCCATGACTTTCCCTGGCAGTGGATTGTACCTTCTTTTTAATTCGTTAATTGCTGGTTGTTACTGAACCAAGCAGTTGTCGTTTTGTTTGTTTTTCAGAGATTCAAGCATAATTGCCCTTATTGACAAAAGAAAACCTTAAGAAGACATGTGTTGATACCAATATTAGATTTCCTAACAGAACATATAACTGATAAGCTATATCCCCCCGCCCCTTTCCCATTATAAAAATCTGTTTTCTTACTTTTAAGGGTTTATTGGAGACTTATTATTCAAATTATGTTATGAATCTAAGAGTAGGTTGTTCTTAATTATTGCTTTCATTTCGTTAGTTTTCCTGTTTTCCTTATGGTATTCAAAATACAATGATGTGCAAAGTGTGTGTTCTTGTATATAAATCTTAGTCATCTCTGTACAAAACTCTGAGACACTAAATGGCCATGATCTCAGGCCCATATCAAATAAAGAGGAATCATAGAATCATAGAATTACAGAATCATGCAATGGTTTGGGTTGGAAGGGACCTTAAAGATCACCTAATTCCATCCCCCCTGCCATGGGCAGGGACACCTCCCACTAGATCAGGTAACTCAAGCCCCCATCCAACCTGACCTTGAACACCTCCAGGGAAGGGGCATACACAACTTCCCTGGGCAACCTGTGCCAGTGCCTCACAACCCTCACTGTGAAGAATTTCCTCTTTATGTCTAACCTAAATCTTCCCCTCTCCAATTTAAAGCCATCCTCCCTCTTCCTATCACTCAATGCCCTTATAAAAAGTCTGTCCCTAGCTTTCTTGCAGGCCCCCTTCAGGTACTGGAAGGTCGCTATAAGGTCTCCTCGGAGCCTTCTCTTCTCCAGGCTGAACAAGCCCAACTCCCTCAGCCTGTCCTCATAGGGAAGGTGCTCCAGCCCTCATATCCTTGTAGCCCTCCTCTGGACCCGTTCCAACAGTTCCAGATCCTTCCTATGTTAGGGATTCCAGAACTGGACACAGTACTCCAGATGAGGTCTCACAAGAGAGGAATAGAGGGGCAGAATCCCCTCCCTCAACCTGCTGGCCACAGATATTTTGATGCAGCCCAGGATACGGTTGGTACATAGGTATGTTTGGACTCGATGGTGTCAGAGATCTTTTCCAACCTGGTGATTCTGTGATTCTATGATTCCATGAATGGAAGCAAGTCTGTACTCGAGGCAGCAGGTAAACCCTCTCTTTGCCCACCTCTCCCTGTCAAATCACTCTGTGTAATAGGTATGAAGCTCTGGATGTGCTATGTCAGTCAGTTCATGATATGGAAGATGGTTCATCTACTCCAGAGGTGTCATCAAGGTTAGAAACAGCTACTCATAGAATCATAGAATCATAGACTCATAGAACAACCAGGTTGGAAGGGACCCACCGGAGCACCTAGTCCAACCATTCCTATCAAACACTAAACCAAGTCCCTCAATACCGCATCCACACATGCCTTAAACACCTCCAGGGAAGGTGAATCAACCACCTCACTGGGCAGCCTATTCCGATGTCCAATGACCCTCTGTGTGAAAAACTTCCTCCTAATCTCCAGCCTAAATCTCCCCTGGCAGAGCTTGAGGCCATTCCCTCTTGTCCTGTCCTCTGTCACTTGGGAGAAGAGGCCAGCTCCCTCCTCTCTACAACCTCCTTTCAGGTAGTTGTAGAGAGTAATGAGGTCTCCTCTCAGCCTCCTCTTCTCCAGGCTAAACAACCCCAGCTCTCTCAGCCGCTCCTCATAGGGCCTGTTCTCCAGCCCCTTCACCAGCTTTGTCGCTCTTCGTCTGCTACTCCACGCATCACAACTACCTCTGTGGAGAAGAATAGATGGGTGATAGTTGTAGGCAACTCACTTCTGATGACAACAGACAGACCCTCCTCATAGAGAAGTCGGCTGCCTCCCTGGGGTCCAGGTGACATCACTAGGAAACTTCCTAGCTTGGTGAGGCCCTCAGACTACTATCCACTATTGCTCTTCCACGTGGGTAGTTACAAAGCTGCAACATGTAGTCTGAGGGTAATCAAAAGAGACTTCAGGGCCTTGGGACGGTTGATAAAGGAATTGGGAGCACAGGTTAGTTTCTCTTCTGTTCTTCCAATTGCGGGCAGTGACACTGATAGAAACAAATGTGTATGGTCTATTAATACATGGCTCCATGGCTGATGTCACCACCACAATTGTGGGGTTTTTGGCAGTGGGAAGGCCTTCACAGCACCAGGCTTTCTGGTTTCAGATGGGATTTACCTATCTCAAAAGAGGAAGAGGGTCTTTGCACAGGGACTTGTGGGGCTCACAAATAGAGCTTTAAACTAGACTGGAAGGGGGAGAGGGATAATATCAGGCTTGCCCACAACAAGATGCAGGAGGACAAGCCAAGGTTAGAGGGACTGGATGCTAGAAAGGGCCCTCAGCCTGTTGCTCAGAAATGTACTGAGCACACTCTAGAGCATGTGAAGCAAGGGGATGCTGAGGTAGCACGAGTCAACAGGGAAATAATGGGGGAATACCTCAGAGGAACAAAGAAGTGCTCCTCTAAGAAGGCTACACAGCCGATAGCCCAGCTGAAGTGCCTCTACATTAATGCATGCAGCCTGGGCAAAAACCACGAGGAGATGGAAGTCACTGTGCTGATAGAAAGCAATGACCTGTTTGCCATAACTGAAACTTGGTGGGATGAATCCCATGACTTGAGTGCGGCTGTTGGTGGCTACAGGCTGTTCAGAAGGGACAGACCAGGAAGGAGGGGCGGAGGAGTTGCCCTCTACATCAAGAAATGCATAGACTGTGAAGAGCTGTCTCTGAAGAATAGCCTTGAGCAGGTTGAAAGCCTATGGCTAAAAGTCAGAGACCAAGGCAATGGACCTAGTGGATGGAGTCTACTACAGGTGGCTTGATCAAGACGAGGCAATTGGTGAAGCCTTCTTACTCCAGCTACAGGAGTAGCTTACTGGAGCTTACTCCAGCACATCATGCTTGCAGGCTCTCATCCTGCTGGGAAGCACGGCAAGCTGTAGGCAATCCAGGAGACTCCTGGAATGCACTGAAGACAATGTTTTAAGACAGGTAACAGACACCCCTAGAAGGGGAGATGCAACACCTGACCTGGTGATCGCTAATGTGAGCGAGCTAATTGGGGACATCAGGGTTGGAGTCTGACTGGGATGCAGCAATCATATATTGGTAGAGTCCTGAGGGGTATGGGTCAAGCAAAGAGCAAAGTCAGGACCCTGAATTTCAGGAAAGCAAATTTCCAGCTCTTCCAGGAGTCAGTCAGTGGAATCCCCTGGGAAACTGCTCTCAGGGACAAGGGATGCAGCTGGCACATCTTCAAGGATGCTTTCTATAAAGCACAAGAAATCAAGAAAAGAAGGGAAGACACCAGCATGGCTGAAGTGAGACCTGTGGCTCAAACTAAAGGGCAAGAAGGAACTGCACAGGCAGTGGAAGCAGACAGGTATCCTGAGAAGAGTATAGGGACGCTGCCCGGTTTTGTAGGGATGGGGTCAGGAAGGCCAAGGCATGACTGGAGGTGAACTTGGTGAGGGAAGCAAAGAATAACAAGGAGGGCTTCTACAGGTACGTCAACCAGAAAAGGAAGGTTAAAGAAAGCGTACTTGCCTTGATGAGCGAGACTGCCAAGCTGGCAACAACAGACATGGAGAAGGCTGAAGTACTCAACAACTTTTTTGCCTCAGTCTTCACTGGCAAATTCTCTTCCCACACCTCTAGATAGATCTCATGACAGGGACTGGGGGAGCAAAGTCCCTCCCACTGTAAGACAAGATCAGGTTCGTGACTGCCTGAGGAACCTGAACATATAAATCTATGGAACCTGAGGAGATGCATCCCAGTCTCTTGAGGAAATTGGCTGATGTGGTTGCCAAGCCACTCTTCATGATATTTGAAAAGTCATGGCAGTCAGGGGAATTCCCTGGTGAATAGAAGAAGGGTAACGTTGTGCCTATTTTAAAAAGGGGTAGAAAAGACAACCCTGGGAACTACTGACCTGTCAGCCTCACCTCGGTGCCTGGGAGGATCATGGAACAGATCCTCCTAGAAGCTACGCTAAGGCACATGGAGGACAGGGAGGTGATTCAAGACAGCCAGCATGACTTCACCAGGGGCAAGTCCTGACTCACCAACCTAGTGGCCTTCCATGAGGAAGTGACCCCACCAGTGGACAAGGAAAGACCCACAGTTGTGATCTATCTGGACTTCTGTAAAGCCTTTTACATGGTGTTTTGTGGAATCAAACTCTATAACTCCGTTAAGGGTTATAAAGCAGGTATGAGTTTATTCACCGGCGAGCGCGAAGGGGTAATCCTCCTAACTTGCACACAGTATGGTCTAACAAGCAGATAGTCATAGTGTAAAGACATGCCTATTCATAAGTGCCTATTACATATTCATGACCTTTCCCCTCTTCTTATTATAATTAGATTCAAGAAGCTTCTCCCATACTCGTGCAGGCGCGGTGTCGTGATCTGGGGCTCAGGGCTGAAGTAGCCTTCACCTTCCTCATGAATCGTCCCTGAACCCAATCTGCGCACAGGTGTATTCTCATCCTGGTCAAGCTCCAAGACTGCAGAGACAGGTGCAGTCAGCTTTCTGTTGTTGTGCATATTTCAGCTTTCCCTTATCAGTGAATGTCTATGAATGAGCTCCTCCCTTATCAACATCCAGGGTCTTCAAGGCCTTTACTAGCAGACAGCGTGTATTTCAGTGAGCTAAGCCTTCTAAGTTTTTCTAACTTTTCCCCTATATCATATGCCTGCACATCAATGGTCCCCCACAACATTCTGTCTGGAGAGATATGGGTCTGATGAGTGGAGTGTTCAATGGATAAGGAATTAGTTGGATGATTGCATTCAGAGGGTAGTGATCAATGGCTCAAGGTCCAGATGGAGATCAGCAACGAGCAGGATCCCTCAGGGGTCCATAGTGGGACCAGTGTTGTTTAATATCTTCATCAATGACATAGGCAGCGAGATCGAGTGCACCCTCAGCAAGTTTGTAGATGACACTAAGCAGAGTGGTGAGATTGACATCCCTGAGGTAAAGGATGTCATGCAGAGGGATCCTGACACGCTGGAGAAGTGGGCTTGTGGGGCGGGTGGCTTCTGTCTCCCGGTCCCAGCAACTGTCCTGGCTGTCATGGTGGGAGCTGTCCAGGAAGCAAGTGTGGGAGATTTAAAAAAACCCTTACAAACACAGTGACTGGAGTTTGCGAGAGCAGTTCACAAAGGCAGGGTGCACAGGGAGGGCCCAGTCTCTGTGCTCAAGAGGTAAGTTCAGTTGGTGAGAGGGAGTCCATCATGGTGTCCACTTGGCAGGAGGCTATATCCTCTGCACCTGCCAGAAGGGACGCATCAGCCCAGACTGAGTTCCCAGGAAAATATGCAGTCTGATACAGCCCTCGACTACTGCCCGTTACTGCTGCTCCATGTGGAAGGTGATGAAGCTGCACTACGTAGCCCAGGGGTGATCAAAAGAGACTTTAGGGCCTTGGGATGGCTACTGAGGGAATCTGGGGCCCAGGTGGCTTTTTCCTCCCTCTTTCCAGTTGCGGGCAGTGACATTGGAAGTATCAAACAGGTCCAGTCTATTAATGCATGGCTCCATGGCTGGTGTCACCATAATAAATTTGGGGGGGGGGGGGGGGGGGGGGGCTGACAATGGGATGGCCTACACGGCCCCTTTCTCAAAGGGGAAGGAGGGTCTTTGCTCAGCAGCTTGCAGGATTCATTGACAAGGCTTTAAACTGGATAGGAAGGGGGAGGGGGATAATATCAGGCTTGCCTGTGACAAGCTGCTAGAGGACATACTACGGCTGGAGGATGGGGTGCTGGTATGGGCCCTCCACCTGTTCCCTGGGGATGTTGCAGCACAGCTGAACTCTTGTAGAGATGAGCTGGGGGCTCCTGAGGTAGCAGGAGCCAGCAAGGAAACTTCCACGGAACACCTTAAGAGAAATAAGGGGTGTTCCACTAAGGTGATGTGGCCAACAGCCCAGCTGAAGTGCCTCTACACAAACGCACACAGTTTGGGCAGCAAAGAGGAGGAGAGGAGGAGTTGGAAGCTACTGTGCTGCTAGAAAGCTACTGCCTGATTACCTTTACTGAAAGTTGGTCGGATGAATCCCATGGCTGGAGTGTGGCTATCAATGGCTACAGGCTGTTCAGAAGGGACAGGCTGGGAAGGAGGGGTGGAGGCATTATCTTCTATATCAAGAAAGAATGTGAAGAGCTGTCTCTGAAGAGTAGCCACAAAGAGGTCGAAAGCTTGTGGGTCAAAATAAAAGATGGAGGTAGCAAAAGGAATCTTGTGATTGGCGTCTACTACAGGCCACCTGATCAAGCAGAGCCTACCAATGAAGCCTTCTTCCTCCAGCTACAGGAAGTTTCATGCTCGCAAGCTCTCATCCTACTGGGGGACTTCAACTACCCTGACATTTGCTGGAAAAGTAGTACAGCAGACTGTAGGCAATGCAGGAGACTCCTAGAGTGTGTTGAAGATAACTTCTTAACCCAGGTAATAGAGAACCCCACCCAAGGGGATGCAGTACTGGACCTAATGGTCACTAATGCAAGTTAACTCATAAGTGACATTAGGATTGGGGGCAGCCTGGGCTGCAGTGATCACACACTGGTGGAGTTTAAGTTCCTGAGGGATATGGGACAGGCGAGGAATATAGTCAGAACTCTAAATTTCAGGAAAGCAGACTTCCAGCTCTTCCAGGAGCAGGTCAGTCAGACCTCATCTGGAGTATTGTGTCCAGTTCTAGAATCCTCAACATAAGAAGGATATGGAACTGTTGGAACGAATCCAGAGGAGACCACGAAGATGATCAGAGGGCTGGAGCACCTCTGCTACGAGGACAGGCTGGGAGAGTTGGGATTGTTCAGCCTGGAGAAGAAAAGGCTCTGAGGAGACCTTATTGTGACCTTCCAGTACCTGAAGGAGGCCTACAAGAAAGGTGGAGAGGGACTTTGTAAAAAGGCACATAGCAATCGGATGAGGGGGAATGACTATAAACTGGAGAGGGGAAGATTTAGACTAGACATAAGGAGGAAATTCTTCACAATGAGGGTGATGAGATGCTAGAATAGGTTGCACAGAGAAATTGTGGATGCCTCATCCCTGGAAGTGTTCAAAGCCTTGTTGGATGGGTCCTTGGGCAGCCTGGTCTAGTGGGAGGTGTCCCTGCCCATGGCAGAGGGTTTGGAACTGGATGATTTTAAGGTCCCTTCCAGCTGAAACCATTTTGATTTTATGAGCTGGCAATGTGTGCTTGCAGCCCAGAAGACCAACTGTATCCTGGGCTGCATCAAAAGAAGTGTGGCCAGCAGGTCAAGGGTAGTGATTTTGTCCCGCTACTGTGTTCTGGTGAGACCTCACTTGGAATACTGCATCCAGCTTTGGAGCCCTCAGGACAGAGGGGACATAGACCTGTTTAAGCGGCTCCAGAGGAGGGCCAGAAAAATTATCTGAGGGCTGGAGTACATCCCCTGTGAAGAGAGGCTGAGAGAGTTGGTGTCGGTCACCTTGGAGAAGGGAAAACTGAGGAGACCTTATTGCAGCCTTTCAGTACTTAAAGAGGGCTTATACGGAAGGATGGGGGAAAACTTGTTAGCGAACTGTAGCAATAGGACAAGGGGTAGTGGTTTTAAGCTAAAAGAGGGCAGATTCAAACTAGATATTAGGAAGAAATTTTTTTACAATGAGGGTGATGAAACACTGGCACATGTTGCCCAGAGAGGTGGCAGATGCCCCATCCCTGGAAACATTCAAGGTCAGGTTATATGGGGCTGTGAGCAACCAGATTGAGTTGAAGATCAACGAAAGGGTGGTTGAACTGGACTGGGACTTCATTGTCCCTTCCAATCCAAACAATTCTATGATTCTATGAAATCAATAGGCTGTGTGATGCCCTCTAATGGGCAGGAGAAGGTAAACAAGGAGCCAAGAGAGACAAGCGTAAGTTAACCCCCTTGGCTCAGCAGGCTCTCGAGACCCAGAGCAGTCATCCCAGTATAACAGCCCAAGTTAGGGTCGCTATATACCAGAATGATGATAAGGATAATAAGGATGATAATTGGGCCAGGGAAGCTTTTGGTCCCAGACCAGTCCCTGACCCCCTTCCCAACCTTACAGGGGAAGTCACCCCTGCCCTTCCCCTACCTGCCTTAAACACTAACTTGTGTGCAAGCCTATACTGGGGAACAATTCTACTCCCTGAGTGACCAGCTTTGTAAAAAGCCATGGAAAGGCTGGATGGAGTGGCTCAGGAGGCTCTGGCACACTGATCGACACTGATCTAAAGAAAATCCAGGAAAATCTAAAGCCCTTGTATCAGGTAACAAGTGAAAATATCAACTGGGGAATTAGCAAATTGTGGTCAGGACTTACCTCTTAGTTCCCAGACCTCAGCATTGTTGTCAAAAGATTTTGACTGTACCTTTTGTTTATCTTGTTTATTGTCACTGTTTATGTTTTATTTCATATCAGCAGATGGGATTTTAGACTGTGTTGCAAAGAATTTTCCCAGTTGTGGTCAAGCCACTCTCTGACTCAGGGTGGTGGTCACTAGAGATAAGTGGATGTTAACCCTGAATTGTAATCTCTTTCACAGTGTCTCTCGTAGTAAGTGAGAAGATACTGTAGCAATCATCTCCCACATGGCCATGCAACTGATATTTGATAGAGGTGATGTGGGAATATAATGGATGATTGGCCAGGATGAACTGTAAAATACACTCAAGTGTATAAATCATGCTAATCATTGCCTAGTCTTGGGTGCTTGACAAGTGGAATCCTTTGTGTTCAGATAACACAGGCCTGTGATAAACTCAGTGCTATCCTAGAAAGCATGCTTGAGACACCTGCCCTACTGTGACAAAAGACAAAGTACAGTGGAAAACTACTTTGCTATTTCCCTGAGAAATACAGGCAAAGAGGCAGGCAACACACATGCTTTCTAGCAAGGACAAAGCTCCACAGTGCCCGTGTTCCCATTTACATTTCTTCTGCCTGGGTGCTGTTTTGGAATTGCCACCGATCATGAGGTAACAGAAATAAGTTTATTCTTTTCATTGTATCTGAGTCTTTGTGGTTATTCCTGTGTTTGGCTCACGTGATTCTACAGTACCCATCTTGTGATGTAACAGATTTCAACTTCTCTGTGACTTACACCCTGCAGGCATCAGAACACTAACCTCACGTTGCTTATTATATAGCTAAGGACCTGCAGAAATAACACCCAGTCTATAACTCCATGTCAGTGATGATTTGAGAGAATCAAGGGGTGGAAGTAAAGTCTGAAACTATATTCAACCTTTTTTTCTTATCTCAGAAGATGAACAAACCATGAAGCTGCTCATCAGAGATTCATATTTAGAAAGACATACAAAACTGTTATCATTTGCTAAAATAAACACTCAACCTTTATAATACATTGCATGTTGATCTCTTTATTGAAATTGCTAGTTAAACTTTTAACTGATATATAATTATATCAAAATTAAACAGTAGTATAAAGAATATTTGGGGTTTTTGATCCTCAGTTCCTTGCTAACAGAGCAAGTAACACATCACCAAATTTTATTCCCAAGGTGTAGGAAATAAGGCTGAATACAGGAATAAAAGCTAAGTATGGGAATGGGGCTGAATATGGGGAGAAACAGGCCTGGGTGCTCCCCTCACCTTGCCTTCTGCTGAGTACAAGGCCTTCAAAAGAAAGGAATGCATCAAGGGCACATCAGCATCTGAAGTTGGGGATGAGGTGTCTGGGAACAGGCATGAGCAGCTCCTGCAACCAGAGAAAGGCCCCGCCAAGTACAGGAGCCTAATTATTTTCTAACAAGATGGATTTCAGCTGCGTGTCTCATAACTTGGCCTGTGGATGACCTGTGTTCATCACTGTAGGTTGAGGCCATTCCTTCTTGTCCTGTCCCTTGTCACTTGGGAGAAGAAGCCAGTACCCTCCTCTCCACAACTTCCTTTCAGGTAGTTGTAGAGAGCAATGAAGCCTCCCCTGAGCCTCCTCTTATCCAGGCTAAACAACCCCAGCTCTCTCAGCCGTTCCTCATAAGACTTGTTCTACAGTCCCTTCACCAGCTTCGTTGCTCTTCTCTGGACTCGCTCCAGAGCCTCAACATCCTTCTTGTGGTGAGGGGCCCAGAAGTGAACACAGGATTCAAGGAGCGGCCTCACCAGTGCTGAATACAGAGGGAGAATCACCTCCCTGGACCTGCTGGCCACGCTGTTTCTGATACAAGCCAAGATGCCATTGGCCTTCTTGGCCACCTGGGCACACTGCTGGCTCATGTTCAGATGGCTGTCAACCAACACGCCCAGGGCTTTCTCCGCCAGGCAGCTTCCCAGCCAGACTTCTCCTAGTCTGTAGCTGCACAAGGTTGTTGTGCCCCAAGTGCAGGACTCGGCATTTGGCCCTGTTAAACCTCATGCCATTGGACTTAGCCCAGTCATGCAGCCTGTTCAGATCCCTTTGGAGCCTCCCTACCCTCCAGCAGATTGACGTTTCTACCCAGCTTAGTATCGTCTGCAAACTTGTTAAGGATGCACTTGATTGCCTCATCCAGGTCATTGATGAAGACATTGAACAGGGCTGGACCCAGCACTGAGCCCTGAGGAACCCCACTTGTCACTGGCCTTCCAGCTGGATTTAACACTATTTCCCACCACTCTCTGGGCCTGGCCATCCAACCAGTTTTCCACCCAGGAGAGTGTGCACCTGTCCAGGCCAGAGGCTGACAGTTTCTCAAGCAGAATGTTGTGAGAAGCTGTGTAAAATTCTTTACTGAAGTCCAGGAATACTCTTGGGTGGATCCCATCTGGCCCCATGGACTTGTGGGCGCCTAGTTTGGCAAGCAAGGCTCTGACCACCACTTCTTGGATCATAGGAACCTCATTTTGGTCCTCTAACTCCTGGGTTTGTACCCAGAGGTAACAACTTTCCGTACTATTAAAGACTGAAGCAAAGAAGGTATTAAGTACCTCAGCCTTTTCCTCATCCCCTGTCACTGTTCCTTCTGCATCCAATAGGGACTGTATGGTCTCCCTAGTCCTCCCTTTATTGTTAATAAATTTATAGAAATATTTTTTGTTATCTTTCACAGACTTTGCCAATTTGTTTGCAAAAGATACTGTTTGCAAAAATACATTGAACAGTAACAATCAGATGCAGGTAAATATAACATGCAGATAGGTTTAAAGCACACAGAGTGAGATGCACTAATAATCAGCTTGATGTTAAGATGTATTTTTAGTACACATATATGCAAAGTGCTTACCTTAATGGAATAGGGGAGGGGGAAAGATGGAGTTCAGCCCAGATGATCCCTAGAGCTTTGGTGACACTTTTCTTCACATCTGCCAACCTGTCAAAACCTTTCCTTTGTTTTCACTATATATAGTAACCTGCACCCTAGGGGCAGAGAAGCTTGAGAGGCTATAGTCACTACATCAAGTGCTGATTGGTGCCCAATGCCAAAACTTAACTCCACAAGCCCAGTAGGAGTGGCCATGGGAGTAGTTTGCTCAGAAGTAGGGAGGAGGCGGGCAGCCTTAGGCGTGGAGGTGTGTTTTAGTATTACGATGATATGCCTTTAGCAAGTTTGCAAATGACACTAAACTGGGTGGAAATGTCGATCTGCTGGAGGGTAGGCAGGCTCTGCAAAGGGATCTGAACAGGCTGGACTGCTGGGCTGAGTCCAATGGCATGAGGCTTAACAAGGTCAAATGCCGAGTCCTGCACTTGGGACACAACAACCCTATGCAGAGCTACAGACTAGGAGAAGTCTGTCTAGAAAGCTGCCTGGAGGAAAAGGACCTGGGGGTGTTGATTGACAGCCATCTGAACATGAGCCAGCAGTGTGCCGAGGTGGCCAAGAAGGCCAATGGCATCCTGGCTTGAATCCTTGTTGAAGCTCTGGAGCGAGTCCAGAGAAGAACAACAAAGCTGGTGAAGGGGCTGGAGAACAGGCCTTATGAGGAACAGCTGAGAGATCTGGGGTTGTTTAGCCTGGAGAAGAGGAGGCTCGGAGGAGGCCTCATTGCTCGCTACAACTACCTGAAAGGAAGTTGTGGAGAGGAGGGTGCTGGCCTCTTCTCCCAAGTGATGGAGGACAGGACGAGAGGGAACGGTCTCAAGCTCTGCCAGGGGAGGTTCAGGCTGAACATTAGGGAAAAAAATGTTTCACAGAAAGGGTCATTGGGCACTGGAACAGGCTGCCCAGGGAGGTGGTTGAGTCACCTTCCCTGGAGGTGTTTAAGGCACAGGTGGACAAGGTGCTGAGGGGCATGTTTTAGTGTTTGATAGGAATGGTTAGACTCGATCTGGTGGGTCTCTTCCAACCTGGTTATTCTATGATTCTATGATTCCCCACATCTATCAAACCTTAAGTCATAAGCTGTTATTCTTAATGTAATCAACTTGTTTGTTTACTAAGAGAGATTTAAAGGATTTTTTTCTAACCCGAACTCTCGACAATATTATTTGTCTTTATGAAATCACTGATAAGGATCTAAGGTAAACAATATAGAGCAAGCTGGATAATATGCTATTTATCCTTTTTAAAATTGTTATATTAATTATTCTTACAGGCTGGGCTTTTTCACCCTTGCGTCACTGTCAGTTGGAAGAGGTAAGGGGTTAAACAGATTGGTTAACTCTCCTTTGAAGTCTCTTACATATTTACAAATGTACCTGTTTGACATTAATCACACACAAGGCTGCTATAGCCTATGAATATTGACAAATTGATGAACCATGACATCACTTCCAGATACAAATAATGCTGCTCACCAATACACTCATTTAAGTAGAGTTGCTTTTTTTTTTTAAGAAATACATATTCTAATAAAAAGAAGGCAAGAAATTGCTCACTAACCTCTGATTCAGCTGCTAGTGATTGCAGAAGCTGTTGTATACAAATAACGTCCTTCTCTATTTGTTGAATCCTCATCACCCTTAACTGAAATGGAATGTATTTTAATGCATGATTTTTTTAAACAAAAAATCCTTATACTTACTGTACAGAATGACTATCAGAAGAGTTCATTGCACAAGAGGGAATGGCCTCAAGCTCCGCCAGGGGAGATTTAGGCTAGAGATTAGGAGGAAGTTTTTCACACAGAGGGTCATTGGGCATTGGAATAGGCTGCCCAGGGAGGTGGTTGAGTCACCTTCCCTGGAGGTGTTTAAGGCATGGGTGGATGAGGTCTTGAGGGACTTGGTTTAGTGTTTGATAGGAATGGTTGGACTAGAAGATCCGATGGGTCCCTTCCAACCTGGTTGTTCTATGATTCTATGATACAAATACAGCTGACTGCAAAGCAGAACTACTTTATGTGGTAATTCCAAAAATGTTCTTGAAAATAAAAAACAGGCATGACTGCAAACATTCAAAATATAAGGAATAGTTGTGTTTTTTTAATAAAACTGACACTAATTTGGATATAATATTAGATTGTCACACAGTACAAGCCCGGGTATAGAGAAACATTTCAGCAAACTTGCACAATTTCCCTATTTCTGAAACTGACTTTCTATGTAGATTTTTAGCAAATTATTCATTTTCATCTCAAATATTAGACTTTTACTTTCCCAACAGCAACTTGAGAGAGATTTATATTGGCAGTGTGTTTTGAATGTATAAAATCCTGAATGTCTTTGATTATTTTCAGTTACTATGATTATTTGGGTAATTCATCTATGCACAGCCACTGAATATTTTTTGTTCCAAACTCCAAAGAATTTACAGGGTTAGTAAAAAGAAAACTACATACTGTGTGTTTGATTTGTCTGGGATTTTATAGATTTTTCTGATACAACTCCTATAGCTATATTGACACTTGTCACTGCAATCATTCTGTGGTTGGTAAATTGAAAGTTGAAGAAAAGAACTTTACAGGATACACATACTCCATGTGGGTCATACTGTGGAGTACAGAATGCATTATGAATCTGTGAAACAATAAGCAAATGCAATAAGTAATATATCCCTCTATTAGCTTACTAATAAATTTACGTTATTTGACTTTAAAAGTTGGCAGAAAATAATTAGCCTAATAATATCAGGAAAGAAAATTTTTTTGCACAATGGATAGCTTAAAAATGAATGCACTATTTTAAAAACAAAATCTGATCATTTTACCTGAATAACATTTACAGTACCATACTAAAAGAGGAAAGGCTTTGTGAATCTAATAGACATTGCAAGGATCAGCAATATAACCAGTCTTACTTATTTTTTTTTATAATCTGAAAATGAAAATAAGATACATTTTTAAAAGCTGCAAGTGCCAAAGAACACACCTGTAAATTATAACAGAAACACAGAAAAGAATGTTCAAAGAACAGAATGAAGTTTTTAAAACACTCAGCATAATAAACTGTAGGAAAAATATCCTAAACACCAACACTTAGTGGATTTACAAATAGCAAACTATGAATTAGATATTTATTTGTAAAGCAAAGTATCAGAAAAAAAGGCCAGAAAAATTTGAAAGCTAAACACACAGAAGCCTCAGCACAACATGAAGCAGACAGTTAATTCATTCCCCTTCTCTTTTGGATCAGGAAATTCTTAAATATGGGTAAGAAAATTAAAATATATTACTGGGAATAACTATATGTTGGTGAAGTGATACATGACTGACACAATACATCCCTCCTTTTTGTCTTTAAGAATGACTTACATTTCTCCCCCTGAGGAGGGAGGAATGGCAGAAACAATGTGTGATGAACTAACCACAACCCCCATCTGCCATCCCCCTGCGCCACTTGGGGGCCGGATGTAGGGAATTTGGGAGTAAAGGTGAGCCTGCAAAGAAGGGAGGGGCGGGGTGGAAGGTGGTTTTAGATTTGTTCTTATTTTTCATTATCCTACTCTAATTTTTATTAGCAATAAATTAAATTAATTTCCCCAAGACGAGTCTGTTTTGTTTGTGATAGTAATTTCTGAATGATTTCTCTATCCTTATCTCAACTCATGAGCTTGTTGTCATATTTTTCTCCTCCTGTCCAATTGGAGAGGGAGAGTGACAGAGTGGTTTGGTGGGCACCTAGTGGCCAGATAAGGTCAATTCACCACATCTGTGTTGGAGAATGAGGTGAACTTAACAGGGGACAATGTCAGAAGAAATGCTGAGCAAAACTGACCATGAGTGTTGCTGGGCCTCTGGAGATAGAGTGCAGAGAGCTTTGATAACCAGCAAGCCTCCAGCCTGAGAAGACTCAACAACAGTAGCAAAACCAAGAAGTCATGAAAACAATAAGAGTGGTCCGAGGAGCTTGGAAGGAAATTTTTATGAAGGACTTGCAGGACTGTTGCTGACATTCTCAGGTATAAATATGAGTTTGTAACAATAAACTCGGTCTTAGCTTGAAATGAAAGCTGAGTCCGTGCCTGTTAATACACCACAAATGGTGCCCATATCGGGCCTGAACGTAGGCTGCGTTAGGAGCATGGTCTGGTGGCATACATTGGCAGAACATTTGGAGGGGCTGAAACGAAGCCTGGGGTGCACCCATAGACACCTGTCTGCTGGACAGAAGGTGAGCTGCCGATAAGGGGATGGGGAACACAGTAATCCAGGAACAGAAAGATGTAATTGTTTTATTTAAATATATTTTAAAGAATCAAACCCGAACACTAGATATTAATGATCTTAAAGCACTTTTGACATGGGCTCGGGATCATGAGCTGTCTTTTGATGTTTGCTCAGCATTTGAGCAAGAAACCTGGGATAAAATTGGAGTTCAACTATGGGATAAAGTGACTAGGTCAGATAAAGCATCTACTAAGTTGCTCTGTCCCTGGTGGAATGTTCTTGAAGCGCTAAAAGCGTATGTCAGCTCTAAGAAGCACAGCGATAATTCAGAGACGAGTGCAGGATCGTCAACAACTGCACTAACCACCCCATCTCCCCTCCACCCCTAAACTGGCTGGCTTGCCTCTGCACCCCCCAACAAGGATGCCAACAATCCCTGTGATCCAGGTCCGATAGATCCCAAGAAGGAGCCTGATCTGTTTCCACCCTGTCCCTCAGAGCGATGGACACAAGTCAGGAGGGAGGCACAGCGGTGGGGGGAAGTTGAAATATTGCAAGCTTTTCCTGTGATCTATGTGCGGGACAGCGGTCCACACTGGGAACCAATTAGTTATGAAGTGATAAAGGAGGTTCAGAAAGCTGTTAAAGAGAATGGACTAACTGCTTCATTTACATTAAATTTGTTAGAAGGTATCAATGACACATTATATCTTATGTCACAGGACTGGAAATCAATTGCCTGATTAGTTATGACTCCTATGTAGTATGTTATCTTTACATCAAACTAGAGTCGATGACTATAGCAGCCCTGGATGATTTGCAACATCCACAGGATAGCCCCTTGCAACGTGTGGGGCTCAGTGCTTTAATGGGCAAGGGCAATTATATTGATAACGTAGCCCAAGCTAGAATACCAATAGAAAGGCTGCAACAATTACAGGCTCTTGTCTTGAAGGCATTTTGAAATGTCCCTGATGCTGGGACTCACGTACAGTCTTTTGTGAATACTTGACAAGGAGCTACAGAACCATACATGACTTTCCTAGACAAACTACAAGAAACCTTAAATAAGCAGGTAGACAATGTCACCCCTAGAGAAGCTTTGCTTCAACAATTAGCAGTAGAGAATGCAAATGCAGACTGTCAGAAAATCTTACAGCCTTTAAAAAATAGAAACCTGTCACTTACTGAGATGATGGCAGCATGCCAAAATGTTGGATCTTGATCTCATGACCTAAATTTAATAGCTGATGCTTTTGCAGCCATGCATACACCTAAGCAGAGAGGAACTTGTTTCAGTTGTGGAAAAACAGGACATCTGCAATGACAATGTCCTTCCAGAAATAGCGGACACGTAGGTCCGAATATTGAAGGACAACATAAAGGTCCCGGAATCTGTCCGCGGTGTCAAAAAGGCAGAACGCGTGCAGATCTAGATTTCACAAAGATGGTTGGGCACTGGCTCCTTGGGGGCACAGGGAAACATGCAGCCAAGCGCAATGGTGAGAGGGCGCACCCTGATTCAAGTACCCCCTCAGAGTCCTGCTGCAATGCAATCCAGCTCTGTGCCAGCACAGCAGGGAGTACAGGGCTGGACCTGGACACTGCCAGCAATACAGAATTAACAAGCACTGCAGTTCAGCTCATCCCTACAGCAGTTAAGGGCCCCTTAGGAAGTGGACTTAGTGCACTGTTAATTGGATGATCATCTGTCACAAAGCAAGGATTATTTGTTTTACTGGAATTGACCGATGTCGATTTTACAGGAACAATACAAGTAATGGCTTGCATGCCTATGCTTCCTTGCTTTATACCAAAGGGCACTAGAATTGCTCAGCTGATTTGTTTTCAAGCAATTCTACCCCATGCAGGAAATCGCATAGGGGGAGAAGGAGGCTGTGGCTCAACTGACTGCAGAAATCATGGCCAACATTAATCTGCAAAGTACGACACTCACAGAGCAATAGAGAACAATATTTTACATCGGCGCTGCTATCTATAGTACTGGTAACAGTCTCTTCTTTAACAGAGTGGCCAACAAATTGGCCATTGACTGAACCACTTACTGTTCTGACGGGGGTGGAGGTAGTGACTAGCCCATGACAAAGTTCACACTCTAATCATATATGGACCCGAGGGTCGTGTGCCTACTGTTAAACCATACGTTCTGTCACCTCCCACCGTCTTATGGGGTAGAGACTGCGCAGCACAATGGGGTCTGACTTTGAGCACCCATTTTTAACGGGGGCCGCTGAGGTGTAGACCACCCTGCCTCTAACCTGGACTACAGATGAGCCAATCTGGGTGGAACAATGGCCCCTCAGCACCGAGAAACTGTACCACCTTAAAGCTTTAGTACAAGAACAATTACAGGTTGGACACATCGTACCAAGTACTAGCCCGTGGAACACACCAGTGTTTGTAATATGGAAGAAAAGCAGAAAATGGCAAAAAATAAATGTCATTATTTAGCCTATGGGAGCATTGCAACCAGGAATGCCCACACTGACAATGTTACCACAAAACTGAGACTTAACTATTATAGATTTGAAAGACTGTTTTTTTACCATTCCGTTACATCCAAAGGATGCAATCCATTTTGCTTTTTCTATTCCTTCTATTAATAGAGCAGAACCAAGCCAACAGTATCACTGGACTGTATTGCTGCAAGGCGTGTGTAACAGTCCAAGAATTTGTCAGTGGTTTGTAGCAAAAGCTTTATTACCAGTTCGTGAATTATATCCTCAATTCCTGATTTATCATTACATGGATGATACTTTAGTTGCAGCCTCGACACCAGAACAGACGGCTAAGGCTGTAGCAGCTGTAACAGCAGCAGTTACCTATATAGGTCTTTGTGTTGCACCAGAAAAAAATCCAAAAAACTTCTCTGTGGAAATATTTAGGGTGGAAAATTCAAGAACAAACTATTCAACCACAGCAACTTAAACTTTTACATTCTCTAAAGACATTGAATGATGTGCAAAAATTGTTAGGAGCCATAAATTGGGTATGCCCCTTGATAGGCATCACTACAGAAGAATTACATCCTTTGTTTATGTTGTTAAAAGGGGATTCGGATTTAACCTTTCCCAGGCAATTAGACAAAGATTCATTGGTTGTATTAGACAACGTCGCTAAAAAGCTTAGTCAGAAACATATCTCACAAATCTTTAAATACTCCAACTGAATTATATATTATTTCAGCCAAATTCCAACCATTTGGAGTTTTAACCCAATGGGTAGAAGGTGTGTCTGATAAATTTAGACCTTTAGAATGGATATTTTTACCACATCAGTTTTCTAAAACAATAACAACTCAGCATGAAATGTTACCTACGTTAATTCAAAAGGGTCACAATCGTTTATTGGAATTGGATGGATTAGATCCCTCAACCATCTATGCTCCCATGACTCAACAACAAGTAGACTGGCTTTTGCAACATTCCTTTTCTATGCAAATTGCATTAGCAGACTTTAAAGGACAAATTAGCATTCATTATCCTCCGAGCCCCATTAGAGTTTGTTTGAGTGCATAAGCTTAATTCCTGCCACAAAATTAAGTCGTATCTCTCTTAAGAAGGCATTGACGCTTTTTACAGATGGATCAGGGAAAACTGGGAAATCAGTGATTGTTTGGAGGACCAAACAAGGCACGTGGAAATTAGACATTTGTCAAGTGTCAGCATCACCTCAAATTGTAGAATTGGCTGCAGTTGTTAGATGCTTTAAGCTGTTTTCACAGCCCATAAACATTGTTACTGATTCAGCCTATGTTGTTGGCATTGTTTCATGCTTGGAGAATGCCTGTTTAAAGTATGCAGACAATGGACAGCTATATGCTTTTTTAAAGGAATTGAAATGTCTGTTAGACAATCTACATGAACCTTACTTTATAATGCATGTACGTTCTCATACAAATTTACCAGGATATCTGGTTGAAGGCAACCATTGATCTGATGCTCTGGCAGCCCCTGTAATCATTCCAGATACATTACAACAAGCACACATCACGTGATTTTATCATCAAGGTAGTACATCCCTTAGGAAAATGTTTCAGTTGACTCATGAACAAGCTTGACAAATTGTACAGATGTGCCCTGATTGTCAATTAATCCCAAACACTACATTTAACGGTGTAAATCCTCGTGGATTAGGTCCCCTCGAAATACGGCAAACTGATGTAACACACATCCTCAAGTTTGGACGCCTAAAATATGTACATGTATCAATTGACACCTTTTCTACCTGCATTGTTGCCTCCACACATACGGGGGAACAAGCAAAAGATGTAAAAAAACATTTATTATATGCATTTGCTCTTTTCGGGGTGCCAAAACCAGTAAAAACCGACAATGGCCCAGGATATGTTTCTAATATAACAAAATCCTTTTTTCAACAATGGGGAATCACACATGTCACAGGCATTCCTCACTCACCAACAGGGAAAGCCATAGTTGAACAAGCTCATGGTACATTAAAAAAAATATGTTGTTAAAACAAAAAAAAAGGGGGAGCGTGGGATATGCCCCTCGAGAGAGACTATTAAAAGCTATGTATGTTCTAAATTTTTTAAATCATTGCCAAGACAATATTCCCCCCATAGAGTGACATTTTATCATGAAATCAAATGATATCACGAGTAAAGCTAAAGTAATGATATGTAACTTAGAAACAAGACAATGGGAAGGTCCATGGCCATTAATAACGTGGGGGCAAGGGTATGCTTGTGTTTCTACAGATCATGGACTGCAATGGATGCCAGCAAGATGTGTGCGACCTGCATTGCAATAATTGTGGGAATTTTGTGTTGAGCAACCACCATTCCATGGTTCCCCCACAATTCCAAGAAAACATCTGGGTAACCCTAGCCAATGCAGCACAGCAAGACTTATTGTGTTTGTCGGTAGCAACTCCAACCAATCTATTTAGCACCTGTTTAGTAAATTTGCCGACAGATGATGTTCTTTATTAGGTGTGAGAAAAGTAGATCTTAGTAAATATTTTAGTTATATAAGCAAAATTGTAACTCTTATATAAAATGTTAATTCCTTACTTAGTATGTGTAGAAATGATTTTATATGATGCAATTGCATATCTGCAGATATATCCAAATCCAACAACATCTCCCTGCAATCACCAAGAGAACTGTGTTTTATTTGAGGAGATAGAGCATGGGCAGGTAATTCCTTCCTATATTTCAGGAGGCCCATGTACATTAGGCAAATTCATATGATTAACTCCAAATGTTTCTATGATTTTAAACCACACTTTGGTTCACCATCAAAGAAATGCCTCATTGGCAGCTTTATCTAGTGTTTTGACATACTAATAAGATCATTCAGAATTTATACATTAAAGTATTAGCACCTTAGAAGATTTAACAGAAAAATTGCAAATATAGAATGAATGGAATACATTTGCAGGACTTCTTGTTGGAATTGGACCTTGGATTATAAAACTAATCCTGATAGGTTTTATGATTTTACTTGGTTTTTTTATTTTTTTTTCTAGCATATTTGTGTGACTTGCTTAATAAAATTAGTGCAAAGCTTGATTGATAGAGTGTTAACACAAATATTAGTAGTTCACAAAAACGGGGGATATGTCAGAAGAGATGCTGAGCAATAAATGACCATGAGCATTGCTGAGCCTCTGGAGATAGAGCGCAGAGAGCTTTGAATAATCAGCAAGCCTCTGGCCTGAGAAGACTCAACATCAGTGGCAAAAACAAGAAGGCATGAAAACAATAACAGAGGTCATGAGGAGCTTGGAAGAAGAACATGCTGTGGAAATTTTTATGAAGGACTTGCAGGACCGTTGGTGACATTTTCACTAAGGTATAAGTATGAGTTTGTAACAATAAATAAATTTGTAACTCAGGGATGGAAGCATAGTCTTACTCTTTGTCATGGACCAGTCCAAGCTGCACTGGAACAGAGTGATGCTCCTGAATATCTGCAATATATCAATAACTTCATTGCAGGGTCAACAAAGCAGAAGTGCTTGAGAAGGGAAAAAGAATAATCCAGATCCTTCCGAAATCTGTTTTTGTCATATAAGAAAGTAAGGTTAAAGGTCCTGCACAAGAGATGCATTTCTTGGGAATAAAACAGCAAGATGGGCATCATCACATCCCTATGGATGTGATTGATAAGATAAAAGCCATATCACCACCAGCTAATAAAAAAGAAACTCAAGTTTTCCTAAGCCTCATGGATTTCTGCAGAATGTATATTCCAGGTTACAGTCAGCTTGTGAGCCCTCTCTATTGAGTGACCCAAAAGAGTAAATATTTCTGGAGCCCCAAGCAGCAACAGATCAAACAGATCAAAAAGAAGGTGTCTTGTGCAGTAGCCCTTGGGATAGTCTGGACACGACCAGATGACTCCCATGGGGTCACAAGTCCTTCCAGGGAGCATGGCCTCACCTGGAGTCTCTGGCAGAAAGCATCCAGAGAGACTCAATGTTGACCTCTAGTATGTTGGAGCTGGGGGTATCAAGGATCCAAGGCCCACCACACTGTGATTGAAAATGAGATACTAGCAGCATAAGAACTGGTTTAGGACATCTCATTAGTAGTCAGTACAGAAGTACAGATCCCCTTGGCACCATGACTGCCTATGCTACACTGGATGTACAAAGGGAGAGTCCCCTCTATATATCACATGACTTCAACTACATGGAGTAAGCAGGTGGCATTGATCATGCAATGGGCTCGAATGGGTAACCATGACCACCCAGGAATTGTGGATGAGATCATGAACTGGCCAGAACGCAGAGATTTTGGAGCATTGCCTGAGAAGGTGACTTGCACCCAAGAGGGCTCATCATGTAATATTAGGTTGGTACAAAAATACTTGCCTTTTTTGTCATTGTAAACTGTGATGCTTATGTTAGATTGAATTTTATGTAGCTGTGTTCATGTAGTACACCATTTTAAAGTGCAAAATTCACTCTACTTATTTATGCTAATGGTTTCATTTTCACTGTTTATTCTGTTTTACTTTACACTGTCAAATTAAAGATGGGGAAAAAAGCAAATTTGAGTAGTTTTGTTGTAGGAGTTCAAAAGGGCACGTAAAGCAGCAGAAACTGCCAGCAATATCAACCAAGCATTTGGCCAGGGGACCGTCAATGAACCTACAGCTCAACATTGGTTCCGAAAAAAATTGTAACGGAAACGATAGTCTTGAAGCTGAGGAGGGTCATGGATGTCCTTCTGAGATATACAACAACCAGTTGAGGGCCAGTATTGAAGGGGACCCATGCAAAATAACTCAAGATGTTGCAGAAGAACTCAACGTTGACCATTCAGCGGTTGTTCAATATTTGCACCAAATGGGAAAATCAAAAAAGCTTGGCAAATGGGTGCCACACGAGCTGAACAAACATCAAAAAAATCACCAGGATGAAGTCTGCTCTGCTCTGCTTTTGTGAAACAAAAACAATCCATCTCTTGATTGCACTGTGACATGCAATGGAAAATTGATTCTATATGACAACCGATGGCGTTCCACACAGTGGCTGGACTGAGGGGTAGCATCAAGACACTTTCCCCAAACCAAAGCTGCATCAAAAGGTTATGGTCACTGTTTGGTGGTTGGCAAGTGGAATCATCCACTACAACTTCTTGGATCCTGGCAAAACCATCACAGCAGAGAAGTATTGCCAGGACAGCAAGGAAATGCACCCAGAACTGCAATGTTTACATCCAACACTGGTGAATCAAAACCAACCAATTTGTCTCCATGATAGCACCTGATCACATCTCACAAGTGACTGCAGAAGCCGCACAAACTGGGCTATGAAACTCTTCCTCTCCCAGCTTACTCCCCAGATCCCTCTCCCACCGATTAGTACATTTTCAAGCATCTCAATGACTTCCTGCAAGAGAAGGCTTTCCACAAACCAAGCAGCAGCTCAAAATGCCTTTGAAGAATTCATCAGTTCCAGGACTCCAGAATTCTATGCTACCAGAATAAAAAGACTTGTTTCTTGATGGCAAAAAGCACGTAGACTCAAATGGTTCTTATTTAGATTAATAAGTTTTATTCTAAACTGAGATATACTGCTCTAAAGCTGATGGTTAAAACCAGTAATTTTGCACCAACCATTACATTACCAGAAAATGAAAGTTCTGTTTACTGACAAGTCCATCCAGGCTGATGCACTGAGACAAGACATCATTGCCTGGGTAGAAAATATTGCTCTAAAGGTATGTCATGGAGATACTCAAATATTGAAACAGACGCGCCACCCAAGAACATCAGAAGAATGTGCAGACAGACCAGACTGCCAGCCACTTCAGTGGCTCAGGTGGATCTGGACTGGGAATGTAAGGGTGAGCTATCAATAGCTCAAAGGGTCCATGAAACACTAGAACATTTAAGAACAGATGCAACATATGGATGGGCTCATGACTGAGGGGTGGACCCTGACCACTGCCACTATCAAACGGGTTATCCATGAATGTGAAACATGCTCCATAATTAAGTCAAGGTAAAGCCTCTCTGGCACAGAGGATGATGGCTCAGATATCAGTACAGGGGGGCTCGGCAGATTGATATCACCAAGATAGGTGCCAAGTGCTTAACATGGCAGGAGTGACTAGTGGGTGGCTGGAAACATACCCTGTGACAAATACCACTGCCAGAAACACCACCTGGGTTCTAGAAAAATCAAGCTCTATGGCAACACAGCACCCAAGAAATAATCAATTCAGACAATGTGACTTATTTATAAATGAAATTCATAGACACCAGGGCCAAGAAGCATGGCATTGACTGGATATATCACTTCCCCTGTTCACCCACAAGCCTCTAGAAAGACTGAATGATACAACAGACTGCTAAAGACTATAATGAGAGCGATGGGTGCTGGGATAGTCAAGCATTGGGAAGCAAATTTAAAATAGAACAGAACAAAAAAAGAATAGGACAAGACTAGATTATGCTAGTTGGAAGAGACCTACAGTGACCATCATCCAGTCCAATTGTCAGACAATTCCAAGGCTGTTGAAGCGTTTTATTAAGGGCATTGTCCAAATGCTGCTTAAATACTGACAGCATGGGGCATTGACCACTTCTCTAGGAAGCCTGTTCCAGGGTTTGACCACCCTCTCAGTAAAGAAATGCTTCCTAGTGTCCAGACTGATCCATTCCTGGCCCAGCTTTGAATCATTCCCATGTGCCCCATCAGTGGATTCTAAGGAAAACAGATCAGCACCTCCCTCTCCACTTCCCCTCCTCAGGAAGCTGCAGAGAGCAATGAGGTCGCCTCCCAGCCTCCTTTTCTACAAACTAAACAAACCTAGAGTCATAGAATCATAGAATCACCAGGTTGGAAGAGACCCACCGGATCATCGAGTCCAACCATTCCCACCAATCTCTAAAACATGCCCCTCGGTACCTCATCCACACGTGCCTTAAACACCTCCAGGGAAGGTGAATCAACCACCTCCCTGGGCAGCCTGTTCCAATGCCCAATGACCCTTTTCATGAAAAACTTCCTCCTGATGTCCAGTCTAAATCTCCCTTGGCGGAACTTGAGGCCATTCCCTCTTGCCCTGCCCCCTGTCACTTGGGAGAAGGAGAGACTAACATCCACCTCTCTGCAACCTCCCTTCAGGTAGTTATAGAGAGCAATAAGGTCTCCCCTCAGCCTCCTCTTCTCCAGGCTAAACAACCCCAGCTCTCTCAGTCGTTCCTCATAAGGCCTGTTCTCCAGCCCCTTCACCAGCTTTGTTGCTCTTCTCTGGACTCGCTCCAGAGCCTCTACATCCTTCTTGTGGTGAGGGGCCCAGAACGGAACACAATATTCAAGGAGCGGTCTCACTAGTCCCGAGTACAGAGGGAGAATTACCTCCCTGGATCTGCTGGTCACACCATGTCTGATACAGGCAAAGATGCCATTGGCCTTCTTGGCCACCTGGGCACACTGCTGGCTCATGTTCAGTCAGCTGTCAACCAACACTCCCAGGTCCTTCTCCTCCTGGCAGCTTTCCAGTCAGGCTTCTCCCAGTCTGTAGCACTGCTTATTGATGTCTCTGAGGACCTCCCTACTCAACCATGCTGGTTTCTTGCCCTGTCAGCTACTTTTCCGGAACATGAGGATGGCTTTCTCCTGGGCTGCTAGGAGTTCCTTTTTGAAGAGTGCCCAGCCCTCATGGACTCCCTTGCCCTTAAGGAGCGCCTCCCATGGGACTTTGCCAACCAGCCTTCTGAACAGTCCAAAGTCTGCTCTCTGAAAGTTGAGCGCAACTGTTCTGCTAACCTCCTTCTTCGTCTCACCCTGCACTGAGAACTCTATCATCTCATGATTGTTTTGCCCTAGGTGTCCTCCAACCCTCACATCCCCCACAAGGCCTCCTCTGTTCACAAACAGTAGGTCCAGGAGGGCACCGTCCTTTGTCAGTTCACTCACCAGCTGTGTGAAGAAGTTGCCTTCCACACACTCCAGGAACCTCCTAGACTGCTTCCTTTCTGCTGTGTTATACTCCCAGCCGATATCCAGGAAATTGAAGTCTCCCACGAGGACTAGAGGTAGCGATCGTAAGACTACTCTCAGGTGTTTGTAGAAGAGCTCATCAGCTGCTTCTTCTTGACTGGGTGGTATATAGCAGACTCCCATCACAATATCTGTCTGCCCATGGGCTCCTCTGATTTTTACCCACAGGCACTCAGTCCCTTCCTGACCACAATCCATCTCAAGGGTATCAAAGCCCTCTCTAATATAGAGAGCTACCCCACCTCCTCTTCTGCCCTTCCTGAAGAGTTTATACCCCACCATGGGTACACTTCAGTTATATGAGTCATCCCACCACATCTCCGCAATGGCAATGACATCATAGTCATCTTGCCTTACCACAGCTTCCAACTCCTCCTTCTTATTTCCCATGCTGCGTGCATTGGTGTAAATGCACGTCAGCTGGGCTGGAGAACCTACAGTCCTCGTAATAGGGTTTCTTCCCAATTAAGTGGTCAGTGGGTTAACTAAGGCCACAGTGTCAGTTTCCTGCTTATCATCCCCAGGTTCACTCACCCCCTCATGCTTAGTGGTGATATACTGGCGGTCCTCACCAGCACACTACCCCTTTGACACTGAAGTCCCATTTCCAGGCACACTCCCATCTGGCCTGGCCTCCATCCCCTCCCCCCTCACATCTAGTTTAAAGCTCAATTTAGGAGCTTCACTAGATTTTTAGAGAGGGCTTTAGTCCCCCTAGGAGACAGGTGTGTCCCATCCCTAGTAAGAAAGACTAGGGGTGTGTGGGCCTCCCCATGATCAAAGAATCCAAAGCCCCCTTTTCACATCAGTCCCTGAACCAGTCATTAATCAATTTCTTCTTCCTCACTTCTTGCTCCTCATTATCAGTATTGGAATGGAGCTAACTACTACCTGTGCCCCAGAGCCCTCAATCATTCTCCTCAGCTGCTCCTCACAGGACACGCCTTCCAGCCCTTTCACCAGCATTGTTGTCCTCCTCTGGACACATGCAAGGGCCTTCACATTAATTTTAAATTCATAGAATCATAGAACAACCGGGTTGGAAGAGACCCACCAGATCGAGTCCAACCTTTCCTATCAAACACTAAGCCATGCCCCTCAGCACCTCATCCACCCATTCCTTAAACACCTCCAGGGAAGGTGTATCAAACACCTCCCTAGGTAGCCTGTTCCAGTACCCAATGACCCTTTCTGTGAAAATTTTTTTTCCTAATGTCTAGCCTAAATTTCCCTGAGCAGAGCTTGAGGCCATTCCCTCTTGTCCTGGACTAAACTCCAGCTGGAGGCCAGTTACAAGTGGGATTCCCCAGGGTTCAGTGTTGGGTCCAGCCCTGTTCAATATCTTTATCAATGACCTAGATGAAGGCATTTGAATGCACCCTTATCAAGTTTGCAGATGACACTAAGCTGGGTGGAAGCATGGATCTGCTGGGGAGTAGGCAGGCTCCAAAGGGATCTGAACAGGTTGGACCGCTGGGCTGAGTCCAATGGCATGTGGTTTAACAAAGCCAAATGCTGAGTCCTGCACTTGGTGCACAACAACCCTGTGCAGTGCAGGTCGAGGGAGGTTATTCTCCCTCTGTACTCGGCACTGGTGAGACTGCTCCTTGACTACTGTGTTCAGTTCTGGGCCCCTTGCCACAAGAAGGATGTTGAGGCTCTGGAGCGAGTCCAGAGAAGAGCAACAAAGCTGGTGAAGGGGTTGGAGAACAGGCCTTATGAGGAGCAGCTGAGAGAGCTGGGGTTGTTTAGCCTGGACAAGAGGAGGCTGAGGGGAGACCTCATTGCTCTCCTACAACTACCTGAAAGGAAGTTGTGGAGAGGAGGGTGCTGGCCTCTTCTCCCAAGTGACAGGGAACAGGACAAGAGGGAATGGCCTTAAGCTCTGCTAGGGGAAGTTCAGGATTGACATAAGGAAAAAAAAAAATCACAGAAAGGGTCATTGGGCACTGGAACAGGCTGCCCAGGGAGGTGGTTGAGCCACCTTCCCTGGAGGTGTTTAAGGCATGTGTTGATGAGGTGCTGAGGGACATGGTTTAGTGTTTAATAGGAATGGTTGGACTCGATCATCTGGTGGGTCTCTTCCAACCTGGTTATTCTATGATTCCATGATCTTTAAAATGCCCTTTCCATGTGTATTATTGCATTAGTTATGGAAATAAATAAGGCAGAAAAGGAGATAGAAGTTAAAATATCAACAGACCAGAGAATCCCTATGAGATGTTTCTACCCTAGCCCACAGAAAATAAGTTTTATAGGAATTACAGTGTTGCTATAAATATGCCAGAGAACCAGAGTTTATCTTCCCCACTATCAATTCCCTTTTTCCCACTAATATTTGGAATTGTATTGGGTGGGAGTAGCAGCTGCTAGGGCTCTATTTCATCTCAAAGATAATAGGAAAAATAATCCTTTGGGATAGCACACAAAGTGCACTTTTATTTATTTTTACAGCTAAAGAACCAGACAAGTGGAGGTTGAAAGTCCTTCCAATTTCTTTTCTTGTTATTATTCCTAAACACGACACTAGAGCCATACAAACCACAAAGCAAGTAGTCTATTTCAGTGGAACAAAGCCATCGTGTATCTTTTCCTAAAGGTTTTAAAATTCTCTCTTGACCAAAGAGAATCCTGAAAGGATCTCAATTTTTTTCACCCACAGACTCTGATGCCTGAGATCATTCCTAAACCATCTTTCAAATTCAAGATAAGACAAAGCAAGGTTTGATGCTTTTCAAATACATCTGAAACAAACAAGGGAAAGTAACAGTCTCTCTCTTCAGGTCCAAGAGCAGACACTCATGAGGAATATAGCTGGTTTGGATTTTTTGATAGAATAGGGTTTGTGGGGGTTTTTTGTTTGGTTTTTTTTTTTTTTTTTTTTTTTTTTAAAAAACCAAATTAAACAACCCTTTTCCCCCTACACCCCAAATGAAGAGAAACATACTGGGTTTGGTGAAGTTTTTTTGGGATACATTCCTCAGGTCCGGGAAAGCATTTCAGGAAAATATGAAATATCTACTCAAAATATACTAATAAAGACAGTTCTGTGGAATTTGACAGAATCACTTTCTGTTTGGTGATCTGCCAGATTTGAAGTAAGGACACAAAGCTGTCCCACGTCCCAAACTAATGCCCCAGAGATCACCTTATACAGCTGGTCTGTTTCCAAGTCAGTGGAAATTTAATTATATACATAAAAGTTAAAAGAAAAAAAGACAACTATATGGGCACAGAGAAGGAAAAAAAATCCTTCTTCTCTGTCCATTTTTCAAACTATGAGGAACATCATCACCTCTCCTACTCTTCACTCCCTTATTGTAGTCTGTAATGACAGGTAGAAAGAGTTGCTGATTATTGTTATAATATTATCTTAAGGAAAAAAAACAGTATAAGTGACAGATCTAGCTCAAATTTTGGCACACAATTAAGCAAAAACCCAATTATTTTCAGAATTTTTGATGTCAAATGTAGTTTCAAGTAGCTACTGTAAAGGACTAATTTCACTTAAATTCAGAAAGCAGAGTAATTTTCATCTTGCAGTGCAATGCAAAGATTAAATATAACTAAAAAAATATGTAGTTCTTTCAAGTGTTGTCATCACTAATGAAAGCGACCCAGAACACAAGAAAAATTTTCTTCCTATGACCAATATATAGCTCAATCTAGATGCTAGAGGAAAAGAAAGTTCTATTAAAAGTATATTTAAATTGCTACATTCATCAAATAGGCACATTTCATATAATTACCAAGTAACAATAAATCTACCACATGAAGATGGTGGCATACAAGCCATGGATGGGCATACAAATATTGTTTAATATTTAGAGTATGCCTACACTATACAGTTGCATATGCAGATATAACAAAAATTTCTAAGCCACGTGAGCTTAGGTACCAAAAGTAGTCCAGTTTTCTCAGCTATAGCACCAAGAAACAGGATTTGCCAGCTCAGGAAAAGCACTCCATTAATGCAGCTATATCTCTTGTGAAATTCTGCCTTGTTCAGCGCTACATATCACACAAATACAACTGTAACTATAAATGGGTTTTGATTAGTAGGAAGTTAAATTCCCTCTGGACTTAGTGTTTCCTCTTGTATAGGAGGCTTTGAAGGCCTGCACTTTGTCAATAAACATTAGGTAGACACAACTGGGTGAAATAAGTAAATATAAATTTAGGCCTTGGGAGAGACGGGAGATTTGTGGTATTATTTTAAAATGAGCTTTTCTTTTGGGAATGTTCAGTAAACATATTTTTCTAAACTTACCTTAAAACACTGAAATTCTCTAGTCTCTCTACTGTTTTCAAAAGCTGAGCAATGCCTACTTTCTCATAAACAATGTCAACAGTCTGGACATCATGCTGGGAAGTACAGCAGTGACAAAATGGTAGGGCTTATCATGCCAGACCAGAAAAGAAGATCACAGAATCATAGAACAACCAGGTCGGAAGGGACCCATCGGATCTTCTAGTCCAACCACTCCTATCTAACACTAAACCATGCCCCTCAAGACCTCATCCACCCGTGCCTTAAACACCTCCAGGGAAGGTGAATCAACCACCTCCCTGGACAGCCTATTCCAATGCCCAATGACCCTTTCTGTAAAAAACCTCCTCCTAATCTCCAGCTTAAATCTCCCCTGGTGGAGCTTGAGGCCATTCCCTCTTGTCCTGTCCCCTGTCACTTGGGAGAAGGAGAGACTAACATCCACCTCTCTGCAACCTCCCTTCAGGTAGTTATAGAGAGCAATAAGGTCTCCCCTCAGCCTCCTCTTCTCCAGGCTAAACAACCCCAGCTCTCTCAGCTGTTCCTCATAAGGACTGTTCTCCAGCCCCTTCACCAGCCTTGTCGCTCTTCTCTGGACTCCTTCTTGTGGTGAGGGGCCCAGAGCTGAACACAGTATTCAAGGAGAGGCCTCACCGGTGCTGAGTACAGAGGGAGAATCACCTCCCTGGACCTGCTGGTCACACCATTTCTGATACAAGCCAGGATGCCATTGGCCTTCTTGGCCACCTGGGCACACTGCTGGCTCATGTTCAGTCGGCTGTCGACCAACACTCCCTCTCCTCCTGGCAGTTTTCCACCCAGGCTTCTCCCAGTCTGTAGTTCTGCATAGGGTTGTTGTGCCCCAAGTGCAGGACCTGGCATTTGGTCGTGTTAAACCTCATGCCATTGGACACTGCCCAGGGGTCCAGCCTGTTTAGGTCCCTTTGCAGAGCCTCCCTACCCTCCAGCAGATCGACACTTGCACACAGCTTTGTGTCATCTGCAGACTTGCTAAGGGTACCCTCAATGCCCTCATCCAGGTCATTGATGAAGACATTGAACAGGACTGGACCCAGCACTGAGCCCTGGGGAACCCCACTTGTCACTGGCCTCCAGCTGGACTTAACACCATTTACCACCACTCTCTGGGCCCGGCCATCCAGCCAGTTTTCTACCCAGGAGAGTGTGCGCCTGTCCAGGACAGACGCTGACAGTTTCCGTAGCAGAATGCTGTGAGAAACTGTGTCAAAGGCTTTACTGAAGTCCAGAAAGACCACATCCACAGCCTTTCCCTCATCCAGCAGCCAAGTCACTTTGTCATAGAAGGCAATCAGGTTGGTTTGGCAGGACCTGCCTCTGGTAAACCCATGTTGACTGGGCCTGATCACCCGGTTCTCTTGCAAGTGCTTCATGATAGCACTCAAGATCACCTGACTTTCCATGACTTTCCCTGGCACTGAGGTCAGACTGACTGGCCTGTAGTTCCCGGATCCTCCCTGCGACCCTTCTTGTAAATGGGAACTACATCAGCCAGCCTCCAGTCCAGAGGTACCTCCCCAGTCTTCCAGGACTGCTGGAAGATGATGGAAAGGGGTTTGGCCAATACATTCGCCAGCTCCTTCAATACCCTAGGATGTATCCCATCTGGCCCCATAGACTTGTGGGTGTCCAGTTGGCCAAGCAGGGCTCTGACCACCTCCTCTTGGACCATGGGAGCCTCGTATTGCTCCTCTATTCCCGGTTTTTCTACAAAGAGGGAAAAGCTTTCTTTACAATTAAAGACTGAGGCAAAGAAGGCATTAAGTACCTCAGCCTTCTCCTCATCCCCTGTCACTGCTGTTCCCTCTGTGTCCAAAAGGGACTGTATGGTCTCCCTTGTCCTCCTTTTACTGTTTATATATTTATAGAAAGATTTTTTGTTGTCTTTTACAGACTTAGCCAATCTGATCTCTAGTTCAGCCTTGGCCCCTCTGATTTTTTTTCCTACACAGCCTCACTACCCTCCTGTAGTCCACCCAAGAGGCCTGTCCCCTCTTCCAGAGCCTATAAACATTCCTCTTCTTCCTAATGTCACTCAGGATTTCTCTACTCAACCAAGCTGTTTTTTTCCCCTGCCAGCCTTTTCCCCAGAACACGGGGATGGCTTTCTCCTGAGCTGCCAGGATCTCCTTCTTGAAGAGCTCCCAGCCCTCGTGGGCTCCCTTGCCCTCAAGTACTGTCTCCCAGGAGACTTTGCCAACCAGCCTTCTAAAGAGTCCAAAGTCTGCCCTCTGGAAATTTAGTGCTACTGTTTTGCTTACCACCCTCTTCACTTCACCTAGAACAGAAAACCCTATCATCTCGTGATCACTAAGTCCTAGGCGACCCCCTACTGTCACTTCCCCCACAAGGCCCTCTCTGTTGACAAACAGCAAGTCTAGGAGGGCACTTTCCCTCGTCGGTTCATTCACCAGCTGAATGAAGATATGAATATAGACAGGTGTATCAAACTCTTATGAGATGTTTTAGTTTTCAAGTTTCAAAAAACAGTTTTCATAATCAAGCAGGCTTGACTAATAGTTTCCTCTTAGAGAGTCTTGAAAGGGATTTCTGTAGAAATCTAAAAGTACATCAAATTTCTTGACCAGCTAGTAGTCCATTAAAACACTCACACATAATCAAAACCAAAAAGCAATAGCAGAAATAGTGATATACATACCTTCACATTAGATGCCTCAGTTTCCAGCTTTGTTAGGTGATTTGAGTTGTCCTCTAGCTCTTGTTGAAGTTCTCCATTTTTAATGCCTCAACTTGCTTTAACAACTGGTCATATGAAGCTGCAGCCATCCTGAGCTACCGTCATGTTGACAGGAGATCACAGAATCAGATGTAGAGATCAATGTGATCAGCAAGTATTTGAATTATTGAGCTTAGCTGTTTCTTTATAAACCCTTTTCAGTTACATAACTAGTGCCCACGAGGGTATCTATAGTGTATTATTGGTTAAAGGTAGCTGTCCATAAAGTTATTGCTAACATATTATTGGCTAAACTACTGCACATGCTAAGAAGCCAAGTTATACTAGAGTTAACTATGTTGATAGTTCTCTTTAATTGTTTTTCTTTCAGCTGGCACTGATTCCCACTGAACTAGCTGCTGCATTCCTCCCAGCTGGCCTTTGTTTATCTTTCAGCTCTCTGCTTCAAGGCCTTTTTAAAGTTGTTCAGTCTCACAGCATCCAGGCCTTGTTCTGTGTAAAATGTTCCCACACCCTCAGACCTAGGAAAATAAGAGAAGGTACTAGATATAAATATTTGGGGGAAAATATATCTAAGCATAAAATTGCATCTCAATCTTTTGCATTTATGACTCAACTTACTAAACATTTCATTTAAATTCATTTAAACCAAATTATTAATGACTAGAACTAATGCCAATTCAATAGCTTTTTTTACAGTAGTCTTCCATTTGATATGTGATTCAGCAAATGAAAAAAAGATTATAACAATTGTTTTATGTATTATGGGGAAGCCAGAATATGCAAGGGGAAATCATGCCATTATACAAAAGCATCCTTACTTTTAAGTACTTCAATTATAACAATAAGAAACTAAGGAGATAATAGATCATAATTAATTATTTTAGAGTTGTCAACAAGCACTGTCAACCATATCTAAAAGATGCTGACTGCCCACATATTTTATGAAGTGAAATATAGCCACAGATGTTCATCATTCGTTAGAATAACACACACTAATGAAAATGTGTAAAAGAAAAGTAAATACAGAGGAATTCTAAAAGAAAAAAATGTCTTTAACAATTTTAACTCTACGTGTATATTAACAAGAATACCTGTTATTGAAGATATGAACATTAACAAAAGCTTCACTACATTTGATATGGCAAATTTATTTCTTTTTCAAGAAACAAAATTTCACATCCTGTGGGAGCAACGCCTAGTATATGGAAGATTAATTGGGACTAAGATAAAGCATGAAGCTGGTACCAAGCATATTAGAATAAACATTATTAAAAAGACCAGGTGTTCCGAGCTCGACACACAGGATGACGCATCTTAAAAAAGCTGCCTGGGAATAAGTGGATTGGAGATATAACTGAAAACAGTCATGAGAGTGTAGAATATACAAAACCAAAACCATCCTGTTTGTCTAAAGGTCAGAAAACTGAGGAACTGTATAAAGATCTGCCTGAATGAGAGAAGCCAGGAGGAGGAGGAGTAGTGGCAGTAGTAGTACTTTCCTAAAGTGACTTCTGTATGCCATGCAGAAATCTGCAAGGTCTGTGTCTCCTTCATTGCCGCAGAATGGTGCCCCATGTGAACCTCTTCTGGGTGAAGGCGCAATCCAATGGGTGAGGTTGGTTGTTTTTTTCAGGATTTTTGTGGCCACAACTTTTAAGAAAGGGTATAGTAGTGCCTGTTAAACAGGAAAGCAATAGGATCATATTGCAATGGGACAAACACTTTCACAAGAGCATAGGCTATATTTGAAAGTACTGCAATAAGTATTGTATGAAAAACATTTAACAGAATTATTACTACTGGTAAAAGAGCATTGTGACTGTTTCCCGGCAGATGGTTCTTTTGATAGTATTATTTGGGAGCTAGTAGGGGAATGCTTACATGTGGGGCCAGGTGGAGATTTGTTAACTGAAAACAATAAAGATATTATGGCCCTGGTAGGCAGGACACCATGGGATACAGAAGGGAGGAGACTGCAGGCTCCTGGCTGTTTCTAACAGCTGTAGACAATTGTGCTAAAACCAGACATTGCAAGGTTGGAAAGCAAGAAAGCATAACTGAGCTATTTGGGCAAGTGGAAAAGCGCTGCCTCAATGAGGCAGGAGTATGAAATGGATTGCTTGTGCTTAATCAAGTGATCTCATTTGTCACCTTGAGTCCATGCCTCAATTGCTACACTTACAGGCAGATATATCATACAATCATAGAATCACCAAGTTGGAAAAGACCCACCAGATCATGGAGTCCAACCGGTCCTATCAAACACTAAACCATGTCCCTCAGGACCTCGTCTAGCCGTGCCTTAAACATCTCCAGGGAAGGTGAATCAACCACCTCCCTGGACAGCCTGTTCCAATGCCCAATGACCCTTTCCGTGAAAAACTTCCTCCTAACCTCTGGCCTAAATCTCCCCTGGCGGAGCTTGAGGCCATTCCCTCTTGTCCTGTCCCCTGTCACTTGGGAGAAGAGGCCAGCTCCCTCCTCTCCACAAGCTCCTTTCAGGTAGCTGTAGAGAGCAATGAGGTCTCCCCTCAGCCTCCTCTTGTCGAGGCTAAACAACCCCAGCTCTCTCAGCCACTCCTCATAAGGCCTGTTCTCCAGTCCCTTCACCAGCTTCGTTGCTCTTCTCTGGACTCGCTCCAGAGCCTCAACATCCTTCTTGTGGTGAGGGGCCCAGAACTGAACACAGTAGTCAAGGAGCAGTCTCACCAGTGCCGAGTACAGAGGGAGAATAACCTCCCTGGACCTGCTGGTCATGCCGTTTCTGATACAAGCCAGGATGCCATTGGCCTTCTTGGCCACCTGGGCGCACTGCTGGCTCATGTTCAGTTGGCTGTCAACCAACAACCCCAGGTCCCTCTCCTCCAGGCAGCTTTCTAGACAGACTTCTCCCAGTCTGTAGCTCTGGACAGGGTTGTTGTGCCCCAAGTGCAGGACCTGGCATTTGGCCTTGTTAAACCTCATGCCGTTGGACTCAGCCCAGCGGTCCAGCCTGTTCAGATTCCTTTTAGAGCCTCCCTACCCTCTAGCAGATCGACACTTCCTCCCAGCTTAGTGTCATCTGCAAACTTGCTAAGGGTACCCTCAATGCCCTCATCCAGGTCATTGATGAAGACATTGAACAGGGCTGGACCCAGCACTGAGCCCTGGGGAACCCCACTTGTCACTGGCCTCCAGCTGGATTTAACACCATTTACTATCACTCTCTGGGCCTGGCCATCCAACCAGTTTTCCACTCAGGAGAGTGTGCGCCTGTCCAGGCCAGAAGCTGACAGTTTCCGTAGCAGGATGCTGTGAGAAACTGTGTCAAATCATCAGGTGCTAACCCCCGTGATTCTATTCTTGTGACATGGCAATTCTTATAATCTGCATTAGTGCAGCTTAAACCATCAGAGGCTATTGTTAAAAAAGATAGAGATGAAAGCCAAAATATACATGATCAGTTGAAAAAACCCAAATTACTGTCTGAGGACCCTTTTAGTCCTGGGCCAGTTAATTCACAGAATGACACAGACTTATACCTTTCTGCTTTTTCAAAAACCTCAGCTCCACTGCTGTTAACTCCTACACTGCCCATGGCTCCTACTAATCTCTTTACGGAGGTGTTGACAGAGGTAAAATCAGTAATGCAAAAGTGTAAAGAAGAAGCTATGAAGTTAGTTTTACCTTCCCTGTTATACGTGATCCAAACCAACCTCCAGTTTATGAAACATTATTATCCTCAGCGAAATATGCCATTTGGCAATTAGAATAGAATGATTTAGTAACAGAGCAAGCGATGGACAAGTTGACCGAGGGAATACCAACTCATCTCTCGCTTCTGCATTAGCTCAATTGCAAATTAATCAGGACACTATTCAATGCTTTAATTGTGGAACACAAGGACACATAAGCAGAGACTGTCCTTACAAGTGGCAGATGCCTAAATACAAAAACCCTAAACAGATATGTCCCTGATTGTGGGAAACCTCAGCTGGTCTGAGGAGTCAGAGTGTGTGAACTTAAACATTGGCCTTGACTAGATGCCTGTATATCCTTGGAGAAGATGGAAGACACCAAGAAGAGCCGAGTAAACAAGATTAGGAAGCTGCCAGGCTGCAGGTGGAATAACCCAATTATGAAGTTACAACTGAGAAGGAGTCATTCAATTATGAACTGTCAGTTTTTAGCTAAACAAATTGTGCATGGATGTGCAGCTCGGGAAGGGGTATAAAAAGTCTTGTAAAATCAATAAAGATGGTCCTTTTGCCCACAACTTCTGTGTGTCGTGGATTGCCCTGACTGTGACACCTGATGTCAGAAAGGATATTATTGGGCTAATCAATGCAAATCTAAATTTGACAAAAATGAGCACTCTCAGGAAACGGGCAGAGGGGTGCAAAGCCCAGTGCCCCTCAAACCAACAGGGTATGGAATGCTCCTGTACAATATACTCATGCCCCACCTCTGATAAATGCTTAATCTCCAACCTTTCAGCCGTTACAACAGGCAGTGCTGGATTGGATCTGGCAACTGTCTCAGAAGTAATTCTTTTACAACCACATAAATTTCCAACTGTAGGAACTAAGATGTGTGGACCTTTACCAATGGGATATGTAGGACTGATTGTAGGGTGTTCAAGTATTTCAAAACAAACTTTACATGTATTACTGAGAATAATTGACATATACTGTATAGGTCAGATTCAGATAATGCTAGCTGCCTTTCAAACCCTGTGCTGCATATCAATAAATCGGAAGGTTTGCACGAATTATTCTGTTACCCTCTTCCGTTCCTCAAAGTTCCCCTCAGATTCAAGTGCAGGGACGATTTGACAGTACTAATTCTGCCCAGGTATCTTGGGCTCAGCAAGTCACAGCAAAACAACCTACACTTACAATTACCATACAGGGAAAAACATTTAAAGGACTATCAGATATTGGAGCTGATGTTTATATAATTTCTCAAACTGAATGGCCTCCTCAGTGGTTTCTTGACGTAGCTTTCACTACTGTTACAGGCATAGGTGGGATACAAATTCCTATGAAATGTGTCAAGCTATTTCCAGTGACAAGACCAGAAAATTTACAGGCATGGATTCAACCATATGTAATGCCAACACCAATAAATTTATGGGGAAGAGATTTACTAAAGCAATGGAATGCACCTATCACTGCTACAGAAACAAATTTAACCTTAAAGATCACTGATCTAAAGCCCCTCCTCAAACTCTCTTGGTTAACAGAGAAACCTGTTTGGGTTGATCAGTGTTCTCTTAAAGGGGAAAAACTTGTTCAAATACAATGTTTAGAGTAGCAGAACAATTAGAAGCTGGATGTTTTGTTCAATCTAATAGACCATAGAATAATCCCATATTCGTCATTCCTAAAAAGTCGACATGGTTCGGTGGCAGACACAGTAAGTGCTGCAGCCGGGCACTAGATCAAGGTGGGGGGGGGGGCACCTGACAGAGCAGGGGAAGCCCAGGAACTCTGGAGGGAGCCTGGTGGGTGGGTTCGGACTGCTGGAAGTCATAATTTAAATGGTCTTCAGGGAATGCTGTGAACTGGAGCAAGCAAACAGGGGCGTGCTCGTCAGAGGGGCACGCTTGAACAGTTTGCGAGATCAGCTCGCACAAGGAGAGTGCGCAAGGAGAGTGCGCAGGGAGGGTGTGGTTCTGGTGCTCAAAAGGTAAGTTCGGTCAGTGAGAGGGAGCCCAGCCATGGTGTCTCCCCGGTGAAAGGCTGCATCCTCCGCATCCGCCAGAACGGACACATCAGTTCAGACTGAGCTTCCAGCAAGGCATGTAGCCGTCCAGGTCTCTGCACGGAGTGTTACCAGCTTGCACTGGAAATGGAGGGAAGCAAGGGCAATGGCTGCATAAGGTGCCAGCAGGTGGACTACCTCCTCAACCTGGTGATGGAGTTGAAGGAGGAATTGGAGAGGCTGAAGAGCATTAGGGAGAGTAAGCTAGGGGTTGACTGTGGGGATCACATCCTGAGCTCCAAGGCACAAGAGAAGACACAGACACAGGTAAGAGCCCAGGATCAAAATAATCTGGCATCTTCCCCCACTAAGGTTGCAAGTGAGGGCTCAAAAGTAGGTAGTGAGTGGAAGTGTGTCCACTGATGGGGCAGAAAACCAACCCCCTCCTTGCCCATGCCACCTTGGGTGTCGCTCCACAACAGATTTGGGGCTCTTGATGTGGAGGATGGACTGGAGGAAAACACAGAGGAGGATGCACCCACATCAGAGCAGGGTCAGAGATCGAAATGGCATAACCACTACATTACCATGACTGCCACAAGGACCGATAGAAGAGTCATAGTTGTAGGAGACTCACTATTGAAGGGGACGGAGGGTCCAATGTGTCAAGCAGACCCCACTCACAGGGAAGGACCCTGGGTAAGAGATGTGGCCAGGAAACTTCCCAACCTGGTGAGATCTACAGACTATTACCCATTACTACTGCTCCATGCGCGAGGGGATGAAGCAGCAGTAAGAAACCCAAGGGGGATTAAGAGATTTTAGGCCCTTGAGATGAAAACTGAGGGAAGCTGGGGCCCAGGTGATTTTTTTCTTCCCTCTTGTTACGGGTGTTGACATAACACAGCTCAGATGGATCCAGTCAATTAATACATGGCTCTGCAGCTGGTGTCACTGCAACAACTTCGGGGATTTTGGTAATGGGATGGCCTACATGGCACAAGGACTACGGGCTTCAGATGGGAGTCACCTTTCCTACAGGGGGAGGAGGGTCTTTGTCCAGGCACTTGCTGCAGCCATAAAGATTCCAGTATTGTGTGTATGCTGGGGGAATCGGCCAATGCCTTGGTGTACCTGCAATATTAGCAGCAAGCACACAACAAACGGCTGATGTTCTCATGCTTGCTAGCTTGTTGAGACCTTGGAATCTTTTTTAAGACCACTGGGTTAATAGGAAAGGTATGCATAAGGCGGAAAATGTGAAGATAAGGGGCACATCTGTGGAAAACAGGGGGTTGCACTCTGTTGCTGTACTGTGGGATTCTCACGGGTGGAAATACACTGGGATAGCTGTTACTGGACAGAGAAGCACTATATAAGGTTTGCACGCTCTCAATGAAGTCTCGCTTGTTGCCTCATCAACAGGGTCCGTGCCTTAAATGCTACAAATGGCACCCAACTTGAGAGGCACCCACACCTCTCAGGGCAAACCCTGATATTCAGGGTCAGAACCGCTGGATAGAAGTGGCCGTAGCGACACCAAATTGGACAAATTTTGGCCAGTGTGGAGCACTGAAGCAGTCCGGACGAGTAAGAGCCTTGAAAAAAGGTGAGCCACTGGGAACTAGGGAATAATGGGGTCTTCGCTGTCCGTGGAGGAGTGGAGTGCACTAGATATCTTAAAATCAAGATTAAAGATACAGGATGTTAAGTATGCTGTGCGACAACTCAGGACTTTATTAAAATGGATACAAGGTCGGGATCCAGGTTTAGATTTGACTCCTGCATATGATATAAAAGTCTGGGATGCCGCGGGACTTAAGCTGTGGGACTTGGCTACCAGGGATGACACTGGGGTGGTAAGCCTGTTATCTACCTGAAGAGTAATGATCGAATTGTCAGAAGACTTGAGATCACACAAAGATGTACCAGAACCAGGAATAAAGCAGGAGGACAGTAATATTCCATATTTGGAGACTGGTGCAGAGCCATCAGCAACAGCCAATAATCCATTTGATCCGGGGCAGCAGACCATGACAGAACTTTGATTTATTTTCGTCTGTGGAGGTACGGTGACCTTAACCAGCTACAAACTTTCCCTGTGATTTGTTTGCGGGAGGCCAGAGACATGAACACGTGTAGAGAAAGTACTGTTTTGCGGAATCAAACTCTAACTCCATTAAGGGTTATAAAGCAGGTATGCGTTTATTCGCCGGCGGGTGCGAGGGGGTCCTCCTCCTAACTCGCACACCAAATAGTCTAAAAAGCAGATAGATATAGTGTGAATACATGCCTATTCATAAGCACCTATTACATATTCATGACCCTCCCCGCTCCTTATTATAATTAGATTCGAGAACCTTCTTCTATACTTGCGCAGGCGCAATGTTGTGGTCTGGGACTTAGGGCTGAAGTCACCTTCATCTTCCTCAAGAACTGCCCCTGAATTCAAACTGTGCACAGGCGCAGTCTCATCCTGGTCAAGCTGCAGTTGTTTCTGCATTCCAGCTTCTCTCTTATCAATATCCAAGGTCTTCAAGGCCTTTGCTAGCAGACAGTGCGTATTTCAGTAAGCTAAGCTGTCTAAGTTTACCTAACATTTCTGCAGTTTTTCTAACTAACATTTATGCCCGCACATCAATTCCCCCCTGTCTTTTCAACTTAGGCAAATTCGTTTACCTCACACATTATCTACTTTTGAAAGGGGAACTGGATAGTATTTTGCTCGTAAATTACTTTTCAATGCGTTTTCATGGGCATTAGATATGGAAGTCAATACTGTTAATTGCTGTAGCATCCTCCAATTTCAAACAAACAACACAGTAGAGAAAACAAATCTAACTAAAACTAACATCAAAAGGGTAATAATGGGGTGACAAAGCTTATTTAGAATGCCAGTCGCAGTGGGGGACCATCCAAATAGCATGTCCCACTAATGATGGTTTGCATTTTCCTTTACCCTTTTCAGGACCCTGTTTATTTCCTCCGTGTCATGGTGGACTGTTTTCAGGGTCTCTCTCCTGCTTTCTTGGACTTCATCCAAGATCTTGATCAAATCCCAGTCCCGATGTCTCATTAATTGTTTTACCAATATACGATTCATTCCAATAGGTACAGGTGATAAATTGAGATACATAGTGTAATTAGACTTTATCAGTTGGTAGGATACGACTGGTGCCAAGTAAGAAAAGTCACACCCGGCAATCTTAACAAAATTACAAATGCAAAAATTAGAATGATTCTTGCTATCTAGAATTGTCTCATCTATTACTATAGAAATGCAAGCAGTTCTTAAACATATACAACCTAGGCCAATATATATGAGTACGGTCTTCTGATTAGTGTCCGGATGGATCCCAGAGTGACAGATGAGTCACTGGAACTCCAAAATGGTGTATTATCTCTTGTATTAATGTTCTGGTTACCTCTTGAGCCTTGGCTGTTCTGGTAGGGAATGCCTCTGGCCAACCTGAAAAGGTATCAGTTAGTACTCACAAATATCAATACCCCTCTTTTCTTGGAAGTTCTAAAATAATCAATTTGCCATTGTCATCCAGGCCCGTTACCTTTCCCCATTTGGCCCATTTCCAGTGTGGGGGTATTTTTGGGATTAGTCTGGAGGCAAATATCACACTGCTGAGTCACTTGTCTCACAGCAATGTATACGTTTCTAGCAACAATTTCTCTAATTAGGCATTTCTACAGGGCCTCTTTTCCCCAATGCCTTTTTCTATGCCCCTCTTTTACTAAAACCCATATGATTAATTTACCTTGTGGGGTGAGAACTCATCCCTCCTCATTATATGACCCTTCCAAATCTGCAGTGAGCTTTTGATCTTCTTTGGTATATTGGGGCTCTCCTTCCAGGGTGATTCACCCATTAGGGGGTCAAAGCCCCTTCTGTTTTTACCTCCGCTTTGGCTGCCTGTTTTGCCTCTCTGTTCGCCAGTTCATTTCCTCTTCCCAGTTCTGAATTCACTTTCTGTTGTGCTTTGATTTGCATGGTTGTTACCTTCTCGGGGAGCTGGAGTGCTTCCAATAGCTTCAGGATGTCCATATTTGATGTGTTCACCCTGTGAGTTCAATAACTCTTTTTCCTTCCAGATTGCTCCGTGTGCATGTACAGCTCCGAATGCTCACCTCAAATCTGTGTAGATATTTGCAGCTTTGCCTTTAGCCAACTTCAAGGCATGGGTCAGAGCAATTATCTCTGCCTTTTGTGTAGAGGTATTCATAGGTAAAGGTCCTAACTCTGTTATGTCTTGACTATTGATTATGGCATATCCAGCATGTCTTTTACCGCTTAGGACATAACTGCTTCCATCCATGAACCAATCTTCAGCACTTTCCATAGGACTGTCCTTTAAGTCCGGATGGCTCGAGTATATCGCCTCAGTAGTTTCCAGTCAGTCATGATGTACTGGTTCCCCTGTGTTTCTGCTAAGAAAAGAGGCTGAATTGACAATGTTAGTAATTACAATTTTCTACCATGGCAGTCTGGTATTTCAAGAACCTTTGTAGGAAAAGCCAGCATCCACCTTTCACTTCCAATGCAGCAGACATTTTATGGGACACCAACATAATCATTCTCTGGCCCAGGGTGAATTTTCGAGCTTCCTGGATATCTAGTATTACGGCTGTAACCACTCGCAGGCATCTAGGCCAACCTTTTGCAGCTGCAGCCGATTGTTTGGTGAAGTATGCAACTGCTCTGTGATACGGACCTGGATCCTGTGCCAATATTAGAGGAGAAAAAAGATAGCTTACTCACATCTGAGAGTCCCAAGGCTAGAACTGACATCGGGGACTTTTTCAGCAGTTCAGAGGCCTGTATAGCTTCGTTATTCCTTTGAAGGTGTTTCTGTTCAGTGGTTGTTAGTGTGTACAGGAGTTTAACAAACAGTTGATCCACAGTCAGCACCACCCAGTCATTCCCACGAAAATTTGTAACTCTCTCACTGTTTGCAGTCTCGGAGTTTGCGTATTGCCTCTTTTTGGGTTTGTCCCAAAGTCCTCTGTCCAGCACTGACTTTGTAGCCCAGGTAAATCATCTTGTGCTGCATTATCTGGGCCTTCTTTTTGGATTCCCGATATCCCTGGAGTCCTAGAAAATTCAATAAACTCACCGTCCAGGTCATGCAAGCATCCCTTGTCCTGGTGGCAATCAGGATATCATTCACATACTGTAACAGTTTTTCTTCCTCAGACGGGGCTTCTCAGGACTCAAGATCTTTTGCAAGTTCATTGCCAGTTATAGTAGGGCTGTTTTGAACTCTGCAGTCCAAGTAAGCTGATTTCTGCATCTACTTTTGAGATTCTCCCCTTCAAATGCAAATATTTTCTGGCTGGCTTCGTGGAGAGGGAGGCAAAAGAAAACATCCTTCAGGTCTAAAATGGTAAAGTAAGTTAGTTCAGGTGTCAATACAGTTAATAGAGTATATGGATTTGCCACCACTGGATAGAGGTCTTTATTATTTTATTTACAGTTCATAAGTCCTGGACTACTTGGTATGATCCATCAGGCTTACAGACAGGTATTGGCTGAATTTTGTCCCTGTCTTCTCTCTTCAGGGCATCTTATTTAATTCTTACTGGCTGCCACCCTTCTTTGATTTGACATCAACAGGTGGAGCATTCTTTGCTTTTCTGGGCACATCAGTGGTCCATACCCCATGATATACCTGGTTCATAATTTCCTCATTGACCTTTCCTCCTGTGGTCACACTAGCTAGAGATAAGGTCATTATTTGTATGTATTGTTGATAATTTACCTCCAGAGTAATTTCTCCTTTTACAAATTTAATCACGGCCCCTAATTGTTCTAGTAAATCTCTCCCCAAGAGTGCCTTTTGGGGGAAGTGGGGCATGTGCAGGAATTGGTGTATACCCCATTGTTTCCCCAATTTGTATTTCAAAAGTTTGCAAAATATGCCTTTTCTTTTTGGCCAGTTGCTCCCTCTACCATCCTGTAGCCATTTCCCAGGGGTATCAAAGCTTGGCTTAAAACTGAATGTGTTGCCCTGGCATCAATTAAAATTCTACCTTACTTTACTCTTTCCCTAGATTCATTATAACCAGACAATCTGCTAGGGTGGATTTCCTAGATCTCCATCAATTCTCCTTCACCTGTGCCACTATCTGTGCTTTCTGATTGCACCTCTCGCTTTCATTTCTTTTTCTCCTCATTCAACAATACTTGCAGGTTCCTATCTCCTATGGAACACAGCTTTTGAAATTTATGCTTGATATCCCCTGCCGAGTGACCCAAGAACAAAGAAACTAGTTGTTGTATTCCTACCTCCGACCCAAGATCCAGCGGTGTGCTGTGGTACATTGCGTCCCTTCATCAATCCAGGAATTGAGATGGTGACTTGGAAGGACCTTGCTTAACTGCATATCATACTGACCAATTTATTGTTTGGGGAATGGCTCTCTCCATCCCTTATATCCACCCCTGATATGCTTGCAGCCTTTCTTTATGTGTATTCCCATTTGTATCCCACTTTGGGTCTTGAAGAGGGAAATAATCTTTGACATTCACCCCTTCTCATTTATAGTAACCTTTGTCCAAATCCCCCACAGTCTTTAAGACTGTTTAATTGTTTCTCAGTCTCTGTCAAACAGTCCAATAATAACTGTAGATCGCCCCTATCGGGGTTGTGCTGTCTTAAAATAAACTGAAAATATTTGGCTGCACTTACCAGATCATTCTGGTACTCTCGGGCAATCCTTTCTATGCTTCTAAATCGACAGTAGAAAAGGTACCTTGATAAGCATTGTTTCTCCATCAGGTCCTACTGCCTCCCGGAGAGCCGCTTGCAGGACCATTGGAGCAGACTTTTTCTGATGTGGAAGGATACAGGGCTCTCCAGAGGAGTGGGGGTCCTTTCCGAGTCGGCATCTTGTTCCTGTGATTGAGGGGGAGGCTTAAAAAGATCATTTAGATCCTGTTCTGGTGCCTGGTGAGTTTTGTTTAACTTTGTGCACTTTTGTCCAATGCTGCACACTGAACAATTCTGCCTCAGTTTACCTCCAGATTCCTTGTTATTTTCTCACTCGAGGGCAAGTGCCAGAGGCTCCTGTGGAGGGGGGCACAATTTCACACTTCCTTTATCACTGCAGATTGTTATGGAGGGTTAAAAACATACCCTCATAAGACACTTCATCTGACTTTCCTTCTCTCCTCAAAACCAATATTAATTGTAAGATGGTGTTATAATCTATTGTCTAATTAAGTGGCCATTTTGCCCCATCATCAAATTTGAAAAGTAGCCACCACTGATTACAATATTTAATAAGGGTCTTTTTGTTTTCAGTGTTCCCAGTTCCAAACAACATGCTTCCAATGTGTTAAAACACACCCCAGAGGGCTGGTTTGTTTTCCATTTTTAGTTTCTTTAGTTTGCCTTTTCCTTAGTTTCACCTCCTTCTTTCTCAGTTTTCACTAAGACTTTATTTACACTGTTCTCCAACCCATTCCCGGTCTTTCCCTTCAAGGTTCTGGATTTCTGGAATCAAACTTTCTTTTGCACTACTGATCATACTTTCTGTTAAATTACATTAAGTTTTGTCCTTGCAAATTAGGCAGTAGTTCAACTTTTCTTACATTACTGATAAACATAATATACGCACACATATACCAAACATGAATGTATTGTTTCCCAATTATACACAATAAAACTGTCTGCAGAAATAATCACACAACAAATTTTAGATAAATCAATAGTTGGTACTCTTAAAATTTTAGGGATAATTTCTCCTATCTCTTAACAAAGCCTGTTTAGTAATCCCTATAATAGCCGGTTTGCTCATTATTCTTATGCGAATAGAATAGTTCATAACCCAGTATCTCCCGACAGAGATAACATGTTTAACTCCTGCGGACTCAGCAAAGAAGCAGAAGGTGGGGCACCCATACACACACACAGCCGCAAGGCTGGGTTTTTCCATTTTTTTTTCCCTTTTTTCCCTTTTGCTAGATATTTTCAGAGTGAGCAAGCTGTCCTGCTTAGTTTTACCTGCACAGTACTTGAAACTCCTTGGTGGCACAGGTCAGCTACTTGAACCCACCCCAGCGTACCCGCTTCTCTCCCCACCAGTATCCAAAGTTTTAAATTCTTGCCAAACTCCCGCACTCTATCATACATTAAAAATTCATGAAACACAGAACAAATTAACAACACACAACAATCGGAACTCCTCATTTGCTTTGCAGCGATGCTGCATCTCAAACACATAGCCATTCATTTCAGGGTCAGCCCAACTCACAGAGTGTTAGTTATGACCAGTCAAATTGGATCCACAACTTCCAATGTTATGGATATCTAAACTACACATGGTACCGGGCACATACAACACTTGAAATACGATGTTGTTTTTTTGCTTTGAGTTTGGGGTTTTTTTGTTTGTTTTTTGGGGGTTTCTTTCTGGGTATTTTGTGGGGGGGTTGGGGGGGTTTTTTGGGGTTTTTTTTGGGTTTTTTTGATAGCTATCCCTAACCTTGGACACCTTACAAGGTCTTGGCAAGCTTAGGGAATCCCTCCCTACAGCTACCTCACTACGCGTCCGGATGCCTTACAAGGTCTTGGCAAGGTATAGGGAATCCCTCCCCACAGCCTTCCCCACTAGGCGTCCCTTTGGGCCCACCAATTCCCAGGGGCGAGCATTACAGCTTCTCGTCATTGCGTGGGGCATCCCATCATGACTTACAGATTCTGCCCATCCTTCCAAATCTCAGGGGGGAGCACTCTAGCTCCTCGTCATCACATGTTCCATACACGACTTACAGACTCATCCGCTCTTTCCAATTACCAAGTATCCATGTCCCCAAGTCACATACCTTGTCCGCCCACTGATGGTCCGTCTCTCTCCCTGCAGCGATCGGATGAGGATGGGAGATTCTCTGGAGAAATAGTCCAGCGGCGCCTAGAATGTCCCACTCCTCACCAGTCCTGCAGCTGGACAGAGAGGGTGTCCCATCTGGGTCGCCAAATTGTTTTGCGGAATCAAACTCTATAACTCCGTTAAGGGTTATAAAGCAGGTACGTTTTTATTCGCCGGCGGGTGCGAGGGGGTCATCCTCCTAGCTCGCACACCAAACAGTCTAACAAGCAGATAGATATAGTGCGAATACATGCCTATTCGTAAGCGCCTATTACATATTCATGACCTTCCTCGCTCCTTATTATAATTAGATTCGAGAACCTTCTTCTATACTTGCGCAGGTGCGATGTTGTGGTCTGGGACTTAGGGCTGAAGTCACCTTCATCTTCCTCAAGAACTGCCCCTGAATTCAAACTGTGAGTAGGCGCAGTCTCATCCTGGTCAAGCTGCAGTTGTTTTCTGCATTCCAGCTTCTCTCTTATCAACATCCAAGGTCTTCAAGGCCTTTGCCAGCAGACAGTGCGTATTTCAGTAAGCTAAGTTGTCTAAGTTTACCTAACATTTCTGCAGTTTTTCTAACGAGCATTTATGCCCGCACATCAGTACTAACTGCGCTGCAGGCCGCATGGGGACCTCTGCACTGGGCCGAGGCCGGGCTGCCTGCTGCAGCGCCACCACTGCTTTCTGTAACCCAGGCAGTTCTGGAAACAACGTTGGTAGCAGTTCAAGAATCAAGCCAGTTTACATAATACAAGTTTACAACAGGCACAGCTTTTTGGCTTATCAAACGCTTATAAAGATATCAGAAAGTTGAAACAGGCTTGAACTGTATATGGCATTTATAGACAGCTTAAAAGGATGCACTCAATAAGCAGGTAGACAACCGAGCAGTTACAGAAGCCTTAATTTTGCAATCAGTGATGAAAAAATCCTAGTGTCCAATCTAGAAAGATATGGTGTGGTCTGAAAAATACTATGACAGCTGGGACCATTAACCTATCGAGCACAGCTGATGGCTGCTGCCCTGACTGTAAACCAGGACAGAAAGATGTTCTGTTATAGATGCAGCAAGGAGACACACTTTAAATGAGACTGTCACATGCAGTACCAGGATAGAGGGCCTAAAATCTGCCCCCGCTGTGGAAAGGGTAAACATTTTGCCAGTCGGTGTAGATTAAAAAGGGATAAGAACAGGACAGTATTGTTGGAAAACCAGGAGCAAAGCATAGTTCGGAGGTGTGTACCAACACGGATGCCTCCATGGCAAGCAGCAGCTCTCACCTCAGAGCAAGAACCAGAGGCAGCACGGAGATAGATGTGATCACCACCATTGCAGTAGTGCTGCAACTGTCTGCAGTTCACACAATACCAGGGAACATAAAAGGACAATTGGGGAGTGGCTTTACTGCCTTGTAATTAGGGTCCACCCATCCCTTAAACTCCTCCAGGGAAGGTGACTCAACCGCCTCCCTGGAAAGGACAGCTGGATAGTACAATTAATTTTGTTCAAAGCAGTTGTGTTCCAAGCTGACGCTATAGAGCATGGCTCACAAGGTTTTGGGTCCACAGAAATCCCTGAAATACATTTGGTTTAGTCCTTACAAACTCAGCGCCCTATGTTGAAGTGCATATTAAATTAAAAAAAAAAAGCGGGAAAAGCCAGAACATCTTAAAATAGCTGTAGTGCAAGCCTTTGTTGTGCATGTTCCACTAATCTTAGGGGGAGAGATGTTAAGTGCAATGGGAATAGGCATTGGAACTATGAACAAGTGAAAAATTGTGTGCATTGCAAAAGTTAGTGGAAGAGCAAATAGATCAAGACCATATAGTCCCAATTAATACTCCTTGGAACACACCTGTATTTGTGATAAAAAAGAAATCTGGAAAATGGTGTTTATTACATGACTTTTCTAGACAAACTACAGGAGACCTTAAATAAGCAGGCAGGCAATATCGTCGCTAGAGAAGTGTTGCTTAAACAATTAGCCTTAGAGAATGCAAAACCAGACTTAGTGCACTGTTAATTGCATGATCACCTATTACAACGATTGCTTGTTTTACCGGAATTGACTGATGCTGACTTTGCGAGAGCAATACAAGTAATGGCTTGGATGCCTATGCCTCCTTGCTTTATATCAATGGGCACTAGAATTACTCAGTTGATTTGTTTTCCAGCAATTCTACCCCATGCAGGAAATCGCATACGGGGAGACGGAGGCTTTGGCTCGACCAGCCAGTCTGTGATTCTATGAACATAGAAACTACAAAAAATCATGAACCTGCAAAGTACGACACTCACACAGCAACAAAGAGCAATATTTTACCAGAATTGAAATACTTGTTCTGTTATTATCAACTAGTCATAATCAACATTATATGGATGCGTTGTGCTAGCTAGTGGTCGTGTCTGTGTGCATTCCAAGTACTTCAAACATTTGTCAGACTTACAAATTAGTTTTGAATAATCTTGGAAATACATCTCTGGAACCTTTCAATCTCAAATGTCCACTAAGCCGGCAAACAGGTGGATTTACCTGGGGATCTTTAGAATGAAAGACTTCAGAAGGAAAAATTTTAAAATACCTAGAAAAACATTAAAAAAGGGAAAAAGAGAGAGAGGAAAAAAAATGGAAAAAGCCCAGCCTTGAAGCTCTATGTGTGTGAGTGCCCCCCTCTTCTCCTTCCTTTCTAAGTTTTTTTTTTCTCTTTTCAGCTTTGCTGAAAGTCCAGAGGAGCTAACTGTGTTATCTCTCTAGGGAAATGCCAGTTTGTGAGAACACTCTGCATTCCAGTGTCCCTTATCAGATCAGCAACTGCTGGGCCCTAGCACAGACAACTATTAGGGATATTAGGCTAATGAATAGAGGAAAATTAAAAAGATTCATTATGAATTTTCAAGTGGATATTTTACCACATCAACCTTAAAAAAAAAAAACACCCAAAAAAACCCAGAAACCCCCCCCCCCCCAAATCCCCCAACATAGTCACTGGATTTGAAATGATTACAATGATAATCACCAAGGGAAGAAAAAGAAGAATTCAGTTATTAGGCTAGGAACTGACAATCATTTATATCCCAATGACAAAAGAATATGCTAAGTGGTGCATGGCAAATATTTTGAATTTGCAGGTAGCTCTAACAGATTATCCAGGAAATATTGGTATCCATTTACCAAGTCATAAATTGTTTTCCTCTTTACAAATATTACAAATAGAACAGAAGCCCTTATGTAGAAAGTGACTGGTTGACAGCCCTACAATATTCACTGATGGCTCAGGAAAAACAGGAAGAGCAGTACTAAGGTGGAGAGAAAATGGACAGTTGGCAAATAAAGTGTAGTTTATATAGTAGAAGGATCAACGTTAATAGTGGAATTATATGCAGTGCTAAAGCCTTTGAATGACATCATAGCCCCTTTAATTTAGTTAGAAATTCACAAAACGTAGCCAGAGTAGTGCAGGATATAGAAAGAGGATGGTTAAAACATGTAAACAATGAGTGCTTGTTTTAAAATGTTAAGGCAGTTATGGTTTCAAGTCACAACTAGAAAAACAGAATTTTATGTGATGCACATTCAGAGTCACACATCACTTCCAGGATTTATAGTCAAAGGGAACAGAATAGCAGACAGACTGACAGCAGGGCCAGTCCAAGGCCCACTACCAAACATTATTCAACAAGTACTAACGTCACATAATCTTATCACCAGCCTGCCAAGGCACTATGTAGACAATTTAAAGTTTCATTAGAATTAGCCCAGAACATAAAAAAATATGCCCAGATTGTCAACAAATAACACCATTGCAGCCTAGAGGAGTCAACCCAAGGGGTTTAAGTGCTTTACAAATTTGGCAAATATATTACTCTCATACATGAATTCTGAAGATTGAGATATGTACATGTTTCGATTGACAGTTATTCTCATGCTTGCTAGTTTGTTGAGACCTTGGAATCTTTATTAAGACCTGTAGGTTAATAGGAAAGGAATGCACTAGGCGGAAAACATGAAGATAAGGGCCACATCTGTGGAAAACGGGGTTGCACTCTGTTGCTGTACTGCAGGATTCTCATGGGTGGAAATTCAGTTGGATAGCTGTTACTGGATACAGAGGCATTATATAAGGTTTGCACCCACAATAAAATTAATCTCGCTTCTTGCCTTATCGACGGGGTCCGTGCCTTAATTGCTACAGCTTGCAGGGTTTGTAGATAGGGCTTTAAACTAGATATGAATGGGGAGGGGGGCAACTTCAAGCTAGACTGTAACAAGCAGTGGGAAGACGGGTGTCAGGGGTCAGATGTTAGGGAGAACAGTTCCCTAAAACACCTTGTAGGTAATAAAGGGTCCACTGGGAAGGAGATGCAACTGGCAGCCCAACTGAAGTGCCTTTACACTAATGCTTGGGTAACAAGCAGGAGGAACTGGAGGTTACCATGCTACTGGAAAGCTATGATCTAGTTGCCATCTGTCACGGTTCACTCATAAGCAGATGCATGGTTCGTTTCATTTATGATTTCAGAGTGCAAAGGAAAAAAAACAATAATTCAACAAGTCAAGGGAGTTAAATTTCAATCTAAACTAGAACTTTATTAATTGTGCCCATAAAGTGGCTTTGATAGAAAAAGCGAGAGAACAAGGAAAGAGATGGGGAGAAAAGGAAAGGAAAAGGGATTTATAGCTACCACCACAGGTCTGTTGGAATTGGAGAGGGAAGCAAGATATGCAATCAATATGACTGATAAGCAAGCTCCGATTTATTAGCAAGTTCGGTCAGATTATATAGTTTTCAGAACAAAGGAAAGGTGTTTACTTAATATCAGACTTCTAATTGGCTATTTGCTCAAAGGTTGCTGTTCACATAGCTGTGGAAAGTTTTTACACCCCCCAGGTTCTTTCCCAGGGGAACCAACTCTCGCTTCTCAGGCTCGGTATCTCCTGCTTTGCAGCCTGTTCCGTGCTTCAAGGGCACCCTGTTTTTGTGATGTTACTCATGGAGAGCTACAAGGTTGCAAGACAGGGGAGTCTTTGATTAGCTGTTCCAGGGAGTTATGGCCTTGTGAAAGCAGCCATCCCTCCACACAGGTCCACAGACGTCCGGCGTCTCTGGGGGTCCCAGTCCAGAAGGTGTTCCACTGCCTCTGTCTTTGATCAAGGTGATCTCATGGTGGGGAAGATCATCTTCTTCTTCTATATTCTTCTTCTATCTAAATTCATCTGCTGCAGAGCTGTCTTTTATGCTAGCCAATACACTTGCAACCCGCCCTCACCTGTGGAGATGTGCCATTCTCCACCTAGCAGGCCACACATGCCAAGAGAGGAGTGTCTGCAAGTTTCTTCCCTTTGTGCATGCGCTCCTCCTGGTGGCAGTGGTCATCATCACCTTGCGCACATGCTCTGTTGGCTATGGGTCTGTGGTAAGTCCCGTCATTAATTTCCTGTCTTTTCCTCCTTGCTTCATGGATCTTTCACAATGGTAGGGAGCACAGAGGCTTGGAAACAGATACAGAACATTTTTGAGATAAGGAGGTAGGTATGGGTACAAAACATTCGATCTGTACCAGGTTTGGCCATTTTTGTAAGGCCTGCATCTGTGATTTATACAGTGAAGTTTGAGGCTTAGAATGAGAAAATGTTGAGGCAGAAATCAATGATTTTACTGACTCTTACACCATCACAGAAAAATGGTGGGACTAATCCCATGGCTGGAGTGTGGCTATTGATGGCTGTTTAGAAGGGACAGACTGGGTAGGAGGGGTGGAGTTGTTGTCGTCTATCTCAGGAAAGGGATAGAATGTGAAGAGCTGTTGTTGAAGAGTAGCCATGAAGAGGTTGAGAGCTTGTGGGTTAAAATTAAAGACAGAAGAACCAATGGGAACCTTGTGGTTGGTGTGTACTACAGGCCACCCAATCAAGGGGAGCTGACCAAAAAAAATCTTCTTCCTCCAGCTACAGGAGGCTTCACATTCACAAGCTCTCATCCTATTTGGGGACTTCAACCACCCTGACATTTACTGGAAATGTAGTACAGCAGGCTGTAGGAAATGCAAGAGACTCCTAGAGTGCGTTGAATAGAACTTCTTAACCCAGGTAATAGAGAACCCCACCCGAGGGGATGCGATACTGGACCTGATGGAACTAATAGAAGTGAACTCATCAGTGACATCAAGATCAGAGGCAGCCTGGGCAGCAGTGATCACGCACTGGTGGAGTTCAAGGTCCAGAGGGATATGGGACAGGTGAGGAATATAGTCAGGACACTAAATTTAAGAAAAGCGGACTTCTAGCTCTTCAAGGAATTACTCAGTAGGATCCCCTGGGATGAGGTCCTCCGAGAGAAGGGAGCAAAACAGAGCTAGAAAATATTCAAGGATGCTTTCCATAAAGCGAAAGAGCGCTCAGTCCCCAGATGTAGAAAATCATACAGGGAAGGGAAGAGACTGGTGTGGCTGAGTCAAGACCTGCTGGTTAAATTAAAGAAGAAGAGGGAACTACACAGGCAGCACAAGCAAAGTAGGGTAACCTGAGACATGTATAGGGATACTGCCCAGTTATGTAGAGATGAAGTCAGGAAGGCCAAGGCACAGCTGGAGCTGAATTCGGCAAGGGAAGTGAAGACCAACAAGAAGGGCTTCTACAGGTACATCAACCAAAAGAGGAAGGTCAAAGAGAACGTACTCCCACTGATGGTTGGAAATGGTGTTGTACTTAACATTTTTGCCTCAGTCTTCACCGATAACTGCTCTCCTCACCCCTCCTGGGTTATGGGACAAGATGGTGACCAGGGGGATAAAACCCCTCCCACAGTAGAGGAGGATCAGGTTCATGACCACCTGAGGAACCTGAACATTTATAAGTCTATGGGACTTGATGACATGCATCCCAGAGTTCCAGGGGAATTGGCTGAAGTGGTAGCCAAGTCGCTCTCCATGATATTTAAAAAGTCATGGCAATCAGGACAAGTGATTGGAAGAATTGGATGACCCTGCCAACTACTGACTTGTCAGCCTCACCTCTGTGCCTGTCAAGATCATGGAACAGATCCTCCTAGAATCTATGCTAAAGCACATGGAGGTGATTAAAGAGAGCCAGCATGGCTTCATGAGGGGCAAATATGAGCTATCTGGACTTCTGTAAAGCCTTTGACACGGTCCCCTACAACATCCTTCTCTCTAAATTGGAGAGATATGGATTTGATGGGTGGACGGTACAGTGGATAAGAAACTGGTTGGAGGGTCATATTCAGAGAGCAGTGGTCAACGTCTTGATATCCAGATGGAGATCCATGACTAGTGGTGTCCCTCAGGGGTCCATACTGGGACTGGCACTGTTTTATATCTTCATCAATGACATAGCAAGATTGAGTGCACTCTCAACAAGTTTGTAGATGACACCAAGCTGAGTGGAGTAGTTACCACACTGGAAGGATGGGATGTCATCCAGAGGGACCTGGACAGGCTGGAGAAGTGGGTCTGTGAGAACCTCATGAAGTTCAACAAGGCCAAGTGCAAGGTCCTACACCAGGGTCGGGGCAATCCCCATTTTTTAGTACACGATGGGGAGTTACGTGATTGAGAGCTGCCCTGCAGAGTAGGACTTGGGGATGCTGGTTGATGAGAAGCACGACATGAGCTGGCAATGTGCACTCGCAGCCCAGAAGGCCAAACATATTCTGGGCTGCATCAAAAGAAGCGTGGCCAGCAGGCTGACGGAAGTGATTCTGCCCCTCTATCCCTCTCTTGTGAGACCTCATCTGGAGTACTGTGTCCAGTTCTGGAATCCTCAACATAAGAAGGATCCGGAACTGTTGAAACAGATCCAGAGGAGGGCTACAAGGATGACCCGAGGGCTGGAGCACCTTCCCTATGAGGACAGGCTGAGAGAGTTGGGCTTGTTCAGCCTGGAGAAGAGAAGGCTCCGAGGAGATCTTACAGCAACCTTCCAGTACCTGAAAGGGGCCTACAAGAAACCTGGGGAAGGACTATTCACAAAGGCTTGTAGTGATGGGACGAGGGGGAATGGGTATAAACTGGGGAGGGTCAGACTTTGACTAGACATTAGGAAGAATTTCTTCACCATGAGAGTGGTGAGGCACTGGAACAGGTTGCCCAGGGAAGTTGTGGATGCCCCCTCCAACCTTCCAACCCTAACTATTCTATGAGTCTATGAAATTGTGATTAGTGCATGATTTAAGTGCTATAAATGCAGTAATGCAGCCGATTGGTGCATTACAGCCCAGACTATCAAATACAACTATGTTACTAGCTGTATGGTACCTTTTTATAATAGCTCTAAAAGATTGTTTCTTTACAATCCAGGTGACTGTAAGCATTTTGCTTTTTCACTACCTGATGTAAATAATTCCGAATCCATGAAACGATATGCTGGAGGGTAGGGAGGCTTTGCAAAGGGACCTGGACAGGCTGGACCGCTGGGCAGTGTCCAACGGCATGAGGTTTAACACGGCCAAATGCCGGGTCCTGCACTTGGGGCACAACAACCCTATGCAGAGCTACAGACTGGGAGAAGCCTGGCTGGAAAACTGCCAGGAGGAGAGGGACCTGGGGGTGTTGGTCGACAGCCGACTGAACATGAGCCAGCAGTGTGCCCAGGTGGCCAAGAAGGCCAATGGCATCCTGGTTTGTATCAGAAACGGTGTGACCAGCAGGTCCAGGGAGGTGATTCTCCCTCTGTACTCAGCACTGGTGAGGCCGCTCCTTGAATATTGTGTCCAGTTCTGGGCCCCTCAGCACAAAAAGGATGTTGAGGCTCTGGAGCAAGTCCAGAGAAGAGCAGCGAGGCTGGTGAAGGGGCTGGAGAACAGACCTTATGAGGAGCGGCTGAGAGAGCTGGGGTTGTTTAGCCTGGAGAAGAGGAGGCTGAGAGGAGACCTCGTTACTCTCTACAACTACCTGAAAGGTGGTTGTGGAGAGGAGGGAGCTGGCCTCTTCTCCCAAGTGACAGGGGACAGGACGAGAGGGAATGGCCTCAAGTTCCACCAGGGTAGATTTAGGCTGGAGATTAGGAGGAGGTTTTTCACGCAGAGGGTCATTGGGCATTGGAATAGGCTGCCCAGGGAGGTGGTTGATTCACCTTCCCTGGAGGTGTTTAAGGCACGGGTGGATGAGGTCTTGAGGGACTTGGTTTAGTGTTAGATAGGAATGGTTGGACTAGAAGATCCGATGGGTCCCTTCCAACCTGGTTGTTCTATGATTCTATGATTCTATGATATCACTGGACAGTATTAGCACAGGGCATGATGAGCAGCCCAACTATTTGTCACACTGTGGTCACAGCCACTCTGCAATCTCTCGGTCTACTTCTCTTTTTTTGCAACAGTGGAGCACTGAACACATTACACGTATACCTCAAAACCCTACTGGTCAAGTCATCATTGAGTGTAGCTATTCAACTGTGAAAAATGTGTTGTTGAGACATAAAAGGGGGAATATGCCTCCCCAGGAAGAACTAGACAATGCTGTCTATACCCTCAATTTTTCAAATGCCGACTTGGTTTCTGGTAGAAACATGACCACTGCAGAAAGGCATTTTTCAGTTTTTGAGAAATTATCACATCATCCAAAGGTTATGTACAGGGACTTTATGGCAAACAATCATTGGAATGGACCTGCTGAACTAATAACGTAGGGGAGAGGGTATGCCTGTGTTCTTCCCTCAGGACCTCGCTGGCTTCCGGCACAATATATTAAGCCTTACAATGAGCTGGAAAAACATGACCCAGAATCAGATGCCTCAGATGGAGAAGTTGAACTTGAATGAAGATAAAAGACCACGGAAACGAGAGAGGCCAACACAAGATGATCCTATCACCTGGGGAAAAACTGAAACAACTATAACAAAGCACAAGTACTGTTGTAAAACAGAAGCAGAGATCAATCTGATCAGTCAGCAAGCACCTTTATTCAGCTTAGCTGTCTTTCTATATACCCCCTTCAGTTACATAACTGTGTGCCCACCAGGGTGACTACAGTGTACTATTGGCTAAAGGTAGCTGTCCATAAGGCTATTACCAACATATTATTGGCTAAACTACCATGCATGCCAAGAAACCAAGTTATACTAAAGTTAGCTATGCTGACAGTTCATCTCCATTGTTTTCCTTTCAGGTGGTACTCGTTCCCACTGAACTAGCTGCTGGGTTCCTCCCAGCTGGCCTGTGTTTATCTTTCGGCTCTCTGCTTCAAGGTCTTGTTAGAGTTGCTCGGTATCAAGCAGTCTCACAGCATCCAGGCCTTGTTCTCTGTAAAATCTTCCCACAAAGTACCATGATGGTAGCTGCGGGTATACCACCTACCCCAGCAAACACCTTCCTGGCTTACTTAGCTATCGTCGTCAACAACAGTGCAGTAAGAATGTTAAAATGCTGAGGCAGAACCTAAAAAGATCTTGATAACAGTACAACATGATGGAAAAGTTATAAAATGGGTAATGGAATGAATTAAGAGAGTGGAAGAACACCATTGGTGGGAAACTTTCCTTAGTTGGTCCCCAACAACCACTGGCATCTTCAATGTGTTTCTGCACCCTATGGTAGTTATTCTGCTAATGCCAATCTGCTTGTGCTTTGCCATGGTAGTGACTTGTTACAGCATGAGGCAGGTGAAATGCTGAGGGGATTGATGCATGGACTACTGCCTGATGAGCAGAAGACATTTATTTAGGCTTAATGGCTCCTTTATATATGTTAACTAGCAAGAAGGCGTGCCATTTTTCTTTACAATGATTGGTTGTTTTTTCTACTTGTTCCTGCGCCTAGGCCAGGCATACAATGTGGTGTTATACGATTGGCTTTTTGTTTTTTAACTAAAGCACCCAATAATGTCCACAAAGTCAGCATCCACCCCATCTTTGTCGGTCGCTTTTGCTCTTGTCTCAACGTACGGACGTAACCATTTGGCCGGTACCCATCGAGGTCCTTTATCTGTAACAACACAAGCATAACCTCTTCCCCAAGTTAATAACTTGAAAGGGCCTTCCCATTTTTGTGTGTCTATAGATTTGACTAATACCTGAACATCATCATGTTGATTTAATCTATCTGTCATTGCATGAAAGTGTTTAACAATTGGTGGTGCTGTATCTGACCCACTTAACTGTAAAAAATTCACAACATACAACGCTTTATGTAACCTATTTTGTGGAGATTCCCCAACTTCTTCCCCTTTTTGTTTTCTAAAATTGACTTCAATATTAAATGAGTGCATTCAATGATAGCTTGACCAGTGGGAGAGTGGGGGATTCCGGTAAGATGGGTAATTCTCCATTGTTCAAGAAAGTGTTGTGCGCTATGAGCAACATAACCTGGATCATTATCAGATTTTAATTTGTGTGGAATTCCTAAAACAGCAAAAGCTTGTCGAAAGTGAGTTTGAACATGCTGACTTGTCTCTCGTGAGAGCTGTGGCCCATACAGCTTGCGAAAAAGTATCTATTGAAACATGAACATACTGTTGTTTTCTGAATACCTTAAAGTGAGTAACATCAGTTTGCCATATTTGCAAAGGGCTTAGACCTCGTGGATTTACAGCTGGCATGGGCCCTATCTCTGAGCGCTGACAGTCAGAACAACATTGAATGATTGCTTTTGCATCTCCTCTGGAGATTCCAAATTGTTTTGCCAATGTTTTAGCAGATTGATGAAAAAAACTGTGTGAGAGTCGCGCCTGCTGCAAATAGTCTGGCAGTGGCACTGCCCACACAGGGTTGGTTAATTTGTCAGCGATAGCATTGCCACGTGTTAGCTTACCAGGCAAACTGGTATGACTACGTATATGAACAACATAATAACCATACGATCTTGTTTGTAATAACCATAACAAACATTTAAACTGATTAAACAACATCTAATTCTCTATATGACACAAGGCTGACCTTTCTATACATTGAATGATCCCTACAATGTAATTTGAGTCTTCTATAAGATTGACAGGTTCATTTTGGAGCAATTTAAAGGCCTCTATTACTGCTTGTAACTCAACAACTTGAGGTGATCCTGGACCAAATCACAATATGCTTTTTCCATTCCTGATCAACTTTCCACACTGCCACTGCTTTACCTGTTCTGCTACTTCCATCTGTAAATACAGTTTTTCCTTCAACGGGATGTTCACAATTTTTTGTCTTATGTTCTATTTGTATTTGTTTTTAAAAAGTGATTAACTTATGTGCTGGATATTATATCTGTACTCTCCCTTCATATCCTTGTAAGGCAACTTGTATTGGTAGACTATTTTGGTAACACCATTGTAAATAATTGTCTGCCAAAGGTATAATTATACTTTCTGGCCACGAAGACCACGAAGGTCTACAATTTGTTGCCATCCCTTAATTCTGCAAACATTTCAACTCGCGTCAAAATACTTTTTTTGGGTTGGTGAGGTAAAAATATCCATTCTAAAATCATTAAAGGATCTTTTGCTGACTCGTCCCATTGGGTGATTATCCCTAAAGGCTGTTACTTTTGATTATAAATGATGAATTGTATAGCTAAATCATAACTGACCCGATGACACTGTACTAAACTAATGCACTCACCGATTTCCTGCAATGCTCGTTTAGCTTCTTTTGTCAATGTTCGAGGGGCATTTAAATCAACATCTCCTCTCAGTAATTCAAATAATGGTGTCAATAGCTGATTATCAAAATAAATACACATATCAAAGCAGAATTTCAAGTTGGATATAACTTTTTCAGACACTACAAACAAAATTAATCAGCAGCCTAAATTTATGAAAATGTACATGTATTTTTCTACATAAAAATATTAGTTATAATTATGGAGGAAAGAAGAATTTAGATGTGCTTTTATTAGTCTGAAATCCCCATAAGAGATAGGCAAAATTACCAATATTGTCTGAAAACTTATAATTTTATAATGATGCTCTTTTTCATTTGAAATCTATAAACAATATACTCAGCATTCATTGAAGAGGTTCTGCTTAAGAACTCCAAGCTCAACAATTTATGACATATTAATTAACTCTTCTTATAGAAATATTCCTGCCTCCATGACTAAGTTTTTTTGAGTCATAAATGCTATTACTTCCTCTAGAACAAGTTGTTCTTTTCAGAACAGCTTAAAGAACAATTTAAAATGCAAAACCCTAACGTGTCTTTTTTCTCAACAATGTAGACAGAGTATTAGCACTATCTATAGATACAGACAATGCTTTCACTACAACCTATTTGTTTCGACTTTAAAAATCTTCAACTATTCAGTCACACATGGTAACTGAAAAAAAACCTGTGGTTTTTTTTTGTTGTTAGGAAATAAGTTTTCTAGCTACTTCAGAGAACAAAGCCCAGTGGAAAAGAAAAAAATATTTTCTCAAGTAAGACCCAGTTCAAGCAATACTGAAGTCAACTGGGGCTCCAGCTCATTACACTAATTTTGGACTAACAACTTTGTTGAAAGAGCAATAAAATAGATGTCTGACTCACTAATAAGGAAATAGAATTTAATATTCTATCACCACCACTACTGGTAAATAGATGTGCTAATGACCAAAGATTTTTTTACAATGTAGTTACTATTCTTAAAATAACAAATTATGATCACTGTGCCTACAGTTCATTAATATCTAGATTATAATTTAGTACTGTTCATTAATATCTAGATTGTAATTTAGTACTGTTAGAAAGAAAACAGAGTTGATAGTCCTTTCTACAGCTGCAAATTTTACCAAACTGTCCTGTGCTAGGCCAAATATCTGATCCTTATTACTCTTCACTATTCTGTAAGTTTTTGTAATTCACTCCCAGGTGATACATGGGGAATTGTTTCCTCAAGGGCATACCACACTGAATTCAATGGTAAATCATACTGTCATTAAAGCAGTTTTGAGATTTTCATATTAGTCTCTTATTAATCCTTTTAATGCATTTCAAAACATTTTTTAAGTACTAAGTTTGACTTGCAAGAGATTACTGCTAATCCTGGGATGGCTGGAACAGAGCCTGCCCTACCCATCCTCTGCAAGGTTTCCACTTGGGTGAGAGAGGAAGGCTCAGCTGCTCACACAGCAGCTACTGAACCACTGCATACCTGACTACTAATGTAATCCAAAAAAAGCATATGTTTAACTTTAAATGCTGGGCCATTAACTGCAAGGATTCAACAGCTATCCTATGAGTATTTCCAAACAATAAGCAGGGCTGACAGACAGAAGCAAAAACCCTGTACAGCTGTTCTATGGTAAGACAGCTGCAACTATTCATTTCAGTCATAAATGTACAATTTGTATATTGTTACTTTTATCAATATATTTAAAACATCAAGAAAATCAAATACGGTTTATTTCATCATATTTTTTTTAATATATCAAACTATGCTGATTTGCATTAATTCAATTGCTCTTTTATCTGAATTTCTTATCACCTTCTCCACTCTTGTGTCTGAAGCTTGACTTCAGGTTGAATGGTTTATAGATAGATATCGTCCTTTATCTGTTCTTTTTTGAATCTGGCAAAATATTAGCAGGCTTCAAAGTGGTTTTTGGCATTTAAGAATTTATCAAAGTATCAGTGGGACAGACTGTCTTATCCAGTTCAGTTTAGGCCATTTTTCCAGGCCTGCTAATTTAAAAGTATTTATCCTTCACAGGTTTTAATACTCTCCTTGTAAACTCACTGAAAAATACTCCATCTTCCTTGGGTCATAAAAGCCCATTATCCTGATTCTTTCCAGATGCAGCACAAAAATATCCATGCCTTTTCCAATATCACACTGAAAAAATAATGAGGACACTAAGAGGGCTCTAAGGCTTTGTGTATAGTTAAACAGAATTAAGGAAACAGTATGGAATAAAAGAGTGTCCATAAATGAAACAGCAGTGTTATGAACCTGGTACCTTCAGTTCTTATTCTCACTCATTTTGCATTAAGTGTGTCCAGGTCATTAGTAAGAAAGATGTAGGAAGGAGCAGAAAACAGGTATCACTGAAAACTGTTCTTTCTTTGTTCATGAGCTGCTTGTTTCAGTAACAAGGACTACGCACAAACTCAGTAAGTTTGAGTTGTCTTTGTCAAATCTTTTTTTTGTGCATCACTGCATTTAACAGAACTAAAGAGGAGGAAAAAATTGGTTTATCAATATCTTGGAGTTTCCTTAAAGAAGCCTGGTTCCAGGAAACTACTTTCAGTGCATATATTTGTGTATTTTCAAAGAACTGTAATTTTGATAAAATACTCAGAAATTAAGTGCATTAGAAATAACAAAAAAGTAAAATAAATAGTCAAAATAAAGTATAAAAATATTGAGGTGCACTTTCAAACAGAACAAACAGAGGAAGGAAAAAAATTTAGGTTGGAATTAATCTATATTCACATATGCACAGCAACTTAATAAAAATACTTCTTTACAAACTAAAAAGGTGCACATTTCCTGCTATGCCTTTTAAAGGCATCTTTCAACATGACTATCCAAATCAATCTGAACTGAGTTTTGCCGATGCACTGAAGAAAACTATCAAATGAAAAATGCTCCCTACAGTTCATTGCCAAAGTCCTACACCTCAGTCAACAGGAAAAAAACCCCACTTCTGGCTCAAATAGTAAATACAAACAAATAATTTAGTAGCATGTGCCTTCTAAAAACCTTGTTTTTTTAAAACCAAGGTCTATTTTGATGACAATGACCTAACTACTAGAATAAAAGCTGCATATCTGACAAAGAGAAAGGACCCACCCATTAACACTTCCCAGAGCATTCAGGCTAAATCACAGACCTTTGCAACGTTAAATATTTTTTTAAGAATCAGAGAATTTTAGGATTCGTTAAACATACAACATTCCTCTTATAAGAATCCTCTGTATTTCTGTTGCTACATAGCTCGCAGTTAGTCACTTATCAGTGCATTTCTGACTGCAGCAGTACCCCCATCCCTTTACAGCTCTCATTTTTCCAGCGAAGAGGAAAAGCTGCTGCAGTGAAGCACAGAGGTAGCACCGCCACGTCCTGTAACGCTGGGCTGGTGCCACGCGCAAGGGAACTCCGTACTCTTGCACAACGGGACATGCACTATCTCCAGAGGAATACGTTAATGTTCCGACCCCACAGGCAAGGGGTGCACATCCTTAAATACCTGTCTCGCTTCTTCCCATCACTGTAGGCTGGCACAGCTGCCCCAGGTAAAGGATTTGTGACCGTCACCAGCAGCTGCCGCTGTGGCAGTGCGAGGGGGCAGGACAACCTCAGCCCTGCTCGCCATATACTCTTTCCTTCTTCGTTATCTGATGCTCCTTTTCTTAGATACCCTCCTCCCCCACTCCTTTTTATGTCAACAAGCTTTTTTTTTTCTCGCTTATTTTAACCACAAAAGTGTATTTTCTCCCTTTCCGGCATCGCTGCCTTCGTCACAGGCGCGGCTGAGCACTGCAGGGAGCCGTCCTCGGCTCCCCCCGCAACAAAGCCACCAGGATTCGACAGCCCTGCGCCGCCAACCGCGTGAGCGCCCACTCACTCGTCCATCCACCCCATCTCCGCAACTACTTGTGCTTCAGTCCCGCTACCGGCGGCCCCACCCGCGCCCAGTGGCTGCACTAGTACCGTGACCAATACGCCGTTCCACCACTACCACCCCCCCGCCCCAAGTCACGGGCTGCTCAGCGCCGCCGCACAGCCAATGGGACGACGCGCCCCGGTGATTGTCGTCTATCCCGTACTTCCCCTCCGCCTTCCCCCCCCAGAAAAGAGTTGCGTACTCTGGGCCATTGCCTTAGGCAGAAGGGCTCCGGCGAGAACTACTTCCTGAAAACGTACGTTTCGTCCCATTTAGCACTTGCTGAAACGACTGTGAGCTGCTGCTCTCAGAGCAGCCCTGCTAAACGCAGCACGCGTTGCTGACAGATCCGGAAGGGCTAACGAGCAGCTGTGCGGAGTGGACCGCACTGTCACAGAGGGGCGCTTCCCCCGAGTGGCTACTGCATTCCTCTTTAACGCGGATTCATCCACAGTGTTAATAGACAAACAAATATAAAATAGTAAAAAAGTAACCACTCGGCCGCCAGCAGTGAGAAACAGGACCCAAGGGCCTGAAAGTTAATGCAAAAGAGGCTAGAGAAGTTAAAGCACTAGTTCAATCTGAATAACTGCAAAGACACTTTCATTCCAGAATAACAAGGTTGTGTTAATCTCAGACAATATTACAATGCTATGGAAAGGGCACACCACTGAGTACTTAAACCATCTAAAATCTGTTGCCAGTCTGAACACACCTACAATGCGCACATTAGCGAATACAGAATATGAGTTCTGTTAATGCACGTGACCAGTACCCCCTGCTCCTGACTCCTGATAGCATAGTTAGCATAACACCATTTTCTAAGACAAACAGCCATAATATCACCGTGCTGATCACATACCACCCCTTCTCTCTTTTTTTCAACACTGTGGTTATCACCAGGATGTGATGACCCCCGTCATAGAACAGATAACCCCCTGTCAGCATTAGGACAAGACTATTTGCCCACCAAGCATTGTTGCCAGGATGTGGTGCCACTCTATATGGAACAGGGAAGCATAACAGCACATAAGATATTGACTATAAAATCAAGCAGCCACAAGCATAAGCGGGACTTAGTCCAGAACTTCTGCTGGATGGTAAACCCCATGATCTCCCCATGCTAAGGGGCCCCTCCACCATTGTCTTCTTCCTCCAAGGATTGAGTGACTCATGTTCTTTTAGGTTCTACTGACATGCAGAATCAAGACTCTATAACTTATAAAGTTATAAAGTAGGTAAGTTTATTCAGTGCTGTGACACATGGGAGAATTATTTCTCCAAAACAATGTGCGTGCCCATCGTGGCAACTCATCTTGGCTTTATACAGTAAACTGTTACATATTCCCAAAAACGTCTATACATATTCATAACCTTTCCCCACTTCTTATTATAATGAGTTTGAAAAGAGTCTTCTTCCTGTTTTCTGCCTGTGCAGGATTTTCCCAGGGATGGAGTCCGTTGTCTTAACTTCCTTTAGCTTCAATCTGCATCCGTGCTCTCCGGATCCCTGCCATCCTTATGCCATCCTTATGCCATCCTTATGCCATTCTTATCAGTGTTGGTTTTGATCTTATCACAGCTGAGGGAGTTGTGGTTGTTTAGCCTGGAGAAGAGGAGGCTGAGGGGAGACCTCATTGCTCTCTACAAGTACCTGAAAGGAGGTTGCAGAGAGGAGGGTGCAGGCCTCTTCTCCCAAGTGACAGGGGACAGGACAAGAGGGAATGGTCTCAAGCTCTGCCAGGGGAGGTTCAGGCTTGACATCAGGAAAAAATATTTCACAGAAAGGGTCATTGGGCACTGGAACAGTCTGCTCAGGGAGGTGCTTGAGTCACCATCCCTGGAGGCGTTTAAAAGACGGATGGATGAGGTGCTGAGGGTCATGCTTTAGTTGTGATAGGAATTGTTGGACTCCATGATCCAGTGGGTCTTTTCCAACCTAGTGATTCTATGATTCTGTGATTCTGTCTCACTCTCTTCTTAGATGGCTGACATCCAGTGAGGACCTTGTCTGTCTGTTTGACCCTGATCCTGGATCCATGTGTTCCTGAATCCAGTTCTTTGGTCCAGCCTCCTTCCTGCCAGTCACCTTGACTGCCCTGCAGCATCTGTGGTGACATATAGTCATCGATGGGTGGGGGCATGTTGGCATAAGATTCCAGTATTACATGTATGCTGGGACGAGTGGCTGATGCCTTGGTGTGCCTGCAATATTAGCAGCAAGCACAGAACAAACGGCTGATGTTCTCATGCTTACTCGCTTGTTGAGACCTTGGAGTCTTTATAAAGACCCGTGGGTTAATAGGAAAGGAATGCACTAGGTGGAAAACATGAAGATAAGGGCCACATCTGTGGAAAACAGGGTTGCACTCTGTCGCTGTACTGCAGGATTCTCACAGGTGGAGATTGTTGTGTTACTGGATACAGAGGGACTATATAAAGTTTGCAATCTCTCAATAAAATTGATCTTGTTTGTTGCCTCATCGATGTGGTCTGTGCCTTAATCGCTACAGGGGCACAATTTCATTTATTTGTATATATTTTATTATTGTTGTTATTATTATTATTTTCATTATTGTTGTTATTATTATTATTTCATTAAAGCTGTTTTAGTTTCCAACCAACTGCATGGTTTTAGCTGCCAAAATGGGCTGGGTTGGGGCTAAACTGTGGCAGCTTCTTGGAGCCCAGTGTGGGGCTTGAATTGCGCCAAACTGAATTGGATCCCTCCGAACCACTCTGGAACATTTGCCCACCTAACTTGCTTGGATAGCTCATCTGAGACCACATCCAATTTTATTTTGAAAAGTCTGTTCCCCTCAGTGCAAGCAGCAGCCTAGCCAGCAGCCTTGGGCAACTCTGCTGATAACGTTCACTTGGCAGAGTGCCAGCACTGCAAGCCTGAAGCTCCTGGCCCTGAATCAGGTACAATCAGAAAGTGTTACAGTTTTTTTCCTTGAGAGCTGAAGGGTTGGAAATTCAGGCAGACAGCTTGTTTGTGCTGCTTTTGAGAAAACTCTCATGCTTTGTTCTTGTAAAATTTTCCTGACTGTTGATTAAAATGATAACATATTCAGTAGTGATGCAGATGGTATTGGCCAATATATGGATCATGGGTCTTGTGGTGGTCAGCTGTATGCTGGCCCTCAGTTTTATTTTGTGTGTTATCGATTGGAGGCACTGGGAAAAGGCAATTAATGTCATGACTGGCCTAATCCTGATTTTCTCAGTGTGGCATGTGAGACAGAAGATACATTATGGCTTAGTTGCTCTCTGCATCATCCTGGCAGCTTTTGATTTTAAGCGCTGGATAATAGTGATACTTGTCATTTATGGTCTCATTGTAATATACCTTGCGACATGTGTAGCTGTGGCCTTACCTGAGAATCTTGGGCATTATCTAGTGAGTCTTGTTTGTAATTATACTTTGGGTCTTGTCTGGCATAAGGAGTGTGAGAAACACTTATTCACTGCTAAAATATTAAAAAGGACAAAGTCTTCGAAGCAAAGATAATATTTTTATTTTACAATTCAGCGCTGAATTGGATGCCCTTCTAAAAAAGGCATACTGCAAAGACTGGTTACAGGAGTTTTATACTGGTTGAACATGTGTATTCATACAGATTTTGAGAAACACTGGTTACATATTCAAGGAATATTGGTTAACCATACACAGAACTCAGATCCCACTCTCAAATGTACATCACAGTTCCTTTGTGTTCAGAACCCTCTGATGCTCTTTATCTTATCTCCTTCCTCATTGTCTTCTCTTGATGAGTTCAGGTCTGCCTTGTTTTGACTAGTAAACAAGCTAAACTCCTGTTACAATCACATCCTTCCTTACTGCAAGCTGGTCAGGATTTGCCTTCAGTATACATACTAGTTTTAGACAAAGAATGGTGTAAGTTCTCAAAGAATATTTATTTAGGTTATCCAATTATGTCTGAAGATTGTCCACACAACATCTCCCGATGCGAGACAGATCCACATCACAAAAGCATACAAACCAGTTGCAGCAAAACCCATCAACCAATTCTCACAATTCACCCCCTTTTACATTTTTTGCTGAAGCCCATAGCTTTGCTCTAATTTACACAATATTGTTTGTAATTTCTCATATTGTTCTTCTTTCTTCCGATCTCTTTTCTTTAACAACATAATTTTCTGGGTCATCTCACTCTGGCCTGAGGTTGCCATCTGTGGATTTGTATCAGTCTTATAAAACACGGTACAAGGCATGGTAAAAAGAGTAACCCAGCAAATGAACATAAAAAGAAATCTACTTTCTTCCACCAAACTGCCCCTAAGAGATAATCCCACTAACCAGAATCTAACATAGACTTATATTTCTGCACTGGGACATGTGCAATTTTATATGTCCCAATGTCCTTCCTTGGTAAAATACATCCATTCTTATCCCTTAGGTCACCCTATTCCCAGCCTTATTCCTCTTTTTCTTAAGTTTCTTCCTATCCACAATTGTATTTTCCCCAAGTTACAAGTGGTTAAACTTCACAAGTTATAGCAATACCTATTTATGTGAGTGTGGTAATTAAGATTGGAAGCTCCTCTAATATGTAGACATTTAGAACATTCATTTAGAGATCCTGGGGTACAACTGGAGGTGAGCACAACCCAAAGTAGGAGAGTCCAGGCAGCCATTGCAAGCCAAGGTCTGGTATAGCATATATCTCTGTCACTCAACGCCTATTGGATTGCAGCCAACAGTAGAGTTTTAGATTCTTCTTGACGGCAAATATAGAGGCTAACCCAGTCTTGCCCTTGGCTTAGTGACACCTGAAATCACTTTTTAGATTTTCACAGGGCTGCCATTTCCAACACACTCCACAGTACCACCAGCCTCCATTGTGGTTAATTCAGTTTACCTAGTCCATTATTGTATGTCTTACAATGAGAAACAACAACAAATGTCTTTACAGATTTCGCCAACCAATTTTGATCGTTCTTGAATTATTCTGAATAAATATTAGCGTCAAAGGATCATCTCCTGGTTTCACAGGCCAGTCTCTGGAAGGCAGGGCCAATGGTCCCTTCACTCTAGTGGCATGAGTCTACCCCTTCTCTTTAGTCCTTATAGCTGCTTCAGGTCATCAAGGAAGGGATGCAACATACAAATTGAGCCCTGACTGAGGGATGGATTGAAACATGGACGCTATTGCACAGGTCATCTATGACTGTGAAACATAGAATCACAGAATCATAGAATCACTAGGTTGGAAAAGACCCACTGGATCATGGAGTCCAACAATTCCTATCACAACTAAAGCATGACCCTCAGCACCTCATCCATCCGTCTTTTAAACGCCTCCAGGGATGGTGACTCAAGCACCTCCCTGAGCAGACTGTTCCAGTGCCCAATGACCCTTTCTGTGAAATATTTTTTCCTGATGTCAAGCCTGAACCTCCCCTGGCAGAGCTTGAGACCATTCCCTCTTGTCCTGTCCCCTGTCACTTGGGAGAAGAGGCCAGCACCCTCCTCTCTGCAACCTCCTTTCAGGTACTTGTAGAGAGCAATGAGGTCTCCCCTCAGCCTCCTCTTCTCCAGGCTAAACAACCCCAGCTCTCTCAGCCATTCCTTAGAAGACTTGTTCTCCAGCCTCTTCACCAGCTTCGTTGCTCTTCTCTGGACACGCTCTGGGACCGAATCTAAGAAATGGTGATCTAATGGGGTGGACCCCTTTGGGCAAGGAGTGTTAGCACAATGCCCCAAACCAGTCCTGTTCTTTCCTGTCCTCCAATGTGTTGCATCCAGCCGTACGTCACTCCCTCTCTGTCTGCACTGGTTCTCGCAATCAAAATAATAGCTTACGTTTGTCTGTTTTAGTGCTTTGGTAACATTGTCCAATTTTTGGTGATCTGTAAAATTTAACGGAATGATTCGCCAGGGTACGGGGTCTGAGGTGGAATGTGGCATGGGGATGCAGGCTGTCATGCTAGAGTGTTTATTCATTTTACCAAAACCTTCTATCAATTCCAATATGCTGTTGTCGTTCCAATCCACTCTTTTTACCCAAAGTTATGGTTGTAATAACAGTCATTTGAAACATAATCCCAGAATTCATGATGATCTAATTCTTTGAATCCTTATCTTTAGTGAGTTTCCTGAGTCCTGTTGGATTTTCCTCTCAGGCTTCAATACCCGCCCAGTTGCTGTGTGGTGAGCAGCTGGGGATTGTTGTTCTGAAGTCCATAAAGCAGGAACCTTTTTAATCTGTAAATGATTAATTCAGGGGCCTTTCCCAGCTAGCTTCATGGCTGTGTATGTAGTTAAAAGTACCTGATATGGTCCTTTCCACCTAGGAGTTAAGGCTTCCAAGTCCCAGGACTTAATATATACCCAGTCTCCAGGCTGGAAGGGATGTGTTGGCATATCAAGCTCTAGGGATTTGTTAACAGTCAGGAATTTCTGCAGCTTCTGAAGAGTCTTTCCTAAAAATATCAAATAGTTATTAATGTCCAATTTCCCTTTAACAATGATATCTCCTGGCACACATGGGATGTGATAAGACCTCCCATACAATATCCCATATGGGCTAAGGCCTCCTCGTCGAGGTTGAATTCAAATTCTTAATAACACTAAAGGCAGTGCTCTTATCCAGGCCATAGAGGTTTCCTGACATATTTTACTCAACTGCATCTTCACAGTATAATTTATTCTCTCCACTTTCCCACTAGACTTGAGGCCTCTTAGGCATATGCAAATCCTGGGATATTCCCAGAACACTGCTCAGCTGTTTGATTAGTTCTGCCACAAAATGAGGACCTCTGTCCAAAGACATTCCTAAAGGCACCCCAAACCTTGGAATAATCTCTTTAAGCAAAATTTTACTACTTCTCTTGCCTTATTGGTGCGAGCAGGGAAAGCCTCTGGCCAGTTTGAAGAGGTATCTTCAATCTTTAATTCCATCATTTTTCTTTCCACCATTTTTCTAACCCATCCTATGTCTGAACTACAACATGAACAATCCACTAAACCTTAAACAGCAATTAGTGTCCACATACTCCACCTTCGGTTGCCAACTGTCACAACCCAGATCCATGAGCCACATGCTCGTGTCCAGACCTGAATGGGGGGGGGGAATTGGATTCATTTGTCTGTGTGTCAATCTGGATGACATTAAGGTCACTCCCAGGGTGAATATCAAAAGCAGTATTTATTTCTGGCTCCAGCAAACACAAACACATCAAGATACTGGGGCACACAGCCAAAACACGGGGGTGCAACCACCCAAAGTTACAGAAATGAATCCCTGAACACAGCCCAGGTCCCTTGGATCCGATCCGACACACACACCATAAGGTAATGGGAGGGAGACAGAGAGAAAGAGTGAGAAGGGGAAGGAAAGAAATCACCACATCGACGACAGCAGCAGATCTTGGGAACATGTGGTGACAACAGCAGCTTCTTCCAAGCTGCATGGTCCAGGCTGGTCCAATCGAAGCATAGAAGTGAGTGCGAGCATGGGAGCGAGAGAGAGAGAGAGACCAACTGACCTGCCTGGTTCCTTGAGAGTCCTTTTATAAAGCCCATCCAACCCCCATCTGCACGTGTCTTTTGAGAGGGTCCGGCCCAGATGTCTGGCGGGTCGAAGAAGGGAGGGGGGCGGGGGCAGCCAGCTCTTGTCCCAAGCTCAGCCAAGCAAGGGAGAGCGGTGCCCGCTCCTGCACTGCCCTTCTGCTGAACCTGGCACCACAGACAAGCTGGCACAAAACACACAAATGAGCAGTCCTCAGACAAAATGTTTAAGGAAAAGAGAGAAACACAGTCTGACTTTACACCAATATATAATCCAGGGCTAACCGATTCAACAAATGCCCATTCTCATAGAAAAAGACAAGTCCCATACCATTCTTTGGTAATTCACTATAGGCCATATTTCTACAGATCCAATATAACCCTTCAGAGACTTCCTACCTAATCTCTTTGGGAAGGCTCATGGTACAGTTCTGCTTCTCTATATGCAATCTCTGAACCCCACTTATCCCAGCCATTTAAGTTTCCTTTTAAGGCATTGCCAGTAGAACCACCCAATGATAAATTCCGTTGTCTATGTCTTTTCAGAGCCACTGATCTTTCCCAAAGAGATCTATTTCTTGAGATTCCCATGGCCATTGTTCCCCCACGTTTGTTCCTCTGCAAACATAGCAATTCGTAACACTAAGTGCCTTTGCAATACTTTCCGTGAAGTTAATAATTTCTGGGTGACCGTTGGGATTTCAAACTTGGCCTGTTTTCAGTTTTTCATAAAAAGAGTGGAAAAGTAGTTCCATTTCTTTGTACTGGGGTCTGATCCCCTTCCATCAATTTGTTAACCAAATATCCAGTTGTTGCCCCAGTTTACTCTTTCCCACTTCGTGTTGCTTTACATTCGTAATGAGTGTGGTATATCAGGGATTCAGTGACCTTCTCACCTGAATTTGTTTGGACTCTCAAACAACTGATCACTGTAAGGAGGAGTGTAAACGTCCAGCGACTCATCTCTCCACTCATCTCTCGGTCTGTTAGGTTGCAGCTAACAGCCGAGCCAACAATCTTCTTGGTGGCAGAGAATTTTTCCCTGCAGGACTGACTGCTCCTTGATGACAGTCAGAGGTTATCGTTCTGATGGGTTTGTAGTGATTAAGGCACAGACCTCATAGATGGGGACGACAATCAAGATCAAATTTATTTAGAGAATGCAAACCTTATATAGTGCCTCTGTATCCAGTAACAGCTATCCGAGTGAATTTCCACCTATGAGAATCCCACCCCATTAACTCATAGGGACTTTGGCAAAGCTAAAAAGAAAAAGAACTTAGAAAGGAAGGAGAAGGGAGGGCACTCACACACATACAGCAAGGCTGGGCTTCTTACATTTTTTTTTTCCTCTCTCTCTCTTTCCTTTTTTAATGTTTTGTTAGGTATTTTAATTTTTTTCCTTCTGAAACCTTTCATTCCAAAGATCCCCAGGTAAATCCACCTGTTTGCCAGCTTAGTGGACATTTGAGATTGAAAGGTTCCAGAGATGTATTTCCAAGATTATTCAAAACCAATTTGTAAGTCTGACAAATGTTTGAAGTACTTGGAATGCACACACGTGTGACCATTCATTTCAAAGCTAGCTGTATACATCCATATAATGTTGATTATGACTAGTTGATAATAACAGAACAAGTATTTCAATTCTGGTAAAATATTGCTCTTTGTTGCTGTGTGAGTGTCGTACTTTGCAGGTTCATGATTTTTTGTAGTTTCTATGTTCATAGAATCACAGACTGGCTGGTCGAGCCAAAGCCTCCGTCTCCCCGTATGCGATTTCCTGCATGGGGTAGAATTGCTGGAAAACAAATCAACTGAGTAATTCTAGTGCCCATTGATATAAAGCAAGGAGGCATAGGCATCCAAGCCATTACTTGCATTGCTCTTGCAAAGTCGGCATCAGTCAATTCCGGTAAAACAAGCAATCATTGTAACAGGTGATCATGCAATTAACAGTGCACTAAGTCTGGTTTTGCATTCTCTAAGGCTAATTGTTTAAGCAACACTTCTCTAGCGATGATATTGCCTGCCTGCTTATTTAAGGCCTCCTGTAGTTTGTCTAGAAAAGTCATGTAATAAACGCCATTTTCCAGATTTCTTTTTTATCACAAATACAGGTGTGTTCCAAGGAGTATTAATTGGGACTATATGGTCTTGATCTATTTGCTCTTCCACTAACTTTTGCAATGCACCCAATTTTTCACTTGTTCATAGTTCCAATGCCTATTCCCATTGCACTTAACATCTCTCCCCCTAAGATTAGTGGAACATGCACAACGAAGGTTTGCACTACAGCTATTTTAAGATGTTCTGGCTTTCCCCTCCCACTTTTTTTTTAAAAAAAAACCCCTTAATGTGCACTTCAACATAAGATGCTGAGTTTGTAAGGACTAAACCAAATGTATTTCAGGGATTCCCATGGACCCTAAACCTTGTGAGCCACACTATATAGAGTCAGCTTGGTACACAACTGCTTTGAATGAAATTAATTTCATTATCCAGCTATCCTTTGATATTAATACTAGTGGAGATGGTGTCCGTAACACTAGTGGAGACGGTGTCCATATCCTTGCTTGAATTATTCCAGTAAAGCCTGCACCTCTGACCCCAGGTAAAGCAAAGATTCCCAAGCGAATTATTGATAATCACCCTAATTACAAGGCAGTAAAGCCACTCCCCAATGGTCCTTTTATGTTCCCTGGTATTGTGTGAACTGCAGACAGTTGCAGCACTACTGCAATGGTGGTGATCACATCTATCTCCGTGCTGCCTCTGGTTCTTGCTCTGAGGTGAGAGCTGCTGCTTGCCATGGAGGCATCTGTGTTGGTATGCACCTCTGAACTATGCTTTGCTCCTGGTTTTCCAACAATACTGTCCTGTTCTTATCCCTTTTTAATCTACACCGACTGGCAAAATGTTTACCCTTTCCACAGCGGGGGCAGATTTTAGGCCCTCTATCCTGGCACTGCGTGTGGCAGTCTCATTTAAAGTGTGTCTCCTTGCTGCATCTATAACAGAACATCTTTCTGTCCTGGTTTACAGTCATGGCAGCAGCCATCAGCTGTGCTCGATAGGTTAATGGTCCCAGTTGTTGTAGGATTTTCCAGACCGCGTCATATTTTTCTACATTTGTCATTAGGATTTTTTATCGCTTATTGCAAAATTAAGGCTTCTGAACCTGCTCGATTGTCTACCTGCTTGTTGAGCGCATCCTTCAGTCTGTCTATAAATGCCATATACAGTTCATGCCTGTTTCAAGTTTCTGGTATCTGATATCTTTATAAGCGTTTGATAAGTCAAAAAGTTGTGACTGTTGTAAACTTGCATTATTTAAACTGGCTTGATTCTTGAACTACTACCACCGTCGTTTCCAAAAACTACCTGTGTTATAGAAAGCAGCAGCAGGTGGCCCCCCCTCGGCCCCTGGTGCAGTTACTTCTTTCTTTACAGGTGTTCATGTCTCCGGCCTCCCACGAACAAATCACAGGGAAAGTTTGTAGCTGGTTAAGGTCACCGCACCTCCACAGACGAAAATAAATCAAAGTTCAATCATGGTCTGCTGGTCCCGGATCAAAGGGATTATCGGCCGTTGCTGATGGCTCTGCACCAGTCTCCAAATACGGAATACTACTGTCCTCCTGCTTTTTTCGTGGTTCCACTAAATCTTTGTGCAATCTCAAGTGGTTCGATGATTTGATAATTAATTTCCAGGTAGATAACAGACTTACCTCCCCAGGGTCGTCCCTGGTAGCCGCATCCCACAATTTAAATCCTGCTTTTATATCAGCTGCAGGAGTCAAATCTAAACCTGGATCCCGACCCTGTATCCATTTTAATAAAGTCCCGAGTCGTTACTCAGCGTAGTTAACATCCTGTTTCTTTACTTTTGATTTTAAGATATCTAGTGTAGTCTGCTCTTCTGCGGACATCAAAGACTCCATTATTCCCAAGTTACCAGTTGCTCACCTTTTTTCAAGGCTCTTACTCATCTGGACTGCTTCAGTGCTCCACACTGGCCAAAATTCATCCAACTGGGCATCGCTATGGCTGCTTCTGTCCAGCGGTTCTGAGCCTGAATATCAGGATTTGCACTGAGAGGTGTGGGTCCCTCTCAAGTTGGTCACCATTTGAAGCGATTAAGGCATGGACCTTGTCAATGGGGGCGACAATCGAGATCAACTTTATTGAGAGGATGCAAACCTTATATAGTGCCTCTGTATCCAGTAACAGCTATTGGAGTGAATTTCCACCCATGAGAATCCCACAGTGCAGCAACAGAGTGCAACCCCCTGTTTTCCACAGATGTGCCCCTTATCTTCATGTTTTCTGCCTAGTACATTCCTTTCCTATTAACCCAGGGGTCTTAATAAAGATTCCAAGGTCTCAACAAGCTAGCAAGCATGAGAACATCGGCCATTTGTTCTGTGCTTGCTGCTAATACTGCAGGTACACCAAGGCATTGGTCGCTTCCCCCAGCATACATGTAATACTGGAATCTTTATGCCCACATGGGTTCATTCTCCTTCTAGTGGTCCGGCTCTTTAAGCCTGTTTTCCCTTTTAATGGATTTCCACTTAAAGTGCTTTTTGCACCTTTCAGTGGTCTTTTCCCAATCCTTCTCCCAACATCCCAAATTTCTGGGATTAATTTATTCCTCCCACACTCAAATCAAATGATATCGGCTCTCCTTTGTTCAGTTTTTCAATTAAGACACTTAAAGCTGGGTGCCAAGTGTGAGTCCCTTCGACTCCTTGAGGTTCTAAATTCCCACAAATAAAACAAGGGATATTCATTCTCCCAGTCACAGGTTACCACTCAGTTTGAAGCAGTCAGGTAAATCCCCTCAGGTCCCCTTTTTCCTTACCGCATTAAGGAACTGTCAGTTATTCAGTCCAAGCCACCATAATAAGTTTGTTTCCAACAGTTCCATCAGCCTTCTCCTTTACTTCTTCTGTAGTGTGAATCTCAGTGGATCCTGAGAAGCTCTGATTGTCCACTCAGGTTGTGGCTCATCCACTGGTCCCTTCACCCGTGAGGCATGAGTCCACCCTTGTTCCCTGGTCTGTACAGTGAATTCTGTAGTCAGAAGAACCTGAAAGAGACCTTCTCATTCTGGCGTTAGAGATTTTCTGACTTCCGGTTGGCTTTTTGGTGAGTCCAAACAGCATCTCATAGGGTGATACCCCCACATCCACACAGGAATGCGTGTGGATCCTCAAGAGAGCTGCTAGAGGGAGACACTGTACCCATGAGTCACTATGTTCATTTGTTCTACCCTGCCAGAACTCTGGGGGTGTCATGGGGTACGTCCCACCTTATTCCTAAGGATTGCATCATCTGTTGTAACATCTTTGCTGTGAAATGGATGCCCCTCTCTGAATTTGTTTAGCCAACCCATACACCCCTAAGCACCCGTGTTTTCTCAAAAAAATGTCACAAAGAGCCTGTGTTCCCCAATGGGTCTTTTCATGAGTCTGACTTAATGCTTCTCAGGCTATGGGCTTCTTTAATATCTGTCTCCCATCCGGTAAATCCTATAACCCTTCCAAGCTCTCGCTTGCCCCCAGTTTTAGCAGTACTCTTTCTTCCTCTTCACTAAATATAAGGGGTTCTGAAGGTTCAGGGTGCTGTTCCAATACTAGCAACAGTTTTTCGTTTTCCCATTATTGCCGCCTCTCTGGCCTCTTGATCTGCCAGGTTATTGGCCTTTATTTCCTATGCTGTTCCCTTTTGATGTCCTCTTATGTGTAACAGACTTGTCATGCAGAAGTTTAACAGATTGGATATATCCTTTGATCCACAGCCCTCAGTGTTTTCCTGCCTAGATTTCCCATTCGCTCCTGCCTCTCACTGAACTATAAGAGGCAGGTGCTACTGAAAATAGTGACTCTTTATTGTTATGGCAACTGAGTCACAATAATCATAGAATCATAGAATCACCAGGTTGGAAGAGACCCATCGGATCATCGAGTCCAACCATTCCTATCAAACACTAAACCATGCCCCTCAGCATCTCGTCAATGTGTGCCTTAAACACCTCCAGGGAAGGTGAATCAACCACCTTCCTGTGCAGCCTGTTCCAATGCCCAATGAACCTTTCTGTGAAAAACTTCCTCCTAATCTCTGGCCTAAATCTCCCCTGGCAGAGATTGAGGCCATTCCCTCTTGTCCTGTCCCCTGTCACTTGGGAGAAGAGGCCAGCTCCCTCCTCTCCACAACCTCCTTTCAGGTAGTTGTAGAGAGCAATGAGGTCTCCTCTCAGCCTCCTCTTCTCCAGGCTAAACAACCACAGCTCTCTCGGCCATTCCTCATAGGGCCTGTTCTCCAGCCCCTTCACCAGCTTTGCTGTTCTTTTCTGGACTTGCTCGGGAGCCTCAAGATCCTTCTTGTGGCGAGGGGCCCAGAACGGAACACAGTATTCAAGGCGCAGTCTCACCAGTGCCAAGTACAGAGGGAGAATAACCTCCCTGGACCTGCTAGTCACACCGTTTCTGATACAAGCCAGGATGCCATTGGCCTTCTTGTCCACCTCTCCTAGTCTGTAGCTCTGCATAGGGTTTTTGTGCCCCAAGTGCAGGACCCAGCATTTGGCCTTGTTAAACCTCATGCCATTGGTCTCAACCCAGTATTCCAGCCTGTTCAGATCCCTTTGAAGAGCCTCCCTACCCTCCAGCAGATCGACACTTCCACCCAGCTTAGTGTCATCTGCAAACTTGCTAAGGGTACCCTCAATGCCCTCATCCAGGTCATTGATGAAGACATTGAACAGGGCTGGTCGCAGTAAAGAACCCCTGGGGAATCCCACTTGTCACTGGCCTCCAGCTGGATTTAACACTATTTGCCACCACTCTCTGGGCCTAGCCATCCAACCAGTTTTCCACCCAGGAGAGTATGCGCCTGTCCAGGACAGACGCTGACAGTTTCCGTAGCAGAATGCTGTGAGAAACTGTGTCAAAGGCTTTAATGAAGTCCAGAAAGACCACATCCACAGCCTTTCCCTCATCCAGCAGCCGAGTCACTTGGTCATAGAAGGTGATCAGGTTGGTTTGGCAAGACCTGCCTTTGGTAAACCCATGTTGACTGGGCCTGATCACCCGGTTCTCTTGCAAGTGCTTCATGACAGCACTCAAGATCACCTGTTCCATGACTTTCCCTGGCACCGAGGTCAGACTGACTGGCCTGTAGTTCCCTGGATAACTAAATACCTGCTCTCATGGACCCACGGCCACGCAGGTCTAACGAACTTTGCACTAATGCCCTTTACCTCCCACCTGCCAACAGTCCAGTAACACACAGTGCTTTGGCAGTGCATGTGTGTGTAAGCTGTAACTCGAGGTGCAGAGACTTTTCCTTTTTCTTATGTCTCCAAACCTTCCATGAACTCGAACGCTTTCTTCCCTTAACCACACTTGCGGTTTTCAAAGATGACACCTTGCATGAATGGACAACCCACAGTCGCATACTGAATATTAGTGACTTGACTTTGCTATTTGCCTCAGAAAAATGCAATGTTGCAACAGTCCCTCCAGAGCCCAAAAAAGTTGAGAGACTCGGGGAACCCCCGAGGCAACACGGTCCATCTCAACCGCCACTCCCGCCCTGTGTCTGGGACCCCCATTCAAAGGAGATTCCTACTACTCAAAAGAGTATAGGAGTTAGGAACTACAGGGTATGGGATCCGTGCCCCGCCCCCCAGCCATCCACCCAGAGGACAATGTAGGAGCGGGCACCGCTCTCTCTTGCTTGGTTGGACTCTGGACCCAGAGCTGGCTGCAGTTGGGTAGAGGTGATGCAGCGGCTGGTTTGACTGAGCAAGTTGCACCCTCAAGTTTCACCACTATGGACAGCATGGACCTGAGTTTTCAATCTGACTTCTGTGGCAAATGTTTAAGTCACAGGGTGGAATGTAAAGTCAGACTGTGTTTATCTATTTGCCTTAAACATTTTGTCTGAGGACTACCTACTTGTCTGTAGTGCCGAGGTTCAGTGGGGGGCAGTGCAGGAGCAGGCACAGCTCTCCGTTGTTGTGGTCGGGGCAATCCACGACACGTAGAAGTTGTGGGCCAAAAGACCATCTTTATTGATTTTACAAGTCTTTTTATACCCCTTCCCAAGCTGCATGTCCATGCATGATTGGTTTAGCTAAAGACCAGCAGTTCATAATTGGATGACTCCTTCTCAGCTGCAACTTCATAACTGGGTGATTCTACCTGCGGCCTGGCAGCTTCCTAATCTTGTTTACTCAGCGCTTCTTGGCACCTTCCAGCTTCTCCAAGGATACATGGGCAAGGATACATTTGCATTCAAGGCCAATGTTTAAATTCACACACTCTAACTCCTTGGACCAGCTGAGGTTTCCCACAATTCCCCCTTTTTGTATTTGTGCTACAAAAATTGCCCATACCTTCTGCTGCAGGGCTCTTGCAACAGAGACACAAGACACAGCAACATTAATAACACAAACTACAACAATGAACAAAATCAACAATCTAGATCTTAACAAAGATAACAACTACCTTGACAGTTCCCATCCTTTAAGCAAGCTATTCAACTAATTCCACCCATCGACTCCTTATCCAATACAACACATTCCCTCAAAGCCTTCAAATTCATGTCCTTAGACTAACAACGAGAATCTATTACGGTTCTATTTTGTGATACAGCATACTTAACACTATCAACATCAGTTAAAAAACCCACTCAGTGAAATCAATGTAGCATTGGTTTGCTTACCTAGCCAACATTCCAAATTCATTAGCTTTTTAAGGCGGCTGCCGTAGCAACCCCAGGTGCCAATACTGAGGCTGCTATAATTTTTTGTAATAAGTTTGGATGTTGGTGACATAAGCTCCCCAAAGCTACATGGCCCATCCTTAAGTTTCAAAAGAATTCCACCCACCATGCTCTACTCCCACAAACTAGAAAGATCCCTACAGGCAAACCCAACTAGAACAGAAAAGTGCATGACATATTAGAGGAGGTGTATCTGCTTCAGTTGTGGGATCATTTGTTCTTCACTTGCACGGACCATCCACAACAGGCCGAACACAGCGAGCAAGAACCCACTGAGGACCGCTCTCTCTAGAAACACAAGCATACCCTCTTTCCCAGGTTAATAAATCCCACGGAGGTGACATTGTCCACTTTGCAGGTCTTTTACCTTAACCTTAACACCAGGGGAAATAGTGATTGTGCTGCATAGGGATTCAAAGTGGCAAACCACAGGTGGCTCCTGCATATCCTCTACTATGTTAACAAAATTCAGTACATACATGGCTTTATTTAACCGCGCTTCAGGGGGTTCTCCAACCATTCCCCCTTTTTGTTTTTGAAGAAGGCATTTTAGCATGCCATGTGCATGCTGCACAATGCTCTTTCCGGTAGGAGAATGAGGGATCCCACTAACATCGGTAATCCCCCAAAGCTATAAAAAAAGCTTTTAATTGAGTGGAAATGTAAGCAGGACCATTATCGGTCTTAATTTGATGTGGAACGCCACACGCAGCAAAAGCCTGTTGCCAATGTTGAATAGCATCTCGAGCTGTTTCTCCTGTGCGTGCAGTAGCTACTATGATTGATGAAAATGTGTCAATAGACACATGTACATATTTAATTTTACCAAACTCTGCAATATGGGTAACATGGGATTGCCAAATCTGTAAAACTTGTAAACCTCTGGGATTTGTGCCATAATACACACGTACATGTTCACCCTGACAATCAGGGCAGGCTGCAACAATAGAACGGGCTTCTGTAGTTGTTAAATGAAATTGATGTTTCAAGGCACAAAAGCCTTGATGCAAAAACGGATGGGATTCAATTGCTTGCTCTTGAGACATAATGCTTGCGCATTACCAGCTGCTACAAATCCAGGTAAAGTGGCAGGACATAATACGGGTGTGATCTTCTTTGAATCGTCAGCCATAATGATTGTAGCATGTCAAATAACAAGGCATTACTCACGTTTCCCAAAAGTACTTTATCCAGTCGCTGGACTAGTCCCGCTACGTAAGCTGAATCTTAGAATAGAATCATAGAATCATAGGGAGGCTCTGCAAAGGGATCTGAACAAGCTGGACTCTGGGCAGAGTCCAATGGCATGAGGTTGGGCCAAATGCCAGGTCCTGCACTTGGGGCACAACAACCCTATGCAGAGCTACAGACTAGGAGAAGTCTGTCTAGAAAGCTGCCTGGAGGAGAAGGACCTGGGGGTGTTGGTTGACAGCTGACTGAACATGAGCCAGCAGTGTGCCCAGGTGGCCAAGAAGATCAATGGCATCCTGGCTTGTATCAGCAACGGTGTGACCAGCGGGTCCATGGAAGTTATTCTCCCTCTGTATTCAGCACTGGTGAGACTGCTCCTTGAATACTGTGTTCATTTCTGGGCCCCTCACCACGAGAAGGGTGTTGAGGCTCTGGAGCAAGTCCAGAGAAGAGCAAAAAAGCTGGTGAAGGGGCTGGAGAACAGGCCTTATGAGGAGCAGCTGAGAGAGCTGGAGTTGTTTAGCCTGGAGAAGAGGAGGCTGAGGGGAGACCTCATTGCTCTCTACAACTACCTGAAAGGAGGTCACATCCAGTGGATACATCCATGACAGCTGATCCCTTGGTTTTCCCTGACAGCTGGTCGCATAGGCCTGTGTTTGAGAATGGCTGAGGGATGGATTGTTTGCTGATGCAGCAGGCATTTTTGTCGGCATGCGCCTCCTCGCGCTCTTGCCATTTCCCTGCAGTGAGGGCTGGTTATTTAGATAACCTCTGAACCAACACTGTGCTGCAAAGTGTCCGCTTTTCCCACACATAAGACGTGATCCCTGCTGCCCCCACTGCTTCAGCTGCATTATCTCTCTTGTTCTTTTTTGGGCGTGCTCATTTAAAATGCCTGACCTGGCCGCAATCAAAACACCTAAATCCCTTGTTTTGGCAGCAGCCAAGGTCGCAGCTAGGGCTGTTACTGTATGCCCTATGGATCCCACCTTGGCACAAGCCTGTATCATGGTGTCCAGGGTGGGGTCCCCTGGCAACGCTTCAATTATCTTCTGGCAATCATCATTTGCATTGTCCTTTGCAAGCTTAGTTACTAGCATAGTTCTTAGATTCACATCAAACACTTGCCTTTCCACTGCAGCTTGCAATTTTTCAACAAACTGTAAAAACAGTTCTGTAGTCCCCTGCTGAATTGTGGTATATTTTGCTTTAGGTCGAGCTAATTCAGCCATACGTATTAGTGCTTCCACACCCACAGCCTTGACCTGCTCTAAAACCAGCAGATGCCACTGTGCATTAGAAAACTGTCCTGTCCCTGTTAGTACGTCCTCACCATTACCAAAATGCATATCATCTTGTAGAAGCTGTAAATTCCGAAGTGCCTGGGCTTCAGCCTTCTGTGTCCATATTGATCTAAAACCAGTGCACTGTACTGGTTGAAACATTATCTGCGCTAGCATTGTAAAATCAAAAGGTGTCATTTCTTCCATAGACAAAAGCCTGAGTAACTGCGTAGTTGCTGGAGAATTTGGAACATATTGTGCCACAGTTTTCTGCAAATCTTGAACCATTTTCCATGAGTATGGTATGTGTTCATCCATTGCCCCCTTCACTGGATCCCCCCTCACAATGGGAAATGCCATTGCCGCAGAAGGATCAGCAGCAGGCTCTACTATATATCTATCATCTCACAGAATCACAGAACAACCAGGTTGGAAGGGACCCATCGGATCTTCTAGTCCAACCATTCCTATCTAACACTAAACCAAGTCCCTCAATACCTCATCCACCCGTGCCTTAAACACCTCCAGGGAAGGTGACTCAACCACCTCCCTGGGCAGCCTATTCCAATGCCCAATGACCCTCTGTGTGAAAAACCTTCCCCTAATCTCCAGCCTAAATCTACCCTGGTGGAGCTTGAGGCCATTCCCTCTCGTCCTGTCCCCTGTCACTTGGGAGAAGAGGCCAGCTTCCTCCTCTCCACAAGCTCCTTTCAGGTAGCTGTAGAGAGCAATGAGGTCTCCTCTCAGCCTCCTCTTGTCGAGGCTAAACAACCCCAGCTCTCTCAGCCACTCCTCATAAGGCCTGTTCTCCAGTCCCTTCACCAGCTTCGTTGCTCTTCTCTGGACACGCTCCAGAGCCTCAACATCCTTCTTGTGGTGAGGGGCCCAGAAGTGAACACAGGATTCAATGAGCGGCCTCACCAGTGCGGAGTACAGAGGGAGAATAACCTCCCTGGACCTGCTGGTCATGCCGTTTCTGATACAAGCCAGGATGCCATTGGCCTTCTTGGCCACCTGGGCACACTGCTGGCTCATGTTCAGTCGGCTGTCGACCAACACCCCCAGGTCCCTCTCCTCCTGGCAGTTTTCAAGCCAGGCTTCTCCCAGTCTGTAGCTCTGCATAGGGTTGTTGTGCCCCAAGTGCAGGACCCGGCATTTGGCCGTGTTTAAACCTCATGCCGTTGGACACTGCCCAGCGGTCCAGCCTGTTTAGGTCCCTTTGCAGAGCCTCCCTACCCTCTAGCAGATCGACACTTCCACACAGCTTTGTGTCATCTGCAAACTTGCTAAGGGTACCCTCAATGCCCTCATCCAGGTCATTGATGAAGACATTGAACAGGACTGGACCCAGCACTGAGCCCTGGGGAACCCCTCTTGTCACTGGCCTCCAGCTGGACTTAACACCATTTACCACCACTCTCTGGGCCCGGCCATCCAGCCAGTTTTCTACCCAGGAGAGTGTGCGCCTGTCCAGGACAGACGCTGACAGTTTCCGTAGCAGAATGCTGTGAGAAACTGTGTCAAAGGCTTTACTGAAGTCCAGAAAGACCACATCCACAGCCTTTCCCTCATCCAGCAGCCAAGTCACTTTGTCATAGAAGGCGATCAGGTTGGTTTGGCAGGACATGCATCTGGTAAACCCATGTTGACTGGGCCTGATCACCCAGTTCTCTTGCAAGTGCTTCATGATAGCACTCAAGATCACCTGTTCCATTACTTCCCCTGGCACTGAGGTCAGACTGACTGGCCTGTAGTTCCCCGGATCCTCCCTGCTACCCTTCTTGTAAATGGGCACTACATCAGCCAGCCTCCAGTCCAGAGGTACCTCCCCAGTCTTCCACGACTGCTGGAAGATGATGGAAAGGGGTTTGGCCAATACATCCGCCAGCTCCCTCAATACCCTAGGATGTATCCCATCTGGCCCCATAGACTTGTGGGTGTCCAGTTGGCCAAGCAGGGCTCTGACCACCTCCTCTTGGACTATGGGAGCCTCGTATTGCTCCTCTGTTTCCGGGGTTTGTACACAGAGGGAACAGCTTTCTTTAAAATTAAAGACTGAGGCAAAGAAGGCATTAAGTACCTCAGCCTTCACCTCGTCCCCTGTCACTGCTGTTCCCTTCCAAAAGGGACTGTATGGTCTCCCTTGTCCTCCTTTTACTGTTAATATACTTATAAAAAGATTTTTTATTGTCTTTTACAGACTTTGCTAATCTGATCTCTAGTTCAGCCTTAGCCCCTCTGATTTTTTCCCTACATAGCCTCGCTTCCCTCCTGTAGTCCTTCCAAGAGGCCTGTCCCCGCTTCCAGAGCTTATAAATATTCCTTTTTTTTCTAATTTCACTCAAGATTTCCCTACTCAACCAAGCTGGTTTTTTCCCCTGCCGGCCTTTTTTCCAGAACACGGGGATGGCTTTCTCCTGAACTGCCAGGATCTCCTTCTTGAAGAGCTCCCAGCCCTCATGGGCTCCCTTGCCCTCAAGTGCTGTCTCCCAGGAGACTCTGCCAACCAGCCTTCTAAACAGTTTAAAGTCTGCCCTCTGAAAATTTAATGCTACTGTCCTGCTTAGCACCCTCTTCACTTCACCTAGGACAGAAAACCCTATCATCTCGTGATCACTAAGACCTAGGCAACCCCCTACTATCACGTCCCCCACAAGCCCCTCTCTGTTGACAAACAGCAAGTCCAGGAGGGCACCTTCCCTCATAGGTTCATTAACCAGCTGTGCAAGGAAGTTGTCTCCCACGCACTCCAGGAACCTCCTAGACTGCTTACTTTCTGCTGTGTTGTACTCCCAGCAGATATCAGGGAGATTGAAGTCTCCCACAAGGACAAGAGGCACTGACTTGGAGATTGACCCCAGCTGTTTAAAGAAGAGCTCATCAGCTGCTTCTCCTTGGCTGGGTGGCCTGTAACAGACTCCCATCACAAAATCTCCCTTGTTATGGGCTCCCTTGAACTTAACCCACAGGCACTCAATCTCCTCATCGCCACAGTCCATCTCAGAGGTGTCCAAGTCCTCCCTTACAAAGAGGGCTACTCCACCTCCTCTCCTCCCCTTCCTATCCCGTCTGAAGAGTTTATACCCCACCATACCTGAACTCCAGTTATAAGAGTCATCCCACCACGTTTCCGTGATGGCAACGACATCATAGGCACCTTGCCCTACAACGGCTTCCAGCTCTTCCATCTTATTCCCCGTGCTGCGTGCATTGGTGTAAATGCACTTCAGCTGAGTAGCCGAGCCTTCATCCCTCCTAGAGGGGACAGTGCTTGTTCCCAATTGCCTATTAACTGGAGTAGTTGATGCCAGAATATCTATATCTCCCTTGTTGAGCGAGGCTGCATTCTCCCCCACTTCCTGTATGGTGACGCGCTGGTGGTCCTCAGGTCTAGCCTGGTCTCAATCCCCTCCCCCTTCACACCTAGTTTAAAGCTCAATTTATGAGCTAAGCTAAGTTATTAGCAAGGGCCTTAGCCCCACTAGGAGACCCACGTGTCCCAACCTTTGCACCCATGTCAGGGGGTGCACGAACCACTCCATGGTCAAAGAACCCAAAGCCCTTCTCCTCGCACCAGGTTCGGAGCCAGGCATTAATTGAGTCCTTCTTAGTATACTGCGGGTCTACTCCATGTATCCTGGGGATGGAGCAGAACACCACCTGTGCCCCTGAGCCCTCCATCGTCTTCCCAAGGGCCCTGAAGTCTTTTTTGATGTCCTTAGCCTTTCTGTTGGCTAGGCCATCATTACCAGTCTGGACTACTACCAGAGGGTAGTAGTCTGTCTCATGGATCAGGGAGGGGAGTTTCCCAGCTACTTCCCACCCTGATGCCCCTGGCAGGCAGCAGACCTCCCTGTGGAGCGGGTCAGGTCTGCAAATGGGTCCCTCCGCTCCTTTGAGGAGGGAGTCCCCTACAACAATCACCCTCATCTTCTTCTTAGTGGAGGAGGTTGTGATTTTTCTTCAGAGGATGTTGTGGCCTAGGAAAAGATTCTAGGCTATGATGACCACCATCCTCAGGACTAGTTTCCTCCTGGAGCACCCGGTACTTGTTCGCCAGGGGGATCTCGGGTGTTGCTGACTGCTTATGGGGAGCAGGCTTCCTTCCCCTGGAAGGAACTTGCTGCCATTCCCCATCCCTTTTGGTCCCAAGCCTGCAGCGTGCAGGTGGGTGGTTATCAGTTACACCAGGTGCAACAGGTTGCTGAGGGAGTGAGAGGGCACTGGTCCACATGTCTATCTCCCTCTCACATTCCCTGATGATCCTCAGCCTCTTTACCTCTTCCCTTAACTCCTCCACCATGCGAAGGAGTTCCTCCACTCGGAAGCAGCTTTCGCAAGTGGAGCCCATGAGAGGAGCAGAGGCACGAGCTGGTTTGAGAGGGGGGCACTGCCTACAGCTCAGGGTCTGGGCAGCTGCATGTACCCACTGTGGCTGCGTCTAGGTAGCAGCATCCCTCCTGCTGGCCGCAGCGCTCGGAGCAGCTTTAACCCTCTGCCGTGTAGCCACCATGGTCTTTGCTGCCCCCTTTTTGCACTTAGAGTCCTTCCTGTGCCCTGCCTTCTCGCCCTGCCTGCTCAAACTGCCACGCCGGTCTTCGCCACTGCGGTCTTCGCCACTGCGGTCTTCGCCACGCTCCATGTCACCACGCTCCCAGGGAGCCATTTAAATCTCCCGCGGAGCCTCCGGGACCGCCCCCTTCCCGTCAGTCACCGCGCGGGATCAGCTGTGCGAGCCGGGTGCCGGGAGCCCAACCCCCGCCTGGGATTTTCTAGAATCTCGGCTCAGGAAAAAAGCCACGGAGCCTCAGAAGTCAGTCCCCCCTGCCACAGTACTCACCGTCCTGTAGCTGAGTGCTGCCAAAGAAACCAGATCTCAGACAGCTTCCAATCCCCCTCTCGTAAAGCCTGTGCTTTTAGCTTCTGCCAAAAAGAGAGACGATTGTATGCATGGATAGTAACACATGCGGGAGGCAAATTCCCTGATTGAGATGTTCCTCTGCAAGAGGGGCCCCCAAGAGGTTTTTCCAACTGTCGTTCTACTCTGCATCTTTGGTCATTCTCTTTCTCCCCACCCCCAAACATCTCATTGTCCCATTCATCAGGCCTTTCTTCTGGGAGTGGGGGGTACCTTGACAAATTTACGCAGTGCTGATGTCCTCCTTCATCTAACAAAGTGGTGGGGCTGATGGTTTTACCAGAACTATACTATCGGTATCAGATGGCAATGATCCCGGATTGTCTAGCAGCTCTGCAGGTATTCTAATAGTTTTACTGCTGGCCGTGAAAGGGTGTCTTGTGTACATCCCATTGTCAGAATCATCCCAAAGCTCCCCTCTCCTCTGTGGGTCATGAATTCTAGGGCATGCTCCAGCCTATATCCTGGAATCGGTTCCTCTGCAAGGAGCGACACAGGAGGAGCAAAATGCTGTACGGTATCAGAAGCAGAAGCGATGCCCTCTGCCTGGTCCTGCTGCAGCTTAAAATCATTCAGGGTCTCATAAAGAAGACACCATGTTGGTAAAAGTGCTGCTGCGTCTTTATCCCCCCGCATAGGAGAGTCAACCAGTTTATTGCCCACCTCCTTCCAGATAGTAACATTAAAGGAAGTTACAGTAGTTGCTTCATATCCCTGTTCTTTATTCCATAGGGGTATTTTTCACAAATCCGACTCTTCTAACTTAACTCCCCATTTTTGCAAGATCATTTTCCACATAGAAATCATCGTTGTCTCCTCCTTAGTTAAGGAAGTACTCATATTTCCCAGCAGCTCACCTCAATCCAGGTGCTTTCTTCTGGGAACAGCTCTGGAGACTCTCTCCCATACCAGTCAGCTGGCAGCATTGGAAACACTTTTCCTTCACCGCTCAGCTTGCAGCTCCGGAGCCCCACTCTGCCACTGTTCAGCTGGCAGCTCTGGAGACTCTCTCCCCTACCGGTCAGCTGGCAGTGTTGGAAACTGTCTTCCTTCGCCGCTCAGCTTGCAGCTCCGGAGTCCCACTCCTCCACAGCTCTGCTTCTCCGGGTGCTCTCAATGGCTCTGTAGATCTTTTGTCCTCACACATCTCCGGTCCATCATCCCTGGTCCAAGAGCCTCGATCACATCGAGGGTCACCAGATGTTGCGGTTGGGGCAATTCACAACACGTAGAAGTTGTGGGCCAAAAGACCATCTTTATTGATGGTCTTTATTTATTCATTTGGGGGAGAATGCACCCTGGAGCAGCAAAGGAGATATAGGTATACTGGTACCAGCTACTCCAGTTAACAGGCAATTGGGAACAAGCACTGTCCCCTCTAAGAGGGCTGAAGGTTCGGCTACTCAGCTGAAGTGCATTTACAACAATGCACGTAGTATGGGGAATAAGTTGGAACAACTGGAAGCCGTCGTAGGGCAAGAAGCCTATGATGTCGTTGCCATCACGGAAACGTGGTGGGATGACTCATATAACTGGAGTACAGCTTTGGTGGGGTATTAACTCCTCAGGAGGGATAGAAAGGGTAGGAGAGGAGGTGGAGTAGCCCTCTTTGTAAGGGAGGACTTGGACACCACTGAGATGGATTGTGGCGATGAGGAGATTGAGTGCCTGTGGGTTAAAATCAGAGGAGCACATAAGAAGCTAGATTTTGTGATGGGAGTCTGTTACAGGCCACCCAGCCAAGGAGAAGCAGCTGATGAGCTCTTCTATAAACAGCTGGGGTCAATCTCCAAGTCAATGCCTCCTGTCCTTGTGGGAGACTTCAATCTCCCTGATATCTGCTGGGAGTACAATACAGCAGAAAGGAAGCAGTCTAGGAGGTTCCAGGAGTGCGTGGAAGACAACTTCCTTGCACAGCTGGTTAATGAACCAACGAGGGAAGGTGCCCTCCTGGACTTGCTGTTTGTCAACAGAGAGGGTCTTGTGGGGGATGTGGCAGTAGGGGCACGCCTAGGACTAAGTGATCACGAGATGAAAGGGTTTTCTGTTCTAGGTGAAGTGAAGAGGGTGCTAAGCAGGACAGTAGCATTAAATTTCCAGAGGGCAGACTTTAAACTCTTTAGAAGGCTGGTTGGCAAAGTCTCCTGGGAGACAGTACTTGAGGGCAAGGAAGCCCACGAGGGCTGGGAGCTCTTCAAGAAGGAGATCCTGGCAGTTCAGGAGAAAGCCATCCCCGTGTTCTGGAAAAAAGGCCAGCAGGGGAAAAAACAGCTTCGTTGAGTAGAGAAATCTCGAGTGACATTAGGAAGAAAAGGAATATTTATAGGCTCTGGAAGAGGGGACAGGCGTCTTGGGGGGACTACAGGAGGGAAGTGAGGTTGTGTAGGGAAAAAAATCAGAGGGGCTAAGGCTCAACTAGAGATCAGATTGGCTAAGTCTGTAAAAGACAACAAAAAATCTTTCTATAAATATATAAACAATAAAAGGAGGACAAGGGAGACCATACAGTCCCTTTTGGACACAGAGGGAACAGCAGTGACAGGGGACGAGGTGAAGGCTGAGGTACTTAATGCCTTCTTTGCCTCAGTCTTTAATTGTAAAGAAAGCTGTTCCCTCTGTGTAGAAACCCCGGAAATAGAGGAGCAATACGAGGCTCCCATAGTCCAAGAGGAGGTGGTCAGAGCCTTGCTTGGCCAACTGGACACCCACAAGTCTATGGCGTCAGATGGGATTCACGCTAGAGTTTTGAGGGAACTGGCGGATGTATTGGCCAAAACCCTTTCCATCATCTTCCAGCAGTCCTGGAAGACTGGGGAGGTGCCTCTGGACTGGAGGCTGGCTGATGTAGTACCCATCTACAAGAAGGGTCGCAGGGAGGATCTGGGGAACTACAGGCCAGTCAGTGTGACCTCAGTGCCAGGGAAAGTCATGGAACAGGTGATCCTGAGTGCTATCATGAAGCACTTGCAAGAGAACCGGGTGATCAGGCTCAGTCAACATGGGTTCACAAAAGGCAGGTCTTGCCAAACCAACCTGATCACCTTCTATGACAAAGTGACTCGGCTGCTGGATGAGGGAAAGGCTGTGGATGTGGTCTTTCTGGACTTCAGTAAAGCCTTTGACACAGTTTCTCACAGCATTCTGCTACAGAAACTGTCAGCGTCTGTCCTGGACAGGCGCATACTCTCCTGGGTAGAAAACTGGCTGGATGGCCGGGCCCAGAGAGTGGTGGTAAATGGTGTTAAGTCTAGCTGGAGGCCAGTGACAAATGGGGTTCCCCAGGGCTCAGTGCTGGGTCCAGCCCTGTTCAATGTCTTTATCAACGACCTGGATGAGGGCATTGAGTGTACCCTTAGTAAGTTTGCAGATGACACAAAGCTATGTGCAAGTGTTGACCTGCTGGAGGGTAGGGAGGCTTTGCAAAGGGACCTAAACAGGCTGGACCGCTAGGCTGAGGCCAATGGCATGAGGTTTAACATGGCCAAATGCCAGGTCCTGCACTTGGGGCACAACAACCCTATGCAGAGCTACAGACTGGAAGAAGCCTGGCTTGAAAACTTCCAGGAGGAGAGGGACCTGGGGGTGTTGGTCGACAGCCAACTGAACATGAGCCAGCAATGTGCCCAGGTGGCCAAGAAGGCCAATGGCATCCTGACTTGTATCAGAAATGGTGTGACCAGTAGATCCAGGGAGGTGATTCTCCCTCTGTACTTGGCACTGGTGAGGCTGCTCCTTGAATACTGTGTTCCGTTCTGGGCCCCTCAGCACATGAAGGATGTTTAGGCTCTGGAGCAAGTCCAGAGAAGAGTGATGAAGCTGGTGAAGAGGCTGGAGAACAGGCCCTATGAGGAGCGGCTGAGAGAGCTGGGGTTGTTTAGCCTTGAGAAGAGGAGGCTGAGAGGAGACCTCATTACTCTCTACAACTACCTGAAAGGAGGTTGTGGAGAGGAGGGAGCTGGCCTCTTCTCCCAAGTGACAGGGGACAGGACAAGAGGGAATGGCCTCAAGCTCCGCCAGGAGAGATTTAGGCTGGAGATTAGGAGGAAGTTTTTCACACAGAGGGTCATTGGGCATTGGAACAGGCTGCCCAGGGAGGTGGTTGATTCACCTTCCCTGGAGGTGTTTAAGGCACGGGTGGATGAGGTCTTGAGGGACTTGGTTTAGTGTTTGATAGGAATGGTTGGACTAGAAGATCCGATGGGTCCCTTCCAGCCTGGTTGTTCTATGATTCTATTTTACAAGACTTTTTATACCCCTTCCCGAGCTGCATGTCCATGCACGATTGGCTTTGCTAAAGACCAAACGTTCATAATTGGATGACTCCTTCTCAGTTGCAACTTCATAATTGGGGGATTCCACCTGCGACCTGGCAGCTTCCTAATCTTGTTTACTCGCCTCTTCTTGGTGCCTTCCAGCTTCTCCAAGGATACACGGGCATCTATTCAAGGCCAATGTTTAAGTTCACACACTCTGACTCCTCAGACCATCTGAGGTTTCCCACAGTCCCTTGCTTGGGTGAAGTCGGACTCAGAGCTGGCTTTAGTGGGGGGAGGGGATGCAGCCATTGCTACTGCACCCGCTACCACCCCCCACCCCCACCCCCCGCTGGTTTCCGGAGCCCGCACGTTGATGAGGGTCTGGCTGCTCATATAAGAGGATTCTGAAGGAAGCAGGGGGAAGTCTTGCTCTCACCTCCATGCTTGCTCTCACTCACACACTTCAATTGGACCAGCCTGGACCATGTGTTCCCGAGTTCATCTACTGCCTTTGATGTGGTGATTTCTTTCCTTCTCTTTCTCTCCTTCTCTCCCCCGTTACCTTATGATGTGAGTGTGGTATCAGATCCTAGGGACCTGTTTTGTTTTCGGGGATTCATTTCTGTGACTTTGGGTGGTTGCACCCTCCCATGTCTTTGTTGTGTGCCCCAATATCTTGGTGTGTTTATGTTTACTGGAGCCAGAAATAAATACTGTTTTGATATTCACCCTGGGAGTGGCCTTATTGGCCTCCGGATTGCCACACAGACAAACAAATCCAATTCCACTCCCCAGTCAGGGCCGGACATGAGCATGTGGCTCATGAGTCCGGGTTGTGACATCTAGCAAGATGTAGTTGTCTTAGGTCAAAAGATAACCTGAAGGAAGTCTCCAGACATGGTTGATAATACAAAAAAAAAAGAGTATTCTTAGAAGATTTATATGGTTCTTTGTCTAAAACTAGTATATATGTCCATTGCTTTTGTAAGATGTTACAGCTTTTTTTAGAAGGGCATCCAGTTCAGCGCTGAATTGTAAAATAAAAATATTATTGCCTTTGCTTCAAAGACTTAGTCCTTTTTAATATCTGAACAGTGAATGAGTGTTTCTGACAATAATTAGGGGTTGGAGTTTGAAATCAGGATCTGCATCAAGAGCAAGATAAGGTTCTGCCATCCCCTCATTAATAATAATCAGGGGTTGGAGTTCAGGATCAGAATCAGGACCCAATTTCACCACCCTCTCCTCCCCAAAAGAATGAACCTCATGCTCCAAACTCGAAAAACCAGTTTCACAACACCCCCTACAGTGTTGCCCCAGCAGTGGCAATCCCATCCCTTCTGTTTCACCCACAGTGCCCTGTTGCCAAGCCATGCATTCGACCTCTGGGTCTGGATCCAGCAGTAAAATAATTCCTGGTCTGTAGAGTCCCTCAGTTCTTGGCCCCTCACCACAAGAAGGGTGTTGAGGCTCTGGAGCATGTCCAGAGCCAAGCAATGAAGCTGGTGAAGGGGCTGGAGAACAGGCCTTATGAGGAGCGGCTGAGAGAGCTGGGGTTGTTTAGCCTGGAGAAGAGGAGGCTGAGGGGAGACCTCATTGCTCTCTACAACTACCTGAAAGGAGGTTGTAGAGAGGACGGAGCTGGCCTCTTCTCCCAAGTGACAGGGGACAGGGCAAGAGGAAATGGCCTCAAGCTCTGCCAGGGGAGGTTCACGCTGGACATTAGGAAAAATTTTTTCACAGAAAGGTTCATTGGGCACTGGAACAGGCTGCCCAGGTAGGTGGTTGATTCACCTTCCCTGGAGGTGTTTAAGACATGGGTGGATAAGGTACTGAGGGGTATGGTTTAGTGATTGATAGGAATGGTTGGACTCGAAGATCCAGTGAGTCTCTTCCAACCTGGTTATTCTATGATTGTTGCTCAGAAAGTCTAATCCTATCATTTTCCTTGTAAGTAACCCTGTTATAATCAGGGGTCGGAGCTTGGGGGCAGAACGAGGCAGAGAATCGCGGTTCACCACCCTCTCATCCCAACAACAGGTGGCCGCTTCCCCTGCCAGATCAGGAGCCTCGTCTGAAAACTCAAAAAATTAATTCCCACATTTCACACCCCTGAGATATAGCAATTACACAAGTCCTTGCTGCCTCCATACCTCCACAATGATCTCACATTGGGGGCAGCTCTCCTATCCTCCACTCCATGTGTTCCCTTTACCCCCTTATAAAAGCTCCCTCCATTTTTGGAGTACTCCCAGGGGCTGCTCCCTGTCCCTGTCCTCCCCGAGGGAGCCTCGGGGGAGGGGGCCCCAGGGGTGTAATCCTTCACTTTTCTGTTGCTGCCTGTACGGTCTTTTCTCAGTACCTTCTTGTGCCAGTCTTCTAGCTTCTCTAGTTTCTTCCTGATATCCTGTGTAGATACCCGGGAAACAGAGGAGCAATACGAGGTTCCCATAGTCCAAGAGGAGGTGGTCAGAGCCCTGCTTGGCCAGCTGGACACCCACAAGTCCATGGGGCCAGATGGGATACATCCTAGGGTTTTGAGGGAGCTGACGGATGTATTGGCCAAACCCCTTTCCATCATCTTCCAGCAGTCCTGGAAGACTGGGGAGGTACCTCTGGACTGGAGGCTGGCTGATGTAGTTCCCATTTACAAGAAGGGTAGCAGGGAGGATCCGGGGAACTACAGGCCTGTCAGTGTGACCTCAGTGCCAGGGAAAGTCATGGAACAGGTGATCTTGAGTGCTATCATGAAGCACTTGCAAGAGAACCGGGTGATCAGGCCCAGTCAACATGGGTTTACCAGAGGCAGGTCCTGCCAAACCAACCTGATCGCCTTCTATGACAAAGTCACTCGGCTGCTGGATGAAGGAAAGGCTGTGGATGTGGTCTTTCTGGACTTCAGTAAAGCCTTTGACACAGTTTCTCACAGCATTCTGTTATGGAAACTGTCAGCCTCTGTCCTGGACAGACACACACTCTCCTGGGTAGAAAACTGGCTGGATGGTCGGGCCCAGAGAGTGGTGGTAAATGGTGTTAAGTCCAGCTGGAGGCCAGTGACAAGTGGTGTCCCCCAGGGCTCAGTGCTAGGTCCAGTCCCGTTCAATGTCTTCATCAATGACCTGGATGAGGGCATTGAGGGTACCCTTAGCAAGTTTGCAGATGACACAAAGCTGTGTGCAAGTGTCGATCTGCTGGAGGGTAGGGAGGCTTTGTAAAGGGACCTGGACAGGCTGGACCGCTGGGCAGTGTCCAACGGCATGAGGTTTAACACGGCCAAATGCCGGGTCCTGCACTTGGGGCACAACAACCCTATGCAGAGCTACAGACTGGGAGAAGTCTGGCTGGAAAACTGCCAGGAGGAGAGGGACCTCGGGGTGTTGGTCGACAGCCGACTGAACATGAGCCAGCAGTGTGCCCAGGTGGCCAAGAAGGCCAATGGCATCCTGGCTTGTATCAGAAACGGTGTGACCAGCAGGTCCAGGGAGGTGATTCTCCCTCTGTATTCAGCACTGGTGAGGCCGCTCCTTGAATACTGTGTCCAGTTCTGGGCCCCTCAGCACATGAAGGATGTTGAGGCTCTGGAGCGTGTCCAGAGAAGAGCAACGAGGCTGGTGAAGGGGCTGGAGAACAGACCCTATGAGGAGTGGCTGAGAGAGCTGGGGTTGTTTAGCCTGGAGAAGAGGAGGCTGAGAGGAGACCTCATTACTCTCTACAAGTACCTGAAAGGTGGTTGTGGAGAGGAGGGAGTTGGCCTCTTCTCCCAAGTGACAGGGGACAGGACGAGAGGGAATGGCCTCAAGCTCTGCCAGGGTAGGTTTAGGCTGGAGATTAGGAGGAGGTTTTTCACACAGAGGGTCATTGGGCATTGGAATAGGCTGCCCAGGGAGGAGGTTGAGTCACCTTCCCTGGAGGTGTTTAAGACACGGGTGGATGAGGTATTGAGGGACTTGGTTTAGTGTTAGATAGGAATGGTTGGACTAGAAGATCCGATGGGTCCCTTCCAACCTGGTTGTTCTGTGATTCTGTGATATCCTGCCACAACAGAGTCACAGAAGTGACTTTAAGTAGTTCTCGCCCTGCCTCCAACTCTGGGCATGTTCTATTTCTCCATCTCCAACCATTCTGTTGGAGTCTCCTCCTTATACTGTCGAATACCCTACTAGCATTCTGTGCCATAGGTACAGCTTCTAAATTGCCGCGCCTCTGTCCCTGTTAAAGGGGCAACCACAAATCCTATGTCCCCTTCCACTCTACCTGGTAGCCCGTGCACATAAATTCCCCTAACATCCTTCCTAATGGACTGTCCGGAGGGATGTATGCTGGCTTTTTTCCCAGGACTAGGCTTACCCACGCCCTATCCCATTTCCCTCCAGATCTCCACACACCAACCAATTCGCTTTGTCCCTTCAGCAGCCAGGTCCCTCGCGGGAGGCTGGAAACATGCCACTTAGGACTCTGCACTCGCTTCTCAGATCTGTTTCAGTCCAAGTCTCCACACTCACCACCCAAAACCCACCCAACTGAACAGTCCTCACCAGTCCGTGCTTTCTTACTCGAATCCTTGTGCACTAGAATTACAGGTAAGCACAGTACTTTTCCCTGACAAATGTTGCTTTGCAAATTCTACCCGTGGGATATCAAGCAGCTGCCCCAAGCTGCCCACTAGACCCAGTGAGCCGCAGAAACTGCCGTTGGGTGCACCACTCACCGAGACCCAGTGGAAGGGTTCAAGTGCAGGTTGAGAGAGTCCGGACAAGCCCCTCAAATTGTTATAAATGCACTCTGGAAACTAAAATTCCAAGAGGAGCGGCTGAGAGAGCTGGGGTTGTTTAGCCTGGAGAAGAGGAGGCTGAGAGGAGACCTCATTACTCTCTACAAGTACCTGAAAGGTGGTTGTGGAGAGGAGGGAGCTGGCCTCTTCTCCCAAGTGACAGGGGACAGGACAAGAGGGAATGGCCTCAAGCTCCGCCAGGGGAGATTTAGGCCAGAGATTAGGAGGAAGTTTTTCACGGAAAGGGTCATTGGTCATTGGAATAGGCTGCCCAGGGAGGTGGTTGATTCACCTTCCCTGGAGGTGTTTAAGGCACGGGTAGACGAGGTCCTGAGGGACACGGTTTCGTGTTAGATAGGAATGGTTGGACTAGAAGATCCGATGGGTCCCTTCCAACCTGGTTGTTCTGTGATTCTGTGATCTCTTTTATTCTGTAATAAAGTCAGTAAAGCAAGCTATACAGCGCTGGGCACGTGGATGAGTCTGATCTGCGTCTAGTCAGAGGTGCGCCCAGTCCAGGCTCCTCTCCCCTATTATACATTTCTTTTTGGGGTGAAAACAGTTGCTCATCCAACCCCCATCAGCACGTATTGGGGTGGTCTTGCCATGTGGATTGGCCCAGGCAGTCTGACCCTCCCCCACGTTCCTTTATTTATGGCACACAGAGGGGAAATAATGAAAAACATTCTGAGAGTTCTGAAGATATGTGGGCATATCTTCTCAATGTGTTCACTCTCCTCACATAATTCACTATTTTCTCAGGTTTTTTTTTTTATATACTAGCAGATGCCTTAATTTAATAAAGCATAAACATGATTGTACTTATGCTGAAATATAACAGAATCATAGAATCACTAGTTAGGAAAAGACCTTTGAGATCATCAACTCCAACTGTACCTGTCCACTACTAAACCATATCCCTGAGCATCTCATCTACCCAACTATTAAATACCAGGGATGGGGACTCGATCACCTCCCTGGGCAGCTTCTGCCAGTGCCTGAGAATGCTTTTGGTGAGGAAATTTTTCTTGATATCTAATCTGAAACTGCCCTGGCACAAGTTGAGGCCATTCCCTCTGGTCCTATAACCTATCACTTGGGAGAAGAGACCAGCACCCATGTAAAGCCCAACTTTACTTCTTTCTTTGCCTTAAACATTTTATCTGAAGGCTGGGCATTTGTGCCCTTGTTTCCTGGCACCAGCAATGAATAGCGGAGGGGTGCAGCAGCAGGCCTCCCCAAGGACGGATCTTAGGATATAGCCTGAGGTCCTTGTCTGAAGCACCGGGTTCAATGGGAGGGGAGGTGCAGGAGCAAGAACTGCTTCCCTCGCTTGGTCGAACTCACCATCCTGAGGAGAGGCAATGGCTGGCACTGTCCCCTCCCCTCACACCCGCTGGACTGCCTGAGCCAGACCCTCCCAAAGGACCTGCACACACATGGCAAGATTCCCCCGACATGTACTGATGGGGCATGGACTGCCCTTATAAAAGAACTCACAAGGAGCCACATGAAGCTTTCTCGCCCACCACTCTGATTGGACCAGACTGGACCACGCGGCCTGGAAGAAGCTGCTGCAACGACCACGTGTTCCTGAGGAACTGCTGCTGTCCAGCGATGTGGTGATTCTTTCTTTTCCCCTTCTCTCTCTCTCTCTCTCTCTTATTTATCTTACTGTTTCTTGACTGGTATTGGTTTGTGTGCCAGACTGAATCCGAGTGACCTTGGCTGTGTTCGGGGATCAGATTGTGATCTGAACAGATTGAAATCTGTTTTCGTGACATTGGGAAGTTGCACTTGGCTGTGCGCCCAAATATTTTGACCTGTTTATTTTGGTCAAAGCCAGAATAAATATTGCTTTTCCTTTTTGCCCTGAGAGTGACCTTGTCGGCCTCTGGATCGCTGCACAAATAAACAAACACCTGGCTTTTGACTGTGCAGGTTGAAAGAAGCCCAGGCGCGAGTGTATGATGAAGTATGATGACCAGACAGGATATGCCTTTGTTTTTAGCATTGTTGGTGATTTTTGGAGTCCTGGCAGCCATGTGGGTGGCTGGGTGGAAAGGGAAGCCAGAGACTTCAAACTGAGAGAGAAAACGAAGCACTGAAAGCAGTGAATGAGGCATTGGAGACAGACCTGGAGGCAGAGTGGACAGCTCTGCTGAGGGCTCAAAAGGCATTGGTTCATCTGAAAAGGATGAAGGAGAATTTGTGAGGTAACTTACAGGATGTTTATGCATGTAGGATTGAGATTCCCACTAGATCAGGTTACCCAAGGCCCCAGCCAACCTGACCTTGAACACCTCCAGGGATGGGGCACCCACAACTTCCCTGGGCAACCTGTTCCAGTGCCTCACCACTCTCATGGTGAAGAAATTCTTCCTAATGTCTAGTCTAAATCTGCCCTTCTCCAGTTTATATCCATTCCCCCTCCTTCTATCACCACAAGCCTTTATGAGTAGTCCCTCTCCAGATTTCCTGTAGGCTCCTTTCAGGTACTGGAAGGTCACTATGAGGTCTCCTCGGAACCTTCTCTTATCCAGGGTGAACAAGCCCAACTCTCTCAGCCTGCCCTTGTATGGGAGGTGCTCCAGCTCTCTGATCATCTTTGTAGCCCTCTTCTGGACCTATTAGATCAGCTCCATATCCTTCTTACGCTGAGGATTCCAGAACTGGACACAATACTCCAGATGAGGTCTCACAAGAGAGGAATAGAGGAGCAGAATCACTTCCCTCGACCTGCTGGCCATGCGTCTTTTGATGCAGCCCGGGATACGGCTGACCTTCTGGGCTGCGAGCGCACATTACCAGATCATGTTGAGCTTCTCATCAACCAGTACCCCCAAGACCTTCTCTGCAGGGCATCTCTCAATCACGTCATCCCACATCATGCACTGAAATCAGGGACTGCCCTAACCCTGGTGCCGGACCTTGCACTTAGTCTTGTTGAACCTCCTGAGGTTCTTACAGGCCCACTTCTCCAGACTGTCCAGGTCCCTCTGGATGACATCCTATCCTTCCAGTGTGGCAACTACACCACTCAGCTTGGTGTCATCTGCAAACTTGCTGAGGGTGCACTCAATCTCACTGTCAATATCATTGATGAAGATATTAAACAGCACCGGTCCCAGTATGGACCCCTGAGGGATACCACTTGTCATGGATCTCCATCTGGACTTGGTGCCATTGACCACTACTCTCCGAATACGACCCTCCAACCAGTTTCTTATCCACTGTACCATCCACCCATCAAATCTGTATCTCTCCAATTTATAGAGGAGGATGTTGTGGGGGATCATGTAAAAGACTTTACAGAATTCTAGATAGATCACATCCGTTGGTTTAGCTGTGTCCACTGCTGTGGTTACTCCATCATAGAAAGCCACTAAGTTGGTCATACAGGATTTGCCCCTGGTGAAGCCATGGTGGCTGCCATTAATCACCTCCATGTCCTCCATGTGCTTTAGCATGTCTTCTAGGAGGATCTCTTCCCTGATCTTCCCAGGCACAGAGGTGAGTCTGACAGGTGGGTAGTTCCCAGGGTCGTCTTTTCTGCCCTTTTTTAAAAATGAGCACAACGTTACCCTTCCTCCAGTCACCAGGGACTTCTCCGGATTGCGATGACTTTTCAAATATCATGGAGAGTGGTTGGGCAACCACATCTGCCAGTTCCCCTGGGACTCTGGGATGCATCTCATCAGGTCCCATAGACTTATATATGTTCAGATTCCTCATGTGGTTACGAACCTGATCCTCCTCTGCAGTGGGAGTGGGTTTATCCTCCTGGTCACCATCTTGCTGTTTCATGACTCATGAGGGGTGAGGAGAGCAGTTCTCAGTGAAGAATGAGGCAAAAATGTTGTTAAGTACCTCAGCCTTATCCTTGTCTGTTGATACGAGGTCACCATTCTCAACCATCAGTTGGGTATGTTCTCTTTAACCTTCCTCTTTTGATTGACGTAGCTGTAGAAGCCCTTCTTGTTAGTGTTTACTTCCCTTGCCAAGTTTAGCTTCAGCTGTGCCTTGGCCTTCCTGACCTCATCCCTATACAACCAGGCAGTGTCCCTATACACGTCCCAGATTACCCGTTCCTGCTTGCACTGCCTGTGTAGTTCCCTCTTCTTGAGTTTAACCAGCAGGTCTCAGCTCAGCCATGCCGGTCTCTTCCCTTCCCTGCCTGATTTTCTACATCTGGGGCCTGAGTGCTTTTGTGCTTCATGGAAAGCACCTTTGAATATTTTCCAGCTCTGTTCTGCTACCCTTGTCTCGGAGGACCATGTCCCAGGAGGTCCTACTGAGTAATTCCTTGAAGACCTGGAAGTCTGCTTTCCTGAAATTTAGTGTCCTGACTATACTCCTCACCTGTCCCATATCCCTCTAGACCTTAAACTCCACTAGTGCATGATCACTGCAGCCCAGGCTGCCTCCAGTCCTTATATCAGTGATGAGTTCACTTGTATTGGTGACCATAACGTCCAGTATTGCATCTCCTCGGGTGGGGTCTCTATCAACTGGTCTAAGAAGTTATCTTCAACGCACTCCAGGAGTCTCCTGGGTTTCCTACAGCTTGTCATGCTACTTTTCCAACATATGTCGGGATGGTTCAAGTCCCTGAGTTGGATGAGAGTTTGTGAGCATGAAGCCTCCTGTAGCTGAGGAAGAAAGCTTCATCAGTTGGTTCTCCTTGATTGGGTGGCCTGTAGTATACACCAGCCACATAAAGAAGAATTTCTTCATCATGAGAGTGGTGAGGCACTGGAACAGGTTGCCCAGGGAAGTTGTGGGTGCCCCATCCCTGGAGGTGTTTAAGGCCAGGTTGGCTGGGGCCTTGGGTAACCTGATCTAGTGGGATGTCCCTGCCTATTCTGGGGGGGTGAAACTAGATGATCTTTGAGGTCCTTTCCAACCCTAACTATTCTATGATTCTATGATTCTATGATTCTATGATCCTCGTTTTTCCCAGTACTGAGGGTTTATAGGGCTTCGCTCTGAGATAGGGCACGCTACCAGGAGGCCTAAGGTTATAGGCGTATTTTCTTCAGTCAAAGATAATCTGGTAGTCCAAGGCCCACTTCCCAATGCCCATATGCTGTACCCAGGGGCTGATATTTTGGACCACGAACAGTTGGAAGCATTAATCCAGGTTTCTCGTAATTCTCACTCTCTTTTTATGATAAAGGGAAAGCTGTTATTACATCTGCCCCTGGCAAAGTTAGGTGTGGTTTTGTGTGTACAGTTCCAGGACAACTTGGGGTAATCAAATTTATCTTTCTTTCCCCGTTTAAAGCACCAGTTCAGGGGAGAAAAATATCCCCGATCTCCTTGTAACTTTTATCCCAAGTTCCAGAGTCCTATTACATTCTTGTAGTTCAGTCATATCACTGCTGTAGTTGGTAATACATAGGGTCATTAATCCAGCAGCGACTCGCATCTCACTGTACCCTGCGACCCAATCTAAGAAATGGTGTTCTAATGGGGTGAACCCATTTGGGCAAGGAGTGTTAGCATGATGCCCCAACCTGTTTTAGTGCTTTGGTAACATTGTCCAATTTTTGGAGATATGCAAATTTTAATGGAATAATTCCCCAAGGTATGGGGTCTGAGGTGGAATGTGGCACAGGGAGGCAGGCTGCCATGCTAGAGAGTCTATTCACTTTACCAAAACCTTCTATCAATTCCAATATGCTGTTGTCATTACAATCCATCCTTTTTACCCAAAGTTATGGTTGTAATAACAGTCATTTGAAACATAATCCCAGAATTCTTCTTCTTTGAATCCTTATCTTTAGTGAGGTGCACTTGGTGCACAACAACCCTGTGCAGTGCAGGTCTAGGGAGGTTATTCTCCCTCTGTACTCAGCACTGGTGAGACCACACCTTGAATCCTGTGTTCAGTTCTGGGCCCCTCACCACAAGAAGGATGCTGAGGCTCTGGAGTGAGTCCAAAGAAGGGCAACAAAGCTGGTGATGGGGCTGGACAACAGGCCTTATGAGGAACGGCTAAGAGAGCTGGTGTTGTTTATCCTGGAGAAGAGGAGGCTGAGGAGACCTCATTGCTCTTTGTAACTACCTCAAAGGAGGTTGTAGAGAGGAGGGTGTCCAATTTCCTTGTAACAGTGATATCTCCTGGCACACATGGGATCTGATAAGACCTCCCATACAGTATCCCATATGGGCTAAGGCCTCCTCGTCGAGGTTGAATTTGAATTCTTAATAACGCTACAGGCAGTGCTCTTACCCAGGCCATAGAGGTTTCCTGACATATTTTACTCAACTGCATCTTCAAAGTCAAAAATGATAAGTACCTCAGCCTTCTCCTTGTCTGTTGATATGAGGTCACCATTCTCAACCATCAGTTGGGTATGTTCTCTTTAACCTTCCTCTTTGAATTGATGTGCCTGTAGAAGCCCTTCTTGTTAGTGTTTACTTCCCTTGCCAAGTTTAGCTTCAGCTGTGCCTTGGCCTTCCTGACCTCATCCCTATACAACCAGGCAGCATCCCTATACACCTCCCAGGTTAGCCATTCCTGCTTGCACTGCCTGTGCAGTTCCCTCTTCTTCTTGAGTTTAACCAGCAGGTCTCAGCTCAGCCATGCCGGTCTCTTCCTTTCCCTGCCTGATTTCCTACATACAGGGACTGAGCACTCTTGCACTACTACGGGAGTAGTGTTGACATTTTTAGTAAGGTATAAATATGAGCTTGTAACAATAAACTAGGTCTTTCTTCGTTTAAAAACAAAAGCTGAGTCTGTGCATTTTAATATACCACAGGGTGGCCTGTAGTATACACCAACCACAAGGTTCCCATTGTTTGCTCTGTCTTTAATTCTGACCCACAAGCTTTCAATTTGTTCATGGCTACCTTCAACAACAGATCTTCACATTCTATCCCTTTCCTGAGATAGAGGGCAATGCCTCCACCACTCTTTCCTGGTCTGTCCCTTTTGAACAGCCTGTAGCCATTGATAGTCGCAATAGACACTGCAGAATGAGAAAAGTGGCCAGCACTTTATCTCTGTACATCCAAATGTTTTGTGGGAGTGGTTAAAGCAATGGAAATGGAACAACTGGCAGCATAGAGGTAAACCCATTGGGGCTGCCACATTGTGGTGAGATATTGCTCCCCAGATAGAGAAATTAGTCATAATGGTACGACTTGTAGATGCTCACAGATCCACTAGCTGAGCCACTGAGGAATATCAAAACAACCAGCAAGTGGATAAGGCTGCTAAAGTGTTCCAAACAGATTTGATCTGGCAACATAAAGGTGAACTATTTCTAGCTCAGTACCAGGGCTCCAAGGACATTTGTAAAGCAGTTTTCTTTGCTTTTAAATCGGCTTTCCTGTTCCCTTGAATTATTTCTCCTTGTCCCTTTTGGTGGGCTTTACAATGAATTACTTCCACTTCTTTTGGCTCTAATACTGCATGTAACAATTTAAGAATCTCTTGCCCATACTTTATGTCACTCCCCTGGGAGTTCAATAGTCCATGCTCTTTCCAAATAGCCCCATGAGCATGCACAATTTTGAAAGCATATTTAGAGTCACTATAAATATTGACTCTTTCACCTTTCCCAATTCCAAGGACTCTTGTGAGAGCAGTAATTTCTGCCTTCTGTGCTGCAGTGTTTCAAGGGAGGGGCTTAGCTTCTATTTCGTCCCAGAGGGTTACCACTATCTATCCTGCTTTTATCTCTCACCATTCTGCATGAAACTGCTACCATCTCTACACAGTCCCAAGTCCAAATTTTTCAGTGGTTCATCCTTCAAATCCAGTCTGCTGGCATAGACTTGTTCAATAGCAGCCAAACAATCACACTGTAAAGGTTCTTGCTCGGCTATGTGTGGAGACATTTTACAGAAAAGAAGGACTTGATGCTATGGGCGTAGTTGATGCAGAGCAACTCTGAGAAGGCCTTGAAACAGAGACAGCCTTCTGATAAACAAAGGCTAGCTGAAAGGAATACAAGAGCTAGTTCAGTGAGAACAAGTACCAACTGAAAGAAAAACAATGTCAGAGAACTATCAACATAGTTAATTTTAGTGTAACTTGTTTTTTTAGCATGCACGGTTGTTTAGCCAATAATATGTTGGTAATAGCTTAATGGAAACCTACCTTTAGCCAATAATACACTGTAGATACCCTCATGGGCACTCAGTTAGGAAACCAAAAAGGGTATATAAAGAAACAGCTAACTCAATAAAATGTCTTTGATCCACCAGATTGAAATCCGTGCCGTTAATCCCCTCAGCTATGGGCCTTGTAGTTTTCTTCAGTATCAGTTCCTATCAGTATATCATCCACACATTGCAACAAAGTTACATTGTTATTGTTACCTTGCCATTGCTCCAGTTCTTTTGCCAATACATTACCAAAGTAAGACTGTCTCTGAATCTCTGTGGGATTATAGAATCATAGAATCACCAGGTTGGAAGAGACCCATTGAATCATCGAGTCCAACCATTCCCATCAAACACTAAACCGTGTCCCTCAGGACCTCGTCTACCCGTGCCTTAAACACCTCCAGGGAAGGTGAATCAACCACCTCCCTGGGCAGCCTATTCCAATGACCAATGACCCTTTCCGTGAAAAACTTCCTCCTAATCTCTGGCCTAAATCTCCCCTGGCGGAGCTTGAGGCCATTCCCTCTTGTCCTGTCCCCTGTCACTTGGGAGAAGAGGCCAGCTCCCTCCTCTCTACAACCTCCTTTCCGGTAGTTGTAGAGAGTAATGAGGTCTCCTCTCAGCCTCCTCTTCTCCAGGCTAAACAACCCCAGCTCTCTCAGCCGCTCCTCATGGATTCTGTTCTCCAGCCCCTTCACCAGCCTCGTCGCTCTTCTCTGGACCTGCTCCAGAGCCTCAACATCCTTCTTGTGGTGAAGGGCCCAGAACTGGACACAGTATTCAAGGAGCGGCCTCACCAGTGCTGAGTACAGAGGGAGAATCACCTCCCTGGACCTGCTGGTCACACCATTTCTGATACAAGCCAGGATGCCATTGGCCTTCTTGGCCACCTGGGCACACTGCTGGCTCATGTTCAGTCAGCTGTGGACCAACACCCCCAGGTCCCTCTCCTCCTGGCAGTTTTCCAGCCAGGTTTCTCCCAGTCTGTAGCTCTGCATAGGGTTGTTGTGCCCCAAGTGCAGGACCCGGCATTTGGCCGTGTTAAACCTCATGCCATTGGACGCGGTCCAGCCTGTTTAGCTCCCTTTGCAGAGCCTCCCTACCCTCCAGCAGATCGACACTTCCACCCAGCTTTGTGTCATCTGCAAACTTGCTAAGGGGAAGGCGATCAGGTTAGTTTGGCAAGACCTGCCTTTTGTGAACCCATGTTGACTGGGCCTGATCACCCGGTTCTCTCGCATGTGCTTCATGATAGCACTCAAGATCACATGTTCCATGACTTTCCCTGGCACTGAGCTCAGACTGACTGGCCTGTAGTTCCCTGGATCCTCCCAGCGACCCTTCTTGTAGATGGGTACTACATCAGCCAGCCTCCAGTCCAGTGGTACCTCCCCAGTCTTCCAGGACGGCTGGAAGATGATGGAAAGGCATTTGGCCAGTACATCCGCCAGCTCCTTCAATACCCTAGGGTGAATCCCCTCTGGTCCCATAGACTTGTGGGTGTCCAGTTGGGCAAGCAAGGCTCTGACCACCTCTTCTTGGATCATGGGAGCCTCGTATTGCTCCTCTATTTCCGGGGTTTGTACACAGAGGGAACAACTTTCTTTACAATTAAAGACTGAGGCAAAGAAGGCATTAAGTACCTCAGCATTCTCCTCATCCCCTGTCACTGTTGTTCCTTCTGCGCCTAATAGGGACTGTATGGTCTCCCTAGTTCTCCTTTTATAATTTACATATTTATGGAAAGATTTTTTATTATCTTTCGCGGACTTTGCTAACCTGATTTCTAGTTCAGTCTTAGCCCCTCTGATTTTTTCCCTACACAACCTCACTTCCCTCCTGTAGTCCACCCAAGAGGCCTGTCCCCTCTTCCAGAGCCTATAAACATTCCTCTTCTTCCTAATGTCACTTGAGATCTCTCTACTCAACCAAGCTGTTTTTTTCCCCTGCTGACCTTTTTTCCGGAACACGGGGATGGCTTTCTCCTGAGCTGCTAGGATCTCATTTTTGAAGAGCTCCCAGCCCTCATGGGCTCCCTTGCCCTCAAGTACTGTCTCCCAGGAGACTTTGCCAACCAGCCTTCTAAAGAGTTTAAAGTCTGCCCTCTGGAAATTTAATGCTACTGTCCTGCTAACTACCCTCTTCACTTTGTCTAGAACAGAAAACCCTTTCATCTCGTGATCACTTAGTCCTAGGCGTCCCCCTACTGCCATAGTATAGTCCAACACAGCTGCACATTCTTTCCTGTTTTAGGATTTTCCCATTCAATAGCAAATTGGTCCATTCATCCACTGGGATACAAAAGAAAGCATCTTTAAGTCCAAAACAGTAAGCATTTGTTTCAGGCACTGAGGCTGACAAGTTATAAGGATTTTGTACAGTGGGACTTCTGTCCACTGTTTTTTGGTTTATTGCTCCTAAATCTTGTTCTAGTCTATACTCTTAAGAGTGGGGTTTCCTTGCTGGCAGAATAGGAGTATTGAATTCAGATTTACATTCCCTAAGAAAGAAGTCCACACTGTATGCAAGTATTTAAGAAGGACTCTAATCCTTTTTGTGCTTCCAGTCTGATAGGATACTGATTTACCCTCACTGGGCTTACCCTCAGTTTGAGTTCTGTTTTAACCAGGGCTATGTTATTTGCTTTACCTGATTCCTTTAAAGCCCATACAGTACTGCATCCAGGATGTTGTCTTCAGGTCCTTCCAAGGTCTTATCGCTCAGTAGGCACACCTGAGCCTTCCAAGCTGTTTCTTGTGGTATGTGCAGCTGTACAGTGATCAGAAAAAGTCGTTTGAGTGTTAACTTACATAATAAATCTCTTTCTAATAATGGATGGGGGCACTCTGGCATATATAGAAATTTATGAGTCAAATTAGTACCTCATACTGTATACTTCATAGGTTGTAAAACTGGCTGTAAATTTCTCTTTCCCATTTCCCAGAGAACTAGTATTGTGGTTTTACTCAAAGGTCCTTTACAACTAATTATTAATGAATGGGTGGCTCCTCTACCTATTAAAAAGTCTATCACCATTCTCCTGTCTTCTGCAGTAAAAAAGGTCTTTGAAAGAGCCTGTATAGCTCTCCAGTTGGGACTATGAGTCAACACTATAGTTTCTAAAAGCTGATACATTTCCTCTGGGTCATCACGATAAGTCCCAACTGACTGTTTCCAATTTGACAAGTATGAGATGGTGTTTTACCACAAAGGTGGCTTTTAGCAAAAATCATCATAAAAGTCCAAACTCTCAAATAGTCATTGAAATCAAGTTTTACTCAAGTTATTACAGTGAGAAAGAAAACAAACTATTAGTAGTGATTAACAAGTTACCAGTAACAGCTTGTAAAGGCAGGAAGTCTAATCATTACCATAAAAGAATAAATACAGCGATTAAGTGAAATACATCGCCAATTGCTTTATCATCATCCAGATCCGCAGTCGCAGGGGGGAAGGGCCTTTCTATTTTGCAGCGAGGATTTGGACAGGCAACGGGGAAGCCACATAGTGTGTCCACCCGTGGGTGAGGACTCCCAACCCCTGTGGCACAGGGCTTAGCCTTTATACCATCACAGAATCACAAAATCACCAGGTTGGAAAAGACCCACCAGATCATCAGGTCCAACCATTCCTACCAATCACTAAACCCTGCCCCTCAGAAACTCATCCACACGTGTTTTGAAAACCTCCAGGGAAGGTGACTCAACTACCTCCCTGGGCAACCTGTTCCGGTGCCCAATGACCCTTTCTGAGAAACATTTTTCCTTGTGTCAAGCCTCAACCTCCCCTGGTGGAGCTTGAGGTCATTTCCTCTTGTCCTGTCCCCTGTCACTTGGGAGATTAAGCTAACTCCCTCCTCTCTACAACCTCCTGTCAGGTAGTTGTAGAGAGCAATGAGGTCTCCTCTCAGCCTCCTCTTCTCCAGGCTAAGTAATCTCAGTTCCCTCAGACACTCCTTGTAAGACTTGTTCTCCAGCCCCTTCACCAGCTTTGTAAATCTTTTCTGGACTCACTCCAGAACCTCAACATCCTTCTTGTGGCTAGGGGCCCTGAACTGAACATAGTATTCAAGGAGCGGCCTCACCGGTGCTGAGTACAGAAGCAGAATAACCTCCCTGGACCTGCTGGTCACACCATTTCTGATACAAGCCAGGATACCATCGGCTTTCTTGGCCACCTGGGCACACTGCTGGCTCATGTTCAGTCAGCTGTCGACCAACACCCCCAGGTCCCTCTCCTCCAGGCAGCTTTCCTGCCAGACTTCTCTGAGTCTGTAGCACTGCATAGGGTTGTTGTGCCCCAAGTGCAGGACCCAGCATTTGGCCGTGTTAAAACTCATGCCGTTGGACTCAGTACAGCGGTCCAGCCTGTTCAGATTCCTTTGAAGAGCCTCCCTACCCTCCAGCAGATCAACACCTCCACCCAGCTTAGTGCCATCTGCAAACTTGCTAAGGGTACCCTCAATGCCTTCATCCAGGTCATTGATGAAGACATTGAACAGGGCTGGTCGCAGTAAAGACCTCCTGGGGAATCCCACTTGTCACTGGCCTGCAACTGGATTTAACACTATTTACAACCACTCTCTGGGCCCAGCAATCCAACCAGTTTTCCGCCCAGGAGTGTGTGCGCCTGTCCAGGCCAGAGGCCGACAGTTTCCGTAGCAGAATGCTGTGAGAAACTGTGTCAAAGGTTTTACTGAAATCCAGAAAGACCACATCCACAGCCTTTCCCTCATCCAGTAGCCGAGTCACTTCATCATAGAATGTGATCAGGTTAGTTTGGTAAGACCTGCCTTTTGTAAACCTGTGTTGACTGGGCCTGATCACCTGGTTCTCTTGCATGTGCTTCATGATAGCACTCAAGATCACCTGTTCCATGACCTTCCCTGGCACTGAGGTCAGACTGACTGGCCTGTAGTTCCCTGGATCCTCCCCACGACCCTTCTTGTAGATCAGCCAGACTCCAGTCCAGTGGAACTTCCCCAGTCTTCCAGGACTGTTGGAAGATGATGGAAAGGGGTTTGGCCAGCACATTCGCCAACTCCTTCAATACACTTAGGTGGATCCCATCTGGCCCCATAGACTTGTGGGTGTCTAGCTGGGCAAGCAAGTCTCTAACTGCCTCCTCTTTGATCATGAGATCCTCATTCTGCTCCTCTAACTCCTGGGTTTGTACACAGAGGGAACAACTTTCTTTACAATTAAAGACTGAGGCAAAGAAGGCATTAAGTACCTCGGCCTTGTCCTCATCCTCTGTCAGTGTTGTTCCATCTTCATCCAATATATTCTCCCTAGTAATTGATGTGCGGGCATAAACGTTAGTTAGAAAAACTGCAGAAAAACTGCAAAATCCCATGGGAGACAGACCTTAAGGGCAAGGTTCACTGTTGTTCCTTCTGCATCCAATATGGACTGTATGGTCTCCCTGGTCCTCCTTTTATTGTTAATATATTTATAGAAAGATTTCTTTGTTATCTTTCACAGGCTTGGCTATTCTGATTTTTAGTTGGGCCTTAGCCCTCCTGTTTTTCTCTCTGCACGATCTCACTTCCTCCCTGTAGTCCACCCAAGATGCCTGTTCCTTCTTCCAAAGTTCATAGATATTCCTCTTCTTTTTGATATCTCTCAAATTCTCCCTACTAAACCAAGGTTTTTTTTTTCACCTGCCGGCTCCTTTTCCAGAACATGGGGATGGCTTGCTCCTGAGCTGCAAGGATTTCCTTTTATAAGAGCTCCCAGCCCTCATGGGCTCCCTTGCCCTTAAGGTCTGTCTCCCATGGGAATTTGCCTACCAGCCTTCTGAACAGTCCAAAGTTGGTCCTCTGGAAGTTTAATGTGACTGTTCAGCTAATCCCTCTCTTCACCTCACCTAGAACTGAAAAACTTATCATCTTATGTGGTATATTAACAGGCACAGACTCAGCTTTCATTTTAAGCTAAGACCAAGTTTATTGTTACACTTTACGAATGTCTGATTTCCACATGCCTTGTTTGGTCCTCCAAACAATCACTGATTTCCCAGTTTTCCCTGATCCATCTGTAAAAAGCGTCAATGCCTTCTTAAGAGAGATACGACTTAATTTTGTGGCAGGAATTAAGCTTATGCACTCAAACAAACTCTAATGGGGCTCGGAGGATAATGAATGCTAATTTGTCCTTTAAAGTCTGCTAATGCAATTTGCATAGAAAAGGAATGTTGCAAAAGCCAGTCTACTTGTTGTTGAGTCATGGGAGCATAGATGGTTGAGGGATCTAATCCATCCAATTCCAATAAACGATTGTGACCCTTTTGAATTAACGTAGGTAACATTTCATGCTGAGTTGTTATTGTTTTAGAAAACTGATGTGGTAAAAATATCCATTCTAAAGGTCTAAATTTATCAGACACACCTTCTACCCATTGGGTTAAAACTCCAAATGGTTGGAATTTGGCTGAAATAATATATAATTCAGTTGGAGTATTTAAAGATTTGTGAGATATGTTTCTGACTAAGCTTTTTAGCGACGTTGTCTAATACAACCAATGAATCTTTGTCTAATTGCCTGGGAAAGGTTAAATCCGAATCCCCTTTTAACAACATAAACAAAGGATGTAATTCTTCTGTAGTGATGCCTATCAAGGGGCGTACCCAATTTATGGCTCCTAACAATTTTTGCACATCATTCAATGTCTTTAGAGAATGTAAAAGTTTAAGTTGCTGTGGTTGAATAGTTTGTTCTTGAATTTTCCACCCTAAATATTTCCACAGAGAAGTTTTTTGGATTTTTTTCTGGTGCAACACAAAGACCTATATAGGTAACTGCTGCTGTTACAGCTGCTACAGCCTTAGCCGTCTGTTCTGGTGTCGAGGCTGCAACTAAAGTATCATCCATGTAATGATAAATCAGGAATTGAGGATATAATTCACGAACTGGTAATAAAGCTTTTGCTACAAACCACTGACAAATTCTTGGACTGTTACACACGCCTTGCAGCAATACAGTCCAGTGATACTGTTGGCTTGGTTCTGCTCTATTAATAGAAGGAATAGAAAAAACAAAATGGATTGCATCCTTTGGATGTAACGGAATGGTAAAAAAACAGTCTTTCAAATCTATAATAGTTAAGTCTCAGTTTTGTGGTAACATTGTCAGTGTGGGCATTCCTGGTTGCAATGCTCCCATAGGCTAAATAATGACATTTATTTTTTGCCATTTTCTGCTTTTCTTCCATATTACAAACACTGGTGTGTTCCACGGGCTAGTACTTGGTACGATGTGTCCAACCTGTAATTGTTCTTGTACTAAAGCTTTAAGGTGGTACAGTTTCTCGGTGCTGAGGGGCCATTGTTCCACCCAGATTGGCTCATCTGTAGTCCAGGTTAGAGGCAGGGTGGTCTACACCTCAGCGGCCCCCGTTAAAAATGGGTGCTCAAAGTCAGACCCCATTGTGCTGCGCAGTCTCTACCCCATAAGACGGTGGGAGGTGACAGAACGTATGGTTTAACAGTAGGCACACGACCCTCGGGTCCATATATGATTAGAGTGTGAACTTTGTCATGGGCTAGTCACTACCTCCACCCCCGTCAGAACAGTAAGTGGTTCAGTCAATGGCCAATTTGTTGGCCACTCTGTTAAAGAAGAGACTGTTACCAGTACTATAGATAGCAGCGCCGATGTAAAATATTGTTCTCTATTGCTCTGTGAGTGTCGTACTTTGCAGATTAATGTTGGCCATGATTTCTGCAGTCAGTTGAGCCACAGCCTCCTTCTCCCCCTATGCGATTTCCTGCATGGGGTAGAATTGCTTGAAAACAAATCAGCTGAGCAATTCTAGTGCCCTTTGGTATAAAGCAAGGAAGCATAGGCATGCAAGCCATTACTTGTATTGTTCCTGTAAAATCGACATCGGTCAATTCCAGTAAAACAAATAATCCTTGCTTTGTGACAGATGATCATCCAATTAACAGTGCACTAAGTCCACTTCCTAAGGGGCCCTTAACTGCTGTAGGGATGAGCTGAACTGCAGTGTGATGGGTTTCTGTACTTTGAATGCAGTTAAAGCTGTCCAGTGGGCAGATGTCTACGAGTGCACCCTGGGCTACATTTCAGCCCCCTCCAAACATTCTGTTGATGTATGCCACCAGACCATGCTCCTAACTTGAGCCTCCGTTCAGACAGAGACATTCAGGCACCATTTGTAGCGTATTAACAGGCACGGACTCAGCTTTCATTTCAAGTTAAGACCAAGTTTATTGTTACAGAGCTCATATTTATACCTTAGTGAAAATGTCAACAACAGTCCTCCAAGTCCTTCATAAAAATTTCCACAGCATATTCTTCTCCTTCTAAGCTCCTCGGACCACTCTTATTGTTTTCATGACTTCTTGTTTTTGGCACTGATGTTGATTATTCTCAGGCTGGAGGCTTGCTAGTTATCAAAGCTCTCTGCACTCTTGGTCCAGAGGCCCAGCAACACCTGTGGTCATTTTTTGCTCAGCTTCTCTTCTGACGATCTCATGATTGCTTTGTCCCAGGTGTCCTCCAACCACCACGTTCCCCACAAGGCCTTCTCTGTTCACAAACAGCAGGTCCAGGAGGCTGCCTTCTCTTGTTGGTTCACTCACTAGTTGTGGGAGGAAGTTGTCTTCCATGCACTCCAAGAACCTCCTAGACTGCTTCCTTTCTGCTGTATTGTTCTTCCAGCAGATATCCAGAAGACTGAAGTCTCCCACAAGAACAAGAGGTAGCGATCTTGAGACTATCCCCACTTGTTTATAACAGAGTTCATCAGCTGCTTCTTCTTGTCTGGGTGGTCTATAAAAGACTCTCATCACAATATCTACCTTCTTGTGGGCTCCTCTGATTTTAACCCACAGGCACTCAATCTCCTCATCATCATAATCAAGCTCGACGGTATCAAAGTCCTCTCTTACATAGAGGGCTACCCCATCTCCTCTCCTACCCTTCCTGTCCTGCCTGAAAAGTTTATACCCCACCATAGCTGCACTCCAGTTATATGAGTCATCCCACCATGTTTCCGTGATGGCAATGACATCGTAGTCTCCTTGCCCTACAACAGCTCCCAGCTCCTCCTGCTTATTGCCCATGCTGCGTGCATTGGTGTAAATGCACTTCACCTGGGCTGGTGAACCCTCAGCCCTCATAAAGGGAATAGTGTTCATTCCCAATTGACTGGTCCTTGGAATATCTAACCCTTCAGTGCCAGTTTCATCCTTACCATCACCAGATGTACTTGCCCCCACTTGCTCTGTGGTGACATACTGGCGGTCCTTGCCAGCACACCATCTCTCAGGCACTGGAGTTCCACTTCCAGGCTCACTCCCGACTAGCCTGGTCTCATCCCCCTCCCCCTTTGCATCAAATTTAAAGCTCTATTTATGAGCCTAGCTGGATTTTTAGTAAGGACTTTAGTACCCCTAGGAGACAAGCATGCCCCATCCCTAGTAAGGAAGCCTGGGGGTGCGTGGGCCAGTCCACAATCAAAGAACCCAAAGCCTCTCTCCTCACACCAGGCACAGAGCCAGGTATTAATCAAGTGCTTCTTTTTTACTTCTTGCTCCTCATTCCTTATTGTTGGAATGGAGCGAAACACTACTTGGGCCCCAGAGTCCTCCATCGTTCTTCCCAGAGCCCTGAAGTCTCTCTTAATGGCTTTCAGCTTTCTGCGCTGTGTGTCATCATTGCCTATTTGAAATACTACCAGAGGGTAATAATCTGTCCCTTTCACCACGGAAGGAAGTTTTCTATTTACATCCTTCACTGATGCCCAGGTAAGCAACAGAACTCCCTGTGGTGTGGGTCCAGTCTGCAGATAACTCCCTCTGTTCTTTTTAGAAGGGAATCCCCTAAGACAAGTACTCTTCTCTTTTTTTTTTACAGAGGATCAAACAAACAATTTACATCACTCCCAAAACACGGAGTCTCTGGCCCCAGCTACTCACTGCCACTCTTTCTCACACTTTCTTGCATCAAGAATAGCATAGCACAGTCCCTCTGATAATAAAACACTTTCTCACTCTCTTATGTATTAAGAATAGCACAGCCCAATGCTACTGATAAACGGCAATGTGAGAAGTTACAGACTGCACGGTGCACATAGTAATGCGAATCATCAATACGAATCATCCATGGGTCACCCACATTGCTCTAGGCCTATCAATAAGGCCCTGCAACTTCAGATGGTAAATAGGACATGTATAAAAGCTGGCAAACCCTCTAGTCGCATAGAGTGCCTCAGAGGTGCTTGCATCACGGCTGAGTGTTTCCTCTAGTACAGCTTGAAACAGGTCTGGGATTTTCTTCTGTCCATTCCCCTGCCCCTTAGTACTTCTGAGGTTTAACAAGGCCAAGTGTTGAGTCCTGCACTTGGGACACAACAACCCTGTGCAGTACTACAGTCTTGGGGAAGAGCGACTGGAAAGCTGCCTGGCAGAGAAGGACCTGGGGATATTGGTTGACAGCCGAATGAACATGAACCAGCAGTGTGCCCAGGTAGCCAAGAAGGCCAATGGCATCCTGGCCTGTATCAGAAACAGTGTGGCCAGCAGGGCCAGGGAGGTTATTGTGCCCTTTACTCAGCACTGGTGAGGCTGCACCTTGAATCTTGTGTTCAGTTTTGGGCCTCTCACTATAAGAAAGACGTTGAGGTCCTGGAGTGTGTCCAGAGAAGAGCAATGAAGCTGGTTAAGGGGCTGGAGAATGAGTCTTATGAGGAGCGGCTGAGAGAGCTGGGGTTGTTTAGCCTGGAGAAGAGGAGGCTGAGGGGAGACCTCATTGCTCTCTACAACTACCTAAAAGGAAGTTGTAGAGAGGAGGGTGCTGGCCTCTTCTCCCAAGTGACAGGCGACAGGATGGGAGGGAATGGCCTCAAGTTCCACCAGGGGAGGTTTAGGCTGAACATTAGGAAAAAAAATTTCACGGAAAGGGTCATTGGGCACTGGAACAGGCTGCTGAGGGAGGTGGTTGAGTCAACATCCCTGGAGGTGTTTAAAAGGAAGGTAGATGAGATGCTTGGGTATGTGATTTAGTAGTGCCAGGTATGGTTGGGCTTGATGTTCTCAAAGGTCTTTTCCAACCTAATGATCCTATGATTCTCTGCCTGGCAGTTTTCCAGACACTCTTACCCAAGCCTATAGCACCACATGGGGTTGTTGTGTCCCAAGTGCAGGATTCGGCACTTGGCCTTGTTGAACCTCAGCCCATCAATCCAGCCTGTTCAGATCCCTCTGTAGATCCTCCCTATCCTCCAGCAGATCAACGCTTTCTCTCAGTTTAGTGTCATACACAGACTTGCCAGGTTCTTCTGACTCTTATCCTTGGCAAAATTAGTAATTTGTTTTCTACGCACATTTCAGTGTACAATAACCTATAAAATTAGTAAGACGTTGAGTACTGTAAGATATAACAAGTCTTTATTTCCAGCCTAAGTGGCCTCAGTACTGTCAACTCTCAATTTTATTACTAAATGTACAGTAATATAATTAACTACTGAGTAACAGAATAATCATTCGTCCTAAGCAAATATATATTTTCAACAGAGTATATACGAGGTCTGACATTAAAAAAACCCCAAGACTAATCCTATAGATCAGAAATCAAAAGCAGAAGGGTAGAGACAAAAAGGTGGTTATAGATCATGTTCTAACCTGTCACAGTGAGACAAGGGTCAACTCAGTTGCTTCACTCAGTATGAGTGGACACGTGTTCAAATATAGACTTTTTCTTACCCTCGGTCGGAAAACATTGGTTTGTGTCAGCACACAACGCTTTGTCTGTGAAGCCGTTTGCAGCTAATAACATCATCCTACTTGAGCACCCACCCTAATCACCAGATCTAGCTCCCTTTTCTCAAAGAACCAGTTGGTGCTCAGAGGAATCCATTTTCTGTTGGTAAAAGATGTGAAAGCAATGATGGAGATCTTCAACAGCCTTTCAGGAAATTATCTATGGAATTGCTTTGAGCATTAGCAACATCGTATGCAGCCATGTGTCAACTCAGAAGGGAACTGTTGTGAAGGTGAGAATAGTTGATTTTCTTAATTTGTTAAATAAAAAGAGGGATAGTCTCAATTTTTTTTTGTCGTATAAATAAAGGGAAGGCGTAAAGGAGACGGAGCCAGACACTTATCATTGATGCCCAGTGACAGGACAAGAGGCAATAGGCACAAACACAGGAGGTTCCATCTGAACATCAGGAAACACTTTTTCACTGTGAAGGTGACAGCACTTGAACTGGTTGCCCAGAGAAGTTGTTGAGTCTCCATTCTTTGTGATATTTAAAAACTGTCTGGACACAGTCCTGAGCAACCACCTCTTGAGTGGAGGGAGTTGAACCAGATGACCTTTGGAGATCCCTTCCAACCTCAACCATTCTGCAATTCTGTGGTGGGGCCTAAGATTATTGGAAACTCTGATTCCCTTTCTATAGTAGTAGGAAGTAGCACAGAGATGCCAAAGTTATTGTCAAGCCAGCTCCAGTACCAGAAATATTACTATGTCAGTAGGCAGCTCTGATCAAACTACTGATATCTATCTATATGTGTTTTCAAACTCTGATCTCTGTACAGCAATGAAAATCCATAATATGACTGCATGGATATGAGAGTCTATTTATGTGACTTACAGATTTCACACTCAGCTCCTTCTTTGAGTAGGCTCTTCTGGCATCTCATCACTTCTGAAAGTATCCAAAATTGCCCTCCACTTGCTTCTGGGCAGTCTGTGCATGCACTGAGCTCTCAGGTAAAAGCCACTCATAGGGCTTGGACATGAAATAGTAATCACAGTTAGTTTCTGCCTCCTGTTAACTCTTTTGAAATGTCTGAACTGAAATTGTTCCTAAGACAGGATTTAATACTTAGCTGTTCCAGTTAAGTGCTAGGGTGATCCAGCTGTAGTGCCTCGAAAAGACTGATAGTCAAAGGCTGTCAGCCACTACACAAAGTTATCTAGCTACCAACTTGCCTTCCCCAGGGAATAATAAATCGGTCTCCAGCACTCTTCTGGAAGTCTGCTGATGATTTGTTAATGGAATCATTTTTCACTATCCACAAACTAGAAATTGAGAACTGCTACAATGCAGGGGATAAAAAGGGACTTTCACCAAACAAATTAGAAATTCTGAGGAGTAAGTAGATGCTGATATACCATACCACATGGCATCATGCTCAGCAGTAAAAGTTCAGGAGGAGGAAAGGGGGATGTTTAGAGTTATGGCATTTGTCTCCCCAAATCATCATTACATCTGATGGAGCACCGCTTTCCTGAATATGGCTGAACATTAATAAATTCCTTGTTTTGCTTGGCTTGCATAAGCAACTTCTTTATCTATTAAAATGTCTTTAACTCAACCAACATGTTTTTGCACCTTTATCCTTCCAATTTTCCACTGTAGAGGGAGGGAATGAGTGGCTCTTTGTTGTTTAACTGCCAAGGGAGGTGGTTGAGTTACCTTCCCCGGAGGTGTTTAAGGGATGGATAGACAAGGAGTTGAGGGGCACGGTTTAGTATTTGATAGTAATGGTTGGACTCTGGATTGGACAGGCACACACTCTCCTGGGTGGAAAACTGGTTGGATGGCCGGGGCCAGAGAGTGGTGGTAAATGGAGTTAAATCCAGCTGGAGGTCAGTGACAAGTGGGGTTCCCCAGGGCTAAGTGTTGGCTCCAGCCCTGTTCAATGTCTTCATCAATGACCTGGATGAAGGCATTGAGTGCACCCTTAGCAAGTTTGCAGATGACACAAGGCTGTGTGCAAGTGTCGATCTGCTAGAGGATAGGGAGGCTCTGCAAAGGGACCTAAACAGGCTGGACCACTGGGCTGAGTCCAACGGCATGAGGTTTAACATGGCCAAATGCCAAGTCCTGCACTTGGGGCACAACAACCCTATGCAGAGCTACAGACTGGGAGAAGTCTGTCTAGAAAGCTGCCAGGAGGAGAGGGACCTGGGGGTGTTGGTCGACAGCCAACTGAACATGAGCCAGCAGTGTGTCCAGGTGGTCAAGAAGGCCAATGGCATCTTGGCCTGTATCAGAAATGGCGTGACCAGCAGGTCCAGGGAGGTGATTCTCCCTCTGTACTCAGCACTGGTGAGGCCGCTCCTTGAAGGAGCTTTACTGAAGGCTTTACTGAAGTCCAGAAAGACCACATCCACAGTCTTTCCCTCATCCAGCAGCCGAGTCACTTTGTCATAGAAGGCGATCAGGTTGGTTTGGCAGGACCTGCCTTTGGTAAACCCATGTTGACTGGGCCTGATCACCTGGTTCTCTTGCAAGTGCTTCATGATAGCACTCAAGATCACCTGTTCCATGACTTTCCCTGGCACTGAGGTCACACTGACTGACCTGTAGTTCCCCGGATATTCCCTGCTACCCTTGTTGTAAATGGGCACTACATCATACAACCTCCAGTCCAGTGGAACTTCCCCAGTCTTCCAGGACTGTTGGAAGATGATGGAAAGGGGTTTGGCCAATACATCCGCCAGCTCCTTCAATACCCTAGGATGTATCCCATCTGGCCCCATAGACTTGTGGGTGTCCAGTTGGCCAAGCAAGGCTCTGACCACCTCCTCTTGGACTATGGGAGCCTCGTATTGCTCCTCTGTTTCCCGGGTATCTACACAGAGGGAACAGCTTTCTTTACAATTAAAGACAGAGGCAAAGAAGGCATTAAGTACCTCAGCCTTCTCCTCATCCCCTGTCACTGTTGTTCCCTCTGTGTCCAAAAGGGACTGTATGGTCTCCCTTGTCCTCCTTTTATTGTTTATATACTTATAGAAAGATTTTTTTGTTGTCTTTTACAGCCTTAGCCAATCTGATCTCTAGTTGAGCCTTAGCCCCTCTGATTTATTCCCTACACAGCCTCACTTCCCTCCTGTAGTCCCCCCAAGAGGCCTGTCCCCTCTTCCAGAGCCTATAAACATTCCTCTTCTTCCTAATGTCACTTGAGATCTCTCTACTCAACCAAGCTGTTTTTTTCCCCTGCCGGCCTTTTTTCCAGAACACGGGAATGGCTTTCTCCTGAGCTGCTAGGATCTCCTTTTTGAAGAGCTCCCAGCCCTCATGGGCTCCCTTGCCCTCAAGTGCTGTCTCCCAGGAGACTTTGCTAACCAGCAAGGACGTTAAGGCTCTGCAGCAAGTCCAGAGAAGAGCAACGAAGCTGGTGAGGGGTTTGAGAACGGGTCTTATGAGGAACAGCTGAGAGAGCTGGAGTTGTTTAGCCTGAAGAAGAGGAGGCTGACAGGAGACCTCATTGCTCTCTACAACTACCTGAAAGGAGGTTGTGGAGAGGAGGGTGCTGGCCTCTTCTCCCAAGCGACAGGTGACAGGACAAGAGGGAATGTCCTCAGTCTCCACCAGGGGAGGCTTAGGCTGAACATTAGGAAAACCGTTTTCATGGAAAGGGTCATTGGGCACTGGAACAGGCTGCCCAGGTAGGTGGCTGATTCACCTTCTCTGGAGGTGTTTAAGGGACAGGTGGACAAGGCACTGAGGGACATGGTTTAGTGTTTGATAGGAATGGTTGTACTTGATGATCTGGTGGGTCTTTTCCAGCCTGGTGATTCTATGATTCTATGACAGACCAGTAAGAAGGGGTTTCTCTCTATCTCAGGAAAGGGATAAAACATGAAGAACTGTTGTTGAAAAGTAGCCAGGAACAGGTTGAAAGCTTGTAGGTCAGAATTAAAGAATGGAATCAACGGGAACCTTGTGGTTGATGTATACTACAGGTCACCTGATCAAGGACAACCAACTGATGAAGTCTTCTTCCTCCAGCTACAGGAGGCTTCATACTCACAAGCTCTCATCCAACTCAGAGACTTCAACCACTCTGACATATGCTGGAAAAGCAGAACAGCAAGCTGTAGGCAATCCAGGAAACTCCTAGAATGCATTGAAGATAATTCCTTATTCCAGCTGATAGAGACCCTACCTGAGGGGATGCAATACTACACCTGATGGTCACTAATACAAGTGAACTCATCAGTGACATTAGGATTGGAGGCAGCCTGGGCTGCAGTGATCATGCACCTGCAAATTTCAAGGTCCAGAGGGATGTGGGACAGGTGAGGAGTATAAGCAGGCCCTTAAATTTCAGGAAAGCATACTTCCAGCTTTTCAAGGAATTACTCAGTAGGAACCCCTAGGACATGGTCCTCGGGGACAAGGGAGTCGAACAGAGCTGGCAAATATTTAAGGATGCTTTCCATAAAGCACAAGAGCACTCAGGCCCCAGATGTCAAAAATCAGGCAGGAAAGGGATGCATGTAGGGATGCTGCCTGGTTGTGTAGGGATGAGGTCAGGAAGGCCAAGGCACAGCTGGAGCTAAACATGGCAAGGGAAGTAAAGACTAACAAGAAGGGCTTTTACAGCTACGTCAATCAAAAGAGGAAGGTTAAAGAGAACATACCCAACTGATGGTTGAGAATGATGACCTCGTATCAACAGACAAGGATAAGGCTGAGGTACTTAACAACATTTTTGCCTCATTCTTCACTGAGAACTGCTCTCCTCACCCCTCATGAGTCATGAAACAGCAAGATGGTGACCAGGAGGATAAACCCACTCCCATTGCAGAGGAGGATCAGGTTCGTAACCACATGAGGAACCTGAACATATATAAGTCTATGGGATCTGATGAGCTGCATCCCAGAGTCCTGAAGGAACTGCTTGATATGGTTGCCAAGCCACTCTCCATTATCTCTGAAAAGTCACGGCAGTCAGGAGAAAGCAGTCAGGAGATGTCCCTGGTGACTGGAAGAAGGGTAACGTTGTCCCCATTTTTAAAAAGGGTACAAAAGACAACCCTGGGAACTACCAACCTGTCAGCCTGATATTCCCATCTGTGCATTCGAATATCATGGAACAAATTCTCCTAGAAGATAAAGCACATGGAGGACATGGAGGTAATTAATGACAGCCAGCACGGCTTCACCAGGGGCAAATCCTATATGAACAACTTAGTGTCTTTCTTTGATGGGGTGACCATAGCAGCAGACATGGGTAAAACAACGAATGTAATCTATCTAAACTTCTCCAAAACTTTTGACATGTTCCTCTCCAACATCCTTCTCTCTAAATTGGAGGGTTGTGAATGGTGACACAGCGTGTAGTTGGAAGCCTGTGACCCGCAGTGTTCTCCAGGGGTCAGTAGTGGGCCCAGTCTTATTCAACATATTCATCAATGACCTGAATGAGAGGACAGAGTGTACCCTCAGCAATTTTGCTGATGACACAAAGCTGGGAGGAGTGGCTGATATACTGGAAGGCTGTGCTGCCATTCATCAAGGGCTGGACAGGCTGCAGAGTTGGGCGGAGAGGAAACTAACAATGTCCAACAAAGGCAAGTGCAGAGCCCTGCACCTAGGGAGGAATGACCCCATGCACTAGTACAGGTTAGGGGTTGACCTGCTGGAAAGCAGCTCTGTGGAGAAGGACCTGGGAGTCCTGGTGGAGAACAAGTTAACCGTGAGCCAGCAATGTACCCTCGAGGCCAAGGCGGCCAATATTGTCCTGGGGTACATTAAGAAGAGTGTGGCTAGCAGGTAAAGGGAGTTTCTCCTTCCCCTCTACTCTGCCCTAGTGAGGCCTATGTCCAGCTCTGGTCTCCCCAGCTCAAGAAAAACAAGAAACTATTGGAGAGGACCCAGAAGAGTACAACAAAGATGATGAAGGGACTGGAGCATCTCTCTTGTGAGGAATGGCTGAGAGACCTGGGTCTGTTCAGCCTGGAGAAGAGAAGACTGAGAAGAGAGTGGTGGTAAATGGTGTTAAGTCCAACTGGAGGCCAGTGACAAGTGGTGTTCCCCAGGGCTCAGTGCTAGGTCCAGTCCTGTTCAATGTCTTCATCAATGACCTGGATGAGGGCATTGAGTGTACCCTTAGCAAGTTTGCAGATGACACAAAGCTGTGTGCAAGTGTCGATCTGCTGGAGGGTAGGGAGGCTCTGCAAAGGGACCTAAACAGGCTGGACCGCTGGGCAGTGTCCAACGGCATGAGGTTTAACACGGCCAAATGCCGGGTCCTGCACTTGGGGCACAACAACCTTATGCAGAACTACAGACTGGGAGAAGTCTGGCTGGAAAACTGCCAGGAGGAGAGGGACCTCGGGGTGTTGGTCGACAGCCGACTGAACGTGAGCCAGCAGTGTGCCCAGGTGGCCAAGAAGACCAATGGCATCCTGGCTTGTATCAGAAATGGTGTGACCAGCAGGTCCAGGGAGGTGATTCTCCCTCTGTATTCAGCACTGGTGAGGCCGCTCCTTGAATATTGTGTCCAGTTCTGGGCTCCTCACCACAAGAAGGATGTTGAGGCTCTGGAGCAAGTCCAGAGAAGAGCAACGAGGCTGGTGAAGGGGCTGGAGAACAGATCCTATGAGGAGCGGCTGAGAGAGCTGGGGTTGTTTAGCCTGGAGAAGAGGAGGCTGAGAGGAGACCTCATTACTCTCTACAACTACCTGAAAGGAGGTTGTAGAGAGGAGGGAGCTGGCCTCTTCTCCCAAGTGACAGGGGACAGGACGAGAGGGAATGGCCTCAAGCTCCGCCAGGGGAGATTTAGGCTGGAGATTAGGAGGAGGTTTTTCACACAGAGGGTCATTGGGCATTGGAATAGGCTGCCCAGGGAGGTGGTTGATTCACCTTCCCTGGAGGTGTTTAAGGCACGGGTGGATGAGGTCTTGAGGGAATTGGTTTAGTGTTAGATAGGAATGGTTGGACTAGAAGATCCGACGGGTCCCTTCCAACCTGGTTGTTCTGTGATTCTGTGATTCTGTGATCTAAGGGGTAGGTGTCGAGGGGATGGGGCCAGACTTTTCTCAGCAGTTCCAAGCAACAGGACAAGGTGCAACGGGCATGAACTGGAGCACAGGAAGTTCCACCTGAACATGAGGAAAAATTTCTTTCCTGTGAGGGTGACAGAGCACTGGAACAGGCTGCCCAGGGAGGTTGTGGAGTCGTCTTCTCTGGAGATATTCAAAATCCGCCTGGATGTATTCCTATACAACCTGCTTTAGCATGTGGGCGTGGACTAGATCTCCAGAAGTCTCTTCCAATCCCAACCATTTTGAGATTCTGTGATTCTTTAACATATAAAAGGAGCTTGTAAGAAAAATGGAGACATTTTAGCAGTACTTGTAGTGACAGGACAGGGGGCAACAGTCTTAAACTGAAAGAGGGTAGATTTAGATTGAAGGTAGGGAAGAAATTTTGGGTCTGACTGGGATGGAGTTAGTTTTCCCATAGCAGTCCTCACAATGCTGTGCTTTGTATTTGTAGCTAGAATGATGTTGATAACACAGCAGTGTTTTGGCTACTGCTGAGCAGTGCTCTCACAGCATCAAGGCTGTCTCTCCAACTCTCCCTGATCCCAAAGGCCCGTAGGCTGGGAGTGGGCAAGTGGTTGGCATTGGCAGGGGACACAGCCAGGACAGCTGACCCAAACTGACCAAAGGGCTGTTCAATGCCATATGACATTGTGCTCAACAATGAGAGCTGAGAGATTGTAAGGGGATGCACACATTCGTTAAGTAATTTGTCTTCTGAAGCAACTGCCATGTTTACTGAGGCCCAACTTCCCAGGAAGTGGCTAAACTTGCTTGCTGATGGGAAGTAGAGAATATGATTTTTTGCTTTCCTTTGCTTCAGCTTTTGTTTATTAAAATACCTTTATCTTAACGCATAGGTTTTTCACCTTATTTTCTTCCCCTGTTCCACTGAGGAGAGGGAATGATAGAGCAGCTTGGTGGGCACCTGGTTGCCAGTCAAGTTTAACCCACCATAGATGTAAGGCAGAAATTTTTTCAATGAGAGTGGTGAGACACTGGCACAGGTTGCCCAGGGAAGTTGTGGATGCCCCATCATTGGACGTATTCAAGGTCTGGTAGGATGGGGCTTTGAACAACCTGGTCTAATGAACCATTTCTGTGCCCACTGCAGCAGGGATGGACTAGATGACCTTTGAAGGTTCCTTCAAACCCAATTCATTCTCCAATTAAGATTTTAATGGGCAGACACATGCAACTGCCTTACACAGCACCCTTAACTCCCAAAGAGGCAAATTTAAAATTGACAGATGCTGCTTTTCTAAAATATTGTCAGACAGTAATGAAATGCATAAGGACTTTCCATACACAGTTGTAATAAGCCTTATCTGAACCTGCTGCTCAACTCTGTCACTCCTTGAAATGAGGAGGCTGAGTCTACATTAAGGTATATTAGCAAAGCACATACTTCAACCATGCTGGAAGTGACCTTATCAGGTACTGTTAATCACCAATACTGCAGGAAAGTGCAAGAGTCTGCTCAACTGGAGTCACACTTCTCAGTGTAAAAGGGTCACATCACTTTCAGTCACAATGTAATAGAATCATAGAATAGTTTGGGTTGTAAGGGACCTCAAAAATCACCTAGTTCCAACCCCCCTGCCATAGGCAGGGACACCTCCCACTAGATCAGGCTTCTCAAGGCCCCATCCAACCTGGCCTTGAACACCTGGAAGGATGGGACATCTACAACTTCCCTGGGCAACCTGTTCCAGTGCCTCACCACTCACAGTGAAGAAATTCTACCTTATATCAAGCCTAAATCACAGAATCATAGAATCATCACGTTGTAAAAGACCTCTTGGATCATCGAGCCCAACCATTCCTATCTGCCACTAAACCATGCCCCTGAGCACCTCACCCACCCGTCTTTTAAATACCTCCAGGGATGGTGACTCAACCACCTCCCTGGGCAGCCTGTTCCAGTGCCCAATTACCCTTTCCATGAAAGATTTCCTTCTGATATCTAGTCTGACCTTCCCCTGGCATAGCTTGAGGCCATTCCCCCTTGTCCTGTCACCTGTCACTTGGGAGAAGAGGTCAGCACCCTCCTCTCTACAATCTCCTTTCAGGTAGTTATAGAGAACAATAAGGTCTCCCCTCAGCCTTCTCTTCTCCAGGCTAAGTAATCTCAGTTCCCTCAGATGCTCCTTGTAAGACTTGTTCGCCAGCCCCTCCACCAGGTTTGTTGCTCTTCTCTGGACTTACTGCAGAGCCTTCTTGTGGTGAGGGGCCCAGAACTCAACAAAGGATTCGAGGTGCGGTCTCACCAGTGCCAAATACAGAGGGAGAATAACCTCCCTGGATCTGCAGGTTATGTCATTTCTGATACAAGACAAGATGCCATTGGCCTTCTTGGCCACCTGGGCACACTGCTGGCTCATGTTCAGTCGGCTGTCAACCAGCAACCCCAGGTCCTTCTCCTCCAGACAGCTTTCTAGCCCCTCTTCCCCAAGCATTGTACAGGGTTGTTGTGGCCTCCAGTCCCGAAGGTATGTGCATGCTAAACATATATTTTGACCTCAAGCTAATTATTAGTATCTCTCTATACCTTGATCTTAACTACATATGATGCATTTTCACAAACAGTATCTTATCCCCAGACACCTCGATCCCTTATTTAGTTACGAACTGATATAATAGAATTGTTATAAGAAAATTTACTTGTTTGCACATATACAATTCTCTGGAATCTTGCCAACTGTTAAGAGGGATTTAAAAGGAGTTTCTGATTCAAACTCAGCAAGCTAGACAAGATTAATTGCCTTTGAGAGATTGCTGATAAGAGCCCAAGCGCAGTGTTGTAGAGCAAGCTGGATAAGAATAATTGTCCTGGTGCGATTGCTCAGTGATTACTGTAACCCAACAAGCCGGATGCTTTATGTCCATTCTTGCAAGACTATCGGAGAAAGGGTTAAGCAGACTGGTAATCTCTCCCTCTGAAGTCTCTCCTACCTTAAATTCTGGCAACATTTCAGCTCTGCTGTCAGAAAGATCAAAGCACAGTGGAAAACTACTCTGTCTTTCCCTAATACAGGCAAAGCAACAGATTTGACACACAATTTCTAGCAAGAACTTGCGCTACCTGTGTTCCCACTTGCATTTCCTCTGCCTGGGTGCTGTTTTGGAGTTGCCCCAGATTGTGACAACAGAAATAAATTTATTATTTTCATAACAATTCCATGTTATCTGTGACTCTGTGATTGTTCCTGCATTTGGCTCAGATGCTGCCCAGCCTGACCTTGAATGTTTCCAGGCATCAGGCAATTTATCTAAAACATTTAAATATATCATTGTACATAAATTTAATGTATTAAAATATAGCTATGATTTAACTTAAAGACTCTAGTCTTCCTTGAAGACATCTTTAAAGATTTTACACATTGACTATGTTTCCTATGTGCAACTTTATTTGCCAACTATCTGTATGGATTCTGAAAATAGCTGTAATGTGTAGAGTTGAGCATGTGCTTACACTAGCAAGGATGAGGCATTTAGTTACTTATATGCATAAATGTTTGCAGCACTGGGAACAAATTTGATTTAAAGTGAATAATATTCCACCTAATCCTGGGCACTTACATCCATTGCATATCTTGCACCTTGACCATCCTGGCATTAGGAAGGCACCAGTGTAGAAACCACAAAAGAAATCTGCTGCACAGACTTCAGAGAAGATTATCACTCTAGTGTAACCTTCACTAAAATTAATTCAAGTCTCATAATGCTATTTTTTCCCCAAATGATAAAGATTAGTAGAGAACATATAATAATTACAAAGTGGCAACATAACAGTCAAAGAATTGCACATTAAGAAGTGTCTTTTATCTTTTCAATTGGAATATTTTTTAGGCCTTGCCACCTTTGAAAAATCTTGCACTGCCTAAGGGACTAGAGCAGTGCAATTGTGACACAAACATATCCTTTTCAAGGCGTGATAAAGGTTTCTGGTTAACCATACCCATGTATGATGAGTTGGACTCGATGATCCGACGGGTCTCTTCCAACCTGGTTGTTCTATGATTCTATGATTCTATGATCACCATTATTGGAGCAATTTATCTTGTTGGTACAGTCCCATAACTTGACTGATGGTAAATGTGGATTTTCTCCTCCATTTTGTGAATCTTTCTATGAATCATAATGGCCCATATGCAAGATACATTGTTAGATTGTAGAACACACTTAAATTCATTTGTATACCACTTAGTTCTTATTGACACATTATATTCAAATGTAATAGGTCCACTCCAAAATGTTCGGTTCGTCTGTTCAACCATGGTATTTTGGTAGATAAAATTTCTTCAGGGGAGTTAAATCCAGCTAGAGGCTAGTTACAAGTGGGGTTCCCCAGGGCTCAGTGCTGGCTCCAGCCCTGTTCAATGTCTTTATCAATGACCTGGATGAAAGCATTGAGTGCACCCTTTGCGGATGATACTAAGCTGGCCGGAAGTGTCGATCTGCTGGAGGGTAAGGAGGCTCTTCAAAGGGATCTGAACAGGCTGGACTGCTGGGCTGAGTCCAATGGCATGAGGTTTAACATGGCCAAATGCCGGGTCCTGCACTTGGGGCACAACAACCCTATGTAGTGCTACAGACTAGAAGTCTGTCTAGAAAGCTGCCTGGAGGAGAGGGACCTGGGGGTGTTGGTTGACAGCAACTGAACATGAGCCAGCAGTGTGCCCAGGTAGCCAAGAAGGCCAATGGCATCCTGGCTTGTATTGGAAACGGTGTGTCCTGAAGGTCCAGGGAGATTATTCTCCCTCTGTACTTGGCACTGGTGGGACCGCTCCTTGAATCCTGTGTTCCGTTCTGGGCCCCTCACCACAAGGAGGATGTTGAGGCTCTGGAATGAGTCCAGAGAAGAGTGACAAAGCTGGTGAAGGGGCTGGAGAACAGACCTTATGAAGAACGGCTGAGAGAGCTGGGGTTGTTTAGCCTGGAGAAGAGGAGGCTGAGAGGAGACCTCATTGCTCTCTACAGCTACCTAAAAGGAAGTTGTGGAGAGGAGGGTGCTGGCCTCTTCTCCCAGGCGACAGCGGACAGGACAAGAGGTAATGGCCTCAATCTCCACCAGGGGAGGCTTAGGCTAAACATTAGGAAAATTTTTTCACGGATATGGTCATTGGGCACTGGAACAGGCTGCCCAGGGAGGTGGTTGATTCACCTTCCCTGGAGGTGTTTAAGGGACAGGTGGACGAGGCGCTGAGGGGCATAGTTTAATGATTGATAGGAATGGTTGGACTCGATGATCCGGTGGGTCTTTTCCAACCTGGTGATTCTATGAGTCTATATAACACTTTCATCGATACCTGTCATATTGAAGAAGTTTTTACTTGCCCCTGTGCCTACAATGGTCAAATAACTTGCCAGTAGAATTGTGGCCAATATTGGCTGGTCCACATGGCATTCCAAATATTATCAAGATCCTCAGGATAGATATGATTTAGACAGGTAACATTTCCTTCCTGTATACATCAAATTCTGTACCAATGAGACATTTTTATTGCCACATATCCAATTACGCTGCCTTTGGATCCAATTCATAGTTCTTACAGATCTTTGCAACAGTTGAAGACAGGTTTTACTGCATCATTGCTGAGGTTCTTTTACCTCTTTGTTCATATTTGTGATGGAATATATATATATATATATCTGCACACACAGACACACACAGAAGGTTTTAACTAATGTAGAGTTTGCATACGATAAATCTGTGCACACTGTTCTACAATTACACATACACAATAGTAGAACCACACATACTCTTTCTATAACTTCAGTTACCATTTTACAATCAATAACACAAATGAAATAGTCACGCAAAAATACATCAGTAATCCTTTGTAAGGTTCTTCCTTATCAATCAGGCAAATGTTTATTAAAGTATTTTTTTATATTCGAGAATGTCATATCCACAAATATACTGACTGCCAGTGCTCTATTAAAATTGTGGAGGGCTATCTCTCTATATTTTAATAAAGCCTGTTTGAGTCTTCCCCATTAATCATTGGGGGGCTCATCCAGTCTCTGCCTGCATTCTTGTAATTTTGCCCATTTAACCCCAGTCTCAGCATACACTTGTATTGCTTCTATTAAATTTCATATATCTTGTCTGTATGCTGTTTTACCATTTATGTTATTAAAAATCCCCATGTGGTTTATTCAATGGCCAAGGAATGCATCCTTTTGGCAAAGCAGCTGAGGCAAAGAGAAAGGGTGAAAAAAAGAAACCTGCAGTTTGCAAGGTGGGGTGGGGGACACCACACACAGCTGTTGCTGGCTGCATTGCAGGGACACAACAGAGCAATAAGCAAAATAGAGGAGCAGGGGGGGTTGTGGTACCTTATTTAATCTACTCCAAATTGTTGTAGCTAAAGGTTTATATTTTCTAGATAATGTGAATTTTCTAGATAAGGTACATTTCTACTACTGAAAAGCTCCTTGAGGTGGCCACCATTTTCTTTTTGTCAGATCCTGACAGACTTCCTGATATGATTTAATTGTGTGGGTTTTTTTTCTTTGAAAGGCCTGTGGTACTATAATTTATTTCCAGTACCACAGCTGAGGGCATCCCCTTTTTATTTACATGCACTGTATGCTGATCTGATCAGGCTGCATACCTTGATAAAGCTAAACGGCTGTAGTGGAGCACAGGGACTTGTACTCTGCCTCTTAGGATGCCAGACTCAAAATGGCCTCTTCCTGGTCTCTGTCAGTTTTAAACTCTTGCTCTCTGTGTCTTCCCACTCCAAAAGTCCCCAGGTGAATTCACCTGTCTTCCAGCTAGTAGACCTTTGAGCAGGGAGGATTCAGTGACATATCCTAGGGTCCCATTTGGGTCAAATCCTAGATTCTGTCACAGAGTCTATCTATTACACCCTGGACTGGGTGTGTCTAAAGGGGGAAGGACCAAGAATAAAGGAACTCACGTGCAATGATACTTTTTACAATTTAAGTTCCCAGCTCCATGTGTTCTTCACATGCTGTCCATGCAACAGTTAATTCAGTGGTTTTTCAGACAAGCTGACTCTTTTCTTATCTTCTGGCCCAAATCTGTTCCTAGGCTCCTTCTGCAACTCAGTAAAAGTTAAAAACAAATCCATTCTCTCAGCCCTGTATTTTCAATAGTAATTAACAATTATTTAGTCAGAGTTTTGTTTGTTTCTCTCCAAGACCCATCTGGTACACTATTTAAAGGCAACAAGGTTATACCAATATCTACAAAAATTCTACTTTCCATTCACTCTTATGTCCCTAGGCATGTGTCACTGATCTGATATGGAATGTTAGACTGCCCTTCTCCTTGCTCTTTATTCCTAACTTGCAAATTTCTCCCCAGAACTGACACCACCCTGGCAATTTTTAAGCGTGCAGCTGCTGATAAAGGGCATTGCTTTACATTGATACTTCAGTGTGAGTCAATTTCTTTTTACCTGTGAGCTATAAGACTTTTTTTGCTGTGGGGCATTTTTTGCAATTCCATAAATTCCTGTAAATTTTACTTTATGGCAATTGAGTTATAAATTTAAGTACTCTGCAGTTTTTGTGGTAATTACTGACATTTGAGTGAAAAAAACTTTTCTTGGCCCAACAGGAATGGCAATAATGTTATCAATGTGTAAGAGATTTTGTTGAATTTGAAAGTTGATTTTACTTAAAGTTGATCTGTCCTGCTATATGCTTTGTTTGCTCAAGGAATACTATGCAAGTATGCAGGATATACCAGACACAGAAATGATAGGAGGTTGCTTAAACCAAAGGGTTCCACCTTCAGCAGTATGGAGTCAGCCTTGAAGGCTGCAAACTTTGCAAATTTAGCATTGCCCCCAGGTTAAGGGACCCCGTCTCAAGGGATGACCTTTACATGTGTAGTTTTGTTACATACTGATATACCAAACAAATAATGTAAAAATTGAACAAATAATATCTCATATTAGCTTATTGCACACTGGGTAGAAAACAATAATAGGTTTGTGATATTTGTCAAAGAGCTGTTGTATACCTTAGCCCTTGGGGCAGGGAGTTTGCATGTTATTTTTCTTTGCCCGGCAGTTAGATCTCGTGACCAGGGTGAGAGCCTGGGTGCTACAGGGAAAACAGATTCTGAGAGGAGGTCAGAATTTTCCACTAAATCATCATTGTCATTATCACGTCAAATGTCTCCACTCCATATTTTGGGGAAGTTGTGTTAGTTCCCTTTCACACATGAGGTAAGTTTTTATCTTTGTTTTTTTTTAGCTCCATAGTCTCTGTTTCAAAGATGCACTACAAAGGAACAGTCTGAATTCACATGTCTGTGAACAGACAGCCCCTTATGAGAGTCACTAGACTTGCACTCACAAGGTTTGGAATTGCCTTTAGATAGATGGACTCTTTTTTATGGATCTTACCAAAGGCAGCCCAGCTCGGTATGCTAAACTGAGTGGAAGACAGGTGGGGGAGGACACGTTAAGCAAACAGGACAGCACTGGCATCCTAACCTATGAGTGGACACACTGCGTAGGACCTTCCAGTTGCCAGGACAGGTTCTCCAAATCCTTACTGCAACTGGGGCTCCCCAGCAACTGTGGGTCTGGATGATGTTAACAGGGCAACTGGTGATGCATCTTCCTTAACTGCTCTACTTGATCTCTTGTAGTAATGATTAGACGTATTGCCTTTAAAGCTGTTATTGTGAACTTGTTGTAAATCACTACTAATCATTTGTTACTGATCTTCTTTTAATAAGTTAAGTAAAACTTGATTTCACAGAGTATTCCAGAGTTTGGGCCTTTTATGCTGATTACACTCTGTGGTTTGCACTCTGGTAAAACAAGCCCTCAGGACAGGAGGGACATGGACCTGTTGGAGTGGGTCCAGAGGAGGGCCACAAAAATGATCAAAGGCCTGGAACATGTCCCCTATGAAGAGAAGCTGAGAGAGTTTGGGTTGATCAGCCTGGAGAAGAGAAGACCTCAAGGAGACCTTATTGTGGCCTTTCAATACTTAAAGGGGGCTTATAAGGAAGATGAGGAAAAACTTAGCAGAGCCTGTAGCAATAGGACAAGGGATAATGTTTTTAAACTAAAAGAGGAGAAGTTTAAACTAGATATTCATAAGAATTTTTTTTTTTTTCTGAGGATGGGGAAGTACTGGAACAGGTTGCTCAGATAGGTGGTAGATGCCACATCCCTGGAAACATTCAAGTTTAGGTTGGGTAAAGCTCTGAGCAACCTGATCTAGTTGAAGATGTCCCTGCTTACTACAGGAGGGTTGGACTAGATGACCTTCATAGTTCCAATCCAAACCTTTCTATGATTCAATGATTCTATAACTCTCAGGTTGGGTACAGAGCTCTAGTTCTTCCTGTTTGTTGTTGAGACTGTGTTGTTATACATGCACTTTTGGTGGCTGGATAATAGGGTTCTTGATTCAGAGAGGGTTTAACAGCATTCCTCACTACTCTGGCAGGTGTGTTCATCCACCTCGTTGCTTATGGAGATATCACAGGTTTGGACACTACCCTCCAAGTTCTCTACTTTATGGTGATTGCATGATGCCATACTCTTATGTCAAGAGTACCGCACCAGGAGCCACCTGAACTGTCGCAGTTGGGATGGAAAATGACACATAGTTGTGAGCAAAAGGATATCTTTATTGGTTTTACAAGACTTTTTCTACACTTTCTGGGACTGTGTTGTTCATATATGATTAGTTTAGCCAAAGACCAACAGTTGTAAGAGTCGGTCAAAGGATTCCAGCTTCATCAAGGATTCATGGGTATCTGTTCAAGGCCAATGTTAAGCTCACACTCTGATTCCCCAGACCAGCTGAGGTTTCCCACAATTCCCCCTTTTTGTATTTGTGCTACAAAAATTGCCCGTGCCGTCTGCTGCAGGGCCCTTGCAACAGAGACACATGACATGGCAATGTTAATTACACAATTATGAACAAAATCAACAATCCAGATTTTATCAAAGATAGCAACCACCCTGACAGTCCCCATCCTTTAAACAAGTCATTCAACCAATTCCATCCATCATCTACTTGTAATTTCTTCATACCACCTTTCAGAAGCTGTATACCTTTATGTATTGATTCTGAGTGATCCGATAAATTCATACAGCACATTCCCACAAAGTCTTCACATCCATGTCCTTGGGTTAATAGCAAAAAATATATAGCATACCTAACACTATCAACATCAGTTAACAAACCACTCTGTGCAATCAATGTAGCATTGGTTTGCTTGCTCAAGCAACATCCCAAGTCCGTCAGCTTTTTCAAGGCTACTGCAGTAGCAACCCCAGGTGCCAATGCTGAGGCAGCAATAATTTCTCCAGGTCCCCAAGGTGACTGTATCCTCACAATTGGCCTCAAACTGATGGATATATCTTTTAGTTCAGTTTTTTGTTATTGTATATAGCTTGCCTATCAATCACATTGGTTGCGTGTCTTGCTTCCCTCTCTGCAACAGTTATGAATCATAGTAAGGTTGGGTGTTAGTAATGTAAGCTGCCCAAGGCTACATGGCCCACCATTAAGTTTTGATGGAATTCCACCCTCACACTCTATCCCAACAAATTAGAAAAATCCCTGCAGGCAAAGCAGCTGAAACAGAAAAAGAGCGTGATATATTAGAAGAGATGTATCTCCTTCGGTTGTTGACTATCCATTCTTCACTTGCATGGACAATCCATAACAGGCCAAATACAGCAAGTAGGAACACACTGAGGACCATCATCTGTAGAAACACAAGCACATCCTTGACCCCATGTTATTAACTGATATGGTCCCTCCAATCAGCCTGATTCCAAAGATTTTAATAATACCTTGGCTCCTTCCTTGTTGAGCTGCTGACCTTCTGTAAAGATAAAAAATGCCTTGCTATAGGTAATTGTTCTATTCCCTGATTCTCTCGCATATTTAAGTAATTCAATAAATACAGTGCTTTCCCTAATCTGTTCTGTGGGATTTCAACCTTCATTCTCCCTTTTTGTATTTTACAACATATTCTTCAGCGTCAGATAGGATCGCTCTACTATCACCTGTCCTTGTGTAGAATGTGGTAAGCCTGTAACGTGTTATTCCCTAGGTTTGAAAAAAATTTTCAAGTTGATTACTTACATATCCTGGCCCATTGTCTGTTTTTATCTGTGTGAGAATTTCCAAGACTGTAAATGCATTGAAAAAAAAGCGCTTCACTATTTCCTTTGAAGATTCCCCTGTATGTGCTGTTGCCCATATCGCATTTAAATATCATAGAATCATAGAATCACCAGGTTGGAAGAGACCCACCGGATCACTGAGTCCAACCATTCCTATCAATCATTAAACCATGCCCGTCAGCACCTCATCTACCCGTGCCTTAAACACCTCCAGGGAACGTGACTCAACCACCTCCCTGGGTAGCCTGTTCCAATGCCCAATGACCTTTTCTGGGAAAATTTTTTTCCTAATGTCCACCCTAAACCTCCCCTGGCGGAGCTTGAGGCCATTCCCTCTTGTCCTATCCCATCACTTGGGAGAAGAGGCCAGCACCCTCTTCTCCACAATCTCCTTTCAGGTAGTTGTAGAGAGCAATAAGGTCTCCCCTCTTCTTCTCCAGGCTAAACAACCCCAGCTCTCTCAGTCATTCCTCATAAAGACTGTTCTCCACCCCATCACCAGCTTCGTTGCTCTTCTCTGGACTCGCTCCAGAGCCTCAACATCCTTCTTGTGGTGAGGGGCCCAGAAGTGAACACAGTATTCAAGGAGCGGTCTCACCAGTGCCGAATACAGAGGGAGAATAACCTCCCTGGACCCTCTGTACTCAGCACTGGTGAGACCGCACCTTGAATACTGTGTGACGTTCTGGGCCCTTCACCACAAGAAGGATATTGAGGCTCTGAGCGAGTCCAGAGAAGAGCAACGAAGCTGGTGAAGGGGCTGGAGAACAAGCCTTATGAGGAACAGCTGAGAGAGCTGGGGTTGTTTAGCCTGGAGAAGAGGAGGTTGAGAGGAGACCTTATTGCTCTCTATAACTACCTGAAAGGAGGTTGTAGAGAGGAGGGAGCTGGCCTCTTATCCCAAGTGACAGGAGACAGGACAAGAGGGAATGGCCTCAAGCTCCGCCAGGGGAGATTTAGGCTGGAGGTTAGGAGGAAGTTTTTCACAGAAAGGGTCATTTGGCATTGGAATAGGCTGCCCAGGGAGGTGGTTGATTCACCTTCCCTGGAGGTGTTTAAGGCACGGGTGGATGAGGTCTTGAGGGAATTGGTTTAGTGTTAGATAGGAATGGTTGGACTCGATGATCCGATGAGTCTCTTCCAACCTAGTGATTCTATGATTCTATGATTCAAAATAGCCAGCTTTAGCAGCTCTCCTCCCTGCTCTCTGCTTCGCTGGGCTCCACCCCCACAGCTCTGCTGGCTGTCCAAAGGTCCGATTGCTGAGATTTTATCGGGGTCACTAGATGTCACAGTTGGGGTGGACAACGACACGTAGAATTTGTGAGCTAAAGGACATCTTTATTGGTTTTACAAGACTTTTTGTACCCTTTCTGGGACTGTGTGTTCATATATGATTGGTTTAGCCAAAGACCAAAATTTCATAATTGGATGACTCTTTCGCTGTTGTAACTTCATAATTGGATGATTCTACCTGCAGCCTGGCAGCTTCTTAATCTTGTTTACTCAGCTCTTCTTGGCATTTTTCAGCTTCATCAAGGATACACAGGTATCTGTTCAAGGCCAATGTTAAGCTCACATTCCGTTCCCTCGGACCAGCCGAGGTTTCCCACACTGAACCAACACAGGCTGAACCTCATGAGGAAACAGGCAAGTACATCAGTGATCCACTCGAGCTGTGTTGTGGAAATAACTATAATTACAATTTATATCATGTCAGAACAGAAGGAATTTATTAGTAAGTATGAGACTTTTTGAGCCAGTCTCACACCATCTTTGCCTAAAGTTCTAGAGTATGGTAGAAGGACCACAGACACCCTGCTCATGCCTCCTGGGGACCCAGTTTAAATCACTACATGGGCCATGCTGTCTCATTATCCATTCTTGCCTCTAGATTTTATAATTATTTATTGTCATTAGTCCAAGCACTTATTCCCCATTCTCCTATACACTCAGCATCATTACTGTGACCTCTGCTTAAGTCATGCCTTGTTCCATCCTCTTACATACCAATTTGCCACATCATAAGATCAGTTGAACCATACATGAATACATGCACAAACACCAAAGTTAATAATCCCAACAAAATAGACTTCAATACTGTTTTAAGCAGATTTTCCTAATCATCCTCCCATATCTGGGAGCCATCTCAATCAGTCAAAAAGGTTTTTCTTCAGGCATTTAATGCAATATCTGAAGTTTTCCTCAAATTTTATGTACGTCTGCTTGTATTTTCTGGTCTTGACCTGAGTGTCTACAGCAAGTGGTATTAACTAATACATATATACCTCCTTCAGTGACGACCACATAATTCTATGGCATATTGTTTTGCAGGGCTACCCAAGAGGCTTGTTCTACTTCTAAATCTAAAGTTGAAATAGCATTAAACATAGCATTACCTATCTCTGCCATTACAGGAAATATATTTACAACAGTCCTTCCTAATTCTCCAAGCCAGGGGAGGAAATTTCATGCAAACTGGTGCAAGCCAGTTTATCAAATAAGTGGATTTTGCACAGAGCATTTTCTGATTCATTAGGTACATTGGGGTAAGTTGTGCTCATCATTCCATAATCAAACATCCTATGACCACATTGCAACACCTTCAGCACAAAATATAGTGAGGACTGAAATTCTTCTAGATGGTATCTCTCTTAAAATACTAACTACACAGGAAATGGAATTGTTTTCAACAATGGATTGTGAGGTGAGACAACAACCTATTAGTCTAGATGTAAAGATTCACATAACAACCTCCAAGAGTGCTGTATGATAACATACAACGTTGCCACGAATTAATCCATCAAATAAAGCAGTCTAATGATGGTGCCCATCTGGCTGAGTGGTTTAATTCCCTGACAGGATGAACGGGACACCTGATCAAAGCATTATTGTAGAGATATGTTTATTCCTTTTTCCATGTGCTTGTTGCATGCCTCTGTAAATTATTTCACACTACATCTCACAAGCCTGGATGCGTAACTTGAGGTTTTCCAGCCCCAGTGGAAGTGGTCTCTTGAGTGAGGGGGTGGAATGTGGAAATATAGCTCAAGACTGGTGAGGAAAAACTATGGACAGGCTCAAAGGACCTTGCAGATGGGATATAGAAGAAAGCCTAAATCATAACAATCATTGGCTAGTCTTGGGGGTTTATCAAGCAGAGCCCGCTGTGTTCAGATAACACAGGTCTGTGATAAACTCAGTGCTATCCTAGAAATCATGCTTGAGATACCTGCCCTGTTGTGACAAAGATCAAAGCAGAGTGAAAGACTGCTCTACTTTCCCCTGATAAGTACAGTCAAATGTGGGAAGATTTTACAGAGAAGAAGGTCTGGATGCTGTGAGACTGCTTGATACTGAGCAACTCTAACAAGACCTTGAAGCAGAGAGCTGAAAGATAAACACAGGCCAGCTGGGAGGAACCCAGCAGCTAGTTCAGTGGGAACGAGTACCACCTGAAAGGAAAACGATGGACATGAACTGTCAACATAGCAAACTTTAGTATAACTTGGTTTCTTGGCATGCATGGTAGCTTAGCCAATAATATGTTGGTAATAGCCTTATGGACAGCTACCTTTAGCCAATAGTACACTGTAGTCACTCTCGTGGGCACACAGTTATGTAACTGAAGGGGGTATATAGACAGCTAAGCTGAATAAAGGTGCTTGCTGACTGATCAGATTGATCTCTGCATCTGTTTTACAACAAATGGCGCTCGAATGTGGGGCATTCGGATTAGCTGCTGGAGCTGCTCTGAACGAATACAGATTGGAATGAGATGCGCATCCACTTTACGAAGACTCCAGGAGTCTTGGATCTGCTATAAGGCAAGCGGCGGTCGATGGGGGGAGGATGGGTTTTCACGCTTTCGCAGGACAAGCAAGCAGTGATAAAGCCACCCCAATATATATCCTCTCTAAGAGAGAGATGAAATATGACAAGATTTGTCTAACTGAACTATTGAAATCAGCTACTAAGTTGCTTGGTCCCTGGCAGAAAGTTTTTGAAGTGTTAAAGGTGCATGTCAGCTCTAAAAAGCAAAGCGATCACTCCAAGCTGAGTGCACTAACCTCCAACACCTGTAAACTGGCTGCACTGGCCAAGAGACCAGGGTCCAAGAGACCTCGAGAAGAAGCCTGATGCATTGCCCCCCCCATCCCTCAGACCAATGGGCACAAACTAGGAGGGAGGCACAGCAGCAGGGAAAAGTTGAACTACTGAAAGTTTTGATCTGAGTGCAGCACGGTGGTCCGTGCTGGGAACTAATTAGTTACAAAGCAATAGAAGAGATTCCAAAGGCTGCAAAAGAGAACGTATTAACTCCTCCAGAACCAAGCTGCCTGGCCGAGGGCTTCCGCCCCCATCCCCCACCTCCCCACCCATCTAGCTCCCACAAAGCGGCTCACTGAGGTGGGTGCTGCTCATTGCCACTGCTGCTACAGCTGCTGCTAAACCCAGACAGTTTTGCATTACAGAAGGGATTATTAACAGATATGATAAGAAACTACTCAATTAAGCAACGTTGGTAGCAGTTCAAGAATCAAGGCAGCTTAAATAATGCAATTTTACAACAAATGTGTTTTTTGTTTTATCAAACACTTTTAAAGATACTGGACGTTGGAAAGTTGAAAAAGGCATGACACATATATGGGGGGATGTGCTCGACAAACAGGCAGACCACTGAATAGTTACAGAAACCTTAATTTTGCAATCCATGACAATAAATCCTAATGACAAATTCAGAAAGATATGGTGTGGTCTTAAAACTCCCACAACAACAGCTGGGATCATTTACCTATCAAGCTCAGCTGGTAGCTGCTGCCCTGACTGTAATCTGAGACAGAAATATGTTCTGTTAGAATCGCAGCAAGGAGATATATTTTAAGAGACTGCCACACACAATGCCTGGATAGAGGGCCTAAAATCTGCCCTTGGTGTGGAAAGGGTAAACATTTTACCAGTTGGTGCATATAAAAATGGGACAAGAATGGGACAGTATTGTCAGAAAACCAGGAGCAAAGCATGGTTCAAAGGCATGTCCCAATACAGATGCCTCCACGGCAAGCACCAACTCTCACCTCAGAGCAAGAACCGGAGATAGCACCGAGACAGATGTGATCACCATCATCGCAGTAGTGCTACAAACGTCTGCACTTCACACAATACCATGAAATGTAAAAGGACCATTGGGGTTGACTTTAATACCTTGTAATTAGAATGATTATCAATAATTCAGTTGGGAATTTTTGCTTTACCTGGGGTCATTGATGCAGACTGTACTGGAATCATTCAAGCAAGGGTATGGATGCTGTCTCACTAATGTTGTGAACACCATTTCCACTAGTACTAATACCAAAGGACAGCCAGATAATGTATTTAATTTTGTTCAAAGCAGCTGTGTTCCAAGCTGCCTCTATAGAGCATGGGCTCTATACTTTCTAAGGACAGGCAAGCGGTGGTAAATCTCCTACATTACATTCTCTCCAAGAGAGGAATTAAATATGACAAAAATTGTCTAAATGAACTATTGAAATGGAGCAGAGATAGGGGACTTATTCCTGATGCCAGTTTGATGTTTTACCAAGCTACTTCAAAGGACATAGGGATTCAACTGTGGGATACTAACAGCAATGGGGGAGCTGAGGGGAAGGAAGCCACCAAATTTGCTACTTTATGGAAATTTATATCTGAAACTTTGGAAGACTTAAGAAGTGAGCAAACTGCTGCGGCCTCTGTATTCACAGCATTGAACTTGGGTCCAGAACCAAATGAGAAAAAAAAAAAACCACAAAAAATTGAAAATAATGCTAAAGGTGCAGAAGCTTCTAAACCCCTCCTCCCTCCCCCCACCCTTCCACCCTGTGCCGAGCCTGACTCGCTCCATTCTGTGCTTGCTAATCCTTTTAAGGCATGTGAGGCATCTCCTGGACCAAAAAAAATCATAGCTAGTATCGTAGAAACTCGCTGTATTGCTGTATCTGGTCCTGGAGCTATTGCTAAAACCCTGACGGGGCAGGGGGAATCCAGAAGTTGCGCTGTGACTATGCCTGCACCAACTGAAGATAAACCAGAAGTTGTGGTTGCAGGACCTTCAGAGGGAGGCCCTAACCCAGAAGCGCTGTTGCCTCCACCCCCGGATATGCCAACTTCGACACTCCCTGGCTCTGGCCCGAGCTCTTCACTTAAAGAAACACAGGATACGACAAATGATATCCTTCAAACCTTAGTAAAAAGAATGGATCAACTCAAGTTGTCCACGACTACAATTGAGCAACCGAAGGAGCCACTCGCCATTCTTGGGAAGGATATAGACGGGTCAAATTCTAACACTGCTGTTGCACCAATGCCTTCCTCCGGGATACCTATGCCTGTTCCTTCTACACCGCCTTATCCCGTGCCTACTTGTTTGTCAAACCAGGGAAACTACAGACAGAGCGCGATGCCCCCCCCGCGCTGGGACACAAATGGAGAGGGCCTGGCCAGTGCAGATGCAACCAGGGTCAGACCAAGGGATTCCAGCTTTGCTGATGGCTTTCCGGCAAAAGCGACAGTTTGAAATTTCATGGCTTTGCTGATGTTTTCCCAGCAAAACCAACAGTTTGAAATTTTATGACTTTGTTAAAGGTTTTCCGGCAGAGGTGCAACTAACGGACAGATGATACATGTGCTTACTTGCAGAGGAAGGTGTTTGTTGGATTCCTACAAAATGGGTTTGCCCTTGGAAAAAGGAAGACCATTCGTAGCATCGAAAATTGTGGATCCATTTGCAATAACCAACATTGTATGACTGTATTTGGCTAGCCTTGAAATGAGTGGTCGTGTGTGTATGTGTTTGAAGTACTTCAAACGTTTGTAAGACTTACAAATTAATTTTGATTAATTTTGAAAATACATCTCTGGGACCTTTCAATCTCAAATGTCCACTAAGCCGGCAAACAGGTAGATTTACCTGGGATCTTTGGAATGAAAGGCTTCAGAAGAAAAAGCAAAAGCTTAGCCTTGAAGCTGCATGCGTGTGACTGCCCCCCGCCCCCTCGCCTTTTCTCCCTCCTCTCTAAGTTCTTTTTTCTTTCAGCTTTGTAGAAGTCCAGAGGAGTTAACTGTATTATCTCTCTAGGGGAATGCCTGCATTCCAGCAGTCAGCGGCTGCTGGGTCCTACTGCTCAACGTTCTTGGGATGATTGAGCTGACACTTGGAAAAAAAAAAAAAAAAAAGAGTGGGGGGGAATCAGGGGAATCACAAAAGAGATTAATGGATTAATGCCGGTTCAATATTAAATGAATTTTCACAGGAGATGACTAGATTGTACCAATGCTAAGGCACTTGAATATCATTTAAATTAGAGAGAGTTTAAAAATCAGTTACTATGGTCTGTTTAAGCTACTAACACGGGGAGGAGCTTATGCTTGTGTTTTAACAGATACAGGACCACTTTTGGGCACCAGTGAGATGGATCAAGCCCATGTTGCTGCATGACAGCAGTTAAACCTCAGCCACGAAAGCAGTCGACAGGAACAAGAAGGACTGTTATTTTTAATGGTATTAATTGCTTTAATAATTATCCTGTGTGTTACAGTGTATACAATACCAAGTCAATCATACGTTTCACCTGAACGCTTTTGTCATCGAAAAACAAAAAGGGGGAATTGTGGGAAGATTTTACAGAGAACAAGGCCTGGATGCTGTGAGACTGCTTGATACTGAGCAACTCTAACAAGACCTTGAAGCAGAGAGCTGAAAGATAAACACAGGCCAGCTGGGAGGAACCCAGCAGCTAGTTTTGTGGGAACGACTACCACCTGAAAGGAAAATGATGGATATGAACTGTCAGCATAGCTAACTTTAGTATAACTTAGGACAAGAGGGAATGGCTTCAAGCTGTACCAGTGGAGGTTCAGACTGGATATGAGGAAGAATTTCTTCACTGAAAGGGTTCTCGGGCACTGAAACAGGCTGCCCAGGGAGGTGGTTGAGTCCCCATCCCTGGAGGTATTTAAAAGACGGGTAGATGAAGTGCTTAGGGATATGGTTTATTTGTGAACATGTGTGGTTGAGCTTGATCTCAAAGGTCTTTTCCAATCTAGTGATTCTATAATTATGTGCTTCTAATTTAGAAAGCTAAGGGCTTGTTTTTGTTCTGCTTTGTTGTTTGTTTTGGTTTGTTTTTTTTTAAACATCAATTCCCTACATAAATTATAATTAATGTTTTAAAGCTAGACTTTCTTGATTTATCCATCTAAACCCATCAGTTTTCTAATATTCTTCTGGTAGGAAATCTTGCTGCTGCTCACAGGCAAATTAGCAAATTACGTTATACTGAAGTACAAGCTAAAGAAAGCAGACACTTCATCAGGCACCTGACTTTACTGTGCACTTCCCAGGGTTCAGCAATCACTGACAAATCATGGGCAGTCATCATCATGGCCCTAAAGAACAGAACTGTTCTGTTCTAAATTCTTCATCCTATTTCTAGTGGTCCCAGGATGCTTATGCTATAGGTAGTATAACACCCTCTCCTTAATGAAGTGCTAGATAAAGATCAGACTGGTGTGGCCACCTTAGCCCCAACAGGGAAGGCAACAAGAAGCACTCCCAGATGAAATGAATTCATGATAATGAACCACTTGGTTCTGGCACTGGCATGTTCTCTACTTTGATCACTGATGGGCTGATCTTAGCAAGTTCGCAGATGACACAAAGCTGTGTGCAAGTGTTGATCTGCTGGAGGGTAGGGAGGCTCTGCAAAGGGACCTAAACAGGCTGGACCGCTGGGCAGTGTCCAACGGCATGAGGATTAACACGACCTTCGGTTGCTCAATTGTAGTTGTGGACAACTCAAGTTGATCCATTCTTTTTACTAAGGTTTGAAGGATGGCATCCTGGCTTGTATCAGAAATGGTGTGACCAGCAGGTCCACGGAGGTGATTCTCCCTCTGTACTCAGCACTGGTGAGGCCGCTCCTTGAATCCTGTGTCCAGTTCTGGGCTCCTCACCACAAGAAGGATGTTGAAGCTCTGGAGCAAGTCCAGAGAAGAGCAACGAGGCTGGTGAAGGGGCTGGAGAACAGATCCTATGAGGAGCGGCTGAGATAGCTGGGGTTGTTTAGCCTGGAGAAGAGGAGGCTGAGAGGAGACCTCATTACTCTCTACAACTACCTGAAAGGAGGTTGTAGAGAGGAGGGAGCTGGGCTCTTCTCCCAAGTGACAGGGGACAGGACAAGAGGGAATAGCCTCAAGCTCCGCCAGGGGAGATTTAGGCTAGAGATTAGGAGGAAGTTTTTCATTGGGCATTGGAACAGGCTACCCAGGGTGGTGGTTGATTCACCTTCCCTGGAGGTGTTTAAGGCACAGGTGGACGAGGTGCTGATGGGCATGGTTTAGTGTTTGATAGGAATGGTTGAACTAGAAGATCCGATGGGTCCCTTCCAACCTGGTTGTTCTATGATTCTATGATTCTATGATTCTATGATCTTCATTACTTCCAGTGTAACTTTTGCTACATCCTCATGGAGATTTAATAGCACAGACTGCAGTGAGGTTCTGTGTGTACTTCATCACAGCACAAAGTGTCTTGCTAGGTTACAACAGCATTATCCGATCACTAAAACTAAAGACCATCAGGAAGAATGACAAAGGATATTGGGTTTTTTTCACTTTACCATTACAGACTACCAACTTTATTAGAATCCCAGCTTGTGGCACACAGGAAGGCTCTATGGTTTGGGAGAAAGAGGTCTACCTGTTAGGAATGTAGGACTGGAAGGGACCTCCTGAGGCCAGCCACTTATCTGACAAGGCACCATTTAAACTTTTTTCTTTGTGATCTATGCCTAGGTTGCTCCAGCAGATTTGAATAGACAATCATCTACTTAAGGTTAATGGTTACTCTAAGGTGGCTCAACAGTGCAATAATAGTTCAAAGCCATCATACTGATGAGGTTTTTGGTATGTTCTGGAGCTCTTACAGTCAGCCTAGGAAGGAAAAAAAATCTGCATCATTAATCTTGCAAAAAATTATTTACTCACATGACAACCTCTTTTTATTTTTTATCATCTCCAGATACAGGTATTTAGTCCAGGCAGTTGTACTATCATATGTCTGAGATTCATCAACAATTTTTGTTCTCTTTCTTTAGGAAAGAAACAAGCCCTTGAATGGGGAAACAAATGTATTAAAAACAAGTAATGTATCTGGGGCTGAAAGGACTTTACAAAAGCATTTCTGGCATTGCTGTCCTGGCACTTAGCTCCTGAAGGCCCCAAACAAAAGCAGACATCATCACTGTCGTGGCCCACTTTAAAAGAAAAGGAATTCTTTTTTCCCCAGCATGGCACCCGAGTAATTCAAAATCACTCAGAGGTATAGGTGTATACTATGTCTTCTTTTACTAAACAAGTAACACTGGATTCAAGCAATTGAACAACATGCACGGGCCAAAGCACACACAGGAAAAGCAGCTGCAAAAGCGACTGAAATAGCCCATCAGTGGCAACGCTTCACAACAGTGTAACAACCTGCCTAACTGAGCCCCAAACAGCACCAAGAGCCCTAATGTTTCCTGGAGTCAAACCCGAAATCAAACCAAAACTGTCCGTTACTGCCTGTTGCAGCCTCACGTGTTGCAAAGAGAAAAGGAGAAAAGAAGAAAAGGAAGGAAGGGATAAAAGAGCTATAAGAGACAAATAGTTGCAAGAGATGAGAGATCACCACCACCTTAGGAGTTCCACTTGTAGCAGCATGTGTTTCTTTGTCCAGCGGGTCCAGAAAATGGTGAGTGTCCACACACAACACACAAACACGAGACAAGACAGAGAGTTGCAGAGAGAGTTGCACAGAGAGAGAGAGAAAACAGACAGAGACAACAGACAGAGAGAGACAAGACAAACAAACAGACACGAAGTTACAAAGTTGTGCACAGAGAGCATTGCAGGCCTTTGAATCATAGAATCATAGAATCACCAGGTTGGAAGAGACCCACTGGATCATTTGACTCGTGGAATAATGACACCCAACTCAGAGTTAAGTGCAGGTATGCGGTGATGCATCTGGTACAAGAGGGATTTCTCCTCCTAGCTTGCACACCAGTTGTCAAAGCTGGCACATCTTTATTGTACTATATTATACATATGCATTGGGTTAGTATACATATTCATGACTTTTCCAAGAAGTGGGTTGGAACTTATTATTATAAGTGTCCTCCTCCTCATGCACTCTTCCTAGTGGTGGTGGTCAATGAGGGTCTTTGGGGATGAAGGCAAGTAGTCCTCTTTGCATTGAACTTTTCAACTTTCCTTCTTGTGCATGCCCTTCGACTCTTTGGGCCCCTCTTCAAGGCCATATCTGCTTTTCTTCCTCTTATCGTTGTTTTCTTGCAGTTGTTGTTGTTCTACCTCCCCTTATCATTGCACCAGTCTTTGTTATCTGGCTTAACCAGATACAGTCACATTCTTCCCATTCTTTCTCACTACAGCCCCACTAAAATTCCTTATGTAAGCATAAGTATCCAGGCGCAGGATTGTTCAGGCTAATCCTATATTCTAGTTCTAAAATTACAGAAACTATACATAATATTCAAACTTATAATAGGATAGTACCTTATAACAAATGATCTCTTCCTTCACCTTTGTGGGGGTTTTTAAATTCTCTGTTCCCGCCTCTCACCTGATCAGGTGGAGAGGACAGGCAACAGGCTCAGGCATGCCCTCCTCCTTAGACAAGTCCAGACATGCTCTCTAGCACTTCTGGCCTTGCCACTGAGGCTAGGGGCATACACCTGCTTTGAACCATTCAACCCATGCCAGGCCAGGTCCACACAATCATGTGTGTGCAAGCTAGTTGATTTTGGTGTTGGACTGTTTATAAGAATATCTTTATGCACTCACACAGAATTTGTGAGTGATATTTATGTACCTTAACTTTGTGCCACGAAGGCTGGGTGAAGTTATATACAATGTGTTTATACTTGAGTGGCATGACTGAGAGTCTGTTTTGCGAAACCTCAAATCTGGACTTCAGAGCAAACTGACACCTGGCTGCAGTCGGGAGACATCCCTGGCAGCAGTCGGCAGTGCTCCCAATGCTATTGAGAAGTCTCTTTTTGTTTACAGAAATGCAATTTAGAATCAGTATTAGGCACATAATATTCCTTTAGTTTGTAGCTTTGATGTAAACAGAGAGTACTGATACATTTAGAAAATATATTAAGTATATGACCTCTTTCTGTTTGCTATTGCTTCAAGGAAGTCAAATAGTTATTTGTAAATGGTGGGATGGAACATCAACTGTAATGATGTAATGATCAACTGTAATGAACTGTAATGATTAGAAACAAGATTAACAACTAAGATAATTTCAAAGACCCTTATCTTCTTGTCCCCAGAGTGGTTGAGATTGACCACTCAGATATGGCCACACCTTAACAACTCTGAGCTGATCAGATTTCATTCCCCCTGGATATGCAATGAGGTTCCGGGAACAAGTATAATTGTCACTTTGAATTAAAAAACAATTCTGTGTATAAATTTTCTGTGAAATCACTGCTCAGCAAAAGCACTCTGAGGACAAATCCTGAGTCTTCTCCAGCACTGAATAAAGTGTACCTGCCTTAATGGTTAAATTAAACTATTAAGCATAAGTTTCTTTGTTTCAGATTTGGCACCCCAGCTGGGACCCTCTCTGCCCAGCTGCAGGACCCATTTGGGATCAGGACTCTCTTGGGTACCCCTGGGGATTTCTCCAGAGACACTCCTGTTCTCAACTGGATCTCTGCGGGGACAGACAGGACCGTCAGATTAAAAGGTACACTTTAATTTTTTTTTTCTTCCGTGAGTTTGGGGATCGGTCCATTTGGTTTCATAGAATCATAGAATCATAGAATCACCAGGTTGGAAGAGACCCACCAGATCATAGAGTCCAACCATTCCTATCAAACACTAAACCATGCCCATCAGCACCTCGTCCACCCGTGCCTTAAACTCCTCCAGGGAAGGTGAATCAACCACCACCCTGGGTAGCCTGTTCCAATGCCCAATGAAAAACTTCCTCCTAATCTCTAGCCTAAATCTCCCCTGGCGGAGCTTGAGGCTATTCCCTCTTGTCCTGTCCCCTGTCACTTGGGAGAAGAGCCCAGCACCCTCCTCTCTACAACCTCCTTTCAGGTAGTTGTAGAGAGCAATGAGGTCTCCCCTCAGCCTCCTCTTCTCTAGACTAAACAACCCCAGCTCTCTCAGCTGCTCCTCATAAGGCCTGTTCTCCAGCCCCCTCACCAGCTTCGTTGCTCTTCTCTGGACTCGCTCCAGAGCCTCAACATCTTTCTTGTGGTGAGGGGCCTAGAACTGAACACAGGATTCAAGAAGCAGTCTCACCAGTGCCGAGTACAGAGGGAGAATAACCTCCCTGGACCTGCTGGTCACACCGTTTCCGGTACAAGCCAAGATGCCATTGGCCTTCTTGGCCACCTGGGCACACTGCTGGCTCATGTTCAGTTGCTGTCAACCAACACCCCCAGGTCTTTTTCTTCCAGGCAGCTTTCCAGCCAGGCCTCTCCTAGTCTGTAGCACTACATAGGGTTTTTGTGCCCCAAGTGCAGGACCTGGCATTTGGCCTTGTTAAATCTAATCCCACTGGACTCTGCCCAGTGGTCCAGCCTGTTCAGATCCCTTTGGAGAGCCTCCCTACCCTCCAGCAGATCAACACTTCCACCCAGCTTAGTATCATCCACAAACTTGCTAAGGGTGCACTGAACGCCTTCATCCATGTCATTGATGAAGACATTGAACATGTTTGGCTCCTTATAAGTCGTTACTGCATAACGCTGAGTAGAGCGTATGCCAGACAGCTAGTGTCTTATAGGAATACATTGAAGTTGCAGAGGTCCCAGTTGTAACAGAAGGTTTTTGTATTTTTCAGAGGTCTCGGTTGTAAAAGAGTATTAACAAATACCTGGTTTCTGATTTTTGTCGATGTGGTCAGGAGGTCTTGGTTGTAGAGTGACATTAATCACAGAAACTGGAACTATGGCACTATATGTTGTTTTGAAGTGAATGTGTGGTCTCTGTATGTTTTGAAGTAAATAAGTTAATGTTGGGGGGTGTGTGTTATTTTTGTGGTGATAATGTGAAACACCAATTGTGAGAAGAGTGGTTTGTAGCAAAAGCTTTATCACCAGTTCGTGAATTATATCCTCAAGCCCTGATTTATCATTACATGGATGATATTTTAGTTGCAGCCTTGACACCAAGGGAACTGTACCTTAGGGATAATTCAGCTGGGATTTTTTCTATGTTAGATTCTGGATGGTGGGATAATCTTTTAGGGGTAGCTTGGTGGAAGAAAGTAGTTTTCTTTTTATGTTCATTAGCTGGGTTACTCTTTCTACCATGTCTTGTACCATGTTTTATAAGATTGATTTTCAGTGTAGTTGAAGGAATGCAGCTAACCAGCATGTCGACAAGTCCAAGGATGGCAGCCACAGACCAGAGTGAGATGCCCCAGAAAATTATGGTGTTGAGGAAAAGAGATCGGAAGAAAGAAGAACAATATGAGAAATTACAAACAATATTGTGTGAATTAGAGCAAAGCTATGGGCTTCAGCAAAAAATGTAATAAGTAAAAGGGGGTGAATTGTGAGAATTGATTGATGGGTTTTTGCTGTAGCTGGGTTGTGTGCTTTTGTGATGTGGATCTGTCTCGCCTCAGGAGATGTTGTGTAGGGAGATGTTGTGTAGACAATCTTACCTAAATGAATATTCTTTTGACCATTCTTTGCCTGAAACTAGTATGCAAATCCTGGCCCAAGGAGAGAGGTGATTGTAACAGGAATTTCGCTTGTTTAACAGAGCAGACTCAAACTCATCGGGAGGAGAAGGTGGAGAAGGAAATAAGATAAAGACACAAAGGACTGTGATAATGGGTGGTCTCAAAATCTGTTGAAAATGTATATTCATACAAGTATAAAACTTCCGTGGCCAGCCTTTGCAGTATGCCTTTTTTAGAAGGGCATCCGATTCAGCGCTGAATTGTGAAATAAAAATGTTATTATCTTTGCTTCGAAGACTTTGTCCTTTTTCATATTTTAGCAGTAAAAGAGTGTTTCTCACACACCAGAACAGACGGCTAAGGCTGTAGCAGCTGTAACAGCCGCAGTTACTCAAGTAGGTCTTTGTGTCACACCAGAAAAAAACAAAAAAAACTTCTCCATGGAAATATTTGGGGTGGAAAATCCAAGAACAAACTATTCAACCACAGCAGGTTAAACTTTTATATTCTGTAAATACATTGAACGATGTGCAAAAATTGTTAGGAGCCATAAATTGGGTACAACTCTTGATAGGCATCACTACAGAAGAATTACATCCTTTGTTTATGTTGTTAAAAAGGGATTCAGATTTCATAAAATCATAGAATCATAGAACAACCAGGTTGGAAGAGACCCATCGGATCATCTAGTCCAACCATTCCTATCAAACACTAAACCAAGTCCCTCAAGACCTCATCCACCCATGCCTTAAACACCTCCAGGGAAGGTGACTCAACCACCTCCCTGGGCAGCCTGTTCCAGGGCCCAATGACCCTCTGTGTGAAAAACTTCCTCCTAATGTCCAGCCTAAATCTCCCCTGGCGGAGCTTGAGGCCATTCCCTCTTGTCCTGTCCCCTGTCACTTGGGAGAAGAGGCCAGCTCCCTCCTCTCTAACCTCTCCCAGGCAATTAGACAAATATTCATTGGTTGCATTAGACAAGGTCGCTAAAAAACTTAGTCAGAAACAAATACTTCACAACTGTGCAAATCAAAAATTTGTAAAGTGTCAGGATCACCGCAAGTTGTAGAATTGGCTGCAGTTGTTAGATACTTTAAGCTGTTTTCACAACCCATAAACATTGTTACCGATTCAGCCTATGTTGTTGGCATTGTTTCATGCTTGGAGAATGCCTGTTTAAAGTATGTAAACAATGGACAGCTATATGGGTTTTTTTGAAAGGAATTGAAATATCTGTTAGACACTCGACGTGAACCTTAATTTATAATGCATGTACATATTTTAAGTATTGTATGTGCCCGGTACCATTTGTAGTTTAAATATCCATAGCATCGAAAAATTGTGGATCCAGTAGTGATAATCAACATTGTATGAATGTATTCAGCTAGCTGTGAAATGAATGGTCGTGTGTATGTGTTTGAAGTGCTTCAAACGTTTGTAACACTTGCAAATTGGTTTTGATTAATCTTGAAAATATATCTCTGGGACCTTTCAATCTCAAATATCCACTAAGCCGGCAAACAGGTAGATTTACCTGGGGATCTTTGGAATGAAAGGCTTCAGAAGGAAAAAAATTAAAATACCTAGCAAAACATAAAAAAAGGAAAGAGAGAAAGAACAAAAAATGGATAAAGCCCAGCCTTGCAGCTGTATGTGTGTGAGTGCCCCCTCCTTCTCCTTCCTTTCTAAGTTTTTTTCCTTTTCAGCTTTTCAGAAGTCCAGAGGAGTTAAGGATGTTATCTCTCTAGGGGAATGCCAACTTGTGAGAACACTCTGCATTCCAGTGTCCCTCATCAGCAACCGCTGGGCCCTAATGCAGACAACCTTTAGGGATAATCGAGTCAATGATAGAGGAAAATTCAAAAGATTCATTATGAATTATTGAGTGATATTTTGCCACACTAACCCCCAAAACCAATAGTAAATAGACTCTAAATGATTACACCAAGGGAAGAAAAAGAAGAATTCAGTTATTAGGCCAGGACCCGACAATCATTTATATCCCAGTGACAAAAAATATGCTAAGTGATGCATGGCAAATATTTCAAATTTACAGGTAGCTCTAACAAATTATCCAGGAAGTATTGATATCCACTTACCAAGTCAGAAATTGTTTTCCTCTCTGCAAACATTACAAATAGAACAGAAGCCCTTATGTAGAAAGTGACCAGTTGACTGTCCTACAATATTTACTGATGGCTCAGGAAAAACAGAAGAGCAGCACTAACATGGAAAATAAATGGGCAGTTGGCAAATAAAGTGTAGTTTATATAGTAGAAGGATCAACACTAATAGTGGAATTATATGCAGTGCTAAAGCCTTTGAATGACATCATAGCCCCTTTAATTTAGTTAGAAATTCACAAAACGTAGCCAGAGTAGTGCAGGATATAGAAAGAGGATGGTTAAAACACATAAACAATGAGTGATTGCTTTTAAATGTTAAAGCAGTTATGGTTTCAAGTCACAGCTAGAAGAGCAGAATTTTATGTGATGCACATTTGGAGTCACACATCACTTCCAAGATTTATAGTCAAAGGGAACAGAATAGCAGACAGACTGACAGCAGGGCCAGTCCAAGACCCACTACCAACATTATTCAACAAGCACTAATGTCACATAATCTTATCATCAGTCTGCCAAGGCACTACGTAGGCAACTTAAAATTTCATTAGAATTAGCCCGGAACATAATTATATATGCCCGGATTATCAACAAATAACACCATTACAGCCTAGAGGAGCCAACCCGAGGGGAATAAGCGCTTTACAAATTTGGCAAAAAGATACTATTCACATACCTGAATTCTAAAGATTGAGATATGTATATGCTTTGATTGTCAGGTATTCAAATGCGATATGGGCAACAGCATATACAGGGGAATCTTTAAAGGAAATAGTGAACTCACACAGGTAAAAACAGACAATGGTCCAGGATATGTTTCTAATATAACAAAATCCTTTTTTCAATCAAGCTCCCATAGAGCGACATTTTATCATGAAATCAAATGATATCACGAGTAAAGCTAAAGTAATGATATGTAACTTAGAAACAAGACAATGGGAAGGTCCATGGCCATTAATAACGTGGGGGCAAGGGTATGCTTGTGTTTCTACAGATCATGGACTGCAATGGATGCCAGCAAGATGTGTGCGACCTGCATTGCAATAATTGTGGGAATTTTGTGTTGAGCAACCACCATTCCATGGTTCCCCCACAATTCCAAGAAAACATCTGGGTAACCCTAGCCAATGCAGCACAGCAAGACTTATTGTGTTTGTCGGTAGCAACTCCAACCAATCTATTTAGCACCTGTTTAGTAAATTTGCCGACAGATGATGTTCTTTATTAGGTGTGAGAAAAGTAGATCTTAGTAAATATTTTAGTTATATAAGCAAAATTGTAACTCTTATATAAAATGTTAATTCCTTACTTAGTATGTGTAGAAATGATTTTATATGATGCAATTGCATATCTGCAGATATATCCAAATCCAACAACATCTCCCTGCAATCACCAAGAGAACTGTGTTTTATTTGAGGAGATAGAGCATGGGCAGGTAATTCCTTCCTATATTTCAGGAGGCCCATGTACATTAGGCAAATTCATATGATTAACTCCAAATGTTTCTATGATATTAAACCACACTTTGGCTCATCGTCATCAAACAAATGCCTCATTGGCAGCTTTATCTAGTGTTTTGACATATTTATCAGATCATTCAGAATTTATACATTAAAGTATTAACACCTTAGAATATTTAACAGAAGAATTCCAAATATAGAATGAGTGGAATACATGTGCAGGATTTTTTGTTGGAATTGGACCTTGGATTGTAAAAATGACTATGATAGGTTTTAATATTTTACTTGTTTTTTTTTCTAGCATATTGATTTGTGTGCCTTGCTTAATTAATTTAGTGTAGAGCTTGATTGATAGAGTGTTAAGACAAATATTAATAGTTCATGAAAACACAAAAGGGGGAGATGTCAGAAGAGATGCTGAGCAAGAATGACCATGAATGCTACAGAGCCTCTGGAGATAAGACTGCAGAGAGCTTTGATAACCAGCTAGCCTCCAGTCTGAGAAAATTCAACATCAGTGGCAAAACCAAGAAGGCATAGAAACAATAACAGAGGTCATGAGGAGATGGGAAGGAGAAGAACAGCTGTGGAAATTTTTATGAAGGACTTGCAGGGCTGTTGCTGACATTTCACTAAGGTGTAAAGATGAGGTTGTAACAATAAACCTGGTCTCAGCTTGAAATGAAAGCTGAGTCCGTGTGTGTTTAATACGCCACAGCCAATTCCAATTATCAATACCAATTCGATTATTAAGCAAGAATGGTTTTAATAAACAATGCCGAGGCACACATGGGTTAAGTCCACCTAATGTGTCCCACTAATGAGACCCCCACTGGCTGCATAACTTCTATACAGGTTAAACATACATGTTTGTGTGGGTTCCAGGAAATACTGGTTAAACAGTTACATGTTACATGTCCATTGTTTTTCAGAACTTATTAGCATGCCCACTCTTGTAAGCATATCACAATTTCTTTGTGTCTTCTGTTTGCCTCTGATGGTCTTTATCTTATCTCCCCCCCCTCCCCACCCCCACCTTGTGTCTTCAGGCCTGTCCTTTGTCCCTGCTGTGGAACTGCCCTTGTTTCAATTAGTAAACAAGCTAAACTATCTAATTCATTTCCTTTACATGATTTATTCCTTCTTTCAGTGAAATGGGATATTTGTACAAAATTACATTTGTTTCGTTGTAGAAATAATGATGAATTTTTGCCCAGATTGTATATGGATTACTGACGGGTGTTTATTGCATCCTGACATAATGCATGTAGTGCAACAATAAATTGTGGGTAACATATGGTTGGGTTTTGAGTTGCCCTGAATGTATGATCCAGGACAACAAGGAAAGATCCACCTATGCAGTGCAAGTGATTTGTGGTTGGGGAGCCAGAACGCAGAACCCATAAGATGGGAGGTGGCAGAGTGGCTGTGCTTTAAAGAAGAGCCAGCTGGGATATATTTTAGATCATTAAGATATTAAATCATAAGAGGATCAGTGGTCCACCGAGTGGTGGACAAACAGATAAACCCTGATAAAAGCTTTTGATAATCAGTGGTGGCTGGTGTATAAGCTCGATTATGGGGAAAAGTGGCCATAATACCTTCATGCAATTTGATGTTGTTCTTGAGGTGTGAGGAGAATTGGGTTAAGTAATGTTTGCAAAATCACCTGGAGCAACAAGAGAACATGTCATGAGAATGGGGTCTGGAATTAAGAAATAATCGATGTGCATACTGTAGAGGAATGTCACGGTCCACTCGTAAGCAGACTCGTGATGGTTCGTTTCATTTCTGATTTCAGAGTTGCAAAATAATAACTCAAAGAGAGAGAGAGAGAGAGAGAGAGAGAGAGAGAGAGTGAGTCAAGGGAGTCAAATTTCGATCTCGACAGGCACTTTATTAATAATGTCCATAAAACGACTTATGATAGAAAAAGAGAGAGAACAAGGAAAGAGATATAAAGGAGAGAGAAGGAGGTGAGGTTCATAGCTACCGCCATGGCTCCACAGGTGTCCAGAGTCTCTGGGAGTCCCGGTGCAGAAAAATGTGCCGTTGTTTCGGTCCTTCTTGGAGGTGATCCCACGGTGGAGGAGGTCTTCTGTCTTGGTCTTCCTGTTGCCCCTCTGTCATTCAGCTGTTGTGGAGCTGTCTTTTATGCCAGTCAATGCACCTGTAACCTGCCTTTCCCATGGAAATGTGCCAGTCTCCACCTAGCAGGCCCCACATGCCAAGAGAGGAGTGTCTGTGAGTCTCCTCCCCTTGCGCACGCACTCCTTCTGGTGGCGGTGGTCGACCTGGGGTCTCCCGATGAAGGCCAGTAGTCATCGTCACCTTGTGCGCATGCTCTGCTGGCAGTGAGTCTGTGGTCATTAATCTTCCTGTCTTTCCCTCCTTGCTTCACGGGTCTTTCACAATGGTCTTGAAGACCATTTTTGAGATAAGGGAGCAGGTACAGGTAGTTAGGTACAAAGCATTCATTCTGTATCAGTTCTGGCTGAGTTTCTGAGACCGGTTTTCTGAGAGCTGTGTTTCTGTTTTATACAGTCAAGTTCAGAGGCCTAAAGAGGCCTAAAAATGAGGAGAAATGTTGAGACAGAAATCGATCCTTTGACTGACTCTTACACCACCCGGTGGCTCAACATTTATCTTCAGGATCAGTTGTCTTCAGGACAAGTTGTCTTCAGGACAACGTGGCAGTAGCACTCAGAGAGAAAAGGAGAGAGGAAAAAGGAAAGGAAAGGGAGGAGAAGTTTTTACATAATTTTTTGTCTTGCATCCCGTTCAACATCAATATATTTTGGGATGTCTATGTTGGATATGACGCTCAAGGACATTTGTTTGACACTCGAGGACTTTTGTGCATTGAATTCAGATGACAAAATTTGCATTCGCTTTATCATTCGCCAATTAAGAATATACAATATTGCACAGAGGACCATACAAATTAGGCAAAGAATCAGGAGAACTACAACAGGGTGACACAGCTTATTCAGGATGCCTGTAGCAGTAGGCGACCACCCGAAAAGTGTATCCCACCAATTATGTTCTCCGTCCTTTTTCACCTTTTTCATAATTATTTGTAATTTGTCTACACTATGGTGAGTTGTTATCAGAGTTTTTTGTCCGTCTTTCTTAACTTCTTCTAATATTTGGATATAATCTTGATGTTGTAATAATTTCTTTGTTTGAATTATATTGATTCCAATAGGTACAGGCTTTACGTCATGAATCAATGTCAGGTTAGATTTTAGAATTTGGTGGGAAGTGACTGGAGCTGAGTAGGAAAAGTCACAGCCTGTGATTTTAGTAAAATTACAAACACAAAAATTTGTATGATTACTGGTATAAGCTATTACATCCTCTACTGTTATATTGGCGCAAGCAGTTCTCAAGCACACACAACCTTTGCCAATGTAAATTATTACAGTTTTAGGGTCAACCTCAGGGCGAACTTCAAAATGGCAAACCTTTTGATCAGTGTCTAGGCAAAAATCTTGCGTTCGGATGGTGTTACTTTCACAAATGAATCCTAGTTCTTCCCGCACAATGCAGGATTCCAGGTCCACTGTTTGCCATTTATCATTCACCTTTTGGGCCCATGCTCTATGCACAAAAGGATAAAGTACAGTTCCATTGTGATTCAAACCTAGAGCTAAAACAGGATAGAGCCAAGATACTGAAGCATTGCGAATGGTTAATACATCATAGGTAAAATTGACCAACTTCCACCAGGACTTGAGGTTCTTTTCAAAATCATTGGCATTATCCCAAATTATTGTTCGGATTTCTGTAGGAAAAGTACCTTCTTCACCTTCTCTAATGATTGATGCTGCCACTGTTTGCATCCACAATTGAGCCTGGATGCAACTGAGAGCCAAAGAAATATTACTTTGGACTGTACCAAATGCATCTAGAATTAGTTCATGTTCTTTTATATTCATTTTTTCCCATTCTGGTAACACGTTGGACAGCAGCCACTGATGCGTTCCCAAAGCCAAAAGGGAAGATTGTAAAGGCTGTTGTATTTTTTGCCAAATCAAAAGTTGTAGCAGCTAATTTGTTCAATAATACTTCTGAATCAATGCTATTCAGAACCCCCAATCCGGTTCCCAAAATGCCAGTTAGGTCTCTTGATACTCGTCTCCGGGAAGATCTACGTAACCAGGTGGTCCATCCCTCATAAGAGGTGTGTAGGAAGGGAGAACAGGCAGGTTGAATTTCTGAAACATTATTTTCCATCAACAATTCAACCCTTTTAAGAGACCATTCTGGTTGAAATAACATTTGTTGTTGACCAGTATTTCCAATTACAAATGGTCCAACCTCATAAATTGTTGGTTGGAGTTTTGATTTGGGAGGAACCGTAGGTGTTAAAACTTCTATCATTAATTTTCTCCAATGTTTGGTGTTATTTTTTCCACACATGACTTTATGAGAAGAATTTACTGCAGTAAAATTTAACCAACAATCTTCATTTTGGGTTCTGCATGGTTGAACAAGACCATGTGGTCCAATACTATAGCTGTTTGCTGGCTCAATGAGGGATTTAGACATTAATCGACATCTTATGTAAATGTCAGCACCTTAAGTGATGACAAAAGGAGAAACTGTTTCCTTCTCATTTAAAATGAGAGAAGTGTCTCTGCCTTGGTGTGTGAGTATTGCAACAAGTTTTGGTTTAGCTACCGCATTTATCTGGAATCTTTGAATTAAACCTAATAATTTTGGGCTAGTTTTTGGGGTCAGCTCTCCAATTGCACATCACAGAGACAGGATTAACCATAGTAAAATTGAACCAGCAAACACTTTGCTCCCTTTTGCAAGATTTGGTAACTTCTACATTAACTCCATTTGGGTCCAAAGGATTATTATTACCAGTAAATTTCTGGCGGCAACACAAAGTAAAAGTATTTTGCTTAATATATTTCCAACTCTTGGTGGGACATATTTCTTTTGAAAAGCCTGGGTGAATTTTGGCTGTCAAATTAACATCTAAAAAATTGCCAACAAGAACTAAGTTCTACTTTTCTGTATCCCACCTTAATCTTTTCCCAAGAGATGTAATACAGGAAAGTATGAACAACCCAGTCAAAATTTTGTAAGCCATTTTCAGATTTAAGCCTTCAATTTTTATTTATGTTACTTCTATAAAAATTTTTCAATGTCCCACGGGGTTCTCCTGCAAAAATAAAAAATAAAACTTGCCCTTTTCAGGCAAAGAGGAGTTAAAATGATGGTATTATCCAGCAGGTAAGCCAGTCACTAAATCCTTAGGAATTCCTTTTTTATGCCCTAAACGCCACCAATTTAATCCAGGCAAAACGGGTTCAGATCTTGGCTGTTCTTCAGCAACATCTGCAGTTTTACTGGGATGGGGGACTGCATTTTTAACTCTCACTTGTGCTACCTCCCCCCATGTCCAGACTTTAGACCTAGAAAAAGTTCTGTTGCCTGGTGCAACTGGTGTAGAAAAGTCAGAGGAATTAATGTAAGAGTTTGTGCTGGTACAGCCTGCACTGCTGCTATTGTCACTTCTGTGCAGAAAAGCCTCCAGCCTCTCCGCAGGACCCACAGACGCTCTGTTTCTCTGGATATTTATTCCTGTGGGTTTAAGTGATTCGGGGAGTCCCCTTATCAGGGGAGTCATAATTTTTGGGTTAACAGGCAACATCATTGGTGATTCACATCCAGGAATTATTTTTTCCTCGTGTATCATTTGCAGACAAGCAACTTTGTGTACACTTTCTAGTAATTGTTCTGCTGTGCCGGTAACTGCCAAGGGATCGCCCCTATCCAGAGGGTTTAATCCTCCAGCCCAATAAGCAGCTCGCTGGGTTAAGGCCCAGCAATCACCTGTTGTTAAGAAAACTCTGTGGCCCCAATAACCCTCAGCCTCCTTTTTGCTCGACTGAGTTTGATCACCACCAGTTAAAGATACACGCCACACACATTCTGTTTCAGATTCTTCGATAAGACACCCATCCTCCTTTTCTAACTTTGCCAATTCAGTGTCAGAATAGGGTATTTCCTTGGCGCATATGTGGGGCTCTGAATCCTCCTCATTAACATAAGAGTATTCAGTTTTGATTAAGGGCCTTAAATGAGGGGAATTCTTATCAAGTTTTCTTATCTCTTCCAGTTCCTTCTGTGGATACATCGGGTTAATTTTATGGATAACTTTTTCCTCTGATCCCGATGATACTATATCCTGTGAGCTAGTGTTCTGTGGATTAGTGGTACCAATAATACAATTTACTTCAAGAACAATTTTTAATGGATGGTTTTCTTTTTCCTTTAATTCTTTTTCCTTTTTCTCCAATTCTTTTTCCTTTTTCTCCCATTCTTTTTCCAGATTGGAAATTGTCATTTGGTGACAGTGCACAAGGCTTTCTAAGATCTCTATTTCCTTTTCCTGGTTGGAGATTGTCTTTTGGTGACTGTGCACTAGGTTTTCTAAGGATTCTCTGATTTTTCCTTCATTACTATGTTGCCTATGATGGTCGTTAATGGCTGTAACCAAGCTGACACCCAAAACAGCACAGACTATGGCCTTATTTTTTCCTGACTGAAAGAACTTAGTCTTGGCCTCATTTTGGAGTAAAGAAATTCAGTCTATTACACTCGGCAGATCTTTCCAATTTTCTCGAGCCCAGTATTCCCCAATAGGAGAAGGTTGAGCACCATATTTATCCAAGAATGCTAAAAATGTATCTCGATCTTTACCTAACTGGGACCCTCCATTCTCCTGTTGTCCTGTCATCTTTCCCTCACCCAAAGATTCGAAGAAAGAAAAGGAAAGAAACAAGAAACTCAAAAATCACTTGAGAAAGTAACTCACAAGCAGGGTGAGTGTCTCACTCTCGAGGAAGTAACTCACAAGCAGGGTGAGCGTGCCTATTCTTCCTCGAGGAGTTGCCAAGTCAAAATTAAACTCCCATTTTGCACTCTAAAATCCTGTCCGTGACGCCAATTTAATGTCACGGTCCACTCGTAAGCAGACTCGTGATGGTTCGTTTCATTTCTGATTTCAGAGTTGCAAAATAATAACTCAAAGAGAGAGAGAGAGAGAGAGAGAGAGAGAGAGAGAGAGTGTGTGAGTCAAGGGAGTCAAATTTTGATCTCGACAGGCACTTTATTAATAATGTTCATAAAACGACTTATGATAGAAAAAGAGAGAGAACAAGGAAAGAGATATGAAGAAGAGGGAAGGAGGTGAGGTTCATAGCTACCGCCACAGGTCCACAGATGTCCAGAGTCTCTGGGAGTCCCGGTGCAGAAGGTGTTCCGTTGTTTCGGTCCTTCTTGGAGGTGATCCCACGGTGGAGGAGGTCTTCTGTCTTGGTCTTCCTGTTGCCCCTCTGTCATTCAGCTGTTGTGGAGCTGTCTTTTATGCCAGTCAATGCACCTGTAACCTGCCTTTCCCATGGAAATGTGCCAGTCTCCACCTAGCAGGCCCCACATGCCAAGAGAGGAGTGTCTGTGAGTCTCCTCCCCTTGCGCACGCACTCCTTCTGGTGGCGGTGGTCGACCTGGGGTCTCCCGATGAAGGCCAGTAGTCATCGTCACCTTGTGCGCATGCTCTGCTGGCAGTGAGTCTGTGGTCATTAATCTTCCTGTCTTTCCCTCCTTGCTTCACGGGTCTTTCACAATGGTCTTGAAGACAGGTACAAAACATTTTTGAGATAAGGGAGCAGGTACAGGTAGTTAGGTACAAAGCATTCATTCTGTATCAGTTCTGGCTGAGTTTCTGAGACCGGTTTTCTGAGATCTGTGTTTCTGTTTTATACAGTCAAGTTCAGAGGCCTAAAGAGGCCTAAAAATGAGGAGAAATTGTCGTAAAGCAAATGCAGAGATCAATCTGATCAGTCAGCAAGCACCTTTATTCAGCTTAGCTGTCTCTCTATACACCCCATTCGGTTACATCCCTGTGAGCCCACGAGAGTGACTACAGTGTACTATTGGCTAAAGGTAGCTGTCCATAAGGCTATTACCAACACATTATTGGCTAAGCTACCGTGCATGCCAAGAAACCAAGTTATACTGAAGTTAGCTATGTTGACAGTTCATGTCCATTGTTTTCCTTTCAGGTGGTACATTGGGGGGGCTTTATCACCGCTAGCTCGTTCTGCGAAAGTGTGAAAACCCATCCTCCCCCCATCGACCACCGCTTGCCTTATAGCAGGTCCAAGACTCCTGGAGTCTTCTTAAAGTGGATGCGTGTCTCATTCTAATCTGTATTCGTTCAGAGAAGCTTCAGCAGGTAATTCGAATGCCCCACACTCGGGCGCCATTTGTCGTAAAGCAGAAGCAGAGATCAATCTGATCAGTCAGCAAGCACCTTTATTCAGCTTAGCTGTCTCTCTATATACCCCATTCGGTTGCATCCCTGTGAGCCCACGAGAGTGACTACAGTGTACTATTGGCTAAAGGTAGCTGTCCATAAGGCTATTACCAACATATTATTGGCTAAGCTACCGTGCATGCCAAGAAACCAAGTTATACTAAAGTTAGTTATGTTGACAGTTCATGTCCATTGTTTTTCTTTCAGGTGGTACTCATTCCCACAAAACTAGCTGCTGGGTTCCTCCCAGCTGGCCTGTGTTTATCTTTCAGCTCTCTGCTTCAAGGTCTCGTTAGAGTTGTTCAGTATCAAGCAGTCTCACAGCATCCAGGCCTTGTTCTCTGTAAAATCTTCCCACAAGAAATGTTGAGACAGAAATCGATCCTTTGACCGACTCTTACAAGGAATCAGAACCGGGTGTTGTAGCTGAGCTTGAATGACTGGGGAAATTACCCTGGAGGATCCCCTGGTTAAAATAAAGCTAGGGAATACAAGTGAAAAGGTTATATTCTTGATAGATATGGGAGCCTCTGTGTAAACCAGCAACTGATTCCTGCAGATCAAAATAAAATATTGTGATTGTAATAGGAGCTGCTGGCCAAACCGAAAAAGCATTTTTTGTGCAGTCTGCTAAATATGATTTTTGAAATCGAATGGCTACACATGAATTTGTTTACTAGGAGCCCCTAGACCATCATCGAGAGGAGATTTACTAAAGTAGTTAGAGACAGAAAAAATATTTGGGGCAGGAGGTACAAAATTTGAAGTGAGAGACCATCAACTAATCAAAGTATTGAGTTTGTCTTTAAAACAGGTGGAAAACCACCAATAACTGCAGAGATTTTGGAACAGGTTTCTCCAGGCACGTTGGCTTCTGAGATATCTGGAAGGCCAGAAATGTGAAGCATGCAAAGGTAAATTTGGCCTGTGTCAGGTAATACCCTCTGCTATTAAAGATTGCAAGGGGATAAAAATGATTATTAACTTTTTTTTTACAATATGGGTTATTAAAAGAATGTAAATCAGAATGTAATACTCCAATATTTCCTGTAAAGAAACTAGATAAAAGCTATAGGTTAGTGCAAGATTTAAGGGCCATAAATAAAATTGTAAGAACTACATCCAATGGTGGCAAATCCCTGTACCTTGCCAATCAATTAAAAAATCAATTGTGGTTTACCATACTGGATTTGAAGGATGCCTTCTTCTGCTTGATATTGGCTGAAGAAAGCAAAAAGGTGATTTGCCTTTGAGTGGGAAAACCCTGAAACTGGTAGTAAAAAACAAGTAACCTGGACAGGATTGCCTCAAGGTATTAAGAAGAGCTGAAGTATTTTTGAAAACCAACTGGCTCGAGACCTGGAAACATGGGACTGGAACCCTGCTGCAGTATGAGACCTCCTGAGAGTTACCTGTTCCAAAATCTGGAGAAACCTGTTCCAAAATCTCTGCTGTTACCAGTGTGACTTAATAGAGTTCAATGGTAAGGTCACACTGTTACTGCATGGAGGAAAGATATTAGGAGAAATCGGGTTATGTGCATTTATAGCTAAAGGATTATATGTGCTTATAGTCAGAGGATTATATGATTATATGTACTCACCTTCCATTTGGATCTGCTGCCGACTGCTGCCAGGTGTCAGTTTGCTCTGAAGTCCAGATTTGAGGTTTCACAAAGCAGACTCTCAGGCATCAGGCTTCACAAAATAATTCTAATGGAAGGATACAACAGCATGGTTGACTCCACCAAATTTTTGGAAATTCCCTCATTTTCCTCTAAATTCCTTCTTATAAGAAACAGTGGGCCAAGACTACTATTTGACAATACAAGAAAAAGACAACTGGTGAAAAACCCATCAGCAGATATGGTTAATGGATGGATCAGCTGCTGGTATCTTCCTTGGTAAACATCTGAATTGTGTGGGGAGTAAGTGCTGTGCAAAGAATAATAGTGGGCTTTTTGCACATGAAGCTTAGGAAAAGTGACCTATGAGTTAAACCCCATTAGTAGTATATGGTAGTAACTGTATGGAAGAAACCATTCCCATTAAGAATTGTCTCCCCTTTGCTAGCAGAGCTACCCATGTCTGTCCACTCCTCTCTTTTTGCCCCCTGGTTTTACTTGTTAAGTGCAGAGAATGTGTGTACTGTCTGTGTTCGAGCTGTGTTATGTTAAACAAGAGAGCAAAAGACTCTGTTCTTCGCACTAAGAAAATTACATTTTTTAGTTTAGAAAGGAAAGGAGCATTTAATTTTACGCCATTTAAAGTATTGTGAAGTATTTTAATTGCACCTTCAAATTCATAAAGCAATTATTTAACTTACATGTACCTTGTGATGTAACACAACCAAAACCTTGTATTTTAATCCCATAGGAACATGCTTCTATATTGTATGACTTCCTTGATTTGGGAAAAATCAGCAATTCTGAACTGATGTCACATAAATGGAGCACTCTTTAATCGATGCCTTTCAATTAACTTCATGTGTTCTACCACCATAGGAAAACCTTATTTCTCTTACCTTGGTGAGGGACTATGAAAAAAAAATGACAATGTTTCAGCCATAGGCAGATCTGGGAACAAACTTAGGTCTCCCAATACATAGGTATACATATATGACATTATACTGGGTGTGCGTGGCAATGTTTTGATAGCAGCAGAGGCTGCAAGGTCAGACTCTGTGGGAAGAGGTAAGGGCTGCTCTCATGTCAAACCGAGTCACTTCCAGCCAGCTGAGCAGTGGCCCCACTGCAGGCCACATCCCCGTCAACAAAGTTGTTAGCACCTCTATGAAAACATATTTAAGAAAGGGCAAAAACATTGGACAGAGAGACAAGGAGGGAACAAAAAGAGCGAGAAACAAGAGAGGGAACACCAAGGTTGCAGAAGGAGAGGAAGGATATGCTCCATGGTGCCAGAGCAGATATTCACTGCCGCCTGTGGAGGACCCATGGCAGCACAGATGGATGTTTCTAGAAGGAACTGTCTCCTGTGGAGAACCCCTATCAGAATGAAGCTTTCCTGATAGGAACTGAAGCCCATAGAAAAGCCCACGCTAGAACAGATATTTTTTTTTCCTGAAGGTCTGTAGCCCATGGGAGATTTCATGCCAGAGCAGGTAAGAAGTGTGAGAGGGAAGGAAGAGCGGAGAACTGTTATGCACTGACTATCCCCTCCCATCTCCCCCTACACTGCTTTGAGATGAGTGGGTAGAAGAGTCAGGAATGAAGGACTTAAGTTGAGCCTGAGAGAGGGAGAAATAAAAATGTTGGTTTATTTTTTGTCTTTGTTTCTTACTACCTGAATCTATTTTTAATTGGCAATAAAGTTTCCCCAATTTGGATCTGTTTTGCCTATGACGCTAATTGGTAAGTGATCTCCCTGTCTTTATCTCAACCCACGAGCCTTTTTCACCCCCTGCTGAGGACAGGAGGTGAGTGAGTGACTGGATGGATGTTTGGCCCTTAGACAAAGTTAACCCACCACAGAAACTCTGCTTTGTTAATAAAATCAATTAGACACAAAGCTAGACCAGGAAACCCTCTCTATTTAATGAAAAATAGCCACTCCATTTGTCAAAGGCGACTCAAAATTCATCTATATTTAGTTGTTCTCAAGAATCCTAACAAATAAGCACACCATTTGATTGCTAGCTGAATAGCAGGGAATTTAATGCCTGATGGCAGAGTTTATTTAGAACACTTACATTTTTCCATCTGTCACTGAACTACCACAGATTGCTAAATCTAAACTGGCAGAACAATTACAGTAAATCCCAGAGCAGCTTATCCACTGCTTATTCAAAGACCAAAATTCCTTTTCCCATGTCTCATAGGATAAGGTAGAATGGATCACTAAAGCATCTTGTCTGAATATATGTTTCACTGCAGACCATTAAATATACTGATTATGCCTGTCCTGAATCCAGTAAATGAAACATACTTTTTATTTGTTCAGACATCTTTTTCAGAAAAACAACAATCATTCTCAGTCTTGATCTGAAGACATGCATCATTATGGGCAGGTTGGGAAATGGCCCTTGGCTCTTTTTTTCTTTAGCCAGCTCATCCTACATCCCTTTATTTTTGGAAGGGTCATTTCATGTTACAGTAGTTTTAACTGATTCAGAAATATAATTTGATGTTTTTCTAGAATCCTCTCTTTTCTCTAAGATTGCCATGAACTATCATAATACTGTGAAAAAGCTAATGCTTTTTTTTTTCCTTTCTTGCTGCAAACAGCAAATCATGCGGTGACAGATGTTATGGACACCAAGCAAAATCTTGTGCTGGAATTAGCTATTATTAGCATGCGTATAATCCCTTTGGGATTAACTGGTCACCTAAGCATGGCATCAAGTGTCACCTCTGTTTCCCAGAGACCTAAACTAAGCTGTTTTGTTGAAAACAGACTAAGTGATGTGTTTTGAAGACTTCCTAATTTACAGAAAATGCTGCATTTCAGTCTCTCTCAAATCACTGTTCAGTTTGGTTTGGAAAGGAACAGTTTTGCACTTTGATTCTGTTTCAGGTGAGAATTCTTTGAAAAGTTGACAGGCATCCAGATCTCAAAAAGCGCTTTACATTATTTGGCCATTTAAAAAACAACGTAAAAGAAATTAAATGGACCTTCAGTCGGTTTTCCTTTTACTCCTAAAAAAGGAAATGCTGTTGTTGAGAAATGTGAGGAAAAGGGGTGCTGCCCAGGGAAGCCAAACAGGTAGCTGGTATAATGTGTACATGAGGGTAAGTTGTGCCTGAATTAAGAGCTTGTTATCTTGATGCTCAGTGTAAAAATCTGTTAGCCTTGTGTAATTCCTTCTCTGGATCTCATCTTAGAGAATGACCATTTGTCATTGTTGTAGAAAAACAGGCCAAGGGTTCAAGCAGTACAAGGTATATCCAAATTGCCCAGCCCATGGAGCACCCAGGAGCTGGTACCAGCAGCTGAGTATATTTTATCTCCTTATACTTCCAGGTTTTGTCGTCTCCAAATAAGACCATTCAAAATGCCCAAGGGATGTTGCTTTGAGAGACCTGCAGGTAGAATAAAGAGTGGAACTGTCTCTTAAGGGACCTCTGATATTTAAAAAAAATCTTCCTGGACCAGCAGTATAATGGTGGACAGCACTAAAGTGCTCCATCTTCCCCGAAGAAAGACACTTATTGAGTACACTGAACTCTATGGAAATGTAGACCCTTGGATGTTGCTGCAAGGAAATAGCAACAAGGGTATTTACTTTTTGATGTAGCTGATTTAAAAAAAAAGTCCCTACATTAAAATTCCAAAGGGCTTCTATTTTAGGCTCTTAGTGTCCCTACAATGAGCAAAACTATCTCTCTTCCCCATGTGTAACGTCTTCCCTTCAGCTCTGATACCCCAGAGAGCTTTGTTCCTAGATCATCCTATGCAAGTAAGTACTGTTCAAGCCAGCTCTCATGACCAATGCACCAATGCCTTTTCAAGTGAGAAGGAAGCAGCATTTTTGTACTCAATCAGCTTCTGCCATTTTACTTAGGGCATTGTTTGTGAAGAGTTTGCATGCAAAACAACCACCAAAAGACAGTTTTACTCTGAACACTTGGGAGAACAGATTACACTAAATCCTTTGCCCAGACACACATGCAGAATATTAGTGCCTCTAAAACGTAGGTAGAATCTGCATAGAGACAGTTCAAATAAGATTTTTCCCCTGGCAGCTAACATTGTCTTTCCCAGGGAGAGGTTACATGTTTCTGTTCCAGAGGTCCTGAACAAGTGATTACAGGAAGTCCAACAGGTTTGGAAAGCTTCAGACTTACTGTGAATGCTCAGACTACTGAAGAAATGCCAAAAGGTTCAGGACTGCCTAGGTTTACTCTGTAGGAACTATAGAGTGATGCTTAATGGATATGTCCAAGATTTCTGGATGCCCAGTGGCCCAGTTGGAGAAGTAACTGTCAAATCTGGATAGTCCTAGACAAATTTCTTGCATTTTTAAATTCTACCCAGGTAAGAATTTTGGAATAGAAAAGGTCTGTGTACATGGATAGCCTGTGCAAAAGAGAAATCCTCTGGATAGTCAAAGAAATTAATTAAGAAAGGCGGATGCAGTTCTCTACCAAAAAGTTTTTTCAAGTGTTTTCTGGCTTCCTATCAATTTTTACTTTATTGTATCTGCAAGGAAGCTGTGTTTGTATTAGTATAGCAGTCAGACCCACCAGTATTAGGATTACTGTTGTTTTTTACATAATGGATTATCCAAGATTAAGTGTTCTATTCAGGCACATGAGCAAAAAATAACCAATTGGAAACTTTGCAGACCCGTTATTTAAAGGCAGATGGAGGGCAATTCACACAAAAGTCTCCTGTTGAATACGGCCCAAAGACTGTAGCAGAGTAGTCTCACTGATATCAAGCATCTCTGTCCTAACAGGTAGGTCAATATTCAGCAGAGAAGAAGCAGGTTAGCATCTCCTAAAGCAAAAAAATGAAGCTTATGTCTGCAATTGGGAACAGAATAGCTGCTTGGGAGTTTGAAAGTCCAGGGCTGGTAGCTCAGCTCAGGTTTAAATATTTGTATTCTAACTAGGAATCAGAATAGATATTCAGGCATAAATATTCTGCAAGAGTGCCTAGGTAGGTGCTTTCTTCTCCCACAGCGTTGAGACCAAGCATATTTGAATGTGGGTGAGCTGGCATAGATTAGGAGATAAATACAACCTTGGCCAGCTTGCAGCGATGTTATAATGGCAGATCAAGCCTCCAGAGACTGAACATAATCTGTTAAATTTGTAGAGGAAATGGTCTAACTGAGACTACTGTTTGAATGTATTTTACTGTTAGAGCAGCCAGTCAGGAAATGCCTAATGAAAACTGAAAATAAAGAACATAGTTTTACCATTTTTAAAGCAAAATGGACAAACACTATGAAAAAATTAGAAACTATGTATTTCCAACCAACAAGTTTTTGCCAGAGCTCATCAGAAGAATAATTTTTGTTGTCAAAACAAAAATACAATTAACTTTTAATTTTATCAACTTTAGTTAGCACCTGTCTTGATTTATAATGTAGAAATGTGAACTGCACTGCTGCTAATGGAAAGCAAAATACTCTGGCAAAGTAATTGTTGGTGGTGGTCAGGGATACAGATCTGACTAGATTCGGGCATAGCCTTGATCCAGATTTCTCAGGGAAATAGTACTTTGCTCAGTATAGAATGAAATTCGTTTTAAAATGGGGAGAGTGTATTTGCAGGCACAGCAGTAGCTACACATATGTGCTACAAGAAATAAGACTGCGTATTTGCTTTTGTCTTGCAGGATGAAATATGCACAATATGTTTTCCTGGCATTGCTCTTCTCCACCATTGAATATAGCCTAGCTCAGACCTGTACAGTGGAGTCTTTCTCTGTGAAAGACAATTTTGATCCAAAGAGGGTAATTATGACTACTTAATCTACCAAACACAATACACCAGGAGAAGCTTCACTACATAAGCTGGTTTTCCAGTGTATAGGATGTATTAATCTAAACTTTGCCATTATAATGTTATCTTTTTATATGTACTGGATCTGGAAGACTGTTTCTACAGTTTGCTCTTTTTGCTAACATTTAACCTGATGGATGTTATGATAATACTGACCACAAAAATGTTTGGGATGCTAGACTATTATATTTGACATAATCTTCTGTTAGCTCAAATTCAGATTTGCTTTCAGTTTTGGGGAATACATGAATGGAACACTTTTTAGATTATCAATAGAGGGAAATGTCAAACAAGTACCCTGGAGGACTTATATCTGCTGCTGTCCCTTCTTCTGAGTCAGGTCAACACAAATTTTTAACTAAACTGAGTATCCTAAACAAAGACTTAGTTCTAAATAGAGTGACTTTTTTTTTCTGTCTCTGCAGAGAAAAACAGGGCTAACTTTGTTTTGGAATGGTCCAGAATGGTCTGTCAATACCTATTTGGACTGGTTGCCTACAGAACATGCCAACATATAATTTCCAGCCACGACCATAATTTGTGAGGTTCCAGAATTTTTTTCTATAAAATTGACCTTTCTGAGAACAAATACATTTCCAGGGAGAATGTTTTGAGAACTTCAGTGTTTCGACAAAACAACATTATTCCTAGCCTCATGTATTTGGAAGTCAGAAATTTCATCTCAATTATCCTTAAGCATGTAATTTGCCAGACAGATTTCATTACTTTAACTGAAGAGTTCAGTTGATGAGAGCTATGTTCTACTTCCCACACTATTTCTACTGATACAGGTAGGTTTTGAGGCTCTCCCAGTCATGCAGTCATTTGCTTTTACCCTATTTTTATTTCAGTGTATGTTGGTTTTAAATTTTCAAGGTTACTTTTTCTAGGAATTTTGTTCTTTGTCTTAATCTCATTTCAGTTCCCCCTATTCCTTTACACTTTACACCATCAGAGATCATGAGTAAAAGCTCAACTTTAGCCTGTCAGCCACAATAGGACAAACAGGCTAGTAGCTCCAGCCAGTTTGATAATGGCTTTGTGGCTATGTTTTGGTCTCCTTACTGAAATCCATCACAAAGAAACCAAGGTTTAAATGAGAACAGAAAATAACTGAAAAGATTCACAGCAGTAAATCATGAGTTATGGATGAAGCATTTCAGGATAGCATTTCAGAGAAGATTACAGTGTTGGGCCTCCATGAATGTCTCGAGTGTTAAAGAGTAAATGTATACAGAAATTCAGACTTCCTAGAACTATTTATTTTAATGCATCACAAAAGAGTATACAGGCGAATGTGCTGAACTGTATAGCAGAACCTGTTTGGTACATATCCATAGAAACTCAAACTTTTACCACAGGTCAGGAAGTGGCTACTTAGAGTCTTCAGCCCATCTTGCAGTGGTGATTAATCAAGACAACTGTATAGGGTTTGTGTGTCAAGGTTTTGGTAGCAGAAGGGTTGCAGGGGTGGCTTCTCTGAGAAGACACAAGAAGTTGTCCCTATGTCAGACACAGTGAGTTCTATCTGGCTCCAAGATGGACCTGATGCTGGCCAAAGTTGAGCCAATCACCTCTGTGATAACATATTTAAGAAGGGGAAATAAAATGATCCACAACAGCAGCTGGGAGAGAGGAGTGAGAATATGTGAGAGGAACAATTCTGTAGACACTAAGGTTAGTGAAGAAGGAGGGGGAGGAGGCACTCCAGACACCAGAACAGAGATTCTCCTGCAGCCTGTGGTGAAGACTGTGGTGAAGCAGGCTATTCCTCTGCATTCCATGGAGGTTAATGGTAGAGCAGATAACCACCTGCAGCCTATAAAGGATCCCACACCAGAGGAGGTGGATGTGTCCAAATGTGGCTGTGACTCCGTGCAGAGCCTGCACTGGTTCAGGCTCCTGGCAGGGCCTGTGATCCCTTGAAGAAGAACCCATGCTGGAGCAGGTTTTCTGAAGGATTGCAACCCATGGAAAGGCCCCATTCTGGAGCAGTTTGTGAAGAACTGCAGTCCATGGGCAAGATCTGTATTGGAGAAGTTTGTGAAGGACTATCTCCTGTGGGTGGGACTGCACACTGGAGCAGAGGAAAAGTGTGAGGATGAAGGAGCGGCAGAGACAACAGTATCTAAACTCCTGTAAAGCCCTTGACACAGTCCCCCACAACATCCTCCTCTATAAATTGAAGAGATATGGATTTGATGGGTGGACCGTTCAGTGGATAAGAAACTGGTTGGAGGGTCATACTCAGAGAGTAGTGGTCTATGTCTCAAAGTCCAGATGGAGATCAATAACTAGTGGTGTCCCTCAGGGGTCCGTACTGGGACCGATGCTGTTTAATATCTTCATCAATGATATTGACAGCAAGATTGAGTGCGCCCTCAGCAAGTTTGCAGATGACACCAAGCTGAGTGGTGCAGTTGCCACACCGGAAGGATGGGATGTCATCCAGAGGGACCTGGACAGGCTGGAGAATTGGGCCTGTGAGAACCTCATGAGGTTCAACAAGGCCAAGTGCAAGATCCTGCACCTGGGTTGGGGCAATCCCCAATTTCAGTACATGATGGGGGATGACGTGATTGAGAGCTGCCCTGAAGAGAAGACTTTGGGTTGCTGGTTGATGAGAAGCTTAACAGATTCTATTCTATGAAGTAAGTGTAGTGCGGATGACACTAAACTGGGAGGAAGGGAGGCTCTACTGAGGGATCTGAACTGGCTGAGGTTTAACAAGGCCAAGCACCGAGTCCTGCACTTGGGACCTAAAACCCCTGAGCAACACTACAGTCTTGGGGAAGAGTGGCTGGAAAGTTTCTTGGCAGAGAAGGACCTGGGGGTGTTGGTTGGCAGCTGACTGAAAATGAGCCAGGAGTGTGCCCAGGTGGCCAAGAAAGCCAATAACATCTTGGCTTGTATCAGAAACAGTGTGATCATCAGGACTAGGAAAGTGATTCTGCCCTTGTACTCATCACTGGTGAGGCTGCACCTCGAATACTGTGTTCAGTTTTGTGTCCCTCACTATAAGAAAGACATCGAGGTCCTGGAGCATGTCCAGAGAAGGGCAACAAAGCTGGTGAAGGGGCTGGAGAACAAGTCTTACGAGGAGCGGCTGAGGGAACTGGTGTTCTTTAGCCTGGAGAAGACGAGGCTGAGGGGACACCTTATTGCTCTGTCCAACTACCTAAAAGGAGATTGTACAGAAGTGAGTGTCGATCTCTTCTTCCAAGCGATAGGTAATAGGACAAGAGGGATGAGCCAGCAGTGTGCGCTCACAGTCTAGAAGGCCAACTGCATCCTGGGCTGCATCAAAAGAAGCATGGCCAGCAGGTCAAGAGAGGTGATTCTGTGCCTCTATTCCTCTCTTGTGAGACCTCATCTCGAGTAGTGTGTCCAGTTCTGTGTAAGATTCATATGAAGCTGATCCAACAGGTCCAGAGGAGGGCTATAAAGATGATCCGAGGGCTGGAGAACCTTCCATATGAGGACAGGCTGAGAGAGTTGGGATTGTTCAGCCTGGAGAAGAGAAGGCTCCAAGAAGACCTTATAGTGATCTTCCACTACCTGAAAGGAGCTTACAAGAAAGCTGGAGAGGCCTATTAATAAAGGCTTGTGGTGATAGGACGAGGGGGAATGGGTATAAACTGGAGAAGGGCAGATTTAAACTAGACATGAGGAAGAATTTCTTCACCATGAGAGTGGTGAGCAGTTTACCCAGCGAAGTTGTGGCTGCCCCATCCCTGGAGGTGTTTAAGGCCAGGTTGGATGGGGCCTTGGGAAGCCTGATCTAGGGGGATGTCCCTGTCCATGGCAGGGGGGTTGTAACTAGATGATCTTTAAGGTCCCTTCCAACCCTTACTATTCTATGATTCGATGAACATGTGAAGAACTGAATGCAACCCTCATTCCTTGTCCCTCTGCACTGCTTGTAGTGGAGAAGGCAGAAAAAAATGGGAGTGAAATTGAGTCCAGTAAGAAGGGAGAGGTGAGGGGACGGTGTTTTAAGATTTGGTTTTATTTTTCATTATCCTACTCTGATTTGATTGGTAGTAAATTAAAGTAATTTCTCCAAGTCGAGTCTAGTTTGCCCATGATGGTAATGGCTGTGTGATCTCTCCCTGTCCTAATCTTAACCCACAAGCCTTTCATAATATTTTCTCTCCTTGTCCAGATGAGGGGGAGTAATGGAGCAGCTTGGTGGGCATCTAATGTCCAACCAAGGTCAGTTCATCTCAGCAATAACCTTTCATTTCAGTATGCAGGGAAATGGTATGCCCTAGCCAAGAAGGATCCAGAAGGTCTTTTCCTTCAGGACAATATCTCTGCTGAATACAGTGTTGAGGAAGATGGCACAATGACAGCATCTTCCAAAGGGCGAGTGAAGCTTTTTGGGTAAGTATATGCTTAACTTCTAACTCAAGCTGATGACATGATATACGAAAGAGATTGTGTGACTGGTGATTTATTCCATGACTGAGTTGCTGTTATTAAAAAGACAAACTCAATATAATTAATACCTTAGAGATCAAAGGTGATTAAGTCCTGAGTTATTTCTCAGTCTAGTTCTGGTCTAGGCCCACGGTAAAACTATTGTATAACATGATTGCCAATTCAACGATAAAGTAAAATCTGTATTGATAGACTGGTAAAGCAAATAGACTGGAATTAAAAGAGGGGAGTCAGTGTAACCTGTGAGAAGGTGAGTAGCTCAATAGGTTTGAAGGGAAGAAATGACTGTAAATGAGTGTTGCATTAGTGGATATTTAGACTTCTTTGTAAAATACTAATTAGATCTTGGATATTTTCGTGAGACCTGAATAGAAAGATGCAAGTCCCTTGGTGATGACTACTATAAGTGATTACAACATGTGAAGGGATTAAGTGGTTCTCTGGATATAGATGGAGAAGAAATATAGAGAATATATCAATAAGCTAATACTAGAATTGTAGAATCGTAGAATAGTTTGGTTTGGAAGGGACCCTTAAATGCCATCTAGTTCAACCCCCCTGCAGTGAGCAGGGAAATATTCAACTAGATCAGTTTTTTCAGAGCCCTGTCCAACCTGACCTTGAATGTTTCCAGGGATGGGATTTCTACCACCTCTCTGGGCAAACTGTTCCAGTGTTTCATCACCCTCATTGTAAAAACTTTCTTCCTTCTGTCTAGTCTGAATCTACACTCTTTATTTCAAAATCATTGTCCTATTGTTACAGGCCCTACTAAAAAGTTTTTTCCCATCATTCTTGTAAGCCCCCTTTAAGTATTAAAAGGTCACAATAAGGTCCCCAGAGCCTTCTCTTCTCCAGACTGAACAATTCCAACTCTCTCAGCCTTTCCTCGTGTGGGACATCTCTGATCATCTTTGTGGTCCTCCTCTGGACCCACTCCAACAGGACCATGTCTTTCTTGTGCTAAGGGCTCCAGAGTTGGACGCAGTATTCCAGGTATGGTCTCATCAGAGCAGAGTAGGGGGGCAGAATCACCTGCCTTGACATGCTGGCCACACTTCTTTTGATTCAGCCCAGGATATGGTTGACCTTCCGGGCTGCAAGTGCACATTCCTGGCTCATGTCCAGCTTTTCATCCATCAGTATATCCAAGTCCTTCTCCATAGGGTTGCTCTCAATCCCTTTATCCCCTAGTCTGTATTAATACCAGAGGTTACCTCAACCCAGGTGCAGGACCTTGCACTTGACCCTGTTGAACCTCATAAGGTTCAAAGGGGCCCACATCTTAAACTTGTCCAGGTCCATCTGGATTGCACTCCATCCGTCAGGCATGTCAACCACACCACTCAGCTTGGTGACATCTGCAAATTTGCTGAGGGTGCACTTGATCTCACTGTCATTGATGAAGATATTAAACAGTACTGGTCCCATTATGGACCTCTGAGCGATGTCGCTCATCACCTATGTCCACCTGGATATCAAGTCATTGACCCTCTGGATGCAAACATCCAGCCAATTCCTTATCCACCAAACAGTCCAGCCAGCAAATCCATCTCTTTCCAATTTAGAGAGAAGAATATCTCGTGGGACCATGTCAAAGGCTTTACAGAAGTCCAGGTAGATGACATCCATGGGTCTTCCCTTGTCCATTGATGTGGTCACCCCATCATAGGAGGCCACTAGGTTGGTGAGGCAGGACTTGCCCTTGGTGAAGCCATGCTGGCTGTCTCGAATCACCTCCATGTCCTCCGTGTGCTTTAGCATAGCTTCCAGGTGGATCTGTTCCATGATCTTCCCAGGCACAGAGGTGAGGTTGACAGGTCAGTAGTTCCCAGGGTCCTCCTTTCTACCCTTTTTAAAAATGGGTTCAATGTTTCCTTTTTTCCCAGTCATGAGGGCCTTTGCCTGACTGCTGTGACTTTTCAAATATCATAGAAAATGGCTTCGCAGCCATATCGGGCAGTTCCCTCAGGACTTTTAGATGCATCTCCTCAGGTCCCATAGACTTATACATGTTCAGGTTCCTCAGGTGGTTACAAAACTAATCTTCTCTTACAGCAGGAGAGATCTTGCTCTCCCAGTCCCAGTCTTGTTGTCCATCCTCTCAAGAGCTGTGGGAAGAGAGCTTGCCAGAGAAGACTGAGGTAAAAATCTTGTTGAGTACCTCAGCCTTCTCCTCATCCATTGATACCAGTTTGCCAGTCGTGTTCATCAAGGCAGGTACACTTTCCTTGACCTTCATTTTCTGGCTTGCATGGCTATAGAAGTTCTTCTTACTATTCTTTGCTTCCCTTGCCAAGTTCAGCTCCAGTCGTGCCTTGGTCTTCCTGACTCCACCCCTACACAACCAGGCAGCATCCCTATCCTCTTCCCAGGTTCCCTATCCCTGCTTGCACTGCCTATGCAAGTCCCTCTCGCTCTTCAATTTGACCAGCAGGCCTCGACTCAGCCACACTGGTCTCTTCCCTTCCTTTCCTGATTTTTTGTACCTGGGGATGGAGAGCTCTTGCACTCTATAGAAAGCATCCTTAAATATTTGCCAGCCCTGCTCTGCTCCCTTGTCCCCGAGGGCACTTTTCCAGGGGGTCCTATCCAGTAACTCCTTGAAAATTTGAAAGTTTGCTTTCCTAAAATTCAGGGTCTTGATTTTACTTTTCACCTGATGCATATCCATGAGGATCCCAAATTCTGTTGTTATTCAGTGTTAACTAACCAAAATATTTATCTTTGTGAATAATGGATTAAAGTAAGCTGCCCTGAAACTTTAGGTTTAATAGCAAAGTACTCTAGGATTTTTTTGAAGCAAAGCAAAATGAAGCTGAACACATATGGCATACAATGTATGTGGGAAGAATATTCAAATGATAGTAATGTATTTCTGAATGGCCTCTTCAGAAATCATGCAGGATCTCAATGGATGTAATTACAGGTTCTGGGTGATTTGTGCTGATATGGCTGCTCAGTACACAGTACCTGACCCAACCACTCCAGCAAAAATGTATATGACATACCAGGGCCTGGCTAGCTACCTGTCCAGCGGTGGTGAGTGAATTTCTTCATCCTATAGACTGGGGTCAGTCTATAGATTATGGTTGCCCAAACTTGTGTATTTCAGTGTATGAGCAGTCAAAATAGCTGAACTCAAATTGTTCCAAATGGAGATAAAGCATCCTTGGAGTAGGGAGCTTTTTCCAAGGTTTTTATCTTAACAGAATGGGAAGGATTCATAAATTCCCTAGGAAGCTTTTATTTCTGCAGAAGGGATAGGATCCAGAAATTCCCCAGAGATCCTACCTATCCACCAGTTTAGTTAACAATGAAGACCATAGCTTAGAGATAGCTGACATTGCAAATATGCTTTGGACAGGTGAGTACTGTGCTGAACCTAGGGAAACAATTCTTCCTGAACTCCCTCAGTGTGCCATCATAACTGGTGGTACATGACACATGAATTCAAATCTTCATCCCATCAACAAGGCACTGATTGTGTCAGGCAGGCATGGCAGAAATTTGCAACACTACCTTAAGTCCATCTCACAGAAAATTCCTTGTGCCACACCTCATTTATGTAGCCTTAATACCCTGTAATTCCTTTCTGAATCCCTCACAAATGTTGGGTTGCCAGAGAGACTAATTCTGGAAGTTGAGCAGTTGGGATTCAACTTGTTAGTGCATGACAAAATACGTTCCTTCCATACTGGCAGATAAACTACACTAAAATATACTCAGCTGAAGAACAAAGCTGGAAAATGGATGCCATCTTTTACTGGAACTATTCATATAAGAAATATTATCTGCTTGCCCTGTCTCAATACACCCACCTAGACAGGAAATATAAAGAGATTTTTGTCATTGAAAACCCAAACAGATGTGGTCCAGCTAATACTTTTGGTCACAGAAACTGAATGTGAAAATGCACTTCCAATCCTGTTCCAATCCATTTCCAATCATGGCTGAATAAGAGTCTATCTTGTAAAGCGATAGCCAGCCTTTGTGTTAAGAATTTAATGGCAATTTCTATTGTCTCAATGAAATTTAACCTGTTCTCAAGATCCCACTTTCCCATCATCCGCCTTGTAACCCTCAGGCCTGTGTTTCAGTCCAAGCTTTGGAACTCTATGATAGAGAGAGCATGGAAATGTTTGATGTCTTGATGTGGGCTATACTCTTGTCTGTGTTGTAGAGACCAGACAGCAATGGAGCCAAGTTCAGCCCACAGGGAGTCACCCATCATTAGCACTTGCTCAACACAGTTGCTATAACATGATAGGAAACATGGTAGATTTGGAGCACATTGTGTTTACCCCATTCTTCACCTCACAATGTAGACATAAGCTAAGCAATTAGAGTTGACCTTCTGTCCTTTGGGAATCTGTCCCTGCCATGTATTATATTAAAATCTCCATCTGCTAGAATAGTACATGCATGCCTTTGTTCTGTGTTTTCAACCATGACAAACATATCTGATTTGATGTTTTAGGAGACAACTACTGGGTGATTGACACTGACTATGATAACTATGCTATTACCTATGCCTGCCGTAGTCTGAAAGAGGACGGTTCCTGTGATGATGGTTACTCCCTGATCTTTTCACGCAACCCTCATGGCCTTCCCCCAGCCATTCAACGCATTTTGCGTCAGAAGCAAGAGGAAATCTGCATGTCTGGCCAGTTCCAGCCTGTGCTGCAGTCAGGTATTTTCAGTTACTTAAATGCGTTGGAGTGATTGCATTGGTAGATTGTAGGACCAGACAATTGCACTTGCTGTAATTGCAATAGAACCACTGCAAACTGATTTTTACTGCTTTAGAAACATTTTTTTAGTGTCATATTTAGTAAGAATGTGGCTACAAAGCAAAGTCTGTAGAAGGGAGATCGAGTGAGATTTAGGGTGGTTCTACAACCTTTTTTTCCCCCTATAGCAATCCTGTGCTCTGAGGCTAGCATGCTCTGAAAGGTAGAATGTCTTTATTATCAAAAAAAATCACAGAATAATTAGGTAGGAAGGGACCTCTGGACTTTGGTCTAGCCCCCTGCTCAAAGCAAGGTTAACCTAAGGCAGGTTGTTCAGGGCCCTGTATTGAATATCTCCAAGGATGGAGATCCCAAAACCTCTCTGAGACTCTGTTTTAATGTCTGACAATTCTCCTGGGAAAAAGGGTTTCCCTTATAATGAGTCAGAATTTCCCATGTCGCAACTTGTGTCCATTGGCTCTTGTCTGTGCAAGTGCAAGAAGTCTAGCTTCATCTTCTCTACATCTTCCTATTAGGTAGTTGTAGACACCCCTCCACCCCTCCTCAATCCCCCATCCTTAGCTTTCTCTTCTTAAGGTTGAATAAACCCAATTCCGTCAGACTTTCCTCATATGTCATAATGATACATACAAGGGCCTGGACATAGGATGTTTATGAACTTGGAAATGCTCGGCATGGCTACTTGGACAACGTTGTATTACCTTCACTCTGAGTACTGTTCCCTACAGGAAAAGTCAGTTTCTATAAGGAACACGCTCATCCTTCCTATCTGTCAGCATGATTTGATCCCTAGACTTCCTGTATAACAGAGACTACAGAGACTGAGGGACTCTGAGTAGCAGTTCTACCAGTGTCTGCTGACAGAGGGAGTGAGCTGCTTCTCCACAGAAATACAAGTAGATCAACAGATAATTTTGCCAGGTCTCACAGCTGTTTTGAGAGTACCTTTGACTGGAGTTATGGAAGTTTATCTTCCAGCTCATCTGCTGTCCCTGAGATGACAAGACTAGTTTCTAGATTGGTTCCCACACTGTCTACATGCACACTAACTTCACTGGAGGTGGGCCCTTAAATCAGGTTTGAGGATCTAGACTGTGGGATTGCCACACCTTAGGCTTAGTTGGACAGGAAGGAACTACTAAAGGTCTCTGAATGGCTTGTCATTGTGTAAGCCACTTCTCAGCTACCGAGCATATATGGGTATCCTGTAAAGTCACAGAGCTGGTAGAGAGTTCCCTGTCTCTTGCACTCTATATTGCTTCCTGTAGCAGAGAAAGGGTAACTGGTTTGTGGGCTGAGTGCCTAGGTGTTAGAGTAAGCTAAAAACTCGTGACCCTTTGTGACTGGTGAAGGCAAACAGAACTCAAAACTGTCCAACAGAGAGGACACAGGACTAAAGTTCACTTTCTCTTTCATTACAGGGGCATGCTAAAAAATACACTTCTGGTTCTGTCATTGAGCACTGAAACCATACTTCTTGGTCTTGAAGCTGACATTCACTTTTAAAAAAAGAAAATCATTGTTTAGACTAGTATTTTCTTCCTGTAAAACAAGAAAAGTCATGTGCTTTTAACTTATGTGTAATACATTATTGAGAACTGAATTTTCAGTCGAATACCTAATGAGGCATTTGTCAATATTTTTTTAAATTTTCTTCAAATACTTCTTATTATGTACAGTATGCCTCTTTCACAGAATTTCTATTTTAATTCTGAAGTTATAAAAAAACATGTTGAACAATAACATTGAGCTGAGATTGACAATATGCTCTTTGCTAAATATCTTACTATGTAATATTTCTGGTACATGCTAACATCCAAAGATCTTCACTGAGTATTTTTAATCAAACAATAAAATTATTATCATAAATAAATAAAAACTAGATCTGAATCAAGAATGCAACTTGTTGTCTCAATAACCCACTGCTTTAACTGAGCTCCCACTTACATCATCTTGCAGCCTAGGTAGTAATTTATTCCCCACTGCCTTCCTCCAATATTCAATAGTTGAGCAATACAGAGCTGATAGGGTTTGTGGCTAAGCATTTCACAGATGTAGTGAACAAAAGGAATATTTCCTAGAAGATTCCTTGTAAGAAAAGGGGAATCTGCATAAGCATTTTTCAGCCATATATTTCCCATTACTCATGGGACAATCACATTCACTTTGAACAGTTTTCTGTGAATAAAACTACCAGTCCAGAACTGCATAATGAACATTATACTGAACTCTATGGTTTGACAACAACAAAGGTTTTTTGGCAGTCATGATTACTGATAGTGTTGTCCAAAATGTGGATCCATTACCTGGTGTGCAATAAGACAATAACTACATCACTGAGAGAGACATTGTTCAGGTTTACGCAAATCCCAAGTGCTTGGAGGTTTTCCTCAAATCAAGTGCACACCAAGGGGTTTGCTGCCTTCATTTATACACAAAGTTACACAAAGCCATGCATTATTCATCAAGCACGTAATCACATATTTATATGTAATTATAATAAATGCCAAGTCATTCCTTGCACCTTCTGCACATGCTCCATGGGGGTCTTTAGGGGCGTCTGGTGGTCAGTACCCCAAAAATTACCTGACAAGTCCATCTGTTTATTGGTCAACTCATCCCAATCTCCTCCCAAATTTTGGCTTGGTATTTCTAAATCACTGCTTTGGAACTTAAAGTTCCCAGTTCTCCATTCAAAAGCCGTGCTGATAAATTGCATTATTATTTCCAAAAGCCTATTTCCCTTACAGCTGAACACGCTTTAACTAAAAGTACCTGTTCCCATCACATAAAAATTCCAAAAGATAACCATTAACTGCGACCCATCTTGTATGAGTTTCCTGTTTGATGATCCTAAGATATTTTTAAGATACTTAAAAATAGCATGGGCTTTTACCAACAATGGTACAATGAAGACCAGACTGTATAGACCTGACCCTTGGGACATTCACAAAATATGTGACACAATATTAGCCCTGAGTAAAGAGCTGCAGAGTAGCAAAATCATAAGGGAGCCTCTACAAGTTGCTTGCACAATCTACTGCCAATCATTATCTACTGTATCTGCTTGAAGAAGCATATAAAATACTGAGCAAAGGCTGTTCTCCAGGGCTACCAATAGTATGCCAGAGATGCAGGGAGTTCTCTGAAGATAAGTTTGTTTTTCCCAGGATTCCCATCCAAGATTCACCCAACAGAGAAGACTTTTAGGAAGAGATGTTAATCTCTTTCCCAGTCTAGAAAAGTGAGCTTAAAGGAAAGCAAGTTAAGTGTCAGCCACCATTTCAACCTTAGGACAGAAACAGGAAAGCACCAGGAAATTCAAAAGGAAAACCATTTAGGTAAAGACTATCAAGGTTTGTTTGGTTTATATGGCAAGGTTTAGTGGGAGCAAGGAGCTTCATGGTTGGCCTCTGTGAAAAGACACCAGTGGGTGCCTCCCTGCCAGGTAGAACCAGTTCCATCTGGCTCCAAGATGGACATGCTGCTGGCCAACACTGAGCCAATCTGCAATGGTGGTAGCACCTCTGTAATAAGAAGGAGGAAGGGGAGGAGATGCTCCAGGTGCCTGAGAAGAGAATCCCTTGCAGCCTATGGAGGAGATCATGGTGAAATTGGCATTTCCCTGCAGCCCATGAAGAGGACCATGCCCAGGGTATATACTCACACTACAACCTGTGGAGGACCACCACTGGAGCAGGTGGATTTTCCCTGAAGGAAGCTGCAGCCTGTGGAGAGCACACACAAGAGTACGCTCCTGACAAGACCTCTGGCCTCTGGAGAGAAGCCCACGCTGGAGCAGATTTTATGGCAGAACTGCAGCCCATGAGGAACCTATGATGGAGCAGGTTTTTTTCCTGAAGGTCTGTACCCCATGGGAAGGACCAATGCAGGAACAATTTGTGAAGAACTGCAGCCTGTAGGAAGGACTCACGCTGGAGAAGTTCCTGGAGGACTATCTCTCCATGCTGGAGCATGGGAAGAGCATGAGAAGGAAGGAGCGGCAGAGACAATGTGTGATGAACTGACCACAACCCCCATTCCCATCCACCTGTGTCATGTAGGGGGACGAGGCAGAGAATTTGGGAGTGAAGTTGAGCCCAGGAAGAAGGGAGGGGTGGGGGGGAAGGTGTTTTAAGTTTTGGTTATTTCTCATTACCCTACTCTGATTTTGATTAGCAATAAATTAAACTAATTTCCCCAAGTTGAGTCTCTGTGATGGTAATGTTTTGTGGAATCAAACTCTGTAACTCCGTTAAGGGTTATAAAGCAGGTATGCATTTATTTGCTGGCAGGTGTGAGGGGGTAATCCTCCTAACTCGCACACAGTATGGTCTAACAAGCAGATAGTCATAGTGTAAAGACATGCCTATTCATAAGCGCCTATTACATATTCATGACCTCCCCCCCCCCGCTTCCTATTATAATTAGATTCGAGAAGCTTCTCCCATACTCGCGCAGGCGTGGTGTCGTGGTCTGGGGTTCAGGGCTGAGGTAGCCTTCATCTTCCTCATGAATCGTCCCTGAACTTAATCTGTGCACAGGCGCATTCTCATCCTGGTCGAGCTCCAAGACTGCAGAGATGGATGCAGTCAGTTTTCTGCTGTTGTGCACATTCCAACTTTCCCTTATCAGTGAATGTCTGTGAATGAGCTCCTCCCTTATAAACATCCAGGATCTTCAAGGCCTTTACTAGCAGACAATGCATATTTCAGCAAGCTAAGCCTTCTAAGTTTTTCTAACTTTTCCCCTATATCATATGCCCACACATCAGTAATTGCAGACTGATCTTCCTGTCCTTTTCTCGACCCACAAGCCTTTTGTTATATTTTCTCTCCTCTGTCCAGTTGAGGACTGGGAGTGATAGAGGAGCTTGGTGGGCACCTGCCATCCAGCCATGGTCAATCCATCACAGCCTGACTAGCTCAGTTAGAAGAGCATGGGACTCTTGATCCTAGGAATGTGATGCTGGGTGCCAAAAAGGACTGTGGTGGGTTTACCTTGACTGACCACCAGGAGCCCACCAAGCTCCCTCTCCTCAGCAAGATGGGGGAAGGGGGTGGAGGGGGGATAAGATGAAAAAGAAAGCTGACTCCACCCCAATACAAGCATGAGGAGGAAGTAATGGCAAAGAACTGTTATGAACTGACTGCAACCCCCTTTCCCCATCCCCCATGTACTGCTTGGAGAGGGAGGAGGTAGAGGAGCTTTGAATGAAAGAGTGAAGTTGAATCTCAGAAGAAGGAGGGGTGGATGTATTTTAATTTTTGTTTTTCACCATTCTACTTTCTTTATAATTAGCAATAAATTAAATTAATTTTGCCCAAATTGAGTCTTTTTTTGTCCATGATGATAACTGGTAAGTTATCTCTGTGTCCTTATCTTGACCCACAAGCTTTTACATCTTATTTTCTCCCCCCCCCGTCCTATTGAGGAGGAGCAGTGAGAGAGTAGTTGGGTGGGGGTCTGTCAGACAACCAAGATCACACTCAACACACAAGTATTGTAAAAATATTAACTTTTTGTGCAGGACTAAGTGCAAGGTTAGTACACTGACTGACACTCTCCCTGCTTCTGCTGCTGCATCCAAGGGAGAGCATGGAGGTGGAGTTCTGCAAACTTAGAGCTTGCATTGCAATCAATTAGACATTAAAACCTAGCTGAGCGTCCCTGGCTTTAGGCCAAGACATTCCTCTAGTTCTAGAGAACTGGGATTTTTAATGCCAACAGTTATCACTTGATATCTGTATGACTAGAACAGCTGAGACTTCCAGCAAACAGGAACTACATGCTAACATCTTTATAGTGCTTGATGTAGTCTGTGTAGGAGAGCTAAATGCTGAACTCCCTTCTCTGTCATGCAAGCTATAACTGCCAGGACCACAGGATGGGAGTGGTGATTAACAGAGAATGGATCCAGAGAGCTGATCTCTTGGATAGGTGGGAGGAAACTTCCCCTCAAGGATGGCAAGTAGACCATGTGATCTGGTGAGTCAATGGGTATAGACTAATTACTTGATCTCCAGTTCCCTCTACTGACTTCAGGCATCTCAGGAGACTAGAGTGGGACAGGTAGCTAGGTCATACATTCTGCTGGTTTACACCTATCTCATGCTATTGAGTTAGATGTGTTAACAAGGTGTGCCTAGAGGAAGAAACACACTCATTCTTCTACCTGCCTTCTGAGGTGGTTGAGCATATTACAACCCTGGTTCAGATGTTACTTTGCCATCTTAGCTTGAATGAACCAAGATGACATCCCTAGCTTTAAATGTATATGTAGATCCTAACTCACACTCCTCAACCTTGCACAAACTTTTCACTAACAAAAAGAAAGATATTTACAAATGAAGACAGATAGTTGAAAGATTTGAGGGCTCACTGGAAGATCTTTAAACTAGATTAGAAGGGGGAAAAGAGTAAAATCAGGTTTGCTGGATATACGAGTGGGGTGGCATGACTGTTTAAGGGACAGTGTGCTAGCAAGGTCCTTTGGTCTGCCATGTCAGTGGAGATAGGGGATGGAGATCCACATGGCAGCAAAGATACAAGGGTTATTGATACCTTAGAAACCACGGAAGCACCTGAGAAAGGTCACATAGGAATTAAGGCTTCTCCCTCAAAAAAGGTTGCAGTATCAATAGTCCTAGTGAACTGTCTCTACACCAATGCATGCAGCATGGGTAACAGGAGGAGATAGAAGCCATTGTGCAGCAGGAAAACTATGATATAGTTGCAATCAAAGAAACATGATGGGATGACTCACACAACTGGAGTGCTGCAATGGATGTCTACAAACTCTTCAGAAGGGATAGGTGAGGAAGGAGAGGTGGTGAGGGGCAACCCTGTATGTTATTAGTATTTTGTCTAGAGCTTGACAAAGGCAATGATAGGGTTGAGTATATAAATACTCAATCAGGGAGAAGGCCAACAAGGCAGATATAATGTCTGTTACAGACCACCCAACCAGGATCAAGAGACAGACAAAATATTCTATGAGCAGCTGGGAGAAGTCTAACGATTACTAGCCCTTGTTCTCATGGGGGACTTCAACCGACTAGATGTCTGCTGGAAACACAATACAGCAGGAAGGAAACAGGCCCTGCACTTGACTCCAAATATGGAATATTACTGTCCTCCTGCATCCTTCCACGTTTTTTTTAATCAAACGCTTGAGAGCTCTCTGCGGCATTTCTTTACTCTTTAACAAAGTCAATAAAAGTTCCAAGTTTTTTCCTTCTATACGCACCCCCTGTTTCTTTAAAATATGCTTAAACATCTTCAACACTGACTTTTCTTCTGTTCACATATTCACACCCATTATGATCTCAGCTGCTCACCTGATCCTGATGAGAACAGGTAGTTCTGGAACTTCTTCTATTTCTTCTCCTTCTTGAGTTCTGTGCCTACTTGGTCCAGCCAGTACACAATCGATCAGCTGAGAGTTCCCCTCCGGACACACCTTGATGGGGTGTGCTTTATCGATCCAGCATACTGCAGTATCTCCTGTTGTCTTCAGTATCTCCGGCTATCTCCAGTATCTCCAGTATCTCCGGTCGTCTTCCAGAATCAGGCTGCTAGTCACATCAAGATCGGGGTCACTATTTGACGAGGGGATTGAGACACAGACTTCAATCCGATGGATCGAAGGTCCTTTATTGAGTAAGTTGTTTCTTTATATACCCTTTTGGGTTACATAACAGGCTGTCCATAAGGCTATCTACAGTGTATTATTGGCTAAAGGTAGCTGTCCGTAAGTCTGTTACTAACATATTATTGGTTAAATAACTGCACATGCTAAAAAAACAAGTTACACTAAAATTAAGCATGTTGATATTTTTCTTCTTTTGTTTTTCTCTCAGTTGCTACTTCTTCCCACTGAACTAGCTCTTGTTTATCTCTTGACTGCCTGTTCTTCCCACTGAACTAGCTCTTGTTTATCTCTTGACTGCCTGTTCTTCCCACCGAACTAGCTCTTGTTTTTCTCTTAGCTCTCTGTTTCAAGGTCTTGTCAGAATTGTTCAATGTCAACAAGGCCCACAGCATCAAGTCCTTCTTCCCTATAAAAAGTCTCCACACTGACCCACCCGTCCTTAAAATACCTTCAGGGATAGTGACTCAACTACCTCCTTGGGTAGCCTGTTCCAGTGCCTGATGACCCTATCTGTGAAATTTTTTTTCTGATGTCCAGCCTGAACCTCCCCTGGTGGAGTTTGAGGCCATTCCCTCTTGTACTATCCCCTGTCACTTGGGAGAAGAGGCCAGCTCCCTCCTCTCTACAACCTCCTTTCAGGTAATTGTAGAGAGCAATAAGGTCTCCCCTCAGCCTCCTCTTCTCTAGGCTAAACAACCCCAGTTCCTTCAACCGCTCCTTGTAAGACTTGTTCTCCAGCCGCTTCACTAGCTTCGTTGCTCTTGTATAAATATAAATAACTTTTCTTTCTGAAAAGCTATTTAATGTGTATTTTACTTTTCTTACAGGGGATGGTATGAATGCTTATATGGCAGAGTAACAACAAAGGTAACTAGTACAACAAAGATATTTGCAAATAACTTTATATCCCAGCTGAGTAGATGCATCAGTAAGTCATAACTAAAATGACTTTTTTTCTAGACATCCCTTTCCATGTTTCACTGTCAGGGTTGGGGCAATCCTCGACACGTAGAAGTTGTGAGCCAAAAGACCATCTTTATTGATTTTACAAGACTTGTTATACCCCTTCCCGAGCTGCACGTCCATGCACGATTGGCTTAGCTAAAAACATAATTGGATGACTCCTTCTCAGCTGTAACTTCATAATTGGGTGATTCCACCTGCGGCCTGGCAGCTTCCTAATCTTGTTTACTCGGCTCTTCTTGGCACCTTCCAGCTTCTCCAAGGATATACAGGCATCTATTCAAAGCCAATGTTTAAGTTTACACACTCTGACTCCTCGGACCAGCTGAGGTTTCCCACAATTCCCCCTTTTTGTATTTGTGCTACAAAAATTGCCCATACCTTCTGCTGCAGGGCTCTTGCAACAGAGACACAAGACAGCAACATTAATAACACAAACTACAACAATGAACAAAATCAACAATCTAGATCTTAACAAAGATAACAACTACCTTGACAGTTCCCATCCTTTAAGCAAGCTATTCAACTAATTCCACCCATCGACTCCTTATCCAATACAACACATTCCCTCAAAGCCTTCAAATTCATGTCCTTAAACTAATAATGAGAATCTATTACAATTCTATTTTGTGATACGGCATACTTTTAACACTATCAATATCAGTTAACAAACCACTCAGTGAAATCAATGTAGCATTGGTTTGCTTACCTAGCCAACATTCCAAATTCATTATCTTTTTAAGGCGGCTGCCGTAGCAACCCAAGGTGCCAATACTGAGGCTGCTATAATTTTTTGTAATAAGTTTGGATGTTGGTGACATAAGCTCCCCAAAGCTACATGGCCCATCCTTAAGTTTCAAAAGAATTCCACTCCCCATGCTCATTCCCCACAAACTAGAAAGATCCCTACAGGCAAAACCAACTAGAACAGAAAAGGAGCGTGACATATTAGAGGAGGTGTATCTGCTTCGGTTGTGGGATCATTTGTTCTTCACTTGCGCGGACCATCCACAACAGGCCGAACACAGCGAGCAAGAACCCATTGAGGGCCACTACCTGTGGAAACACAAGCATACCCTCTTCCCCAGGTTAATAAATCCCATGGAGGTGATCATTGTCCACTTTGTAGGTCTTTAACCTTAACGCCTTTTTTGAATCATCAGCCATAATGATTGTAGCACGTCAAATAACAAGGCATTACTCACGTTTCCCAAAAGTGCTTTATCCATTCACTGGACTAGTCCTGCTACGTAAGCTGAATCTGTAACAATATTCATTGCACAAGTACATCATTGGAATGCCAACGTAACAGCATGGAGTTCCACGATCTGACGGGAACCATCTTGCTGCTCGACTATGTGTTGCCACTGGTGACTATCATACTAGTCAACAGCTGCTTTTCCAGTGCATCCTGATCCATCTGTAAATACTATAGGACCTGTCACAGGTTCTTTCTGGTTTAATTGTTTCTGTCAAATACAAATCTGACTTCCTAATTTACATAACAGATAGGAAGGAAAATGATACTCAATTTGTCCTGTATAATTCATTAATGCGGCCTGCAATGCTGAACTGTTAGTTAGACACCATTCAAAATAGTCTACCTGTACAGGTAAGATGATTTTTTCGGGTCTTAATGATAATCTGTGCCAATAATTCAAACAGGCCAGAAGCAGTCTTCTTGTTGCGACAAGACGAGAAGGTCCATTCCAATACATGAAGTGGGTCTTCCCAATCTGGGTTCCACTGCACGATCATTGCAAATGGTATCATGTCATCAATCAAAACAAATACTTGGACTGCAACAGTGAGCTCAGTTCTCCACACATGCTTTTCCCGAATTGCCCGTTCCACCATCCCAATTGTTTGCCTTCCTTCGGAGGTCAAAGACCGCGGTGCTGTAATATTGGTGTCTCCTTTGAATAGTTCCAAAAGGGGCTTCAATTGAGATGAAGTTAGGCCTAAATAAGGCCATAACCAATCAATGATTCCTGCCAATTTCTGTATATTATTCAAGGTTTTCACTTCAATCATCAGTTGGATCGCTTGTGGCAGCACAGTGCGGTCAAGCACCCTCATGCCTAAATAAAGCCATGGCTGAGTGCGTTGTACCTTCTCTGCAGCCACCACTAGGCCAAATTGGTTCAATGAAATTCATGCGTCAGATTCCATTGCTCACAACAGTTGAGATGTTGGAGCAGCCAAAAGGATATTATCCATGTAATGACAACAGTACCCCATTGCATATTTTTCTCTGATTGGGCTCAAGGCTTGAGCTAAAAACCATTAACAGATGGTGGGTGAATTTTTCATCCCTTGTGGGAGAACCTTCCAATGGTACCTCGGCGATGGTTCAGCATGGTTGATTGATGGAACTGTAAAAGCAAACTTTTCCATATCATTTACATCTAACAGAACAGTAAAGAAACAATCTTTTAAGTCTATCACAACAATTTCCCACTGCATGGGGATCATTGTAGGTGAGGGTAATCCCGGTTGCAGAGCTCTCATTGTTGCCATCACCTCATTGATCCGACGTAAATCATATAATAATCACCATTTTCCTGATTTTTTCTTAATCACAAGTACTGGGGTATTCCACGGGCTATGGGATGGTTCAATATGACCTGCAGCTAGTTGTTCTGCTACCAAAGTCCGCAGGCCTATAAGTTTTTCGCAATTGAGGGGCCACTGATCCACCCAAACCGGCTTCTCTGTTAACCATCTCAAAGCCAATGTAGGTCTCTTCACGCCCTGCAACACAGTGAACTCTAATGAAAATCCGTGGTTATCCGAACCCCCAATTGTGACAGTCTCTTCCCCATAAGTTCAAAGGGGCCACAGTCACATAATGTCAAACAGTAACCTTTTGTCCTTCTGGGTTGGTGATGAGTACTGGTTTCATTGTCATGAAACCGTTGGTGACTCCCCCAGGCCCACGACGCCTTGAGTGGTAGAAATCACAAGCCAAGAAGAAGGCCAATCTCGTTGAGAAATAACAGTGACATCTGCACCTGTATCTAATAGTCCATTTACCTTCAACGATTTTGGCAATGCCTGATCCATGTACACACCATTTGTGGTCGACTGTCAGACAGCGTTTGCATCCAAAGCACTTGGGGTTGTCCGGTGGATCCAAATCCTCCAGTGCCTCGGGTGACCTGTTCATTCCTAGGGACACAACTCATAAAAGGTACAAGCAGAGCAATGCGAGTGCCTTTTTCCACTGTAACAGGAGGAGTGGATGTGGAAACCATAGCATAAATTTGTCCCTCATCAGCATCAATGACTCCCACATGTACCATAAGTCCTTGTATAGTAGCACTTGATCGTCTAATTAATAATGCACTTAGTCCATTTCCGATGGGTCCCCAGGCGTCCAAGGGAACATTATGCACCCCCTGTGTTGTTAGAGTTACTGTGTCGGCGGTGGATACATCCATGCCGGCTGATCCCTTGATTTTCCCTGACAGCTGGTTGCATAGGTCCGTGTTTGAAAATGGCTGAGGGATGGATTGTTTGCTGATGCAGCATGAATTTTTGTCTGCGCGCGCCTCCTCGTGCTCTTCTTGCCGAGGTTTCCCACATTTCACAAAAATGAATTCTCTGTTAAAAGAAGAATGGGTGGTCAAACAATGGAACAGGCTTCCTAGAGAAGTGGTCAATGCCCCAAGCCTGTCAGTGTTCACGAGGCATTTTGACAGTGCCCTTAATAGCATGCTGCAACTTTTGGTCAGCCCTGAACTGATCAGGTAGTTGGACTGGATGATCATTTTAGAACCCTTCCAAATGAAATATTATATTCTGCTTTATTCTACTCTATTCTGTTTTGTTCTCATCCCACAATCAGACTAATGCCAAGCCAGTCTCTGAACAATGGCGACCTTGGAAGCCACAAAATCCCTCTGCTGCCTCCGCCTCCTCCTGGGCCAATTTGGGTCAAGCAATACCCATTACACTGGTTTGTTATAAATTGGATAAAAATTGTTAGTATACTGTTCTCCCTTTGTAATCAATTGCATGGACACCTTAATGTATGTTTCCAGCATTTTGTTTTGGCTATTGGGGCATTTACTGTGGTTGGGGTTTGGATTCCTGTCTTAACCATGATATCCTCACATGTAGATGCCCTGTTTCTCTGATTGTGCTGAACAGAGTATTGACAAGCACAGGCCAAGTCCCAAAACAGTGCTAAGAGCTTCTGATTCTCAACTGAGATCTTGCATGGCACAGTGATCGGAGCTTTCCCTTTACATGCCTTTGTTTTTCTCCTCTACCACCAGTGGTAGGAGCTAGAATCATAAATTCATAGAATAGTTTGGTTTGGAAGGGACCTTTAAAGGTCATCTAGTCCAACTCTCCTGTAATGAGCAGGGATATCTTCAACTAGATCACGTTGCGCAGAGCCCTATCCAACCCGACCTTGCCTGTTTCCAGGCATGGGGCATCTACCACCTTTCTGAGCAACCTGTTCCAGTGTCTCACCACCCTCATTGTAACATCCCTGTTGAAGGGAGAGGCAAGGTGCTTTTCTATCAGGTGGCATGCCAGTTCAACAGTATTCTATCTGTTCAGGTGTAAAATCCCAGGCTATAGTACATGATAACTGCTTTAGCCACCTGCCCAAATACTCCTAACACATCCTTTCACCCAGGGGTCAACTGCCTTGGAGCACCTTTCTCTGTTGCCTCACCAACAAGTTGTTTCCTCTTACATCATGATAAAACCAGGTTCCACACACCCAACAAATAGAATCAAGCATTTTGTACATGAGGATGTACATGAGGATGTACAAGAACCTTGGGTGCCCATGCAACAAAGATAGTTACGTCAATGCCAGAGAAAAGGGAGGTGCAATCTCTCATTCATTTACACACGCTACTCCTCACCCCTTCACCACAAATACAACATCATAAATTCCTCACAATTATTCTGTTCTCTATCAAAGTTTACATTATGTTTTCCTGTTACCTCTCCAAGTTTCTGCCCTTATCTTGATTTTCTCAGAGCTGCAGGTTGGGATCCATTAAAGGATTGTGGTGGGTTGACCTTGGCTGGCTGCCAGATGATGACCAGGCTGCTCTCTCACACCTCTTTCATCAACAGGACTGGGGATGAGAGGAAATAGAAAGAAAAGATCATGGGTCAAGATAAGGACAAGGATATTACATACCAATTACTGTCATAGGCAAAACATGCTCAACTTGAGGCTGCAGTTCCTTCAAGAGCTGCTCCAGTGTGGCTCTTTTCCAGCTTGGGTCCCTCAGAGGGTCAGAGGTCTTGCCCGAAAACCTGCTCCGGCATGGGTTCCTCTCCATTGGACACAGGTCCTGATAGAAGCCTGCTCCAGCATGGACTTTCCACAGGCTGCAGCTTCCTTTAGGGCACATCGACCTGCTCCTCCACAGGCTGCAGTGTGGATATATGTCCAGTGTGGTCCACCATGGGCTGCAGGAGGACAACCTGCTCCACCATGGTTCCTTCCATGGGCTGCAGGGAAATCTCTGCTCTGGCGCCTGGAGCAGCTCTGCCCCCTCCTTCCTGATCCTCTTACATATTCAGTGTTATTGTTCTTGCCTCTGCTTGTGTTATGCCTTGTTCTATTCTTTTATATACCAATTAGCTACAACATAAGATCGACTGAACTAAAACATATATAGCCACCAAAGTGATCAGCTGTCCCAGCTGTGTCCCCTCCCACCTTATTGTGCACCCCCAACCTACTCACTGGTGGGCCTGTGTGAGAAGCAGAAAAGGCCTTGACTGTGTAAGCACTGCTCAGTAGTAACAAAATCATCCCTGTGCTATCAACACTGTTTCCAGCACAAATCCAAAACGTAGCCCCATACTAGCTGCTGTGAAGAAAATTAACTCCATCCCAGCCAAAACCAGTACAACAGGACAGACTGCACTGATCAGGAGCAGAGTGTGACCAGAGAAGCACATTGATATACCACCCATTTACATAACTCATTCCTTTTATCCCCTCTTCACCCTGTTTTCCCGTGTTTGTTCCTCCCAAAGTCACCTCAATGCCTCTCTTTTCCTGACCTTGGTCCTTCTTGTAAACGTTCTATTATAAATCTTTTGCAATCCCAAAATACTCTTACCCTGCATCCCATAATGAGTCCCATACCCCTGGGTAGGCAGTAACCCCTATCAGTCTGCAAGGTGCTATGGGGAAAGCGTTTCCCTTGTACTCATTTGGTGGGTGACACATCTGGACAATGAGCTGATGGCTCTCTTTGGATAACTATTTTACAAAGCAACAAGTTTGTCACAAGGAAAAAACCTTAAATCTGAGTGTGAATTAAGTTATTTTATGCTCAGTACACAAAATATTTCTTCTGACTGTTTTAACTGAAAATAAATTTTCTTTTTGTGAGGCTATCTGATAAAAGCTCATCTGCACACCCAAAAAGGAACTCAGGTTCTGGAGTGAAGATCAAGCCAGACTAGCTGGCAAATAGGTGAAGCAGCCTGGGAGCAAAGGGGTGAATGGATCTCTAAGGGCCAGCTCTGGGAGTGAAAGTGTCTGTGTCTCTCTAAGGGTGAGAACACAGGGGATTGGCTACTGGGGCAGTTCCATCCAGTTCAGGGTGTGAGAGTGTCTGTATATCTCCAGGAGTGAGAGCACAGCTGGGGGGGGAAGTTATTGATATCTGGAAATTCCTGGCTAGCCCTGTGTGCTTGTAAGAGTCTGTACCAGCAACCAGAATAGGATTGTGGCCTTGGGACCTCCTATGTCCAGGTGCCAGCAACTGGGGAGCCTGAGATCCATGGACAGATACTGGGCAGACTGAGTGTGTGAGCCCAGCTGCAGGAGGGATCCACCTTGAACATATGCATACATACATATACATATGTCTCATTAGTGGACTTTCATCTTGCTCAGCCAGATGGGAGCAGGAGAGACCATTGGTGCTGTCTATGTTTGTGTGAGGGCACTGAGTGTCTGTGAGCTGTGTGGCCAGCTGCATATGCGTGTGTGTGTATATATATGGGAAGTATATGTGTTCCTCGAGTGTGTGCATCTGCTGGGAATGCCTCTTAAGGCTCACCACTGGTTGGACCTGGAGAAATGGAGCAGAAACAACCTCACCTCTCAGGCTGTTAGATCCAGCATGACATGTTTTCCTCTAGCATCTTTCTAAACAGAACCACGGACGTGAGTTACAGATAATTCTGCTCCAATATCCTGCTTTATTGATTAAATTTCTTGACTGGAGGCTATATATATTTTGTTATGTTCTGTTGTCTGATGATCACTGGACTTCTGTTCTGGAGGGTTCTGTTGCCATCACTACCCCTGCTCTTCTTAGGTGTGGTAGGTCTGTACCTCACTAGCAAGATTGCTACTCTTGCCTGCCTTGCTGTTGCCTTTAGCTCCTGGCTTGCCTGTACTTGTAGAGCAGTTACTGTTGCTGTCTTCTGATAGTTATTTCTTCACTCTTGATTTAACTACTTATGACAAAGCTAAACAAAAAGGTAAGACACTTGAGATTCAATTGCTTTCTTTCAAGCTTGTTGGTCTAGTACCAGAATCATAATGTATTTTCAGTTTTGAAAGCCTTTCACAAATCATGAAGCATCTTGAACGCAGGTTGTGCAGTTCTAGTAGCAGTAGACTAAGAAGCTAATGTTTCATGACTTATGAAAAATTTAAAATTAAACTTTCAATTGTTAATGGTGTATGTGTGCTTGGAGGAGGGAGTTCTTTGTGAGAGGGGCTGGGTGTGCACACCCCTAGTAGATCTCGAGCTATCTGACCTTAAAGACACATCAAGTTTAATGTTGGCCTTTTTACTCTAAGAGGACTTCCGTGCCTTTGACCCAAGTCTTGAAAGTAGCAAGGTCAAAAAAACCCCAAAGCCCACAAAAACCCTACCAAAAACAGGCTGCCTGATCAAGGGGAGGATGTTGATGAAGTGTTTTTACTTCAACCACAGGAAGCACGGCAATCGTAGGCCTCATCTGCTTCAGCCTATTCACTGGCAGGACAACATGAGAATCAGGGAAGGCTTGACTCTGTAAGCAGAACTCAGCAGTAACTACAACATTCCTGTGTTACCAACACTGTTTTCATCTCAAATCCAAAACATAGTCCCATACAAGCTACTATGAAGAAATTTGATTCTATCCCAGCCGAAGCTAGTACAGTATGTGAGTCAGAAAAGGAAGACAAAATAAATTGATCCAATGGCTGATCTGTATTCCTTGCAAATTACCCCAAGTAGTACATTAGAAAGTTATTTCTGGTATGGAAAATGAGAATATGAATCAATAAAAACAGTAAGGAAAGATGGGGGAAATGAATTTTGAGATAGTAGTAGTGGTAGCCGTTCTGCACGCAACAACCGAACATCAACCCCTCCCCAACACTTCCATTAAAGAAATTTAAGCTTTTCTTTCTCTCCTCTTTGAAATGCCTTTGCATTGTGCTTTTTAGAGTTTGCATTTATAGAGTTCTGCAGCGTGTTTATTAGAGTACAGAATATAGTCAAGTGGCTCTCAGGCCCTATTCTAACACAGAAGAATCTTTTCTGGATAGCAGCTTCTGGTGGTATTTTGGTAGAGGAATAAACAGAAGTCTATTCTAAATTAATACCATGACATAAGAATGGCCTCTGAAGACACAGATTAGCAATATAACTAAAACCTACCAGATTTAGTATGGAAATACTGTAATTTTGTATTAGCTTTCAAATGTCTTAGTCTCCTCTTCTCCTATAAGAACTTTGATTTTTCTACAAGAGGACTTGTTCTCTGATCCCTGCACCAGCTTTGTCACTCATCTCTGGACACACTCCAGAGCCTCAACATCCTTCTTGTGGTGAGGGGCCCAGAACTGAACATAGGATTCAAGGAGCGGCCTCACCAGTGCGGAGTACAGAGGGAGAATCACCTCCCTGGACCTGCTGGTCACACCATTTCTGATACAAGCCAGGATGCCATTGGCCTTCTTGGCCACCTGGGCACACTGCTGGCTCATGTTCAGTTGGCTGTCAATCAACACCCCCAGGTCCTTCTCCTCCTGGCAGCTTTCCAGCCAGACTTCTCCTAGTCTGTAGCACTGCATAGGGTTGTGGTGTCCCAAGTGCAGGACCCAGCATTTGGCCTTGTTAAACCTCATGCCATTGGTCTCAGCCCAGAGGTCCAGCCTGTTCAGATCCCTTTCCAGAGTCTCCCTACCCTCCAGCAGATCGACAATTCCACCCAGCTTGGTGTCTTCCACAAACTTGCTAAGGGTACCCTCAATGCCTTCATCCAGGTCGTTGATGAAGACATTGAACAGGGCTGGACCCAGCACTGAGCCCTGGGGAACCCCACTTGTCACTGGCTTCCAGATGGATTTAACACCATTTACCACCACTCTCTAGGCCCGGCCATCCAACCAGTTTTCTACCCAGGAGAGTGTGCACCTATCCAGGCCAGAGGCTGACAGTTTCTTAAGCAGAATGCTGTGAGAAACTGTGTCAAAGGCTTAACTGAAGTCCAACAAGACTACATCCCCAGCCTCTCCCTCATCTAGCAGGTGGATCATTTTGTCATAGAAGGCGATCAGGTTGGTTTGGCAAGACCTGCCTTTTGTGAACCCATGTTGACTGGGCCTGATCATCCAGTTCTCTTGCATGTGCTTCATGATAGCACTCAAGATCACCTGTTCCAGTTGCAAAGCGAAAGGTATTTTCTTTATAAATTAAGGATTCTGGTTGTACTTTAGAAATAGGGCACTACCATGTAGAGCAGTAGCTTGAAAGACTACCTACAAGATATAGTAAATAAAGCTCTCACAGAAATAACTACAGTACAATTTAAATTAAGTCAGAACAGAAAAAAGTTTATTACTACTGCAATTAGAGATAACACAGAGCAGCCAACTGACAGCCGTTGCTAATATGAACTCTGTCCAAATGAGGCAGTTACAGGTTTTACATACCTTTCGATTACACAACCCATTCTTGCCAAAAACTGTATCAGATAAACAGGATACAGTAAATAACAGCAACTGAAATCCTTCAGATAAAATAATGCACTGACTAGAGGCTCCATACAACACATACGTTGTTGACTGCATACATACCCTTTTCTGAGTAACAGGATCCAATTTGATATGCGTTTGTTGCTTTTGCTGTTAGAGAGCAGCTAGGATCCTGTACCATGCTCTTCTGTTGGGGGAAGAAATAGCTAGCTTGCTGCCTGCATCAGCTGTGCCTATCCGCAAAAAAAAAAAATCAGCTCATTCCACCCCCCTTTTCTCAGTGTGTTAGAGGCTGGAGAGAGAAAGCTGATCACGTGGACGGAGGCGGGGTAAGTGAGGAGCAGGCTCTGCTGCTGATTGCCAGACTAGGAGAAGAAAGAAAATGGTGGAGTTAGAGATAGCAGCAGTTGAAGGAAAGGTTTGTTTCCTAGGTTTCCTGTCGTTATTTGTGCTGTCAATTTCACTGGTGCCATAATTGCTGTTTTGTGCGCCGAGGTAGTCGGCACAGAATCAAGTCAAGGTATAAGATGGCCTCTCTTTTTCAGGGCTGAACTAGATAGGGGGAGGATTGCACTCGGAGGGGAGGGAAAAATCCCTGTCGATTACAAAGGTGTTTTATATGTTGTACTGGTGATATTTGCTAAGCTTTTCTGGGGAAGGATAGGTCTCACTTGGAGTAACAGTAAGAGGGTCTGGATGACTGCATGTAAGATTGTGTGTATTGTGCTGTGATGCACCATATATACGTCTGGTGGATCCAGTATATAATTATTGTATTAATCTGTGATATGTATAAACTGTGTAGCATTGTAGGAGTACACTCCTTGTTTTATGGGATTTCTTTTTAGTTAAGCATATTGTAAAAAGAAAAAAAAAGAGGCAATGGCAGCCATTAGCATCAGGACTGCAGAGCTAGGGTAGGTACTTGGTGCATGAATCATATATGAATGAGAACATGGGAATGGATGATAGTAGGTTGTAAGACTCTAAGTGTGTATGAGAGAAATTCACATCTGCTTTCTGAGCTGCAGTGAAAGATATAAAGATATATTAATGCCATAGACCCAGCTGCAAGTAGTAACTTCAACAAATAGCTATGTGCAGTGGGTTATTTTAATAATATTGAGAAATGCATGGAATGTTATTGTACAGAATTATTTATACTCTACCATCATTTTTTTATCACTCCTCTGATTAAAAGGAGAAACAGAGGTCAAGAGGAGGAAATTAATTGCTGAGCAAGCAGAACACAGTTGTAACTGGACAGAGAGTGAAGATGTGTCCTGTCAGGGTCCTACTAGGTTTCTGGCTTGTGGGAAAGGCTCAAGGGAGAGGAGACCCTCCCATTCCTATTTGTAAGCTTCCCTTAGTCAGCTGTTAATATCGAATACTAATTTTAGGAAAGGGAGACCTCTTGACTCTTCCTGGAGGAGCATCTATGTAAGTTCTGGTGCAGTTAGGGTGTGGAGTGCTTAAATTATCTTCCAGGTCGATGCAGCCATAAATATTTTACTTTTTTTTCTGGGAAGTTTAGTCTTAACAAAAGCAATTTACTGCAGTTTGTTTCACTATCGTCACATGTAGAGTTATGTTTGGAAAGTGACCGAGGACTTGAACCTGGTATGAAAGAAATTTTTATTTTTTTTCTCTTTCCCTATTTGCAGCCATATTGGGTTGTAGAATTATAGCTTATCTTGGCATGCCCTACGGATCTGTCATAGTCATGAAGAAACTACAGTAGAAAGGCTGGAAGGCATAGATTTTTCCCAAATGTTGCATATTATTAAGGGTGAGCAGACATGTAGTATTAATTCTTATCTTTACTATTCATTACCTTATGTCAGGTGATATTCCTTGTCATAGTGATGTGTTCTACTGAGTATTCATTTTGAATGTGGCTTACAGGCTCCCAACCAACTTGTTCCCTGAAATATTCCAGTCACAATGGTTTAAATTCTACTGCATTGTATTCAAAACCTGAACTGTCCTTATCTCTGCAGCCTGTACCTGTCACGCTTCCAGAAATGGATGTGTAATATATCTTTTTACAAATGCTGAATATACCTAGAAAATAAACATTCCTTGCTACTACAATTGTGTGCATCCGTGTACTTGCTGCAGCTACAGGAATTTAATCTTTTATTATAATCAGCTAATAAAAAATGAGGTATGTGCTCACCTTTTGAGCCAAAGAAGTCCACTACTGTGAGTTCCCAGAAGTCGTCTTACCTATCGTTTTTAATTGCAGTAATTTCTAATTGTGCATATAACTCTTTCGTCCAGCTAGTTCAAAACAAATGTTATATTTTTCCATGTTTCGGCTTTTTCTCCAATACTTAATTTAAGATAGGTTATTATAAGTTTTTTCAATAATTAACTATGCAAGAATTCAAGATTGTGTATCTCTAGTTCAAATCTTGTTCTTGTTATTTCTATGGAACCACAGTCTTGACAGAAGAAGAAACGGTTGTTTCTTTTAAAAACTATTCCTTACTACTTACAAGTGACTGCCACCACTTCTAAAGACCGTTACTGAGTAATTCTGCTCTGTCAGTGTGTTTCAGTGTATTTTTGTGTATTTACACTGAAAAGTTAAGTCTTCAGTAAGTGTTAATGCAAGGCTGTGGAGAAAACTGTACAAATCCAGTAAATCCAGCATTCTAATACATTTTCAGAATAATTGTATGTATGTCTCACCGGTGAAATGTAAAGTGCTTTGTTTGGAAGAAGAAAAGCAGCTTATGTTCACTGGGGAGGTGAAAACTCCCAAACACTTAAATGCTGAGGAGACTGTAGATGTAAACAAATCAGAGGGTCAGAGGTGATTTCTATAGTAATTTATCAGATGGATCATTCTACATATTTTTTCTCCTAGTTTTTCCCTGCAGCATTCTGCTACGGAAACTGTCAGCCTCTGGCCTGGACAGACACACACTCTCCTGGGTAGAAAACTGGCTGGATGGCTGGGCCCAGAGAGTGGTGGTAAATGGTGTTAAGTCCAGCTGGAGGCCAGTAACAAGTGGTGTCCCCCAGGGCTCAGTGCTAGGTCCAGTCCTGTTCAATGTCTTCATCAATGACCTGGATGAGGGCATTGAGGGTACCCTTAGCAAGTTTGCAGATGACACAAAGCTGTGTGCAAGTGTCGATCTGCTGGAGGGTAGGGAGGCTTTGCAAAGGGACCTGGACAGGTCGGACCGCTGAGCAGTGTCCAATGGCATGAGGTTTAACACGGCCAAATGCCGGGTCCTGCACTTGGGGCACAACAACCCTATGCAAAGCTACAGACTGGGAGAAGCCTGGCTGGAAAACTGCCAGGAGGAGAGGGACCTGGGGGTGCTGGTCGACAGCCGACTGAACATGAGCCAGCAGTGTGCCCAGGTGGCCAAGAAGGCCAATGGCATCCTGGCTTGTATCAGAAATGGTGTGACCAGCAGGTCCAGGGAGGTTATTCTCCCTCTGTACTCAGGACTGGTGAGGCCGCTCCTTGAATCCTGTGTTGAGTTCTGGGCCCCTCACCACAAGAAGGACGTTGAGGCTCTGGAGCAAGTCCAGAGAAGAGTGACGAGGCTGGTGAAGGGGCTGGAGAAGAGACCCTATGAGGAGCGGCTGAGAGAGCTGTGGTTGTTTAGCCTGGAGAAGAGGAGGCTGAGAGGAGACCTCATTGCTCTCTACAACTACCTGAATGGAGGTTATAGAGAGGAGGGTAATGGCCTGTTCTCACAAGTGACAGGGGACAGGACAAGAGGGAATGGCCTCAAGCTCCGCCAGGGAACTTTAGGCTAGACATTAGGAAAAATTTTTTCACAGAAGGGGTCATTGGGTACTGGCAGTGGCTGCCCAGGGAGGTGGTTGATTCACCTTCCCTGGAGGTGTTTAAGGCATGGGTGGATGAGGTGCTGAGGGGCATGGTTTAGTGATTGATAGGAATGGTTTAACTCAATGATCTAGTGGGTCTCTTCCAATCTGGTTGTTCTATGATTCTATGATTCTATCAGGCAGACACAGTTACAGGAATTATGCAGACCTATGAGAACTGAAATACCATTCCCCAGAATGTCACCACACAGAATGTGTCCTTTACTTGGAGCAAGATTAAAGATATATAGAAAACTTGCAACCACCGCTATGAGAAAACACCCCTATGGGTGTTCATGCTATGAATGTTCAGGGAAATTGGAGCCAGCAGGATATAGTTGATGACTTGAAAGCAGGCTTCTTGGAAGTTTGGCATCTATGCTATTTGTAAATGTTCCCCTGTGCAACAGAGGTGGTCTTTGGACTTGGCCAATGGAGGGATATGTCGAGCAATAGCCCAGTCCTTTTGATCCCATGAATATGATATCCCTGTTGAGGAACTAAGAAGCAGGGAATCAATTAGAGTTGTTTGGGCTGCTGGAGTGTGTTTACAGGCAAGAGGAGAGGAACACCAAAAAGATGATGAACGCTGATGTTATGGCCTGAACATGCCAGTGGGTAGGCAGGTTTAATAACACCCCTCTGTTATCACCTGTTGACTTGATGGGATGTCTTATTAATCGACAAGTGACCTATATGTATCACATGGCAGGGGGGGAGGGCGGGTGGAGGGGAGAGCAGACAGGATGGAACATGCCCAAAGATTAGTGTGAGATCAGCAGCATAGCTAAAGAGAATGCTTAGAGTACAGTAGTAGGCTGCATTCCTGATATTCCAGGTAAACTCATTTTGTTAGTAGATCTGAATCTTGTTTTAGTTGGGACTTTAACAAAGATTTTATTTGCAAATATATTAGGCTATAAATAGACCGTGAAGCTTCAATTTTATATTTTCATACTTTCTTTATGAATATTAAAAAATCTGCAACTCTTGTATGCTCTTGCTTACGTGCTTAGTTTCTGTGCATGGAAGCATTTATGAGCTTTTGAGGTTCATTGGCTCTGAGAAAGGAGAGGGAAACTATCAAATATTTACAACCTGCTTCTCAATATTGTAATCCAGTAGTATTTCAGATCCTTGAGAAGGAACTTTAGGATATGGCAGGAATAAAGTTTTAATTAATTTGGTTTTGAACGGGGAGAAGAGAGTGGGAATGAGCTGATGGGCTCACATTAAGTACTTTGAAATTTTATACTCATACATCTCCGCTGTTCTCTTCATCTCCTCCCTGATGTACATAAAATTCCCACGTCTTTCTCGTTGTTCTTTTCAGACCCTTCTAGAAGTCATTAACAAACAACCTCACACATACACAGAAAAATTAGGATGCTAACCCTAATTGAAATGAGGGCTCTTTGGTTTTAGACTTTCTATTTCTCTAGGATTTAAGGATATTTTATTTTATTTTATATTATTTTTTATATTATTTTTTAAATTATTTTTTATAAGAGCTGCCTTTAAGCTGAGGCATTACCACTGATCCCTGCATGTGCTACACTGCAGCTAGGCCTGTGCCTGATCTCAGAACTCGGTGATTCAACCATAGCCTGGACCCACTGGCTTGGCTTCCTGGCTTGGCCTTGGACCTGCCTTATCACTACGGACTTGCTGAGTGAACACTGGACTGTGTCTGATCTCAACTGCTGTCACTGGTCCTAATACAGAACCAGACTTGCTGCTCTGCGTTATGGCTCCTTGTTGGTGAGGTCACTGCTCATGCTTGCCTTGTTCTTCTGCTCCGCTCCTGGCTCACCTTTGGTTGCAGAGCAGCTGGCCCTTGAAGCTCCCTGACAAAAATAAGTCAAAGGAGAATCAGATCCCTCTTCCTTTTATATTGTCTGAATCCTGATGGCTTCCCATGAGGAAATATCCTCTTAGCTTGAAATTTTGAAGTATAACCAATTCCTCAAAAAGAATTTATTTAATGAAAAGTGACAGAAGTTAACTAGAATTTTACTGGAGTTTCAACATTTTTTCATAGAATCATAGAATCATAGAATAACCAGGTTGGAAGAGACCCTCTGGATCATCGAGTCCAACCATTTACACTGATCTCCCTGCTCGCAGCCCCATCCACTCCTCCATCAACCCCAGAGCTCCATCAGCTCCGACCTCGTGTTCCCGAGAGAAAATGAGACCTTCAGAGATTGGGATTTTCCCAACGGAGGAGCTGCCGACAGCTCCAGAAAGGAGCAACTGAGGGGAGACCAGCCAGAAAAGGAGGGGAAAAAGGGGGCAGAGAGAAACAAATGTGCATTTCAAGGGGAAAATGCTGGTGCTAAGGGCTGCCCTCACCTGGGCTTTCATCCCCGAGTCCCCGTTGACGCTGTACTTCTTGTTCGGCATCGCGGTGCCCCTGGCAGCCCCTCCGCGGCGTCTCCAGCCCCATTTATACCTCCCAGCCCCGCGATCCCGATCCTGCCCGCTCTGGTTTCAGCCGCAGAGGGAGAGAGAGGGAGGGAATGGAAACACTTGGATTTTCAGCCTCCCTGGTTTTGGCAGGGAAGGACCCCGGGATTTAATGAGGCGTCGCACGCCCAACGAGCCCCTTTTAGGCTGAGTTACAGTGTTTGCGCCCCTAACGGGGCCTGACCTGCGTGGTCAGAGAACCAGAACCTCTCCCTGCTCACTATAATTAACTTGCTAATTAGGCTGAGGAACATGGGTTCTCCCCCACACACTTTCTCCTTCCCTAAGGTCCGACGATTGCATTAACAGAGCCTCATTAGAAGGAAATTAACTAATGAGCAACTAAAACAACAGAGGCAATTGTTCAGCGGAGAAGGGGGGTTGACTGCGCCGGTCCCTGCTCTGTCCCACACGGAAGCAAGATCAGAGTCCATCCTGGGAAGGGTCCAGACTCCATCATTGGAAGGATCCAGACTCTGTATCCATCCCACTATTCCCATAACAGATCATTCTTCCAGTAGCTTTTCATTGGACTGATTTTGTGCTCTTGGTTTTAGGTTTGGTCAGGGTAAGAAGCAATAGGTCTTTAGATCAAGAACTACTGTTTACTTGTCTTGGTAACTTCTAAATTTTTTTTTTGTCACAAATCATAGAATCATAGAATAGTTTGAGTTGGAAGGGACCTTAAAGATCATCTAATTCCAACCGCTCTGTGATGGGCAGGGACACCTCCCACTAGATCAGGCTGCCCAAGACCCTATCCAACTTGGCCTTGAACACCTCCAGGGAGGGGGTATGCACAGTTTCCCTGGGCAACCTGTGCCAGTGTGTCAACACTCTCATAGGGAAGAAATTCTTCCTTATGTCTAGTCTAAATCTGCCCCTTTCCAGTTTATACACATTGCCTTTGTAAACAGTCCCTCCTTAAGCTTTCTTGTAGGCATCCTTCAGGTACTGGAAGACTGCTATAAGGTCTTCTCAGAGCCTTCTCTTCTCCAGGCTGAACAAGCCCAACTCTCTCAGCCTGTCCTCGTATGGGAGGTGCTCCAGCCCTCAGATCATCCTCGGGACCTGTTCAAACAGTTCCATATCCTTCTTATGTTGAGGATTACGGAACTGGACACAATACTCCAGATGAGGTCTCACAAGAGAGGAATAGAGGGGCAGAATCACTTCCTGCCAACTGCTGGCCATGCTTCTTTTGATGCAGCCCAGGATATGGTTGGCCTTCTGGACTGCGAGTGCACATTGACAGCTCATGTCGAGCTTCTCATCGACCAGCACTCCCAAGTCCTTCTCTTCAGGGCAGCTCTCAATCACATCATCCCCCATCCTCTATTGAAACTGAGGATTGCTCTGACCCAGGTGTAGGACCTTGCACTTGGCCTTGTTGAACCTCATGAGATTCACACAGGCCCACTTTCCAGCTTTTCCAGGTCCAAGAAGTAAAAGTAAAACATTGCCTTTAAGAAGTAAAAAAAACGTTGCTTAACTGTTCTAAATCCACTTCAAATCTTGTACGTGTTCTGTATTCTACTACTTTAGCCTTTTAATGCTTTTTTCTGCTTTGAAACAATCTGGAACAGCATTCTATTACTTGTTGCACTCAGTCCATGGAGCCTAATTGGGGATGATCTCTCAAATAAAAGATTAAATCTAGCCTTGCACTGTTATATTGATATTCACTTAAATGCTGTTCTAATTTATCCTTTTTCTTTGGAAACTGACTTCTTAATAATCATGATTTAAATGCCAGTGTGGCAATTTCAGTGGTCAAAATTGTAGATGGATGATCTTGGCAGTTAATTATGATGCAATCTATAATAAACCTAAGGGGGAAAAAAAGAGAGCTGTCAGTGAATAATTGTGTGGTAAAAAACAAACAATAAAGTCAAATTTCCTTAGCTTAGGTTTTTATATTGGTAATTTTATATATAACATATTTATATTTATAATTATATATATATAATATATATTTTATATATAAGCTGTAACTTCAGTTACAACATCTCAGTAAACAACATTTATTCTTTGTACTACCTGCTATTTAGGATTTTTTCATGTCTTTTTTATCATTTTTGATCCATTCTCTGTGTGAAATCTGTTGTGACAGAGATCATAGGATCACTAGGTTGGAAAAGACCTTTGAGATCATCAAACCCTATTGTACCTGTCCATTAAAAAACCATATCTCTGAACACTTCATCTACCCACCTTTTAACTACCTCTAGGGATGGTGACTCCATCACTTCCCTCGGCAGCCTGTGCCAGTGTCTGATAGCCCTTTCAGTGAAGAAATTTTTCCTAATGTCCAATCTGAATCTCTCCTGGTGCAGCTTGAGGCCATTCCCTCTCATCTTGTCACCTATCACTTGGGTGAAGAGACCAACACCTCTCTACAACCTCCTTTCAGAGATAGTCATCTGTGGAGGCTTGCAAAGATTTTTGTCTTCACTGCTTTTGGTTTGCTACTACTTTGCATTATAACATTGGGCAACCTTTCAGTGGTGGTAGATAGATGATATGAAATCCCTCTTGAATCCATTTGCTCTATTTCTTCTGTTGGCAAGACTTTATTGCTAATAAAGGCCTATTCCTTTCCTGAGCAAAGATTGCTTGTACATGTCCTTTCTTTTCTCTCTGTCTCTCATGTGTCCCAGAGATCACTTGTACACATTTATGACATCTGGTGTGTCTGAATTGAAGACCTGAACCCAAGTTGTGTTTTTTAAAACTTAAAGCTTGAGCAAAACAATAGAAATTGGAAATTGGGACTTCCAGTTGGAAGAACAGGTAAACATTAATGGGGGGGGGGTGACTTAATTCTAGGTCTGTTTCTTTTTTCTTAATAATAAAGGAACTTGTGGGAATTGGCTATGTCAGGTACAGGATGCTTTCATTTCCTTTTTCCTCAGACAGAGAGGAATAGATGGGGAGAGTCTTTTTTTATCCTGCATCTGCTAAATGAGCTTAATTGTTGACTGCATACTAGCTGTATATCAAGTAGACAATAAGTATAGGTTTAATGTGTTTGGGAATGTTAAGATAGGTGCTGCCTTTAGGCAGGACTCCCTCCTGCTTTGTGGCTGGAGCTCAGCACAATGTGCCTGGAGACCCGAAGTATCTGCCCAGGCTAAAGGATGCAGCTGCCACTTTCCTGTTTGCAGGTTCAACCATTAGCAAAGCTGAGCATGTATCCCAGACACACACATATGCACATAGACAGAGACACAGGATACATGCAGGATATTGACACAGCCAGTTACATATACTCCCACAGGCAAGGTGCTGCCTTCAAGAGCTCCTACATATAAGACTTGCGTAAAATGTAAAAAACAGGCAGCTGAGTCCCTTTCGTCCTCTTTGACTGTTGGGAACAGAAGTTCACTAGTGAAGACACACACAACACTAGAATCATAGAATCATCATAGAATCATCATAGAACCACCAGGTTGGAAAAGACCTCTTGGATCATCGAGTCCAACCATTCCTATCTGCCACTAAACCATGTCCCTCAGCACCTCGTCTACCAGTCTTTTTAACATCTCCAGGGATGGTGACTCAACCACCTCCCTGGACAACCTCTGCCAGTGCCCAATGATCCTTTTGGTGAAAAATTTTTTTCTGATGTTCAGTCTGAACCTCCCCTGGCGGAGCTTGAGGCCATTCTCCCTTGTCCTGTCCCCTGACACTTGGGAGAAGAGGACGGCTCCTTCCTCTCTACAACCTCCTTTCAGGTAGTTGTAGAGAGCAATAAGGTCTCCCCTCAGCCTCCTCTTCTCCAGGTTAAATAACCCCAGTTCCCTCAAATGCATTCATAAGCACACGCAAGCTTGCAGATTCCCCATGTACCAGCACAGCTTCTCTGTCCATCTGGTACCCCTACCTAGATATCAGGTCCTTTTACCTGCTTCATGAGTCCCCTACTCACCAACTAGTCCAGCATGCACTCTCATACTCTCATTCCACAATCACTCCACACTCACAAGTCCCCCTGGGCATACCAGCATGGACGTTTGCCTGCCTAATACCTCTGCCCAGATCCAGGACTTCCCACTAGCCATCTAGTCCAGTTTGAAGTTTGCTAAAAAAAAAAAAAAAAAAAAAAATGCGTGCACACACACACCCCCTCCCCCCCCCCCCCGGCCAGGTTTTGGGAATATACAGACACACTACCTGCACCATCAGCCAGTGGGTTGTGCCCAGCATTCCTGATCCAGCTGCTAGTGCTGAGCCCCTCACTTTCCTCACTCACTGTGGTGTTTTGTGGAATCAAACTCTATAACTCCGTTAAGGGTAAAGTAGGTATGCATTTATTCGCCAGCGAGTGCGTGGGGGTAGTCCTCCTAACTCGCACACAGTATGGTCTAACAAGCAGATAGTTATAGTGTAAAGACATGCCTATTCATAAATGCCTATTACATATTCATGACCTTTCCCCACGTCTTATTATAATTAGTTTCAAGAAGCTTCTCCCATACTCGTGCAGGTGCAGTGTCTCCTGGTGGTCGTGGTCTGGGGCTCAGGGCTGAAGTAGCCTTCATCTTCCTCATAAATTGTCCCTGAACCCTATCTGTGCACAGGCACAGACTGCAGAGATGGATGCAGTCAGTTTTCTGCTGTTGTCCACATTCCAGCTTTCTCTTATCAGTGAATGTCTGCGAATCAGGGTCTTTAAGGCCTTTTCTAGTAGACAGCATGTATTTCAGTGAGCTAAGCCTTCTAACTTTTTCCCCTATATCATATGCCCACACATCTGTGGTTTCTTCCAGTAGCTGTTTTTCAGGACACTGAAGGGAAAATTCTAATTGTAACTGCTCAGCAGTAAATCCCCTTTTCCCTATCTCCCCTGCATTGTTTGGAGTATGGGGGAATAGAGGAGTCAGGAATGAAGAATTGAAGGTGAGCCTGGGAAAAAGGGATGGAGAGATGGTGTTGTTTTAATTTGTCTTTGTTTCTCACCATCCAAATCTATTTTAACTGGCAAAAATTAGAGTTATTTTCCTCTACTCTGTTTTACCCGTGACAGTAGTTGGTAAGTGATCTTTATGTCTTTATCTTGACTCATGAGCTTTTTCATCTTATTTTCTTCCCCTATCCTGTTGAGGAAGGGGAGTGAGAGAGTGGCTGGATGGGAGTCTAGCAACCAGCCAAGATCACTCCACCACAGTCCATTAACTTGATGTTGTTCAGTTAAATATATGTGGCAGGATATAAGTGATAAAGATTTCAGGAAAAAAAATGTCATTCTATGTGGCTGTATGTAATTTCATTTCTCTCTGCTACTACCCTTTCTCTGTAAGTGAGCCACTGTCTCTTACCTAGATGTCATTGGTGCTTTGAGTGCAACTGTCCGAAGGCAGGATTTTTAAATAACATTCTGTTTGGACCTAATTCTTTGTCTCTGTAAATCAGTGGGAATTTTACCACAAACAAATGCAAACAATGAATTTTTATTGGAATATATCTTTCTAAATCCTAATATGTATTATCATCTTCACTTTTCTTTTTGTTTAATTCATGCTTAAGATTAAAAATTCTTCAATGCTGTTGTCCATTATAGTGTTTCCTTAAAAAATATAGCTCTGTTCATCTTTTTTTTTTGGGGGGGGGGTTCTTATTATTTATAATGCATGTTGTAAGAAATCTTCAATTTCTCCTCAGTTCTTAGAAATCTTGGATGAAAAAGACTCCATCACTGGAAGATTCTTATTCACATGCTTTCACTTTTTTGGCTAAAAGAAACACTACCACCCTCAATTTTCTAATACTTCTTTTGATGCAAGTCTAAATCCATGAGCTGCTTTTTGTTTATATGAAGTTCTAGACATCTCAGTTAGTTTTGTGTATGGTATCATTACCTGTTCAATATTTTTATGTGATCTCTTAATTAGTATTTTGTATCTATGCGTTATGAATTAAGTCCTAGGTTTGTTTGGATTTATTTGTTTGTTTTTGAGGAAGATGGGAAAGACATGTACTAGAGGCTAAGCATAGCATGTTAGATTTGTGCAAGTTATGTATATGTTGTTTCTGCAACTGAAACCATCCATCTGGAGCCTAGGGAAAGATTTCCTTTTCCTCTATTTTAAGGACTTATTTTTAAAGACTAAAACAATGGGTATAGAATCATAGAGTTGCTACATTGAAAAAGACTTTTGAGATCATCGAGCCCAACCGTACCTGTCCAGTAATAAACCATATCCCTAAGAACTTAAACCCATCTTTTAAATACTTCCAGGGATGGGTACTCAATCACCTCCCTGGGCAGCCTCTGCCAGTGCTCGATAACCTTTTCGGTGAAGAAATTTTTCCTGATGTCTAATCTGAACCTCCCCTGGCACAACTTGAGGCCACTTGGTACAGACAAGGTGAAACCCTTGCTGAAATGGAAACTACACCCATTGGGGGTTCCTATAGAGTTGTAACACAAATAACTGCTAGCTGCTCTCCCCTGCCTGTCAGGAAATCTGATGGACAGCAGCTGAAAGCACTATTGCTTTTTCTCTGCAAGTGTAAAAAAAAAACCCATATTGAAAACCCAACAACCATTTCTGTGGCTTTGCAAAGAGCTTATATAGTACAGCAGTGTGATTAAGACTCTCTGCCCGAGTTCACTACATTTGGTTCAAGTTCTGTTTTATGCATTGAATTATTTAATTATTATTTTTATCTGACATATTTTATATAATTTTTATAGCATCATTTTTATATCAAAATATAAGTCTTCTGACAGGCATTCTCCTGCCCCCCCCCATATCTGGTAGTTAACCACAGGGTAAAATTATATTTTTCCCATGGATATGCAATTAGATTTGAAATACATGAGGTGATCTTATGACACTACATTTTAAAACATTGGACAAGGTTCAGAATAGCTGCAATTGTCAGGTAAAAAATAATACCTTTGATACATTTGATATAAAAAATGGTACCTTTGAGCTAGGTAAACTTCGTTGCTCTGAGAAACATCTAGAGGATAAGCTGTATTCTTGTAGATTTTTCTTATTTCCATGCTGTAAATAATTATTGTCGTTGAGATAGATACCTTTGGTTTCCAATTATGTCATCATTTGAGACTTTTTTTACTCTGAACAGAATGCATTTGGTAAAACTAAAATGTCTCACTAGTCTCAATGTGACACGGGTCACAGTCATGAATATTTGTAATGTCTATTCCCTGTTTTAGGAAAGGTGTTTGGGGCAGAAGTAATTTTGCATAATTTTAGATGTATTTCATGAAGATATCTATACTGGAGCTAGCTGTCTTATACTTCACTAGGGAAGAGAAATGGGCACTTTGCATTGCACCCTAAAAGTGTCTTTTTATCTCCATTGACTAAAAGGAGCTCTAGGATGAGGATCTCAATTGAAGACATGTTGGAAATGTCTAATCTGCAAAGATATCATATATCTGACCAATTGCAGACTACTGCAATGGGATAAAATCTCTTTGTCTTTTTACACTGCCACATCCTACCACAATATCTCTACCACAGTTCAGCCCCTGGTGAAGGTTAGTTGCTTTGATGTGCATCTTGTCTGTGTTTTCTAGATGGTTAGCCAGTCCATAGAAGCACCTCTTGGAATGGTCTGAGATAGGAGATTCTTTCCCAGAGAATTTGTCCACACACTGCAGTTCTCAAAGGAATTGTGATCCCATCTCTGAATGAATGGTGCTGGTAGAAATCAATATGCACTGGAAGGTCATGTTGTTGTGCTGGTTGTCTTCTGACTTCAGAGCTGATAAAACCAAAACTTTGTCTGGTTGAGAAGCAAGGGTGCCTTTTGCTACTCTGAGATTGTTTGTTGACTCCACATTGTGGCACTTTTTTGTTTGACTGTTTTGGTTGTGGTGTTTTGTTGTTGAGGTTTTGTTTTGGTTTTTTTTTTATTAACACGTCTCTTTTAATTTCTTTCCAGTCCTGGTAAACAAAATGTCTGTAGAGTAATTGGCATACACACCAGAACTTTCCATGAACCATTTGGTTATACCATCTCAGGTGAAGGTGAATGAAGAGCCAGCAAATGAAGATATGAATGGGTCAGTGGAAGCTGACTTGGAGTACTCACAGGTAGAAGAGGAACAATCTGTGATCTGCTATTCAAGGCACAGAAACAGCAACCAAGGAGTACTGTCTGGCCAGGAAGAGGAAGGGATGCTAGCTCAATCAGCCAGCATTGAGAGCTATTTCCACAATCACGTGGACGTGGTAGAACGGGATGTTATAGCCACAGCAGAGGATGACTATGATTTAGATATAGTTCAGGAGAATGAGGACAAGAGTACATATGCAGTGCAGTACAGGCCTGAGTCTGAGGAGCACACAGAAAATGCTGAAGCAGAACATACTGAGACTGTTCATAATCGAACACTGCCTGATCATGTACATTTCCACTCCATTGAACATGAGGAAGCTATGAATGCAGTGTACTCAGGTTATATCTACAGTCACCAGCCCCTCCACCAAGGAGAGGATGAGCGATATACTGAACCCTATGCTGACTATAGGCAGCAGGAGCATGTGTATGAAGACATAGTGGACGTGCTGGACCTTGATGTTAGAGAAGGGCTTCAACTCTATGAGTGGGAAAGGGAGGAAGCTGACAACTATCACAAGGAAGCTCTTGGTGCCTGCCTTCACCATTATGATGAGCGATCTGATGGAGAGTCGGACAGCCCCGAGAAAGAGGCTCCATATCCAAGAATGAACAACTACGAACAAGAGGAACAAGGTCAACTCTCAGCTAGTTCTAGGGCCACAGGCAACTCAGGAGAGTCTCTACAGAGGTGCAGAAAGGAAAAAAGGGATGCTATATCACTGGCCATCAAAGATATTAAAGAAGCTATTGAGGAAATGAAGACAAGGACTGTTCGTTCTCCTTATACCCCTGATGAACCAAAAGAACCGATTTGGGTGATGAGACAGGATATTAGTCCAACCAGGGACTGTGATGATCAGAGGCCACTGGATGGAGATGTAAGTATACAGAGCTATAGGCTCACATTACAGTTAAAGGAACAGGGACCATGTAATATAAATTACTGTGAAACTGAGAGGGTTATACTCTTCTGTGATTCATTTTATTCCTCAGTAAAGTATGTAATGATGTATCTGTTTTTTATTCAAAAGGATGCATAAGGAGTATACATATATGTTATAAATACACCAAATTTTACTTTATGAAACACTGTTGACCTCATTAGAGTTGTACTATAGATGAAATTGACACAGAAAGCTCTATTGGCTATTTTTCTGAAACAAGTACTACTACAATTTTTTTCCTTAGATCCACTGGATAATGAGAATAACTACCCAGTAATTTACCTTATGGTATAGAACCTTGTGAATTCCTGTTAATTCTGGACTTGTCAGTTTTGATTTCTGATGAGATAATAGTGCTAACAATTTCTATGAAAAACTTGTTAACATTATTTACTATTTCTATAAAGGTAATATCCCAGATATAGATCTGAAAAGAATCAAGCTCCTTATCTGCTTCCAGTCTCTAGAGATTTTCTATGAAACCTCATGCATGATATGATATGATATAATTGATTTTTTCCGTTGGAAGGGACCTACAATGATCATCCAATCCAATTGTCACACCAGTTCAGTGCTGAGCAAAAGTTACAGCATGTTATTTAGGGCAATGTCCAAATGCCTCTTAAACACTGACAGGCTTGGGGCATTGACCACCTCTCTAGGAAGCCTGTTCCAGGATTTGACCACCCTCTCAGTAAAGAAACACATTGTAATGTCCAGTCTAAACCTCTTCTGGTGTAGCTTTGAACCATCCTACATGTCCTGTCACTGGATACCAGGGAGAAGAGATCAACACCTCTGTTGTTGTAAAACAGATGCAGAGATCAATCTGATCAGTCAGCAAGCACCTTTATTCAGCTTAGCTGTCTTTCTATATACCCCATTCGGTTACATAACTGTGTGCCCACGAGGGTGACTACAGTGTACTATTGGCTAAAGGTAGCTGTCCATAAGGCTATTACCAACATATTATTGGCTAAGCTACCATGCATGCCAAGAAACCAAATTATACTAAAGTTAGCTATGTTGACAGTTCATGTCCATTGTTTTCCTTTCTATTGGTATGGGTTCCCACTGAACTAGCTGCTGGGTTCCTCCCAGCTGGCCTGTGTTTATCTTTCAGCTCTCTGCTTCAAGGTCTTGTTAGAGTTGCTCAGTATCAAGCAGTCTCACAGAATCCAGGCCTTGTTCTCTGTAAAATCTTCCCACACCTCTGTCTCCATTTCCCTCTGCTCAGGAAGCTGTGGAGAGCATTTTGGTGACCCCCTCAGACTTATTTTTTTCCACAAACTACACCAACCCAGATTCCTCACCCACTCCTCACACGACAAGCTTTCCAACCCTTTCACCAGCTTTGTTGTCCTCCTCTGGGCACATTCAAGGACATTTACATCCTTCTTAAACTGTGGGGCCCAGAACTGCACACAACGCTCAAGGTGAGGCTTCACCAGTACTCAATAAAGAGGGATCATCTCCTCTTTTTACCAGCTGGTTATGCTGTGTTTGATGCACTTCAGGATGCACTTTGCCCTCCTGGCTGCCAGGGCACTGCTGACTCCTATAGAGCTGCTGTCAACTAGCACCCCTAGATCTCTTTCTGCAGGGCTGCTCTCCAGCCACTCCTCTCTCAATCTGTACTTGTGCCAGATGTAGCCTCATTCACTACAACCCTTTGAGCCCTGCTCTTCAGCCAGTTCTTCACCCAGCACACCATGTACTCACTCATCCCACAATCGGACAACTTATTCAGAAAGGAGACTGTGAGGAACAGTAGAAAAATCCTTACTAAATTCCGTATCATAGAGTCATAGAATAGTTTGGGTTGAAAGGGACCTTAAAGATCATCTAGTTCCAACCCCCTGCCATGGGCAGGGACATGTCCCACTAGATCAGGCTGCGCAAGGCCCCATCCGACCTGGCCCTGAACACTTCCAGGTATAGGGCATCCACAACTTCCCTGGGCAACCTATTCCAGTGTCTCACCACTCTCATGGTGAATAAATTCTTCCTTATCTCTAGTCTAAATCTGCCCCTCTCCAGTTTACATCCATTGCCCCTAGTCCTATCACTACAAGACTTTGTAAACAGTCCCTCCCCGACTTTCTTGTAGGCCCCCTTCAGGTACTGGAAGATTGCTATAAGGTCTTCTCAGAGCCTTCTCTTCTCCATGCTGAACAACTCCAACTCTCTCAGCCTCTTCTCATATGGGAGTTGCTCCACCTATGCACAAACCAAATAACTAATATTCTGCAAGTAGGAACAGATTTAGAAGCATAGTGTTTCAACTGTGTAAAAGCATTCTAGTAGTTTCCTGACTTTTTTTTTTCTTTATCATGGAAAACTATCATAAACCCATAGGGATTACTCTTTTCTAATTCTTGTATGCATTCCTACATATTTAAGTAATTTCTTCTCCGGTTGAAACCATGGTAAGCCAATGTTAGCTGCCACAGATGCTGCATGCCAAGAGGGGTGTGAGGCTTGTGAGATACCTGGAGGGCGATGTGTGTGTCTGGGGGGGTTTCTGGGCCTTCAACACTCTTGTGTTGTTTGTGGGGAAGAAACAGGCCGGCAGGCAACAGGTCTCTCTAGAGGGAGTGAGTGACAGTTGGGTGGTGCTGTCTTGTCCCAGGGCCCAGTTCAAATTGCATATAACTGGCCTCTAGGGAGTGCCAGTGTTTCAGGAGATGTGCAGACAGTTTGCGTGTCAGGGCATACAAATAAGGGACTGGTGACTGTTGGGAGTGGTGTCGGAAGTTTGCACGGCAGGTTGTAGGAAGGGCTGTACACTCTGCTAGTTATTGAGCTGCTGCCTACTCTGCTCACCTTCTGACTTAGACTGCAGCCCCGACATCACCTCAGGTAGCTGGTGGCTGTTTAGCATACCCAGCAGCTTGAGGTCTCCAGGAAATTAGAAGGTTTTATTAGACAGTGCTTTGAGGTTGTCAGAAGCATGGTAGTAGGGACTAGGCAAGGGCTGTGCTCTGCAGCAGCCAGAAATCAGCTACCTAGACAGGTTATCTTGGAATAACTGGAGGCAGACACCCAGACAGGGCTTCCTATTAGGGAAGCTGCTGTCCAGATGGAGAGCTGCAAACACTGCACCCCCACCACATCCTGGGTGGTGGAGGGTGCAAGCTTCACCTGTACAAGTTGTGCTCAGGTGGAGACACTCAAGAGAGTGAAGGAGCTGCAGGAGGAAGTTAGCAGGCTATGCTGTATTAGGGAGGATGAACAAGAAATAGAGTATTATTTGAGCCTTTGCAAGAATAAAAGCTAGGTCCCTGTGACACTGACTTCCAAGGACTACCAGACAAAGAGGTTCAACAGTCAACAGACAGCATGATGAAGAAGGATGTGCTGTGGTTTCTGGTGTCCCCTGGGAACAAGTTGTCACTCCACTCCCCTTCCTCATATGTACCAACCAGCAACAAATAAGAAGTCTTGGCAGTGAATGAAGACAATGAGCAAGATGCACAGAGAAAAACTGCATCAGCACATACTAAAATCTCCAAAAGCCATACTCAAAGCCATACTCAAAAGCATACTCAAAGCGGTGGGGATAAGCCACAACACGTAGAAGTTATGGGCAAAAGGACACCTTTATTGATTTTACAAGACTTTTTATACCCCTTCTCGAGCTGCACGTTCATGCATGATTGGTTTAGCTAGAGAACAACATTTCATAATTGGATGACTCCTTCTCAGCTGTAACTTCATAATTGGGTGATTCCACCTGCGGCCTGGCAGCTTCCTAATCTTGTTTACTTGGCTCTTCTTGGTGCCTTCCAGTTTCTTCAAGGATACACAGGCATCTATTCAAGGCCAATGTTAAGTTCACACACTCCGACTCCCTGAACCAGTTGAGGTTTCCCACACAAAGCCACAAAAGGAAGTGGTGAGTGCTAGTAGTGGGTGATGCTCTGTTGCGGGACAATGAGGCACCCATCTGCTGGCCTGATATACAGTCAAGGGAAGATTGCTGCTTGCCAGGATCAAAGGTCTGGGACATCCAAGAGAGACCACCACAACTGCTTACATGTACTTCTTTTCCATGTAGGCACTAATGACATGATAAAGCATAGCCTGGACAAGATCAAGCAGGACTTCAGACCCCTGGGGCCCAAGTGATCTCTTCTGTCTTGCTAGTCAGGGATAGAGGTACAGGCAGAAGTTGACGCATGCACATCAATACCTGTCTTCATGGCTGGTATCATCACCAGGGCTTTGGTTTAGATGATCACCAGCCATTCTCTGATGAATACAGCGTATTGGGGAGAGATGGGATCCACCTATCTAGAAGAGACAGGAGAATCTTTGCTAGCAGATTGGCTGACTTGGTGAATCTTGCTTTAAACTAACAAACAGAGGGGTGGGGGAAGAGTGTCCAAAACTGTGACATTTAATAATTTAATAATTGCTTATGAAGCTAGAAGGATAGTATTTGACATTTACTATTAGTGACAAACTGTACTGATCTGGCAAAGCAAGGACCAAGATTCCTATGTTGAAGGAGAGTGTAGCATTTCAGGGTTGCTGGGCTAAAAAAATCCTAATGTGCATAACTGAATACTAAAGCTTCCTCTGAGGGTTCACCTTGTGACATCTGCACTGCCGCATCTCCTAAAGATCTGCTTTTTAAATACTTGCTGGTTTGAACCTTTACACTGTTTTTACATGCTGTATTTTTGTATCATATTTGCACTAAAGTACATACTACTTTTGACTTTAGATACCTAGCTGTACCTCTTTATTATTTGCAGCATTCCATAGGAATCTTCTATTAGTATGATAGCATTTCTCATAGCGGCTTACCAAGGTATTTTCTGGCGGATCACACAGAGATAGAAAAATCATGATACTCGTTTTCTGTGCCATTCACTTTATTTTTCTAATGTGACTTTCCCAAGTATATGATATCTGATGGAGGTTTTATAGTTAGAACAGAGAAGAACATTGTTTATGATAGTGAACGAGTAGGGAAAGTAGTCTGAAAGAGGGTTTCTTCATTAAGATTTCGTTCAGGTTTTGGTAGTGGAGGGAGGTGCAGGGGTGGTCTCTGTAGGAAGAGGTATGGTGCTGCCCTGTGCAGGACACAGCTGATTCCAACCAGATTGTTGATGGACACACAGCTGGCTGAAGCTGAGCCAGTCAGTGAAGTTGGTGGTGCCTCTGTGAAAACATTTAAGAAAAGACAAAAATGACAGATGATGAGCAGAGGAGTGAGGGGGGGGAAAAGTGAGAAACAGTAGTATGAAGACCAAGGTTAGAGAAGAAGGAGTAGGAGGAGTTTCTCCAAGTACCAGAGCAGCTATTCCCCTGCAGCCCGTGGAAGAGACCATGCCAGAGCAGATATCCACACTGGGGCCTGTGGAGTATCCAACACCGGAGCAGGTGGATATTTCCTGAAGGAACTGAGGCTTGTGGAAAACCCACATTAGAACAGATTTTTACTGACAGGAACTGCATCTTGTGGAAAGGACCTGTGCTGGAGCAGGGGAAAAGTGTGAGAGGGAAGGAGTGGCAGAGAGGAACTGTTAGACTGACCTAAATCTCCCATTTCCCATCCCCCCTGCATTGCTTTGGATGTGGGGAGACAGAGGAGTCAGGAATGAAGGACTGAAAGTGAGCCTGGGAAAAAGGGATGGAGAGAAAGTGTTATTTTAAATGATCTTTGTTTCTCACCATCAAAGTATATTTTAACTGTTAAAAATTAAAGGAATTTTCCTCAAGTCAAGTCTGTTTTACCCATGATAGTAATTGGAAGTGATCTTCATGTCTTTATTTCGACCCATGAGATTTCCCATCTGTTCCGGTTTGAGCTAAAGCAGAATTGATTTTCTAACTTTTCAGCTAAGCCTCATCCAAGTAACTTCATTTTCTGAAAGTTAACTGCATGTTTTCCAGACAGTGTCTTTCTCTAGAAGTGATAACACTTAAAATTTATAGATATTGCCAAGTAATGAGATGAATGGTATGAAGAAAGCCCATTGCTTATACTTATTCCTATAGAAACCAAGATCATCCTGGAGTTGGTGAAATGCTGGAAGTCAAAGGCGAAAAAGAGTCACATTTGCAGGGAGTGGCGGACAGGACAGGTGACCCCAAACTGACCAATGAAGTATTCCATCCCATAAGATGAAGGTCACGAGGGTCAAGCCCTCTTCTTTGATGGCTGGTGTCCAGTGAGGACCTCATCCATCTGTTGGTTCCTGATCCTTATCCATGAGTTCCTGAATCCAGTTCATGAGTTCTGCTCCGCTCTGCCACTGAGTCCAGTCCAGGACATTCCCCATGCCTGCCCTGCAGCATCAGTGGTGACTTATAGTCATCAGGGGAGTTTGATTTGGTTTTGTATATTTGTATATTTTTTATTATTTTATTATTAATTGTTTTCCTTTTATTGTTACTGTTTCATTAAAGTTGTTTTAGTTTACAACCCACAAGTCTCTCTCCTTCATTTTCCTTTCCCTGGGGAGGGGGAAACTGGGGCTACAACTGCCCAGTTTAGTTGCTGACCAGGCCAGAGGCAGGGGGGCTAAATCAGAACACCATCATAATTTTTCCCCCAGTTCTGGAGAGGAGGGGGAGTGAAAGAGTGGCTGGGTGGGTGTATGGTAGCTGGTCGAGGTCAACCCACTACAGTTGTCTACCACTGAGGGCAGCTATTAATTTTTCAGTATGTTTAATTTAATAGATTATTTTCCAACAGTCCTGGAAGACTGGGGAAGTTCCACTGGACTGGAGGCTGGCTGATGTCGTGCCCATCTACAAGAAGGGTCGCAGGGAGGATCCGGGGAACTACGGGCCTGTCACTCTGACCTCAGTGCCAGGGAAAGACAGGTGATCTTGAGTGCTGTCATGAAGCACATGCAAGAGAACCGGGTGATCAGGCCCAGTCAACACAGGTTCACAAAAGGCAGGTCTTGCCAAACCAACCTGATCGCCTTCTATGACAAAGTGACTCGACTGCTGGATGAAAGAAAGGCTGTGGATGTGATCTTCCTGGACTTTATGAAAGCCTTTGACACAGTTTTTCCCTGCAGCATTCTGCTTAGGAACCTGTCAGCCTCTAGCCTGGACAGGCGCACATTCCCATGCATAGAAAACTGGTTGGATGGCCGGGCCCAGAGAGTGGTGGTAAATGGTGTTAAATCCAGCTGGAGGCCAGTGACAAGAGGGGTTCCCCAGGGCTCAGTGCTGGGTCCAGCCCTGTTCAATGTCTTCATCAATGACCTGGATGAAGGCATTGAGGGTACCCTTAGCAAGTTTGCAGATGACACAAAGCTGTGTGGAAGTGTCGATCTGCTGGAGTCTACTACAGGTGGCTTGATCAAGACGAGGCAATTGGTGAAGCCTTCTTACTCCAGCTACAGGAGTAGTTTACTGGAGCTTACTCCAGCACATCATGCTTGCAGGTTCTCGTCCTGCTGGGGGACTTCAACCATATGTACATCTACTGGAAGAGAAGCACGGCAAGCTGTAGGCAATCCAGGAGGCTCCTGGAATGCACTGAAGACAACGTTTTAAGCCAGGTAATAGACACCCCTAGAAGGGGAATTGCAATACCTGACCCGGTGATCGCTAATGTGAGCGAGCTAACTGGGGACATCAGGGTTGGAGTCTGACTGGGATGCAGCAATCATATATTGGTAGAGTCCTGAGGGGTATGGGTCAAGCAAAGAGCAAAGTCAGGACACTGAATTTCAGGAAAGCAAACTTACAGCTCTTCAAGGAGTTACTGGATAGGACCTCCCTGGAAACTGCCCTCAGGGACAAGGGAGCAGAGCAGAGCTGGCTGATTATTAAGGATGCTTTCCATAGAGCGCAAGAAATCAGGAAAGGAAGACAAGAGACTAGCACGGCTGAGGTGAGACGTGTGGCTCAAACTAATCATAGAATCATAGAACAACCAGGTTGGAAGAGACCCACCAGATCATTGAGTCCAACTGTAAAGGACGCGAGGTCCCACCGAGATTTGAACTCGGATCACTGGATTCAAAGTCCAGAGTGCTAACCATTTCACTAACCATTACACCATTACACCATTAAACTAAAGGGCAAGAAGGAACTGCACAGGCAGCAGAAGCAGACAGGTATCCTGGGAAGAGTATAGGGACACTGCCCGGTTGTGTAGGGATGGGGTCAGGAAGGCCAAGGCATGATTGGAGCTAAACTTGGCAAGGGAAGCAAAGAATAACAAGAAGGGCTTCTACAGATATGTAAATCAGAAAAGAAAGGTCAAAGAGAGTGTACCTGTCATGATGAGTGAGACTGCCAAGCTGGAAACAACAGACGAGGAGAAGGCTGAAGTACTCAAGAACTTTTTTGCCTCAGTCTTCACTGGCAAACTCTCTTCCCACACCTCTTGAGGGCATGGGCTGCAAGACGCTGACTGGGAGAGCAAAACCCCTCCCACTGTTGATAAACAGGCATATGATATGGGGGAGAAGTTAGAAAGAACTTAGAGAAGGACTTGGCTCAACGGAATTCACACTGTTTGCTAGTAAAGGCCTTGAAGACCCTGGGTGTTGATAAGGAACACATACCTACATTATAACCCTTAACTGAGTTACAGAGTTTGATTATGTAAGAGAAGATGAAGTTTGTGACCACCTGAGGAACCTGGATATACTTAAGTACATGAGACTGGGTGAGATGCATTCCAGAGTTCTGAGGGCTGATATATTCACCGAGACAATCTCCATGATATTTGAAAAGTTATGGCAGTCAGAAGTCCCTGGTGACTGAAAAAGGGGAAACACTGCACCTATTTTAAAAATGGGTAGAAAGGAGGACCCTGGGAACTACTGACCTGTCAACCTCACCTCTGTGCCTGGGAAGATCATGGAACAGATCCACCTGGAGGCTATGCTAAGGCACATGGAGGACATGGCTTCACCAAGGGCAAGTCCTGCCTTCCCAGCCTTGTAGCCTTCTATGATGGAGTGACTACATCAATGGACAAGAGAAGACCAAGAAGGGCCCAAAAGAAGACTCAGGGAAACTATAGGACCATTAATCTTACTTCAGTCCCTGGGAAAGTAATAGAACGAGTCCTCCTAGAAACTATTACAAGCTGAATGAAGCAGGTGATTGGAAAAAGCCAGCACAGATTTACCAAGGACAAATTAGGCTGCGTTAACTCTAGATAATTGCAACCAGTTAACCCTGATCAATTATACATGCACACATACATATATATGTGTGTATATATATGAAGTAACAATCGAAGCTCAAGTTAGTAGTTATATTCCTGGGGAACATCCGACAAAGTCAGAGGCATGCAATTATTACCCAAAAGGTGTCCCTTCTTGGGAGGGGAAGAGAGGTCCAGACCCAGTGACCCATCTGTCAGGTAAGGTGGTTATTTTTTCTCCCCCCAAAAAAGGGTCTTGGATGCCTTGGATGCTTTTTGAAAACTCTTGCTGAGGTGGGACTGAGTCAATTAGTATATGTTGATTGGCCCTTCGCAAGGCTGCTTGTGTCATCAGAAGGGGGGACTTGGTAGTTCACTGCACCTTCGAGGCAGGGATCTCAGTACATTTGTTTGGGAGTCTTTCTGCTCTTAACTGAAACAACATCAGACTGTGAGGTCTCTATCTCACCCTAGATGTCACTTAGCTAATTTGAATTTTAGACCACTAGCCAATCCATCTGTCTCACCAGATACAGTTGTTCATTGTTCAAATCGAACCGCTTCCTTTTGCAAGCAGCTTTCTTTTGCAAACTCACAGCGAGTTTGGTGTTTTCTGTCCACAAGGCCTAGCAAGTCCATTATACCACAGGCCACCAAGATGGTCAAAAGGCCTGAGAATTTTCCCTATGAGGAAAGACTGAAAGAATTAGGTCTCTTCTCCCTTGAGAAGGGAAGGCTCAGGGGGGACCTTTTGCATCCCACTTGAAGTGAGCTCTTTGGAAACACTGGCACGGTGTTAGTGACAGAAATCACTCAGGAGGAGGGTGTAAACAATATTTTACTAAAAAAGGCGCATGTCCTGAAACACTGGATACAAATAGTCAATGACCCGTACACAATAGAGCATCAACAAGAAACTGATGTTAACACAATAGTCCGCAACTTAGAAAACACTGGTAGCACTCTTAACAATCTGCGTAACGGAACCGCAAAACATAAAGAGAGCCTGATGTGTCTGGAGCCAGAACCAAAACAAAAACCCACCAGCTACACCCCACTGCAGCCACATGTGTTACAAGGAAAAATAGAGAAAGAGACCAGAGAGAGAGAGAGAGAGAAAGAGAGAAAAGAGAGAGATAGCTAATAAGACAGATAGAAGAGAGCGTGGTGAAGAGCGGCGTGGCAGTTTGAGTGGCAGTTCCAGAAGGCAGGGCTCAGAAAGGCGTCTAAGAGCAGAGAGGAGGCAGCAAAGACCATGGTGGCTACATGTCAGAAGGTTAAAGCTGCTCTGAGCGCTACAGCCTGCAAGAAGGATGCTGCTACCCAGACGGGTACATGCAGCTGCCCAGACCCTGAGCTGTAGGCAGTGCCCCCCTCTCAAACCAGCTCGTGCCTCTGCTCCTGTTACGGGCTCCACTTGCGAAAGCTGCCTTCGAGAGGAGGAACTTCTTCGCATGGTGGAGGAGTTAAGGGAGGAGGTTAGGAGACTCAGGACTATCAGGGAATGTGAGAGGGAGATAGACCTGTGGAGCAGTTCCCTCTCACTCCCTCAGCAACCTGTTGCACCTGGTATGTCCGATAACCAGCCACCTGCACGCTGCAAGCTTGGAGCTATAAGGGATGGGGAATGGCAGCGGGTTCCTTCCAGAGGAAGGAAGCCTGCTCCCCTCAAGCAGTCAACAATACCCAAGATCTCCCTGGTGAACAAGTACCAGGTACTCCGAGAGGAATCTAGTCCTGAAGATGGTGGCCACCATAGCCTAGAATCTTTTCCTAGGCCACACCATCCTCAGAAGAAACTTACAACATCATCCACTAAGAAGAAGAGGAGGGTGATTGTTGTAGGGGACTCCCTCCTCAAAGGAACGGAGGGACCCATTTGCAGACCCGACCCGATCCACAGAGAGGTCTGCTGCCTGCCAGGGGCATCAGGGAGGGAAGTAGCTAGGAAACTCCCTTCCCTGATCCATGAGACGGACTACTACCCTCTGGTAGTAGTCCAGACTGGTAATGATGGACTAGCAAGCAGTAAAGCTAAGGACATCAAAAAAGACTTCAGGGCCCTTGGGAAGATGATGGAGGGCTCTGGGGCACAGGTGGTGTTCTGCTCCATCCCTAGGCTAAATGGAGTGGACCCGCAGGTTACTAAGAACTCAATTAATGCCTGGCTCTGAACCTGGTGTGAGGAAAGGGGCTTTGGATTCTTCGATCATAGGGTGGTTCATGCACCCCCTGACAAGGTTGCTAAGGTTGGGGCACGTGGGTGTCCTAGCAGGGCTAAGGCCCTTGCTAAGAACATAGCTAAGCTCGTAAATGGAGCTTTAAACTAGATGTGAAGGGGGAGGGGATTGAGTTCAGGCTAGGCAAGTGCGTGTCTGGATGTGGGGAACTGGAGATTAGGAGAGGGTATGCTGGTGAGGACCACCAGCACATCACCACACAGGAAGTGGGGGAGAATGTACCCTGGAGCAGCAAAGGAGATGCAGGTATACTGGTGCCAGCTACTCCAGTTAACAGGCAATTGGGAACAAGCACTGTCCCCTAAGAGGGCTGAAGGCTTGGCAGCTCAGCTGCAGTGCATTTACACCAATGCACGCAACATGGGGAATAAGATGAAAGAGCTGGAAACCGTCGTAGGGCAAGAAGCCTATGATGTCGTTGCCATCACGGAAACGTGGTGAGATGACTCTTATAACTGGAGTACAGCTTTGGTGGGGTATAAACTCCTCAGGAGGGATAGAAAGGGTAGGAGAGGAGGCGGGGTTGCCCTCTTTGCAAGGGAGGACTTGGACGCTGTTGAGATTTATTGTGGTGAAGAGGAGATTGAGTGCCTGTGGGTTAAAATCAGAGGAGCCCATAAGAAGCTAGATTTTGTGATGGGAGTCTGTTACAGGCCACCCAGCCAAGGAGAAGCAGGTGATGAGCTCTTCTATAAACAGTTGGGGTTAATCTCCAAATCAATGCCTCTTGTCCTTGTGGGAGACTTCAATCCCCCTGATAGCTGCTGGGAGTACAATAGAGCAGAAAGGAAGCAGTCTAGAAGGTTCCTGGAGTGCATGGAAGACAACTTCCTTGCACAGCTGGTGAATGAACCAACAAGGGAAGGTGCCCTCATGGACTTGCTGTTTGTGAATAGAGAAGGCCGTGTGGGGGATGTGGCAGTAGGGGGACGTCTAGGACTAAGTGATCACGAGATGATAGGGTTTTCTGTCCTAAGCGAAGTGAAGAGGGTAGTTAGCAGGACAGTAGCATTAAATTTCCAGAGGGCAGACTTTAAACTCTTTAGAAGGCTGGTTGGCAAAGTCTCCTGGGAGACAGTACTTGAGGGCAAGGGAGCCCACAAGGGCTGGGAGCTCTTCAAAAAGGAGATCCTGGCAGTTCAGGAGAAAGCCATCCCCGTGTTCCGGAAAAAAGGCCAGCAGGGGAAAAAAACAGCTTGGATGAGTAGAGAAATCTTGAGTGACATTAGGAAGAAAAGGAATGTTTATAGGCTCTGGAAGAGGGGACAGGCCTCTTTGGTGGACTACAGGAGGGAAGTGAGGCTGTGTAGGGAAAAAATCAGAGGGGCTAAGGCTGAATTAGAAATCAGGTTAGCTAAGACCATGAAGGATAATAAGAAATCTTTTTATAAATATATAAATAACAAAAGGAGAACTAGGGAGACCATACAGTCCCTTTTGGACACAGAGGGAACAATGGTGACAGGTTGAGGAGAAGGCTGAGGTACTTCATGCCTTCTTTGCCTCAGTCTTTAATTGTAAAGAAAGTTGTTCCCTCTGTGTAGAAACCCCGGAACTAGAGGAGCAATACGAGGCTCCCATGGTTCAAGAGGAGGTGGTCGGAGCCTTGCTTGCCCAACTGGACACCCACAAGTCTATGGGGCCAGACAGGATTCACCCTAGGGTATTGAGGGAGCTGGCGGATGTATTGGCCAAACCCCTTTCCATCATCTTCCAACAGTCCTGGAAGACTTGGGAGGTACCTCTGGACTGGAGGCTGGCTGATGTAGTGCCCATCTACAAGAAGGGTCACATGGAGGATCCAGGGAACTACAGGCCAGTCAGTCTGACCTCAGTGCCAGGGAAAGTCGTGGAACAGGTGATCTTGAGTGCCATCATGAAGCACATGCAAGAGAACCGGGTGATCAGGCCCAGTCAACACAGGTTCACAAAAGGCAGGTCTTGCCAAACTAACCTGATCGCCTTCCATGACAAAGTGACTCGACTGCTGGACGAGGGAAAGGCTGTGGATGTGGTCTTCCTTAACTTCAGCAAAGCCTTTGACACAGTTTCTCGCAGCATTCTGCTTAGGAACCTGTCAGCCTCTAGCCTGGACAGGCGCACATTCCCATGCGTAGAAAACTGGTTGGATGGCCGGGCCCAGAGAGTGGTGGTAAATGGTGTTAAATCCAGCTGGAGGCCAGTGACAAGAGGGGTTCCCCAGGGCTCAGTGCTGGGTCCAGCCCTGTTCAATGTCTTCATCAATGACCTGGATGAAGGCATTGAGGGTACCCTTAGCAAGTTTGCAGATGACACAAAGCTGTGTGGAAGTGTCGATCTGCTGGAGGGTAGGGAGGCTCTGCAAAGGGACCTAAACCGACTGGACTGCTGGGCAGTGTCCAACGGCATGAGGTTTAACATGGCCAAATGCCGGGTCCTGCACTTGGGGCACAACAACCCTATGCAGAGCTACTGACTGGGAGAAGCCTGGCTGGAAAACTGCCAGGAGGAGAGAGACCTGGGGGTGTTGGTCGACAACCGACTGAACATGAGCCAGCAGTGTGCCCAGGTGGCCAAGAAGGCCAATGGCATCCTGGTTTGTATCAGAAATGGTGTGACCAGCAGGTCCAGGGAGGTGATTCTCCCTCTGTACTCAGCACTGGTGAGGCCGCTCCTTGAATCCTGTGTTGAGTTCTGGGCCCCTCACCACAAGAAGGATGTTGAGGTTCTGGAGCGAGTCCAGAGAAGAGCAACAAAGCTGGTGAAGGGGCTGGAGAACAGGCCCTATGAGGAGCGGCTGAGAGAGCTGGGGTTGTTTAGCCTGAAGAAGAGGAGGCTGAGAGGAGACCCCATTGCTCTCTACAACTACCTGAAAGGAGGTTGTAGAGAGGAGGGAGCTGGTCTCTCCTCCCAAGTGACAGGGGACAGGACAAGAGGGAATGACCTCAAGCTCCACCAGGGGAGGCTTAGGCTGAACATTAGGAAAACCGTTTTCATGGAAAGGGTCATTGGGCACTGGAACAGGCTGCCCAGGGAAGTGGTGTATTCACCTTCCCTGGAGATGTTTAAGGCACAGGTAGATGAGGTCCTGAGGGGCATGGTTTAGTGTTTGATAGGAATGGTTGGACTCGATGATCCTCTTCCAACCTGGTGGTTCTGTGATTCTGTGATTCTATGTATTTTCCCGTATTTCTGTTTTTAAAGAGAGCACAGCACTAATTAGTAGTCAGGAAGCATGCTGCCAAGCACCAAGAGCTAATTCAAAGTAATGCAGTGTGTTGCCTACTTGGTAGAATATACCATATTTAAGGATAATAACCCTCTAATAATTTGTCAGACTTTTAATTTAAAAGTAAATATTTTCCTAGTAAACTTTCACAGTCTTTTGCTAATATCTATTACTATCATTTCATTTTTATGGAAGAATTCTTTATGTACATTTAAGCTTATTTTGTTCTGTTTGAAATCCTATTTGTCTTGATTACAGGCCAGAAAAAGCTTGGCTTCGTTCCCAACATATGTTGAAGGTAAGATACATTTCCCACTCCCCATTCATATCTAGCTTAAAGCCCTATCTACAAGCCCCACAAGCTCCTGGGCAAAGACCCTCCTCCCACTCTGAGAAAGGTGAGTCCCATCCGATGCCTGTAATCCTGGTGCCATGTAGGCCATCCCATTATCAAAACCCCCAAAGTTATTGCGGTGATACCAGCCACAGAGTGATGTACTAATTGACTGGACCCGTTTGAGCTGTGCTGTTACCACCTGTAACCGGAAGGAGGGAAGTAAAAATCGCCTGGGCCCGAGATTCCCTCAGTATCTGTCCCAAGGCCCTAAGATCTCTTTTAATCCCCTTTGGGCCTCTTACTGCTGATTCATCCCCTCCCACATTGAGCAACATTAACTGGTAATAGTCTGTTGATCTCACCAGGTTGGGGAGTTTCCTGGCCACATCTCTTAGCCAGGTTCCTGGGAGGCAGCAGACTTCCCTGTGAGTGGGGTCTGCTTGACATATTGGACCCTCTGTCTCCTTCAATAGCGAGTCTCCTACAACTATGACTCTCCTATCGATCCTTTTGGCAGTTCTGGCAATACAACATTTACGCCGTTTCGGTCTCTGACTCTGCTCCAGTGTGGGTGCATCTTCCTCCATGTTTTCCTCTGGTCCGTCCTCCACATCGAGAGCCTCAAATCTGTTTTGGAGCGACACCTGAGGTGGCGTGGGCAAGGAGGGGGTTGTTTTTCTGCCCTGTCGGTGGACACACTTCCACTCACTACCTCCTTTTGAGCCTTCACCTGCAACCTTAGGGGGTGAAGATGCCAGATCATTTTGATCCTGGGCTCTTACCTGTTGAGTCTTCTCTTGTGCCTTGGAGCTCAGGATGTGATCCCACCAATCTATCCCTAGGTCATACTCCCTTATGCTCCTTAGCCTCTCTACTTCCTCTTTCAGGTCTGCCACCAGGCTGAGGAGGTAGTCCACTGCCCTTGCTGCCCTGCGTTTCCAATGCAAGCTGGTGGCCCTCTGTGCAGCCCGAGACCTGGATGGCTGTGTGCTTTCACGGGAGCTCAGTCTGAACTGATGCGTCCCTTCGGGCAGGTGTGAGGGATGCAGCCTTCCATTGGGTGGACACCATGGCTCGGCTCCTGTTCACTGAGCTCTCAAGCACCGGAATTGCACCCTCCCTGTGCACCCTGCCTTCACGAACTGATTTTGCAAACTATTCGAGCCCACCCCTCTGACGAGCACCCCCCTGTTTGCGTGATCCTGTTCATGGTGCTCCAGGTCACAGCGCTCCCTGAAGATCGTTTAAATCTTCCGTGGCCACTTCAGGGATTGTCACCCCCGCGTCGGTCACCACGTACGGGCCTGGGTTTCTGGGAGTCCGGACTGGCCCTCCGGGGTTCCTGGGCTTCCCCCAATCTGTCAAGCACCCCTTCGCCTCGATCTAGCACACGGCTGCAGCACTTACCGTGTCTCCTGCCAAACCACGCTGATTAACCTACGGTTCGGGGCTTAAGATTATGAAACAGATCTGACTGTTAGCAATTAAGATCATGAAACAGATCCTCCTAGAAGATATGCTAAAGCACATGGAGGACGGGGAGGTGATTAATGGCAGCCAGCATGGCTTCACCAGGGGAAAGTCCTGTATGACCAACTAAGTGTGATAACCACAGCAGTGGACACGGGTAAACCAATGGATGTGATCTATCTGGACTTCTGTAAAGCCTTTGACACGGTCCCCCACAACATCCTTCTCTCTAAATTGGACAGATATGGATTTGATGGGTGGACTGTTGGGTGGATAAGAAACTGTTTGGATGGTTATATTCAGAGAGAAGCGATCAACAGTTCGAAGTCCAGATGGGGGTCCATGACAAGTGGTGTCCCTCAGGGGTCCGTACAGGGACTAGTGCTATTTAATATCTTCGTCAATGATATTGACTGCGAGATCGAGTGCTCCCTCAGCAAGTTTGCAGATGACACCAAGCTGAGTGGTGCAGTTGCCACACCGGAAGGATGGGATGTCATCCAGAGGGACCTGGACAGGCTGGAGAAGTGGGCCTGTGTGAATCTCATGAGGTTCTACAGGGCCAAGTGCAAGATCCTTCACCTGGGTCGGGGCAATCCCCAATTTCAATACAAAATGGGGAATGATGTGATTGAGAGATGCCCTGCAGAGAAGGACTTGGGGGTGCTGGTTGATGAGAAGCTCGACATAAGCCAGCAGTGTGCGCTCGCATCCCAGAAGGCCAACCATATCCTGGGCTGCATCAAAAGAAGTGTGGTCAGCAGGTTGACGGAGGGGATTCTACCCCACAATTCCTCTCTTTTGAGACCCCATCAGGTGTATTGTCTACAGTTCTGGAATCCTCAACGTAACAAAGATATGGAGCTGTTGGAATGGGTCCAGAGGAGGACTATAAAGATGATCCGAGGGCTGGAGCACCTCCCATACGAGGACAGGCTGAGAGAATTGGGCTTGTTCAGCCTGGAGAAGAGAAGGATACGAGGAGATCTTACAGCAACCTTCCAGTACCTGAAATGGGCCTACAAGGGAGTTGGGGAGGGACTTTTTACAACAGCTTGCAGTGATAGTGATGTGCGGGCATAAATGTTAGTTAGAAAAACTGCAGACATGTTAGGTAAACTTAGACAGCTTAGCTTACTGAAATACGCACTGTCTGCTAGCAAAGGCCTTGAAGACCTTGGATGTTGATAAGAGAGAAGCCGGAATGCAGAAAACAACTGCAGCTCGACCAGGATGAGACTGCGCCTGCGCACAGTTTGAATTCAGGGGCAGTTCTTGAGGAAGATGAAGGTGACTTCAGCCCTAAGTCCCAGACCACAACATCACGCGTGCGCAAGTATAGAAGAGGCTTCTCGAATCTAATTATAATAAGAGTCGGGAGAGGTCATGAATATGTAATAGGCGCTTATGAATAGTCATGTCTTCACACTATAACTATCTGCTTGTTAGACTTCTTTTGCCTCCCTCTCCACGAAGCCAGCCAGAAAATATTTGCATTTGCAGGGGAGAATCTCTAAAGTAGATGCAGAAATCAGCTTACTTGGACTGCAGAGTTCAAAACAGCCCTACTATATCTGGCAATCAACTTGCAAAAGATCTTGAGTCCTGAGAAACCCCGTCTGAGGAAGAAAAACTGTTACAGTATGTGAACGATATCCTGATTGCCACCAGGATAAGGGATGTTTGCATGACCTGGATGGTGAGTTTATTGAATTTTCTAGGACTCCGGGGATATCGGGAATCCAAAAAGAAGGCCCAGATAATGCAGCACAAGATGATTTACCTGGGCTACAAGGTCAATGCTGGACAGAGGACTTTGGGACAAACCCGAAAAGAGACAATATGCAAACTCCGAGGCTGCAAACAGTGAGAGAGTTACAAATTTTCGTGGGAATGACTGGGTGGTGCTGACTGTGGATCAACTGTTTGTTAAACTCCTGTACACACTAACAACCACTGAACAGAAACACCTTCAAAGGAATAACGAAGCTATACAGGCCTCTGAACTGCTGAAAAAGGCCCCGATGTCAGCTCTAGCCTTGAGACTCTCAGATGTGAGTAAGCTATCTTTTTTTCTCCTCTAATATTGGCACAGGATCCGGGCCCGTATCACCAAGCAGTTGCATACTTTCCAAACAATTGGCTGCAACTGCAAAAGGTTGGCCTGGATGCCTGCAAGTGGTTACAGCCGTAATACTAGATATCCAGGAAGCTCGAAAATTCACCCTGGGCCAGAGAATGATTATGTTGGTGTCCCATAAAATGTCTGCTGTATTGGAAGTGAAAGGTGGATGCTGGCTTTTCCTACAAAGGTTCTTGAAATACAAGACTGCAGTGGTAGAAAACTGTAATTACTAACATTGTCAATCCAGCCTCTTTTCTTAGCAGAAACACAGGGGAACCAGAACAGCATGACTGACTGGAAACTACTGAGGCGATATACTCGAGCCATCCGGACTTAAAGGACAGTCCTATGGGAAGTGCTGAAGATTGGTTCATGGATGGAAGCAGTTATGTCCTAAGCGGTAAAAGACATTCTGAATATGCCATTATCACTAGTCGAGACATAACAGGGTTAGGACCTTTACCCATGAATACCTCTACACAAAAGGCAGAGATAATTGCTCTGACCCATGCCTTGAAGTTGGCTAAAGGCAAAGCTGCAAATATCTATACAGATTTGAGGTGTGCATTCAGAGCAATTCTGGAAAGAATAAGAGTTATTGAACTCACAGGGTGAACACATCAAATATGGACATCCTGAAGCTATTGGAAGCACTCCAGTTCCCCGAGAAGGTAACAACCATGCAAATCAAAGCACAACAGAAAGTGAATTCAGAACTGGAAAGAGAAAATGAACTGGCAGACAGAGGCAAAACAGGCAGCCAAAGGAGAGGTAAAAACAGAAGGGGCTTTGACCCCTAATGGGTGAATCTCCCTGGAAGGAGAGTCCCAATATACCAAAGAAGATCAAAAGCTCACTGCAGATTTGGAAGGGTCATATAATGAGGAGGGATGAGTTCTCACCCCACAAGGTAAATTAATCATATGGGTTTTAGTAAAAGAGGGGCATAGAAAAAGGCATTGGGGAACAGAGGCCCTGTAGAAATGCCTAATTAGAGAAATTGTTGCTAGAAACGTATACATTGCTGTGAGACAAGTGACTCAGCAGTGTGATATTTGCCTCCAGACTAATCCCAAAAATACCCCCACACTGGAAATGGGCCAAATGGGGAAAGGTAACGGGCCTGGATGACAATGGCAAAATGGTTATTTTAGAACTTCCAAGAAAAGGGGGGTATTGATATTTGTGAGTACTAACTGATACCTTTTCAGGTTGGCCAGAGGCATTCCCTACCAGAACAGTCAAGGCTCAAGAGGTAACCAGAACATTAATACAAGAGATAATACACCATTTTGGAGTTCCAGTGACTCATCTGTCACTCTGGGATCCATCCGGACACTAATCAGAAGACCGTACTCGTATATATTGGCCTAGGTTGTATATGTTTAAGAACTGCTTGCATTTCTATAGTAATAGATGAGACAATTCTAGATAGCAAGAATCATTCTAATTTTTGCATTTGTAATTTTGTTAAGATTGCCGGGTGTGACTTTTCTTACTTGGCACCAGTCGTATCCTACCAATTGATAAATCTGATTACACTATGTATCTCAATTTATCACCTGTACCTATTGGAATGAATCTTATATTGGTAAAACAATTAATGAGACATCGGGATCGGGATTTGATCAAGATCTTGGATGAAGTCCAAGAAAGCAAGAGAGAGACCCTGAAAACAGTCCACCATGACACGGAGGAAATAAACAGGGTCCTGAAAAGGGTAAAGGAAAATGCAAACCATCATTAGTGGGACATGCTATTTGGATGGTCCCCCACTGCGACTGGCATTCTAAATAAGCTTTGTCACCCCATTATTACCCTTTTGATGTTAGTTTTAGTTAGCTTCGTTTTCTCTACTGTGTTGTTTGTTTGGAATTGGAGAATGCTACAATGACTAACAATTTTGACCTCTATGTCTAGAGCTCATGAGAATGCATTGAAAGGTATTTTTCAAGCAAAATACTGTCTGGTTCCCCTTTCAAAATAAATCATGTGTGAGGCAAACGAATTTGCCTAAGTTGAAAAGACAGGGGGGAATTGATGTGCGGGCATAAATGTTAGTTAGAAAAACTGCAGACATGTTAGGTAAACTTAGACAGCTTAGCTTACTGAAATACGCACTGTCTGGCAAAGTCCTTGAAGACTTTGGATGTTGATAAGAGAGAAGCTGGAATGCAGAAAACAACTGCAGCTTGACCAGGATGAGACTGCGCCTGTGCACAGTTTGAATTCAGGGGCAGTTCTTGAGGAAGATGAAGGTGACTTCGGCCCTAAGTCCCAGACCACAACATCACGCCTGCGCAAGTGTAGAAGAGGCTTCTCAAATCTAATTATAATAAGAGTCGGGAGAGGTCATGAATATGTAATAGGCGCTTATGAATAGGCATGTCTTCACACTATAACTATCTGCTTGTTAGACTGTTTGGCGTGCAAGCTAGGAGGATTACCCCCTCGCACCCGCCGGCGAATAAACACATACCTGCTTTATAACCCTTAACGGAGTTCTAGAGTTTGATTCTGCAAAACAATCGGATGAGGGGTAATGGGTATAAACTGGAGAGGGGCAGGTTTAGACTAGGCATAAGGAAGAATTTGTTCACCATGAGAGTGGTGAGGCACTGAAACAGGTTGCCCAGGGAACTTGTGGCTGCCCCATCCCTGGAGGTGTTCAAGGCCAGGTTGGATGGGGTCTTGGGCAGCCTGATCTAGTGGGACTTGTCCCTGCCCATGGCAGGGGGGTTGGAATTGGATGATCTTTAAGGTCCCTTCCAACCCAAACTATTCTATGATTCTATTATCCCATGACTCTATGGTATTTAATTTGGAATGTGTTTGAATTCCTTGATTGCTTTACAGTGTAATGTCTTTAGAAAGTAAATTTTGGCAGTGGTTTAGTCTTTAAAAGTATATGTTTTATATTTTAGAACCTGTTACCAGATGAAGTGGTGTAAGTTTACATAGTTTGCTTCGAAATAGCTGAAGTTTAGAAACTCAAGCCAGTGAAGGATCTGTCTCTGGTAGACAACCCTCTCTCTGTCACGGACCATCTTAAAGTGTGTCCCTGCCCCCCAGCAAATAAAAAAAAAATCTCTTACCATTGTTTGAGTTATTGTTCCAATGGACACTTGCTTAAAACATTGAACACGTTGTTTTTATGCTGGTAATTGTGAAGAACAATATTGTTGTTCTGCAAGTGTGCTCAGATATCATAAAAATGAAACATGTTCCTCTTGAATATTCTTCCTGTCTTATCTGTACTTCTTTCACCCTATGTTTAAGATTTTGTGTTTTGCTCAAGAACTATTCTATAAAGTGTGTGTAATGAGGTGCTGAAAAGGCCTTTATGCATAGAGTAATAAATATCAGCAATTAAAATACTGTATGATTCAGTGCTTGAGACCATATGCCAATATGTAGCACATCTAGATGCTATATGGTTGGAAGCGGTTGGTAAGATGTTGATGCTGTCAGGCCTCGAATAGGCACCAACATAGATATCAGGATGTTTGCTCCATCCCATCTGGGTGTTCCCTGATAGCCAAGGAAAACTGATAATGGAAGCAGCTTTGACATGTATCCTATGGTCAGAACAACAGGTTTTGTTCATTGTCCTCATTTAGACTGCAGCGACTGAGCAAGCATAGGGTTGCACAATGGGGGCCGACAAACACCACAGGTCACATGATTTACATACTTTATTATCCTTTTTCCCATGCTTCACCCTCCTTTCTGTTACCCTTGTATCTCCCTTTCTAATATCCATTCCTGGACTTACCTCCCTTCCCCCCACCCCCCCCAACCTTGAGTCTTTCTAGAAGCAAGTCTCCTACTTGACAGCTAGTCCAGGTTGATGTCTGCTAGTAAATTATACACACACACACACACACACACAGAGTATTAGCATTCATTAGGGAAATGGAAACACACCCTGATTCCTCCAGTTGCTGGCCACCTAGACCTATAGGCCCTGTGACTTGTGGCCCCTTCTCCAGTTGCTGGCACCTAGGTCTTGCAGTAGTCACATAGGACAGAGCGCACAGAAAAATGAATTAAGAAAAAGGATTTAAAAAGAAGACAGGACAGACTGTAATGATCAAGCACAAGGCTTAGTCAAACAAGTGTACTGACTGGCAGCTTGCTTGTATGTGACCAGTCTCTTCTATCCCCCTCTTTCTCCATCTTCCCATGCTTGTACTTCCCCCTCCCATCTACTTTGATCCCTCCCGTTCTCCATCCTGGTCTCCTCTAATTAGTTTTCCCCCACTGGTCCATTTTGCTACATCTGTACCCAAATTTGGCATTTCTGATACCAGTCCCTAGACACTCTCAGCCTTATATGCTACAGTTACCCAGGCATTGTTGACCTTGCAAGGTCCCACCCCACCCCCAAAGGCCCCCAGTGCTCCCTGTCAGGTCTGTGAAGTCTCATGTAGCTCCCCCTTAAGCAGCAGTGCAATCCAGCCATCCCTCATGGCACTGCCTGTAACTTTTGGCAGCTTCTCACTCTGTTATTTGTCACGTGCAGCAATTTCTCTAGTCGCGGCCAGTGGTTTTCCACATCCTGTTCAATGAGCCAAACCTTGGGCCACAGTCTAATCAGTGGCCCACTCATTTGCCTGCAGCCCTAACAATATAAATTCCATTCCTTTGAAATTAATTCTTGAAAGTGACTTGTGACCATAATTACATTCATTTTTTTGGATATCCATTTCTTTTTCTTACTTGTAGCAAAACAAGAAGCTTCTTGAATAAACATTCATTTTTCTCAAAGCACGACAATTTTAACATATTTAGAGAAAAGCCCTGTCTTCTGCAGATATAATCCTCAAACTCCTGAAAACTCATGTATTATGCATGTTTCTCTGTACTGACTTGTGAGGTGATAAATACTTCATTGACTTTCAAATTTGCACAGAAGCTTATGAGAGCTGAAGTCGTTAAGTGTCTTGCAGTGCTAAGACAGTCACTTTTTCCAAACACAAGAACCCTCCTCTGTATATTTACCTTCAAAATCTTTTTGTTTAACACCTCTCCCTTGTTGGGAAGGAGTGTGCTTTTTATAATTTTGTTCTCTTCTGTTATGGGGGGAGGATGTATGTGTGTGTATCATAACTGTAAAGCACATGTGAGGAGATTGCACTACCTGTTCAAAGTGCTGCAAGAACAATTTAAGTGTTCTTGTTTCTATGTAAGAACAAAACTAAAGAGGTTATTTTGCTCTAGAGTGAACCCTGCCTTATAGGAGAATGATCTATTGTGAGAAATTGAATTAGCAATCAGTTTCTGCTGGAGAGATGTTGAGAAGACATGCTCAGTGTATTGTGTGCATCATGCTAAAGTGAAGTAGCTCAGAGGAGCATTTACAGTTCTTAGGTACAGGCTCAAGTAGTCAGAATATTTTTTTTTTACCATGTTTCAATGTCATTTTTCCTCCCTGTATTTGTAGTTCCTGGACCTTGTGATCCTGAAGACTTGATTGATGGAATAATTTTTGCTGCCAATTACCTTGGCTCCACTCAACTCCTTTCTGACAAAATTCCCTCCAAGAACATGAGAATGATGCAGGCACAAGAGGCTGTCAGCAGAATCAAGGTGAGGGATGACTCTTGTTGTTTCTCAAGTTGGTGTTTTAAAGTTGCAGATGTGAACTTCTTGTACACTGAAGTATTCTCACGTTGTGTTGACACGCGGAATCAAGACTCCATAACTTATAAAGTTATAAAGTAGGTATGTTTATTCAGCGCTGAGACGCATGGGAGAATCGTTTCTCCAAAACAACGTGCATACTGTTAGGGTCCAAAACATTTTGCTAAGACGACGAGGCAGAGTTACTAGCAACAAAAATGTTTATTACCAATTTTAAAAATAAATGCGCATAAGATTTCATAGCCGATCGATCAGCGGTCACCCCATGGCCAATTTGGAGTGAACCCTGAAATGAGAATTCGAGGCCTTCTTATATGAGCCAGACTTTCAGTTAAACAAAGACTACAAAAGACATGCAATTAAGACACGATTCTTTACGACCTAGATAACAACGTCGTGATGTTGGCCCATTCCAAAGAAGACCTTTTGTTTATAGATAGGTCTTATCTGCAGACTCATAAGAATCCTGTCTCCCCTTGAGGAAAAGATAAATCCTGTCAGTCCCTCCTCTTCCTTGAGGAAAAGATAAATCCTGTCAGTCCCCCCTCTTCCTTGAGGATCAGCAAAGGTAAAAAAGGTCCTTACAGTCCTCAATTTTTTTTTTTTCCGGGTCATCTGGCTCAGTTTCTAGGGGTTCATATTTGGTAAGGACCAGCATTTTTATTGCAGTGATCCGGTCTTGTACAACATTACAGTATACATTGGTACACCATACGGGTTAGCAAAACTGATAGTTCTCATGTTATAATATTGAGAAAAGATTGTTTTGACTAGGGCAAGTTTACAGCTAATTCATGCCCTTAAAGTCAGCAAATTACTTATGGCATCTCAATAACAGATAATCAGCTTCAGTTTTATTCTCCAAAATTGATGCCTTGCATACCTACAGATACATACTATAACTCATGGGCATGGCTACTCCAGGTATTAAATGGAAACCAGCATATTTTCAGATTTATATGGCAGTTTTGATAACCATGTATAGTTTTTTTACGGTTTGAAGGCTTGCAGGGACTCCCAAAATACATAGCGTACATCAAACGTTTACAGAGGTATTCCACTTGTGGGAAAATAAGGCTTTCAATAATATTACAGTTCTCAAAGGTGTCAAGCATTCTGTTGTCCACTGACTGGTAGACGATTTTCTTTACTTGATTCAAGTTTTCCCACTCCGACTGCTGCGAAGGCTGTCAGCAATACTTCGTATGGTCCATTCTGCTGTTTTCAGTGGGTTTCCTGCAAAATCTTCAACAAAAAACTCATTTCTGGGTACAGATTGATCTTAAACTTTTATGCCATGCAGCTTGTTTCTCAAACGAGTTCAGCCAGTGTTGTTAGCTGATTAGGCAAATTCTCACTTAGTTCTGTGAGATCCTTCCTGTATACTGCAACCGGTACACAGGGCTAATACTTAGGGTTTTTTTTCTTACTACTTCAAGACTTTAGCAAGGTCAAAAGAAGTGCTTGATGCCAGTATTGGCTTTGTTTTACACTCTTAGCTGTTTACTGTTCCGATGATTTACTTTCTCCACCCGGCTTCAGGACTGTGATCAGTATGGAGAATGTAACTACTAATCTGTTCTTAAAAGCTCGTTAATCTTTTATCATTTTAACATAAATGTATACTTCTAACTAACAATATTAATGCAGGCACTCTAAACAAGGTATAATTTCAACTAACAAAGTTTCTGACCAGCCTGAGAAAGCATCTGTTAGTGCTAGTAAATGTCAGCATGTTCTTTCCCATTTTATTGGGAGTTCAGAGGTACCTCAAAAGGTTTGTTTTGTTTTCTTGCCATATTGATAATCAATTCTCTATCTTAAATCAGAATCATGGATTTGAAGTTTACCGTCCAGAACTAAAGCAGTTTTATTTCTGCATTTTTCTGTGGCCATCTTTGCCTCAAAATCTCCTGCCAATTTGTTACTAATTTTATGACCAGTATTACCTCTTTGGTGACCTTTGTAGTATGTGATCTTTTTGCTGATTCTAGTGCTTGCTTTCTGGGCTGGTGTTCCTGGGGTAACACTCTGGCTCTGATTACTTCTCTGGTGGCAGTTACTGCATATCTGGCTTTATGATGTCTTTGTTCCACGAAGCTGCTTCTGTCAGTGTACCAGGAGTTTTCCTCATCGTGCTGGTTTTAAAGCAGCTTCCCTAAGGAAACATGCTGGATTCACATCTCGATCTAGAGGGGGCAACCAGTGGCTTTTCTGCCCCAGCACCGCTGAGACTGTGCGTGATATCCAGTCCTTTTTACAGGGGCTTAGCTGCTGTGTCAGCACATCTAGGGTCATCCCCTGTTTTTCATGAGCTTTTCATAAACACCAACCTGTCACTCCCAGATGGGTTCTGAGTTCCTTTGCCATTCCTGGCATGAGTGCCCAGCAAGTAGCTTCCTTCTGGGCTGTCTGTGTCTTCTGGAGATCTCGAATCCAAAGTAGGCAAGTTGTATAGGCTGGGCTTTCTGCTGAAAGTCCTGACAGCTGCTCAGTTCAAAAGTCCAATAAACATACAGCCCGTCGCTCACAGTCGTCTTCTGTTTGTGTGGCTCTCAGGAGGTCACATACTGCAGCAGGGTTCCAGTCTCAAGTTTTCAGATTCCAGTCTCAAGTTTTCAGATTCCAGTCTCAAGCTTTCAGGTCTCGAGCTAACTGGTCTTCAGAAATAGTTCAGCTGTTTACAATACTTTGAGGTAATACTGTTCAGGTTAGTTGCATTTTACTACCGGTTTCTGGGTTTTCTTATTTAAAGGCAAGTCAGCCAATTGCTTTCAGCCAATATCAAGCAGGAGAGGGCATCTTTCAAATCCAGTACGGTAAACTACAATTCATTTTAACACTGGTTGGCAAGGTACAGGTATTTACTACTACTGAATGTAGCTTATATCTTGTTCCTATATAGGAAATATTGGATCATTATATTTTGCCTCACATTTCTCTAATAACCCATATTGTCAATAATTAATTTTATCTTCTGTACAATTTCCCTAATCACAGAGGGTGTTACCTGACATGGGCCAAATTTACCTTTCCATGCTTCAGATTGCTAGTCTTTCAGATATCTCAGAAGTCCACATGTCTGGATAAACCTGCTTCAGAACTTTTGTTGTCACGGTGTTCTTTTACCTGTCTTAAAGACAAACTCAATACTTTGATTAGTTCATGATCTCTCACTTTAAAATTCATATCTCCTGCCCCAAATACTGTTTCCATCTCTAACTGCTTTAGTAAATCTCATTAAGGTCTAGGGGCTCCTAGCTAACAAATTGAGGTATACTGTTTGTTTTTCAATTCATACATAACAGATTACCCTAGGAATGCTTTCTCAGTTTGACCGGCAGCTTCTATTACAATCACAATATTTCATTTTGATCTACAGGAATCAGTTGCTGGTTTACACAGAGGTTCCCATACTTATCAAGAACATAACTTTTTGCATTTTTCAACTTACTTTACTTAAGTTCAGCTACAGTACCCAATTACGATTCTTTTATTTTACCCAAGTTCAGTTACCACACCAGTTTCAAATCTCTCCGGTCCCTATCCAACGTTTTCGGAGCTTGCCGTAGTGGCAAGGTTGCAGTCTTATTTTTGGATGGGACCCACGGTTTGAGCCTGGAAGTAGGCTCTTCTACGAAATAACGCAATGCCAAAATATACTGGGTCTGATTTGGGTGATTGTCCATTACAACAGATTGAAACGAATAGATTACCTGAAGGACAAACGTTCCTTGGGGTGGCCAGCCCACTTGGAACGTTGGCCATTTGAGCTGGCAAAGCATTTTTAATTTTCCCACATGTACTGTGTCTCCCGTGAGGGCAGCTCTATTTTGGTAATTTTTAAATGCCGAATTGTCATATGAAGCAGACTGGCATCAGATCTACTTTGACTCTGCCCCATTTTGTATCTCAAGAGGGACTCCCCTTCCTCAGCTGGACCCCTGCGGGAACAGACTGCAATCCTCAGATAAAGGGTACATTTTAAATTTTCCTCTTGTCGAGTGACATTAATCACAGAAATTGAAACTGTGGTACTGTAAGTTGCTTTGAAGTGAATGTGTGGTTCTTGTGTGTTTTAAAGTGAATAAGTTAATATTGGTATGTGTGTGAGTTCCAAGAAATCCTAGTTAAATGTCCTCACGTTTTTTTGTCTCTCCTGTTTGCCTCTGATGGTACTTTCTTAATTCCCTAGGGACCTGTTAAGTCTTCAAGTCTGTCCTTTGTCTCTGCTGTAAAACTGCCCTTGTTTTCAAGTAATGAACAAGCTAAACTATCAATTTCCTTTTGTTAACATGATTTGTTCCTTCATTCAGTGGAATGAGATATTTCTGCAGGATTGTATTTGTTTTGTTGCAAAAATGAGATGAATCTTGTCCAGATTGTACATGGTTTGTTGTAAGTAACAAATAGTTAAGGTCTGAGTTGTCCTGAATGTAAGATCCAGGACAAAGAAAATCTGCAAGTGATTTGAGGAGCTGGCAGAGTGGCCGCATTTAAAAGGAAAAAAAACAGCTAAGGTATTTTAGATCACTAAGATCTTAAATCACAAAAGAATTGGTGTTCCGCCAAGCGGCTGTAACACCTTGTTGTAATTAATGTTGCTCTATATCAAAACATGAGCTAGAATGTTTATGTTGCGTTTGGGTCTTTCTCTGGACAGGCCTTTTGAAAGTAAAATTTCCTGGTAGCAAAGGACAAAAAGGATTGTCCTGAAAAGCCACAGGGCAAAGAAAAGTATCTCTGGGCTGTCCAAAGATGAATTCTCCTTCCTTTCCGTTCATGTTGCCACTTCAGGAACCTGATTAATCCTTCACCAGAGAGGTGATAGAGCTTTGTCTTACCCCTCAGGTTTTATATCAGGGTATTAAAGGCAAAAGTTCAGGCCGAGAGAGAACACTTGTTTCCTCTCCCTAATCCATCTGCTGCTTGGCAGCAGAGCCTGTTTATTTATTGCTGTTCTAATTTGCAACCAGTAGACCAACAAGAGGTGATGTGAGTTGGTTTGCATTTATGACCCTGTGCCCCAAGTGTAAAGTGTGAAGAAAATTGAAAAAAAATAATGTGTGCAGATCTGTTTTCCAGTTTGCAACATCACCTGAAGCAGCAAGAGAACATGATGTAAGAATGGAGTCTGAAATCAAGAAATAGTCGATGTGCACACTGTAAAAATCAGAATCGAGTGTGGTAACTGAACTTGGGTAAAATAAAAGAATCGTAATTGGGTACTGTAGCTGAACTTAAGTAAAGTAAGTTGAAAAATGCAAAAAGTTATGTTCTTGATAAGTATGGGAACCTCTGTGTAAACCAGCAACTGATTCCTGTAGATCAAAATGAAATATTGTGATTGTAATAGAAGCTGCCGGTCAAACTGAGAAAGCATTCCTAGGGTAATCTGTTATGTATGAATTGAAAAACAAACAGTATACCTCAATTTGTTAGCTAGGAGCCCCTAGACCTTAATGAGATTTACTAAAGCAGTTAGAGATGGAAACAGTATTTGGGGCAGGAGATATGAATTTTAAAGTGAGAGATCATGAACTAATCAAAGTATTGAGTTTGTCTTTAAGACAGGTAAAAGAACACCGTGACAACAAAAGTTCTGAAGCAGGTTTATCCAGACATGTGGACTTCTGAGATATCTGAAAGACTAGCAATCTGAAGCATGGAAAGGTAAATTTGGCCCATGTCAGGTAACACCCTCTGTGATTAGGGAAATTGTACAGAAGATAAAATTAATTATTGACAATATGGGTTATTAGAGAAATGTGAGGCAAAATATAATGATCCAATATTTCCTATATAGGAACAAGATATAAGCTACATTCAGTAGTAGTAAATACCTGTACCTTGCCAACCAGTGTTAAAATGAATTGTAGTTTACCGTACTGGATTTGAAAGATGCCCTCTCCTGCTTGATATTGGCTGAAAGCAATTGGCTGACTTGCCTTTAAATAAGAAAACCCAGAAACCGGTAGTAAAATGCAACTAACCTGAACAGTATTACCTCAAAGTATTGTAAACAGCTGAACTATTTCTGAAGACCAGTTAGCTCGAGACCTGAAAGCTTGAGACTGGAATCTGAAAACTTGAGACTGGAACCCTGCTGCAGTATGTGACCTCCTGAGAGCCACACAAACAGAAGACGACTGTGAGCGACGGGCTGTATGTTTATTGGACTTTTGAACTGAGCAGCTGTCAGGACTTTCAGCAGAAAGCCCAGCCTATACAACTTGCCTACTTTGGATTCGAGATCTCCAGAAGACACAGACAGCCCAGAAGGAAGCTACTTGCTGGGCACTCATGCCAGGAATGGCAAAGGAACTCAGAACCCATCTGGGAGTGACAGGTTGGTGTTTATGAAAAGCTCATGAAAAACAGGGGATGACCCTAGATGTGCTGACACAGCAGCTAAGCCCCTGTAAAAAGGACTGGATATCACGCACAGTCTCAGCGGTGCTGGGGCAGAAAAGCCACTGGTTGCCCCCTCTAGATCGAGATGTGAATCCAGCATGTTTCCTTAGGGAAGCTGCTTTAAAACCAGCAAGATGAGGAAAACTCCTGGTACACTGACAGAAGCAGCTTCGTGGAACAAAGACATCATAAAGCCAGATATGCAGTAACTGCCACCAGAGAAGTAATCAGAGCCAGAGTGTTACCCCAGGAACACCAGCCCAGAAAGCAAGCACTAGAATCAGCAAAAAGATCACATACTACAAAGGTCACCAAAGAGGTAATACTGGTCATAAAATTAGTAACAAATTGGCAGGAGATTTTGAGGCAAAGATGGCCACAGAAAAATGCAGAAATAAAACTGCTTTAGTTCTGGACGGTAAACTTCAAATCCATGATTCTGATTTAAGATAGAGAATTGATTATCAATATGGCAAGAAAACAAAACAAACCTTTTGAGGTACCTCTGAACTCCCAATAAAATGGGAAAGAACATGCTGACATTTACTAGCACTAACAGATGCTTTCTCAGGCTGGTCAGAAACTTTGTTAGTTGAAATTATACCTTGTTTAGAGTGCCTGCATTAATATTGTTAGTTAGAAGTATACATTTATGTTAAAATGATAAAAGATTAACGAGCTTTTAAGAACAGATTAGTAGTTACATTCTCCATACTGATCACAGTCCTGAAGCCGGGTGGAGAAAGTAAATCATCGGAACAGTAAACAGCTAAGAGTGTAAAACAAAGCCAATACTGGCATCAAGCACTTCTTTTGACCTTGCTAAAGTCTTGAAGTAGTAAGAAAAAAAACCCTAAGTATTAGCCCTGTGTACCGGTTGCAGTATACAGGAAGGATCTCACAGAACTAAGTGAGAATTTGCCTAATCAGCTAACAACACTGGCTGAACTCGTTTGAGAAACAAGCTGCATGGCATAAAAGTTTAAGATCAATCTGTACCCAGAAATGAGTTTTTTGTTGAAGATTTTGCAGGAAACCCACTGAAAACAGCAGAATGGACCATACGAAGTATTGCTGACAGCCTTCGCAGCAGTCGGAGTGGGAAAACTTGAATCAAGTAAAGAAAATCGTCTACCAGTCAGTGGACAACAGAATGCTTGACACCTTTGAGAACTGTAATATTATTGAAAGCCTTATTTTCCCACAAGTGGAATACCTCTGTAAACGTTTGATGTACGCTATGTATTTTGGGAGTCCCTGCAAGCCTTCAAACCGTAAAAAAACTATACATGGTTATCAAAACTGCCATATAAATCTGAAAATATGCTGGTTTCCATTTAATACCTGGAGTAGCCATGCCCATGAGTTATAGTATGTATCTGTAGGTATGCAAGGCATCAATTTTGGAGAATAAAACTGAAGCTGATTATCTGTTATTGAGATGCCATAAGTAATTTGCTGACTTTAAGGGCATGAATTAGCTGTAAACTTGCCCTAGTCAAAACAATCTTTTCTCAATATTATAACATGAGAACTATCAGTTTTGCTAACCCGTATGGTGTACCAATGTATACTGTAATGTTGTACAAGACCGGATCACTGCAATAAAAATGCTGGTCCTTACCAAATATGAACCCCTAGAAACTGAGCCAGATGACCCGGAAAAAAAAAAAATTGAGGACTGTAAGGACCTTTTTTACCTTTGCTGATCCTCAAGGAAGAGGGGGGACTGACAGGATTTATCTTTTCCTCAAGGAAGAGGAGGGACTGACAGGATTTATCTTTTCCTCAAGGGGAGACAGGATTCTTATGAGTCTGCAGATAAGACCTATCTATAAACAAAAGGTCTTCTTTGGAATGGGCCAACATCACGACGTTGTTATCTAGGTCGTAAAGAATCGTGTCTTAATTGCATGTCTTTTGTAGTCTTTGTTTAACTGAAAGTCTGGCTCATATAAGAAGGCCTCGAATTCTCATTTCAGGGTTCACTCCAAATTGGCCATGGGGTGACCGCTGATCGATCGGCTATGAAATCTTATGCGCATTTATTTTTAAAATTGGTAATAAACATTTTTGTTGCTAGTAACTCTGCCTCGTCGTCTTAGCAAAATGTTTTGGACCCTAACAGTATGCACGTTGTTTTGGAGAAACGATTCTCCCATGCGTCTCAGCGCTGAATAAACATACCTACTTTATAACTTTATAAGTTATGGAGTCTTGATTCCGCGTGTCAACACAACGTGAGAATACTTCAGTGTACAAGAAGTTCACATCTGCAACTTTAAAACACCAACTTGAGAAACAACAAGAGTCATCCCTCACCTTGATTCTGCTGACAGCCTCTTGTGCCTGCATCATTCTCATGTTCTTGGAGGGAATTTTGTCAGAAAGGAGTTGAGTGGAGCCAAGGTAATTGGCAGCAAAAATTATTCCATCAATCAAGTCTTCAGGATCACAAGGTCCAGGAACTACAAATACAGGGAGGAAAAATGACATTGAAACATGGTAAAAAAAAAATATTCTGACTACTTGAGCCTGTACCTAAGAACTGTAAATGCTCCTCTGAGCTACTTCACTTTAGCATGATGCACACAATACACTGAGCATGTCTTCTCAACATCTCTCCAGCAGAAACTGATTGCTAATTCAATTTCTCACAATAGATCATTCTCCTATAAGGCAGGGTTCACTCTAGAGCAAAATAACCTCTTTAGTTTTGTTCTTACATAGAAACAAGAACACTTAAATTGTTCTTGCAGCACTTTGAACAGGTAGTGCAATCTCCTCACATGTGCTTTACAGTTATGATACACACACATACATCCTCCCCCCATAACAGAAGAGAACAAAATTATAAAAAGCACACTCCTTCCCAACAAGGGAGAGGTGTTAAACAAAAAGATTTTGAAGGTAAATATACAGAGGAGGGTTCTTGTGTTTGGAAAAAGTGACTGTCTTAGCACTGCAAGACACTTAACGACTTCAGCTCTCATAAGCTTCTGTGCAAATTTGAAAGTCAATGAAGTATTTATCACCTCACAAGTCAGTACAGAGAAACATGCATAATACATGAGTTTTCAGGAGTTTGAGGATTATATCTGCAGAAGACAGGGCTTTTCTCTAAATATGTTAAAATTGTCGTGCTTTGAGAAAAATGAATGTTTATTCAAGAAGCTTCTTGTTTTGCTACAAGTAAGAAAAAGAAATGGATATCCAAAAAAATGAATGTAATTATGGTCACAAGTCACTTTCAAGAATTAATTTCAAAGGAATGGAATTTATATTGTTAGGGCTGCAGGCAAATGAGTGGGCCACTGATTAGACTGTGGCCCAAGGTTTGGCTCATTGAACAGGATGTGGAAAACCACTGGCCGCGACTAGAGAAATTGCTGCACGTGACAAATAACAGAGTGAGAAGCTGCCAAAAGTTACAGGCAGTGCCATGAGGGATGGCTGGATTGCACTGCTGCTTAAGGGGGAGCTACATGAGACTTCACAGACCTGACAGGGAGCACTGGGGGCCTTTGGGGGTGGGGTGGGACCTTGCAAGGTCAACAATGCCTGGGTAACTGTAGCATATAAGGCTGAGAGTGTCTAGGGACTGGTATCAGAAATGCCAAATTTGGGTACAGATGTAGCAAAATGGACCAGTGGGGGAAAACTAATTAGAGGAGACCAGGATGGAGAACGGGAGGGATCAAAGTAGATGGGAGGGGGAAGTACAAGCATGGGAAGATGGAGAAAGAGGGGGATAGAAGAGACTGGTCACATACAAGCAAGCTGCCAGTCAGTACACTTGTTTGACTAAGCCTTGTGCTTGATCATTACAGTCTGTCCTGTCTTCTTTTTAAATCCTTTTTCTTAATTCATTTTTCTGTGCGCTCTGTCCTATGTGACTACTGCAAGACCTAGGTGCCAGCAACTGGAGAAGGGGCCACAAGTCACAGGGCCTATAGGTCTAGGTGGCCAGCAACTGGAGGAATCAGGGTGTGTTTCCATTTCCCTAATGAATGCTAATACTCTGTGTGTGTGTGTGTGTGTGTGTGTATAATTTACTAGCAGACATCAACCTGGACTAGCTGTCAAGTAGGAGACTTGCTTCTAGAAAGACTCAAGGTTGGGGGGGGGTGGGGGGAAGGGAGGTAAGTCCAGGAATGGATATTAGAAAGGGAGATACAAGGGTAACAGAAAGGAGGGTGAAGCATGGGAAAAAGGATAATAAAGTATGTAAATCATGTGACCTGTGGTGTTTGTCGGCCCCCATTGTGCAACCCTATGCTTGCTCAGTCGCTGCAGTCTAAATGAGGACAATGAACAAAACCTGTTGTTCTGACCATAGGATACATGTCAAAGCTGCTTCCATTATCAGTTTTCCTTGGCTATCAGGGAACACCCAGATGGGATGGAGCAAACATCCTGATATCTATGTTGGTGCCTATTCGAGGCCTGACAGCATCAACATCTTACCAACCGCTTCCAACCATATAGCATCTAGATGTGCTACATATTGGCATATGGTCTCAAGCACTGAATCATACAGTATTTTAATTGCTGATATTTATTACTCTATGCATAAAGGCCTTTTCAGCACCTCATTACACACACTTTATAGAATAGTTCTTGAGCAAAACACAAAATCTTAAACATAGGGTGAAAGAAGTACAGATAAGACAGGAAGAATATTCAAGAGGAACATGTTTCATTTTTATGATATCTGAGCACACTTGCAGAACAACAATATTGTTCTTCACAATTACCAGCATAAAAACAACATGTTCAATGTTTTAAGCAAGTGTCCATTGGAACAATAACTCAAACAATGGTAAGAGATTTTTTTTTTATTTGCTGGGGGGCAGGGACACACTTTAAGATGGTCTGTGACAGAGAGAGGGTTGTCTACCAGAGACAGATCCTTCACTGGCTTGAGTTTCTAAACTTCAGCTATTTCGAAGCAAACTATGTAAACTTACACCACTTCATCTGGTAACAGGTTCTAAAATATAAAACATATACTTTTAAAGACTAAACCACTGCCAAAATTTACTTTCTAAAGACATTACACTGTAAAGCAATCAAGGAATTCAAACACATTCCAAATTAAATACCATAGAGTCATGGGATAATAGAATCATAGAATAGTTTGGGTTGGAAGGGACCTTAAAGATCATCCAATTCCAACCCCCCTGCCATGGGCAGGGACAAGTCCCACTAGATCAGGCTGCCCAAGACCCCATCCAACCTGGCCTTGAACACCTCCAGGGATGGGGCAGCCACAAGTTCCCTGGGCAACCTGTTTCAGTGCCTCACCACTCTCATGGTGAACAAATTCTTCCTTATGCCTAGTCTAAACCTGCCCCTCTCCAGTTTATACCCATTACCCCTCATCCGATTGTTTTGCAGAATCAAACTCTAGAACTCCGTTAAGGGTTATAAAGCAGGTATGTGTTTATTCGCCGGCGGGTGCGAGGGGGTAATCCTCCTAGCTTGCACGCCAAACAGTCTAACAAGCAGATAGTTATAGTGTGAAGACATGCCTATTCATAAGCGCCTATTACATATTCATGACCTCTCCCGACTCTTATTATAATTAGATTTGAGAAGCCTCTTCTACACTTGCGCAGGCGTGATGTTGTGGTCTGGGACTTAGGGCCGAAGTCACCTTCATCTTCCTCAAGAACTGCCCCTGAATTCAAACTGTGCACAGGCGCAGTCTCATCCTGGTCAAGCTGCAGTTGTTTTCTGCATTCCAGCTTCTCTCTTATCAACATCCAAAGTCTTCAAGGACTTTGCCAGACAGTGCGTATTTCAGTAAGCTAAGCTGTCTAAGTTTACCTAACATGTCTGCAGTTTTTCTAACTAACATTTATGCCCGCACATCAATTCCCCCCTGTCTTTTCAACTTAGGCAAATTCGTTTGCCTCACACATGATTTATTTTGAAAGGGGAACCAGACAGTATTTTGCTTGAAAAATACCTTTCAATGCATTCTCATGAGCTCTAGACATAGAGGTCAAAATTGTTAGTCATTGTAGCATTCTCCAATTCCAAACAAACAACACAGTAGAGAAAACGAAGCTAACTAAAACTAACATCAAAAGGGTAATAATGGGGTGACAAAGCTTATTTAGAATGCCAGTCGCAGTGGGGGACCATCCAAATAGCATGTCCCACTAATGATGGTTTGCATTTTCCTTTACCCTTTTCAGGACCCTGTTTATTTCCTCCGTGTCATGGTGGACTGTTTTCAGGGTCTCTCTCTTGCTTTCTTGGACTTCATCCAAGATCTTGATCAAATCCCGATCCCGATGTCTCATTAATTGTTTTACCAATATAAGATTCATTCCAATAGGTACAGGTGATAAATTGAGATACATAGTGTAATCAGATTTATCAATTGGTAGGATACGACTGGTGCCAAGTAAGAAAAGTCACACCCGGCAATCTTAACAAAATTACAAATGCAAAAATTAGAATGATTCTTGCTATCTAGAATTGTCTCATCTATTACTATAGAAATGCAAGCAGTTCTTAAACATATACAACCTAGGCCAATATATACGAGTACGGTCTTCTGATTAGTGTCCGGATGGATCCCAGAGTGACAGATGAGTCACTGGAACTCCAAAATGGTGTATTATCTCTTGTATTAATGTTCTGGTTACCTCTTGAGCCTTGACTGTTCTGGTAGGGAATGCCTCTGGCCAACCTGAAAAGGTATCAGTTAGTACTCACAAATATCAATACCCCCCTTTTCTTGGAAGTTCTAAAATAACCATTTTGCCATTGTCATCCAGGCTCGTTACCTTTCCCCATTTGGCCCATTTCCAGTGTGGGGGTATTTTTGGGATTAGTCTGGAGGCAAATATCACACTGCTGAGTCACTTGTCTCACAGCAATGTATACGTTTCTAGCAACAATTTCTCTAATTAGGCATTTCTACAGGGCCTCTGTTCCCCAATGCCTTTTTCTATGCCCCTCTTTTACTAAAACCCATATGATTAATTTACCTTGTGGGGTGAGAACTCATCCCTCCTCATTATATGACCCTTCCAAATCTGCAGTGAGCTTTTGATCTTCTTTGGTATATTGGGACTCTCCTTCCAGGGAGATTCACCCATTAGGGGTCAAAGCCCCTTCTGTTTTTACCTCTCCTTTGGCTGCCTGTTTTGCCTCTGTCTGCCAGTTCATTTTCTCTTTCCAGTTCTGAATTCACTTTCTGTTGTGCTTTGATTTGCATGGTTGTTACCTTCTCGGGGAACTGGAGTGCTTCCAATAGCTTCAGGATGTCCATATTTGATGTGTTCACCCTGTGAGTTCAATAACTCTTATTCTTTCCAGAATTGCTCTGAATGCACACCTCAAATCTGTATAGATATTTGCAGCTTTGCCTTTAGCCAACTTCAAGGCATGGGTCAGAGCAATTATCTCTGCCTTTTGTGTAGAGGTATTCATGGGTAAAGGTCCTAACCCTGTTATGTCTCGACTAGTGATAATGGCATATTCAGAATGTCTTTTACCGCTTAGGACATAACTGCTTCCATCCATGAACCAATCTTCAGCACTTCCCATAGGACTGTCCTTTAAGTCCGGATGGCTCGAGTATATTGCCTCAGTAGTTTCCAGTCAGTCATGCTGTTCTGGTTCCCCTGTGTTTCTGCTAAGAAAAGAGGCTGGATTGACAATGTTAGTAATTACAGTTTTCTACCACTGCAGTCTTGTATTTCAAGAACCTTTGTAGGAAAAGCCAGCATCCACCTTTCACTTCCAATACAGCAGACATTTTATGGGACACCAACATAATCATTCTCTGGCCCAGGGTGAATTTTCGAGCTTCCTGGATATCTAGTATTACGGCTGTAACCACTTGCAGGCATCCAGGCCAACCTTTTGCAGTTGCAGCCAATTGTTTGGAAAGTATGCAACTGCTTGGTGATACGGGCCCGGATCCTGTGCCAATATTAGAGGAGAAAAAAAGATAGCTTACTCACATCTGAGAGTCTCAAGGCTAGAGCTGACATCGGGGCCTTTTTCAGCAGTTCAGAGGCCTGTATAGCTTCGTTATTCCTTTGAAGGTGTTTCTGTTCAGTGGTTGTTAGTGTGTACAGGAGTTTAACAAACAGTTGATCCACAGTCAGCACCACCCAGTCATTCCCACGAAAATTTGTAACTCTCTCACTGTTTGCAGCCTCGGAGTTTGCATATTGTCTCTTTTCGGGTTTGTCCCAAAGTCCTCTGTCCAGCATTGACCTTGTAGCCCAGGTAAATCATCTTGTGCTGCATTATCTGGGCCTTCTTTTTGGATTCCCGATATCCCCGGAGTCCTAGAAAATTCAATAAACTCACCATCCAGGTCATGCAAACATCCCTTATCCTGGTGGCAATCAGGATATCGTTCACATACTGTAACAGTTTTTCTTCCTCAGACGGGGTTTCTCAGGACTCAAGATCTTTTGCAAGTTGATTGCCAGATATAGTAGGGCTGTTTTGAACTCTGCAGTCCAAGTAAGCTGATTTCTGCATCTACTTTAGAGATTCTCCCCTGCAAATGCAAATATTTTCTGGCTGGCTTCGTGGAGAGGGAGGCAAAAGAAGTCTAACAAGCAGATAGTTATAGTGTGAAGACATGACTATTCATAAGCGCCTATTACATATTCATGACCTCTCCCGACTCTTATTATAATTAGATTCGAGAAGCCTCTTCTATACTTGCGCACGCGTGATGTTGTGGTCTGGGACTTAGGGCTGAAGTCACCTTCATCTTCCTCAAGAACTGCCCCTGAATTCAAACTGTGCGCAGGCGCAGTCTCATCCTGGTCGAGCTGCAGTTGTTTTCTGCATTCCGGCTTCTCTCTTATCAACATCCAAGGTCTTCAAGGCCTTTGCTAGCAGACAGTGCGTATTTCAGTAAGCTAAGCTGTCTAAGTTTACCTAACATGTCTGCAGTTTTTCTAACTAACATTTATGCCCGCACATCACTATCACTGCAAGCTGTTGTAAAAAGTCCCTCCCCAACTCCCTTGTAGGCCCATTTCAGGTACTGGAAGGTTGCTGTAAGATCTCCTCGTATCCTTCTCTTCTCCAGGCTGAACAAGCCCAATTCTCTCAGCCTGTCCTCGTATGGGAGGTGCTCCAGCCCTCGGATCATCTTTATAGTCCTCCTCTGGACCCATTCCAACAGCTCCATATCTTTGTTACGTTGAGGATTCCAGAACTGTAGACAATACACCTGATGGGGTCTCAAAAGAGAGGAATTGTGGGGTAGAATCCCCTCCGTCAACCTGCTGACCACACTTCTTTTGATGCAGCCCAGGATATGGTTGGCCTTCTGGGATGCGAGCGCACACTGCTGGCTTATGTCGAGCTTCTCATCAACCAGCACCCCCAAGTCCTTCTCTGCAGGGCATCTCTCAATCACATCATTCCCCATTTTGTATTGAAATTGGGGATTGCCCCGACCCAGGTGAAGGATCTTGCACTTGGCCCTGTAGAACCTCATGAGATTCACACAGGCCCACTTCTCCAGCCTGTCCAGGTCCCTCTGGATGACATCCCATCCTTCCGGTGTGGCAACTGCACCACTCAGCTTGGTGTCATCTGCAAACTTGCTGAGGGAGCACTCGATCTCGCAGTCAATATCATTGACGAAGATATTAAATAGCACTAGTCCCTGTACGGACCCCTGAGGGACACCACTTGTCATGGACCCCCATCTGGACTTCGAACTGTTGATCGCTTCTCTCTGAATATAACCATCCAAACAGTTTCTTATCCACCCAACAGTCCACCCATCAAATCCATATCTGTCCAATTTAGAGAGAAGGATGTTGTGGGGGACCGTGTCAAAGGCTTTACAGAAGTCCAGATAGATCACATCCATTGGTTTACCCGTGTCCACTGCTGTGGTTATCACACTTAGTTGGTCATACAGGACTTTCCCCTGGTGAAGCCATGCTGGCTGCCATTAATCACCTCCCCGTCCTCCATGTGCTTTAGCATATCTTCTAGGAGGATCTGTTTCATGATCTTAATTGCTAACAGTCAGATCTGTTTCATAATCTTAAGCCCCGAACCGTAGGTTAATCAGCGTGGTTTGGCAGGAGACACGGTAAGTGCTGCAGCCGTGTGCTAGATCGAGGCGAAGGGGTGCTTGACAGATTGGGGGAAGCCCAGGAACCCCGGAGGGCCAGTCCGGACTCCCAGAAACCCAGGCCCGTACGTGGTGACCGACGCGGGGGTGACAATCCCTGAAGTGGCCACGGAAGATTTAAACGATCTTCAGGGAGCGCTGTGACCTGGAGCACCATGAACAGGATCACGCAAACAGGGGGGTGCTCGTCAGAGGGGTGGGCTCGAATAGTTTGCAAAATCAGTTCGTGAAGGCAGGGTGCACAGGGAGGGTGCAATTCCGGTGCTTGAGAGCTCAGTGAACAGGAGCCGAGCCATGGTGTCCACCCAATGGAAGGCTGCATCCCTCACACCTGCCCGAAGGGACGCATCAGTTCAGACTGAGCTCCCGTGAAAGCACACAGCCATCCAGGTCTCGGGCTGCACAGAGGGCCACCAGCTTGCATTGGAAACGCAGGGCAGCAAGGGCAGTGGACTACCTCCTCAGCCTGGTGGCAGACCTGAAAGAGGAAGTAGAGAGGCTAAGGAGCATAAGGGAGTATGACCTAGGGATAGATTGGTGGGATCACATCCTGAGCTCCAAGGCACAAGAGAAGACTCAACAGGTAAGAGCCCAGGATCAAAATGATCTGGCATCTTCACCCCCTAAGGTTGCAGGTGAAGGCTCAAAAGGAGGTAGTGAGTGGAAGTGTGTCCACCGACAGGGCAGAAAAACAACCCCCTCCTTGCCCACGCCACCTCAGGTGTCGCTCCAAAACAGATTTGAGGCTCTCGATGTGGAGGACGGACCAGAGGAAAACATGGAGGAAGATGCACCCACACTGGAGCAGAGTCAGAGACCGAAACGGCGTAAATGTTGTATTGCCAGAACTGCCAAAAGGATCGATAGGAGAGTCATAGTTGTAGGAGACTCGCTATTGAAGGAGACAGAGGGTCCAATATGTCAAGCAGACCCCACTCACAGGGAAGTCTGCTGCCTCCCAGGAACCTGGCTAAGAGATGTGGCCAGGAAACTCCCCAACCTGGTGAGATCAACAGACTATTACCAGTTAATGTTGCTCAATGTGGGAGGGGATGAATCAGCAGTAAGAGGCCCAAAGGGGATTAAAAGAGATCTTAGGGCCTTGGGACAGATACTGAGGGAATCTCGGGCCCAGGCGATTTTTACTTCCCTCCTTCCGGTTACAGGTGGTAACAGCACAGCTCAAACGGGTCCAGTCAATTAGTACATCACTCTGTGGCTGGTATCACCGCAATAACTTTGGGGGTTTTGATAATGGGATGGCCTACATGGCACCAGGATTACAGGCATCGGATGGGACTCACCTTTCTCAGAGTGGGAGGAGGGTCTTTGCCCAGGAGCTTGTGGGGCTTGTAGATAGGGCTTTAAGCTAGATATGAATGGGGAGTGGGAAATGTATCTTACCTTCAACATATGTTGGGAACGAAGCCAAGCTTTTTCTGGCCTGTAATCAAGACAAATAGGATTTCAAACAGAACAAAATAAGCTTAAATGTACATAAAGAATTCTTCCATAAAAATGAAATGATAGTAATAGATATTAGCAAAAGACTGTGAAAGTTTACTAGGAAAATATTTACTTTTAAATTAAAAGTCTGACAAATTATTAGAGGGTTATTATCCTTAAATATGGTATATTCTACCAAGTAGGCAACACACTGCATTACTTTGAATTAGCTCTTGGTGCTTGGCAGCATGCTTCCTGACTACTAATTAGTGCTGTGCTCTCTTTAAAAACAGAAATACGGGAAAATACATAGAATCACAGAATCACAGAACCACCAGGTTGGAAGAGGATCATCGAGTCCAACCATTCCTATCAAACACTAAACCATGCCCCTCAGGACCTCATCTACCTGTGCCTTAAACATCTCCAGGGAAGGTGAATACACCACTTCCCTGGGCAGCCTGTTCCAGTGCCCAATGACCCTTTCCATGAAAACGGTTTTCCTAATGTTCAGCCTAAGCCTCCCCTGGTGGAGCTTGAGGTCATTCCCTCTTGTCCTGTCCCCTGTCACTTGGGAGGAGAGACCAGCTCCCTCCTCTCTACAACCTCCTTTCAGGTAGTTGTAGAGAGCAATGGGGTCTCCTCTCAGCCTCCTCTTCTTCAGGCTAAACAACCCCAGCTCTCTCAGCCGCTCCTCATAGGGCCTGTTCTCCAGCCCCTTCACCAGCTTTGTTGCTCTTCTCTGGACTCGCTCCAGAACCTCAACATCCTTCTTGTGGTGAGGGGCCCAGAACTCAACACAGGATTCAAGGAGCGGCCTCACCAGTGCTGAGTACAGAGGGAGAATCACCTCCCTGGACCTGCTGGTCACACCATTTCTGATACAAACCAGGATGCCATTGGCCTTCTTGGCCACCTGGGCACACTGCTGGCTCATGTTCAGTCGGTTGTCGACCAACACCCCCAGGTCTCTCTCCTCCTGGCAGTTTTCCAGCCAGGCTTCTCCCAGTCAGTAGCTCTGCATAGGGTTGTTGTGCCCCAAGTGCAGGACCCGGCATTTGGCCATGTTAAACCTCATGCCGTTGGACACTGCCCAGCAGTCCAGTCGGTTTAGGTCCCTTTGCAGAGCCTCCCTACCCTCCAGCAGATCGACACTTCCACACAGCTTTGTGTCATCTGCAAACTTGCTAAGGGTACCCTCAATGCCTTCATCCAGGTCATTGATGAAGACATTGAACAGGGCTGGACCCAGCACTGAGCCCTGGGGAACCCCTCTTGTCACTGGCCTCCAGCTGGATTTAACACCATTTACCACCACTCTCTGGGCCCGGCCATCCAACCAGTTTTCTACGCATGGGAATGTGCGCCTGTCCAGGCTAGAGGCTGACAGGTTCCTAAGCAGAATGCTGCGAGAAACTGTGTCAAAGGCTTTGCTGAAGTTAAGGAAGACCACATCCACAGCCTTTCCCTCGTCCAGCAGTCGAGTCACTTTGTCATGGAAGGCGATCAGGTTAGTTTGGCAAGACCTGCCTTTTGTGAACCTGTGTTGACTGGGCCTGATCACCCGGTTCTCTTGCATGTGCTTCATGATGGCACTCAAGATCACCTGTTCCACGACTTTCCCTGGCACTGAGGTCAGACTGACTGGCCTGTAGTTCCCTGGATCCTCCATGTGACCCTTCTTGTAGATGGGCACTACATCAGCCAGCCTCCAGTCCAGAGGTACCTCCCAAGTCTTCCAGGACTGTTGGAAGATGATGGAAAGGGGTTTGGCCAATACATCCGCCAGCTCCCTCAATACCCTAGGGTGAATCCTGTCTGGCCCCATAGACTTGTGGGTGTCCAGTTGGGCAAGCAAGGCTCCGACCACCTCCTCTTGAACCATGGGAGCCTCGTATTGCTCCTCTAGTTCCGGGGTTTCTACACAGAGGGAACAACTTTCTTTACAATTAAAGACTGAGGCAAAGAAGGCATGAAGTACCTCAGCCTTCTCCTCAACCTGTCACCATTGTTCCCTCTGTGTCCAAAAGGGACTGTATGGTCTCCCTAGTTCTCCTTTTGTTATTTATATATTTATAAAAAGATTTCTTATTATCCTTCATGGTCTTAGCTAACCTGATTTCTAATTCAGCCTTAGCCCCTCTGATTTTTTCCCTACACAGCCTCACTTCCCTCCTGTAGTCCACCAAAGAGGCCTGTCCCCTCTTCCAGAGCCTATAAACATTCCTTTTCTTCCTAATGTCACTCAAGATTTCTCTACTCATCCAAGCTGTTTTTTTCCCCTGCTGGCCTTTTTTCCGGAACACGGGGATGGCTTTCTCCTGAACTGCCAGGATCTCCTTTTTGAAGAGCTCCCAGCCCTTGTGGGCTCCCTTGCCCTCAAGTACTGTCTCCCAGGAGACTTTGCCAACCAGCCTTCTAAAGAGTTTAAAGTCTGCCCTCTGGAAATTTAATGCTACTGTCCTGCTAACTACCCTCTTCACTTCGCTTAGGACAGAAAACCCTATCATCTCGTGATCACTTAGTCCTAGACGTCCCCCTACTGCCACATCCCCCACACGGCCTTCTCTATTCACAAACAGCAAGTCCATGAGGGCACCTTCCCTTGTTGGTTCATTCACCAGCTGTGCAAGGAAGTTGTCTTCCATGCACTCCAGGAACCTTCTAGACTGCTTCCTTTCTGCTCTATTGTACTCCCAGCAGCTATCAGGGGGATTGAAGTCTCCCACAAGGACAAGAGGCATTGATTTGGAGATTAACCCCAACTGTTTATAGAAGAGCTCATCACCTGCTTCTCCTTGGCTGGGTGGCCTGTAACAGACTCCCATCACAAAATCTAGCTTCTTATGGGCTCCTCTGATTTTAACCCACAGGCACTCAATCTCCTCTTCACCACAATAAATCTCAACAGCGTCCAAGTCCTCCCTTGCAAAGAGGGCAACCCCGCCTCCTCTCCTACCCTTTCTATCCCTCCTGAGGAGTTTATACCCCACCAAAGCTGTACTCCAGTTATAAGAGTCATCTCACCACGTTTCCGTGATGGCAACGACATCATAGGCTTCTTGCCCTACGACGGTTTCCAGCTCTTTCATCTTATTCCCCATGTTGCGTGCATTGGTGTAAATGCACTGCAGCTGAGCTGCCAAGCCTTCAGCCCTCTTAGGGGACAGTGCTTGTTCCCAATTGCCTGTTAACTGGAGTAGCTGGCACCAGTATACCTGCATCTCCTTTGCTGCTCCAGGGTACATTCTCCCCCACTTCCTGTGTGGTGATGTGCTGGTGGTCCTCACCAGCATACCCTCTCCTAATCTCCAGTTCCCCACATCCAGACACGCACTTGCCTAGCCTGAACTCAATCCCCTCCCCCTTCACATCTAGTTTAAAGCTCCATTTACGAGCTTAGCTATGTTCTTAGCAAGGGCCTTAGCCCTGCTAGGACACCCACGTGCCCCAACCTTAGCAACCTTGTCAGGGGGTGCATGAACCACCCTATGATCGAAGAATCCAAAGCCCCTTTCCTCACACCAGGTTCAGAGCCAGGCATTAATTGAGTTCTTAGTAACCTGCGGGTCCACTCCATTTAGCCTAGGGATGGAGCAGAACACCACCTGTGCCCCAGAGCCCTCCATCATCTTCCCAAGGGCCCTGAAGTCTTTTTTGATGTCCTTAGCTTTACTGCTTGCTAGTCCATCATTACCAGTCTGGACTACTACCAGAGGGTAGTAGTCCGTCTCATGGATCAGGGAAGGGAGTTTCCTAGCTACTTCCCTCCCTGATGCCCCTGGCAGGCAGCAGACCTCTCTGTGGATCGGGTCGGGTCTGCAAATGGGTCCCTCCGTTCCTTTGAGGAGGGAGTCCCCTACAACAATCACCCTCCTCTTCTTCTTAGTGGATGATGTTGTAAGTTTCTTCTGAGGATGGTGTGGCCTAGGAAAAGATTCTAGGCTATGGTGGCCACCATCTTCAGGACTAGATTCCTCTCGGAGTACCTGGTACTTGTTCACCAGGGAGATCTTGGGTATTGTTGACTGCTTGAGGGGAGCAGGCTTCCTTCCTCTGGAAGGAACCCGCTGCCATTCCCCATCCCTTATAGCTCCAAGCTTGCAGCGTGCAGGTGGCTGGTTATCGGACATACCAGGTGCAACAGGTTGCTGAGGGAGTGAGAGGGAACTGCTCCACAGGTCTATCTCCCTCTCACATTCCCTGATAGTCCTGAGTCTCCTAACCTCCTCCCTTAACTCCTCCACCATGCGAAGAAGTTCCTCCTCTCGAAGGCAGCTTTCGCAAGTGGAGCCCGTAACAGGAGCAGAGGCACGAGCTGGTTTGAGAGGGGGGCACTGCCTACAGCTCAGGGTCTGGGCAGCTGCATGTACCCGTCTGGGTAGCAGCATCCTTCTTGCAGGCTGTAGCGCTCAGAGCAGCTTTAACCTTCTGACATGTAGCCACCATGGTCTTTGCTGCCTCCTCTCTGCTCTTAGACGCCTTTCTGAGCCCTGCCTTCTGGAACTGCCACTCAAACTGCCACGCCGCTCTTCACCACGCTCTCTTCTATCTGTCTTATTAGCTATCTCTCTCTTTTCTCTCTTTCTCTCTCTCTCTCTCTCTGGTCTCTTTCTCTATTTTTCCTTGTAACACATGTGGCTGCAGTGGGGTGTAGCTGGTGGGTTTTTGTTTTGGTTCTGGCTCCAGACACATCAGGCTCTCTTTATGTTTTGCGGTTCCGTTACGCAGATTGTTAAGAGTGCTACCAGTGTTTTCTAAGTTGCGGACTATTGTGTTAACATCAGTTTCTTGTTGATGCTCTATTGTGTACGGGTCATTGACTATTTGTATCCAGTGTTTCAGGACATGCGCCTTTTTTAGTAAAATATTGTTTACACCCTCCTCCTGAGTGATTTCTGTCACTAACACCGTGCCAGTGTTTCCAAAGAGCTCACTTCAAGTGGGATGCAAAAGGTCCCCCCTGAGCCTTCCCTTCTCAAGGGAGAAGAGACCTAATTCTTTCAGTCTTTCCTCATAGGGAAAATTCTCAGGCCTTTTGACCATCTTGGTGGCCTGTGGTATAATGGACTTGCTAGGCCTTGTGGACAGAAAACACCAAACTCGCTGTGAGTTTGCAAAAGAAAGCTGCTTGCAAAAGGAAGCGGTTCGATTTGAACAATGAACAACTGTATCTGGTGAGACAGATGGATTGGCTAGTGGTCTAAAATTCA